>OZ012643.1:15203890-16659238 GCA_963942575.1 Priocnemis perturbator | reverse complement strand
GGCTGAGAGAGGATGCTCGGAGGACGAGGTTGGCGGAAGGGGTCGTAGAGAGAGAGAAAGAGAGAGAGAGGTAAAGAGCGAGAGAGGAAACGATGGCTGGCACAGAATGGAGTGGTACGCCTAGGTATATACGTACGTGACGACAAAGGCAGGAGAGTAGGCTCGCAAAGTGCCCGGCATAAATCATGCGTGACTTAGCTTTTTTCCCCCGCCTCCCGCGACGCATGTACCGGGTGACGGCGAAGAAGGCTTCGACCCCCCGAAACGCAGCGCGCATGCCAGGGCGCCGGGAGGGGGCGTTCCGTTCTGGCAGAAACATAAATGCCCAAGGAAGCCGCACGCACACGCCGCCGTCGGCTCGCGATAGGAAAAGAAAGCTGTGATTAATTTTCCCGCGGGAGCACCTCCCGCCTGAAAAACGACGCCACCGCTGCTCGCCCTCCACCGCTCAGTGTTCAGTTTCAACGCTGAATCCGCGCGCGCTTGTAATCGTGCGTGCACGTATAGGCGCGCGCGTGCGCACTCGTATGTCTTGCTCTCATGTGCATGAATACGTGTATGCCGGGCGAACGATTTCAGATAACGCGTTTCTTGCCTACGTTGTAACGTTATACTATCCACATCACCCCCTCCCCTTCTTCCCCCTCCCTTACCCCTTGCCAGCCACCCCACTTGGCTGGCCTTGGTTTGGGCACGACGCGGGCGCTTTTCACAAATCACGTTTTGCAGGTTCGTCATTCGACGAGGAATTCGTATACATTCGGGCAATTTCCTACCGGCGCGCGCTCGTAAATCACCGCCGCCGACGTACGTCGTCATCGTTGAGTTCGTTCGTTCGTCGACGCCGACCGTTCTTCACACTTCGTTTCCGGCCGCTTCGACAACGCTCTCGGCCCTGCGTGTGCATCGTTCAAAGAATGGGACACCGTGCGCATGTTCGGCCGCCTCAATTTCGCCGATTAGCATTGTCAAATTGTATTCTAATATCATACATTTCAATCCAGAAATTAGAGAGGGAATCAACGTTTGTAAGCATAATTACAGTAACTACCTATCAATTCGAAATTGTGTAGTCATCATTGCCCATAATATCGAATGCTAAACGCTCGAACTGCATTAGCGTGGTAAAACAGAAATTCTCATTACACGCTGACGAATGCCGGCTGAAAGGGAATAATGTAAATTAACGACCCCCTGACGATATTTCATGGCGAGGTAGGTCAATATTTGCCCGCTGAGACGTTCAAAGTGCCAGACGCCCGTCGCTGTCCTCGAAACGACGACGTCGAAATCGTTCCGGTCCCTCCAACTCGAACGGATAGCTTTGCGTCGGCTCAAGCGGCATTTTGTAAACAAGTCAGTCATGTTCCGCTTGGCTAGTGAGAAAGATGCGCGCGATACTCTATCGCGGATAACAGTGAAATCCCGACACGCGAGGAGTTTATGCGATCATTTTCGTCCCGCTGTAATGTCGACGATCGATCAACCACGCTGAAAGTGTTTTTCGATATAGAAGTATGGCGCGCTACTCAATTCCCTCTGCAGTCATTTTCCGACGCTAAAATGTTTGTCGCGCGAGCAAGTTTACAGGAACGAGCGCGCTAACGGTGCGCGAGCGTCGATCGCAATGAATGAGTGAGAATTATATTCGGTAGCCGAACTGTCTTACTTCTAAGCCAGTCGATCGCTAATAGCTTTCCGATACTCGACTCGGTATTTCATGCTCTTTAATATAAGTTAGCGTCGGAATACGAGCCTTTTTCCGTGTTTCCGCGACACACTGGAAATCTACACACGGAGAACAGCGCGTGGTGGCTTTTCGTTCGTCGAGCTCTCTCTCTACTTCAGCGAAGAAACAAAGAGCGGTTCGCCGGTTTTGCACAAACGTGCAAACGTAATACTTATGCGCCACTCCCGCGCTGACTGTGCTTTTCCGGGACACCGTCGTCGTCGGGGGTGTGTTTCTTTTCATCCTTAACCTACATTAACCTCACGGCCCGTTACTCCTCAGAAAGGGCGGGTCGATAAGCGTGAAACCTAGCACATGTGCTCAAAGGTAATTTGGATGTACTACGTGTGTCTGCGGCTCAGCATGCCTTTCTCATCGAGATATATGCGCCCAGATATATTTGTACATCCAATTTCCTGTCGGCGAACAAACACGCTCCTAAATGCAGCCGTTCAGGGAATGCAAACACCGCGACTCTTAGCACAGATTCTATATCATGCCGGCTGCCCCGTCAGATTTGCAGCGGTTTATTCTGTTTTCCCGTCCTCTCCGCTTCCGCGCTCGTTACATTGGTCATTACGATCTTCCTGATAGTTCAGCAGCGCCGACGGGCACGACCCGTGCTAAAACTGACACGGCTTTTGTGCCGCGGCCGTACGTCAGCTGTTCCGAGAACATGTCATTCCGTTCTAATTCTAACGAACGCGTTTACATTTACAAGACGCGCTCGCCAAATGCACCAGCGATTGTTCCCGGATTCGGTGTACACTAAATTATCCTGTCTCACCTTGCGCGCGCGGATGGAATTTTTCTAGCTCATAAAGACATCGCACTCCACTTACAAGCCATCGTAATAAACTCCCGCGAAGCTCGCCGCTGCATCATTTAAAAGACCAAGACTCCTGAGCACGCTCTTACGATTCCTCTTTTCCGTCTCTGTTTTCAGGAATACAAGTCTCGACCTCGTGCGACGTCATGATGTGTCTCGTTCGCGCGGAGGGGTTCGAGCGTACACAAACAGCAAGGCCACCAACACCGACACAGTCCGTCCCGCCAAAGACGCGTGTACGTGCATGGTCGGCCAGCCAGCCCATGTATGAGTGTCTACGAGGGGTTGGTGCAGTGTGACGCGATCGAGTATCGCACCAGGCGATGACTCAGCTCGCCAGCCCCCATAGGACGGCGCACCATTATGCCAGGTACACTTTTTAGCGCCGCCGCTAAAACCAGCGTCCGTAACGGCACGAAAGCATCGCTCCGCATTTCGTGGAATGCACGCCGCGCTCTCGTGCTCGAGATAATTCTTCTCCGTGCGTCACGCCTCGATCCCGTTTAAACGCCGACCCGTGGCATTCGGAAAAGCGCGAGCGTGGCGCGGAATCCAATTTCGACGTGAATTCGGGTGAATAGGGCACCAGAGATTAAGGGCGGTCCTGGCTCGGGAATGGATGGCGGTGCACAGGCTGGCGCGCGATGTTGGGTAGGTAGGGCTAATAAGAGGGAGCAAAGACGCCCTCGTGCTGCTCGGGAAGGACTCGTTCGGGGTAGAAGTGCACCCCTCGTGCATTGAGATGGGGTGACGTCGTAGGGGCGGTTCGCCGTCCCGCTCGCTCTCGCTGGATCGTAAAGGGGCGCGGGCGAGGGGGGGTGGGCGAGGGGAGGGTGCGTGTAATTTCCCGGTGGACGGTGGCGTCGGGGCGCGTGGTGTGGATCGGGCCGAGGGTCGTTCAACCACCAGTGTTGTCTCGTGTCTCGTGCGGCGTGTCGTCTTTCGTTCTGTCCTCTCGTGATCGTGAACGTGCTGTACTTGTGGTCGTTTAGTTTAGTTGTCCCACGGTGTTCGGTGTTTTAGTTAATAATTCGCCGGCGCACGCCTCGCTCCGGACGACTTCGCGCTGCAAACGGGCAGCCGGCAAAATCGTCCGCGCAGTTGTCTAAGTCGCAGGTCTCGAGGACGTGGGGCAATAATAACGGAGCGAATCTGGCGCGGAGTGACGAGGCTGCTCCGGTTCACGGCGCGCTGGCTTGTTCAAAGGGACCGCATTCGGCGGACAGTTAGTTACGGGGATCAAAGGGCTGAGTGGCGTAATTATTGAAAATACTCCTTACGCGAGTGCCGCGCACGGCTTCTGCTGCCTGTGATCTCGGCGCGCAGCTGATTGTCAGCGGCAACTGTATTGTTCTTGCGCGCGCGCCCCCCGACGTCGCTTTCAAACGTCACGGGACGCAAAAGCGTTTCGAGTTGATACCTGTGGCGGGCCGCGCAAAGAGCTGTGTTCGTGTTGTGAAAGTGAAGTATCGTGATCGGCTCCTGTGTTAGATATTTCCTGACTCCCCGTCAGCGTTTACGCTGACAGTGCTAACTGACTCCCGTCGGTGTTCTCAGTGTCTATATCGCGTCCGCGTCTGCACGTCGTGCGTCCGCTCAAAGGGTGCAGGCTTGAGACAGTAGGTATTAGAACGTGCTCATACGTACTTCCTTGTTCCATGTAAGACAGCAATCTCGCGCATCCTCAAAACTGCGCGCTGAATCTTTTAAGAGTGTTTTCAGCCGTGAACGACGTGACCTTTCTGGATTACCTGCCGTGTAGCCGCGCAACTGGTGTTCGTGCACGCGCCCGCGCACACTCACCACACGCAAGAAGCCTCCCGTCTTACGTCCGTGCACTTCGTTTCTTCGCCCACGGCCTCGCGACGATACGTAATTGCTCGCCGTTATCAGCCCGTCCGACCGTGTACACGGGGCGGGAGAAAAAATCGAGTCGCATAGATCAGGACTCGTTCGACCATTATTTATCCCACGCGGATCAGGGACGACGCCGTGCGATCGGGCACGCACTTAATTTATACGGACGAGAGACATTTTTTTTAAAAGGCTTCTCTTAATGTATTTCGAAAGCCATTAATCGTCGCGTGCGCGCGTTACCGTCGATTCTCTCCTCCTCCGACTTCATCCCCATTCTCCTCCCAGTCTTTTACCGGCTCACTCTCTCTCGCTCGCTCTCGTTTCCTCGTTAAGTATTCGCTTTTCCGTGCACCCTCCGCATTAGCCGCTTCCCATCCCCCTCTCTCTCTTTCTCTCCCTCTCTCTCTACTATCTCCTTCTGCCCCGCTCCCTTACGAATCGTCCGGCCCCTACCTCGCGTCTCTCTGTTTTCCGTTCCAGCGAAGATTACGCTATCGTGTATTTTTTATCGGGCTCCTGATTAAAACCGGACCGAGCCCCCCTCCTCCTCCTCTTTCTACCGTGGCTCTTCGGCTTTCGGCAAATAACGCCTTCGTTTCACGCGCTTGCCAGCCCTGCCCTCCCCCCCCCCCCCTCCCTCAAGCTCGTTCCACTCTCTGGCCACCCTCGGAGACGAAAGTTAACGAGTACCTTCGTGACGCCCGTTCCCGCCACCCCTCGCTCCCATTTTTAGCCCGCTGCCCTTCCTCGCCCGCTCACGTGTCAAGTGGCCGACTGACTTTATGCGCGCTCGTGCTTTATGCGCGCCACGCGATAAGAAATCTTCGCCGCGTCCGCGCTCTCGCCCCTCGTTTCGCCTCGAAAACGCGCCGCGATCGATCGATCCCGACTTCGAGGGCGCCGGGAGAGATTCAAGGTCGGCGAGCGAGCAAATCGGAGCGCAGAGAGGATAGCGCGTGAGTTGGAAGTTCGGGAGGTGTGCATTATTTTTTTCGGCCAGCCTATCGTGCATCGAGTGGAAATATGCTCATACCAGTCTCGACGATCTCACCTCCCATCAACGGGGACAGCGCGATCAAGCTGTTCGTCGGACAGATTCCGCGGCATTTGGAGGAGGACGCTCTTCGGCCGATGTTCGAGGAATTCGGGAAGATCTACGAGTTCACCGTGCTCAAGGATAAGTACACCGGCATGCATAAGGGTGAGTCGGAAGAAATTTGTATCTTAAGTTTTCGTTTCTGATCTTGATCACCGGTATGTGATTGGCGAATGTAGGGTAAGGTTGGTGTGAATGGAACACTTAACTTTGTTGCGATGTGATTAGTGTAATGTGATTCGTAAATTAATATCAATAGTTTATTTTAAATAAAGTAGGGAGTTATTGTTTATATTGTCAGTAATAGTTGGATGAAATTGATAATTTTTGAAAAATAACAGAAAAACTAATCTGGTGGCTGTGGCCTTCTGTGGGTCCACTAAGTTTCCATCATTGGACTTTTGAAAAATTGTAATGATGTGTACATATTGCCCCGGAATGGCGCCAGTATTGCGAGTATTTTTAAGGCAAATAAGATTTGAGATAAAGTTTGCGCTTTCACATCGTTCCCCACTTTTGAAAACAAAGTACATACTGTTACTTCACTTAACTGTGGCAATTTCCATCGTGCCACAGCATTGTAATCTTACACGGCAGCTAGTCGGTAACGTTGGATGTGACACAAGAATGGTAATCTGGCTTTAAACCCGTGGAAAATGACAAATCGTCATCGGGCTATGGTTGAAAAATAGTGACGAAGTCAACAATTTATTTTACCTTTGCACTTATACTATTCGATAGGAGATGATTTGTTCCGAAAATAGCCCACCGGCTGACCGCTGATCTCTCAATAGTTTCTTAGATGTAACTTTTTTTTAACATAGCATATCGCTTCTGATCTCATCTGAAAGAGCATCCAAAAATCTTCAAAACAGTCTAATACTACTTATATACTAGGACTGCTAGTTTAGAAGTTCGAGGGCCGTAAAAAATCGAGAATATCTTAAGGGTTACCCTAGTCAAAGTTTTTTTTTCGCTTTCAAAAAATCGTCATATCTCTGAAACTATTGAGAGATCAACGATCAACCGTTTGATCTATCAATAACCACACGTCAGGGACAAAACAAAATGTTGAACTTTTCCCTTATTTCTTTCCAATATCTCGATTACAGTATGGGTCATTCCACATCGAACCGATCCTAAACTCGCAGCACGTTTTCCGATTTTGATGAAACTCTAACATGCATCACGTTAATACCTACTCCGTGACATGATAAACGGTTTCCAACAAATTTTACCATACACACACGATTTCGGTCCAACGATCCGCAACCTTACCTCAACATTTTCAATATTCCCTCTAACCCCGAGAATTCTTTTGACGAATCCGCTTACACCGCGTCGACCTCGAAAGTGCGCGGCCGAATGCGCAAGATTCGGCAAGCGTCGCCTGCGTCAGTCGCGAGGAGGGAAAGAAGAAAAAAAAACAACCAAGCGCCGAAACTCTCTCTCGGGCTGAGCATTAAATTTTGAGGATGGCAAAAAATCCGCCCGGCCACCCCCGGGCCGCTAACGGATTTAATCCGGGTTGTGACAGTGACGTAGGACGGTGCCGGTCGCCGGGCACCGTACGACAGTACATGTGCCCGGCGCGCATCCTCTCTTTTTCCGTGTGCGCCCTTCGCATCGCGCGGGCTGGCTATAACGGCGCATCGACGGCGCGGCGGAGGCTTTCGAAGCGCGACTGAGAGATTAATCAGGATTTATTCTTTTGTCCCACGGCCCGGTATATGGCGGTGGGGAAAGAGGGAGGGGGGGCTGGAGCGAAAGCGCGGAAAAGCGAAGTGAAAGGTAGAGAGAGAGAGAGAGAGAGAAGGAAAGGAAGAGATAGGAAGAGTGCGCGGCAGAAAGGAGAGGGCTGGAGAAGAAGCGCGCGTGCGAGAGCAAGCGAGAGAGAGAGAAAGAGAGAGGGGCGTGGAAGAGCGGGCTAAGCCGGTGAAACAATAAATTTCGCGGGCATTCACGTCGATCGCCGAGAGGATGAGCCGACGTCGACGATCGACGGCCTTTGTTGGCCGGCCGTAAGCCACCCTCGCTTCCTCCTCCTCGCCGCCTCGACCTCCCCCCGACGTTCCCTCTGACTCTCTCCAGAGCTCGCCCCAACCTCGCGGGTTGCACCCAGACGCCGACGAACCTGATACAATGGGGCAGCGCTCACGGACGTTTCGGCCCGTTTCCGCAGCGGAAACTTGTCTCGGAAACGGGGACTTTAACACTGACGTCACACCGGCATCGGTCGCCATTCCGTTCTCTCTCTCTCTCTCTCTCTCTCTCTCTCAGTCTCCTGCTACACTTCACGCGGTATCTAATGCCGCCGCTCGATCCCCGGGGTGCTCGAATTACGATGGGGTCGGACATTGGATACCTCCGTTGCGCAAGGTGAAGGGGAGCGACACCGGCTGGACGAGAGGAGAAGGTTTCAGGCACTGGAGCTCGAGAGTGGACCGGGGGGAGGGATGCATAAAAGCGATCCCGCAGAGAAAAGGTTTTGGCGGCGGCGCTCGTCGGGGATCCGGGATTTTAGAAGGGTATTTGGAAAAATGAGACAACGTTTGGTGCGGAAACCAGTCGGTTTGGTCGGGGACCGTCTTCATGAATTGTGCATCAGTCGAAAAGCCGGGGAGAAAGAGCGGCGGGAGGCGGAGGAAGAAGGGTGAGAGAGGGGGGTGGAGAAGGATGAACGATTCTCGCGGTGGAATTTCTGGTCTCGGGGCTCGCTTCGTTATTCTGGAACCGATTTTGTAATGGAGGAGTCATGTCACTCGTCGATACTTATCAATAATGGACGATGCGCGATATCGGGGCAGAAATACCGAATGGCGTTTGACCCGAATCACTTATGAGGCTTACATAGCGCCGGCGGACGTCGAATCCGCGGATCGACGTGCACCCGGGCTCTTCGTTCTCGAGAACGAGCCCGTTTGTCAGAGCGCGCCGTTCGTTTTTGTCGCGCGCACAATTCTCGAGCGCCGCTGCGGGCCGTAATCGACGACGCTCGGCCTTCAGCGGGCTTTCGTTTATTTAATTTGTAGGAAAAATGGCCGCAATGCGCTCGCCTGACCGTGCGGCAGGCAGGCGATGGCGGCGAACGGCCAGAGAATGCAGGTATTTTACAATAAATATCCGGCCGATAAGCTGCACACGATCCCACCGGGCGCGCGGTGGGGGTCGCGCCCGGCAGCACATTTTTATTTTTCTAGGCATGCGAAATTTATGGTTGACGAATGGCCGTTCGAGTTTTTGCCGGGAAATAGCTCGTTAATCTTTCGAATTATTCTCGCTCCCAACTTCGCCACGCTTCGTGCGCCCGCGGCCTCCCTGCGAGTCAACAATATTTTGTTGCTTCCGCCTATACGCGCGCCGACAAACCTGCATTCCGGCCACGTACGAGCGCGTTTCTGCCTTTCGCGACGTAACGCGTAATCGTCGAGGCATTATACGCTTCATACGTGTCCCAGTCGCGGTACGTACATACATACGTCGGGTGACGCGATTTGTAATATGTCATGCGTCGTCTTTGTCTTCGACATCCGCCCGGCTGGGTAATTCGATTTCACATCTGAGCAGTCGCGCACTCAATGCTAAGCGAGACATTTAATTTTGCCGAAATCAGGTTAACCCTCGCAACTGCCGCGCTCGCCTGCGTGCTCGCGCGCGTTCATATTCGTCGAAGGCTGGATCCCGCGGACGAAATTAAATTCGCGAATCGCACGGTCCATCGACGAATCGGAAAGCGACCGGCGATCCGGATCCCGATATCTTCCGATGCTTATCGTTAAATAATTCACCATTACGACGGACGATCCGAAATATCTCGTCGGGGTGAGCGCTAACGAAGCCGCTCGCAATATCGTGATACACACTGTCACAAACTGATCCCTCGATTGCCATCGAGCGACAGCGACGCCGGTATCTCCGTCGTTTGGAGCGTACCGGTAAACAAGGGTGCATCGATTTGTTGCACGTTCAACGAGACAATTGGAGGGGTCATTTTACCAAACCGGGAGTGTAAAATGTCGGGCCGCGTTGGGCGTTGACACTCGTCCGCCAAATCAAATAATCCACTCCCGCGCGTCACGTGTGCCGACACAAAAGCGGCATGCCATAAGTAACGCGAGTTTTCCTAGGAACATCCAGCGAATCGATATTGATTTATGCTCAAGAAGTATGATTTCCTACTCTCTTTCTGTTTTACTCATTTCGCCTTCCGCTCGTACCACTAAATTACATCAAGACCGTTTACATTAGCCGTTACCTAGAACGTTGCTCGAAAAGTGCTGCGGACTGCGAGCCGTTTAACAACCGCTTATGTCTGAAAGTGGCATTGCACATGAAACGGTGTCAATTCCGCTTATCGGTTAGAATTCGAGTGCGAGATTCCTTGTTCCCGGCTACTTATCCGGCCATCGTCGTCGCTTCGGATGCATTGACGAAGGCATTGATGGCCCTACGACGGGTAGTAGTCGCGGTGGGTTCATTAAAATGTACATTTGAAAGCCCACGAGGCCTCATTCAAGCCCCCGTCTCTTTCTCTCAGTCCACATCCGACGTGCTTCTTCAACTCCGCCTCCAACCAGGCTCGCCTCGCGAGGAGAAGTTTTTCGTTCTATCCGCGCGCGGGCGGGGGGAGGAGGGGTGGCAGATACTAGGGAAAGGGGTTACGCGGGAGGAGGTCGCGGGGGTGTGTCGAGGGGGGGATGGAAAGGCAGTGCTCGACGGCGACGAGGCTGCAACCGACACGGCAGTCTTGTAGTTTCGAAACAGCTCTCCAATTTTAATGAGACCCGTCTATTTCCCCGCGATTCTGTCTCCGTGTTACGGGCTGCCTTTGTGTAATTATATTTTGATTCCTCGAGCTGCGCAACCCCCCGACCACCCTCTCAGTCTCTCTCTCTCTCTCTCCCTCAACGTCCACCCCTTTCTAAAGCTTCGAACACACCCTCCCATCATCACGGACTCTTTCCTTGTCCTCTCGCGATGTGTCCGTCTCTCTGTCTCTCTCCCTCCCTTTCTCTCGCGTTCGGCTGCTTTTCCGTTTCTCTTCGTCACGGCCTCACTCCCTCTCCCTCCATCGCATTCTCTCCGCTCTTCTTTCTCTTGCCAGTCGCAATGGCGGAGACTTGTTGTGAATGCTAATACATCCACCTTTCCGACCCTCTCGGCTACCACCAACGACTTGGATCATGGCAGCACACCCTCACCCGCTGCCCCTTTCCGCTTTCACCGATTTCTACGACCCCATCATCCCCTCCCCTGCCGCCCTCCCGCTTCTCCAACTTGTCCTCTCCCACAGGTCCTCGTAGATTGAGTTACAATTCAACGCAAATAGAAAACTACCCCCCATCCGCCCGCCACCGACGGCCCTCCCACGGACGGAGACTCGCTTTGCATTCTCTCTTTATTTCAGTGCCCGCTCCATTGGCCGCCACTTCGACCCCGGTATCTGTACTTAATTACCCGGTAGTTACGATACTTCGCCGACTTCCCGTTCGTCGTCGCCGATCGACGACGCTCGTCCGCACTCTCACCCCCCAACCCTGTTCTCGTCCGCGACCGGCCACGCGCACTAACGAGACGAGTCGAGAGGAAGAAGTCTCAAGAAAAATCGTCGTGCCCCAGTTAGCTCACCGGTACGCCACACTAAATTGGATGTTTTTTTTTCATTTTCCCGCGGAACAGCCCGGCACGCCGACGCGACCCGACGCAGATCACAATCGGTCTCGCGCGGAGCGGAAACACGTACGAAGCGGACGGCTCATTTGGTCGATCGATGAACAGAGGATAAACGTATCTCGGCCGGCGGCGCCGTGAAATTCGCCCCGAAACAGAAACTTTGATCGGACGGCCGATCGCGGGATAGGATCGGGTTAGAACCCGCTTCCTTTTAATGGCGATCGTTCGTGCGCGAGCGGAGGGCGGATTTAAAGAGGACGCGTCCATTGATTCCGCGCGTACATATCGATTCGCGCGATAACCATGAGTTTAACTCGACGTGAAGCGGTTTGCTCGTTTCAGCGTATTTAACGCGGCAGTGTACCAGAGAGGCCTCAGCTGTTGGGGTGGCTTGGCACATGGGGACCATGGCACACGCCATTACAATGGCAACCTACCCTGGCCCTCATCCCCCTACCTTTGATTCTCTGCCAGTCTCCCTCTATTCTCCCGACGTCGCTCTCTCTCTCTCTCTCACTTCTTGCCAGTCTCTCTCGTTAGCTTCCTCTCATCCCCACCATTTCTCCTCGGGCACGAGGTTGTCTGTCTGTCCGTCTCCCTGGTCCGCATGCACGGACGTATGTTATCCCACTTTTTTTTCGCCACAGGCCTCTCTCCATTGCCAGCCTCCTTCTCTCTCCGTCCCGCTCGCCGGATCGATTGGCCGCACGCATCGCCCTATGGCCCATTGAAAATTGCTCGAGTCCCGAACAATTTTTGGCGCGCGCCCGGACTGACGAAGGAAAAAAAGCTGCGATTGTATTTCATTTTCGATCCTCAACCCTCCCCCCCTTACCCCTCCTCCTCCTCCTGCAAACGTCCTTTCCCGCGGGTTGATCTTTTTTTCTCCCCCACTCTGGTTTCTGCGATTTTTTTTTTTTTTGCTGTTTTCCTTTGTTTGCTTGTTTGAACTTTAATTCCCGTGGAGCGGAGCGAGGGTAGAAGCGCGGCGAGCGTGCGCCGTGCTCCATTGTTCGACGGAATCGCGGTCGCGGGGAATTTAATTGTTACGCGATAGGCGGCTAGGTTTTTTGCGAAAATCAATCGGGCTTTTGGCGCGCGCGCGCGCGCCTTCTCCCGCGACTCACTCTCCTCTCTCCCTCTCTCTCTCTCTCTCACGCTCTCGTCACGATGACGTACTGTCGGCTTTTATTGCCGGCGCGAGAATGACGATTTACGACGAACGTGTTCGTAGGCGGCGCGATCAGAACGTATGAATATTCATAGGCCGGCGTGCCGTTTTATCTGCCGGTCGGTGAGCTACTTTTGTCAAGGGTCTGCCTGCTGCCTCGTAAATCGTCGTCTCTCGCGCGCATCCATTAACGCTCGCTCGCTCGCTTGCTCGCGCGCGTCGCATCCTCCGCATTATCCCGAATCGAGATCGGCGCGAGTCGATCGAGAGGAGACGTCGCTTAGGGTCGATAGAAGGAAACAATGCGGGGCGCCGGGGCTGAGAAGGAGAGGAAAGGAAAGGACCGGGCCGTCCGCGTCGTAAACAGCGCCCGTGACGAGCTGCGTTGCGCCGGCGATGGCGATGGCGAGGCGAAACGGTGCGGAAGGGTGGGGGTGCGAGTGAACAACCGCGTAAGAAGGATTTGCGCGATAGGAGGGGGCTAGACGCTGGGGAAATAAGGTAATACCTGCGGCTTTGTCTCGATCGGGGGCTAGGAGAGCCGGCGTAAAGGAAAATACAGTGGCTTGGTAGGCTGAGAGGGAGGAAGACGGAGCGAGGCGGGAGAAAGAGGGACGGAAAGAGAAGCTTGCACCTACCCCTTAGCCTAGCGTGGTATCCTTCCTCTCTCTCTCTCTCTCTCTCTTTCTCTCTCTCTCTCTCTCGCTCTCTCTCTTTCCCGCGCGCGCCGTCGTTATTACATCGAAAGGAGAACACACACGCCTGTATCAAACTAAAATTACACTCTCCCCCGTACGCGCGTGCCCCGGCACCCAGGGAAGAAGTTCAGTCCGCCGTCGAAGCCCGCGTCCTGGAAAATTCCGGGCCGTCGAACGCGAAGAATGGGAATTCCCGTCGAGGCGGCGGCGTCAGCGGTTGCTGGCGGGCGGTACGTTCTCGAGATGGCAAACATAACCTGCGATGCATTTCCTACCGTTGCTCAGCCCCGCTACCCGAAATCCTCCGCGGTAGAGGGTGGAAGGGGGGGGGGGGGGGGGGTAGACGGAGGGGCGCATTGCCGGTGTCGGGATTCATTCGCGAGCGACGAACAAGAGCTGAGAAATTCTTTGGATGAAACGTGTGCTTTCATGCTGGATGTTGCGCGCGGGGTGGATACGGCGCCGGGCGTTTTCTGTGAAAATATATCCGGCTTTGGTGTTGCTCTACGCGCTTCTCCTGAAGTATCGAGATACATCGTTAATTACGTCGATTGCGGCTAAACGATCTTCGTCGTCTGTCTGTAGTTAACTTTTTAACGTTCAGGTTACGAAATCTTGTGTTTGGGACCCTTTGCTTCTCTGACAGGAATTTCACGGAACGTCGTATGGTAAACGCAATTGCCTAAAAGTTTTGCTAGGAGCTCAACTTTTTTGGTCCGTTCCTCAATTTCGAGCGATGCGCCATGAACGCTCTGGCTCAATAATCGCCCAACTTTGTAATTATTGTGTTTTTTTTTGTCATTATATTTTTTTATTTTCGTTATGTTAGTTTAATTTATATAAGCGTTAAATTCTATTCTTACAACATTCTGTATTGTTTTTGTTACTGTCTACTCCTATGTATCTTTGCGCACTAAATGGCACATGCTCGTTAATAAGGAAATAATAATAACAAAGTAAAGTCTCTGTATACTCCAACATATTGGTCGACAGAATTACATTAAGAATGTCTCTAGCGTAGCGTCTGCATATACGCTTCAAAGATTTGATACCGTACTCCACAAAGCCATGTACTCGGTTATACGTAGGCGGAGTTAAAAGTCGAGCACTTTCGTTCGCACGGCAAGAACGCGGGACCGATGTACGACAGTGTCGAAGTAGATCATCTGAATTGTGAAAGTGCGCCGAACTTCCTGACTTTGCATGGGTAGTCTTCCATTTTCCCGTCATCCACTCCGTACACCGGTTCTCCCGCAGTTTATAGCGCACGCCTCCCTGCCCAACTTCTTCCTCCCAGCCTAATGTCTTAATCTTCCGTGTGTGAAGAATTGGGCCGGGCCAAATGAAATTTGCATAGTCGTTACCGGCCCGCCTTTACGACGGGCTGTTCCGTGGATACCCCTTCGGGCACTTTCGGCGCTGAAGGAAAGAAGACGACCAGACACTGTGTACCCTTTGATTGCCCGAGGAAACATTCTCAAGGCGGGGCAACGGTTGTACTGTCTTAAAAAGGCACCGAACGATTCATTTGCCCGCGGCTCGTAAAGGCATCAATCGAGAGTGGCAACGCTGATGGGGGAGCAGTAAAATTTCACGGCGGAAGCCACGTCTCACCGAAACAAACGCGAAACTCTTCCTCCGGCCGGCTTGGTCGGAATTTTTCACTGCTCACTGTAATTCGCTGGCCGTTTAGCAAGAGGCACGACCGAACGAACGATGCTGGCGCTGGCCGGCGAAGAGGGGCATACGTTAGGAAGTTGGATCGCGCGCGCGGCTAGGCAAGTGCGGAAAGTTCCTAGGTCCCTAGTTATTTTTAATTCGTTAATGCATCTAACAGTTGCCGCAGTGTCCCCGATCGATCTTTAATAAGCGCGCCGCCGGATAGGGATCGAAGGTAGAATATAGCGGCAGGGCCTTGGCGTTTGTGAGGCTGGCAGGGCAGGAGGGGTGGCTCAAAGGAGAAGGAGGGGGTGGGCGGGGGGTAGGAATAACGTAGAACGCGTTGGCTAGGTCAGGAGGTTCAGGAGCCGCAGAGCCGATAAGGGCTTGCCAGCCATGCCCGTTAACGACTATGTAAATTGACGGCTCTATTTATTCTAGTCGTCGTATCGAGACTTCGTCAGATGAAGACATCAGAGGCCAATTTCTCAGAATCGCGCGGCCGCCCGCCACCACCCCCGCGAACAATTATGCTAATGCCTGCCGTGGCAGCCTTCAGATTCGTTATTCCTCGCGCGTTCTCTCCGCTGTCGGCCTGGACTGACCCCTCTCGGCGTCGTATTTCCGAACCATTCGCTAGCCGTCCGTCGTTATGACTCTTAACGACACGTGTGCGCGCCGAGTCATAAATAAATTTAGTGTCCGCTGAACGGGCTCGGCGGATAGGTACTCGATAAGAAGACGACGAGGAGGATGTGTGTGTGTCTATGTAAGAGAGAGAGCGAGAGAGAGAGAGAGAGACAGAGAGCGGGAGCGGACTATCATAACGCGCTGTCCGACCATTTTATTGCAATGCTAAAGTAGGTATTGATCCGAATCCAAGAGAATCACGAACTAAGGTGCTCGACGACCATCGATCCGTCGTTGCAGAGGAGGCGGAGGAAAAGGAGAAGGAGGGTAATCATTTTCCGTGTCCTCCTGCTCCTCCTTCTCTTCCGTCGGTTATCCGAATTGGGTTCGAGGGGGTCTCGTAGCAAAGTTGGGGACTAGGAGAGGACACAAACACCTCCTTTCGGGCGACGAGGAGAGGCAGGAGAGGATTCGGCAGGCCCAGGGGCGGCGAGGGACGAGAGGGACGGAGGTGGCTGAAGGAGGAGAGTGAGGTGGGGAGAGCGAGCGCGATAGACGGAAGACGCGTGAGAGGGACGGAGAGAAGTTCGCTCTCTCTTTGGAATGAGAGGATGCATGAGAGACTGCTCCAGACCGTGGAGAGCGGAGTGAGGGTGCTGCCTTGGGGTTCATTATTCAGGGCTATTGATTTCCATCCACCTCCTACCACCGACCCACCCAACGCCACCAGCCAGCGAGAGGGAGTGGGAGGGGGAGAGGAGAGACGGAGACGAGACGAGAGAGAGATTGACGGGCCGCCTCCTCTCCCCCGTGTCTTTGTCTATCTCCCCTTCTTCTTCTTCTTCTTCTTCTTCTTCCATCATTCGTCCCCTCTCCCTTTTCCCTTCCATCGGCCTCTCCCTTCGGCCTACCACTTTTCCGCTTTTGCCGCATCAACCTACATACTGACTGACATGTGCTTAAACCAAGTGCCCTACCTACAACGAGTCGACAGCTGTACCGGTTGCCACCTTTCGCTCATAGATCTGCCCTTTTCAAATGCGTCTGTTTTGAATCGGTCTCGCGGATTCCGGCGTTTCGACTCTTCCGAGAGCGATCGATCTTCCACAGTGCCGGATATACCTCGCTGCTTCGTATTGTCTTCCGCTAAGAACGATCGGTCGGCTTTCGGAGTAAGCGACTTTGACGGAATCTATCGGCGCTCGCGAATCCTTAGAAATCCTCTCTCTCTCTCTCTCTCTCTCTCTCTCTCTCTTTCTTTCTCTCCCCCCTCCCCACTGTCGATTCTTCATCTTGGATTCGTCAATTTTCCCGCAGTCTCGAGCGCGAAGTTAACGGAGTTAGGCGAAAACTTCGCCCGAGAAGTTTTCACCCGTAATGACGATCCGACGTGGGAGAGAGAGAGAGCTTTCGAGCTTCCGCGGAAATCCTTTCCCCGCGGTTTCTCGCCGGCGGGAGATCAAACGCGGCGAATCCCGCGCGATGCTTTGAGGACGATCCTTAAACAATCTTCCGCCGGCGCGGCCCCTGATAAGCGTCGGCGCGATTCAATAAATTCCGGGCGAGGCGGGTGCGCGGCGAGAAAGGAAGTTGCCGTTTTCTCGAGAGCGGCCCTCCCCCCGTCCGCGCCGTTAATTCGATAGACGACGAAATCATTTCCGACGTCCTCGACGAGCGCCGCGATCGCGCCCGCGGGAATGATTTTCATTAAGCATTTTATTTCAGCGTAAAGTGCAGTCGAGAAACCATTACCCTCTTGCCTTGTATTTGCCTCGGGGCGCGGCCGAGGGGTCCCGCGGGGGAACATTTTCCTGATTAATAAACGACTCCCTATTAAGCATTCGAGGCCGCAAGAAGCTCGCGAGAATCGAGTCCGTCCGTTAAAAGCCCTTTTCCATCCGTGCCAGACTAGCGGGCTGGATATCGTACGTGTTAACGCGAAGTTACAGCTACGCCCCGGAGTTACGTGAACGTTATTTTAAGAGCGAGTCCTTACGACAGTACTCGCGCCCCCGCTATATGAATCCATTCGTTGCCGGCAGTCGTAAATAGCAGATGCAGCCCGCAATTTCAAAAGGCGGCAGGGAAGCCCGCCGTTCGTGCGTCTCGCGTATGTCTGTAAAGGGACTCTTTGCAGTAACGTTTTGATGTAAATTCTGGAGGCTCTTACGTGTCTCGGGCCGCTCCGCGGCGTCCCTTGTATGTATGAAAATCGGGCAAGTTTCTTCGTTCAATTTCGCGCATCAGGCCGAGGCGAAAAGAATAGGGGCGGCGTTGCGGCGTGAAATACGAAAGATCTCAACTTTCGAGGGACAGATATTAAGGGGACAGTGCTCGCGGTGGGCTTCACTTTGAAATACAGAATGGAGATGATGAATATTTAGAAAGTCATTTTCGGCTGGAAGTTGAACTTTGATACATGTTTAAATATTGGCGCATTATCCGGCGACTGGTATTCCGGGGCAAAATCACGGACAGATCTCGAGAGAAAAAGAGAGAGAGAGAGAGGGAGAGAGAGATCTTAATACTTTCGGAGGAAAGAAAAAAGCGCAAAAAACGTTTAAACGTCGGAAGACAAAAAGGAAACTTTGACAGCCGCGCGACCCCTCGCGCGCCCGGCATAAAGGTGAAAAAGTGAGCGCTAGACGTTACATCGTCGGACACACATCGGCGAGCCTTTGAAAGTCGCGACACGTCGCCGTCGTCGTCGCTTTTAGAACCGCGCGCATCGGAGCGCGCGTTGAAAATCACCCCGGCCGCGTCGCCGAAGTGAAAAGCCAGCGCGCGCGCTGCAGGACAGAGAGCGGGAGGGGGGGGAGGAGGCTTCTGGCGTTGGTTCTGGTCGTCGAAATCGATCGAACATCCTTCACGACAGGTTTGCTCTTTTTGACCGTATCCAACGTCGCGTAACGTAAAACCCCATTAGGTGTTAGCTCCTCCGTCGACGGTTAAACCGTTACTCGGCTCCCCTGCCTTCCCCCCACCCCCACTCCCACCCCCTTTCCCTCCACCCCCACGTTACTCTTTCTCTCTCGCTGCGCTTCGAAAGTTCCCCCGCCGCGTCGCTCCGACGTCGATCGGAGGTGGGACGAGAGAGACGGAGAGAAAAGCAGAGAGAGAGGGAGCTCGCCGGTGTGTGGGTGGAATATAGGGTATATATAGCTGATACGTATAGGCGACCGGCGGTATACCGGCGGCACGGTCGGTATACGTCGTATGCCTATAGGGATTGCAGCGCCGCGGGCGCCGGCGCGAAGCGGTCGCTCGCGAGACCACCTCCGCGTGGTGGGCTCGTGACGTCAGCTATCCTCAGTGTGCGGAGAGCGACCGCAGTGTACACCATCTCCACGTTTTGGCCAAAGGAGGCGGCGTCGTTGCCGAGTGCACAAGTTTTCCCTCACGTCGTACGATCAGCTGGAGACGCGCACCACTCTTTCTCTCTCTTTCTCTCTCTTTCTCCCTTTCTCTCTGTCCCCTCGTTCTCACTCGCTCTCTTTTTTCACTCCACCTCGCGCTCGCGTCCTCTCTGTGTTCTCTTCATCCGTGCCTCTCGCGTCACCTTTACGTTCGCCTCAATTTTTCTTCTTAATCCACCCCTCTTCTCTCTCTTCTTTCTTCTTTTTCTTCTTCTTCTTCTTCTTCTCTCTTTCTTCTTCTTCTTCTTCTTCTTCTTCTCTCTATCCCTTTCATTTTCCACCCCGTCCGACACACTCGAAGTGGCCGGTTTCGAAAGTCGCGGAGCAAGGCAGGAGGATACAGAGGGTCGTCGTCGATCGAGGGGGAAGAGAGGAGAGCCGGACGTGGTCGCTCGTTGATAACGTCGCTCCGAAGTGCTAAGTGGCGAGCCGGTCGTCGAGCTGACGCGGTTCCTCCTCCTTGATGAGTACGACGACGACGAAAACGAGGAGGACGCTCGGTAGCCACGCAGTCGACGCTCTCACCGGCGAGGCGTGCACCTCCGACCAGGCGGGTGACACCTAGCACGAGGAGAGCACCTGCTGCGGGGGTGGTGCCGGTGGCGGCCTTAAGCAGCGAAGAGGAAAGCACGTCCGACGAAGAGTGTGCCGTGCCGATGACGCTCACGCGTCCAGCCATCCTCGCCGAGTCCTCGTGAAGTCTCCGCGTCGAGCGACCTTGGCTTCCTGCGACACACGGACTACGGGGGAGAATCGGACAGATGCGAAGATCCGCAGCACTCTCCAAGACTCGTGCACAGTGAACGCGTCGCTGACTGACTCCTGCCAGCCGTCGATCGCAGATCGACGCGAGCACGTGGATCCGGGATCGGATCCAGCTCACGTGGCCGTCGTTGGACGGGCACCGGCGGCGCGAGCGGTGTCGGTGGTGGCGCGAGCGTGTTCCGCGTGAATAGTCGACGTCGCGAGACGAGTTGAAGCGTCCGCCTCGCTCTCGAGGAACGAGGTGATCGAGGATCGACAGAGATACGCGCGTGCGCTCGTTCGGTTGTACTCTGCCGCGTGTCTATTATCACGTGAACGTGCTCCGCGGGCAAGATCGGTGAGTGATTGTGTGTGCCGTCGAGGAAGAGAGAGGGGTGAGAGAGAGGGAGTGAGAGAGGAAGGTACTCCAATAGATTTCTCTGTCCCGCCACGGGTTGTGCGTCGAGTTCATGTCGCGAATAGAGGGAGAGGGATGACGACGCATCATCATCATCGTCGTTTCGTCGAAGAAGAAGACGCGAACTTGTCGTGAGGCACGAGGACGATCGGCGCTTGTGACTACGGGACTACGAGGCGCGAGTTCCGCTCGTGGTGCTCGTGATACTTCGTAGGATTTGTTGGGATCCGCAAGCACGCGGAATTAAGCAGGCAGCGTGGAGCGCTCGGCGATCGTGTGGCCGCGCGCCGCGGACCTCTACCTTTATCAGCCAGGTACAGAAAAAGTCTTTACTCGAGTAGCTTGCAGTAGTAGCGTCGAAATCGACAGCTGCCGGATATAAGTTCGTGGCTCGTGGGATGACGTTAGACAGATACGGAGTCGGTCGGAGAAAATTGCTCCGCTGCCACTGTTACGACGGTACGAATTTAGATTCCTAGTACAGTGAAAGTTGCTCGTAACAGTATTTACGGGAAAGGTCGGGCCGCATTTAGAGATGCGAAAAACATGGGGTGCGATCGTGACTGTAACGTGTCTAAGTTTATAAAACGTCCAGGTATATGGAACGCGATAACAATGTACGGCGATGCCGCGAGATATAGCAGCAGCTAAGACATCTGCCACCAACACAAAGTCGCGACGTAACACGTAATCGCGGCGTCTACTAAATGTAGCAAAACTTTATTTCCGCAGCCATGTGCTCGACTTTTTTGAGGTCACTCCCTACTAATTCCGTCCTCTCCAAGTCCCTCGCATACGAATGCAGTGGAGAGGCGACATTTTTCGCGCGACAGGTCGATACGCGAACGACACGCGCCTTTGGCTTGCCTCTTAATATGGTGACAAATTTGGAACGCGGCCCCGGTTCGGCAAGTGGCCTGCCAGAAAGTGTAACGAGGCTGTTTTCATCGGCACCGATCCGGGGCCGTGAATTTTCTTCCGCCGCGCGGCCGACACATCCTTCTCCCATCGTCACCGGCTCCGCAGGACGAGCCAAAGTCGGCGCCCTCCCAACCTGCTAAAAATTTCGCTGCTCAGCCAGACAGAAGAAGAACGCGCGCGTTTGGCACGATCGCCGATGATTTCGTCCGATCGCTCGATATACACGGAGGATAGACAGCGACGTGACGCGTCGCTTTGGCTTCCTTTTTAATTCCGCGCAAAATTTGGAACGCGGCCCCGCTCTCCGTGCTGGCAAGAAGCTTGCCAGAAAGGATGACGAGGCTGTTTTCATCGCCGATGTACGACGGTAATAAGATTAACGTATGAAAAGGGCATGGACATTCGCGTGGACAAGTTCGTTTTTTGGCGTCGGGAACGGCGTACTTTGGGCGGGCTCCGTTATCGGCAAACTTTCCCTTCGCGAGGTTCCTGCTAAGACGAGAGAGAGGAAGAGACAGAGAGAGAGAGAGAGAGACGTCCCTTTTTTCCGCTATTTAGCGAAGCGTTCGATGCGTCGTAAAAAAGAACGAAAAAAACAACCGTCTTCGCTGCCCGTCGAGAGAGGGTGCAAAAGCGTTGACGAACAAACTACCCCCGGCACCACTTTAATATCCCTCTCAAGTCCGTCCGAAATTCGCATTTTCCAGCGGCGCGGCTTAACATGACATCGTGCGCGCGCGCGCGCTCTTTGAAAAAAGACTGCGAGGAACTTTCCACGGTATGCCGGGCCATTCTTCAGCGAGTGCAGCTGCGAGCTTTCGCCGCTCCGTAGGTGCATTCTTGCATTGCCGCGAGGTTTACCGGAGCATATTCCAAGTATGCTCAATAGGATTCATATCCGGTGACAAAGGGCGCGCTATTTTTCCGTGACATCGCGTGCCTCCGACATTTTCGTCGGGAACACGCTCCGCGAAAGTCAACCTCGTTTAATACATGGATATTGTCGGCGTCTGACGTATGGCTCTAATGCCGCGTCGCCAGACGTCTACTTTCGCCGGTTCCATTCCGGGGACATTCTCACTCCCGGCGTACTTCGCGCTACAACTATCGCCGGCGGTGGAATAAGAGCGCGCACAGGCGGTCCCCGCGAGCCGAGTTTTACAGACGGAGTCCTCCGCCCGTCGAAATGGGTCGAACTTCGCCCACTCGAGTCTACATTCGACTCGCCAAATCCGAGATCTTCGTGTCATTCGCGAGGAGAAGTTGAAATGAAGTGGCGAAAGTTCGGTCACTCGCGTTAGAGTGCTTTAATCCATTGACGCAGCACTGCTTCTCCGTTCCTTATTTTTTCCACCTCCATCATCCCCCACTTCGCGTCTCTCTTCACGACTTAGGGCCGGTTTCATCAACGACGAATAAGTGGTTATTCGTAGAATAAATTTTATTGGCCGAATAACTATTTAAAGATTTATCAGTCGTTGGTGAAACCGGCCCTTAAGAAACCAAATTTTCTCAAGACAACTTTATCCCGCTCCGCCGCATTCATCTCGCCGCCCATTGGAATCATCAGATAAATAGACGCCCGATAAACACGATAACTCGCCTCTCATAAATGGAAAAGAAAGAAAAAAGCAGCCGTAAGCGGCACGTGGGACGAGAGCAAACGAATTACGGATCGAGTGGTTAAAGGTTATTGCTTCCGGGTCGGATTGAAGCGCGTTTATCTATTCGAGCGGTGACTCATCTCGTTCCGTCTCAACGACTCGGAAGCACAAGGTGCCGTGGGAGACTTTCCAACGAGGAGTCCAGAGTCCCGTTTCCTCTGGGTGGCAGGCGGTGGAGGAAAGAATCGGCGTGGGGTAGGAGGAGGCCGATTAAATTTTCGCGTTTTCGTGGTACCGCACCGTGGCTATATACCCGGTGCCACTTGAGTTTTGGTTTTGGCAGCGCTTCCAAGAGCTGTGTTTCCCCCCTGTATTTGCAATCGAGGCAGGTTACAGCCTGACCCGAATCCTTAAGCCAGACCACGGTCACGGGATGCCCCGACGGGCAGGCACGTAGTAACCTACACGCCAGGCTGTGCCAGGAGCGTCTTCCTTCTTCTCTCTCTCCTTCCTTATTCCTTTCTTCCCCTTGGCCCTTGCCTAAAACTTTGCCCCCACTCGACCCGATCTCCACCCTTTCCTCCCCCGCCCCTCTCTCGCCGCTGGCTTCCCGAGGATCCGCTCGATATAAGAGCACCAAAAACCCCACTATATTACACGTACACAAAGCCGAGTTAAAAGACATCCCATCAAGCCGAACGATTTCGTCCTCTCCCTGGCAACGGGCCTCGCCGAAAATCCCGCCCGGGACTTCCAACTTCGACGTTGACGAGGAGCAAATACTTCGCGGAAGTTCGATTAAGAGTTTAATCCGGCTTGTCAAAACCGCGCTCGGGTCTCGTTGATAGAACGATGCGGGCAGTCGGGGGGAGGGGAGAGAGAGAGAAAAAAAAGGCATCGCAGAGCACGACAGACGTACCAGCCGATTCCCGCAACGTCGGACTTTCATCTCGATCGTCTATGCCGCGAGAGAGTGCCTTCTCGTATAACGCCCGAGAGGTTCCTTAGTATTCCGGAGGCATTTCGAACGCGATGTTGGTAAAGAGTCGCACTTGTTGGCGTCCAGGGACACGGGGACATTGGACGTGGGACACCGAGGAAGAGTAGGTGGAGGAATGAGAGAGAGAGAGAGAGAGAAGGTGGAGATGGGGTTGAGAGGATGTGGAGAAGAGGCAGGAGGATGAGAACGAGGCGGAATGGTCGGACGAGGATCGCACTCCGAGGGACACTGGAAAGCGAAGTGAGTGCGCGGTGGTCAGCCCCGGAGGGTCCCTCGGGAGATTTCTGGACCGCAGTCCTAAATCAGGTTTCATTCCCCCGGCGAGTCTCCGGCGCCTCAACCCCTCTCGGCTCGCGTCGAATCCGCTTGCGATACCGAACAAAGCGAACGAGCGGAGGCCGAGCCGCAATTCCTTTTTTTCCGCGCCCGCCAATTTTCTCCTACGTGCCGGATAGCGTCGAGTTCACGGCCGGAAAATAACCGGCGGTGGGGGAGGGAGGAGGGGTGGGAAAAGTCGAGGAGGAAGGAGGAGTGGGGGAAGAGGCTCGATATTTCGGCATCGAGCGTCGTCGTCGCGGGAGAGTCGAGGTATCATCTCGCGTGTGAACGTGCTAAGTCGAAGGTACCGAGAGACGAGCGGCTGGGGGTGGGGGTGGGGGTGGGCGGGGGTCGCGGGGGGTAGGAGATGATCGTTCGACCGAGAGATCTGCAGTAGGGGCATGCATTATCGCAAACGATATCGCCCCAGGCCAGGCACTGCTTGCACACACTTACTCAGAGACGTTACACACGCTTAAAGGCGAGCCTCGCGTCGAGATACGCGATACGCGCCGCACACCGTCATGGCGCACATTTGCGCGACGACGTGTGTGCGGCTCGTGTGAACGGAGGTGGAAACTAGGCGTTTCGTCATCTTGTTCAAACAGCCCCGTGCTCCGATGACGCCTCTAATTCCGACCGATGGCCTCGGATCGGTGTGCGTCGATCATAGTAAGATTCGCTGACCGTGCGCGTGCAGGCTGAATTATCGTCCGCCAGCCGCGATATTGTACTTGGTTGCCGTTCGTCACGAGTCGGAGGTATACTTAATCTTTTGCACTCTGCTCTCGCTGCTACGGCGACATTGTAGTATAAGCGGGTAATTCATAGTAAAAATGACTCGGAGTTACTGAAAAGTTATGTACATACCTCGCTTTACGGTCTAGATACGTTCCGGAAAAGTTGGCCGTAAAGCGAAAAGTATAACGAATCAATTATTAAAAGGTTCCTCATATTTTCGAAAGCAGCTGAAACTAAACAGAAAGTCGCTAACAGTACAGCATTTTTTTTGGCCCTATAACGAAACGTTGTGGGCCGTAAATCGAGAAAGTGCCATTATTTAAAAAGGCCGTTATAGCGAAATGCCGTATAAAGAGCGGCCGTATAGCGAGGTATAGGTGTATTCAAAATTGTTCGGAGTGCAAAGGGTTAAACAAACATATGACCGTAGCTTGGGGAGAAACGAGGGAAGAAATCAAAATTCGAAAATCCATACTTCGGATTCGGACATATTTCGCAACGTCTCGCGCAACGAAATTTGTCGATGTAAAACTATATTCGTACTTCAAAACTCCGTCTCTCGGAACATAATCAACGATTCTGTACGACGGTCAGAATCTCGTACCGCAATCCGCGGGTCTGGCATTCAGTTCTCTTCCGCGACGTTATACATACCTCATTGCCCGGCGACGCGTTTAAAGCAACACATTCGGAGCGCGAGTCGCAGTCGACGCTGGAAAGCGTCGCGAATTAAGCGAAAAATATGAATGTCAATGGGCGGAAGGAATTGAATTATGAACGTCGGCGCCGTCTGCCGTAATAGCGCTCCGCGCACGTGCCTAGTTCTCGCCCCACGTGCGAATTTATTATCGTTAGACGGTCGCGCGCACGTGACAAGGTGCTTCACGTCCCCGCCCGTCGGCAAGTTCGGGCGTATATCCTGCGCCATCGCGCGCTCGCCATTCGCCCGCGCAAGTTACAGCCCCGAGGATCGCCGAGCGCCTTTTGTACCATTACGGCCGGGACATTACAGAAAGAGATACTCGCGCTGCAACACAGAGAGTCGCGCGTCGTTCCCCAGGCGTACATATATATATATATATATATATATATATCTATATATATGCATGCGCCGACGTCGACCTACGTCGTCACGCCCATAAACATAGATCAAGCTCAACAATGGCCCGCCGGTAAACGTATTGACATTTTATACTTCCCACCAGAGCGCTGACTGTTTGCCTCCGCGACCGCCGATGCGTTACTCAAACTGCAATACACCGACAAACTGCAGGATGCGCCCGGTACTCCGGACGATTCTCCGCAACGACGTGATGCTAATGGCCGAGGACGGTGCAGCGAGAACGTTTATGAATCACCGCGGCGCGATTTAGGGGCCGCGCACCAGACGCGAATGCCTTCCTTCGAACGCTCGCTCGTCCTGCGTCGCTTGTTAGATGTAGTACGAGTCCGCCGACGACGAATTCCGCTCCAGCCGCGGCGGAAGAGCGTCTGCCGAATTACAGACAGACTCACCCCATCGCGACGGAATTTATCGGCGGAATAACGTGGCTGAAACTAGCGCAGCGCCATGCTGCTGCGCGGGGGCCAGGTATATTTAACTATTTTACGGCGGCGATAACACTTGCGATTGACGACCAATATTCCGGATTAGATCGATACCGGTGGATGGCTGGCGAAGACGGTTAGAGCGAGCGGCGCGGGCGGGGGTAGGTCGGAAGGTATCTTCGCGGAAGGTTGTTAACCCGGTTCTAAATCGTTCGGCTGATATTAGGTTAATACGGTGAAAGTCCTCCGAGGGAACTCTGGCGCGGAATTGTGTTAGCGGAACACAGCGACGTCTGAGCGTAACGCCTCGTTCCACTTAGCCGAGTGCGATATTAAAGCAAGTAGATACGGACCGCGTACAGTCAGACGTGACGTGCAATTCGAGCGGCAAGCCTTCCTTTTTCGCCGCTCGCTTCTCCGCTGGATTCATTTTCCCTCGACGATGTACGAGGGCGGTTCAAGGTTCACGTGCGCTCCCATGCGTTTCGAGGGTTTGCGGAAAGTAAGATATTAGGGGATACGTTGATAGCTGTATTGATGTAAAGATTTTTGGCATGAAATTAAGTAGCGTTTTTTTGGTTGTGTTCGGCACTTGTCATGGGTCTGTGTGCACTCATGGTAAGGAAGAAGCAAAAAATTGGTCATTCTTTCGCTGGTATGTACAGGGTATTTCAGGTTTTAACTGCCAAACATTGTCGGTATATTCTATGCGTCTATATAAGAAAAAATTATAAACGTAGGTCGCTTAAACTATTCAAAAGTTATGAGAAAAATAAGAATTTTGTAGGGAAGTTACTGCGGTACAATGTAGGACACATTAGATAGGAACAAAGTTCATATCTACGTACTTGCGATTCGTAAATAATGCTATCTCGATACGAAGTCTAACAACTCACTAATAATAGTGGCACAAACTACCTTCAAAATGTTGGACGATCTCAGATAGTGAACACTGCGCGCACAAACAAATTAAATGTAAAGTATTATCTAGTGCGTCTTACCTTATATATTAGTAACATCAATATTCTTTACATACAAAATTCTTCTTGTTGTCACAACTTTCTAATAAACCTTTAAACGTCCTATGCTCATATAACATTTTTTTCTTATACAGCCATTAAAACCTGGAACACCCTGTACACTCCTTCCACGTGTCCAACTCGTGCTGCACGCAAAAAATAAAGCAACGTCCTCCCCGGGTTCGCGTTCACATCGTTATTCCGCGTGTGACACACAAAGGCGGACGTGTTCCTTGAACCGCCCTGTACGTCGCCCTCTTAATTATATACGTGCGCGCCCGCCATACGTCCCCGCAATTATAAACGAGGTGGGAACATGCGAAAGCAGCGGAACGAGATATCGTCCGCTTGAATCCAGCGCCGCGGAGATGTTACACCGTTCGCTTCCTATTTACATAACCGTAAGATTATATTTCCCGCACTCTCCTTGCCGCGCGTCACACGTTACGTCGTTTACGGCGCCGGCGACATTCGAAGTCGATACCGCAGTTTCCGCGCCACGCTGCACCTCCGTAAATAGCCGCGGTCACGTAAGATTAAATGGCCGGAGATTAAGAGGAGAACCTGCATGTAGCATTTAATGTTCAGGAATTCGCCTCTTAAATTGTAGCATTCTGAAAACTCAGGGACCCGCACGGAATAATAAGTAGCCGAGCGGCCGGGAAGGGGGAGGGGGGGGGTGGGCTAGGGTTAAACATTTATCGCAGTCACGCGCACCGCTTAATTTATGTCCGACTTCGAGCGCAGCTTTATTTCAGTGGTAACCTTAATTTAAAAATAACGAGATCGAGCGCCGCTATCGAAACGTTAAATTTCCCTATCTGCCCCCCCTGCGCGCGCTGGATCTTGGCGGAATTATTTTCAATTATCGTCGGCTCGACGCGATTAGGCGAGGTTAAGTCACACTTCCGACGTCGTCGCGAAACACGGCGACGTTTAAACGCGGCAAAAATCTGCGAAATGACGAATTGCTTTCCGCAGCGGTGTAGCCAAGATTATATATTCGATCAATGTGCGCAAATTTCGTTTCGTTTCGCTGTGATTCTACCACGCTCCTAGTCCGGGAGAATCATACAGCATATACTCTTATTAAACATTAGTTTATACCATTAGACACCACATAACTAAACGCGTATTTAACCCATACCTTCCTTTACGGCCTAGATACGTTCCGGAAAAGTCGGCCGTAAAGAGAAAAGCCGTATAACGAATCAATTATTTTGATACAAGTAAAATGATGACAATGTTGTGCCGAACGTTCCTCATATTTTTGTGAGGTAAAATTTAGCAGTGCCGCCTAAAGGGAGAAGCTGAAACTAAACAGAAAGTAACAGTAGAGCATTTTGTTTGGCCGTATAACGAAACGTTGTAGGCCGTAAATCGAAAAAGTGCCATAATTAAAAAAGGCCGTTATAGCGAAATGCCGTATAAGGAGTGTAATTGATTCAATATATGTTTTACATCGTCGATTCTTGTCAACGGTACAAAGTACCATAGGCGCTAATGCTCTCAGATTACAGACACATTTGTTAAATGCAACTGTTGGGTAGATCGGTTAAAATATTTGCCCCGCACACCGAAACTCAGCCAAATATCAATATTCCTTCGTCGTTAGACGATCTCGCGTCCGTTCTCGCTGCAACTATTCACTCGCGCTTTTTATTTGTCGCGATATCGCGCCTGCCGCGAAGACGATACCTCGAGACGTCTCGAAGCATAGACAAAGAAAGTTCGACGGCGAGCGCGAAGAAATGAGATAGGAGCGAGGAGCAGAACGAGGACAGAGATTGCCGGTAGAGGTCTCGAAAAAGGAGCGAACGCGCTGTAGGCAGGAGACGACGAGCGTCGGGACGCGAGGGATGAGAGGGGGTGGAGAAAATGGCGGATGCGAGGTGTGGAAAGGGCGCGAAGCTCTCATCCGCGCAGACAGAGCTCGCGCTCTCTCACGTCAAAAGCAATTTATACGATTATATGCATGGCGCCTTCAATGCACCTTAATCAAATAAGCCACGCCGACGGCGACGGCGGGCGCTAGAACGAGGAGCGCGACATCGGAGAAGGCTCTCCGAATCGGGGCGCACTTTGAAACGCACCGCCTGGAAAATTTCCGCCTGCGCGATACGACGCCGCCCGCCCCCGCGCCGCCTCGCGTGTGTGCACATACGGGCGAAACAAACAGATTGTGTCGCTCTCCGGCGTCGCGGAAAGAATGGCGGGCTCTCACTCGATGCCTTCGTGTCGCCTGACGGCAGGCTTAAGATCGCGTACGAGCGACGTGGAGGCGATACGTGGATAGCTGGACGATGTTGTCGGGCGATATTTAGTGCCTTGCTCGCTTTCGTGCTGAACGAGATACTCGCGAGAAGGGATGTTACGTTAGCTGCGACGTCTGATCGGTCTGATGAGTGCCTATGCACGCATGCGTACTGCGAAACGTTTGCTCAACTTCGTTTTCGAAAGGGTAATTTTTTGGGCATTGTTTTTTTTTTTTTTTAGGTAGGGCGTCAAAAGGTCGATAAGTTTTTGATGTAACTGTTTTTTAGGAAATGACTCCTTAAAAAGTTACGAATTTATTTGTGAAACATACGAAATTATCTCTGGGTACTGTAGGACGCTAGCGTATTTGAAAGCAAATAAAGTGACGCCTGTACTTTCAACTGGAGTCGTTTTACGGGGAAACGAAACGAAATTATAACAACAGTTCTTAACGAATAACTCCGAAACGAAGGTCGACCCCTATAGCATGTATCGGAAAATGTTGTTCAGAATGCGGAATTAAACGTATTGTATGTTTCACAAATTAATTCGTAACTTGTTAAGGATTCATTTCCTAAAAAAAAGTTATATGGAAAACCTGCTGAACTTTCGATGCACTATCCAAAAAAAACAAAAACAATGAATCTCCCAAAAAAAAATACAATTTCTAAAACGAAACCTTACCGAAATGTTTATTGAAGCATATAACCGTGGGCGTGGAAGTTGTTTATTTGACCGTAAACCGTAAGACTCCGATTACGCATCGATCGCCGCGCGAACCGCTGATATCCGACGATTTACAGACACGGATTCGAAGACGCGATCGGCGGATAGAGCTCGATTCCATCTTTGCACTTCGCGCCCGCCGTAAATAAAGTCCGTGGCTCGGCATAATCGAGACGTCGGCACAGGTGACGGCGGAAAAGTTTGCCTCGCGCCATGCGACCGTTCAGCCGTTCACGGCGGATCCGTTTACGTCAGCCGGGGAAAATGTTTTCGAATACCGCAAGTTGGAATAGGCTGCCGCCGACGATGGAAACGGTGCCAAAATCTCAAGAGAAACGAGTCCGTCTCCTTCCCTCCCTCCACGCCTCTCTCTCTCTCTCTCTCTCTCTCTCCGTCTCTCCGCCTCTTGGCTGCCGCGCATTTTGCCTCTCCCCGACCATCCCTCGGTCCCCCTCGCTTTGTTATGTTAATTGTTTCAAACTCAGGGTATCATCGCTACGTTTATTTTCCATTCTCGTCGCCTTCCTTTCCCTCCGCCCCGCGCACACTCACGCGCCGCTGTTTTGGGGTGGCTCCCTTTAAGCAAAACACAGAGACGGCTACGCTTTTTCGGCCCTCCCCTTCCTCCGCCCTTCGGCCCGCTTCGTTCTCTCATTCTTCGCGCACTGCGCCCTGTACACGTCTTTTCGCGTGCGAGCGTATCCGCGAGACACCCCCGGGTATTAGAACAATATATCGTAATGCCTTTTCTCGTTCGTACAGCCGGAACAGTATGCGCGGCTTCGGAATTAAAACGCACCGGGCGTGCAGGTATGTTAATGAAACGAAGAGCACTTTGTCGTCGAGCGGAGAAACGTCGGCATTATCGCGGGCGCAGTAACGAAACGGGAATGCAAAGGTGTTTGAGGCATTCGGCGATTCGCCGGGCGTCTTCGCGGAAGAACTTCGGAGCTGAGTCGCGAATGCGGTTGTTTAGAATGATGGAGTCGAGAATTCGCTGGCAGAGTGTGCGTCCTTCGCGGCGCGTGTATGGTCTATGGTCGCGCGCTCAAAGTCAAGAGGCGCGTTAATCGATGGAAGAAGAACTACCCCCGCTGACTGTAATTAAAACACTGTACACAATGCACGCTACAACGTAAGAGGGAACAAAGGGTAGGGAGCATTAAGGCAAGATTCGAGCCCTCTCTAAGGGCACCCTTCGTCCACCTTTTCATCGACTACTGACGCTTTACCCCTGGCCTCTTACTCTCTGACTTTATACCCCTTCCGCAGTTTTTCTCGCTCTATTCCTCGGACTCTTTTTCTCAGTCTCCTCTCTCGCTCTTTCTCTCTCTCTCTCTCTCTCTCTCTCTCGCTCTCGCTCTGAACTCGACGTCGACGGTGGCTGCACCTCGTATATTTTAATGTCAGCGCCCCGGAATGCAGTCAAAACTGTTATTACAGTTTTAATTAAACGAAAATTATATCATTTCATACATCCTTGATGCGGAGCCGGGCGCGCTGGGGCATGCTGACGTATTCAGCGCAGCTACCGCGCATCGCGCTTCCACCCCCGCCGTCGACTACCAGCCCGCCTCCTCTCTGTTTCGAGTATTATATAGCCGCCGTCCCTCGGGGGGCCTCAACCGCCAACTTTTGTAACGTCTGTGCAAGTTTTGTTCGCGCGCCATTTTTTCTCTCCCTCCGCCGGCGGACTTACATATAATTGCCGTACGTTGCAACGTACGTTTCGACCGGTGTAATTTACACCCCCGGTATAAAGTCAGCATACCGCGCGAGACAGAGACGGAGAGAGAGAGAGAGATGTGAGGAAAAGAGAAATTAGAGAGTCGGTTGCCGCGAATGTCTCTTTCATCTCTCGGCGTCACGTCGTCGAAGGAAATGTGTCGAGTATCGTTATTACCGGTATTAATTGCACGCGCCGCGAGTCGAAGGCTGCCGTGCGCGATATTCCGTATGCATAATGCCGAAGGCGGACCCTTCATCTTTAAATGGGCACGCTCTGATATGTCTTTACACGTACGGCGTATCACGCGCGGTATGCGGAGTGGTATTTATGTGAGGGCGATAAATTCAACGGACGTCTCAAAATGGGGTTAGAAATACGCGAGACCGCTTCCTCATGCATACCGCCGTTTTTCCATACACGAAGGTATGCACGATGAGTTCTTCTTCATCCCTCTCCGCCGTCCCTTGCTTTTCTATCTGCCAGCGCCGACCTTTGCGCTTCCCAGCTACGGAATACCAGTGATCTTTCCATCGAACTTCCATCGGTTAACCGACGGCTGCGACACTGTCCTGTCACGCGTGCACATTCGGTATTGTTCCGTGTTCATTTCGAAAGCAGCTACGCGAATGGAAGCGGACACCGTGAACGCGCTTGCGGCTTGAATGAATCTGTTTTGAGAATGGGCGATGTACTTGTACCTGCAAAGTGGACAGTTCTGACTAGTGTCTTTTCATATTTAACGGGTCAAACATCCGTTTGAGTCTTGAAACGCGTGTTATCAAAGATACTGTTACTGTTCGACGATTGAAAGTGTCGCCTCTAGACTGACTTATTGTTAGTGTAGTGGGTGGGCTTAGGACGTCGAGCGGAGTTAATAAAATAAATGTCAATTCAAAAAGAAACACTCACTCGCGAATATACTATGACAAACCATATTTTATAATATTGTTGCGTGGATGCGGGCGAGACATTACAACGCACCAGAATTATCAAAGATAACGGTTTAATATGTCACGTCCATCTGGTATCAAGACCAGAGGCAGACTCTTTGGTTTGGTTACCAACAACAATAACATTCGAACGTCATAAAATCGATATAACTAATTAACATTATAACATTATGACACAAAATCAATATAGGATTTGTGTCTTCGCCGTGGTGTTCTTCGCGCCTTCGCGTCCGTAGCAATATCAATATATATACAGTTACTATGAACTACGACTACGCTATGAAACGGCTAAGAGAATAATAATGCGTAAAGCGTAAGGTTCCGAACACGACTAAGTACGCATGAAGACTTCGACGTCTTCGACGCAGCGAGCTTATCGCAAAATGGTCTTCTTTTGTTCTCCGACATTTCGGCAACGCTTACACCGACCACGTATATTCTGTCGCACATCGTAATGTACAATATTAGGTTTCTTTCCTCCGCATCTGCGATTCAATCCCGCAATACCGTTGATCGCGGCCGACCGTGCGGCCCGATATCTTCGACCACGTCACAAAGTCCTCGCATATTCATACCGTTCGATCGCGCGAAGCGCGGCACAGGTGCACACATCTTGACCAACTCGTCTCGTTAATACGGACCGCGGCTTCTTGGACGAAATTGAGCCTTAATTTGAAAGCCCCGTACCGTGGCCGGTGTACAGGCTTGGTAAGGCGTGGTGTTCGGTCAGCCGGTTTCTCTGGCCTTCTCCGGTGAGGTTAGGTTTACTCTTCCTCCATCTGCCTCCCGCTCGCCTCTCCTCAGAGAGAGATAGAGTGAGAGAGCGAGCGAGAGAGAGAGCAACGCCTTTGGCCTTTCCTGTAAGGGGTGACCGCAGGATCTCGGGCTGGCTATCGACGTTGCTTGGGCTCCAGCTATATGGACTGAGGGTGAAGGAAGGCGAGGGGCTGCTCGTAGTCTGGTGTTGGGTAACGGACGGCCTGGCTAACACCAAAGATGTCAGCGCGGCATAATATTATCCTAGGCTCCCTACAGTTCGGAATTTACTCCGAGATACATAAGCCGGCGGTTAGCTAATACCGACGCTGCTTCCACCTTTAGATCCGGCAAATTGTTCGTCCCAAATTACTCCGCGATACTCAGCCGTCGTCGCGTCCATAATCGATCCTCCTGTGCTGCCCGCCAGAGATCTCGGGTCCGGACGTGTGTCAACGTGAATAAGAAACAGCGGCACTCGTAAACGGGGCCACTCCCTTCGGCTCTGCCTTTATGAACAACAACGTTCATTAGTGCACTTCGAAGTGGGAGCACTTCCAGTATTGGGAAACACACTAATGTCTCCAGATTTGGATTTCGTCCCAGGACGACTGAAAGGCTCTTGAAGCAGGTTCTCGGAGGAGGGTTCTCGTGAACAATGGCGCAAGCGGCACGATATTCCCTGGATCTTCGGTATTGAACTAGCCCGAATTTTCAAGACCCTGCTCTCTTCTCCCGGCAGAGAGAGGGGGGGGGGGGGTGGAGGGTGAAGAAGAGACAGAACTTCGCGGCACTTCCCGATTGCAGTGTTCTGTTCCTCGGGACGCCGAGGTGAGGACGAAGAATGGCGGAAGGAAGTAAGGTGCCGGGATAAAACTGCGAGTTATAGGAAGGTGAGAATGCGGGTTTGTTTCGAGGCAACATGTCGGCCTGGCTGGGGTCCGTAGGGCGTATTATCTCGCCCGCAGTTCAATAGAATGGACCGAAACAAAAGGAGCAGCGAGCAAAATAATGCCAACATTCAGGGAGCAGGAACTAACCGAGAAAAGGGATCCGCGCGGCGTGTCGGTGTCCGAAGTGCGCGTCCGTAAGGGTACAGGTCCACGTATACGTGTCCGGCTGTGTTTTTATGTACGTATGTGCCAGATCGTGTGGATGTTTATAAACGCCGAGGCGTCCTTGCGTCGGTGGCGGCGGACTTGCGCTGGTGTGCGAGGAAAATGAGGAGGACTACGTGAGGGTGGTACCCACGAGGAGTGGAAACAATGGGGGGAAATAAAATAAAGCTTAGGACGGAGATAGGGAAGAACTGCGAGAGGACGTGCGAAGAGGATGAAGGAGGCGGGAAGAAGAGAGAGGGAAAGGGCAGAAGGAAGAATATGCGGAAGAAGAAAGGAAGTAAAACGTAACACGGCAGTTCTTCTCGATTTCTCCGTTCGCCGGCCGCCGGAAAAATGTATTTACATTAGGCGGGAGAATGGACGAGCGTGGTCCGCGAAAATATGACTACTCCCGTGCGGCATAAAGCGCGCGCGGCCGCATCTCAGCTCCGGTCGGGTATCGCGTATTTATCAATCGGGATTGAATCGTTACTTAAAAACGTGATTCGCGAATCAAGGCGGGCGGACTGGAAGTGGCGAGCGCGCGGTTCACGTGCCGCGGGCGCGTTGCTTTCAATTCCACTTTGAAACTTTTCCGCCACCCACCACGTCGCTCTCAAATAAACGGCATCAAACCACCTATTTGTTTCTCGGCGGGACACGACATTCGTGCGGCACGTTTTAATGCGGTAAGAAGATATTCCCGGGCACGCATGGGTCGGGGTTAGGTCTCGGTTAGGTCTGACTTCATTATTCTCGCCGGCGCGTATTCGTGCCGACATTAGAGGATCTATAAAGGGAGGGAGGATTCATTCTTCCCCTCACGACCACCGCTCGACAATCTTTACGACGGCCTCCCGATGCAGTTCGTAATCTTAAAACTCAAGCATACTCACCCACTGCGCCGGAACTTCTGAGGCGAGCGAATTAAACGCCACGACACCTGCCGCGCCGAACACCACCGTCATCTTTCCTTCTCTCCCACTCGCCGCCCGGACAAATCCAGTCCGCAACCGCTTCGTTGCCCGCGCCACTCCCGAGCCAGAAATTTCATCCAGCGCGATGATTCATCAACGTCGCATTAATAAAACTATTCCCAAGGTAATCTCGCGAGGAAAAAAAGGAAGCCGAGTGCCGCCCGCGGACAGTGGGAGAGAAAAAAAAATTTACGACCGGCCGTCCGTTACTATATCACCGTCGCTGCAAACGTATCTTGCCCCGCGGTCGTTTATTCCATCGAGTCACGCGTAAACGTTCGCGAGTTTTCCATTTTTTCCCCCATTTTCATCCATTCCCCTCGCCCTCCATCTCTCCCTCTCTCTCTCTTATTTTACCCTCCTCTCGCGCAATAAAGAATCGAAACTTCGATATCGCGGCATTGAAGGAACGAAAACTCCCAAAAAAAAAAAAAAAAAAAAATTGGTGGAAAAGGTGGCTTACCGAGCGGACGAATAGGAGGGGGTGTTGAGGGGGCGTGGGATAAGTGCGAAGGACACACAAAGCTAAAGCCGGCCGACGACCCCGGTCACCCATAAGCCCACCTCCTCTTTCTCCCTTGCTCACGTCACCGACATAACCACCCTTGGCTCCGATCAATCTGGCGTCGGCTCAGCCATCGTCGTCCTCTCCCTCTTAGTCCGTACGCGCGTTGCAATCCTGTGTGCAGGAACTACACGGCATGGATCTCTCGTACATCAACGCTAGTCGACTTACCAGCACCACGACAACCGGTTGTCAAAATCGGTAATCCGCGGGCGTTACTCTCGGCCGTTCCGCCTAACGGGAAGTCGTTGACAAATGGCCCCACTCAGTCAAACGTATTCAAAGGAGCCACGTATACCGATCAGAAGACAGTGATTTGTGTCTTACATTCTGCCCGGCCGCGAGATGGAATCATCCGTCGTGACGATAAATCGTCGATACGTTCCCGTGGATATATCGCGCGAGCAGCTTCCACTTCATTAAGCGTCGAGACACATAATCGAGCGTGAAGCTCCCGAGCCCCCTACCCTCGCTCCTTTTTTCGGGGTCCGTTCGCAAGAAGTGAGGAATTTTGCACACTTGTCCGACATGACACGACAAGACACGGCAAAAAACGGATTGGATTGAATGCATGTAAATAAATGAAGCTGCGCACACTTGTTCGGTACGACATGACATTTATTTACAATGGTTCAATTGTTACCGTTTTTGTCGTGTCGTGTTGGATAAGTGTGTCAGATCCTTAACACCGACTCGATATCAGCCAGAATTACGTTTCCGTTTAACGGTGACTGTTCTAACAATGACAATACGGCGAGGCAGGGCTGTATTCGTCGTTCGCCAGCAAATACGACTTCTTCATGGTGAACAGAAAATTTGTCCTACAATTAACCCTCTCAGTGCCGACCGAAAGAATTGTAGGTGAGCGAAGAATACAGAACGAATTTGATGTAATTTAGTAAGGTAACAAAATACAATATAACAAGAAGCTAAACTTAACAAAGTTGGAAAGAAGTGAAGTTTTAGAAGTTGAAGTTTTATACATTTAGTTTGAGACACTAGTCATGTTTAGATATATCATTGCTCGGCACTAAAAGGGTTATATGTAAACTTATTATTTCACCGGTGCAAATATGATATTCATACTCTACGTGCCAATACGGTGTACAGATAGAAATAAAAAAATAAATAATAACGACCAACTGTGGGACCGATTACCGCCTCCTCTACACTAAAACGGTTAAATCCAGAAACAATTTTTTAAATTCATAAAACATCTCACATAGGGCTTTCGCAGAGGAATCAAGCATTCATAACGTTTCATAAATTAGTTTTCCGCATAATTATTTCTACAATTCGTCGTTGGCACTTTTCGCAAGTGTTGTTAGCAACCAATAATCGTTCCCCTGCACTGAAAGGTTTAACACACCAGTCACAAACTACCGGCTCACTCCTGGCCACTCGTCTCAGCGCCACCATCGCAAATCGTCATCCAGCCTCTATCACGCCGCTCCGCGGCAGGCTTTGAGTGTCAGCGCGTCGGGACGCGATTTTCAGCCAAGCAGAATCGGCCCCGCGGGCCCGACAGGCGAAGAAGCTTTTGAATCCTCCGCTCGACAGGGTCACGATCCTGACAGCAACCTGGAAAACCCGCAGGACCTGCATGGTCCTGCGGATCCCGGCCACGCCCTACTCGCCGGCACGATAGCGCGATTTCATACGCGTTTGAAGTTGGTTTGAGGCCAGACCGATGTCGGGGAAGGTTGGCTGGCCAGCCAGCCCCGGCCTGCCGCAGTCGGCCGGCCGTGTGCGGCAGTCCGCTTTTTGGCGAGCGACCGGACAGAAATGTTGTTTAGCTTGATTGAACTTTCAGCGCGGGGGTCCTCTCTCAAAGCACGCTGCCGGCCACCCGCAGCCCACCCTCTCTTCGGCCCCTCTATATTTCTCTCTCCCCTCGGTCCATCTCCCTCGCTTCCTGCCTCCGCGTCTCTCGCTCTGACGAGACCCCGAGCGCCCACATCTCTCTCGGCCCCCGCTCTATATTCCGCTCCGTCCCCCTCCCTCGCGCCTTCTGGCCCTGCCGCATCGACTATGTGCAGTCCGTTTGAGTGTTTCATACGCGATACCCGCACGGTTTATTCGGATAACGCGATGAAGCTCGACCGAGCGTGTTTGAAAAAAGGCACCTCCTACTGCCTCGCACACGCCGCCCTCCTCTCGTCTCTCGCCCCGGCGTGTAGAATTTTCAGACGGAACCGGGCGCAAATTTCATTACTCGCGCCGCTGATTAGGAGACGTCTTTTTAGTCAGACGCCGCGGGATCGTCACGTAAGTTTGCTCGAAGACGGCCGCGAATGCGTGGCGCGCAGTAGATACGGCACGGCTGACTCAAGTCCCCGTGCCCTTATCCAGTCCGATAGAGGGCTCTGTCTCAGAAGGGCTAGGCCCGTGTTTACCGACCGAGACGACGGCAACCTTCGTCGTGAATGCTATTTATCGAGGACCAAGACCACGCGACCCTTAGCCTTCTCTTTGTCTCTCTCTCTCTCTCTCTCTCTTGCTTCGTTTCTCTGACGGTGTGCGTTAACGCAAACGGAACGAGAAGCGGCTCGCCAAGATCAACGGCATTCATATTGAACGAGGCTCAGGTCCTGAATATTCATGCCACCGTGTAGGGGCGAACGTCGCCGGCGGCAGGATGAGGAGGGAAAGGGAGAAAGAGAGAGGGGTTGAAGCGAAAGGGGTGGAGAGGACTTAGTTCCTCGTGCAGCAGGGCAAAACGCGCCTTAATGCCCCGGTGATGCGAGCAAAACAGGCTGTGCGCTATACTCATACGCCGATCCCGGCTCAATGTCGTGCATCCTCGTTGTACGCCGTGTCCGATCACTTTTGACCCGCCGCTTCTTTAGCCGCGTGGGAGTATGGGAACGAGCTCATCCTTCATAGATTATTCTTCGTCCGCGCTGTACGACTCATTCGCTTAACCGCACTCCGAGGAGACTTCGATTCCTGGCAGATGGCATCGAGAGTCCGATTCTAGGTGGCGTTTAAAATCTTGTATGTTCACTGGACGTGTACGGTTAAGAACGCTGTCAAGACTGCGCGTCAAGGAAGTGCTTCTTGCCGGCCGATCGAGGATTATCATCCAGACGCTTCCTTCTTGCCGCCCGAGTTTACGTAGGGCATGCTTATTAACGAGCCGCTACACGTGTTTGTTATTGACGGCGCGCTCGGGTGCTAATGTGCGAGCGCAGGACGAAGATTATCGATCACCCTTTACATTGCGCATACGTCACCTTGCGTACCGCCGTGCCAGCGTACGGGGGCGAAATTATCTATTGATTTTGAATGGCTGGCCACCATGGCGGATTAGGCTGACCAGCAGGTTGCGGTGATTGAGGCTGTGTCTGGCCTTCTGCCCCGGCCGTCCACCAGCTTTATCATGCCCTCCCACCATTGGCGCGGAACACGTGTAATCAGCCGCCGATCAGCCAAACATGAGGGCCAAGCCAGCCGCATATTATTTTGCGGTTGGCCGCGGCTCACGGGCGGACGAGGAAAAATTTATGGCCCCGGCGAAAGAGGTTCGCGAAAGAGCGGGGAAGATATATAAAAAGGGGGCGGGTGGGGACGCGGGGGGCGAGAACGGAGGAGAAGCGAACGAGAGAACAAGTGGCGCGATCAAATATCGCCGCAAAAAGTAGAACTTCTCCCGGAGTCGAATTGGATTAAGTCGGGGAACATACGGGCGCTCTGTGTGGAGCACGCAAACAGTTTAATCAGAAATCGTATCCGGGAGCCCGATTCTTCTTCGGGCACGGTTCTTTTGGCCGGAAAGATGCATCTGCGGCCGAGAGATACTACCTTTTAGCACGAATCCCGCGCTCAAGACGCATGGCGTTCGTATCTGCTGGAATTATCGAGATCCCACGCCGACAGCAATAAGGGGATACTAGTGAGTGCGTCTCTGATCTTTTTGAGCTCTTTCGCACGATGCAGTGTGTTGCATGCGATCGGGGGCAAATGCGTCGCATGCAATCGGCTGCAGACGAGCCAAGTGTTCCGCTGTGATATGTGTAAGATACAAATTTCGATCGTATCGATGCCGGACGCAATAATTCATTAAGAACAAGCCTATCATTTCTTAGTGCATCTGCGCGCTTCATTTCTTAATCGTACCGACGAACAAGTTCAGCATTTCTTTTTTTCTATGTACAGCTCATATGCTTTCCTTCAGCCCACGTACTATTGTCAAGTTCAACCTGTTAAGAATAAGTACCACCCATACTTTCCACCACTCATCGCATAATTTTAGTTCTCGAAATAGCAATACGACCGCAAGTTCTTCAGTTAAAATTGTACCGTCTCAGACGCATATATCCAACTTCCAGAAGCACTCGAATAAATGTGATCATCTGTTCATTGTTAAAATTGACTTGCCAGTGTAATTTGATCTTCTTTCGAGAAGTCGGTACATTTCGAGGAATCTAAATCCGTCAAGGAGAAGCAAACTTAGTGCTGGCCTATTGGCATCAACTAGTTTACTTTAAGATACGCGATAGGTAATGGAAGGTGACGAAATTGAATTCGAAAGCTTCTCAGTTCCGGAGTTTTATTTTGGAATCAACTGACAGAGTGACGGTGTCTACGTCAGGAATGGAGATGATTAAGAGATTTTCACGGTTTTGGGTTGCTTATATTTATATATTTCTATATTCCGGTTTTCCGGGCGGTTTTATATATTTCTAAGCCGGCTTGGAGGTGGAATTTAGAAAAGGACAAAACGTTCGAAGTGGGATGATTCTTGAAATTTAGCCTAGCATCGATGCATCACAATGATTGAAAAAAAATGTTATGAATTTATATTCCAGTCGAGGGTTTGTTTACTCCAACGGATCCTTTTGCAAACGGAAAGGTTCATAAATAGGTCTACCTACTTATAATACAAAGGAACTGGCACCCATCTGGCAATCTAACGTAATAACTGAATGGGAAAGTGTGATCGGAAGGCATAACAATGCGATCGCGCACAAACGCTCATCCGAGAAAACTTTCGCCGGCGAACGTGATAATCAAAGTGTCGCTCTCCTCCGTAATCGACGACCTTCGAAAAAAATGTTATGAATTTATATTCCAGCCGAGGGTTTGTTTACTCCAACGGATCCTTTTGCAAACGGAAAGGTTCATAAATAGGTCTACCTACTTATAATACAAAGGAACTGGCACCCATCTGGCAATCTAACGTAATAACTGAATGGGAAAGTGTGATCGGAAGGCATAACAATGCGATCGCCCACAAACGCTCATCCGAGAAAACTTTCGCCGGCGAACGTGATAATCAAAGTGTCGCTCTCCTCCGTAATCGACGACCTTCGAAACTGGCGCGGCGAGATTCCATCGAGGCGCGCGATCGGCGCGCGAAACCGCACGTGAGAGATAAACGTTCCCTTCCTCCCCCACCCCCTCTCAGCGCACCGCTGATTTATCGGGCAAATTAAAGAACTTTCCAGGCGGCATTCCTAACCTTTCCTGTCCTCGTTCTACAAAGTGGCTCTAATTAAAAGACCATAAAGAGCCAGCCACCGCGACGTAACAGTGGCGTCGGCGGAGGCTCACGTGCGCGGGAGAGCAAGCTGGCCGTGGCGGGGGGTTGAAGGGGGCGCGGAAACGGAGAAAGGGAGAGTGGTGGAACGACGAGCGAAAGAAGGGTATGGAGTGTCTGGGGAAGCACGACCGCTCCTTTCATGTTCGCCCGTCGGCGGGGGTGGGTCGTGGACGAAAAGGTGGCGGCGGTGGTCGCGGGTGGCGAGGAACTGGGGTTGGCTACGGACGGGGGAATGAGAAGTGGGGGTGGAAAGAATCGGGGGGAGAAGCGGAAAGAGAAAGAGACGGGAGAGTTGGCCGGTCTCCCTAATTATTTCTACCTCGGTTCGCGAGTAACGGCTATATAACGGGATTCCATTGTTTAACTGTTAATTTTTGCGGCGCGCGACCATCGCGGAAGGGCCGCGTCTAGCAGTCGAGGCACGCGAGCTCTCCCTGACTCCCCGTCCCTCGACCCTCTCCACTCCTACCCTCCTCCGCCCATTCCTCTCTTTCGCCCGGAACGCCGGTTGCAATTATTTGCCTCCGCCTCCTTTTGAGAGAACTCTATCGTTCGCGACGAGCCGCTCTTGAATCTCTTATGAGCCCATCCACCGGGCGAATACCTTCCTCGCCAAAGGCGCTGGAACCGGAAATTCAGCTTATCCGGGCGAACGACGGACGGCGTCTTACGTTCTACGCGCAACCCTGGTGCCTGTGTGTGCGCGCGTGTACTCGCGCGGAAAGGGATGTATTTAACGTTCCCCTCAAATTACGTGAATTGCGACACGTATAAAACGTCCGTGCGACGTACAGACATCCCGCGGTCTCATACGTCCGCCCCGTCATTCTCGAGATCCTATACACAGCTACCCGATGCTCCGCGCGCTACCCGAATTTCTCACATGACCAGCAGCACATATGTTCCCGACCGCGCCACACGTTCCGTATCAACGGGCTCCGCCGGCTAAGGTCGTCTCTTTCGATGCCGCTTCTGCCGTCGCGGAAGACGCAATGCAGCTGGCGAGTATTTCATGTAGGTTCAGTCGCGTGTCTAGAGTCTCGTTGTCCTAGGACGAGGGTCCATGCATAAAAGCACAAGAGCGTAAGGATCGCCGCCGCAGTGCGGGTCATCAGACCCGTAAGCCATCCCCTTCGGTACACAGCGTACCTAGCGGTGCACAGCCCTTGCATACCCGGAACCAGAGCACACATGGTCGCGCGACGTTTCACGATACACATAGATAGGAGAGCGGTGAGCGAGAGAGAGAGAGAGAGTCGGAGACGGTGGACGACAAAGGGTGAAGGTGGAGAGACGGGAAGAGAAAGATGAAGTGAGTGCGAGGGAGAAAGGTGGAGTGAGTTTGCAAGAGAGAAAGATCGAGCGAGTGGCGGATAGAGAGAAAGAGAGAGAGAGAGAGAGATGGAAAGAGGGAGAGACAGGGACAATCTCGTGCACGCTACTTGCCTATCCGGCGAGCCGAGACAACACCGACTATCGCGCCCGTCCTTGAGATACGTTTATACCCTGGGAATCCCTCGTGTTCCGCCGCTTGTCGGGGCATAACTGACCTCGATCACTTTCGATTTTCCGGCCGAGTGTCATGAACAATATGCCGGGCGATTCGAATCCGCTGACGCGGCTGGTCCGTGAGCTCGGTCTTCCCGGCGCATTATGCAGACGAGACGGTCCTCGCGCATTTTAAAGTCCCCCGCCGAGTAGCGGTTGAGGAGTAGCCATCGGAAGCGAGATAACCGCTAGACGGATAGAGATCGATGGGCCGGGAGGAGGCCGGGGCGGCTCGTGTCCAAAGATATCCACGCGATATCGATTTACAAAGATGTCGTTATCTTTCGGCGCCTGTGACGTCGATACGCTCTTAGGCCGTCGAAGATCCGACGCCTTCCTCTTTAATGGCAGAGAGAAAGCTGGAGCAGTTAGAACGAGAGAGACAGAGAGAGAGAGAGAGAGAGTGGGAAAGTTCAAGATACAGAGAGCGAGAGATGCGAAAGATGGGGCAAGGGGGAGGAGGGTAGGGATGAACGAGCCGAAGAAGGACGTGGCGAGGGTGGCAGGAGGGAAAACTGTTCTCTCGTCCACGTCCCGTGGGGTAGGTTGCTGCCGCGTATACCCACTATCTCCTTTCGGGGTTCCGGGAGATGGAACGAGATGGAACAGCCACGTAGATGGGGACGAGGCGTGTTGGTTCGAATAAGAGACAGATCTATAGCGGAGGCTCGCGGAGGATGAGGGCGGAAAGCAAGCACAAGCAAGCAAGCAACGCAGGCGGCCTGGCAGGCAGGCAGGCAGGCAGGCAGGCAAGCAAGCAGGCAGGCAGCGAAACGTTACCTATAGCAGTAGGCCGTGGCTGTATTGATCAAGACGAGGCGGGACGGCGGAGCCTCCTACGCCTCTATTTCCGTTGTTGCCCCTGTTCTTGCCTCCTCGCGCCTACGAGAAAGGCCTTCCCGTTCCTTCGATCCTGGAGGCAGCCCCTTCCTCCGTATCTTCTTCTGCTTCTTCTTCTTCTTCTTCTTCTCCTCCTTCGTTTTCCCCGTCTCTCTCGCGCCTTGCCGCTTTTTTCGCTTCTCTCCCGCAACCTTCAGGCTTCTTCGGCTAGGAGCAAATCACCACCACCATCGCCTGTCGCTCCATCGACACTAGTATCCGCTACCAACACCCTCGCACTCCCGCACCATCACCACGGCCGCCCAAGCAAGCAACCTCCAACCGTGGAATCGTCGGAAGCCGCATCGGGTTCCTGGGATCCACTCATTTTCGGATCTATCCCCGCGGCGCTTGGCACGGAGTTGGATTACCGGTTTCTTATTCTTCCCTTTTTCACCCTTCTTCTTACTCGTTTTTTCCATCCTTGGTCCTTTACCTCTACTATCACCGCGATCGCGTAGCTCCTTTTTCTCGGTCAATCTCTCTCTCTCTCTCTCTCTCTCTCTCTCTCTCTCTCTCTCTCTCTTACCGTTCTTTACTCCTACCTCACCCCCCGCTGTCAGGGACCACACCTTCCGCCTGATTGCTTAATTTTGCAGAGATCGAGTTCGACGTCCCTGCGGCGTTGGCCGCTTACGAAAATCCATTACTCGCCGATGGAGTTAAGATTTGCGGCGTCGTAAATAGCCGCGGCTCGTTGTGCTCGGTGCACCCTAGTCAATCGTCTCGTTCCCCCCTCCCACAACTATTCCCGACATGCGGCCCTAAAGCGACTAACGTCTCCTCGAGAACGGTTGTTTCGGGGCGAAAAAAAGAAGAGATACATCTACATGCTGGAAGATATTACCTTTCGGCACGGCTCCTGTCCGAGATATACAACTCTTATATCACTGAAAACGATCAAGACTATCGTAAAGCACTGCAAGACTCACAGTATAACATCTGATCTCGACGTAATCACGTCGAATATTTCTGCAGCGATGCTAATAATACTTGTTAGCCGCATCCGACGTCGCAATAGAAATTGTCGGAGTAATTCGTAACGGAAGGTATTCGTTTCACTACCCTTCCGCCATTCTCCACTCGCGTCCCTAAAACGACTAACGTTTTTACTCCTTTTTTTCCCCTGTCATCCCTATTCAGCTGCAATCCCCGCTTCCAGCGGAGCGTCAGGAAATTCTGTAAATGTATGGCGACGGTACGTATGGAATTCTTTCGACGTACAATAGGGGTACGTACGCGTACGTAGACGCGAAAGAGGCTAATACGCGCGCGCGAGCGAGAGAGACTCCGTTCGTGGGACTGGTGGGACGGAAAGGGCGACAGGAACGTGTGTATATGAGCGAGAGCGACTGCCTGCTGGTACTGCTCAGGCGTTCAGAGCCGGGGACTATTTTACGCTCAGCTGCTCCGTCGTATCTCATTTTTCCCTCAGGTTTCCTCCGCTTTTCCCCGGGACTTCGTAACCGCGAAGGATTCGAGACTGTATCTTCGCCCGGCGCGCACCTCGTCTTCTTAAGACGGTGGGGCGCGTGACAGCTGTTCCGCGATATCCCTGTCCCGCTTTTCGCCGCGGCACGGATCTCCGGGAATATTCTCGCAATGTCATCGGACCCCACCGCTACGCGCATCGGCGCGCTCTTTTTGCAAACTGTCCCCGTCGATCGATCGTCGAAACGCTCCGCGGCGCTGCCGACATTCTCTGCCCCCGAAAACCACCGGCGTCGCCTCTGTACGTTTTCCGGCGAACGCGGGACGGGAGGGAGGGAGGGAGGGGGGTGAAAAAAATATGCGCCGGCCGCGCAATTTGAAATTACATCCACGTAACGTCTAACGGCGCCGGTACTATCGTTGGTTCGCGCCACGGCACTGGAATACGAATACGCGGCGGGATGTTCGGCGCGCGCGCGCGCTTCTGTGTCCGTCCGATTTTGTCTTTTTTTTTTCCCTTCCTTTTTTTCATGGAAACCACGGAAAATTTTGTTATCTCGCTCGATGTCGCGCGAGCGACGAAACGACGGGGAAAAAAATATGTATATGCCATGCCGCACGAGTGCCGGCGGGGGCGCGAACGAACGAGTTTACGTTTCACCCGTTGCGGATCGAGTAAATGTAGGGAAAGATGAGGGATTGCGGTTTTCAGGCCGGACAGGGTGGGGAGGGGTGCGAGGGCGCGTTGCAATGCGAGGCCAGGAGGGATGAAAAGAGACGCGCGTGCAGGTTGGGCGGCGAGGAGGGATTTGAAAAGAGAGAAACAGGGAGAAAGAGAGAGAGAGAGAGAGAGAGAAAAAAATTCCGCGCCCTCCGCATGTTCGACCATGCGTGGCTGTGTGCGTGGCTCGTATATTTATGTGATACATTACGTATTCGGGTAAATGACACGTGACTTGATTTACCGGCACCGACGGCAACGGAATAAAACGCGAACGGATGGATCCGCGCGATCTCTGAGTAACTCCCGTGATGTGTAGTCCCTCCCCTCCCCCCCTCCCCGCCCTTCACCATTTTTCCCCCCTCACCGGCCTACCCCACTGAATTTTTATCATAAGGTCCCTCCGTTAATTAATCACGCGGCCAGTTTTATTTTTTTCAAGCCCCGCGCGGCGCCGTTGATTAATTCACTTCGGCGCAAAATCGCTCGCTCGACGGATACCTCGCGTCTTTTACCACCCCCCCACCCTTCTTTACCGCGAGCTTTAGGCGCGAAGTTTAACGCGAGCATCGCTGCACGGCCGGCGGGACGCGAACGATAAATCACGGCGTTTCGTTAATATTTGTTGTCTCATCGTCGGCGTATATCTTGCGCCCGGCCGATTAATTATTTCCTGTAAACGATCGTACCCGGGGCCACTTTATCGGCCCGCCATAAATCGCTCCGCGCGAGTTCTCCGATTTCAAAATATAATGCGGGTTACAAACAGTCATTATAGCGGGAAATGACCGGAAATCCAGGCGAAAGATAATGCAGCTTATTGAATGTAACTGCATATTGCGATAAAGGTAATACAATGCCCCGATTGTTCGGCGATCCGATTGTTTCGCCTATGTCGGCCTGCGAGAGGGGGGTGGAAAAAAGTACAAGAGTCGTTTCGCATTGCCCTGTCGGCCGTGATACACGTCGCAACAATTGGCGAATCGACGGTTCGAAAGCTAGCGGAATATAATTGCGCCTGGCCAGAATGGCATAACGAGCATAGGTAAAACGAGATTCCGGCGCGGCCATTAAGGTTACAACCGTCGGCCAATGACGCCGAGCGCGTATATTAACCGTGGCGCGTATAATGCCAATGACGTCGCGGCGCTCGAGGCCGCGCGAGCGACACGTACCGATTTTGCCGCGGCAGCGACGAAAGTTGCGCCGCGGAAAAGTTCGCAACATTTCACTTGAATCACGACCATAATATCGCGCCGGCCGCGTCGCAAATTGAATTGTATACGATACGAGTGTGTTTTCGAAACTAACGATATCACGTGTCATGAGACTCGTAACGGAGCGGCAAATTAAACCGAAATCGCGAGGCGAACGGCATATACATATATCGGGGCCGAAATAAAAACGCGTAAAATCGCGGATTTTATTGGAACGGCGACGGGCTCGCGGCGAGCCATTAGTATTAAAGCGCGTAATCATGAAGCACGCGCGCGTTCCTTGCAAACCCATTACCGGGTGCATTTATTCGGAAGGAAAAACGCGCTGCCGCGGACATGTTCATTGGGAATTCGTTGCGCGACGTGCCGTCGCAAAAATCGACGGCGGCTCATTTGAATCTGCGAACGGGGTGGCCAGGCTCGGCGGCTCCGTTTAAGCTTCGCCGCTTCGGCCGAAACACGCACCCGCCCCTTTTAATTCCTTTTCGTCTTTCGGCCCCTCGCCCTCCGACCGCCGCGCGCTGCCTCGTCTAATTGATGTAGTTTTTATCGACTTACGCACGCCTCGAGGCGCGCGCGTTATTCATTCAAGCGCTTTCCCGCGAGCCCTCGGAACGAGGGCGCGGAGGGGGGTTTAAAAGAAACCGCATCGTTTACCACCACCCATGGCGTGCACTTTCGCGCCCCCACGTCGACGCCTAGACGGCCTCTGAACGCTTTCTACTTAACAGAATCAATACAGCGTGCAAAGTGACTCAGCGCCGGCAAAGAGGCTTTCGTTTCGCCTCGATTGCGTCGCGAATTCGTCGGGCTATACCAGGCACCGCGACGTCGACGTCGACGTCGTCGTCGTTATCGCTGTCAAGGGCCGAAGCGCACCTTAATAACGAGAACGAGACTCTAGTACAGGGCTCGAGATTATCGGGACTGAACGTACAAACATAGCGGATGAGTCAAGACGGTAGATATAGTGAAGAGGGACGGGCAGAGGCGGAGGTCTGTTGCTCCGTGAGAGCAAGCCGAGGCCAGAGATAGCAAGATAGAAGAAACTCCTTAAGAAGAGTAGTCCGCTTCTCCCCGATCTAGACAAATGCACTCCAGTTGTTTTCCCTGGTTCGTTCCGTTCGGTCTTTATCAAATCTCCTCTTCTCGGAGCCGGGCCGAGGCTTTCCGCAGTTGGAGAGAAGCGTCCCGATAAGGTTCCATCCACCCCACCACCCTCCCACTCCCCCCCGCTGCCGCCCTCCTACACGGCCGTGTGCTTGACGAAAAAAGGACGAGTGCTGGACCGTGACGGGGTGAGGTGGGGGGCGGTCACGATAAATACTTTCCACCACATCGCGAGCGAGGGAAACAAAGAGGGAGATAGAGACTGAGACGGCGGAGTGTGAGGGGAAAAGCTTCGTTGCATCTTCGCTCGCCTCCCAGCGGAGTCGAAAGTTTCCACGCTGAAGGAACCTCGAGTAGTTTCACCGATCGAGAGCCTCTTCACCCTCCTCTCCCTGCCTCTCGCCGCCCTGCCCTGGCCCTTCGCGTCGCTGCTGCTTCCGCAGAGAAATTTTCCCGGTTGCCAGGTGAGCCCGGGCTTTTTTTTTTTTCTCCCTTGTTAGGGCCGCGCGGAAAGATTTGATTACGGGAGTCCCGAGGGAGGATCGGTATCGGCGGCGCCGATTGGCGCTCGCTGTCGCGTGAGCGACGTAAACAATCGGCAGGTTTTGGCTGAGAAATCGAGAATGAGAAATGATTTCATTTTCGATTGAAATTGGTCCGCTGAATACGATCGAGAGAGATGTAAGGCCGCGTCTTGATTGCATGTTGGGTTTGCTGATCGGCATTGTCGATTGGTGAGTGTGACACATCGATTGACTTCTCGTGCCGATCGGCTTTGCCAAATGTGATTGTTGTATTATTGCGTCCGGCCGATCGGCGAAGTTGAGCGTAGTCGAGACGCGCCTTGTATTTGTGTTTTTCTTCGCGGCAAATCTATATATATATTTGGCGATTGGTCGCGCGATTCGATAAATGTATATAAAGTGTCCCAACTAAAGGAGACCATCTAAATGTCTCCTTTATTTTTCGTGAGACGAAAAATGTTCGGGACCTTGCGTCATTGGCTTAAATAGAGGAATATGATGGGAGCCAAATTTCTCTTACCAAGTCATTTTTAAAACTTTTTCCCAAGGTCGCTCGTATTTTTTATCTACAAAACGTGTACTTTTCTCTATTACATATTGCAGACGATGAAAAATCGCATTCGGACACGTCTGCATCACGACCTTCAAATGACCTTCACAACGAATATCGTTATGAAATCGTTGCAATTGCATTTAAATTCACTGCTTACTGAATACTACCTTCACATCACATGTCTGTCCCGCAGACAAGTACCGGAAACCGTAGCACGATAACGTGGAAAAATGCGACGTCCCCCGTGACGTGCCGCGAGTAATCATCAGCAGCTTCGCGAACACTGAGAGAAGCTGTCCCTTAATCGCCAGCCGAGGCATAAGTAGGCCTCGTCGCGTCGCAGTCCCACACACCCTCTCGGAACTCATCGAGAGAGTAGGAGAGCGAGTCGCGATAGGTTGAATTCCTGGCAGTACACTTTATTTCATAACTATGTCCTCGAATAGGAAGCCGGTTAAAAGAGAGTCGGGCGCGCGCAAGGCGTGGGAAAGAAAAGTACGGGGAGAAAAGGACGAGCGCGCGGCACTGCAGACTGCGAGGATGGAGCTGTCCCAGCGGAGGGGTGTGGGATATCGTTCCAGTCCCGCGCACCCCCGCACCCCCGCCACCACCGGCAGCGCAGCTGCCGTACTTTTAATATTGTTCTACCAGACTTAAAATATGAGACTGCGCCACAACTCCGGCTCTTCGAGGCTCGTTTCCTCTCGCCGTGGAAATCCTTCTCCTTCCTCGCGCCATAGACGAGGCAGTGCTGAGGTGGGTGGCATCGTCAGTGATCTACTTCTGTAATAGCTCCGAAAAGCATCGCCGCTAACTTCCGTAAATTACGCAAACAAAATGGTCACCAATTTCCGGGCGCGCGCGCGCGCGCGCGCGGGCCCGAAGCTTCGAAGCTGTCTGCCGGCGATAACTTTCGCTCCGCCTCGTCTTGGAAAATTGCCGGACACACTATCTACCGCCCCCCCCCCCCCCGCGCTCGCTCCTGCCCACCTCGTTCGTTTATATTTATTATCAGATCGGGCAGGGTAATTCACTCGGGCGGGACGCCCGGGCTCCTTCGCTCCACTTCCCAAAGATTTACGCCCTCGCAGCCTCGCGACTGCCGGCGGCCATCGGAATCGGGCCATCGATATGAAAAAAAAACGCGGCCGGCGGTGCCGACGACAGCGCCCAATTAGACGGTCAATAATCAATAGCCGCGGATAAGGGTGAAAAATTCAAAAACACGAGCGCGTAAATCCGTTTCCGTGTCGACAAATATAGTGGGTGGGGGGGTGAAGGGGGATGTTTTTCGCGAGGCCAGGTCGCGCGGAAAAAAGTTTTGGCGCCCGGCCTCTCTCGCCGGGGCGAGGGCGCATTTTTTTCGAACAAACAAGAAGAGGAGTGAGGCAGTAGGACGAATTTTTCGACGGAGACGGAGCGAGAGGCGTCGGGTTTCGCGCGCCGCGGCGAGAGGGTGGGCGGCATGTGGCACAGCCTGTTTGTTTCGATACCTCCGCGCGCTCGCCGTTTGTCTTAATTGTTTACCCAATTTGTTTTAGCGCGTGGCACGACTCCATCACTCGTGCCGAATGTTATTCCGGCGTTAGTCGCCCTCCCCGGTGTATATCGGCCGCACGTCGGATTTCCGGCGCGGATTTGTTTGCCCGCAAAGTTTCGCCGTACTACATCAGAGTGACTGCCACCGACGCGCGATTCAGCTGTTGCGAAACCCTTCGTCCGCAACTTTGTAGACTACCATGCACGGCGCGCTCTCTCTCACTCTCTATCTGTCTCTCTCTCTCTCTCTCTCTCTCTCGCTCTCTCTGCAGGCTCCTTCAATCTCCGTCGTTCTCTCGCTTTATCTCTCGCACCCCGCGCGCACGTCGCGACTGCACTTTCGCCGGAGACATTGTCCGTGCCCTCGAGAGAACGTATCTTCTTCAGTCGCGACTCGCGACATCGAGGCATACAGACGTCGTCGCCGTCGTCGTTGGGTCTGGGCGCGCGAGAGAGAGAGAGAGAGAGGGACTTGGCGCTCGCCTGGCGTAACTTTTCGAGAGGCTAATTTTTTTTATCCACCCTCCCCCCCGCATCTGCCGCGTAGAAGCTTTCGAGGAGCCGAGTTCGGCGCCTCTCAATCCGCCAAGTCGACTTTCGACTCGTGTTTCCTTCTGTCGCGTCGCAAATCGACCGACGGATCCTGCGCGGCAGTCTCGAATGGGCCACGGATTGTTCTGGAGATTGGATCTGGTCGGTGCGCGGGAGTGCGAATGGAAATGACGGGTGGCCGACAAGGCAGCGGGTCGGTCCTCGATAGGCTTGTCCTGGGAATCGACTCACGCGTCATCATCGAATATTATCGTCACGTCGAAGATAGAGGAGATATCGGGGCATGGCTGGCGGAGGATCGATTGGCTCGGAACTCTCCGGTATCCAAACAGGCTCACCTCGATTCGCGCGACAAGAGGCCCTCGGAGGGTCTCTCGATAAAACGCGGCGCGCAAAATATTCCGTGTTGAGGCACAAACGAAATGCAAATGGGGGCCAGGCTATGCGTCGTAGACGTTTGGCAACACTGTTTGGGTTTCGTCCGAGGGGTGGCTCTGGCAGTTGGGGGTCGGACAGAGAGAGGGTGTACATGAGACAGATAGAGACTGGAAAAGGGGGACAAAGGGAGAGTGAGTAGGCAGGAGCAAGTGAATGAGGAAAGAGGAAGATAGACAGAGGGAGAGAAGTACGGACTGCGTGTGGGTCTGTGTGCGTGCGTGTGACAGAAAGAGTGACTGAGCGAGAGAGAGAGAGAGAGAGAGAAAGAGAGAGAGAGTTGGCCAACGTTGGGTCGTTGTACCACGTCCCGTCCGTCAACACCTCGCCGCCCCCGGCCAAGCGAAACTATAAAACACACGTGACACCCCTCACACCACCTACCACCACCCCCTGACGGTGCCACCACCACAACCGACACGTTATACCGACCCAGACTGCTTGCCTACGAACGACAGTTAAAGTCTGGCCTTTCTCTTTCGCCCTCCGCTCCGTCCCTCTTCCGCATTCGACGTCCTCTTAAAAAAAAGGATATCTCGGATACCCGAGGGACGAACCGCGACGCTGGCTGGAACTTACGCCTCTTACCAAGTGTTTCCCTTTTATCGCGCCTCGACGTCGTCGTCCCACCAAGGGCTCCCTTTGTTCGCGTGAGACTGCTTTTAATATCCGCTGAATTGTCCGAATCGTTTAGCGTCTTTGTGCCGCGCCGCACCGCGTGCGCTCCTCCTTTTCGAGAGTCGGGCAACTCGGTCGACGACGCGTGCCTCGTCGCAGTAATTTGCGCGGACGCATTATTTCAGCCCCGGGGAGGACGGAGGATGCGCGATAGTCTGGATAAGTTTCGGCGTTGCAGCCGCCGCCACCAATTTCGGGGAGTAATTATAAGTTGGACGAGAGGCGAGGCTTGGCTGGAGGCAGAGGAAGGTGCGAGGGAGGGTGTGAGAATGAACGAGATGGGGGGTGGTTAGGTGGGAAAGGTGGTCAAGCGCTCGCAAGCTTCGTTCCACCAGTCGAACTACTTTAATATTTTAAGGTGTTACCCGGTATATACGGTGGGCTGCTGCACTGCCGTATAAATGATGGGTTTATGGTAATGCTCAGGCCTGGCAAGAGGGCTGAGAAGACGCGTATATATGTGTGTCGCGGACGGACACTAGTACACAGCCACGGCTGTAGGGGTGTTTCGGCAGGAAGTACATATACTTCTTTATTGCCTTTCGAAGTCAATTTTGAGAAGAGAGAATGTCGTATCTTGATGTTCATGATTAGTCTCATATGAGCGGTCGAATGTCAGGATGCGCGGCAGGGAAGATTTGATTCTGCTGTCACTTGGAATAAATGTGTTAACCCACATTCATCATTTACTCGAACGTTATGCCGTCCAGATTATTAAATATTTCTTCCTCAAAATCCATTACAGAATTTCCTATCAAGGAACCTGCACCACGTTAATCGACACAACACGTCCATTGCGCTCGCTGATAAAACACGTGCCAAACAATGCGATCCAGTCATTACGCGTACAGATTCCTTAGGTTCGCCTTATGCCCTTCTACCCCTTCACGCCAGTTAACCAAGGCCTATACATCTATTTCGGCGACACCCCGTACGTGCATGCACGTATACAGAATTCGGCAAGGGTAGTAGGACGAGCTCTCGCCCACGGGGTAGACACACACGTCGGGAGAAAATGGAGGGTGCGTGTTTTGCGCCCCGTGTAAATCCCCGTGTCTCGGCGTATTTGTCGTTTAATTTAGACATTTCCTACCCCGTCGTGCCCATTGCGTCCGCGTGCCATGTGGGCCATCGCGTTCCGCTCATTGCACAAACAACTCGTTAAGTTCAGCGGGCGGCCCTAATTCGGGCGTATTCGTACGTTCCTCTCTCTCTCTACCTGCACCGCCGGCACTTCGGGGCGCGCAAACAAGCGACGCGCTGGCCTCTTTGTCCTCCAGTCGTTTTCATTCGATTCGCTCGCATCGGCGAGTACGCGTATTGACGCTATCGCTTCCGTTTTCTCCTTCTCCGCGCTCCTCTCCGTCCCTCCCTCGCTTTTAAACAACGAACCCCGATTCTCTGCCGCGACGCCGACGTCGGCGCGGATTATTCAACGATCGCGAATTTCTGTCTTCTGATCCGCGAAATTCGCCGCTCAGGTGTAGGTACGCGAAGCATTTGCTGATGAGGGAATTTTTAATATGAGGCTTTAGTAACTCAGAGTCATTTTTAGGATGAGTTAGTTTGTTAGTGGGTTATATTATAATGTTGCCGCAGCAGCGACAACGGAGTTATGAACTTAGCTTACATTAGAATGTCGGCGCAGCGGCGACAACGGAGTGCAAAGGGTTAATATTTGTTCGACATCGGGTCAGTGTAGATGCATGCGAAGCATGAGAGGATGTTTCATTGGACGGTGTCGTAATGAAAATAGACAGAATGCGAAGGAGGTGTGCTCTTGCGGCGCGATAACATTTAAGGTAGAAATACACTACTGTCACGTCATGTGCTATCATGTTACATATGACAGTGCGTGACATCATGGCTAGGATTCATATTTGAATGATGTGTTTTATGTTGGAGATCATTTAGTAAGACATCGTTTCTTGTTGATGATGGAGTGTGAAACGTCAAACTCTAGTTCCGATTTGGGGGAAGATATAGAAAATTTCGCAGCATTTGTAATTCAGGATCAAGCCCATAGATCAACTTGGATACAGGATATAAATGCAGAGAGACAACATTTAGGAGAATGCAGGCATTGGGTAAAAGAATTACAAGAACATGCTAGTTGGTATCATATGTACTTCAGGATGGCTAAAGATAAATTTGTTTTCTGACATTTTCATGCTCACGTGATATCGGAATTCTGAGCAAACATGAAACTGTGTAAACAGCGTGACGTGGAGGAATTGAACACAAATATGGAAATCACAGAAATTCTTGAAATGTTGAGGGATGATGTATTTTGATGTAATAAAGGAGCATATTAAATTTCAGAATTTCCTACTACATCGTTTAGAGGATAATCATTTATTAATTTAACACGGTCTCTTACGGAGAAATCGCAATAGAACCTCTTTTGTCATCAGATTCAACAGATGTACAGTCAATATAACAAATTCCGTGCCGTGTTACCAAATAATGATCATTTTTACCGTAAATATTATTTTAAATGAAAAGTCAATCTTTTGTACTACCAATCACATATTGATCTTCCATTTGTCCGTATAAAACATACCCTACATTACCCACATGCGGCCTTCACTTTTAACCAGAATATCTGTTCGATTCCCCTTAAACCAATAAAAACAACTCAGCTCACACTTCTTAAACATCACGCGAAACGCCGTGACAGCACATGAGTTCACGCGACGTGCCAGTACTGGCATTCCACCCTAGCTTCGTCCAGCGACTGTTCACGGCATCCGCGGAGACCGGCAGTCTCCGGCGTCTTGTTGTTGACAGACCACGAGCTCGAAGGCTAGCTCGGAGCGTCGAATAGGATTTAGACGATCTCAGAACGGCAGGGTATCGAGGAGGAAAGGCGATGAGGTGGAGGATGGCAAACGGTGGAAGTAACGCTCTTGCGGGGGAGGGTGATGCCCACCGAGGAAATAACGTCGGGAGCCCGCCGAATGGCAAACGGTACATAGGAGAGCGCGGCGGCACAATCAGGCTTGATGCCAAACAGTTCTAGCCACTCCCAACCGGTTCCACCCCGTGGGATTGGTTGGCAATTACAAGATGCGCGATAATCCGCAGACTTGGCAGCGAGCGCCACTTGCGTTAACCCACCAAGATTAACACTTACCTACACGTAACTCTTGGCTCCCCTCTGGCTGCTGCTCGCTCCCTCCCTCCAACCCTCTCCGTCGCTCGCTCCTTCCCCTTTGGAGCACCGACGTCGCCACCCGACGCTGGAAGTTGGCCTCGCCTGCTGGCGATATTAATAACGTATCCTCGTGCCACCAAGACATTATTCCTCCTCGAGGACGAAAAAGGAGGACGACGCCGGGCGGGTAGGATCGACGGAGGATGGGATACCTCGTCGTCTTTCTACGTACGAAAAGCGAGACTCGAGACTCTTTCAATTTTCTCGCCACCCTGAAAGACAAGGCCGGGGCGGATCAGGCGCACGAGGACCATAGCCTAGCGTGTCTCTCCTGGCGAATAATCAAACTTCCGGAGCGTTACTTGCCGCGGCGCGCACGACATCTTTCGTCCTCCATTTTTCTACCTTTGCCTGTGCTGACAGACTCGTTCTATGCGCTGCCGTTTCGTTTCGGTCCTTGCGAAAATTCGTCGCGTCGAGTGTGCTGCTTCCTTTGCTCGTGATTGGATGGCCGCGAGAAATGCATCTCGCTCGTAATTGTGGTTTTCGGCGAGATGAAAGGGGGGTGGGTTGAGACACTTTCGGATCCGCTGTATTTTCGCACGCGTGGATCGCCTCTTGCGGCCGAGTAATAACTGTTCTTGAGAAGGTCCCCGCAGGGGGGTCCCGCCCTTGGTGGTGGGGACCTTTGGGGCTTGGCGTACCCACGGACCCTACAAACGCTGGTACTGGACCCATGAATCGGCTGCTAGGCTGTGGGTCCACTCGACCGGAGGATAATCGGTAGACGGGGTGGGGGACCCACCGGTGGCAGTGGTAGGGTAGCGTGTGGGAACGTCCCACCCGCGTTGCCCTTAGCTGTCACCGGTCCCCCACATTTGGGACGGCACCCCGGGTACTAACTTCTGATTATATCTAAGGCACCGGGGTTGCAATCGTCGTGGTAGTTGGTGAAGCCATAGTGCTGGCTAGGGCTTGACATCCCGGTGTGGGAGCTGCACTCAATCAGCTCGCCTTACCATGGTTGGCAGAACTATGGGAGAGGTTTAGGAAGGCCTCGCTTCCACCAGTAAGATGCTGGGGCTAGCAACCCGATAGACTGGTAGCAGTTTTAACTGCCCGTTGATCGAGCGTGATCTCGATCCTTTGACTGAGGGGCTGGCGTCATATAGACCGTAAGTGTCGTGGTGGTCGCCGGCCTTCGGGCCCCCCTTGCGATGAGTAGAACAGATGTTCTTGAGAAGGATCCATCGTTCGATGTGACGCCGAAAGCGAAAATATCTCACTTTCGGTCCTCTTCATTTTTATTCATGCCGCGTGGGCGGATTTTCTTCCCGGGAACAAGCCAATAACCATGCTCGAATGAGACACTGTTTGACCTCGAGGCAGAGAGAAAGAGAGGTGCGGGTTTAAAGCATTGTGACAACTGCGACGACGAAAGTTTCATTTTTACAATGGAATTGGATTGCGTCGGAGAAGCGCATGAAGCGTACGTTATCACTGTTGCGACGTAATGGAATTGCATTCATAGATGTTGAAAGAAAAGCAAAGTCGCGGCAGCGGAATATCATCTTGCCCGAGGGTCCGGAAGCCTTCCTAACGGAATGCTTCGAATAATTTCTTAATTCCTCAAACTCGCCCCGGCACAACCGAATAATTCGAGTTTGAACCGTACGTATAAAGAGATAGTGGCGATCGAGAACATTATCAAGTGCGATGTTGGCGGAGTTGCCGGCTTTCGCGGAAGAACTCTACGTAACTCAACCAGAGGGGAACTACCGGGGGATTAGAGTTACTCTGGCAAAAGTCCCTGAATCTTGCGGGCTGCGCCGGCCGACCCTCGGCCGCAGAAGTTAGATTTATGCCGCGAAACCCTTGGAATTACCGAATCGAGGATTTATACTCCTTTTTTTTGGCGCCGACTCGCGCTCCCCGACGCCGCCACGAAACGTTGCGCAGGTGTAACGATTTTATCCCGCTTCTGCGGGGGGTAGAGTGGAGGGTGAGAAAAAAAAAGAAGAGGGGAGAACACGGGGGGAGGACGGGGCGTATCATAAGAGCGCCGCTCAATTTTCGAGCCTGCAAACAATGTCGGGCGCGGGGCGAGAAAGCATGGAGTTCAGATTACATCCGAACAAGCTCGTAAATAATCCCGGAAGATCGCGCGCAACGGACAAAGTCGAAAACAAACAGCTTGACAAGTTCCGTGCTCGACTCTTAACACGAACTCGCATCTCAGTTGCCCTGTCCGTCCGTTTTGTTGCCGCGCACAAAGCCGTCGGCGATTTATGGCGATGCGAGAGATAGCATGCGGCGCGACTATTAGATCAGCGCGCAGCCAATGAGGGGTCATAATCGTTACGGGTATTTCCTGCCGTGTCGAGCGTGTATTCGGTACACTCTGGGAGGCGAAGGACGAGAAGTCTCGGCCGGCCCCGCGATCGCCATCTTACCGCGAACGTGCAGCCGCGTTCTAATTGTAGATCACCGATCCCATTCGACTATCGATCTCTGCGCATTAAAGCACCCACCGATGACGACGGGCACGGCGTAATATACGTGATCCGTGCTCACAATCAGTGACGTTACATTACTCCTGTAACAGACAGCTCGCGGTTAAGTATCCGTCGGACCGGAAACCAGATAGCAGATTGTCAGGCGTGCCGCCATAAAGCATCGCTTACCTTCATCATCGTCGGGCTCCTAATAACCGCGCGATCCGCGCCGCATATTCGCGCGTACGCCCTTATTAATCGTCGAAGCAGCCGCGCGGCCAGCCGAGTGTCGGCATTAACGACGTCGCCGAGTGAAAACTTTACGCTCCTTCGAGCCATCGCGTCGCCCGGCTCCGGCCAAATTCGGAGAGTTATTCCCTCTTGGCCCGTGCCAACCGCTCGTATAATTTTATACCCACGCCGGCGCGTAATTGCGGCTGACGCGTGATGTCGGTTATTGAGAATTAGACCGCCAATGACGATCCGAGGAACGTCGATCTGCACGGCTGAAGGATGATTATTGGCGTTGAGCGCCGATGCTCGCGCCGTCCGTCGTTCAGGGAAGCCTCGTTTTTTCTTCTCGCCGTCGCTTTCGTCGTCGGCGTCGTTTTTCGACGTGCGCCGTGCATGTTTTCAACCGCAGGAAACCGTTTACGAGCGCGGCAGGCGACTGAGCGTGCGCGTCTCGGCCTTAAAGAGTTCAGCACGCACGTAAGCCGTTCATCGAAGCGCGGTTAAAAGAGTGTTCCCGCTTGCCGCGGCGACCCTCGTAAACGACGACGACGACGACTTAAAGCGACTTAAACGGCAGTCTCTGACAAGGCGCGGCGTGCGTTTAACTTCTATCGTTTCGGGATATAGGCGCGGAAACGTGTAACGTTTCTGGTCTCCGGGGGCGTGCACTTAGCGGTTTACGTGGCAAAACATTTTCATTTATGCTTCTTCGGATTATGTCTCTGCTGAACATCGGTATTCTCTCGACACTTGGCGTCTTAACTTCGGTGTTGCGACGCTAGCATTATTTCAGCATTCTTTATTATTCGCACAACATTTCAAGGAATCACATGTTTTCGGATAAAGGATCTGGCACACTTATCCGACAGGACACGCTATGATAAAAACGGTAACAATTGGATAATTGTAAATAAATGTCTGTCGTGCCGGACGAGTGTGCGCAGCTTCATTTATTTACATGCATTCAATCCAATCCGTTTTTTGTCGTGTCGTGTCGCGTTGGACAAGTGTGCAAGATCCTTTAGACAAGCACCTGCTCCAGGACGCATTTCTTAGGAATGCGTCTGTTTTCTCGGTAAGACTGCCTTCACCTCACGCTCCAATCCTACACACCTGACGCATTCAGACGATCCCATTTTGACCAATAGCATCATTAATCGCTGCGCACCACGGTCAATGCACCAGCGATCACCACTGCATCGATCATTCTAGAAGCATCTCTCGTATCGAAGTGACGCGAACGACTTCCGTATATTCCAGAATAAACAGACCGCATACAATACGAATTTTCAACGAGAATCATATCTTTAAGTAGACCTGATTCAGCCACACTCATCGAGCCGTTAACATCCGTACATTCCATCTTTTCGATGTTCTATAACTCGTTTCAATTCGCAAATCGCCAGACGCCAATTTTCAATCCCCGGAGACGGGAATTCGAATTGCGGCACTCTCGCGGTATGTACTCCGTCTCAACTATGAACACCGCGACAAAGGTTTCGCGCGCGGTGGCAAGTTCGAGAGTCAAACAGAACGAGAAAGAGCGTGAAAGGGTAGTAGGACGGGCTGGCTATGGCAGACGAAGCCGAGCACGCGAAAGAGAGAGAACGAGCGAGAAAGAGAAAGAGAGACAGAGAAAGCTGGAAAGTGAGAGGGTGAAAACTACGTACGTGTTGCGAACCCTTGCGCGCCCTTCCCTCCACCTCCCCTTAATTTATGCGCATGCACACCTAATTAAAACGAGGGCACGAATGGTACTCGCTTCCGCACACCTGCGTTATCATAACGGCTCGCGCCAGTTTTCCGCCGTTTTACCCGGCCGCGAGTTTGCTCACGGATCCCACCCTCCCCTCGCCCGCCCCCTCCCCTCATAACCCAGCACCCCTTCCCACCAGCCCGTCGTTCCGCGCGGGGCGCAGAGTTAAGGTATCCTGCGAAATCCGCATGCAAAATTAAAAGGCTCGCAGGCAGGCAGACGAGATTCGAGGCGTCGGTAGGATTCCCCGCGGGGCGTCGAGAGCGGCAGTGATCGGACGCGAGAGGGGTTGATGCGGCGTAAAAAGTTCGCTGGGGTGCACCGGCTGCCAAAGGCTTCGGAGGGGGGTCGGAAGGGGCTAAACACGGCCGAGTCCCCGGGCGCGATTCGTTGTGTATTTTATTTAGATCGAGCGTAGTGTAAATTTAATGGCAGACGCTCCGCGCTCGATGGAACGGTAATTTTTCATCGAAATTAGACGGGGGGGCGCCCGGTGATGGCGGGGGTGGGGGGGAGGGTGGAGGGGTAGTCGAGGGACCACCGAGGCCGGGGTGATTTATGATAAATGTTACGGCGTCGGTTCGAGCATATTTCTTCTGACGCTTGCTTTCGACTGGACGAGTCTCGGTTGTGCGTTCCGGGGACACGTCGGACCCGTTGACGCTGACGACCCGAGGTAATGTTGCGAGGGGGATGGTGGAGATTAAGGAGGAATTGGAGGCACGTAGGAAAATTGAAGAGATTGTTGGAACTTTGAGGGATGATGTGTTTTTGTGTAACAAAGGAGCGTACAACATTTCAGAATTTCATAGTGCTTAGTTTCGAAGATGATAATTTATTTATTGAACACGGTCTGTCATTCCAATTGAAGCTCTTTTGTCATCAGGTTTAGCAGTTGTACACTAATTATCAAAAATTCTGTGCTGTGCTACCGGATAATGGTAATTTTGTAGTACGACTCACACTACATTATCCACGTTTGTAAATATTGTTACGTGGACGCGGGCGAGACATAGTTTAATTAACTAATCAACGCACAGACTAACAGAACAACACACGTTTTAATAGTTCATCCCAACGGTTCTACAAGCCGTACTCAGGCTCTGGCGTTTGTTAACCATCAACAACAACAATGTAACATCATTCACAAAATCAATATAATTATTAATCCTATACGGACTTCACGGCCGTAACAATATGTATACATTTTCGCCATGTGGCATTAACTTTTGATCAGACTGTCTCTCCGATTCGTTCTTAATTGAACGAAGAAGCCACGTCGCGGCGTTTGCCTTTGTACGCCGAGTGAAATCTTAGCGACACGTTAGGCACGCGTGCGAAGATTACGAGACAAAGTGTGAGAGAGAGAGAGGTGTACAGGTGCGAAATATTAGCGGAGAAGTACGGCGGCGAGTTGACCGAAAGATAGAGCACGTGCGATCCGCTAACGAGATACAGTCATTAGACGTATTTACTTTACGAGCACGGCGGGGCTACGGAGGGGCTCTGATGGGCAAAAATTCAATAGACCTCCACGTGATAGAACACGGCTCGCCGGCACTGTTAAACGGTCCTCCACCCACGTAATGCCTCGCCACTTATAACGGGCCGAAGACGAAGGAGAGGAAGAAGAAGATCGGACAGCCAGATATTATATAAGTTTTATAACCGGGCCGAGAGCGAGCCTCACGAACGCCTTCCACCACCACTCTCTCCCTCTCTCTCTCTCTCTCTCTGTCTCGTCTCGTACCTTCTGACGTCGAGGGACTGTAACTGTTCCCGACGTACTCCCTACCCGAAGAAGAAGAAAAAGAAGACTCTCCCTCTTCCGCCAGTTTCCGTTTCGAAATTAGAATGACGGCAGCTCACACGGTGCGTCTCGAAAGTTTCCCTCTCGTTTACGATCGCTCGACGCGAGACGGCCGAAAGTTCCCGTCCGACGGCAAAAGTCGCGATTCGGCAAGAAAGCGATGTTACAAGCTTCGGGGGTCGGCGGGAGGGAGGTGGAAACGGGCGCACTCGAGGCATTCAATTCCGGAGACTTTCGTTCGAGTGCTCGTCGTTCGATTACACTTATCACCCCGTTCGGTGATTAATAAAGCTGTGATTTAATGGCTCGCTGCCTGGCTAAACTCACTCGGGAAACTCCGCCTCGGAACAATTACGCTACCCTATCCTCCGTGAGCTCGTTCAAGTCACATCGCGGGTAGATATAAAAGGTGCCCGTCCTCTGGAAGCTTCGGCGCAATTTTATAGGGGCGCGATTGAAAGTTCGGCGCCGTAAGAAATGCAAGAGGGACGCTGTCGGGGGAAAATAAAGCTCGCGGCTCGGAATTGGGCCGCGCTGCGAGCGATACGCCCGGCCGTTCTCGGTAGTGAGCCCGGGAGAGTCCGTTCTGGCGAGCGTGCACGGCGATCAAATAATAATTTCATCGATTCGGCCAAACTTTCCTCATAGCGCCCGGTGTCCCAGTGAATGCTGCGAGACGAGTAACGACCGACTCCCTTCGCATGCCCTCCTCTCTCTCTCTCTCTCTCTCGCTCCTTCGCACAACGCGCCTCACTTTCCTTTCCCATTCGATTTTTCTCCTCGGTCTACTTCCGCAACTGGTGCGCGTGCACGTAACCGCGGGCCAGTAATTTGCGAAAGTACGAACGTCTGCTTCGGTGGGAAGGACGACTCGCGGAATATAAGAGCACGGGACTTGTTGCTGGCTTTCCGAGCGGTACCCGAGTCTCGCAATATACCGGAGGAATTCGATGGTTTATTGGCTTTCCTTGGACGTGGTAGAACAACGGACGGAAGAGAGTTGGAAGAAAGACGACGGCGGAAAGGAAGCGTGGTGGGAGGAAGGGTTGAGGGAAGCTGGAGAAATGGGTAGGAGAGGAAGGACGCGGAGGAGTGGGCCGGTGACTATAGACCACGGCGTCGGCTTGTTTATGGGAGTGCCGATGCGCACCATCTGCTCAAAAAGACTTGTTGTTCTAAATGTGAAAAGCTACCGTGCGCCTCTCCCCGCGCGTGCACGGACCAGTTGGCACGACGAAATCGTCGATCGTATCTCACTTCTTCGTCTCCACGGCTAGCAGACGGGAAGGGCGGCCCTCGGTGCTTCCTTTTTCATCGTCAAGCATCGGCCGAGCAATGACCGCTTTATTGCGCCGATTAATTTTTCTCTCCCTCACCCTCCGATGAACAACGAAGCGATTCCTCAGAATCCCTCGATCTCAAAAATTCTTTCTGCCCTCCATACGTTCGCGACACAATCGACGCACCACCGTCAAGATTATCTCTTCGTTCCACCGACTGCCGGCAAACGCAGAACGAGCGAGCCGTAATCCGCGTCCGCGAAAGTCGTAAAATGAATTAAGCGCGTTAAGTTTTACTTGAAGAAACAACGACGTCGCTCCACTCGAGTCCCTTTTGTGTGCTCGGCCCCCTGGCAAGGAACTCGACCGCCGCAAGGTGACGCGACGTGTAGGTGAGACAACCTTGGACGCGGAACGCAGACGAACGAAGGTGAGGCAACCTTGGACGCGCGAGACGGGCAAAGAGGGGGTGGGGCGTAGGTCGACGACAAGTGCCAAGGTGCCACGCGCCTCCGGTGTTCAGCCGGCGGCGAAACAAAGAAGCCTCGGAACGGCAGGGCCAGAAAGGAGTTTCCAGCGAGCGCCTCGCGCACAATGGCACAGTTAGGGTTACAAGCTTCTTGACGAGTTGCCAAGTCGCGTCGTTGACGGCGGCTTCGGTCCTCCTTTGTCGACGCCAGCGAGACGTCGCGCGTCGACGGGTGACGATCGCTCCTGCGAACGAAGAAGACGACAGGCGGCGGACGGAGGAAGAAGACTGGGCGACGGCGATGACGTTGCCGGTGTCGACGGCACACAAAGCTCGCCCGCCTGCCATTTTGCCCGACGCCGACGGGGCCGGCCGACGACCGCACGTCGACGTTTGATCCCGAATTGAAACGGTGCCAATGAACCTGCCCGGTCGGGATTGCGACCCCGGAGAAATCAAACTCGCCGGATATCGCCTGGCTCCGATACCCACTTCTTCTGCCTCCCCCTCGACGCTCCTCGTTCTTCGTCTTCTTGTTTCTCGCGGCGGAAAAAGTTTGCCTCCGATCGAGAGGTATTATGATCGGTGCCAGCATTTAAAGTAGCCGTGAGCTAGAGAAAGAGAGTGGTGATAGGTCGGGGGGCGGTAGGGGAGAGGGTCGAGGAGAGGGTGGAGGGGCGTCTTGGGTATTATTCTTTGATCGACGTCGCTTATGGCTTCCTAATGGCACGCCGACCGACCTAGACGGCCGGGTCGACCGGCCAGAGTTCGCTGTTATCGCGCGCGATGCCGAGCTTATGGATAGGCAAATCTACTTACTGTGTTGATCGGCCATCACGACATGTCGCAACAGGAGTCAACGCAGGACGTTGAGGCCTCAGAAGATAGCGGCCCTCCTTCTCCTGCAACACTCACCATCCTCGTATTGGCAACGTGCTCTACGGGCGCGATCACAAAGAATGTCCAAACCACACTCAACATTGTAAGGGTGGCTGGGGTGGTATGGATGCGGAAGGTTTGAACGTAATATTGGGTATAAATTCTTTGGAGACGAACTATATTTTGCTTTACGCCTTGTACACCTGTACGACACGGGATCTATCGTCGAACTGCCGGTCCTACGCATTATTGCCGCTTCGTCTACATAACGGGCACCGCCCGAGTCAAAAACATTCCTCACGCGTTATATCGGCGGCAAGTACAAAAATCCCTTACAACATGAACATAAAATCAACTCACTTGCGGACGAACTCGCAGGTCACACTCACGTGGATCAGACCTCATGCCTCATGCTGGAAGGATTATATCAGGAATCGAGTGTCGCAAATACAAGCATTTACTCCAACATCTGAATATTCTGAATGAAGAGGGTGGAGGGGCGTCTTCGGTATTATTCTTTGATCGACGTCGCTTATGGCTTCCTAATGGCACGCCGACCGATCTAGACGGCCGACCCGGCCGGCCCGAGTTCGCCGTTATCGCGCGCGACGCCGAGCTTATGGATAGGCAAATCTACTTACTGTGTTGATCGTCAACGGGCCCATCCAGCGCCGATAGATTACCTTATCGCGGCGGCCCGCGCTCTATATCGTCACGTAAGAGTGGGCGGGGAGCGGATCGATGTACGAGGGCAGACTGGAAAGTTTATCCGCGAGTCCGTCCCGCTCGAAATTGCGCCGTAAGTCGAATCTGATTCCACCAGGGGGCCTCGGCCGATTCCACGGACGGACGTGTCCGTTTTACGTTGTTGAGCGATACGGGCGCGGGGCAAAAGGAAAATTCAAAACGCTCGCCACGGAGTAAAACGTATCTCGTGCACACAATGGATATATGTACGGACACCTACGTGGCGGCGGTACCTGCGGACAGATGGCGGGATGGAAGTCGAGCCTTTCGGGAAGCCGTGCACGTAGTCGCGAGGGGATAGAGGCGGTCCGTTGGTTGGCTTGGCAATGATCGCCACCCGGTGACTGTGCCAGCCATTAACGGACACGTGTCTCTATCTGGACTTTGCGCCCGGGATCGTGAGATTTATCGGTCAGAATGGTCCGCAGACGTAAGGAGACTAATATCGTTTTACGATATACCCCGGCCAGCGCCGAGATATAATGCCCTTGCCCGGAGACTGTTATATTTTAATGGCGCCGACTCATATCTCAGCCGTAACCGTCGGCTATATTTTATTTTGCCTCGTCCCCGCGCGATCAGTGTTACGGATTTTTAATGTCATCCCGCAAATCCCGACGACACGGCCCGCCACGGTCTCGCGGAATTTATTCTCATCCGACAGCGTGTATTGTGCCGAAGTTTTCAAGAGTCCCGTTTGCACGGCTCCTTCGGTTTCCGCGCGAAACTTATTCTCTCCGCAGATTGTCGAGTGCGCTGGCTGCTGGCAGTAGTTTGAGATTATCTTTAATGACCATTAAACGACCCTCGGAAGTCGAAAGTATAGAAGACATCAGCGTCTAGTCGGTTTAAGTTCTCCGCGAAATCTGCGTCGTTCAGCAGTAGCAGCTACTTTAAAACAATGTGGCGCCAGTCGGAGCGCGGGTCGGTCGTCGCGCATAATTAAAACGTTTATCGTACATTAATCGATTCCCGTCCCATTCACTTTTAACGGCGACCCGGCCCGCCACAATAATCAAGGAATTCGTAATTTCGGCGTGCATCAATACTTCCCCGCGACTACCGATTCACGGGGGTGGGGGTGGGACAAAAAAAAAGGGGAAGTCGAGAGGAGAGTCATCGGCAGGCAGGGCCCGATTATAACTAAAATAAAGTCTGGTAATTAAACGTTATTTCAGCGATCTCGATCACATTTCCAGCGGGCAGACGTTATTGTTGGGCACGGCAACAATATCGCGCGGTTCCCGGGCATTGGCATTTTAATATTATGCCTTCGCAAATAGCGGCGTGATTCATTTTAGCCAACAGAACCCCGCGGTGGTTTGTCAATGGCTCGATAGCGGCGTCGGCGCTCGGCTGTTCCGGTCATTAAAACTTGATCCATCGAACTATTTGTTCGTCCGCACACGCTGCAATCCCGAAAGTCTCGTTTTTCACGATATCGCCTCTCCGACGTGCCTCTCGTTCACATTTTTTATGCGCCCGGCCATACATCATCGTAACGGCGAAAGCGGAAAGCGCGCTCGCGCGCGCGGCACATAATTCACGCTCACTCAAGCGACACTCGTTAGGGTTGATAAAAGTTCGTCGGGAAGATTTGTTTTTTATTTAAAATATAAAACAGACGTTACGGGCCGTGTGCGGGTGTCGTGGCGGGATTAATGACGTGGCATGAAGTATGGCCGCCCAGTCGGCCGCGTCCGCGTCGCTGGCAAGTGGGAGTAGCGAGGATCGGAAATATGCGGAAAATTCGGCTACGCCCGGCGAATTCGGTGGGAGCATTCCGACGGCGCTGACTTCAACTTCTAATTCGCCGCCTCTACTTCGCCGCCTTGTCAAGCGCCCGACGCCCGGCTGTATACTTCATCCCGACCCTCCGACCCCTCTCTTAGATCTCATACACGTAACTTTCAGACTTCGTGCGCAGACTGTTTGTAACTTTCTCATTAACCGTTTTTGGCAGGCTCCGCTGGGAATTCGAGCGCTCCTTCGGGTCGTTCGGAAAATAATCGGTTGCGTGTCTCCGTCGATTCATGAACCGGCTGGAGTGGGGGAGGGGATGGGCATCGAAAGTTTCGGCAGGGAGCAAAGGAAACGGGACGCACGGGGTCGATCGGAAATGGTTTTCGCGAGGGCTTTACGACCGGCAGAAGTTCCGCCGATCGTGAGACATTTAAACGGCATTTCCCTCACTTTTCCCGCTTTTAAATGATCTCTCTTCGCCGTCTATCCGGCGACTCTCGGCCGCCGATACCAGTCGAACATGCTCGATACCATTGCAGCTTTTATTGTCATGCAAAAGCGCTAGCTTATGCTCGATGTGGAGCAATTCGGCAGTCGGTTGGACACAATAGGCCGGACAGTCGGCGCGATACAAAATATGCAAATTCGACGGACGTCGGTGCCGGCCCCGACAAAAACAATAAACGCGAGCGATTGCATGTGTTCATACATCGATGGATCCATAAAAATATCCATGCGAACACGCGGCCCGCTTCGGCGGACGGAGAGAGTGCGGTCGGCGTGCGAGGGGTGTGAGAGAGTGTGAGAGAGTGAGAGAGAGTGAGAAAGAGAGAGTGAGAGGGACAGAGTGACGGGACGAACGAGGGGAGAAAAAGAGAGAGTGGCCGAAGCGGGCGAATGGTGTGAGCGGTCCCATTATTTAGCGTCGGCGAGACTGTCCACCCGTTACATTTTGTACGGATTGACCGCTAACGAATTTACGAGATGCAGAGCTGCTCTCCCGTGCCCCCGAAACGAATAATCGTCGAGTTTGCGTGCTCTTTTTCCTGCGCTATTTCCATCCCCGCGGCCTTTCGACGATCAATTGCCTCTAAAAGAGTTTCGCCAACGTTCCACGAAACGATCTCTATCGCGGCCGAATGGGAATCTCGGCCGGCGTATTGTGCTAGAGTGATATTGTAGACAGCTTGGGAACCAGCGATGACTTTATGACGCTTCTTCATCTGCGTCAGAAGTACATAATGTTTTGTTTGAAGCGTCGCGTGGTTGGAACTGGGATCGCCAATCACTTCCACGGACACAGCACTCGCAAATTAGGCTTCACAAATGCTTTGGTTATGTTTAGGATCTTCCCACGGGAACTGATCTTGGTGGTAACAAAACTGTTTATTGTATAACGAAGAAATAATCTTGTACACGTGCAAAATGGCAAGGTGTGCGTTGTACAGAGTTTCACTAGGCAAACGTGTGTACAATGGTCGAAAACGAAAACGTGTCTGGTACGAAGCTAAGGGCTTCCGTGCTATAAGGAAATTTCGGGAGAGGTGGTAGGCGAAGAAAGGGAAAAACAAGCGAGTAGCGATGCAAGAGGAGAGGTGACAAAGACGGTATAAGCGAGGGACAGGAAACGATAGTGAGCGAGAAAGGTGCATGTAGAAACAAGATACCCAATATGTATGACGAGTTCAAACACATTAAATTCGTCAGATTTTATCCTGCGATTAGCCAGGTGATGGAGAGTTGATTATTGTTAATCTACCGGCGATATATTTCGTTCTACTACTCGCCTACGCGAATCCGACAGTATCGATTCGTCGAACAAGGTGGTCTGAGAGGTTTGACAAAGGGGTGAAAAAAAGAAGATCGTCCCCGTCGTAAGTATGTAATTTTCAAAAGCGGAACACTCGCCGCCGCCTTTGCCTCAGACGAAACTTTATCTTCGCCGCGTCCTTTGTCTTTCGGGGTAGCTTTAATGGCGGTAGCGTTACAATTCCCCAAATGGCGTCTTTTTTGTTGGCTCGTGGCATCTCGTTTCGGGCAGCGCGCTCCCAAAAGTGTTCGCCCGAGGCATGCTTCCTGCAGTTTTCACACTCTCCTCTAACACGTTCTAACTGTTCGCGCCTCCGCGAGAGTTCCAACGGGCCAGTGTTCGCCAAACTTTTCTTTCAACGAACCGCGCTCATATTCTCTCCCATTCCTTCTCCCCGCTTCTCCCAATCTACTTCCACCCTCGTCTACCCAGTCCAGTTTCGACGGGCTGAATCGCGCTCGTTTGAATGTCTCGCGACGCCGCGTACCGATGGATCTGTTCCAAAGCAGCGTCGACGGGGCGAAATTAGAATTAAACAAATTAGTTTTCCGCCCGAATGCTCCGCCGGGAGTGAGCGGCGCGGTCGAAACTCATTTCGCGACGTCGTCTTCAATTCGTAGAGGCAAGACAGTGGAACTGACGAGACTGACCAAAGTGACAGGGGTGACGCAGTAGGATTCATGAATTCGCGTCAGCCGGAAAGCTCAAGCGCTTCCGGGCGGCTGCTAATTCGATCGTACCCTCACGTCCATTATCAGCGGACCATAATTGACCGCATGTCATTACGATGATAGTTGTGCGAACGTCGAGTCACACGATTTCTGCGACTAGAATTGTTCGGTACAGTCGTGTGGCATGGAAAATAACTGCACTGATGGGTTTATGCTTTAGAATACTTTAGATTGTGAAAATAAAAAAATCTATTTGTTGATGAATAGAAAGTATTGAACAGTGTTCGCTATTCGCACAAAGTGTCTTTGATCGGTTCGCACTGACTGAGTCTCTCGCTGGTCCCTTATTGGCGGGAATATTATACAGGGTGATTCCAAATATATGCGACAAACTTCAAGCGCTGATTCCTTGGTTTGTTATTATCACAAAAATTCATATGCACATATCTCCAAAACGGCTTACGGAAAAAACCAAAGGAAGCTTAATAATAAATTAAGAGTTTACACATATCGATACAACTTCACAATACAATGCATCTACACTGCTATTGACCCGCATTTACGCATATACGTCTCCTAAACAAGAATCAAGAAATCGAAACACCCGACTTTCTTGACCTTCGAATTTTCCATCAAGCCGCCACTTTAAGCAACGAACCCCACCGACAAACATCGGATCCTGCAAATTGTATGACGAACGGCGTGCGATCGACGGCGCGCGACGCGAATGAATTCGGCCGTGCGGTCGCGCCGGAGGGTGCACGAACAGTGGCGACGGAGGGATGGGATAAAAATGGCGTAGATCGAGGAGCGGATAGAGAGAAGCGAATCGCCGGCGCGTCCCGCGGGGCGGTTTGACGTGTTCGTTCGTTCTCCTTTCTCTCTCGCGCTCGCTATACCCGTCCGCCGCCGGCCATTTGCCACCGTCGCTTGTAAATATGAGCGGTCCTTCATTCGGACAGAGAGCAATAGCCCTAACAACGTCTTTCTGCCGCCCGAGGAGCGGCCCGTTCGACAGAGGCAGTTCTCAGGGGATGTACCGTCATTCCTTTCCTCGGGGGTGGCAGTCTGCGGAGAAAGCGTAAGTCGAAAGGGGAAGATGGAGCGCGGGGGTATGAGAGCGGACCGGTGAAAGGCGGAAAGAGATATGGGGGTGAACGAGAGAGAGAGAGAGAGAGAGAGAGAGAGAGGAGAGTCGCCCGGCAATCAACGTCTATGGCGCCGCGCCATCGTTCTTCCCATTTTACGCCGCGTCGTAAAAGATGCTTGTTACGAGCGACGAACGGACAAAATGACGGATCGTAATAAGTTCTCGTTCGCCCGGACGCATTGTAGGCCGGCATCGACGTCGATCCCGCGACGACGAAGCCTCGTAAAATGCGGATCCGCGCGCCTCAGACGCGATCGTTGGTGGATTTCGCCCTCTTCAGCCGGCTCGTTCGCTGACCGCCTATCGGACACTGGCGCAAAAGGCGTATTCCGGTATTCTTTTGTTTCACGGTATTCGTCAAATCGGAAGTTCGGCATTAAGGATCTCGCACACTTAATCTGGCACACTTATCCGACACGACAGGATTCGACAAAAAACGGATTGCATTGAATGCATGTAAACAAATGAAGCTGCGCACACTCGTCCGGCACGATACGATATTTATTTACAATTATTCAATTGTTACGGTTTTTGTCGTGTCGTGTCGGATAAGTGTGTCAGATCCTTTATCCGGCACGACACGACACGATAAAAAACGGATTGGATTGAATGCATGTAAATAAATGAAGCTGCGCACACTCGTCCGGCACGACACGATATTTATTTACAATTATTCAATTGTTACGGTTTTTGTCGTGTCGTGTCGGATAAGTGTAGCAGATCCTTTATTCGTTAAGTGGCGAGCAGGATGATTCGCGATTACGTGTCTACGTAGGTGACACACGGCGTTAGCTCGAGGTTCCGCAAAACGTTTCCTGCTCTTCCCCGTTCGCAGACTGTTTTTTTTTTCCTTGAATGTGTGTGCATGTGCTCCGTATTCCCGAATGAAGATATTTGCGGCGGAATTGATATTTAATAAATGCCCGCGGGCGTAACGTTTCAATTTCGAAAATGATATTGCAGCGGACGACGACGGTTTTCCGATATTCTACTTTCAGCTCGCGATCGCGAATGTCTGGCTATTTAATTTTTCAACGTGCAATTTTCGATTTTTCACCAACACGACGACGCGCGGCCGTTGCGCGCCACAATGTAAATTGGCCCGGCCCGATGTAAATTACGCGGTTATTCAATATTGTACCTCAAATACTTTTCGTTACTTTTATTATAGAGTATGACAGACAATCGTGCGATTTTTACAGCTGCTATTTGGCCATTTGCATGGAAAATGAATACACTCTGTCGCTGGAACGGCATTATGTCGTTCGCGACCCCCTGGTCACAGAATTATTAGCATTTTCAGGGATAGATGAACAAGCGTTTCCGCTGCTCGACGAATTGCACTCGATTATCGACCCTTTCGCGCAGCCGCGACGCCACGAACATTAAGATTTTACCCGGTTTATCAATTTCACGAACGCACCTAGTCATACGGCGTACCCGTGGCCCCTGCTCTCGTCCGTACTTCGGTATAAATTGCTGGGCTCACTTAGCCAGCCAAATTTATTCCAATCCCGTAATCCGCGCCTATTCATACAGATGCAAATCGGAGAAACGTGTGCCAAATTCGTACGCATCCTTCTGGAAACGAGATACCTCGTGGGGCAGGAAGGATGGCCTACGTAGCTCGCTTGCGGGCTATGCCGGGAATGAATTAACGTGACCCTTGCCAGAGAGTAGGATAGGAAAAGAGAGGAGAGGGGTGGGGAGATCACTATAATACAACGCGTTGTCATGGTCCCTCTGGAACTCGAGCAGGCTTTCGAACGCGTAGAGAGAACGAGAGAGAAAGAGAGAAAGAGAGAGAGAGAGAGAGAGAGAGAAAGGACGATAGGCTCTCGTCCTGCGTCCGTCGTTAATTATTAAATACCCGAATTAAATGCCGTGCTGGTCATTAAACTGGCATAAGTCATGGCCGGTGCCGTTGCGTGTTCGCGTGAAATATTAAGCCGTAGGCACCGGGATCCGTACTCGGCGAGCAAATGACAGCGGAGTCTATTACGCTCTTGACCGTTCATTTTGGGGTATACATTATTTCGGCCGCTGCCGCGGCAGTACAGACCGTTGCCCGGCCGGCGGCGTGTGTTATCGCGCGCGTGATGGCGGCTTTTACACGGGGCGCAGCGTGCGCCCGGGCGTTAATAATTACGCGCCTGACCTTTCGACGCTGTTTTTCCGCGACGCCGCGAGTCTCCGATTTCGTTAGACGGCCGCCGATGTTAATTGCTTCTACTTTATGCCGTTCAAACGAATTCTCCCGCGCCGTCGTCGGCGGATATGTAGTAGGCATGTTCGATTCCGATTGGGTTCTTCGGAATGGATTTTTTGTTAACCGATTCTTTGAAGAATCGAGTCTGCCCACCAAAATAACTATGTTTTTTTTTACATCTTTCGAGACAATCTGCAGCATTTATTAATTTTAAGTTCGATTTTTTACTCTCAAAGAATTCATTCTTCCAAGATCGATTTTTGTTATTTAGATTGTTAAGAGAATCTGCAGCATTTACTAATTTTGACCTCGCTCCTTTACCCCAAAAAATCGATTCTCCGATTCCGATTTTTTCAGAGAATAGATTCAAAAATCGTTTCTCTCAACAGAATCGACAATCCCTGATACGTACACTTTTATACGTGGCCGTTCACGTGCACAGCAAGACACGGCGGCTCGCTATATGCATGCGCGCGCGTATATATCGACTTGCCAATTTAGCCAAATTAAGTAGCTACCCCCTGGGAGAATTAACTTGGCAGCCAATCTCGACGCCGGCAGTGGAAAGACGAGCGGGTTATGGGCACGCCTGTAAGGCGCATTTCCATCGACACGTAGCGGTAGGCGCAACCAAGATGTCTGGGGAAATGAAGCTACGCGGGACGGACCCGTTTCATCTTCCTGCAAATAATTTAATCCGGGCTAAGTACATATTTATGTCTGCACATAGGCGGGGCGCGCTGTTGGTAAGGGGCTTTAGGCATATAGCGCCGTCGCCCTCCCCCCACCTGGCTTAAGACTGCGCACCTACCATGCTGCGAGGAATGTTATATAACTGAACACTGCGTCACGCGGGCCACTGTCATTAAAATTAATAAACGCAATTTGAAAGCTTAATTGAGAAGCTTCTGACGCACCAGAAGTGGCCGCCGTCGCCGCGCTCGTTGTTTCCCTTTCGACTGTGGCGAAGTTTTACAGGGATTATGTGTAGGGGGAGTGGAACGAAATTTCTTGTCGTCAGCAACCGAGAGCTTTTTGTATCACTGCCAGTGTTGCGGAATCAAAGTTTTTTCCCCTCGTTTGATGCTCTTACTGCCTCCTACCTCTTCGTACCCCCCACCCCGCTCTCTCTCTCTCCCTCTCTTTCTCTCTCTCTTTTTCTTTCTCTCTCTCATGATATGGCTCGGCACGAGCGTTTGAAATTGAACGCGGCAGTGCATCCAGGACGCTTTTGAATATCTAAGGAGCTCCTCCAGGATTTTCCGGGGACGGTATTTAATTTGGTCGTTGTAAGGAGAGGCCGTGGAGGAGGAAAAAACACGAATAGGAAGGACAGCTCGAGAGTGGAGGACGGAGAGAGAGAGAAAAAGAGAGAGAGAGAGAAAGGGGAGACATTGGAATGGTGGAAAAGAGAGATGGAACGAGTCGTGGAAAAACGAGGAGGTAGGGAGACAGGGAGAAGAAAAAGGGAACAGTCGAGCAGGGTGCAGCGACGAGAAGGTCTCGAGGAGTTTAGACCTCACGGAGTCTTAATAACTTCACGCTGCCGGTGCTATTTTTATATTTTTCCTTAGCGCGACATTAAAAATCCTAGCCTAAACTTTTAGCATACATTTTAGTTAAAGCCCTGAGCCCCGGCTAGAGCCGGCGAGCCTGTCTCTTGAATAAAAATTACCCTCAATGGCGCACTTTACTTTAGTACCAAGCTCCCCGAAGGGTGGCCGACCCGGAGGGGAGGGGGGTGAGAAGTAACGAGTGAGTAAGGCGATGTCGGCGTGAGTTAGAGAAAACGGCGGAAGAGTGGGGGTGGGCGGAGAAAGAGGGAAGTAGATCGTGGCATATTAAAAGGAGTAACAGGGTCAATTAGGCATCGTGAAAGCCGACGAGATTTCAGCGGGTGGCTCCGCCGAAAACGGGACGAATTGAAAGAAATATTAAGAATAGCAAATGGCTTGCCGAGGAGCACTGATTGAGTCTCAGCTTATTTCGTCTCGCTGCTACTCTCTTTTGCCCTCGCCATTCTCACTTCATTGTTCCTCGTTCGTTCGGGCTGATTCCAAAGACGACGATGAAGTGTGAGTCTCGACTGGCGGACGAAAGTAATGGCCGACCTCGCCATGCATCGGCCAATAATTCTTTTTTCATCGGCCTTTCGGTCGCACAGAAGACCCGTTGGCATTCGCTTATTCAGTCGCCCTGACCCGACAAGCTTATTCTCGCCGAGAGCGGGTCAAAGGCACTCCTCAAAGGCTGTCAATCTTTGATCGGCTTCTGGTATCGTTCGCTGCAGTTTCGGGAACAGGCTTTCGCGACCGTATGCAATTTCACAGGCCGTCTGATGCCGCCTACGTGCCGGGCAAATAGAACGTCCTCTGTGCAAAGTGTACGTGAATGTGCGGGCGGATGACGCGTCAAAATTTGTCCTACGATACGCTCTTGCTTCTTAGACTGCGTGAAGTTAGTCACGTAAGAATATACGTCTTTATATGACCTGATAATTACGTTGAGTTCAGTTGCTTTTGTGTTTTGTCATATTTTGAATTCGGTCGCTCTTGATTATAATGAATATTATAGCGTAGATTTTTGATCCATACAGCTCACCATGACAGTGCTGATAGAATTTTAACGATTCGAACCGCATCAATCTCAATTATCACTGTCTAATCGATTGCCTTCGTCAATTCTACTTCGTCGTTGCATTACGTATAAAATATTCTCGATCGACATTTGCGATAGGTCAAACATGTTCGCGCAACATTTCCCCTAAAAATACTTCCCTCGACAGCGTGTCGTACGAACGTTGCTTTCAGGGCATTTTGCCTTTTTAAACCGCGTCGATCACGTCACCCGATCATCCATAATTAATTCAATTACTTGTCCGCGCGACACGTCCCGAAATACAATTCGGCCGGGGCGTCCGCAAGGTGTTCGAAATCGACACACATGCGACACGTTGAAATTTCGAGAGCACTCATCTCCGCGATCGTCCGGTTCCGTCGATCGCTCCGGTCCACTTCCCTGCCCTGCAACCCCCCCGAGCTGCGCGTATCGAACTCGTCGATCCGTACTCCTCGCCGACGTTGTTTCAATCGAGTTACATCGTCGATTTTATCCGAAAGTTTCGCCGGCAAACGACGGCGTTTGATTCTCGTCGGAGCCCGGACTCTCCCGCAACTTCTTTCGCCGCAAGCTCCCGAAGCAGTTGGCCACCCCCGCGAAGGTCGATGGGGCAGAATACCACGGAGTGGGTTCATCGTTCCGTGCCATGCGGCCACTTCACTTATGCGCACTCGTCGGCTTTATGGACCGAGACTCCGTGACTGCCGAGCGACCCGACGCTTCTTCGCCAACGACGGCCTTAAACCCTTCCGATTTTCCGCGACGAACTTCTCGAGGACGGGACGCGCCGAGCGAGAAGGGACGACTCGTCGATAACGGCGCGATATTTTCGGACCGGTCGAACGAGCGTTCTCTGTCAGAATTTTCGTCGTGGCCAGGTAGTGGTCCGAGGATCGTCTTTCGTGCGAATTTACCCGAAATATTCAGTCCGTCGTTGCTAATCTTATCGGACTGGTCAGTGTAACACAGTTTTCTTTGTCTCGCTTCCTTCCTGCGCGACCAGATTCTGTAGTTTGAGCATTTAATTCCTCAGCATATTTATGTTTTTTTTTTGTGTTAATTTATTATTTATCGTCGTATCGACTGTATGTGGGGACTATTAGCGACAGTCGGGTAGAGGTATATATGTGGGTTAGCTTGCTAGCTTAAATCGTGTGGTACGGATCGATTTCTTTTAGGAAGCATAGTAGTTGGTATATTTTCCTTGCATCGCTGAAGTTTTACTTCATGGAAGATTTGAGGTTGAAGCGTTGGCGTTCGTTTGAGTATTTCGGGGATGCGAGAATAGGTGTTTTATAGTTGTCCTGGTGTTACATGTGTTGCATTCGGGCGGATGTTCCTTTGACATGAGGTGCTAGTGGGTAGCTTTTGTGTGGCCGATTTGTTGAGTAGCACTGTGCTGGGTGCGATCGTCCTTTGCACGATACTTGTCCTTTCGCATATAGTTACAAGGCGAAGTTTAATGTTGAAGTAGTAACATTTTATTGTAATGATCACGTGAAAACAAAACACTTATTAATATTACTACAAGAATTTATTTGATAAGGACTGAAAAATCTGCGCTTTTTAGGGCGCCGGTTACGGGCCGGGTTATCAGGTAGACGTGGAAAAGGACGGAAGAATTATACATAGTCGACGTTCGAAGTTACATATGTGATGGAAACAGGGTGATTTAAATAGACCCAGACGTAACACGATTCTCAATCTAGATATGGTTACCTGGTTTTTCCTTGTGAGCGAGGTGGTCATGTTCCTGTTGATTTCTAGTATGTGAGGATGGGTTGATGCTTTCCATTCTTGTGTGGGACGCCAGGACGATCGGACATGTTCACAACCACCAAAGTTACTGGCAGATGTACTTTATTTCTGGGACCAACACTACCCCAATCCTTTCGCTTTTAAATTCTTCTTCAATCTGCTCCTCGTACATCCGAAATCATTCGCTCTCTCTTTCTCTCTCTCTCTCTCTCTCTCTCTCCCTGCGCAAGCGACTAATTACTTGCCCCTTCTCACATTCAAGCATACACTTAAGAACTCACTCATACACTCGCACCCAAATATTGCCACACTTGATTCCAGCTGCATTTCATTCTATATTATTTCTCTCCCACGCCACAATGCGTCACATTTTCCGCATTCATCACACACGGTCCCGCGGTAGCATGAAATCTTGATAGAACTCGAGGTCTTACGCCACTTCCCCGATGCACCGTCATCGCCGGCACTCCCGCACAGCGGCGAGCGCGAAAAAGCGAGTACGTACGGGAGCAGTGGGACAGCGCTCGACGCTCGTTACCCGCTTACGAATTTACAGCGCAATGCGCGATCCCCGTACAACGGATCGGCTTAGAGTGAGGCCGGCGCAAAGTGCTCCAAAGATGATCTCCCCGAAATAGCGTCGGGCTACCTTCGCCTCCGGTATCTAGATCAACGATACACCGGAGAACACGTGCGCCAGCCATATTCTCGCCGCCTATATATTCGGCGAGCATGCACGGGGGAGAGAAGAGAGACACAGAGAGAGAGAGAGAGAGAGAGAGAGAGAGAATGAGAGTGCGGGACCCGATGCAAGACGCGCGGGATATCCACTGTGTTGACGATAAATGCCGATACTCCGGAGGACGAAACATCAACCTTTTGCAGCGCTGGCAGCTAGGTGGCGCCGGGTCTGCGGTTATTTGCATATTTCAATTTCCTCTGCGCAACACCGAGGGTGCTGTCGACGTGCGGCTGAAACGCGCCCCAACACGGACGCGACTCACCACCACCGATGTCCATCCGCGCGTATAGATAAGCGTATCCGCGCGTTCGTGTGTGTCGATTCGTTTTCGTTGTCCCGCGTGGAAGGCCGCGTGTCTACACGTTCCCCTGCACACAGAGAATTCTTGCATCGTAGACAACCACCGTCTCGTCGGACTTTGCCTCGGCGTCATATATAGTTGGGAGTCACGGTGCGTCGGTGTGGGACTCGCTTTGTGTACGTGTCGGTGTGCACGCTGCCATCGCCGCCTGAAAACGCTTCTCGTTCCGCCGCGGCTATATTACCTGCGTCCTATTATAAAAGTCATTTCGCAGGACACTCTTCCCTGTCCATTGTACCGGGGCATTTCAATTTTCGCCCAAGATGCAAATTCCTCGTCTGCCGCACTCGGCGCCAAGCGGCTGGTAGTCGTCGAAACGAAGGGACACTTCTCGATGTATGTGTATGTGTACGCGTCTATCTGCGTGCATTGAATGAGAGAGAGAGAGAGAGAGAGGGGGAGAATCGCGAGATTCCGAAAGTTAAAGAGGACAGCAAGAACGGACGAGAGCTGGAAGCACATGCTAAGCACCGGAGAAAGACACAGAAAATGAGAGACTGGAGAAATAAACAGAGAAAACACGTCCAGGACGTATGTACGGTGAACTGCATGCAGCAGTACATCAATGGGTCGTCGTTTCGTTTCAATTCATTGGACGGATCATAAAATTCTCGTCCACCAACTGCTTAGGACCAGGTTAAGAGCGCTTCGACCGTCCTGAGACGGTATTTTCACCCTTTTCTCGCCATCCTCGCCATCCTCTCGGACGACCGAGTCCTAGCTCTCGTTCCCACGGACTCGAGTCCGTCGAGTTGTCACGCTTTTACGATCAATTTGTCGGCGCGCATTCCGCGCCCAGACTGTTCCAATGAAAGGGCTCGACTTCGGCGCGCTTATTCCTCGCTGATGGCTGGATCGCCGAGAGGGTAGATCGAATATCTACCCGTCGCGGGCGTCAGACAATGGTGCGTTCGGCTAACGACTGTTGACGTTAAAGCACGTTCCGCCGATAACTATCGAAACCAGTGAAACAAGCCCGCGTCAATTAGTCTCTCTGCCTGTTGTTCGATAATGAAAAGAACTGTCAGGTATAACGATTGGCTCATATGTCTGCGATATTGTCAGTACATCACTGTTCACTACAGAGAAAGAGAGAGAGAGAGAGACAGAGACAAAGGACATAGCTAGCGGGAAGAAAATGATGACCGAGAAACAAAAGTTTTTTCTTAATAAGCACACAGGACACGCGAGCGAATTATATAACGTCCACGATTTGCCTTTCAGTTTGGCCGAACGAACGAAGTGGACTCTCTCGAGAAGTGGTCTCTCGAGGGGCATAGGCAGATATAGGCGTCGACGGCCGTCCGTTCCGTCGGGCGGACCGTGGGATGGGTAGTGATGCGGAAGGATGGGACAACGATGTCGAGAAGCGGGAGGGGGAGGGAGAGATCTCGTTGTATCGATCGGCGTCATAAAATCCATTTTATGACTTGGACGCTGTCCAGTGACTGGTGTATTAGCCGTCGCATTGCCTCGCAAATAAAACGCTCTTCTACTCTTGAACCCCCTTTAACCACCTCGCCTGGCCCTCGTCGCCATCGGACGGTGCCATCAACTCTCGTCCTCTGCTTCTCTCTCACTCCCCTTCTTTCCGCCTCGCTCGCCCTTCTTCCCTCTCCTCTCTCTCTCTCTCTCTCTCCTCTCCTCCGCCACTTTACTCCCTCTCGCAGCATGTCGGCAGGTTTATAGGCAAAAACTCGTCGGCTAGACAGTCGCCTTCAGAGTCTTATACCCAGCCGAGGATTTACCAACCCCTCGCGTGCAGTTGACTCGAGAATGACAACCGCTCGTCTCTACCTGCGTTTTTAAACTCTCTATCCCCGGCGAATCTCTGCTTACCCCGCTATTTCCTCCTCGCGCACACAATCGCGGAATGAAAAATGCGATCGCCCCGGCGCACGATGATTACCTTCGGGATTTCTGACGCTCCCTAATGCGACTCGAGACTACGCGCACGTCTGCTCTGCCCTCGCGGTCCTCCCGAGCATGGCAACGACTCTCGCGTCGTCGTCGTCGTCGTCTGCCGGCGGCTTTGAAACTTACCACCCATACCGGACGCTCGTCCCGCTGAAATATTTCAGCCGATATAGGAAATTCCTCGCTTTACGTCCACTTATGACTCCGAGCATACAATAACGCCGTGCAGATATTTGCGGAATTCGCCGTCGTTCCCCAATATCAATGTGTAACTCGTCTTTGGCCGCGTCGCACGTTCGGTCGGGCCGCATTTTTCGCTCGGCAAAAAAAAGACAAATCGAAGAATCCGAAAGATGTCGGCCCAGGTAATCGTTACGCCCCCCTCCCCCTCTCTCGCGACCCTCTGTAATCGGAATTCTCGCGTGGTCCGGAAGTGGTGTAACGCGAGACGCGTAGCTCGCCGTCGCGGCGGTCGTTTCGCAAATTGGTCTCGCAAGGTAGAGGACCGGGGTCGGTCCGCGTGGGCAGGCCGCTGCCCGGGGATAATTAATCCCAATTGAATTAATTAGATCCGCATGCTGAAAATTAAGCACCGCCGGGGACGGCGACGCGACGGGACGCGCACGTGGCGCGCCGCGACGCTTTTTGCCTCGCGAGCCGCGCCTCAAGTTTCCGGATTCGGTCTGCTTTCGGGAATTGGCCGGCGCGGTCGCGCGGACAAAATCTGATTCGAATCCGAATCTGAAAATACTAAACGTCTCGTTATGACGGAGCGTAAGCGCGCGTCGCGTTTTTGTCGGCGATATGAGATGGTGTCGAGGGTAGTTTATTTTAATCGTCGATTCGCAGTCAAAAGTGTGGCCGGCGACACGATGATCCTCTATCTTCACGCCGCACGAGTCTCGGGTGTCATATGACAGGCTCATCAAGAATTTTCACGAGGTCGTGCGTCGTGTTAAGGCTGTCAAGTATAATCGCCAGCCTTATCTTACCTCCAGATACGTTCAGCGAGAGACACGCGCGGTCGTCGTACGCGATTTCGATCGCAAGGAATCGTTAGACAGATTTTTCCCGCAACCGCGGAATACACCCTGTCGAGCCGGCAACGTTCATTTTCCCGCGAGCGATAATCCACTCGCGACACAGTAATTCTCGCGACGATTCATTAGAGCCGAGCGATACACCCGCGTTATATTTTATTGCGCGCTTTAACGAATATATCTTTTCCAACTCGCTGCACCGAGCGTAGCGTGCGACGCGCGTGACGTTCCGAAAGATAACACGTCGTCTCTTCACCCCCCGCCACCCTCTCCACCCCACCCTCTCACCCTTCCCTATCTTCCTTTTTCTCCGCCATTCTCTCCGCTTCCCGCTTCTCTCGCTCTCCGCCCGCAGCAAAACTCCAAAGTCCTCTCTCCCGCGCCCGCGGCGCCCGTCTTAGATAACTCGCCGAGAATATTATAAATTTTCGAAACAGTACCGCGGGCCAGATAAGAGAAGGGAAGCTAAACGAGCTCACATTAACGCGCCGGTACCGTCGAGTTTCTTCCACCCGCCCAGACTGTTGGCCCATGGTGATTGATAAGCCGATCCTGACCAGCGATAGCCGGCGTCGGCGTCGTGGGGAGGGGGTGAAATTCAGGACGCGGCGGGAGGGGCGTTTCGGGCCACGAGGAGATCCCGCCACGCGGAATCGGTCAATGTGTGGGTGAGCAGGCTGTCGGCCGGGTCGTGCCTGTGTGCCAATCGCGGGAGGCACGCGAGATCCCTCGTCTCCTTCGTTCCCGCAAATTCCACCTTCGAGAATACGCCCTGGCCAAAATTGGATCGTGCGCTCCACGGGAACCCGTTCATTATTTCACGTCCAGCCTTCGCTCCCTCTTCTTTCTCTCCTCTCTCTCTCTCTCTCTCTCTCTCTTTCTCTTTTTGCCACCGCCCCCACACCTCGTCCTTTCCGTCTGCCGGCACGAGGGTGCTTCATTACTGTCAATTCGGTGTGTTAATGTCCATCGGCGCCGAACGTGTACTCTCGATTATGACGCTGACAATTGACACGCGTCCGTGATGATCGTCGTTACCTGTGCCTGACGGCTTCGTTACGCATCGAGGCGGACAGCGTCGAACGAGATCAAGTCGCTCTTGCAGTACGAAGCATGGACAAAAATGAGGCGAGTAGTGCGGCGCGGAATAATAGCAACGCTGCTGACGAGAGCGTGCGCATCTCGGGGCTGAAAATTGAATCTGTCCGAGAGACAAGCGAACCTCTGAATCAGTTCGTAAAGGGCTCGTCGGCCGGCACACTTCGCGGAAGTTAATTCGCCGTGGGCGCACGACGAAGTTTTCTATATTCCCGCGCCGTATCAGCCGCTTGGGAATAGGATAGTCATGCGAGCCTGTCCCAATGCAATTAAGATAAGCGCCGGCGATGTTTATAAATATTTCGGGGCCATTCTCCGCGCGACGATCGGGGTGCGGAAGCGGCGCGGGAGGGAAGATGTCTGACGGAAAGTGCTCGCCGTGACCGGCCGCAGGCGAGGACCCCTTAGAAACTTTCGAATTCACCGCTGTCCGAACCCACCCCCTAACGTCCTTCCGCTCTTTCCTGCTCCGCTTTTCGTGCTCCGCGAGAGCGGGGCTTTTATGTGGGTTAGTGTGGGTTAGGTTGAACGCCCTTCGTGCCAATGGAACGGACTAGGACGTCGGCGATAACCGAAAAAGGGACCTTCCGCGCGTATGATATATGAAAAATGACAAAAGACGGCGCTTTGGTCTTCTTTCTTCGCCGGCGTCCTCCTCCACTCTCTTCTTCTTCTTCTTCTTCGTTGCTCACCGTCTCCACTTTGCATCGTGCTCTCCTTCGAACGACGCCCCAAACTGCCGCAGACTCCTCCAGCTGCTCTCCTCCCGAAATTGCGTCGTCGAAGTCGGACGCCGGATTAAAATCTCGCCGGCTTCATCCGAGTCGACGCTCAGCATTCCGCTTCCGTGGGAACGTGACGGGAAGATTTCGAGGACATTTTCGCGGCGAAATTAACGGCGACGAAGTGTTTCGATATTTCCTATAATCGATCCCACATTCCTCGACCCATCGGAGCACCTGCGGCCAGTCAGCGATTGAAAAAGCGTCGCTGGAGTGTGCGACGTCGAGCGTACGTACTCTCGTCCGTCTCAGCGCGCGTGGAGATTGTTAAATAGCGATCAGATTAGGAGCCAGCGAGGCCCTTTGAATAAATCCTCAGGCCGATAGGGGGGCGGTCCCAGGAGGTTTGCTCGACAGTGCGATAACCGATAATAGTCTGGTTCAGGCGCCGTCCAATTCTCGGGTTAATTACCATCGTTTTAACCCGCGATATCGCCGGCCGTTCTTGAGCCGTGCGAAGTCGCGCGGAAATTTAATTTCGCGTCGGCGTGCGCGACGCGAAAAACTCCGTCTCGAGACGCCGAGTGTACTGTTTTGCCGCGTTGGGAAGGTGTGGGGTGATAGTTTCGGTATTCATTCCTCTTCTCACAGGCACAACTTAAGGTATTACTAGCGCTGGGTGCCGTATCAAAAAGGGGCTTCATTATTTGTTTTCAATTGCGTCAGAAATTTCTTACGGCCCTGATTCAATCCATGCACACATTCCGTATACATATGTGCACACTAGTATACTTGGCAATAATGCATACTAGCGTTTGTACCGCAGTTCAGGCTGAACACAAGCACTCAATTTACAATTTTATGTTCACAATTTTTTTTCCCCTGAACTAGACGGTGAGAAGTCTTTTTTTTTTTTAAATTTTCCTCGAATGTTAATATATAACCTGGAATTTTTTTAAAAAAAGTTTAAGTGCCGTTTTCAAGTTATTATCAAAAAACCGTTTTGTTGTGATCATTACCATTGCTTTAGATGGAGAAAACGCTAAACTTTAATTGTTAATAACTCGAGTTCTAGACGGTGAATCAAGTTCATTTATAAGAAAAAAATTGTTATGTTTTAAAAATCTTCAATTTAAGTCTAGTTTAAAAAAAGTTTAAGTAAAGTGATTCAGCGCTAGTAATACCTTAAGGTTTATTAAGAATAGCGTACAGTTTGCAAAATGAACTAAGTGATTGAGCGGAGTATCGAGCAGCGTTAAGATGTTGCTTGCTCGATGGTATTTCTTAGAGTGTCGGGTCCAGATTTGGGTATTTTCTTGGTACTGTTTAGTGAGGGAAAAATTCTTAGCGTCGGTCACGTAGGCAGGCGGTGCATACAGTAACATCACCATTGGCACAAAGCTTCAGTTGCCTTGAAACTTAAGTTATTTACGCAAGATGAAAGGCATGCCCTAACGGATAGCTATAAAAATAGTGGTGACTTAGACCTAACAGAGAAATGCTTGAATCTAGTGATGGCTACAACCTAACAGTACTGCGGAGTACCTGGGTTCGAAGCAGGGTAGTCCGCGCGGGCTGAATCGTGGAAATTACAAAGTAGCGATGCCAGTAGGCGAAACACCGAAGTGCGACTAATATGGGGGACGTGTATTTATATCGTGCGCGAGATAACGACGAGGAAAGCTCGCGTGAGCGCAACTTTTCAGCTAGGGGCCGGTGTGTGGGCGGCTTCCGTCGCCACATCGATATTATTATCTGATAAAGATGACAGCGACGGAGTCGTGGCAGGGTGGCGCGGGGCACGGTCACGGTATATCCAGCCGTGATAAAGCGTTTCATTGAGCCAGCCACTGACGTATCTCGAGCATTAGCACTACGTACGTTAAAGATTCTTGTCTGCGGCGAAATGAATCTTGCGGCTCAATCCTTATCCGACGTGCGGAGCGAGGCGAGCGTGTGCGCGTGTGCTTTCGCGCGCATACAAGGTAGCCGACGAAACTGGAATGACTGGAATTGCTTCATTAAGGAAACTGCGGGCGTCGTTGAAATCTTGAAATTGATAATACGTACTGCAATCTAGTACCGCATACGAATGGTGTTTAAATGACGAAATTATTGCGCTAAACCAACTTTCGATGCGACTCGATTCTAGTCGCGTGGACCACCCTGTATACGTCGAACCGAGAGTGTGTGTGAACGTGGCTCGGTACGTATGCGTGGCTTCGCCATAATGTTTGCCGTGGAAACGTCACGTTTATTTTCAAACGACACGCTCGGGCTTCGAAGAATCTAGCCGAGTCTGGAAACTGCGTGAGATGCGAACGTTTCCGTAGATCGTTCCGAGTAACAGGCACCGCCCACCGCAGTGCCTACAGGTTCGTTACACCGCGGCGTCGGCCCCGTTGTAAAAATTACAATGCGAAAGTTTTTCCTATTTTTTTTTTCTCCCCCTCTCTCTCTCTCTCACTCTCCCCCCTTTATTGTGTCGCCGCGTCGCGGTAATTACGCAGCGGAGAAGTTTCGAGCCGCCCACATCTAATTACGGTAACACATTGAGCGGCGTCACGTAATTCCGGTTACGACGACGACGATCGCCCTCCCTCCCGATTCGCTTTTTAAAGCTCGCGCGACGCACGGTCGGGGTCGTAAAAAACTTCGCCTGAAAGGGAAACAGAGAGCGAGAGAGAGAGAAGAAAGACGGCGGCACGCAATTACAGATAACCGCAACGTGCGTCGAGCTTATTTCCAGAAAAACACGATAAAACGTCCTGCGCGGAGGGAATTCCTCGCTCCGAAGTACTTTCCGCGGGAAGACATTTTTTCCCGCGCGAAGTCTCGAAAAAAATGCCCCAGTCCGAAGTCCGCCGGAGCCAGAAATTGTACGCGCCGCCCCGGCAGTCCCGTCTCTCGCGCGGGCTTCACTTTAATTATTTTGTTAGCGCTGCAACGCGCCGCCAGTTTTTCTTTTCGCCGCTGCAACATTCGCCCCCCGCCCCCTGGTCGCACTTACGTGCGCCCGCCGGCGCTCGCGCGCGCGTAAAGTAGGCGAAAAATGTCGCAATTAATTACCGAAAGATAAGAGGGACCCCATTTTCTCTTCTGTTCCAGGCTGTGCATTTCTCACATACTACAGTCGTGACAGCGCAATCAGCGCCCAGAACGCTCTGCATGAGAAGCGGACTTTACCAGGGGTGAGTGTTTACACGTTTATTGCGCAATTTACCCACTTTTCGACTAGGCCATATCCGAGCAATAACAAGTCATTTTATGCTGCTTACGCTCCACCTACCGCGAGACCGTATCTCACGTCCGCTTAATAAATATTCCGTGGGCTTAGTCGCTCGCATTACACGGGATATGTAAAAGCGCGACCCACGGCCGAATTGCGAAATAGCCCGGCATGCTTCTCGGGGCGTATTTTCGCGAGAGCGGGCTGGTACGAGAGTGGAAGGAGGAGCGCGATTAAATTTTCCTTGGTACGGCGAATAAATTTTCATACAATCTCCGTGCGATGGCCCCGGCATCAAGAGTGTATTCCGTATTCGCGATCATCCCGCGTAATAGCCTGGCTCTGTACATCGTCGGCGCTTTACTTTGGCGAACGAGCGAGCACGTCGAAGCTCATGATCGAGCAATTTTCATGCTAGACGCTGGGAGCCGTCGACGTTAACGGATACTTATCGCCGAGCTCTCTCTCTCTCTCTCTCTCTCTCTCTCTCTTTCTCGCCGTGCGCCGAGCCAATTCGACCGTTCGTCCTCCAGCACGATCCGGGATATTAAAATGGCCCTGCGTGACAAGTTAATCTCTTAACGCGGGCGAGAGTTGTTAGACGAGGCGCGGAGGGTAAGAGAGGCTAAAATGGTGAAGGGGGGTTGGGAAGGGGTGGGGAGTGAGAGACGTCGGAGGGGTTTGGCCTGCCGCGATGTATCATCGCGGACCGTGCCCTCTGCAAATGCCAGGGGCGTCTGCCCGCGGGGCGTTCTCTTATTCTCGCCCGGCACGAGAATCTCGCATTCCTCTTTCCCGAGCCGCGCGGCACGGAGCGCGGCGAGTCGCGCAGGACGTCCCCGCGCATTTGCATCCGCCGGCCGGAATTTTCTGCCGAGCAGAGGAGGCCCGCGCGGAATAATACGGGGAAAGTTAAGAAAGGGCGAAAGAAGGGGCTCTCTCCATAATCGCACGCTCCCCGGACGATATGGACTCTTCCTCCATATTTATGGCGAGTAATGTCGTAAATAACGCCGGACGTACACCGTTATCCTCGCCGGCGAATCACGTAGTACGCGAACGGCCACGCGGCAGTAGTGGGATCCGCGGGCGTTGTAACGTCGTTAGGACGCCACGATATCCCCGAGAACGTCCGAGGTGGATTTCTTCCCTTCCGCCGACATTTATTGCGTTCGTATTCCGCGATCCTCGCCCCCCGCGCGTCCCCGGCCAATTTATCTCTCTCGTCCGCGCGCACAAATTAAATGCTTCATTTTGCCGACCCTCCTCGGCCCTCGCGCGCGACCACGGCCGACTTGGCCGGCGTCGCTATTTTTCCAGATAAATCGTCGGCCACGCGAAATGTTTTGAAGCCGAGCCCGGACGCGCTTCGGACTGGCTCCGGCGAAAATTTTCCATCGATCGCAGCCCCCGGGGTCTGAAGGCCGCCGGCAACGGCACTGAACGCTGCTTAACTGCCAGAGCAGTGCCAACACGCCCCTTCCCATTATCCGCGCTACCCCTTGGAAGTCCGTAGCGAGTACTGGCGTTATGTTTCGTTAATCTATCCCCGAAACAACGCTGCTACGGTCGTGGCACCGCTGCCAGCGGAAATCGTTTTAAATGTTATGCCGAGAGATGCGCCGGGGGCTCGCTTGAGTTATGACTTTATGAAGAGGCGGACGGGCACGGCCACGGCCGCGCACACGTTTTTCCCTCACACATTGCTCCTCCCCCCCCCCCCTCTCCCCTTTCCCCTCATCCCTCTCCCCGCACGCACGAACGCGTGTACGTGTTTGCGCGACGCAAAAAAATCTCGTCCGATTGTTTGGAACTACCGTGGCATGTTTATTAGAACCAGAGCCGCCGACTCGCCGGCCTACGTCTCGTGCTGCTTTTATATCCTCTGACGCTCCTGGCTAGGGTATGTCAGCTGATTTACCCCCTCCCTCCCCCGTCCCTCTCATTGTCTCCCGCCCACACACATTGCTCGCGCCGCCCGCGTAACGAGGAACGACGTAACGCAATTTATTAGAGATTTTGTTTCGTCGCGCATTACCTCGTTGTTTCCGCCTAGTTAATGCCCGCGCGCGGATATTAAAATGTAAGCGCGATAAATAGCGGGCGCGACGGTGGCTGGAAAAGTGCGGCCGGGCATTAGCTTGAAGCCGGTAAAGCGGATATATTCAAATGTATTCGGGGATGCGTTTTTCGGCGCGAGAGAGTGGGCGGCCCGGCCAGCGATCGCTCTCCGGAACAGCGCCCCTTGAATCTTGCCAGGTCATCGTATCGCAGCACTCGTCGTCGCGGGCCCGCTCGCTTCTCGGTGTTTACCGTATCCCGATAAGATAGCGGGCCGAAGTCGGTAACGGTATTTAAACAGATGCTCATCGCGCGCCCGTGCCTTTGCGGCGAGCTCGTGCTGTCTCAGTAGTCAGTAGTCGAGCCAGACCGAGCCTGATGCGCCAGGCTCCCTAATCACTGTGGACGCTCGGCGCTCGATCAACGGTTAATCAGATGCCGCGTATAACCTAGAGTGCTTTCCGGTTCAGGCGGCTTCGAACGCGTCGATGTTCGGCGGCTCGGTGCGCGCAGTTTTTCTTTGGTAATTGTGTAAATCTAGATCAGTCGTCTCACCTCCGATTTCAACGCGCTTGGAGTATATTTTAGATTTTGATATTCTGAAGAACTTTTTCCTGTGGCTATATGGGGGGGCTGACTTTCGTTTCCGAGATATTTGCTCTGAAATTTTTGTAATAAGTTCGCTTCGTTTCATCGTAAGCAGCCGCAGTACGCTCTTAATGGCCGATCTACATGGCGGACAACAATAACAACGATGTGTATATGGTCAAAAACACAGTCAGTCGCAGTCAAGGACAACAGTGTATATATGCAAAAGAGAATAGTGTGATGCCTGTACTTTTAACTTGAATCCTTGCCATAATGATAGAATTGTTATATATTTATCCGCGCCAAAGGCGCGTCAAGCGTTGCACTCGGACGCTGGCGCACATGAAAGGAAATAAAGTAACGCCTGAATGAGAGGATTTTGCTGTCTCATGTGCACAAGCGTCCGATTGTAACGCTTGACGCGCCTTTGACGCGAATAAATATATAGCAATTCTATCATTATGGCAACGATTCAAGTTAAAAGTACAGCCGTCACTCTATTTTCTTTTGCATATATACCTTGGTGTTGTTGACTGTGACTGTGTTTTTGACCTTGTACAAATCGTCGTTATTGTTGTGCGTCGGGTAGGTCGGACATTATGAGCGTACTGCGGCTGCTTACGGTGAGAAACGAAGCGAATTTATTACAAAAGTTCAAGGGCGAGTATCTCGGAAACGAAAACCGACCCCTCCATATAGCCATAGGAAAAAGTTGTTCAGAATGTCGAAATCTACAACATATTTCACGGCCAAAAAAATCGGAGGTGAGGCTACTGATCTAGACAATTACCTTTTCTTTTTATTCGCGTAGATAACATCTGCTAGGAACGGGCCTTTTTAGGATCACGAACGAAGCCCGTTGATCGTGCGAGCGCGTCAATTACTCTTGCCGCCGCAAGCAATTTTGGGACAATTAAAATTTGCGTTTTCGAGGTATAGGGAGGTGCGGCTGTTGCGGAGTAATCGATATGAAATTGTGACGTTGTTTTTGGTTTTTAGATATATGCGTTTATCGTGATGCACGGGCTCTGTGTTAATATCGCCGTCGATTTGCGGAATGATATTAATTGCGGCACGGACTCGTTTGGGTTACTCATGCATAGCGTATCCGCAATCATCGGGATTAAATAGCGAGAACAATAGAAGTGTCACAGTATCGTTAGCGTCTGAAGGATTGATTGTGCTTCAATTATTTCTGAAGTTACGTCGAGCATCGTGTGTTAAAGGCCATACCGTCATAGGTACCGAAATCGAATATGCAGAAATGTGTTCGCCTACATATTTCTTGAGTGATACCAAATCCCGCTGATCATGCTCTCCTCGTTCGTCATTTTCGAGCCCTACAAAAGGCTCGTGTTCCGCACATCGCATCGCGCTGATACTCCAGCGACATCGAATCCAAATCGGCTGCTCGGGATTTCCATGACGATCTTGCCCGAGTCCTCGACACTCAGCCGTCCCTGCGCGGGAGTCCGTTCATTGATTAGGACGATGTTTAATTCAAGGTCTGGCGAGCTAAACACGACTAAACGTCCGTGTCTACTGCACCTGCATTCGCCGGCCGGGTCATTCGCTGATTGGGTCCGACCGAGTCGTAATATCCGAGCACACCTGAGGCCATAACTCTGAGCAAGCAGTCGAGCCTTCATAAACACGGATCGCAAGCCGAACACCCCCGCTGTGCAAGCAATAACAATGCCTCTGGCCAGGCCTGCTAAACTTAGACCACGCTTACTGCGGAAGCGATCGTTGCACGTGCGCACGCGCTTGTTTCACGCGCCGCACGCGAAACACCGAAAAGAAAGTATTCGGCACCCCACTTCCGGTCGTTCGCACGACCCACTCGCTCGCTCGCTCACTCACTCTCCGCCCCATGCCCGCTTGATTTCGTTCCGAGCATTCCGTTACCCAACCGGCCAGAAATGTGGATTAATGCACGCTATCACTTTTGCGTTCCGCTCGCGACGTGCTACGTTGCGGGTGGAAATTGGAGATCAAGCGCTTTCGTGTTTTCAGACGGGATCGCTGATTTATCGTTTGTTTGTTGCGACGGTATTTCGGGCGCCGGACGGCCCTCGGTATTTATTACGTTTTAATGCCGTCGCTCCGGTGCTCCCGAAATCGACGCTCGCCGGCGGCGCGTCAAGACAATGCATTATTATTAATGCAGACCCTCTTGTTACTGTATTGCGCACGTGTAAATTTAGCTCAGACGCGTCTATTGGGAAGCCGCCCTATAGACGTCGAGTCTACATTCAATTGACATATTCGATCGACGTAATTGTCCTGTACGGGATCGTGATCGGTCCATAATCGGTTCTCATTGGGGAGACGTATCAGCTGCCGATAAACTACGCAATTGCGTGATCGACGTGGGTGGACGATCCTTATCCGTATATCCTCGGCCGAGCCACTCGGTGTTCTGATCGAACCTTCGCGTGCGGGACGAGGTCATCGCGGATATCACCTTCCCCGCCTCTCCCGAGGATAGAGAGAGGCGAAACGTGTCTGCTCGCAATGCTCCCCAGGTAGATTACTATTTAGGGACGTTGCCCTTCGTCGTCGCGCAACTCGATCGATGCCGCCTCACTTAGGCGAAATTAAAGATCGACGAAGACGGGCAGGCCCTCCGCCTTCGTCCCGACAGGACAGTCGGACGGATGGCTTAATGCAGCCTGCTCTTTATCGGAATTAAAAGCATTACGGGCATCTTCGTCCCTGTTAATCTCTGTCGCTGTCTCTCTCTCTCTCCTTCTATCGCTATCCGACTATCTGTCTTTCCGTCTCGTTCTTTCTCCGAATTCGCCATGCTCGCTTCTTTCGACGCTCTCTCGCTGTCTCTTTATTCCGCTTCCACGTCCGCCGTTTCCCGTCAGTGTCGCTGTCTCTCTCTATCTATCTATCTCTCTCTCTCTCTCTCTCTTTCTCCGCGGGCGCAGAGAAATCTCCGAGCGTCTCGCTGCGATAAAGCTTTCCAGATTTAATTCCTGTTTATTTACTTTGCCCCGCCAGCCCGGCCGCCGCCTTGACTGCGATGTTGGTCTAGGCGGCCCCAACATTAACAGATCGCCAGATGTTAACGCTGTTCATCGGCAGGCATTCGGCCGCGTGACAGAAAAACTCGTAAACGGGTTCCGTGAATTGTGAGCGTATATGCTCGGGCCATCGATTGTTGCCTAGAATCGTACCGTTGTCTGCCTCCCGAAATCGTTGGTTCCGGAGGAATGTATTACGAACATTTCTGGGGTTATAATGAAGTCTCGTACTTTGTCGCTTTAACGCCGGAGTCGAGCGGCGAGCGCTTAAGGAGGAATGGGACAGACAATCTGGTCAAAAGTTAATGCCATATGGCGAAAATCCATACATATTTACAAATGATGTAGTGCATGTTTAACATGGACAATTGGATGATTAATATGTAGTTGATGGTACGAAAGATTGACTTCCCGTTTAAAATCATTTTTAATGTAAAAATCACCAATATTCGGTAACGCGGTGCAGAATTTTTTATATTGACTGTACAACTGCTGTATCTGATGACAAAAGAGCTTCAATTGCGATTTCTCCATAAGAGACCGTGTTAAATTAATAAATTATTTTCTTCCGAACTATGTAGTAGGGAATTCTGAAATTTGGTATGCTCCTTTATTACATTAAGATACATAATCCCTCAAAATTGCAAGAAATTCTGCGATTTTCTTATGTGTGTCCAATTCCTCCTTAAGTAGAAAGGACGTGGAGGCGACGGCGATAAGGCACGTCGAAATTCAGCAGGACGGATTGCGCGCTGCCTGACAAATTGGCGGTCCGATTTACGAGGGTGTAATTGGCGGCGCGGAAGGGTTCGCGAGGAGAAAAGAAACTCCGAGCCCCTGCAGGACGCGCATTTCACGGGGTCGGGGTGGGAGAGAGAGAATCGTGAGGGGACTTTGGTACCGCACGAATTTGCATAAGGAGAGCGATACTGGCGGACGGTTCTATGCTAGTGACGAGAGTAATGCCTACGCTACATGTATTCACTCATTGTTCTCGAAGAGACACAGCTTTGGAGGTGTTGTTAATGTTTACAGGTGAAGACATAAATTGATGCAGTAATTTGGAAAAAAAGAAAGATTTTCAAGACCGGTCGATTTTATACAGGTTCGAGACCAATTTTTCGTCCGTAAACGTAGATAATGGTTGCTTTATTTCTGATCTAGAAACGGCTCCGAAAGTCTCAGAGCCGGTTCCAGGAACTATGATTAAATACTCAATCGTCGGTTAACGTTATTTAATCGATACTTTGCGTTCCAACATAATTTTAATCATGATTCAGTTAAGATTACCGTACTTAATCAATGATTAACGTTTTGCAACACAATCAAAGAAAAATAGAAGTTAGTGCTGAGACATGAATTCGCTATATAATGATATTTTATCTTCATCTGATGATGAAGAACGTTACGAACCTGTTATCAGAATACTAAGAGTAATTAAAGACCGCATTGATTATTTTCAAACTTTGAACGATTTAGATACCATACAAAAATTATGATCAGCCACATGTCGTCATGTTTCGCCGCCTGCGGATAAATGAGACTGAAAATTGAACCAATCGGTATACGATTTACTAACCAAAGCTAAAAAATTCTCCATTTTAACGCAACCGCACTTAATCATGATCAAAGCACCTCGACTATAAATTAATCACGATTATCTAATCATCGACTAAACCCTACTTGATGACACCAGCCCTCAGTACGAATCAGTGTCCCTTCCACCGCGATCCCCTCATTACCCACACACCCAACACGGCCGCGTGTCAAAACGATTACAAAATACGCAATGTCAGTAGCTTCTCTTCGGCCCACTCTATCAGAAAATTCCTTTGACTCGAAAGTCTCGTAGGCCTCCCTCGCGAAAGGGCGCGGGCGAAGAAAAGAGCCGGGCTCGGACCGGGCATTCTTTGCATTCCGTCCTAACGAAGTTTTTGCGACTTCTGCGTGCACCTGCCGCGGCACCCTCGGCACCGATGAAATTTCAGCGATTCCAGGCGCCCACGAGCGGGTCGCGAGGCGATAACGCGACACGAGCGGTCACGAGCAGGCTGGTGGAGGTCGAGGGTAGAGGAGAAGTGGGAGGGGAGGGGGTGAGGGTTGAACGCGGCTTTTCGTTACGCTTTTATCGCGATCGCGACCCTTCAACCAGCCAGGCCCGATGCTCTTGTCGCCCGCCTCGTTTCCTTTCCCCTTGGGCGACTGTGACTATCGGCGCCCGCGATATTTCGTCGCCGCATTTTCGTCGCGTGGCTAATTTATTTTCGCGGCCAGCCCGTATCTGTACTACCCCCCTCGCGACCCTCAGACCGTCGGACGACTCGCAGACTTTTGCTGTTATTCTTTCTTCAACCCGCCGTATCGCGCTCCCTGTCGGCCCTGCTCCGGCTTATGATTCGACCTGAATCCAAAGAGAGTCGGTCTGGACAAGTGCTACCGCACAAATCTTGTACATTTGATCCTCCTGGACAAGATACGATGAGGCAGAATCCTGTCAAATTGATAGGAGTGAAGATATTTGCATCTATATCTTTGGACGACATTGGCAATTCTGGATACTTCGGCTTATGGATCGACCTGAGTCCAAAGAGATTCGCTTTTGTCAAGTGCTACCCCACAATTCTTGTACATTTGAACCTCCTGAACAAGATACGATGAGGCCCTGTCGGCCCTGACGTAATTGCCGCCGAACTTATCACTGTGATTATTGCTCGAGTCTGGCGCGCGAGTCGTCAAACAATTACGTCTTTCCGCGGTTACGCCTCGCGACAGAGCAGCGTTCTTCCCCGAGGCACAAATACGCCGGCGAAGACGAGAGTCGCGGGGGAGTAAGAAGAGGTAGGAGAGGAAGAGGAGGAGGAAGAAGAAGATGAAGGAGGTTAAGGAGGGATGGAATGGTAATGGGAGGGGACTGGAACTGAAGGAGGGAGTCACTCCGGAGGAAGCAAGCCGAGTGGCGACGCCTCAGTGACCGAGCTTACTCTCCCCTGTGCTTTCGTTCGCAAGCGCGGCCTTCCAGGCCTCGTTTCATCCCCCCTATGCACACGCGCGCACACGTATACGCGTGCTCGTATATTACACGCGTCCGTCTACCCCCGGTCTCACTTTTATCTCCCACCCCGCCGCCGCCGTCCTCGCGGCTGTCTCGTGGACCTTTTGCCTTCGACTCCCGCGACACGGCCCTGAGAATAAGCCAGTCGCACCCGTTATACGCGCCCTCCGTGCGCCGCTCTCTCTTTGTCCTCATTCTTTCTTTTGCCCTCGTCGAGTTACAACGTATCAAGGAGAGGCTCCGGCTCGGTCCCTTCGGGAAGATGACTCTCTCCGCTCGCCGCTCCTAATGCACGGGTAATATTCGCGAGTACCTTCGTCCACGGCGTGAACTTACTCCGCGCCAGCGTAATTCGAAGCGACCGCCCGCGTCTCGACCGGAGGGATGCACCGAGGGACGTGCGGAATAGAGCCCGCCGCGCCGCTTTCTGCGCCGAATCGCGTACGTCATTGCCGACGAATCGAGGCACGTGGCATTCGCGTCCGGCTCTAGAGCCGATTCCACGTTCCGGCGGACCAGTTGCGTTCCGGCGAGTGTTTACAAAATATCAAAGTGCCGTGGCTTGTGCGACGCGCACGCCTCTGTGTGTGTGTGCGCTCTCTTTCTGTGCGCGCGTGCGTGGGTGTGTGTGTATGTGATTCCGCGGGTGGTGTTGGAGTTCTGCGCAGTCGTGATCGAGCGTCGTCGACGGGGTGACAGCGACTTACGCAGCGCGAGATATTTCAAAGTCGCCGGAGTCGATGGAAATTTCAGGCGTCGCTCGGCAGAGAGTCGATTCGTCGATAGTTTTCTGCGTCTCGCTCCGACGCCCGGGGACGTAGCGATTTGCGCCGCCAACATTCGAAGCCGCTGCAGTGCCTACCAGGAAGCCGGCCTCTGACACGAGAGAGAAAGAGAGAGAGAGAGAGAGAGAGAAGTCGTCGAGTGGCGAGGAACGTCGGCGAAGGGCAATTTTACGTCCCATCAACATGGTCGACTTCATTACCTATCCGGAGATATCCTATTTGTACGACGAGTTTTTAACGGTAAGCGACTGTCCGCGGCAGGCAACCTTCTACGCCGGCTCGCCTGGCGCATTGTTCGCCGAGGGCTCGGCGCAGGTATTCATTGCCGTTTCATTAGCGAGCGGGAAATTACCGAATGCCCTTACATGAGCCACTAATTATTCACATTGTCGCTTGTAACAGCTGCAAGTCGTTTCCTTTATGGCTCATTCGGTGGCTATTAATCCTCGCGGCGGCGCGGGCGAGGGGTGTTCTCGCCGTAATGCGAAACTATCGAGCAAATATATTAGGCGAGCGAACTAAATACAGTTCTCGCACATCCATTAATACTAATTTCGCCCGGCGCTCAGCGGATTTCGCGCGCGCCCTGCTCTCCTTACCTTCCTTAGCTCTTTGCATTCACGATCGGGGAAGAGTCGTTGCGCCGACACTTTACACTTCGCCGATATGATTCCTAACCCAATTACTTACTTTTTCCACCCCACCCTCCGACTGGAGCTTCTTTCTTTTTCTTCGTCTCCGATACGTCCGAGAATAACGCTCGGCACTTCGTTACAATGATTATCTTGCCGATGGTTCTTGCCGCGATAATGTAATTCTGCTAATGCGCGCGCCGTATAAAAGCGCTCTGTCGAACTCAGTGTACCGTACGCGTGGGTGTGTAATAGGTTCTCAGAGACGGTTATTCTTTTTATTACACCTGATCTCGTGGTTTTTTGTCTTATGGAGTGAAACAGTTTTGTGAAATTGTATTGTATGAAAGGTGGTACATTGTATGAAGTACTATGTTATGCGAGGGGGAGAGGAAATTTTAGGAATTTTCAGAATGTTTCTGGTTTTTGTATGTAAGAAAGTTTGTTAGTCTGGTTAGAAATTAATTTTAGGTTAAAGGAACCTGATTTGTGGTGACGTAATGGAATTGATTTTGTGGAACATTTAATTTACTCACTTTTTTAAACTATTGCTTCTGAAATCAGAGCTTCTAGCAAAAATGAATCTGTGGTAAAGTTTAGTCGATCAGATCCCTACTAAGTGGCATCAAGTTCGGTTCACTAGGTAAAGAGTTACAAGTTGTTTGTTACATTGCTGTAAGGAACATTGGGTTCTTTGATGTTTGTCAAATAATTTCAAACCGCCCTGTAGTTGGCCGTTGATGAAACGCAGGGCACGTGAAAGGATGAATCTTCAGCTTTAAAATGCATTTTGGTTCATCCCTTTACGACATCTCGGAGCCAAGATATTGCAGTTTAAAGTATACCATGCACCTTTATTTACATTACATCATAGCTAGTGCATACTAAATTCTAAGAATTTATGTAGGTCAGTAGTAGGTTCCAGGACTTCCAGGAATTTATGTAGGCCACTAGTAATTTCCCAGAATTCATCTGTCTCAATGGAAATCAATGGTCTCTCTGTGTCTCTTTCTATCATATGGCTGTCTCTTTCTAATATAAAAAATCGTATCGAGATCGGACAAGCGTCAAATTAATTGTAAGTTTTTGCAGAATTTTATTGGAATGAGTTACATTATCGATAATTAGTTTAAATAATTGTTATTTTTTATATCTCTTATATGCGTAGGTACTGCTTTTTACGGTACTACTTTGATCGTGTAATTTCCCTTACCTTCTGTCTGTTCACATATGTCTGATTACCTGCAGGCGACATTACAAATAAATTATTGTGAATATTGTTATACTTGCGAAATATGTAAAAATCGTCTAAATTATGGTACCCGAGTTCATCGTTATCGGTTATTGAATGTTTGTACGATTACATATGTTCCGTATGATCATTAACAAGCGCTTTACGGTGTTATAAACAAATGATTAACAAATGGGTTTATGTGGTCGTATCGAGTTCGGACAAATTTCGTACGTTTTGGCTTGTCTTTTGCCACATTTCACACCACACTGGATCATTGTTAAATTGTTTAAACAATTTCCATTAACAACGTCCACTTTTACAACTTTCGGCATTCTCTACTAACATCCGACGTTCCGATTACCCGTTTCCGGACAAGAACGATGATTACAAAATAAACATACTTGTTACGTCACAAATTCTTACTCTATTAAAAAACTGAATCATGATCCCAAAATTATACCCATTAACAGAACTCCAAGAGCTAGATAATTCAGAACAAAGCCTCGCGAACCATATACCTAAATCTTCTCGCACTCACCGTCCGCAATAATAAACACCTCCAATTATTTAAACAACCCCACAAAAGCGCACCTCTTTTCCGACCCCGTAATTCCCTGCGCCGCACACTCTTCGCCGTGCCCTCCCCAACCTACCTAATAAATTCATACGTACGACACTCGATAACGTCACCCCCGCCCGAAACGACGTCGGCCGCGCGCTTACTACGCAGTCGGCCGCATAGTGCAGCGTCATCGGGTCGTCTCCGTCGTTGTCATTCGAGCAAAACTCCCCGCAACCGTAGCACGGCGCCATTAATCGTCGTACGACGCCGCGACGTGAAAGATTCACCTACTCCCGCACTCTCACTCCCACGCTCTCACATTCTGCCGGTCGCGCTGAATGGGAGACACGAGGCGAAGGAAAGGCCCGGCGAACGTTCGGTGGCTGGCTGGCAGGTGCGGGTGTGGGTGTGTGTATGAGCGGACGAGACGGGGGGGACCCTCACCACGACGTGGAACTACTTTACGGGAATATCACTTTGATCCGACGCTTAATGAACGATGGACCGCGCGCGCGCTCGGTAAGAGTACCCAGACTGAATTTAATTAGGGCTCTTAACTTGCCGGGTCGAGAGCACGGCGCGGGATACCGTGCGGGGCGCGCGACAGAGATGGATGGATGAATTTGGGGGGCAGAGGGGGAGGAGTGGGGGGTTGTGGGGTGAGAGGAGACGGGTGGGGCGGAGTACATGGTAAAAGCTCGGATGAAGCGGGTGCGTGTGGTCGAAAGGGAAGGCTTTCCCTTTGAGGACGGGGCGAGGATAGTACGAGGATAGTGTGGGTGACGCGGGGGACGCGCGGGGGAGACGGCGCATCCGTCACGCTGATGACGACGACGACGGCGACGACTCAGACCCCGACTGCCGACCCCGATTGTCATGCAAATCACGGAACGAAGCGCCGCCCGTTATTGACTCGCCTCATCTCGATTCGCCTTCGACGTTTAAGGAGCCTCAGCCTTCGGCCTCGGGAAGATATGGAAGGCGGGGGGTGAGACGGAGGACGAGGGTGGAAGGAGGGGGGTCCTAGGTGCTCGGGCGGCGCAAAACTCGTCAGCGCGGCCGACGTTTAACCCTTGGATACTCACGATGGGTCAATTTGACCCGAAGCATGAAGATCGTCAACCCATCTTTTAAGAAAATACAATTTTTCGCCTACGTACATTTTAGCGCACGTTGCAACGTATTTTAGACGTTCACAATTTGTTTAGAAATGGTATAAAACATTTTTTACAAAATTAAAATTTGGTACGACATGGTCGTCAGTGTTTTATAAATGGAATGGGTCAGGTAACCTAACTATTTTTGACCAAATTCCGCAGCATTTATTTCCAGGATTGTTGCCTATAACACATAATCTAATAATTATAACAGTAATGTTGGTATTACGTGGACGCGTTGAATTTACTTTGAGGTTCTCGTCTCTCATAAATCTATACAAATAAAATGATTATGAATTTAAAATGTCGGGTTGCCGTCCTTGCAGGATGGGTCAAAATGACCCATCGTGGGGTTGCCTGTCTCATTTTTCAGTCAGGTGTCCGAGGGTTAATTACGTTCGCCAGCGATTAATACGCGCGCTCGACTATATTCGCCGGGCGACGATTTTTTTTTGGGGGAGGGGGGAATTTTCGAGTGATTAAAAGAGGCGTGCGTGGCGACGTAGGTTTCGACGCAAAATTCGAACGCGGCGGCACGCGAATAAAGGATTGTAGTTTCTACTGACCCGATCAGCTGCGCCAATTTGCCGACCTTTGATCCCGCGAGGACGACTTTGTAACGGACCGTGCCCGGGGCGAGCTTTAATTCTCGCGGCCAAGCGACGCGGCGCGTCGGGCTGCGTCGGGCGTGGAGCGACAAAAAGCGTGTGCGTTCGGTCGGAGTGATTCGAGCGTCGGAACTTCCGCGATGTTTGTTGGTTTAGCATTGTTTTTTCCTAGTTTCCATTTTTCGATTTTGTTGGTTTGTTCTGCGCGAGCAACGAGCGGAGAGATAATCTTCTCGTTACTCTCGACGGATGCCGTAAAGCTGTCGATGGAAACGATCTGGAAGCGGAGCTTCATGGAAACATATCGCCGGCTCAGCGGACTCTAATTTGGGACGTCGCGAATCTGCGTATGAATATGATAAGAATATCGAGCCGTGCGACTCGCAAATTATTCGACGTCGCCGAATCGAAAGAGTATTCCGCACGCTGCCCTTCTTATATCGGCCTCCACACTGAGTGCCGTGTCGATACTTTACTTCCCCGAGAGCAACGGTATCGCTCTTATCGAATATTAAAATCCGTGAGATTCTTCGGGACGACACGCGACTGTATATGCACATACCGACGTATCCGCGTCCGTATCTATACATACACACGTACATACGCCATATTATATACACGCTCGAGCGGTCCCGCGTTATTATACCAAGACGTCACTCGTTCGTTCTCCATCCCTCTCCCGCGAAATCCCTTTCCGCCACACCATCGCGATTCCTGATACCGTTCCGCGCGACATCCTCGAACGAGTTTCGAGAGACAAGTACGGACGGCGCGTGGGGGCGGAAATTGAATGCGTCCTCCCGCCAGCCGCGCCGGGCTTGGGAAAATAACGTCCCACTTTCGGAACTTTTGATCGGAACGAAGCCCGCGGAGCTCGCCATCCGGCCAGTTCTTTCGTTCGCTTTCGGAGTTCGGCTTGCCACGCAAGCGTGTCGACGCAATGTGAGGCCGACGGGGACCGACGGGGACCGGGAGGATATCCTGATAATTTACGTCGGCCGCCGACGGGCAACATGGAAGATTGCGCGAGGCAAACTGGGCCGCGCCCCTCGCGACTAGTCACGAGCCGAAACTTATTTCCAGTTGGCGAGGCCCGAGCACCGCCCGGTGGGTAGTAAAACGCTTTGCTGAAAGAAACGAGAAAACCGAAATGGGTAACGGCGGCTGGGTCGGCGGCGAGGGGTTGGGGAGGGGGGTGGAGCGTAATTCTTAAAGCGCGTCAGAGAGTCGTTCGTTTGGGTTCCTAGCCGGAGATCTTCCCTCCGGCGGAAGCTGGGCTAGGCTATTAGCAGCGACAACGGCGGTCGATGGGCTTCGGCTATTTCGCTAAAAAATATCGGAGGTTCGTTAAAATTACAGCCACCGCGCGGGCCAGCGTTCCATGGTTAGGTCGCAATTATCGTTTCTGCGAAAGTGCTCGAACAAAAAGTACGGGGCGGTTCGGTAATTCGGCGCAAATGGATTAGGTACGTTGTTCTCCCGTATATGTGTACGTGTGTACGTCCGCGGACGTGAGTGTGTGTGTATAGGTTGCAGCTAAATTTGCGGCCGGGAGTAACTAAAAATAGTAGAGTATCGTGCAAACACTCGAGGCACCATTAGCCGTTACCATTTCCAGACCGCCACTCTTTAAACGTGGCTGCAGGAAGAGAAGCAGAGGGACGCGAGGAGCGGGAAGAAGCAGAGAGAGAGAGAGAGAGAAAAAAAGAAAAAGAGAGAGAGAGAGAGAGAAAGGTATCGGTAGCTAGATATATCGTCCGATCCCAGCAGAGCGCGCCTATTTCTTCCATGTTCTTCCCTTCCGCCCGAGCGGGTCGCGCATTTGCTTAAATCATTTCGCGATCGCCCCCGGGGCGGGCACGTGGTCTAGTCTAAATATTTATCCGGCCGAGACAGGCCTTCGGGCTCTGACATCATGGGTCGCCTTAGGATTTGAAGCGGCCGCGCGGCGAAGAGCTCGTCTCGAGCGAAGGCAGCCGCCCGCCAGTCGACCCCACTTCCTTCGGACCGACCTTCCGGCGGTTAAAATTATCGCGCCGGATGACTTCATGCCGATAGAAATGTAACCGCGAATTAACCGCGGCGATACATCACGGATCGGACAGGCTCGCCGGTCATGCATGAATATGAATATCGCTGCCGCGAGAGGAGAGGAGAAGAGAGAGAGAGAGAGAGAGTAGGAGGAGGAGGGGGAGGGGGTGGTTATTCGATTATCCATGGCGCGCTGCAGAGCGATGTACTTAATTAAAACGGCTTCCTCGATTATGCAGTCCGATGTAAATCGGCACGACACAACTCGCTCGTAATATTCATTTTTCTAGGACCGCATTAATGCGGTCCTGAGCCACGTAATTACGAGTGTCCGATAGGATCTTTAGCGGCAGGGCAATCGGTCTTCCCGCAGCGACGTCGTCGTCCTTCCCCGTGGCGCATAAAACGGCCGCGGCCGCCTTCAGGTTCGGGAGGAGAGCGGCGGGACCAAGTAGTGGAAAAATATTCAGCTCCGGGGCTTTTCAGGGTTTTATCAGCGATAGGTTGGCCTGCCTGCCCGCGCGCTCCTGTATGCTCTCGCGCCAGAGGGGTTGGAAAGGGCGGAAAAGGCGTCCTTCCTCATGCGTTTAGGTATTGTTGGCGGTATCTCACCCAGGCAGTGGGCAGGCTTTGTGTTTCTGCCCCAGTTTCCGTGCAGGCCAGACACACGGGTTTGGGAGTGCATTGCATGAGGGAGGCAAAGGGCCGGCTCGCGATAAAACATTCACGCGCTCTCCGTGTGTGCCACGGGCACGTCTCACGTACCTACCGTGTGTGCATGCGCCGTCAGGAGTGGCGAGGGTGTGCGGGCGGGCGTGCACGGCGTATACACCTTGGGTTAAAAATATCCGTACGTATGTATCGTGCGCGGGGCAGTTCTAGTAGTCGTGTCCGGTTGAATTTTCTGTCGGCACTCGGACCACCACGATCACGCGGCAGTTTTATGCTTTACGAGATTTCCAGCGTCCACGTTGCACGTTTCCAGAGACCGGCCTACCCGCCTCGATGGATCGATCGACTCTCTCTCTCTCTCTCTCTCTCTCTCTCTCTTTCTCTCTTCCTCCTTCTCCACCTCTTTCTCTCCGTAGAGACGCACGAATCCGACGAGCGGCTGACACTCGTACATGACCGCAGCGACGATTGAAACAGGGTGAGAGAGAGGGTAGTAGTCGAGGAGGATAGTTACGTTCCGTTCGCCAGAAACGCCGGCATAATGTGGCCAGCCAGACAAAGGCGTAAGCCGGCGCGCGCGAGCCTCTCCTAAGAAGCGAGGAATTAAACATGAGACGACTACAAGACGTTCCCAACTTCAAAAACTATTCCACCGATACGCGTCCGCCCTTCTATACACCCCCTTTGCGAGAGAAAATTTCGCCGACAGGGGTGGCGCGAGTCGAGTAGACACGCACACGCGAACCGGAAAGTGTCCCACGGCCGAGGCTGCACAGTTCGCAGTCTTTTCTCAGCGGCTTTTCAAAGTTCCCTCATTTATATCTAGCCCGTGCAGAAAGCGCGCGTCGGCTTCGGTCCGTTCGTTTTCGGCACCGGGAGAACGGCCGTCGGGAGAATTTTCTTCGGTCACATTCAGCCGGCATTAGCGCCGGAGACAGGGTGGAAAGGAAGAAGCGGGAGCCCTTCTCGTTCTCTTTCGCGCGCTGGAAGTAAGGCAGAAGTTTGCAACTCCGTTCGGGGACAGGGTCGCGAGGAAGGGTGCGGAGGGGGTGGGGGGGCACAATTCCGGACGAGAGAGGCTATGACGAGCCCGTCCAAGTTGGCCACCTCCACGAGACACCCTCAAAGACTCTTCCGCTAATTTGATGATCCTCCAAAGGCCCGGGCTGCAATCTGCCGCTCGGCGCGCTTCTCTAGACACGGACCCAGGCCGATCTCGTCTCATCTCGACGTTCCGCCAGTCCGCTGGGAACCGCCCCGAGGAGCTAACCGTCAAGCCTCTTCACCTCCCCTCGCACCCCTCCCCTCTCTCGCTCCTCGTCAGTCTTCCTCGCGAGCTCTCTTCTTTTCTCCTTCGCGCGAAGCTAAAAGGGCAGCCGCGCGCGTTAAGGCACTCCGACGCCACGGACGCTCGACGCCGCGCACCCTTGGCTGCCGACGCTCTTTTCCTACTTCGAGGATCATCGACGATCAAGCTTCCCTCGGCTCTTCGAGAAGTACCGAGCGCCGGCTGCCGTGCGGACCGGGCGATGGTCAATATTGACCGTGGAATAAATCGTCGCCTGTCTAAAATCGGATACCATTTGCAGGATCCGCGGGAATGATCCTAGGCGAGGCGCGGTAATGATCGTACCTCTTTAAGTATAACTTCTTCCTAAATTGACCTCTACGAAGGAATACGTACAGGTAGGACCGAAGACGAGCAGTGAGAAATTAATAAGGAAACGAGCGAGACGTGCTGAGAGCGTGAGAATTAAATTGACGTATAATTGAGAAGACGCAGACTCCTGGAGTGTGCGAGCTGCTTCTATACCAGTGTTTCCCAAAGTGTGGTACGCGTACCCCCTGGGGGACGGGAAGAGTTTGGTGAGGGTACGCGCTGCACCGGGTTAAAAGTCAAAAAAAGGTTAAGTTAGAAAAAGAAAAAGGCTATTGAATGTGGAACCGCTCAGATTAAAATTGACAACCAGGGAACCAAATTATGGTAATCTGTCGTCTTCTTATTGATTATACTGAATGTTATTTATAATATCATTTTTATTCGTATTATTTATATTTTATTATTATTATTTTGTTGCATTTAAAAGGAAAAACTAAATATATTTTGATTGTTATTATAGTATATGCAATATTTTTTGTTTACACGGTATATTCTGTGTTTTACGAAAATTATAGAAGAGGCTACAGAGATGTCGGAAGTTTGGGAAACACTGTTCTATACCAACGAACAAACCAGGCAGGCCCAGAAATAAAATGTTCCCTAGAAGATTGCCGATAGTATCAGGAAGAACCTGACTCCCCAAAGCCCATCCTTGCATCCTACACATTACAATAGAATCCAACTAACAAAACACGTCTAGTGCACCCAAAACTACTCTACCTGCTGTCAAATTCACTGTTACGTCCGTCGCGCCCTAATTAAACAATCCCAGCGAAGCCGCACCAGATTAGCTACCCTTTCTTCCGAAACGTCTTACGGGAGGACCCTTTTCGCGTCGCCGGAAGAAATCGACCAAGGTCCCGTTATCCCACGGATCCTTTCACTAGGATCGCGCCGCAGCGTCTCTCACGTATCGGGTGTCTCGCGCGGCGCGCTTAATTCCGCGAGCAATTCGTTGGGATCTCGTACCACGGGGATTACCGGAGGTCTGATGAGTTTCTGGAGTAGGGTTCCGGCGCAGGCTAGCGCAGAGGAGCCGCCGGGAACCTTCTAGGTTCCGGATTCGCAGTGAGGTAGGTAGGTAGGTAGGTAGGTGGGTAGGTGGGTAGGTAGAGCGGGGTGAAGTAGGCGGCAGACACAGAGGGCTGGAAGAGGAGCTGGGTCAGCGTCACCGGAGTGTATAATTGGCTTGATTGTCGGGTTCTAATCTGGTTCTCCTTCTGCCGCCTGTCGGGGGTGGGACGTGTCCAGGCTGTTCAGGCAGTGGCGCAGAAGGGACCGGGAAATGTGAGAGCGACCCGCTTTTCTCCTCCGCTCCCTTTCGTTATTTATAATGCCCCCGGCCCGGCACTGGGTTAACCCCCCGCGCGACCGGCTGAGGGATTACGAAAGTTTTGCCCTTAACATCTTACGCGGCACGTACGGGGTGAATTTATCGTGTGCCCGGGGTTCGTGAAAGAATTATGAAATTACTGGAAGGCACCGGCGGCCGGTCGTTAGAGTTCGTTATCGCGTCGTGCCGTCCAGTTAATTCGCGGCAATTATTTCGTAATGACGGGGATAGTGATTGCGTGGGGTGGGGGGTGGGGGGTGGGTAGTGCTGGAAGATTCTGCGGGCACGAGCGCGTCGACGGAGGACTTTCGGGCAGTATTGTGCTGGGAAAGAATGGTTTGTTGGCGGGGAAAAAGCAGCGTACGTGGCGCACCGACGTAATGGGAGTCCGTTATACGCAGTTCGGTGTTCGCGTCCATGTCGCCGTCGAATAACTGGCTTGGCACCAACTCGCCTTTGCCGTACAGCGAGGCAACGGTTTCGCGTCAGTCACCGACGTTATCTCCTATCTGCGCATCGGCAAATAAAAGTAGCGCTTTTTGCCGCGCACATACGTATGGGGATGCCGTGAAATATTTGCACAACCGATTTATCTCTTATCGCGCTGCGTATATGTACTGGGTCCGCGTGGCTGTCGAGTTCGTTCTTTAAGCTATGACGCGTGGCAAGTAAATTACAGAGTTGCAAGAATAGCGTTTCGAAGGAATGTGTTGCAGGCATTGTTGCGACGCAGCGTATAATCGTAGGAATCTTGAAATACTCATATGTGTATCACGGTTGAACGTTGGGATACGTGACGACCTATGTACCCATTTTCACAATGGATTATTCCCCTAAAAGAACCGCTGCCAACATATAAAGATCACTATTGAAACCGCCTTAAACACGTTTTCGACCACAGTTTTTCCGAGAACGTTTCATTTAGCACCCAGCTCTTTGATTAGACATCAGTGCACTACATCCTCGACACACATCAAACGTATTCCATGCCCGAGACCACAGAATACAAAAATTGCACGAACAAAGTAGCATCATCTTTCCCACCACCACGCACGTGAACCTGAATTTCGCTGGAATTAAAAGGACACTGGCACGTTAGATGAAAAGGCGTCTCTTTCAATCGACGTAATCCTCGACACTTTTCTACCCCAATTTGCCGCGAACAACAGCAGACGCGAGAGAATATTCGCTCACCCCCGGAACGAATGCGTCCCACACGTCACGATTCCGCTGGCGCTTATATCGTGCCTTTCCACTCCTTTACACGCGCCTCCCCCGGCGTTCAGTAATTGAAATTGACGCGGCGGAGAACGTTTGGAGTTATTCTTCGCCACTTGATAGACATCTGCTGCGCGGGGAAGTTCGGTGTAGCCACTTGAAGCCACGAGCCGTTGCCAAAGGGATGGTAGGGAGGGAGACGTCGGTGGGGGTGGCGGAGGGTGAATTCGTTAGCAAGGATAGGAATTAATTCGCTCCGGATACGTGACTATACCGGGCATAGCGGGTCGATAGAATCTTGATGCCCTAATGAACGTAGCGCGAGTGTGCCACGTGAATAGAGCCTATTATATCCGAACGACAGCGAACGACTCTGTTCCGAGTGTCTGACTACGAGCCCGCCACCACTACTTTCTCGCCCGTCGAGCGAACTCGCTGCCTACCAATCGATCGTAATATAAACTTTCCGAACAGTCGTATTTTTGGGGGACGCGGGGGTGTGGCGCGCACATCCAACGCACCCCCCCGATTCGAAGTTTATTTTACGGCCGACTTCGGGACGAGTTCCGAGATAATACGTCTTTGGGATTCCGCGAGCGTTAAAGGGTAGCGAAACTGCAGATAACGAGCCGATATCGACGACTAAGATAAATAGCGCGGGAGACGTGGCCTAAGGGTCTGTTTTCGTCGAACTCGTGCCGCTTACAACCCCGCGTCCTCGTACTTACCGCCATGAGAACTGCCGCGAGGCGAGGAACGACGCCGGAGGAGAGAAGATATTTTCAAAGACGACTCGGAAATTGCCTGTCCAATTGAATCGCAAACAATATGAAAATTTGTTCGAGAGTTTTGATTATACAAAGGAGGCAACGGTAGACGGCCCTGCGATGGGGGTGTGGACCGAGGGCGACGGGAGGGAGAGCGGAGTCGAGGGTGGAAGAGAGAAGGATATTCTTAGTGGCGCTCGGAAACAATGGGCCACCATCAGACTTGCAAAGCGGATCGCGTTTTTACTTTCAAATTAAATTATTTCCTCCGTTTCGTGTACGATTAATGCTCTTGAGGCGCCGAGGACGTTTAATCGGCGCTCCCCCTTCATCGATACTCACCCGGTACATCGTTATGATTATCAGAAGCTTGATCATCCACGACAGCCCTCCAATGCTCAATGAATCGTTCGCCTCGTCCTCTTCAATGCGATCAACTTCGCCACTTAAGCGGATTTAATCTCGCCCAACGAGAGACGCATTGAGAACGTTCGCGGCGTTCGAGACACTTTCGACGTCCGCAGACTGCCGAATGGAACGCCGTAATTGCGATCATGCGTGGCGCGCGCGGCCCGGCCGCGTGAATTATGCCCGGGTACTTAATAAATTGTGATAAATTCCACTGCGTATCCAATTGTATCGCGAAACAGCGGTGGCGCGTATTATTTACATTTCCATGAGAACACGGCGTAATTATACCGGTAGCGGTAATATACACTGCTGTAAATTTCCCGGCGATGGAAGTGTTATCCAGCGGAATATACGCGGAGAGGCCGGCTCGCAGCACGGTGGCCCGACCTGTCCCTATTATATTTACTCCGGCCGCAGCTGCTTGAAAAATAATCCGCTCGCCGGTCCAGCGTTCTTTCGAACAGCGACCGGTCGGCGGGTATTAAAAGTTGACAGACACGCTCGGGGCGTGCGGAATAAATGAGGACGGCGCGAGTACGTTTACAGGTGGAATGACGGGAAATCGATGGGACGCTCAAAAGGCAAAGACGGCCTGGCGCGTAGCGAACGCGACAGAGACTGGTAATACAATATTCGTCGATGCTGAGGCACGGGAGTGTCATGTTATTACGGCGTATCGACGGTAATACGTGTGCATCGAGCGCAAAAGGGCCGGGCGCGGTACCGATGGCAGGACACGGCCGGAGAAGTGGGTCGCCCGTACGTCGCGCCGCCAATTGTCCCCTTATCTCTCACGGCGCGTAACCACGAATTCGTTTCACCATGAATTTCAATCGAACCTACTCCCGCACCGCCCGCGCAGCCACGGCCCATTGACAGGGCCGCCGCGCGTATCGCGCTCGTAGTTGACTTTAAATTTCTGCCGATCGACTATTCGACTGGCGGACTACGTGATCCCTTTGTGACGCGAGCCTGCCGGGAAATGAGATGCATCGGAGGCCTGGGTCTGCGGTCTGTGCGCCGCGGCAAATACGCCGCCTCTCGACTCCTCGCCGAGAGACTCGAAAAAGCATCGCGAGGGAAAAAATATGAGAATACGTCCCCGTCGTCTGGCGCCGGACGGGAAATTCGACGACTCGCGAGGGTCCAAATAAAATGCTTGCCGTCGCAGAGCCGGAGGATAGCGATGTTCAAGTGGAGGATATCGCGAGTGATCCCTTTATCCCGTTAATACGACGTAAATTGATGCAGATTTTTCCGCCGCCGGCCTGGCCTCTATCACTCGCCCGGTACGCTTTGTTGCGTGTGCACCCAATTCGCGCGCGCGCGCGCGCGTGCACATGTTGCGAATTACGCCCTCCCGAGCGTCGAAATGCACGCGCGTGCACGTTCGCGTAAACATCCGGATGAAAGGCCGGCAGGTTAAATGTTTTACCGAAAGGAGAGAGGGGTGGCAATGGGGGGGTTTGGAGGGGGGGGGTGGAAAAGAGAGCAAGAGCTGCACGTGGGAGAGAAAAGGGCACACAGGCGAGGAGTGAGAACGAAATAATGAGACTCGGTAAAATGAGAGACAGGGAAAGCGAATGAGAGAAAAAATTGGAGGGAGGTGAAGCAAAAGGAGAAACGCGTCCACAGAGAGAGAGAGAAAGAGAGAGAGAGGGAGGTGGGAGGCAAAGAGGAAAGCGTGAAAGGGGAACAAAAAGGGACAAAACGATGCAGGGAGAGCGAGCGGAGCGGAGAAAGAGAGAGGAAAGCGACATAATGCGCGTGGTATACCGCGGCACTTCCGAATTACTCCGGCAAAATCTCCCCGCGTATTTGCATTCCCCCGCGGCGTGCACAGACAGAAATTAATTGCGTACTTGCGCGGGCAACAATGAAACGCCGTTGCAGGCGCGCGCGCGCGCGCGCTCGGGCCAGCATCCACCCCACCGGTTGCCACGGAAATCAAAGACACTTTTGAACCGACCGTTCGAGCCCGAGCGCAGTGCTGAAATTTCATTCTGGCCAGTTTATTTAACTCCAGTCGGCGTCAAACGCCGCCCACCACCATCCACCACCACCACCACCGGGTCGAGCCGGGGTTGACATCGGCCGCGCCGGAAAAGGGAGCGAGAATGTGTACGCTCGTCTTTCACAAACAAAAGAGGAAAAGAATCGATAATAGGTACGGCGCGGATAACTCGATTCGCTCGTACGCGCTTCGCGTTAAACGGACCACGCTTCGTTTTTGATCCTGCCTAGCGTGTAACATTGTCTTTTGATACCCCTTTACACAGCCAGCGCGGCGAGAATCGTGGTAGACCGTGAACGAGAGCGACTCCACTGGAACGGACGAATCGAAAGGGCAGAATGAAATATTTGCAGGTGCGGTTGAAACAGTTTTCGCCCCGATAAAACGCTAGTGAATCACGGCGGCTCTGCATTATTCTCGTCGCCGCGCTGTCCTTTAAAGAAGCATTTCACGTGCGCCGGCATGTGTTTACGGCGGGGGGCACGTCGTTAATGGACTCGTCCGGTGCTCTCGACGCTGGCAATGAGAGGAGGCCGGCGTTGATTGTTCGGAAAGGAGACGGTTGATTATTTAGTAAATTCGGACGTGCAGGAAATGCCGGACCGAACCTTTTAGGCCGTGGCGTGTAGTTCCGTCGACCGGTACCGGAAGCAGGCGATATCTACTGCCGGTGGGACGCCTCTTCGTTTCTCTCGCGGCGTCGCGACGGTTCGCACCACCCCGCGGGGTTTATGGGACGCTTTTTGCCCGACGCCATTAGTGCCTCGCTGCCCGCTGCTTTCTCGTCCGACGACGACGTCGGCGACACGGATTTTACCGTGAGAAGTCAGTCGCGCGAGAGGCAGGGTAGCTACCGTTCCCGCTCGACGAGCGACGAGCGAAGTGACAGTGTGCTACCCATGGCTGGAACTTTCTTTCATTAATCATCCACTTTCGCGGACCTCGCGAATACGGTTTGCTTTGACGCGGATAATCGACGATATTAATTATTCTTGTCTGATGTACGGACATGCCTTTCAAATGGATCGGACAATGCGCTCTAAGGGGCCACGCGAGGCTCTTCTTTTCATACTCATGTACCTTGAACAAAGTTCTCCTCGGTTATCTATTTTTATATATAAAAGAAGGTGTCTTGACTGATTGACTGATTCATCAATGCCCAGGTCAAACTATTCGGTTAAAAAATCTGAAATTTATTGACAATGTTGCATCCGTGACGTAAGCACCCACTAAGAAGGAATTTTTCGAAAATCAACCCCTAAGGGGGTGAAAAGGGGTAAAATGTGTTTTTAAAAATTCCTCTATACCTCTTGAACTCGATGAGATATTGGATTAATTTTAGTCTCTAAATGTTACCCATACAAATGCCTAAAAATATATTTCAGGATTTTACCCTAATCAACCCCCAAACATTCGTATTATAAAAACACCGCAACCCAAAGCGCTGTATCTCAAAATCTGAAATCGGTAGAGCATATTCCATCAATGATGTCCACTAAGATAGAATTTTTCGAAATTCAATCCCTAAGGGGGTGAAAAGGGGAAAAATTTGTCTTTACACATACCATACTATGTCGCAACAAAGCACGGGTATCAAGCTAATCCTTAATAAACGAACATATTGATACGACGCGCTGTGCTCAGTAGTGCTGTTCGCAAATCGTCGTCTGTTTCGGGAGTATCGTGTACGATACGACGGTCGGCGTGAAATATATTAATGACTCTGTTAATATCGCAAGAAAGCATTAGCCGCGGCGTCGGCGGAGAGTGAGAAATCATGCTGCCCGCTTTTTCGTACGGCCCGGGCTTATTCGGCGCGGCGCAAATGACGTCGGCGTAGTGTGAAATAGTTCCCCGAAGTTCCGGCGACCTCCGACAAATTCTGCCTGGAACTCCCGACCAAGTTTTCGCTCTTCGGTAATCAAGTGTCTTCGCTGGGACGGTACCAGCATCGCTCAACAACAGACGTCGGGCGGGCGGCTGGCTAAGATATAGAGTCGTAATCAGGAGTACGATGGTTACGTAATTGGCCCAACCGCGATGTGGAGTCTGGTTATTCTTATCGGAATAATCGCTCAAGCGCGGACGAAAGTTGTGTGCTCGGACCAACAACTGTCCCTCATCCTGAGCATCACAACCACGTCCTTCACGTCGCCAATACACTAGTGCCTGACTATACGGCCGCTCTTTATACGGCAGTTCTCTATAACGACCTTTTTTAATTATGGCACTTTTTCGATTTACGGCCCACAACGTTTCGTTATACGTAAAAAAAAATGCTGTACTGTCACTTTCTGTTTAGTTTCAGCTTCTCCCTTTAGGCGGCACTGCTACATTTTGCGTCACGAAAGTATGAGGAACGTTTGGCACAACATTGTCATCATTTTACTTGTATCAAAATAATTGATTCGTTATACGGCTTTTCGCTTTACGGCCAACTTTTCCGGAACGTATCTAGGCCGTAAAGCGACGCATGTGTGTACTTGATCAACCGAAAGAACCGAATCGGCGCGTGGCATAATTATCATTCTCCAACGTGAGCAGCAAGCTGCCGCAGTTCTGCGTCGAACGAGGAAGCAACACAAGCCGTCCGGCGGTTCGGTCAATCAGCTTACCCCCGGAGGAAATGTGGAGCGAAAGGTCAGAGGGCGGTCGTTTTCGAAAGTCCGCACTCGGGCGTGGAGAAATTAATGTAGCCGAAACAAATAGAGCCGGCCGCGGTCTAGAGACGAGAGTCGTACGAAATAACGTGCCGACAAGCCCGACGACGAGCGATGAGAAGGTGTGAGCTCTTGCAATATTCACATGACCCCTCGCTTGCTCGACCTTTCCAGCCACCCCTCCCCCACATACATACATACACACACACACGCCCCGACAGAGCACAGTGGGGGAGGCCTAGCTCGTTTCTAGCAGAACACTTCATTTATCAGGCTCCGACATCTCGCCGGGCTGCCTCGGGATTTAATTACCCGAAACAAGTCGTCGAAGGGAATAGTGGGCTCTCCGCACTCGCTCGACTGGCGGGCCAAGCTCGAATAGGCAGATGCGATGATACCCGAGCGCCAGGGATGAACGATCGTTTGCGTCGACTGCCGTTTTCGTAATTATCGTTTGCGGGCATGCGATTCTGGAAATGGAAAAACGGTTCCGTCGTCGACGGGTGGGTATCGATAGTTCTGCTGGATGCCCGTGCGACGTCAGGTGCCTAGAAACAGGAAACGTCAGGACGTTTTTTTCCGACAGACAAGCCACCGATCCGGGGCCGAAGTCGGCGACGAACGAAATTTCGCCCGACACTCGCTCCGCGCGCCCGCCATTTTTTTATCTCGCCCGAGCGCAGTGCGCAGCAACCGTCATTAATCGTGTTCCGAAAATTGAGGTTGGCTGAATAAGCTGAAGTGCGATAACGGTGGTGAAAAAAAAAAAAAAAAAAAAGAAAAATACCGCTGGCAGCGGTCCAGACGTGTTTACTGCTGAAATTTGTCTCCGCGGACTAGCTAGACGCGGGCATATACACGCGTGAGCCCTCACGTGCGGCATGGGGTGGTGAGACGGAGAGGGGGAGGGAGCGTAATGCGTACAATGCTGAAACCGTGGCGTAGCGTGAATTAAATATGCCTTCGTCACGGGGTCAGCCTTTGCCAGTCGCGCCAGTGTAAATGCAACCAGCCGGTATGAATAGTGTAAATAGGAGAGTACGCGTGCACGCTACATGTACGCGCGTACGCGCGCCTTGGCGAGCGAGAGAGGACGAAGTAGAAGAAGCGAGGGAGACAGAGAGAGGAGCGAAAAGGGGAGAGTCGCATCTTTTTCTTTCATCCACCCTCCCTACAGACCCGCGACATTTCGCACCCTCGTCATCGACTGATATTGAGCATGACGCAACGTCGAGGACCAGTTATACGCGTCCTTCGTTTCATTCGGCCAGACGCGTTTTATGCGACGCTAAAGAAGGAACGAGAGAGGCGAGCGGCGGTTTTGAAATTGCATCAATATTTGAAGACGGCGCAGCAACGTACGTACCGCGATTTCGCGCGAGAACTGCTCGCGCTTCTATTTATTACGAGCGCACTTAAACGGTCGCCGGCTTCTTTCTAATCTCGGCCTCGTTACGCGCTCTCCGCCGGGGCCGCATATCGGGCGTCCGATTAAACGTAGTCGCCCCGATTACGAATCCGTCGTAATTCAAAGGTCCACCAGATATCTCTCGCCCACGGACATATTTCAACATCGGTCCTCGAACCGGCGGTGCGGCCTATAATCCCGAAGGATTTGTCGTACACATGTTCGTCCCGCGCAAACTGTCCTCGAAATGTTCGATATCCCCCTACGTTTCCACGGGCGGGAAGATGAATGTCGCGCGTCTGGTTACGAGTGTCGGATGATTTCTGGTCGCACCTGAGGCCGCTCGTGAACTTGGCGAGGGCTCGCTTCAGGTATGTCGCGCTCGCATTGATCCTCGAATTTTCGATCCCGCTCAGCGCTCCGTTATTCCCTCGTCTCCGCGGCTGACAGCTCCCCCCGACCGCCTCGGCATTCTGAAATATGTAAATCGCGCCGGGCGCGGATCCCGAAAAATTATGGAGGCGTTTGACGAAACTTCTACTTATCATAAATCAATTCTGCCGAAGGAATAACGATAACGAATTCCGCACTCCTCGGGCCACCAAACATTGACTCCGCGCGGATACGATACTGTTTCCCGAGCCCTCGACCGTATCGCTTTTCTTTCCCTCACTCTCTCTCTCTCTCTCTCTCTCTCTCTTTCTCCCTCTCTGATTTCTTCTTTCAGCGAGTCCTCAGGCTTTTTGCCCGGCACCGCGAAACGTAATATTTCCACCGTCCGCGTCCTGCAGGCTACCAATCTTCGCAGAAGCAATAATAGCACACCGTCCGTCCAGCTGTCCGTTCGGGCCACCCTCGCCGCCTCAACCCCCTCGCTCGTCCCACCCCAACCTTCCATCGTCTCTTGCGGCTCACTCGTGGCCTCTCATTCTTCATCCCCCGACTCGGCGAGAGTGCGAGCAGCGAAGAAGGTGGAAGCGGAGACCGAGAAGGACGCGGAATCGGAGAACGAGGAGAGGCCCCTCCACCCTCTTCCTTTCTCCCCTTTCTTCTTCTACCCCCCCCCCCCCCTCCTTTCCTCGCTCGCTCGCTCTGTATTTAGCGTCGATATTTGCCTCGACAAAACGGAATCGCCTCCGCATGCCAGCGGAGTGGCGGCAGTGCTCCGGTGTTTGAACTATAGTAATTTGAGGCAGGCTAATGAAAGTGCTGCGCAAACAGCGTCGCGACGCCCCGACGTCAAAGCCAAAACCTCCGGCCACCCTACCGCCTCGGCCTCCCACCCTCTTCTTCCCTCTCCTCCGCTCGCGACCCTTTTCCTCATCCTTTACCTACCCCCCCACCCCCACCATCGACTACCTCTTCTCCCACCCCTCCGGACGTCGAACGAAACTCTTTCGCGGCATTGGAGATTTAGGTTTCAATCGATGTGTACACGTAGACTCCGGCTTCTTCGGTGGAACGATTCGACGAAATAGGAACAACGATTTGTGTGCGCGGTCTTTGTGACGGAGGGTTCTGTGGCCGCACACATGGGCACGGGCCTGGAAGGGCTAATAATCGTGCGCGGGCCGGAACTGTCCATCGATATCCCTGTCGGACGGTCTTGCCGAACGGGGAGGAAGAAGAGGCCGTGCGGATTTTTGTAGATCACTCTTGCGCGGCGTTTGACTCGGAGCGAGTGCACGCTACGTTGGAAATACCGAAAAAAGTCGTGCGCGATGTATGCACGCTTGAGGGCGGAAAAAAGGAGGAATGTCGATGATTTGAAAAGAGGAGAGGTGGGGGGTCGATGTACGGATAGTAATTGCCGATTGATATTTTCGTACGGAAATATCTCGAAGCCGGAGAAGCGAAATCGGAGCAGGCGGATGAGCAGAAGGTAATTTCTCACATCCGGTTCTAAAAAAAGATGCTATGTACCTCGCAGACCTCGCTCGCGGCCGAATATCGCCGGGAGAATTCGCGAGAATTCGTACGCGCGGCGATCTGACGAATTATGACGCGGTCGAATTATTCCGCGCGAGATACGTCGCGTCGAAAAACGTCGGGAGTCGTGCGGGCGCTGCTAGCTGCTCTCGTCGACACGTCGGAACGAAACGGCTCTGATAATAATTTCATCCGTCCACAGTCGGCGCATCGGGCGGCGAACGTCGGCGCGCACACGTCGCTTCGGAGAACTCTACCCGGAATTTGTAATTTTAATCCCGCCGCTCCGCCGGCGAAAACAAATGTGTAGCGAAAAATTTGGCGCGGGGAGCGAGAGCGACAATCAAAACTCGTCGCCGGGCACGCTCGTATTCCATTAGCGTATCTTCAGTCGGCGCCGCCGGCAGGTATCGGGTGTAGTCATTTTTGGCGCGCGAAAAAGTAAAGCGAGACGGACAGCTCGCCGCTGTCTCGCTGGTCGCGACGAGAGGATTCCGGATTGACGCCGACGACGGCCATTAAATTTCCGCGATCGATACGCCCCCGCCCCTCGACTCCGCGAGCATCCATTTTCCAGCGCCCCTGGCCACGCCGGCCGATTCGCATTTCGAGCACGAAGACGTCGCGCCGTTTGTATCGCACGGGGCCAGCGTCGGTAATTCCTTTTGGCGCGCGACGACTGAAAGGCGAAATTCGCGGGCAGATCGAGCGGACGCTTTTTCGCCGTTGATTATACGCGGGACAACGTCTGGCGGAACAAGGGACGCACGGGAAAGAATGGGGACGGGTCGGGGTGGAAGGAAAAAGTTCGATTCCTCCGGGGCATTCAAAGATAATAAATAAAGTTCCGCAGCCTCTTCCAAGGTTTCGCTATTGTGCCCACGTTTCGCGTCCGCGCCGTTATACGCGGAGCCAGATAATCCGGGGATAGTGTGCTAATGCAAGTTTTGGCATCAACGCAAACACTTCTTCTTCATTTTTGTCGGTGCTCCTCGACTTACTCCGCCGGCGTATACCGGATTACCGTGGCATCCGGGAAGGGCGTTAATCTCGAGGAATATTTTGCGCTCGCCCCAGTCGTCTCTGTCGGATAACTGTAACCTAATAAGGGTGCCAGCGTTGCCCCCCTTTCGGGAGCCTCGCGACAACTGCGGCCCGGCCTCTCGGCAGTTTCGCAGTTGCCAAGTGGTAATTTCAGCTAATGCTGCCTGCTCCCCGCCGGTGTTTCTTTTAAACGGGCTGCTAGGATCGCGCACGCCAATTTATCGTCGCGCCCCGTAACAACGAAGATTAAATTGGTGTCGCTAGCCCGCTCGAGGAGTCGTGAGACATTGCGGCCTGAGTCTCCGATGGCGCCTTGCGCGCTTCTTCTTGTTCGCCGCGGACGAAGGAGGACCAAAAATATCAGAGTACACGCGCTCTCGGGAGTCGTGCGTAGCCGAGAGCCATATGGCGGCTCTGGTTTGCAGAGTGGATATAAAGCTCCGATATGAGCCTGGCATCGACGCTATCTGCGCGCCATCCTCGAAGTTACAGGCTTGTCGACTCGCGAGCGTTGGTTTAAAGGTGCGTCCAGACAGCAGCAAGAAGGCGAACGATGAGTTCGTGCGAGAGAGTTCGGAAGCGTGCGAGTGTGGACATCAGTGCTTTCGATTCCTCGTATACTTTGAAATTGATCATGTATATTGTGTAGGCTGTTCGTTGGTGGTCGTGCTCAGGTCTGGACGCAGCTTTATACTGCGCCGCTGTTTCTGAATGGCCTCTTGAGTCTTGACGACCCGTCGGATGACGTCGGCGAGCCGACGAACGTTCGACGTTTCGGCTCTCAGTCGTTCTCGACGATACTTCTTTAACGACCGAGCTTTCAAATTTGCTTTTAAGGTTGTTACGGACGATACGATAAATCTGACCGATTTCATTGAACAGTCAAAACGGATGCCTGGATAAGAAGTGACTGCAGTGATTTTCCGTTCACACGTCAGTTTTAACTGCGCAACCGATTTTATCAAATTAAATCGTTCCGAATTATCATAACGTGTGTAGCGGGGCTTTATATTAATGCAGCTCGATGTGTGATGTTTTTTCGAGAAAGTCCACGGTAATTTATTGCTACTTCGTAGCTCACTGAACGAATCGCGATTCCCAATTACCTAGTTACGCGAAAGAGCATTAATTCACATACGGAGTCACACGCGGCCGGTAATGATTTACCGCGATCGCGCGGCGATAGCTTCATTGGCGCTATCGTCGGGATCTTGAGCAGTGCAAATTTTCCATGTTTACGTATTGTTTCTGACCGGCCGGGCCGGGCAACGTAGAGGCTCGTACGATGGACGTATCCGCGCGGGTTAATCGTTCGCGATGAGATCTACAGATGCGCTTAGCTTTGCGATAAAAGCTGCGGCCGGGCGCACTCGTAGCGTGAGTCACGAGGCACGTTGAGAGGAAGAAAGGGACAGAAGGAGAAAGAGAGAGTGAGAGAGAGGGAGGGAGAAAGAGACTGCGCGTTTCATTACACGCCAACGATGTAGTTACAACGGGTTAGTTGTTAAATGTCGTTAAACGTCGTTATGGCCGCGACGATAATTATCATACGTCGGCGAACAAAGGGCACGCTGTTCTAGGCGGGAGGGGCTGTTTTGTGGTTTTGCGCCGGTTCGTACGCTGTAAAAGATCCCTACCTCTTCTTCCGCTGTAATTTCGAGACTTCCTGCGGCCGCGGTGCCGCGGGCCAGATACACCGTATTAATTCGGGGCGAGCTCTCGAGAGCGCGCTTTAAGCTTTACGATCCGGCCGTAAAGATTGTCTTGCCCGATAATTATATGGACGGCTCGAAATTGTGAACCCCAACCCTCCTATCGCCGGTGACGTTCTTTTCAAACGCGCCGGCCCACGTAAGGCTTTTTCAGAATCCGTTTCTAGGAGCTTAGTAGGATCCGCGTCAGAGTGCACGGCGTGGTATTTCATAATGTGGCGGGTGGGCTTCGGGTGCAATTACGATGTATCGAGGATGGACGTCACAATTACGGCAGCGTGTATTAGAAGTGGAATGTATGTTATGTCGTGTGATTTCTCTCGCCCCGCGATTTGACGGTTGATTCTTCATATTTAGACAAACATCATGGGATTTTCAAGACGGTCATTGTTTTTGTTTCGGCTTTGTTTGAGAAGTATGAAGCATTTTATGTGTCATTACGGCAGTATATGTAGCTAGTTTTGCACGTAGCATATATTGCACGTAACAATATATATGAGAGTGGTACGAGCTTTGCGCTGAAGGCGCGTCACTCTCCGTACTTTAGTGCCGATCTGCACTAGTTTGCAAAATTTGAGCGAAATCTGTAAAGAGGATTTTACCACATATAAAAAGCTTCGTATCTCTTAAACTAAGCTGAAACGGAAAAATGGTTCCCGTGAAAATCGTATTACTTTTACCCAAAATATCACGAATGAACAGTCAAATTACCCGTAATAAAGAAAATGAAAATCGTGCCAGCGCGTCAGCGAAAACGAAAAAATGATTACTCTTGAAAATCGCATTATTTCACGCCAAACATCAAGAATCACCAGTCAAATGAAGGAGCCAGAAATATCGTAATCGTGAGACGTGTCAAACAGAAATATCCAGAAATGACCGTGTGAAAACGTTCGATGCAAGAAACGCTCGAAACGAATGACCCGCGCAGCCATCATTCGTAAATTACCGACGAGATTCCTAAAATGTCTAGCGAAGCCGAGAATTATCTCTGCCATCCGCTAGATTCCAGACTGTCCTGTCGGAGGCGGAATTACGAATTAATACATTTCGGGCGGCGGATGAAATTCGAACGATTATCAGGGATAACGGGCCGAACCATCGCGTTTCGAGGTCCAGAAATATCAGGAATGCCCCCCCACCCCGCGCACTCCTCTGTCCAGCTTTGCCTCATTCCCGTCGACCACTTCCATTAGCTGGAAATGTAATGCAGCCATGCACAACGCCGCATACAAGCGTTTACACATCGACGTGCCGATCCATACACGCGCATATTCTCTTGCGCTGACGATAACCGTGCGTGAAATCGGATCTCTCGCCTTCTCCATTCTTTCCCCTCCCTCTCACCCCCTCGGTATCGTCGCACAGATACGCAAACGTCGGCTCCGCTTTCCTCCGCCGCGTCAATATGGCTCGACTTGAGGCCGCGTCGGAAAATAGGGGTGGCGGCGAGGAGTGGCGGGGGAAAAAACAATGCGCGAAGAAGAGTGAAAGGCACGGCGGGCGAAGGTGGCGGTGTTGATTGTCATTGCGTGATCGTAAACCGCGTTTCAATCGCGGGCGCGCGCGGCAATAAAAGTCGCGAGTGAGCAGTTCCGCAGAATGCTCGGATCGACCATGAAACGTGCTGAAAACTTCCCACATAACTCATAGAGAAAGCGCGACGTCGCTCGTCGTCGCGCGAGACCGGCAGTGTGCTTCGGGCGCTCGCTTAGATCCTCATCGCGATGATCAATCCTCTTGCTGGTTGATTATGCTCGCGATCTCGCGATTCAATGGGCTGTTCGCCGAAAATGTTCCGAAAGAATGGGTAACAAAATTAGTTGTGTCAAGTGAAGTGTTGAAAATATGCTTTCCAGGGTCACGTGGGACGAGTCTTTTCGTCGCCCAGATACGGGTGACGCGGCAGGCAAAGTGTTAATAATAAGAAAATTGCGGAAATTCTTGAAATCTTGATGGATGCTGCATTTTAATGTATTATAGGAGCATTCCGAATTGCAGAATTCTCTACTAATAGTTTATAAGATAAAATAATTGAATAATTTAACACGATCTCTTGTGAAGACATCGGAATTGAAGCTCTTTTGTCATCACGTTTAACGGTTACATGCTCGATATAAAAAATTCTGTGCCGTCCTAGCGAATAATCGCAATTTTTACCGTAAGCATTAGTTTAAATCGAAAGTCAATTTTTCGTAGCACCAATTGCATTATCTGCATTTGTAATTATGTATCCATGTTCACCGCGTGGCATCAACTTTTGACCAAACCGTCCGTCCGATCCTCCTTAACGAGGAATTGGACACACATATGGAAATTGCAGAAACTCTTGAAATTTGGAGGAATGATGCAATAAAGGATCATACTAAATTTAAAAATTCACCGTCTCTTATGAAGAGATCGCAATTGAAGCTCTTTTGTTATCACATTCAACAGTTGTACAGTCAACATAAAAAATTCTCTGCCGTGTCACCGAATAATGGTAATTTTTATCATCAAAATGCTTTTAAAAGGGAAGCCAATCTTTCGTAGCACCAGCTACAGATTAATCATCCATTTATCCCTGCTAAACGTGCACTACATTATCCACATTTGTAAAATGTATCCATTTTCACCGCGTGGCATTAACTCTGACGTTCTGACCACCCCGTCCGTCCGATCCTCCTTAACCCCACGAACCTTCGTCGTCGAATTCAATTTTCTTCCCGCACCCCGTTTCCCGACTTCGCGCGCACGGACAACCCCGGCACACCCTATACACGCCGCCGCTGGAAGTACTCGAATGAATTATCCGCTGCACTTTCTTGCCCGCGCTCCGTCAGATGTTCCCGAAGGTATCGCGCGGATAATGCATTTAAGCGTTGCGTTCGGCACGCTCCTCCCGCCTTCTTCCGCCTCGTTGCCGGGTTAATGGATTTTTCAAGATCTCCCCTTGCGCGAAAGCAATGAAAAGTGAAGTAGCGAAGATGCTGACACGCTGTACACTTCTTTATCCATGCTGACCCGGAGGCAAGTACGTCGGGCTACGTAAGGGGTCGACAGGTTCTCGAAAATGATGGATGTCTCCCTTAGTCCCACCCCTCCGCTCGCCCCCTCAGGTCTCCTTGGACTGTGAGTCGCTCGGGTTACGCTCCAAGTGGCCCCGACCTCGGTGCGAGCTGAGTCGAATTGATAGTTATTGATAGCCGGCCGGCTAACCTGACTCCGGAGGCAGCTTGATCGATGTCATGCACGGCGGCGCGTTCTAATTATGGTCAGGGCACCTGCAATTACCCGTGATCACCTAAGCCCTTCATCCCTCTTCGGCAATTAACCACTAAATGACACCGTCTTCGTGGGGGCAGGTCTCCCGGCATTCAGACGGAATTGTCCCCTGCGACGGAGTTTAACGTCCTTTCGAAGCTCGAAATAAGGCGCCTATTATGTCGGGCGCGGGATCGATCGATCTGATTCATCAGCCGGATCTTTCTCGCGGCCGTGAGAGCGTCGGGCGAGAAGTACGTCTGATGCCGGTTCGAAACTGGCAAGAACTGTTCACGAACAGTTCGCGTGCTGGTGGCGAACTTTTTTTTTCTATCTTTCTTTTTGCCGTGTCAAGGTCTTCGAGAGAGTGTCTCTTTTTTCGAAGCTGTAAATCAGTGTGCAGGTGACAGTTTTGAGGTAGGTGACACAGTTCGGTGGCAGTCTTTAAGCAAGTTTTAATCGGTTTCGAAAAAGGAGGAGGTTCTTTGTTTGACGTGTATGTTTTTTGTTGTTTGTATGTTCGCGAATTACGCGCGGTATACCTGGTCAGATATTATGTGCAGGTGACAGTTTTGAGGTACGTGACACAGTTGGATGGCAGTCTTTAAGCAAGTTTTAACCCGTTTCGAAAAAGGAGGAGGTTCTTTGTTTGACGTGTATGTCTTTTGTTGTTTGTATGTACGCGAATTACGCGCGGTATACCTGGTCAGATATTATGTGAGAGCACAATTTGCGAGGGGCTCTTAAACGTTCGATACATCATAATACGGGGGGTTTTGATCGTGACTTTCGATGATTAAATTTCGCGGCGCGGGGCAAACAGTGTATTATCGTTATCAATATCAGTTCCACATTTGCGGAGCTGAGAAAGTAAGCATTGAGCAAAATTGGTAATCATACGGAACGGTAATCATATAATACATCAGCGCGTTATCGGATCGAGCCCTGATAGAATTGCCGGGAATAAATCGCGAACAGGAACGTAATACCGACGGCACCCTATTCTAATCCTGTCTATCTTAATCCATACATAATCTACGAATCTTTATAGGGGATTGAGATCGAGGATTGACTGACAACGGTAATCGTACCCGCGTTGCTTTATCGGGCGAAATTCTGTCAGCGTCGTTTGCTCAAAATGAACAACCGGCGCACACGAACGTAATACGTGCCGCGCGCTATCCTGCATCATCAGCAATAAAGTATCGCGTTACGCGCGATCCTACGGCAGATTGTCTCACAGAAATCAATGTCTCGATCGCGCCAGTGGCGGTCAGTTTGGCCGAGATCAGCTTTGCGTTCTGAGAAAATCAGCTGTCTACGTATGTAAAGAGAGACGGACTCAAAGAGAAGAAAACAAGAGTTAAATGCACGAAGAGTTGGAAAAGAAATGATAGTCGAAGAAGAGTGGAACTGTTGATAAAGTGCGTGGCGAGTGAAGAATGAAGGATGTATACAGAGGCGAGGCAGAGAGTAATGTATGAGAAAAAGAGAAAGAGAGAGAGAGAGAATAATGTTGGAAAACGAGGCGAAATAAGAATGGCAGTCGCTGTGCCAGTGAGATGGAAATCGGATCCGGCGGTGCGTTTGCCGGCCAAATTACATCTGCATAATAGCCACGCTGCGAGCTATCGATCCGTGAGCGGCGTGTCCTGTACCCATCGTCACGTCAGCGTCGTGCATCTCTCGCACAGTGCCTCGTCCACACACACGTGCCGCGCGCATACGCGCCAGAATTAAATCGGAACCGTCAGCCGACGGTACGTTGAGCGCAAAGTGATTTCCGTCAATTGGAGAAATCCTCTGTCATTCGCTTACAACTATCACACGAGCAAGCGACGACCCCCTCCCCGTCAACGGACTCACGTTAGCAGAGAGCAAAAGCCGGCAGGCCCTGAAACCGGCCCCGTCGATAATGGAAATCAGTAGTTTCAACAGAAAATTTTCATCTATTTTTTCAACGTCCCGCTAAACATCCTTAAGGAGGAATGGGACAGACAATCTGGTCAAAATTTAATGCCATATGGCGAAAATGCATACATATTTACAAATGTGGATGAGGTAGTTCATGTTTAACATGCACAAATGGATGATTAATATGTAGTTGGTGGTACGAAAGATTGACTTCCCGTTTAAAATCATTTTACGGTAAAAATCACCATTATTCGGTAACGCGGTGCAGAATTGTTTATATTGACTATACAACTGCTGAAACTGATGACAAAAGAGCTACAATTGCGATTTCTCCATAAGAGACCGTGTTAAATTAATAAATTATTTTCTTCTGAACTATGTAGTACGGAATTCTGAAATTTGGTATGCTCCTTTATTACATTAAAATATATAATCCCTCAAAATTGCAAGAAATTCTGCGATTTTTTTATATGTGTCCAATTCCTCCTTAAGGATCTGGCACACTTATCCGACACGACACGGCAAAAAACGGATTGGATTGAATGCATGTAAATAAGTGAAGCTGCGCACACTCATCCGGCACCACACGACATTTATTTATAATTATTCAATAATTACCGTTTTTGTCGTGTCGCGTCGGATAAGTGTGCCAGATCCTTTACTCCAGTGTTTCTTAACCTGAGGTGCGAGAAAACATTTCCAGGGATGCAAGAGAGGTTTCTAATGTTGCAATAATTGTCATCTCCTAAATAAAAACATCTGAACATATTTTTCAAGGGGGTGCGGGAGCGTATTTTCAGATTCAAGAAGGTCCCGATCACCAAAAGGTTAAGAAACACTGCTTTACTCTGTCCTGTCCGGTTCCGCGTTTCGTCGCCGGGCGAATTTCGAAGCGTCGACCCTTGCCCAGAGAAAATGAAATTCCCTCGCGGCCTAACATTATCTCCCCCCGCCGCCGAAATCATTTCCATCCGCCGCGCGACGTCATCCAGCGGTCACATCAAAGGGCTGACCAAGAGACCAGACCTGGACCCGGCCGAAGGGCGGCTTTCGGGGTCGGCTGGCAGTCGTCGCGGAAAATGACGACGACGTCGATTGGTGGGCACCGGCAGGCGTGCGGTGCGCGTGCGCGCTAATCTAATTATATGATCCCCCCGTGGACGCTAATAAAGGATGGCTCGCCTGCCGATCGTTCATCACGCGCCGCGATTGTTGTATTCCGTCGGTGATTAGGCGTGACTCGCCAACGAAACAACCGTACGGCTAACGACCCATGCTCGGCCGTCACGTTGCGAGCCCGTCACGCATGCACCTATGTATATGCATATTACGCGGACGACGCACGGGAACGCGGCCTCTCGTTCGCAGCAATTTCGCGGAACGCGCGTCCGGCAATCTCTCTGCCCTATCGGAAACGTTCATCCGAGAATTCGCTAATTATACGCCGCCGCGGCCGGTTGTCTTCGACGCCGCGCACGTTCGAAACAGCTGCGTCGATGTGTAGAGTGTAGATGCCGTGGCAAGTGCCGGGCATCCCGGATACGGCGGACGGGGTTATCGTAAGACGGGTGTAGAGTGAAACTTCCGAATATGCGGAAGTTCGGCACAGTGTCAAAGGCAGCCGGGTCTGGCGAAGTTGCCGGAACTTTCGCTATGCGTATCAAGGTTACGAGCCGGGCTCGATGATGATCGGGTTTCATTGGCTCGTCGATCGACACTGACTCCGCGTGTCTGTACTCATCTCAGCAGGAACGCGAAGGAACAGTCTGTGGATTGAGCGGGTTTGAAAGTGTTGAGTTTTTCCGTTAAGAGGCCAATGGGCTTGTATTTGGTTTTTGCATTTTTAAGGTTCTCATATTGTCCTTAAATAGAAGCCTAGTCTTCTAAACGGAAACTGGTTTATTATGAAGTGATATTTATTTGATTGATGAATACTTATTTTTATTTTAAATATTGCAACAACAGAACAGTATAAAATTAAAAATTATTTTGTTATATCTTAAAAAATTATCAATATATGAGACAAATAATAATTGTAAGAAGCGAATAATTTATATTAGTTATTTTCATTCGGAATCCGTTGTATCAGAACAATCCAAGCTAGTAGTGGAAGAATGGTTATTTTCGTCTTGATCCAATTCTATTAATTCTTCATCACTTCCATCACTACCAGCCACATCATCAGATTCAATTTCAAGTCCATGATTGTTTCCGGGGATAATTCGCAATTTTTCATTTAATACATTGGTCGCTACTTCTTGTCCATTTACAGCAATACCGCAACATTCACGCGCAGCGACATTTTCATCTATCCCCAAAGAAAGGCCCATGGGCTTCTATTTGGAAAACAAAATCCAAATATAAGCCCAAATGGGCCTGTATTTGGGTGGTCCTCTTAACGGAAAAACCCAGCACGAGTGTCGAACCATACTTATTATATTATTCTTATCCTCACATGCTTTCAAATCCTCTCATACATCGGCCGTTCTTTCGAGTTCGTACTCAGATCTGGACGCAACCTTATGCAAGCGAGCGAGCGACGGTGACCGGCTCGCTGAATGCGTGGGTGTGCAAAAATGCTCTCGCTCCTTTGCATAACATGACAAATGGTAAACAAAGCGTAAAACACGCTTCTCCGAGCTGGCAAGAGTATACTCTATTTGTCACTGTCCACCCAGGGAGACTCCGCGATCATTCCTCACGAGTGTCGACACGGGCACGGGTACGAGCGCATACTGGCTGTGTTGGTTCGGCTCGAGTTCAGTGAGGGAGGGTAGCAGGAGGCGGCAAAAGGATCGAGCGCGGAAGAGGGCAGTGCCACGAAAAAGCAAGTGCACGGCACCGGCGATGAGCCGCTCGATTTGCAATAAACAGCCGTGTTTCTAATTACGCGCGCGGCACGCAATCCGACACGCACGCTAAAATGATCGCTGAATAAAACATGCGTCGCATTAAAGTCGCATTACCTACGCGATACGTGTGCCCGAGCCGGCAACGAGCCGCGGAATTTTCTTCCGCGCCCGCCTTCCGTGTCGCGTAACGGCGTGTCCCGCGGATTTATTGTCGCTGATAGCCTATTAAACGCAGGAAACGCAAAGTCAACGCTCGCCTCGCGTGGCACTGGCGGTCCGACAATTTCTGCCGTTCCCGTCGAACGACCGCCGTCGTCTTTCATTACCGCCTCCGCACGCGTCGAATGGCCGGTCGCGAAGACGCGACGGCGTGTAATGCATGGACAAAGGCGAGCGGCCCGTAATGCGGCGAGTTAGGGCAAAGCCTGCCTGGCAACACGCCTTGATAAAATCTCCATAATGGCTGCATTCGGACGGGGAATTGCTGGTGCTTCTGTTTCCCGACACCGAGAGCGGGCGAGCGGCTTGAGTGCTGGGAGAGTGGGTGGCCTGGCAGGGGGTGTTGCTAAGGGTGGCGGTTGGGGTGTCGGCTGGCGGAGGGTGGGCCAGGGCCATTACGTAATTATGCCGAGTCCGGCTTGATACGAGCCAAATAGCTGTGAAAACTCCCCGGAGAGCGCCGGAGAGATCTTCGGGACGCGTATGCTGATTATTCGGAAATTCGAGCAATTTATCGACACGGGAGCGCGTCCAATAACTTGGCCCGCGCGGCCCTGCCGATATAAAACGAGCCCCCGAGTGCCTGATTATCGCGCCGACGCAACTAAACAGGCCATAACGCCTGGCGCGAATTATTTGTCCAAGATACGCAATAAAGTTACCGGCGCTGGCATGTTGAGCGTCGCGGCCATGAATAATACCGATAGGCCGCCGGCGTATAATATATCTGGATAACGTGGACACGAGTCGAGGCACCAACAATCTGACCCAAATTCTAGGCATTTGCCCTGCCCGGATCGGATACGTACGATCGTGCATCCCCCCGTCGTTCGGTATTAAGGTCACGAAAATTGCTCGTTAATGGGAATCAAGTGGAATTCAGACGTGAACGGGGGAATTCCGTTTTTAACAAGATTCCATTCCGAGATTTTTCGCGAATCGAGTATCCTCGAATCTGTCCTACGCAGCACGTAACCATTGCACATAATTTCGCGTCACCCTTCGATTCAAACTGTTCGCTCAAACCTAGCCCAATATTTTCTTAACTAAATTCACACGCCATTTGACCGGCCAACAGGTTAATATGCTCGTTAATGGGAATCAAGTGGAATTCGGACGTGAATTCCGTTTTTAACAAGATTCCATTCCGAGATTTTTCACGAATCAAGTATCCTCGAATCTGTCCTACGCAACACGTAACCATTGCACATCACTTCGCGTCACCCTTCGACTCAAACTGTTCGCTCAAACCTAGCCCAATATTTTCTTAACTAAATTCACACGCCATTCGACCGGCCAACAGGTTAATATGCAATCACACATACGATATTAGGATTCTATATCGAGAATCCTGACCCATCAGCCCATCCGGTCCAAGTGCAGCGTGGCGTCGGCCATTGTTACGTCTCGAATCTCGGCCGACGGAAGTGGATTTTCCGGGACAGACCCCCGGAAAAGCAATCGCGGAGTAATCTGCGATGGATGCGATTAATTTCTCCGAACAATAATAGGCGGGCAGGCAGTGTTGCTATCTCGGTCGGCGCAGACGATGGCCATTCATGCTAATCCTCGGGCAGAGCCGAGGCCGGCGGTTCTCCCCACGCGAAAGTCCCTGTCCGCTTCGTCGCCATCCACCTTCCCTCCGACACTTCCTCCTACCCCTCCTCCCCCACCCCCTCGTCTTCGCCGCCTCCCAAGCAACCCTCCCATCATCTCACCCACCGCCGTTCGACTCCTCCATCCGCATCAGCCGTTGGAGCCCAATGATGCCAGACTATCGATCCTCGCTCCGAGAGGAGGGTAAGAGGCTTGAACTCGGTATTAGGGCTGCCGAGGTTCGCGAGGAAGTGTCATTCGCCCGGCATTCCCTAAAATCCGTAGACACCGTTCGCTCGACCGAGTCTCGTCTCAAAGCTCGCCGAGTCGTGTCGATTTTTGCGGACGGAAAGCGCGAGGAAAGCGACACTCCCTGCTGCGCTCTTTTTTTTCTCCGATTTTTAGTTTTCGACTCGTCGACGTCCGGTCTGGTGGCTGGTTGGTCGGGTAACGACGAATTCGGCCGGCCATGCTCTTCAGCAAATCACTTCCGGGATCACCTGAGCGTCTAGAGTCGGTGATCCTTTCCAGGCATCCGTTCTTGCACGTCCCGGCATTCGGCGCACGCTCGAACGCTCGTGAGCGTTCACACGTTATGAATATCCCTCGTTGGACCAGCCGCGCGTGCGTTTTCTTCCGCGTGCTTTCGTGTTTGCTCGTTTCCGGTTCGGAAATCCTACTCGGCGAGCGGCGGGGTAGCTCTGTGTATATCTGATTCCGCGGCTCGTCGAACGGCGACGGCACATGCGATGTGTGCGGGTCATCTTTGAAATCTTTGACGCAGGTCTGTACGTGTATAGCGTAGCACGTTTGTTTCGAGTCATTTGCTGCGGAGATAATGATGATCGTGGGTGGCGAGATAGGAGCGTTAGGAAAGTGTAATATTATTCCGTTGGGGTTATTCTCGGAGATTGTCTCGGTCTTGAGACTCGACGTATGGAAGCCGTTGATTAGGTAACCGTTGGTTCTCGGGAAAGAATTCCATCGTGCAGTCTACCGCCGAGTAAACTGCGTGAATAGAGTATTTGGTAATGTAAATCGTGTCAGCAATGTTCTCGACTTTTTGATCCGCTTCTGTCATCACAGCTGTATGCTCGTAATTTCATTCTATTTTAAGCGTTATCTTTGCGTAACTATGTCTGTTGTTTAATTTTAATTTTAGTTTAAAGTTTAACTTTGTTATCTGTTACGTCGTTTTATTCTATATCTTCTTGCGTAGTCTAACTAGATACTTTTCCCATTTTCGAATTATTATACAACTAAAGGGTTCCAGCCCGTCAGTGAAGAATAGTAATAAAATAATAATAATAACTCTTTTTCATCGTCCATCCAGATGAATCTCGCAGCGAATATTTGATCAAAACGTCCAATTGCAGCACTGTGCTGAATACGATCGCCCTTTTCACGATGCTTATCCCTTCGCGTATAATTACCGAACAAAATTGTATGTTGAAGTAGTAACGTTTTATTGTAATGATTACGTAAGCAACCAAACACTTATTAATATTCCTACAAGAATTAATTTTGGACGTGCAGACAAAGCGGCTGCTTGTAGACTCAAGAACTGTTGTATAAGGACTGAAAAATATGCACTTTTCAGTTACAAGTGGGATTATCAGGTACACACGGAAAGGCACGGAAAAATTCTCCATAGACGACGATTCGAAGTTACGTACGCGACGAAAGCAGACATCTAAATAAACGCAATTCACGGTCCAAAGAGTGACGTTTCGCAAGAAAACGCACAATCCCAAAGATACGCCACGCAGACGAAGTTTATTCGAACATTTTTAACTCCGTCCTGACGTTTAGGAAATCGAAGCAGCCCCACGGAAAATGTCCCCGCCGCGTGCGTGCGCACACGTCTTTGGCGTCCGGATTTCCCGAATCCCTATCGAGTATCGAGTTTCGTACTATCGCAAAAAGGGAGTACGCGCCGGCCGTGAGCCCCGACGTTAGTCCGTGGAGGTTTGGGTACGTCAGACTGGCGCAGCGAAGGAAGGGTAAGAAAGGAAAAGAGTAGGGGGGGGGGGGGGGGGGCGGTAGAATACAGAGGGACGAAGCGAAGATCAGGATCAGAAGCGGAGGGTGGGTACGGGCAGGTTCTTGGCACGGCCTCTCCTTTCGGTGTAAGGGTAAGGGTACAGCCGCCATCCATTACGGGCAGCGCATGACACCTCGGGAGATATATCGACTCACCGCATCCTCGAATTGAATCGAATGCCGCCGGCAAAAACACCAATGAGCAAAATAGAACATTGTGATCGATGCCTCGCCGGCTGAAATTTATCGGCGAATGAGTTAGCCGGGCGGCGACGGTTTAAGGGGGTGGAACTGCCGGCCTGTGCGTGTCGCGTGCTCCCTCGCTTCCGGCCTGAGCAGCTTCCTTTATCTCAATCGAGGCAATAACGGTACTTTTGAGATCGCGACGAGGCAGTCGGTTGACGCGCGCGAGCGTAGACAGGAATGATATGATTGTCGCGGGTTCGTAGGGTACATCCTGAATGTACGAACGCAGATGTCCCAAAATGAATCGTGCGGCTCACCACGTGCACTACGACGTCTGATTCCTCGTATAAAACCGAAGCCTAATGGCTTCTTACCCGTGCACCTTGACACGGCGACCGGTCGAGACGTTAGCCTGGGATCGGTCTGATTAGAAAAAAACGCTTGACTATGAAGCAGTGGACTGTATCTTTTACTGGACACCACGGAAGCAGAAATGCAGTGGAAGACTCTTTTACAAAAAAATTGCCCTTTATGCTACTAAGGCGACTCGTGACCAACTGGACGAGAACGTGTCCCAGGCATGCCGGGAACACGCCGAGAAGAATTCGCGTGCCCTACACTCGCAAGGCGACACTAAAACAACGCGACGAAATCCGCGCTTTGACCGGTCAGCGACAGGGGACGCAGGCGGTATACATGTTCGCGATGCGACCGAACACATCCTGGGATCATATTTGCGGGATGGGAATGAATAGAAGTCGTTCGCAGCGTACGCGTGTACGCGAGACGTTGCCGGTATGTGGAACAAAGCGTTCTCGTTCGCAGATCGTTGGAATGACTCAAGGGTCTTGCCGGCAGACTCTGATCCTCCAGTTTCAATGCCTACCGGCACGCCAGTTGTCGACGGGGTAGGCGGGCCAACTAGCGGCGTGTGTCTTTAGCTTTGTGCGATCCTCCTGTTCCCTTCTTGCCCCCTCCCCCCCGTCGAAGGTAGCTGTTGCCTTCTGAAACACCCTCTTCTCCGCTCGGCACACACGTTCGCGCGCTCGTTCGCACACGTACTCCCGGGCGCCGAGTCTGCCGGCGTAATATTCGGGATTAGCCGGAACTAACGTACAAACAGAAGTTTCACTTTCAAACAGCGGGGCGCAGTCGAGCGGTCGTGATGCGGTGTAGGGGGGTTGTTGTCGGAAAGCCGTATTAGCAGCCTTGCGCGAGTGTAAACATCGCACAAATCCGCCATGCAGCCGAAGCCGGCGCGGCGCGCTGTGTGTTGCGCCGGAGGAACTGCAAATACCTCATCCGGCTTTGTAGATTACCGCGATACCATTAACAAAAGAGGGCGCGCTGCACTTCCGGTCGCTTTTGTGGCGGCCACGGCGGGAGGAAGACAAAAGGAGCGGGAGAGTCATGGCGTCATTAAGAGGGCGATTCATTATTTTTGCGCCCCGTCTGCGCGGAACGCAGCTGGAACGAACATTGTTTCTTCGGCCGACGTTCATGCTCGCGCGCGCGCACGAGAGCTGTTCGGATCGTCGGGCGATCGGGCGGAGCGCAAAGCCGTCGCGTTCCAATCAACAAGCGACTACACTCCGGGCGTAATTGAAAATTAAACTGTCTTATCTGCCCTCGCCCACCGGCCTTCATCCTTTCTGCTCGCGCGACGGGGGCGGCAGTCGACTCACACCAGTCAACTAGTCGCGCCAGCCTTTCCGGGCCTCCAAATAACCATTTCCAGGGAGTGAATAGTTAATTTCCTAAAGTTTCAGCTTGGTCGCCTGAATGCCGCATTGATTGGTACTCCAATCAGTTAGGGGTGAGCGTGGGTGGGCCGGTTGAAGGAGGTCGTTGAGGAGGGCGGGGGAGGGGGAGGGGTGCAGAAGGAGGAGTCGACGTCGACGTCGACGTCGGTGGCGTCGGAGGTGATGAAGGGAGCGAAGGATGCATCTCGCTCCATCGTTGAACCTTCGGGCCAACGGAGAAGCGGCCGGGGGTTGGAGGGGGTGGTAGGGGGCGAAATTGAGTCTCCTAGAGGTGATTATCATTCGAAGTGGTGGGCTCATCCCCCCCACCCCCCGACGTCGGCTCCTCGCTCTCGCCTTTTTTCTACAACGATCGCCCGGCAAGATTGCTTTCATAAAATCCATTTTTAATGGAACCAAGCATAATCACCGTTCGGCATTGTTGGGCGAAATTGCATAGTATACCCCGCGCGATTATTTTTTTCCCCGTTGGCCGAATGAAAGGATTTCGCGGTGGATCGTCGCGACGCCTCCCCTCTAACGTCTTTATAATCGCAAATTCGCCGAGCCGCCGGACAATTACCAACTTCCACGCGCCACCGAAAGTCTCACCCGCGCGATCGATCCGCACGTCCGCTTTTTCAATATTTCAATCACCGACGCGTCGAAGTAAGGTCCCGAGAGAGACACGCTCGCCGGCGGAAGGTGTCCTCAATCCGCTGCCGGCCCCCACGAAATCCTCCGAGAGAAGGGGCTTTGAATTCTGGAGAGGAAGGAGACGCGGAGAGTGGCCGCTGCTGTTGGATCGACAGTCAGCCTCCACGAGATTCCGCCGGGAATCTTGACCGACGATCTCCGTGACGACTCGGCTCCTCGACGGATCCTTCGTGATACTCGGAGACGACTGGGCGGGTGGATGGGGTCGCGGGAGACCGTGGGAGTGGGGTGGAGCGAAGGGGCGCGGCGGACCCGAGGAGGGAAATCCATCCAAAGCTTTCCAAGAATGTTGGAGCGATAAACTCCTGTCGGAGCTCCGGCGGTATCTCTTGCCGGCAGTAGCAGCTCCAGGAGGCGCAGGGCATCGCGCCAAACCAGTTTTAAATGCGCTCTTAAATTTCACCAACTTGCGACGAGCCGTAAACCATCTCGGCGGCTCTACCGGGTTAGGCTGCTCCGCTCTGCTCTGCTCTGCTCTGCTCTTGTCGTATTTGGCCGGGTAGAAGTACCCGCAGAGTTCCTGCGATGGGATCTGCCAGCGGATCCTTCGTCTCCCTACTCCGCCGTCCTAGCTGCCACCCAACGTCCTACGGATTACGGACCACCCTAATCCGGATACCAGATTCGATCCTTTCTCTCTTTCTCTTTTTCTTTCTCCCACGTCCTGCCCGCTCCGTGCCCGTGTCTCTTGTGTCTTCCCGATTCTTCCGATCTCCGTATTTTCCTTTACCCCGGCGCACATCGACTACGCTCTCGAACGGCCAAAATCGCCCCGGCTGTCACTTTTACGGCGAGATAATTTTCCGACGCACGGAAGGAAGCCGAGAGTTGCGGCGCGGTCGATGGCGAAGACAAATGTGGTTGAGTGCATTCGACGTTCTTCTCGAAAATGTCCAAATTTCCCAAAACACACACTCTCTCTCTCTCTCTCTTTCTGTCTCTTTTATAGAATTCACGAGCGCGCGTTGTTCATAAATGCACCAACTCCGAATTTATCCATGGCTCGTCTCCCATGGGAAGACTCCCACTCTAATTGGGTCGAAACCCCAAGCCTTGCAAATCCTCGCCACCGCGAATAAGGTTTATTCCCAAGAGAGCCTGAAGGATTTCCGCGCAAGTTAGGCAATGAGGGCCGAAGGATGCTCGTCGGTATATGCGTTCGCTTATGAGAAACCGTGCTGGCAGGTTGCGCGCGACCTACGAAAACGCGACGCCCTTGACGAAAATATCCCGGGCGCCCTATTGACGGAGCGCCTACGTCGTCCAGGGCCATTCAATCACGCGGATTAAGTTGCCTCGTCGTCTGGCGACCCCGTAGGGGTGGAGCTAAGAGGAGGGCGACCTAACAAGAAGGAAGACAATCTCGATTTATCGCCGCCGTTGAAGGCTGCCGGTTATGAAGCGACGGTAATGAAATCCTCTGATGTAAGTGTGTCGGTCGTTGTATGGGGGAGTATGTCGCCGTACGAGAGTGCGGTGTACATCTTAATGCCGCAGGCCCATAACAATAACCACCACGAAACGGGCGAGTAGCCTCAGCGGCAATAACACCGTCTGGCTTCTCCGTGCAACACCAGGCACCGCCGTACGCCGGCTCTCCTGGATATCTCGAAGCAATTACCGACTAAGAGACTGGGGCCTCGTTAAGGTAATAGTGTCCATTATCTCGGGGCATAAGGGGAAGAAGTAAACCAGAGCTCGAACGCACGGAACCCAAATAATCAACGAGCTCCCTCACGAATGACCTGGCCGGCTGGCGAGCCCTCGCGATCTGTCCATTATAGAAAATGGACACTGCCAATGTCACGGACGCTGGCCAGAACGCCAGAAGTCGAATATGCTGTTAATGCGTTTTCGTGAAACGGGGCTATTGGGATGATCTTTGCGAAGTTTTTGAAGAGCGTACGTTTATTGTACGCGGGACTTCTTTTTTTGAAGTACATACTGTATTTAGAGCAATGTGCGCATATAACGGAATCACTTACGTCTCACACGTCCGCCGACCATCGGCAGGCATCGTCTCGCTGATCCTGCAGCGGCTATCGTTCACGCATTATCATAATCGCGATTGAGCGGAATTCAATGAGGTGGATCGGGTCCTAGATTCCGTTAATGGCGTGAGCTCTGCTGCCGTTTAGCTTCGGGCGATAGTAATGGGCCTGCATCGGGACTGCGGTTTCGGTTAGAGCGCCGCCGTCGAACAGCAGCCGACGTCTGGCGTCCCTCGTTCGCGTCGTTCTCATCGTCGTAGACGTCGTCGTCGTCGTCGTCGCGTTTTACGGGGCAATCAAGCAACTAATGTCGAATAGATTACGTGCGACGTCTGGAAGTGGAGCAGACGAGAGGCGAAAAAAGGAGAAGGGTGCGGACGTCGAATAAAGAAAGAGAGTGAAAACGAGAAAAGGACGAAGAAGAAGAAGAAGAAGAGACTGTCGGATCCTTCACCTTCCTGCCTGCAGCCCGCTTGCCTTTTATGCGAGAACGATGGCGAGAGTCTAGGCGAGTGGCGTGGTAGCGGCAGCTATAGGTGACCTCAGTCTCCGAAGGACTCGGTAATTAAATAGAAGCCGCTTCTCCGGCTCGCGGACGAGTGGAGCGCAGATGCTGGCCTGCCTCGACGTTTCTTGTTTATCGCCACTGCCTCCGCAACGTTCCCTGCGTTTCCGTCCCACTCCTTTTTCCCGGCGGGTGTCTATACGGTTTTGACGTTCATTTAATTCCATTAGACCGCGGCGAATTTAACGAACCCGATAATTGACGCGGAAGATCAAAGCGGCGTGTGCCGAGGCACGATGCTGTCGCGACGTTTCGCTGATCAGGACCGCGATGCAGAGATCGTCTTTGTGGAATCAGGTAACCGAAGGAGGAGGAGACAGAGAATGAGAGAGAGAGAGAGAGAGAGAGAGAGTATTGAGGGTGGAACGACGTGGAGGGCGAGGCAGAGAAGCCCGCAAAATCTTTAAAGCCGCTCTTCCTCGTTATCCTCCGCTTCCACGCCGATCGCGAGAGAACAGAAGGAAACACTCTCTTACACTAGCTTTGTTCCACTTCCTACCTATATGCCTCCTCGAAAAAAGCTCGACGTGCTCCTCGGAGTCTCTCCGATCGCGGATCGCGCTGGCTCGTTATGAAAAAGCTGAGAGCAGATGTCGCCTAATAGACGCGCGCACACGGGCCGCGCGCGTACGTGTGCGCGTGCACGTGCATGGGCGCGAGAAAGGAAGAAGTTCGCCGGGGACCTGCATTCGATGCAGTTGTTAGCGACTGTTCGCGATAGGAGACGCAGGAAGAAAAAGGTCCGCCCGGCTGTGCCGCCTTGGGAGAGCGTGGAGAAACGAGGAGCTTGGAAAAAGAAAGAGAGAGAGAGGAACAGGGAAGGAGGACGAGCTAGACGAGAGAAGAAGGAGAGACCGAGCGGAAGAGAGTGGAGAACCTACGAGAAGGAGGAGCTGGCGCAACACTCCCCCTTTTTCGACGAGATGCGAGAGGAAGACGGCGAGAGGGTTGCGTCGGGGGAGAGAAGGAAAGCGATCAAGGCAAGGAAAGAGAGAGAGAGAGAGAGAGAGAGAGAGAAGGGGTGGCTGTTGCTGTTGCGGCCGCGGCATTACCTCCGCACCATTAACTCGCAAAACTTTCCGCTTGAATCTTGTTCTCGACTCGACTCGTCCGCCCCATCTCATCCCCTTCCTCGCCCTCGCCCTCGCACCCCCTCCTCCTTCCATCACGGTCGTCCCTTGCACGACCAAAAAGATCCCCCATACTTTGCAAGTGCTACCAGACCACCGGTGGCCCGATGCTGCGCAGGATCGTGTATCTGACTCCATTTGGAAGTTATCAACATAAATAGTAGCTGTGTAAACGAGCGTGGCCGTGCGAGAGAAAGAGACGACGCGGGGGTGTGCGGGGGTGAGGATTGTGTTGCGCACGCTTTATGCCCTCCGCCATTAACACCGTGGCAGAACCGCAAACACGCGGACATTGCCTTGAAACGGACGTGCGCCGTGTGTACACACGTTCGCAAACCGGAAAGGAGGCTCTCTGTCGGTCTCTCAACTTGTCTCTCTCGCCTTCTCTCCTCTCCGGCGCACGCAGCTGGCCGAACTTTTCCAAGTTTTCGAGTGGTCGCTTCCTGCGAGACAGGAAGAAATAACGTTTGCCAAAGTACTTGCTACGGCCGCCGTAAAGGTCTCGCGGACCGTTCGCCGTAATTCATTGCGCGCTAGATCTATGGCCGGGGAGTTTAGTTACGACTTGCCGAATGCCGTTTTAATCACTCGCATGCGGCTCTTGAGCGGTTAATCTTTGGTACGCTTTAACGGCGCTGTTTTCTAGCGCGAATAAATTTGAGAGTCCGCCGCCTCGGCAGACTGTTGTTTGGTTTCGATGGGTGTAAACGGTACTTACTGCTGAAGAGTGTGTGTCAAGGGAGACGTAATAGGAATGCAGTGAACCCGTTGACACGACACCTACGATTTTTCTACGAAAATTTACTTAATTCTACGAAGAAGAATTATACAAATAGAACATGTAATGACAAAAGCAGTCCTGCCTAAAGCGTAACATTCTGGAATATCAAACTTAGTATACTATAGTTTAATACATAACAATTGATTATCAGTTTAACAGTTTAACAGTCCTTGAGGAGTGCCAGGAAAACCGGCCGAAACGTAGGACATCTTTTTCTATTCATCAGACCGATATACCACGCCAAACACTTAATTACCAACATCACTCCTGAATATCGCCTCTCAATCCACGTGCAGCGAACGCGTTTAAATAGAAGTGCAATTACAAATGAGGTCATATTTGATTTCGGCGACACGAAGTAACGATCCGCCGTCGGAGGCAGAGTTTTATCTCTGGAAACGCGCGATCGTATCGCGTCTGCTCGGAGGGACAGGCTGGTCGAAGTAATCGTCGTCAATCGAAGTGGTAGAACGTAATCCAGCCGTTCGTGCGATCGATACAGGCTAGTTTCATGGCACAGACAGTCGGCTGGCTTGAAGATCGTCGTCGTGCCTCGAATAATCCAGGGCCTAGATACCCCCCTTTCACCCTCTAGATACGAGTTTCGAGCCGCTCCACTCCTTTTTCCTCTTTTTCATCTCTATCCGCCTGCCCCTTTTCCGCCGCTTTCCCTCTTCCACGCTCCTTCCGCCCTCTTCTGCAGTCAGAGAGGCAACGGCTTGTGTTTATACGTTACTCTCCACCACGGCCGGTCCCCCACCTCGCCCGCTCGAACCCACGGCAAGCAGAAGACGATCCTCAGAGGGTTGCCAGCTACTCCGGAGTTAATCAACCATATGGAGCGTGATTATATTAGCGGGATTTTATCGAGTTTTCTCATAACGGAGTTACCCGTGCCCGTGGATCCGCCAGGGTTTCCCAGGTTATTGGTATTGCCAACCTTAAGAACCATCCCTCTCCGCCGACAGGTCTCCGTCGACTCGCAGCCGGATGCACGGTCCGTACAGAAGGACACGCACACGCAGGCACTCGGACTCGACGTCTTCCGCACGCACACGCGCGCGTCAAAGACGATTCCGCGTTCCGCGATATTACTTTATACGGGCCCTACCCGCCGGGAAAGTAGTATTGCATATTCCGTTTTACGGCGCATAACAGACTCCTCGTACCTCGTACCGGAGCGCATTGTGCGCGCAGTTCCCTTCGCTTTCGTCTTCTGCTGTGAAATCGATCTTTCCCCGAAAATGGCACGCGGCCGACTGAGAGGGAGGGGTTGGCCCGAGCAGTCTCGAGGACGAGGGACGACCGCGAAATTGAAAAATAACTTTACGCGGCCACGTAGACGCGCTCCTCTTCCACCGTATACGACTTATACGGTTTAGGAGTCATCAAGCTTTATCGTGCCTCGTAGCGTCATAAAGTCCTCGCTCCCTCTTACTAACGTGTACCTTTGCGCAGGCTGAATTTTCGGCGATAAGGGAGAGAAGTCGGCTTCAATCGTTCGCCGAGAAAATGGTCGACCGCGCATATCGCATTTACGGTATCGAGAAGGATAGCACAGCCCTCTTTCTCTCTCATTCCATCTTTCTCTGTCCGCGCGTCACGAATATCGTTAAGGGACGGCTCTGGGGCGTCGTCGTAAATTTGAAGACGCTCATTGGAAGGTTCGCGGATATGTTGAAGAGGCCGTAAGCGAAAGCGAAACGCGCGGCCTGCTGGAATCGATCGCCGGCTCCGATTGTTCGTGAGAACTGGAGCGAGCGTTTATCCGGATTTTCAGCACGCTCGGAGCGTCCGAGTCAATGCGAAGGCGGCGAACGTGCGGCGGGAGTGAACGGCATGTCGCGGGGTACCTAGTCTTACCTAGCTGATTTGTCTACCGTGGCGAGTGCTTGTTCGAAGCTCACCGGCAGGTAACTTCCACGCGATACGTGGCTACACACCCCACCCCTCTCTCTCTCTCCCTCCCTCCCTCTGAGCATCGAGTTTGCTCGCACGGTCGTTAATACCTCAGGGGGTTGCAAACAGGCACCCGGTTAACTCCTCGTGCAAGGGCGGCACAAGGTATACATATAGTTTCCGGCATGACTGCGCGAACTGCAAGAGCACACGAGACCCCCCGACAGGGACCACGAAAACCGAGCGCAGACCTCGCCGGTGCACTTACCTGCCGGCTACTCCCAGCTATTATGCTATTTCTAATTAATTTACGGACTGAAAGTGCCCACCTCCTCCTTCCTCCCGCGTCATTCCTCTTTCTCGTTCTTTCCATGTCTGCTCAGCCGCGTCTGTCTCCCGCTCTCGCCAGCACAGGATTCTCTGGGCGTCTTTGTCCGTGACGTTCGTCGACTCTCTCTCTCTCTCTCTCTCTCTCTCTTGATCCTCGACATTCCTCTCTGCCTCTGCAGTGAGCTTCGCGTCTGCCTCGTTCGCCCGCGGTCGCTGCTTCGCGTTTGTGCAAAACGAGAACGTCGGCCAATTAACAATGCGAACATGACACCCGCGCGTCGACCACCCCCGTCGGTCCCCCGTCGCACCCCAACCCCCGCGCCAGTCGAAGCCCGAGGCTCTGTTGCGTATATTTAAATTCCATTATTCATAATGCATGAGCCGGCGAGGGGTTGGTCGGGGGTGTTCGGCGCGTTTTTTCACTCGGCGAGTCCCGGCCGAATTAAACAGCCGCTTCGCGGATCTCTGCAGGCACTGTTTTTTTGCCCGGTCCTTTCATCGTCAGCCCCCTCGCCAACCCCCGCGGGTGCGCACCCCTGTCGTCACTCGTCGTTCGAAGTGTTTGGCCGCGAGAATATTCCTCGCGCTTCATGAAAAATTCCTCTTTCACCCTTCGAGTCGTGGGCGTCCGTTCGGACGGACGATTGTAAGGTTCCGTTCGGCACCCAATATTTCGAACCTCGTCTCATCATCAGGCGCTCCCTAATAATTCGTCGAGACGAGTACGCCGTAAAAGATCATACCGTCTCGGGCGTCCGTGGAACAACGTCGTCCCGATTCCCACGTGGATAACGTATTTAGACTATGACGCAATTATGCCGGTGGCAGACGAGAACGGCGTTCGCTTACGGAATCACGTCGCGAGTGAAGGATATATCTTTAGTACGTACCCGCTCGTAAAGTGTAATCGTTCTATAAGGATTATCGCCGCGTCGAATACTTCCACGTGACGGCGCCATCTCCTGTTTCCCGGGGAGGAAGGAAGGAAGGAAGGAAGGAGAGCGGCGGCGGCGAAGGACGAGGGAATGGAGAAAGAGAGAGAGAGAGAGAGAGAGAGTGCGCCGTCGAATGCATGGAAATAGGGCCGTTCCGATGATGGCGTCTGGGTGGGGAATGGGTGCCATTACGAGGCCGATTATCGGGCAGTTACGTGAATTCTTCAGAAGCACCGGCGTCTCGCGTGTACCGGCACTGTGCCGGTCCCTTTCTCTCTTTATCTCTCTCTCTCTCTCTCTCGCACCCCCATTTCTCTCTCGCTCCAAAATCATCCTTCCTCCCGCGCCAGAACTACTGAAATAACAATACAGCGATCCTCGTAATGAGAAACCGATAGTACGACGCGATACCACGTGCGAAGGATCATCGTAAATTTCGAGGAGGGTTTTTAGTGTGGTACAACACCCCTCCTCAGATATGGTCGGTCGCTATCGGGCGGTCGTCATCTTCGTGTTTCGAAGGGTCTGCTCTTATCCGCGTAACTATTTGCTCCGCTTTTTATCGCCCTTACCCCCGGCGAGACCTTACGACCGACACGTGTGTCGCGACTCGCGCGAGGGGGGCGAAACGAAGAGAGAGAGAGAGAGAGAGAGAGAAGACGAGGTTCCTTTTAACGGAGCCAGCTGCCGTTTCCATTATTCTGCGTTCCCGGCCGGAACGGCGTGACGGTAATTTTTATTTAAAGCGTTTGAGCATTCTTTAATTCGACGCCACGGATTTCCTAGGTGACTTCTTTCGCCCGTGTATACCAGCTGATATTGCATTCACGGCGGTACCGATCCGACATCGTTTTCGAGTCAGCGAAGGGTGGAAAAAGTCGGAGCATAACGTTTCAAACATTATACGCCATGTATCGTCGCCGGTTAGACTTCCTCCGCAATTTTTGCAGTATTGAGTCCGTGTCCACGGAGTACACCTATACCTCGCTATAGGGCCGCTCTTTATACGGCATTTCGCTATAAAGGCCTTTTCTAATTATGGGACTCTTTCGATTTACGGCCCACAACGATTCGTTATACGGCCAAAAAAATGCTGTAGTGTTACTTTCTGTTTAGTTTCAGCTTCTCGATTTAGGCGGCATTGCTACATTTTGCATCACGAAAATATGAGGAACGTTTGGCACAACATTATCATCGTTTTACTTGTATCAAAATAATTGATTCCTTATACGGCTTTTCGTTTTACGGCCAACTGTTCCGGAACATCCCACTTCTGACACCAATGTTGCGTGGACGCGGACGAGACATTTTACAACGCATAGAAATACGAATCGTAACACAGAACAATTTAGTAGCACGTCCGTCTCGTATGAAGACCAGAGGAAGACTCATTTGATTTGGTAACCAACAACAACATCAGAATGTCGTTCACATAAAATCGATATAACTAATTAACATTATAAACATTACGACAAAATCAATAGCATTTGCGCCAACTTCGTCGTGTCCTTCACGACCGTAACAATATCTAGACCGTAAAGCGAGGTATGTCTCCATAAAGAAACCTAACGTATCCTCGAACCTCGGAACGCTTTCGCATCAAGTCCCAGGACCCTCGCGTTCCTCCTTCGTTCGCACTCTGCACCTTTTTCTAATCCGCGCGCCACATCTCAAAGCGTCCTCCTTCGAGATCGCGGCCGCAAGTATTATAATCAAGGACAAGAGCCCGCCAGCGGGAGTCCGCTCGTAAGCGACAAAAGTACCGGCTGCCGCTCGTAGTTCGGAGATACTTTGGACACTCGTTACGGAGGATTACATCACGGGCGCCGTCGAGGGCCGAGACCGGGAATATTGCAACGAATGAACTGACCTCTCCCAAGACGCGGGGCTTGAATTCCAGTATGGGGAAGTCCGCCGGGAAATGAGCCTCGACGCCCCCACTACTTCCAATTAAAAGTTACGCCGCTGTTGAACCAGAGTTAATGAAGGAAATAGAGAAACTACAGCACCGCTGGCCCGCCGCCCCCTCCCTTCGTTCACCCTCCTTCGATCTAACCCCCAACCCTTTCACCACCGTCTCACGTTTCCGCTCATTGATTTCCTTTTTTCGCCCACTCCCCCCCACTGCATCGAACCCAAGCGCACGCTTTTTGCACTGTCGTGCTGCGGGGCAGAACGCAGATTACGCGACGGACTACCAGAAGAATTCCCGCAGGGATGTTGGTCGCGAGAAGTTGGCAGGAAGAAAGAGAAAAAAAAAGAAGAACGTGCCTCGTCGAGTCGGTCACAATTCGTGCGGTTCGGTATTGTCGTCAAGGGCAGTTCTCTGGCCGGACAGTGGAGTGGCATTGACAGCGATGAACCGGTACTACCCGCTCTTTCATACTGTCGGCCCTGATGTTTCGCGAAGCTGAAAGTTGACCGAAATCGCGTTAGCGGCGCGAAACTTTGCCGGCGGACTGTACGACGGGACTACCCGCACTGACTGTCCAACTTTCACGCACCTCGTGGGCTCCTTCTTCCCGGGATTTAATAGTCTAGCGATAAAGCTATTAGTCTTTATTAATTTGTAATTAGAGAATAAAAGTTTAACGCGCCGAAATGGCTTTGAAAGTTTCCGCCGGGCTCCGACGGACTCGATAGCCGAGGCACGTGCATGGGCCACGTTATTCTTTCACGATTATGAGCACGATTACGGCCGTTGCGTTTACGGCACGCTCGACTTTCCGATACGGCCAGGACCTGCGAGAGACGGAATCCGTATGACTTATCTCGGCCGCGACTACTGCGCCGGACGTTTCAACCTGAGCGAATGTTTTTCTTCACACAGACACAGTATTTACAGGAATATTATTGATTATTACTATATTACAAACCGTAGAAAACAAAGAATGAAAATTGAACCGGGAAGATCGTAAGCGTCGTTGAAGAAGATTACTAGCTGCGAATAAAAACGATAATGACAACTGCAGTCATATTAAAGATTCAATTTGTCATCTGCTTCAGCATGCCATATACTCGCACCACCACTTCCCATGAACCGTACCATATACGAAGACGACGTTCACCCTCAACCCTCCGCGACCCTGCCATCGGAATTTTTCGTTTCCACCCATCAGCGAGCTCGATCCTCGAGAGCAATGTAAATAGTAGCTCGCCGCGGAGTGTATCGATACGAAACGAGATCGAGAAACATTTGTGTGTAATTTAAAATTTCAGTTTGTTCTCCCCGCGTGTCCCTGGGTATATCCAGCAGAGACAGCCAATATCCTTTGTCGTCCATGTACGAAGTTCGACGTTTGCTCGAAACTTGGCTTCTTCGGCCTCCTCTTCTCCCGGTCCCGCCGAGCTTCGGTCCTTCTTGCCTTTCCTATCGTCGAGCGGAAAGACCTCGGTGGCTCTCTATTTATTTAATACAGCTGCACTATCCAGCCGGCTTCTCCCGCTCCCGAGCCACCCCTTACCTCCAACGAACTTAGGAGATACGGAGCAGACAGCGCCCGAGGGTACGACCGCCAGCATCCTCTTGGAAGGAGGCCTTTTGTCGCGCTCCTGTCTTATTTACCTCTGGCCAATTGTACTGGCAGCGGTGCATCAAGTAATACGGCGGATATGTGCTTCCCCAGACCGCCGTCGTGGGACCCTGGCGAGTCGAAATATCGCGGAACACGCGACATTTTACACGCTACGCTGGAGCCCCCTTAGACGCTCTTTGTGCCGCGCACGAGTCATTCTTGTTTGACTCGACGACGCGTACGCGCATGAGATGCTGACATGAAAAATATCCACGCGAGGGACGTCGTTTCCGCGATCGTCGGGGTACTCCTACGTGGGCTGATGTGTATGTGTCTGTCTGTGTGTAGGTGTGTGCGACTGTGACGTTCGGACAGCGTTCGCCGGTTGTGTATTCCATGTACATATTTTGAATAGAGAGATCGTAACGAGCTCTTATGACGGCGAGTGGGCTTTGTTAAAAATTCATCTCGCGCGCTGTTAGTCCATCGGCTTACTTAACCGTTAAAACCATGGCAATCGCCTTATCGTTACACCGAGGCAGCCTGCGCGCCGCGTTCATTTATTCACTCACAACGCCCTTCGGCTAATTCTATATTTATTCGATGCGCCGGCGAGCTCGAATACTCGTTTCGAAGGATTACGCGGGACGTCAGAATACAGAGTTTCGTTCGCGAGCGTGTTTGGCCGTTCGTTTGGTCGCGAACGAGTGGCGAGTACTGCGGGCGCGGCTGTTTAATTGAACAAGAACGTAAACGGCGGGATGGTATACGCGGGTCGACGGGAGCTGCCGTAAAACCTCTCGAGCAATCTTCGACGAAAATTATTGGGGTTACGTATAAACCAGACGAATTTCACGTTAAAAGATGGAATTCCGGCGGAGAGCTCTCTCGGTGCTCGAGTAATCCAGATGGGAGAAAAGATTGAAGCTTCGCAGGTCGGGCAGAGGGGGAGGGGAATGAGAGAAAAGGAGACGAGGAAGAAATTGAGGCAAACGGGAGAAGAGAGCTAGAGAATATTGGTAAACACCGTACACTCCCTCCGCTCACCCCTCCCACCTCCTCTCTCTCACTCCCTTTCTCCGTCTCTGCGAAGGATTATGGAATAATCCAAATACTATAAATACCAGACCGGCTCCACTGCACGGCGAGCTCATCCCTTCGGATAAGAGCCTTAAATAAATAGAGCGCGAATGTTAAAGCGGACTTTAAATTATTTATTTAACGCCGCTGCGAGTTTTCCTCCGCCTCGCTCCCGGACGCCCGGCTTAATGTGCTTTAATAATCGCGATGAAAATGCTCGCTGTGCACCGCGTACTAGAAGGATCCCTCCCACGCACGTCGGGACGGAAAATTCGAGGGACGGCCGAGCGTTCGACTTCAGACGCGAGCTATCGGTTTCGCACAGGTAAACGCGGCACATCGATCGCGGTGCGGAAACTTCGTACGACGCGGACGCCCGGATTTGTGACACAGATGGAAATGTCCGCGCGCGAAACCCGACGCCCGACGTCGAACTCGCTCTTCGTCCCGTCCATTGTCCAATATTGACTCGCAGGTGTCGTGGCTGACCCGCGCGCACTGTTTCCACTGCGCTTCGTCCGTCAGGAAATACGAGAACGAACCCACGAGCCATGTAGGATCGTTTTACGGCGCCGCGCTCGCAGTTTTCCCGTGTCGTATTAACGCGTTAACTGCCGCATGTTAATAGGCGACACGTATGACGCGAGCGTGTTGCCTTTGTCGCAGTGCCGATTGAATGTTCTTTTTCAAGTTATCACCGGAATAATTCCGATGTGCGAATCCCACGTCCGCCGATTTTCTCAGTAACTGCACTTGTTAATGGTTTTTAATGTTTTATCGATAAATGCGTTCAGACGATAAGACAAAATCTATAATAAGCGCCTGAAACGCTTGCAGCCACGTGGTTTGGTATTGAGAGGATCATGGCGAAATTTTCTCAGTCGTGGCTACTAAGGAACTGGTCGCCACGCTTTGCAAGATGGTTGCCCTAAAACGCGCGGACAAAGTCCAAAATTCACGGAATCCGCAGCCACGCTGCCGTAAGCGCGGTTGCCATGTCGCAAAAATTAAAATTCGTAATCGAAGCTTGATCAATGAAACGGCCCGATGTAGAGCTTTGACCATGTTTCGATAAGCAGCCGATGTTGTCTGTGTCAGGGTAAGACGCTGGGAAGGCTCGTATCGTTCGCGAAAATTGAGATTAAAGAGAAGGAAGGAAGGTGGCCTCGTAAAACTTGAAAGCTCTCTTCCGCAAGGGCAGTACCTATGCATTCGATAGGCTCGGGCAACAATTTTATTTCGGTCAGGCGGGTAGCAATGTTTATGGGTCAGCGTGGTATGCCCATAAACGTATACAAACGTTCTCGCAGTGGTGTCGGCGGCGTGGGTTCGGTCGGCCAAAAAATGTTCCCGGCGCAGTAAATATCCGTAAAGTATGGTCTCATATTTTGAAAGGCGGAAGAAGCCTCCACTCCGAGCCTCGCGCCCCCTCTCTCTCTCTCTCTCTCTCTCCTCGGGATCCACCCCTCGCCGGCGCCCTTTTTCCACCCTCGAAAAGCCAGCAACACCCCAGAGCGTGGAAGCGTACCGCTGAGAAAGTAGCCTTTGGCTCTGAACTGGATAATGTAGGTCCCGGCTGTGCCGGCATAATATACTCAACCCCCGCCTCCAGTCCACGGGTCCCCTACAAAGGCATCGCATTATTTAAAGCTCTTACCTCCATTCTTTGTCCGCGGCATTTCCTATTCCCTGGCTTCTCTCCGAGCTTATCGCTAATAATTTATAGCGCGCGCAAACAATGGCCATCAGCACGCCACTCTCAGGATCGAATCGGTCAGCCATCCGGGCGGGCTGAGGTGGCCGAGGGGGAGGGGAAAAAAATAAATGTCAGGCAGTCGCGGAAAGGTAAGCAGCCGGGGGTAGGTAGGTAGGTGGGTTTGGCGAGAAGCGACCGCGAGTAATTATCCTAGAGGCCTGGCAGTCACGATAAATCGTCGGCGGGCCGAGTGGAACGAGACGGAAGCCCTTCGCGGCTCCCATACACAAGTACTACAGTTTCGTGCTCCTGGAAATATGGCTCGCATCGTTGCCGCTGCCCTCCCCGACGCGATAGCGGCATTCGATTTTGATGACCATCCCCAATGTATCGGGTTGATTCTGTCTGGGCGGGGTGGCCGGCCAACACACGGAGAGGAATCACTGCCAGTATCTGCATCGGGGCTGTAATTCGCCCAAGCTGCTGAGTACTCTCGATAATTCTGGAACGTGCGATGCATCGGATCCGTATGCACACACGGCCGCGCATCTGTATGCAGCTAGATAAACCTAGTTACTGGTTTCGGTATGTACGGTATCCGCGATTTCGGCCCTCGGCTCACGGGATACGGGCTGTAACGGCCGCCGGAAATGGCGCCGACACTTTTTCGACCCCCCCCCGTAATGCCCGCATTGTTGCGACGGAACAAGCGACGGGACGAACGATTCCGAGTGTTGGCGCGACATCGCGACGGCCGTCAATTTTGCGCGGATAAAGTTCGCAGCGGCATATGGGAAAGGTTTACTATCTGACGAACGAGATTTTTCGCGGTACGAATCGAAGTGTTAGGTGAACCCGTGTAATTATTGGTATTCCATTCTCGTACGTGACCGCGTCTGTTACTTTCGAAGCGTGCGTGGATTTTTTCTCGGTGAGAAAAATGTTCTCGCTATCAGTCGAGCGGAATCGTTCTGTAATTGTCCGACGTTCTTAACGGATCAGGAGTCTGTTTTCGGCGCGAAACAATAACGCTCGGTGTGCAATGTCTCGCGAACTAGGGAAGTCTATCGGAGGCCTCGTCTAGTTTACCTTCTGCCCGGCTTTGTAAACCGTGGCCGCACGTGTGTACACATATCATTGAGTGTGACTCGAAATCGAAGCAGCCGACGAACGTGACGCAGTGACGTAACGAACCGGCGAATATTTCGGTACAGCCCACTCCTCCGCCAACCGTTATTTCTGCTCGCCGTTAAACTTTCATCTGCGCGAATTATCTGCGCCGATAGCCGGTGCTGCCTGTAACCGAGCGCTATCAATATTTCGGGCGAAATATTATGCGACCTCCCCTAGATCGCTCGCTGCCGCATACATACACGGCGTCCCTGATAAAAAGCGAAGCACCCCCCTCCCACCCCCTCAGACCGGTCCGCTTTTATTGAAACAATGTGCGCCGGGGTAAGTTCGGTATTTTATGACCCGCGCGCGCTGTTTTGCGAAAAAACGAGCAGAGCGAGCGAGCGACGGAGGACGGAGCGAGGCGCGATGGGCGTTGACATATGCGAGTGAATTCGTCGGGAAGCGGCACTTTTTTTTCCTCGCTTCGCAAGCCCGTTATCGGCCCGACGAAGCTCGCGTCAATACGGCGTTAACGCGTTAATACGCCTCACGCGCGCGCTCGCGTAATGACGAAACATGCGCCGATGCCACGCGCGCCGTATTATTGTCCGTACGAGTTCGGCGATTCGTATTTATTATGACGGCGAATTGACAATAAAGCGGCGTGTGTGGGGCGCTAATTTAGTGCCCGGCACGTCGCTCGTCATCTTTCAACGATCTCGCCCGTCCCCCGCGTCTATTTAAATCCCGATGCATCGCGTTCCGTCCGACGCCAAGTGCCATTGCGTCGCGATGATTGACAATCATTACGGCATGCGCATGCCGGTGACGAACCGCAAAGCAAACGCAGAGTGGTTTGCGTCTGATGTACGTAATGTACGGCCGGGCAATAACTTCCAATTAACCGGCCGCGCAGGCAACGTCGATAAGACTGCCTTTATTTTCCTCTGTATCCACGTCCGTTCCGTTACCCTGCCATTTCCAGCGACGCCACGCCATACGTGCGCGCCCGGCCTCCGACCGTTTCAACTCTACGCCGGAACACACGTGCGCGTAAAAAGAGCAAAAGGAAGTGCGCCCCGCGGCGTCGAGCTCGGTTTGCGTTAACCATCGCCCAGACTTTGCTTCCTCGATGTTATCCAGTGGGGGCGGTGGGTTAAATATTTGCCTCGTTTTTCCTCCCCCACCTCCTCCTCTCCTCCCATTTTTTCGCCCTCCGCGTGTCTCGCGATCGTCGGAATAATAAAAAAGAAAAGTTCCTTCTTCACGGTGCCTAATAAAAACTTCGGGCACGGGCCACGGGCCACGTGACTTTTACGGTCGACCCTCGCCAGATCTTGATCCGCCTCTTTTTACGAGTGACAGATATCGCGGACCGGAGGAGCGTTTCGTGTAATTTGACCCGTGAAACCGTTCGCGTCCTCTCGCAAGCGCGCCGCGCTCTTCCCTCGAAAATCAATTTCACGATAAAACTGTAAACGCGGTAATCGCTCGTTTTCCGTCCGACAGCGCCGGCGTAATCGCGCTTTCACGGCCGATGCTCCACTCTTTTTCCATCCACGGTCCACCTGCATCGACAAGCATCGTCGGATCGGCCTCCCTTTTTGCGACATTTTTCGCCGATCGCGATGGCCCGATACGCGGTGTATATCTTCATTGACTGGAAACAGGCGCGCGTGCGGGCGAAAATTCGGAGCGAGCCTGGCGGATATCGGTATCACCGACGCGACGGCCGCTGCCAGTCCGGCCGAAGTTTCTGTAATTTCCGTGAAATTCGGCCCCGCGATACGGCGATGATCGCGGAGGCGGGAAATTCGAATTCGCCGGAGCCGATGGGATTTCATAGCCTTTCCAGCGGGCGGCATGATAACCGCCCGGGTACCTTCTGCACCATCTAACGGTACATCCCGGGCCTCTAGAAGCGGCGGGCAGGCAGAGAAAATCCAATTGGCGAATTCCTGGGCGTCACTGGACCGCGAAATGGGGTGGCGGGCGCGGCCGCAGCTACTTCCATCCCCCGGAGGTAGCGATCGTGACGATGCCGGCGCGCTGGTGGTGGCTTGCCAGTGTGCGACGCCGGTGCCGGTGATGGTGCGGGGGCACGAGATGCGAGAAGGGCTTATAAATTGCATACGATAGCGTTAACCCCTCCGTCTCTGCCGTCCTGGAACTCCGCCACCCACGTGTCCGACCAAGATTGCGCTTCGACCCTTCCAATTGATTTATTTAATGCCGCGGTTCGCCCGGCCGCGCGCGCGGCTGGAAAGAAGGGCCGGAAAAAGACGCAGGCGGTGCTGTCCGATGGTACGAGCTTGTCGAACGCGTAGAAAAGCTCGAATAAAGTGGTATTTCGGGGAAGTTCGGTGCGAGCGTTCGCTGGGGAGCGCGGGCGTTTGATTAATCCGAATGCAACTTCGTTTAGTGGTGTCTTGAATAATCGAGACAGTGGAGGGTAAAGGTGGACGGGGGAGGATTTATTTCGTCATCGATCTGCGCGAAGAAAATTGCACCGCTTAACTGTTATGTGGGCGAAGTTAATTATTTTTTAGTCACTTCGTGGTTTCGTGTTTTTGTCAATAAGACTCGGATGGATGTGGTGTGTACTCGTTGATGCGTATGCTTTGGCTTTCGTATGAGGACTGGGCACGTGGCTGCGTTTGCAAGACGAAATTCAGATCGCTCGGCGAATGTCTGCGGTGGTGGTGATTAACGTTACGTTTCGGTCCTGTACAGGAATTTTCCTTGCACGTGTGACCGTCTGTTCGTGTATATTACGCTTGAGACAACGTCTTGTATTCTACTAGGATCGCGAATTACGTGAACTACGCCTAACACCTTTTGTTAACGATCATTTTGTTATTTTTTGTTTATACCCCTGTGTCGTGCACGACTTCCAGGAACGCTATATGCTTGAACCCGTTAGACATATTAGTTATTTTGTTGCGCATTTCACCGTTGTCACCTCTCTTTCTTTCATCTACAATTCTATATGTACTTTTCTGGCTCACTATGCTTCCTGTCCCGCGCTTATACCGTCTTTGTCACCTCTCCTCTTTCATCGTTACTCGCTTGTTTTTCCCACTCTTCGCGTACCACATCTACCCGACATTTCCTTACAGCCCAGAAGCCCTTAGTTCAGTAGCAGATTCGTTTTCGTCTTCGACCGTTGTACACACGTTTTTCATTGCCAAGCTCTGTACAACGCACTTCTTTCTCACCTTACACGTGTACAAGATCAGTTTTTCTTTATACAAGAAACAGTATTCTTATAAACCAAGATCAGTTCCCGTTGGAAGATCCCAAACACAATTAAGGCATTTATAAAATCTAATTTACAAGTGCTGCGTCCGTGGAAGTAATTATCGATCCCAGTTCCAACCACGCGACGCTGTGAACAAAACACTACATAACAGACCCCCCGCCAAATTAACGTTGCCCTAGAAACGGACGACGCTCCGTGTGTCATATGATCAGCATAAACAGAAAATCGGATACCACATAAAGCAGGGCTCGGCACGGTAGGAGAGTGGATTCTCGAGGCTTCTCCCACTCCCGCTATATTTTTCAGCTCAAGCGTCCGCCCCGCGTCACCTCACACCGTCTCATCACCCTCCATGTCTTATAAACCGTCACTAGCCGCGAAAAACAAATAATCGTGTACCGAGAGTGGGGGAATAGAAATTTCTCCAGGGTCGCTTAAGCGACCCGTTTGCCGACCACTGACATAAAGGACAGAACTACTTCTATCCAGCGAAACTGGAAGAAACACCCTGACGGGCCCCACTCCTCTGCACTGGTCTACGTCTACAGCGAGAACAAAATTCGCCACTCGACCGCGCGTCAATGAGTCTCCGGCAGAAGCGGCCGAAGGAAATATCAAGTGTGGCAGGCAGGCAGGCCGGAGGACGGTACGGAAGAAACAGCCTCTCCTCACGGGATTGGAGCCGGAGAGAGCGTGGTCCATCTGGAACGGGCTTAAGAGTAACCTGCCGGGCAGATTGGGGTTTCTTGGCCTCTTACCAAAGAGGGTAAGCGGAGAGCGTTGGACAGTCAGACGGCGTAGCCGGTTGCCGATGCCGGAGACGGTGCCGGTGTCGTGGAAGATGGCGCGGCAGGGGGTGGGGCTGAAGAGGCGAACCGGTAGCACATGGCCGCGTGTCTACATGCACGCCGGTGTCGGCGGGCCCTTGCGGCTGCTGGGATCCGCGTATTTACCTACATTGAATCTCTGCCAACCTACAATTACCGGTTACCCATTCTTCCTTCACTAGAGTGTTCGGTGCCTTTGCTTGCCTGCCAGCATGCCCGAGCGGGCGCGGGCCTCTATGCCAAATTCACGAGCCTCGCGTGATGCCAGGTGGATCTGCATAAAGTGTCCGCTCGTCGAACGTATATGCAGGCTCTCGCTGGCCTGGGACGGTAGGCCGATTTTCCTCTCGCCCGACCGTGAACATCGACTGCCAGGTCGGCCGGTTTCACCGGAACAAACGCGTCATGGCGAGGCCGTTGGTGGAAAGAGATCGCTCCACTCGATAGAGGAGCCTCGGTGTCCGGTGCTCGGTCACTGCGATCGGCTCGTTCAATCGTGCACGTCCCGACTCAAACGGTTAAGTGTCGCCGAATGGGGACACTTTTCCGGCCAAGAGCAAACGGCTGAGGTAAATGGCAGACGGAATGCCGTGGGAATCAGTACGTCAAATCGGGTAATGCTTCCTGTCGGATGGTACGGGGAAATAATACGTATCAAGCGCTGATGAGATTATGCGAATTAGTGTGACGCGACTAGTTTAATGTATTGATCGAAATCTTGTGGGGATCGAAGTCTCGTAGAAAGAACGCGGAGAGAGTCAGAAAAAAAAACATGGAGAGAGAAAAATAATATACTTATCGGATAGATAACCTCTTCCTTTTCTGAAGTCGGTTAAAAAGAACAGTGTGTTAGCGCCTTAGATCATATACACTCATAGACCCGCCTTTTGTATAGGAATTCACGAAACGGAGTGAGACAAAGATAAAATCGTCTATGTGATGGCGCATGTGGGTAAAAGATAATTCCAAATGACGGATACTGCATGAAATGCGCTCTAAATATATGGGAGCAGCTACGTTCAAATTTTCAAATGAGATTATACACCAACTTCCATCATTATTTTTCCCACATGTGACGTCAGTAGATGATTTTAAATTTTCCTCAATGCAATTGTCTGAAGCCGTGTTGATTAGTATATATGGTCCAAGGTTAGCGCCTGCTTATTCCCTTAAAAATATGATCATTTTTTTTTTGCCCTATTATAAATATTGTAATTTTCTGATCAAGTCCAACCACAAGTGATCACGTATAAGTTGCACACCAATCTTAATAATTATGTTTGTACCATATCCACCTATAACAGAAAAAAGTAACATCTATCACGAGTGCCACTTCTGTAAGTCATTAAACACAAATCAAGAAATGAGACACAACTTTTATTTATTAAATTCACAAAACACTCCAACATAACGGTTAAATAAAATAAACAATTTAAATACAATGCGCAGTGTATCAGCGTCTGCCTGAGGATCTGAAGAACGCAGGATCCATCCCACCTGATACTACCTCCCTTTTTTCCGTACCTACAATCTTCGCTTATCCTCCCAGTCTCATTACCTATACGTCCCGACACGCTGCCGAACGATCGCTCGCTTACGCCATGTCGGCAAAAATCGCATCAACCCGCACATATACCGATGCGAAACAGCTCTCGTCGAAGGACGAAGGCCGACGTTCGCGCGCTTTAGCCTCTCGTCGTCGATTTATTTGAGCGAACGAGGCCGCAGAATTTCAACGCCCCGTTCTGGTTTTATCGACGACCCGTATACCGGCCGCGCGGGACGAACTGCCGCACTTAACAACTCATAAAGTCGTCGACTCGCGTCCCCGTGGTCCGGCTCTCTCCTGCTCGTAATGCTAACGCGCCGCTATATCGCGTTGACCTCGGTCAGCCCAACGCGCCACTTGCGGCGTCGACTGCGGCGACGCCGACGTCGACGACGTCGTCGTCATCGTCGTCAACGTCGCCCGGAGATTGAAACAAATATTTTACGAGGGCTCCGCGGTTACGGCGATAATAATTAAAAGGCGCTCCTGCCGAGCGAAGTCTGCGAGCGCATCCACTGTAAAGTCGAATGCGGATATTACCGTCCTTCAGCATCCGCGACGTCGAGGCGGCTTTTGATGTCCGAGACCTTTGCGAGCCCCGATACTTCTAATTAGGAAAGGGGCGGACTTTCGAAGTGGCGTCTCCATGCAGACGTACTGGGCGGGCGCGTTTGTACTGGGTGGTCAACGCGACTGAAGAAGATCGACTGTCTCGGTACACGTTCGATGGTGGGCAGAATTGGTTGGAACGAAAATTGAATCGCTGCGAATAAATCGTGTCTCGCGCCTGGTCTTCTTTCGAAAATCGTTTTCACTCCCTCGATATGTTATAGAAATTTGATCGTACGTCTTTGGACACCCTGTACAGGGCGAGGGAAGGCAATAGAAAGGACGGCGGACGGTGGAAATAAAATCGAAGAAAGCACAAAGGCGGTGTATAATTGGTCGATCGAAGAAACGCTGAAGAATGCGATAATGAAAGGGCCCGGGGGATTGTTTGGAACTTTCGAGATCGCTTGCTAAATCATAATTGTAACTCGCCGAGAAACTCGTTTCCGGGAGGGAAGACGGATTTCGCGCCGCCCTCGGCGTTCTTAAATCGTCGGTATACGAATTTGATGTAGGGCCGACGCGCGAAAGGGAGCGTACGTTTTCCACGGCTTTATGTGGCGCGGCCGGCTTCCGTAGGATTGAGTTACTTCTCGCTGGAAATTGATAGAACATCATAAGCTCATTACGGCTGGGAGAACGAAAGAAAGACTTAAGAAATCGTCCTTACACTTTCTGCGCATCTGTCGCCAATGCCTCCCCTTCGAATCGCGAAGCATCGCGCGCACCAGCTCGAGTCCTGACAAAGTCTGATTGTTCTTTTTCAAATTATCACCGGAATAGTTCCGATGTACGAATTTCGCATTCGCCGATTTTCTCAAAAACTGCACTTGGTAGTGGTTTTAATATTTTATTGATAAGTGCGTTCAGACGATAAAACAAATCTATAATAAACGCCTGAGACGCTTGCAGCCACGTGGTTTAGTATTGAGGTGATCATGGCGATCTTTTCTCAGTTGTGATTACTAAAGCCCATGCTACAATCAAGTAAGCGTAGGTTGTAGTTTGAAGGTTGTCGTCGTACGAGCAACAGCCAACCAATCAGAGTTCTCTTAAAACGGAAGTGCTAGTTACAACCGGGTGCCTACGACGGTTTTAATTTCTTAAAACCTACGCATAGTAGATTGTAGCATGGGCTTATGGGGTTATCCTACTGTGACCAACCTCAAAACAGGCTAAATTTTGCGAATTAATTCCAAAAAAACTATTAAGGCGATATTATTATTTTTTGAATATGTATTTCTACACGCTTTAGGGAGCATGAATAAAAAAATTTACAACAAAATGTTTATATTTAAACAAAATATGTGACTTCATGTTCAATGGTGCTCTTCGTGCACGGTTCGACGGTGTACATGATTTTGGCGATTTGGTGGGACTGAAACGGATAAACAATAAATTTTCATGAATTATATTGAATTGGTTATCGTGTGATTAGGGCTTTTTTCCTCCATGTATATGAAAAAAATACTAATGAGGTAGTTTAAAGTGGTTTATATCTTAAATAAAATATGTTATCGAAGAAACCGACCGTCACATCAAAGTTACTATTTTTCCGAACATGTGCATAAAATTGCAAATCAATTAATCAATTACAGTCTCAGATATCGTGTACACTGTCGAACCATGCACCATTGAACACGAAGTTACATATCTTGTTCGAATACAAACTTTTTGTTGTAAAATTTTTCATTCATGGTCCCTAAGGTCTGTACAAATCATATTCAAAAATGAATAATATCGCATTAATAGTGTTTTCGGAATTAATTCGCGAAAATTAGCCTGTTTTGAGGTAGGTCACAGTAGAATAACCCCTTAAGGGACTGGACGCCAGGCGGTAGCTAAAGCATCTAGCTAAAGATCACGGAATCTGCAGCCTCACTGCCGTTAGCGCGGTTGCCATATTACAAAAACTTAAAATTCGTAATCGAAGCTCCGCTTGAACAATAAAACGACGCGAAGAAAGTCCACGCTAGAACTTCTTCCGCCAGTCGGCCACCGCAACGTTACAGTTCCGCAATCGCGGCAATCTCGCATCCCGCCTCTCGCCGACGCAGTGATTCAACATTAGTAACGGAATCCACGAGTTAGCATGCCTCGCCCGCCCGGATTCATTTTTCAGCGACGCAGCCATCGGGCAAAATTCAAGCAGAGTGATTAATTGTCCCGAGCTCAGCCGCTCGTCCGCTCCGCCGCCGCCCGGCGGCACATTGAATTTGCGAGTTACACACGGCAGAACGATTCGTCATGCGGCCCGCACGACTCATGTACTTTGCAACCTTAGAGCCTCGAACGACCTCAGGAGCTTACCCGCGATGCCTCGCGCTGCTCCCAGTTATCGGGGATCATTTCCAGCCCCGAGGGATCGGGCGAGCGGGGCTTAAAGCGAAACGAATTGCCGGCGATACACCACCATACGTGAAGCGGATGCGGAATCCTTCTGCCCGCGACGCGAAAGGATACGATCGGCAGCTGCTGGCGAGTGTCGAAATTCTCGACAGCCTCGTTATTCGCTTCACGTACACCTATCATGCACGCGGCCCTTAATTACGTATCCAGACACTTTCTGTTCGATAGGGAAGAAAGACGTGATCGATGTACAGTGCTCGAGGCACTTATGCGCGATACGAAAATCATGTAAACGCACGCGGCAGGGTGGGACTCGAAAAAGGGCATTCCGTGCACACGATTCCGTGGCGAGGCGGTCGTGCGAGTTGTGCCTTCGATGCGAATAAATTTGCCGGGCTTCCCGTTCAGCCGTCGGCCACGGAGTCTCGCGCAGGTGTGTTACGGAAAGCCTCTACGTACTCTCGTCCGTGCCGGTCTACAGTACGTTAGCCGCGGAACAGATTGTCGCACTATCGTGTAGTTGGCTCGGCGACATTCAGAATTGTCGGTATTTGTCAGGGACCGACGACACGGGAGTCGGAGGGGGTGGGGGGGAGAGTCGATTCTTGAATCGAAGTCGGCCTCGCAGTTGGAGAACACGAACCGGGGCTCCGCGGTTCGTGCTGAATTTTAAATCAGTTCAATGACGTCGTAGGAATGCGATGAAAAATCGTAACGACGACTTCGCTCGACTTTACATGAGAAAGGCCGCGCCTACGTGTGCGTGCGCGCCTTTAACAGACGCAGATGGTACACGCGTGAGGGAGAGAGAGAGAGAGAGAGAGAGTGGGAGGATGTACACAATCGTACAGGCTGTGCCACTGTGGATTTTTATAACGCCTGGTATTTACAGTGAATGCGCGTCAGTATATACCCACCGCGGCACGGCTTGTACTCGTAAAAAATGCTCGCGCGGAATACGCACAGAAGTCATTTCCCCGGAGAGCCCTGTTTATGATCACTCTCAAGTTATACACGCCGTATAAACTGAAGTAAGTACCTACTTTCTCGGCGGATCTTCCCCCGGCTAAGGGCGTATAAGGAAGAGGGACGCGCTGTAAATAGACGTAACAAGTTCTGAAAATAATGTCGTTCCCATCGCGGTATCGAGGTTGAATCTACGACCGGAGACGGCGTCGGGATATTTGCAAGACGCCGGATGGGTAATTGGTTGGTCAACACGAGTGGCGCGCGGGGAGCGCCGGATATTATACGGCAGCATGTTGCCACATGAAACTGATTATTATCTCCAGAATCTACGGAGCGCGACGCTTACTTTGCCGGCCGGACGCATACTCGAAGCGTACGACTCGTCGGTTTAATCTTCGATCGATTCCACTGGGAATTTCGCTGAGCGGCGCGGCAAGCACGACGTAAGTTATTAAAAATAATACTTCCAACATATACGAACCAACCGCTCGCAAGACGGCCGGCCACGTAATTCGTCCGGTCAGCGGAAATTCCCCGCAGACTCTCTCTCTCTCTCTCTCTCTCTCTCTCTCTCTCTGGCAAAAAGGCGATCACGCACATACGCAAAGTCGTCCCGCGAGGGCGACTTAAAATATCCATCATTTTTACGGTCGACGGTTCCTTTTTATCGATAAGTGGTTCGAATGAGTATACGTGCTTCCCCCGCGAGCGCCCTTCCTCAGCTCTCGGCAATACGAAAATGGCTCCCGGTCGGGCAGTCCCGGCTCTCTGCGTCGGACGATAGTCTCGCGCCTCGCGCTCCCGCGCGACATATTCGTATCCCGCTTCCGTCCCATTCGTAACGCGCAAGAAGCGCGCTCGTGATTATTTAAACGGTTACGAGGCTTTCGGGCGATATAATTTCTTCAATATTTTAGCTCCCATTGGAACGGGGCGCCGGCCGCTAAAAGACCACCCACCGAAGGTTGGCAGACTTCCACGTCGTCACCGCAAAACTCCTTCATCCGGGAGCGGGCGCGGCAGCAGTGATTTCGAGGAAACCGCGCCATTTCGCATGCATAATACATTCTAATAGTCCGCCCCTCTCCCCCGTCCCCATCTTCGCCACCCTTCGCCTCCTCCTTCATGCAGCCACCCACATCGAATCAGCCGGCGCAACCGAAAAGAAGCGACGTGGATCGCGATCATTTCGCTCCCTTGTTCTCCTCCCACGCGTTTACCACTCGTTCGCCCAGACCGCCGGCGAACGTCGGGCTCGTCCAATGCCAGCGTCGCCATCGGAATGGCACCGGCTCGCGACATTTACTCGGCTCTTCTGGACCGTCCCTCGACTGAATGCGTTCCCATTATCGCGATTCCTTTTTCGGCCCTCGTCAATCTTCGGCAACCTCGCACCTGTCGCCAGAGCATTCCGTCCGCGATTCGTATAGAGGCTGACGCGTGTACCGTGATCGTCGGATCGGTTTTATTCGGAATCGAACGGATCGGTTTTTGGAAAGATAATGGATAGCTGTGAAAAATATTTGATGTAACATTTTTCGGAATTTTTGATGTTAGCGACTCAGTGAGTGTTGGATGAATCGGGTTTACTGAAAGATGTGACGGTTGAATGTTCGGTATGTTTGCAGTCTGTTTATTCAAAGATCTACGAAGGTCGTTCGCGGTACTTTGATCAATGGTGTCAGCTGTATAAGATTGGAGCGTGAGATGGAGACAGTCTTATTACAAAATTCGTCTGGGAACAGATCCTTGTTCGCCCGAAAACACGCGATTCGCAGAATTCGTCGCGCGACTAATGCCATCAACCCCAATAAGCGCCTGTCAGCAAAATTCTGATTCTTTGATGCCGTAAGACACATAGATGCACAAACAACCAACACTCTCGTCTTCACAACAAATAAGACGACGAAAGCGACAACCCTCGTCTCCAGCAGCGCTTTGAAATTCTGACAAAAAAATAAAAAAAAAACACATCGCCCCCAGTGACCACGGTGCCGATGACAGCGCCGAGCGTCTGATCCAATTGATATTCCGCACGGTTCCGCTCCGCCTATCGAGAGACACACTTATAGGCCACCTCGTAAATCGTTTGTTGTCACGCAGCTTCGCGGGCTTCCTCGTCTGTCCTCCACCTTCGTTTTTCCCTGGCGGAACGATAAACCGTAGGAATAGGCCGTAAATAGTGAGCGGTTTGTCGCTGTCGCGTCTCGAGCCCTGTCGTTGCTCAGCACCATGTATCCCGCGACAAGAGACAAGCCTCCGCGCACGTCGCCGAGGATTTCTTTGAGACTCGTCCGCTCCTCGCACGCGCAACAAGGACGGGCCCGTCGAACATGAACTTAAGAATCCGCGCCGCCCGCTCCCGCTGGGAACGCTGTACTCACCAAGATTAACGTCGCGACGGAAATCTTCCCTCGTCGACCGACCGTTGTTTCCCGCACCATGGCCCTCGACGAATCCGCGAAAATATATTCAAGAGAGTCTCCCGCGCAACCTCGAAATCTTGCTTCACTTCGCGGCGATGGAGGGGGAGGGGGTGGTGGCGCGAAGAAGTTTGATCTCTCGAAACTTTTTAATTACAAAAGGGACGATGTAGAGCAGCGGATCGCTCGCGAAACGATGGGTGGATGGTGGGGGGTCCGGAGGGCGTAAGGCGCGAACCGAAAGTTTCCGGCGGTTCGAGTGGCGGAGGGCCGCGAGTTTTCGGCGTTATTATTCGAAATGAAAAGGCCGCGCGGAGGGGGATGTGGAGGGGGGAGGGGGGAGGGGGGTGCAGTGCGCTCCGCCTGCCGACGGACTGCTCGAAATTCGGTCGTTGCGCTGATGAAGGGCCTACCGCGCTGGAGAAGGTTACTTGGTCGGAGGAGGCACCCTCGGGCCCTCGTTTCTATCATAAAAAAATACAGCAAGAAAGCCTTACTCGAGCAGCCCTTTTGTGGTACTCGACATCCACCGGGAGAGCAACTCCCTCTCACCACGATTGTTGCCTCTCGACGAGAGTGGAAGACAGAGAGAGACGGACGGAAAAGGGGGTGAGTGTGAGAGGACGTGGTGTGGCCAGGGCGGGGAGGGGGTAAGGGGTGAGGTGGGGTGGGAGGAGGGGGGAGGGAAACTTTTAATTGAATAGTAGGATGCCACGTCTGCCGTGATGTTGGAGCATACCAGCTGGAAAATCAATTGGATATCGGAGATTACGACGTGAGGGCTTTGCTGATTCGACCTCGAGAGATGAGAGAGGGTTGAGAGCGAGAGAGAGAGAGAGAGAGAGAGAGGGATGCGGGAGGGGAAGGGGGCGGTCTCGGGAGTCTTTCAGTTACCCGAAGGCTTCGGTCATTGATCCGCACGTAAGGTACACGGCTGATATCTACTTTATTGACACTACAAACTCCGTCCCGCACCACCGACGCCACAATGACCGCCTCCCGCTTTGCTGGCCGGGGGAGAAGAAAACAGGACCGTGTCCACAGTCCGGAAACTCCTCGTTCTCGCACGAACGACAATCGATATACGTGCAAATCTCCCGTCATCGATCAGATCGCCGTAGAACGGACACGACCCTGTAAAATGGTGGCGCGGGCAGGACAATCGGGACTTGATGGGATGAAAAATGCTCTCGTGTAAACGTCTAAGCACTCGAAACTACATTCGAAGATCTTCTCGCAACCTCCTACGCTGAAGTCTTCTAACAAGCCAGCATAGGCTGAATGCTCTTCTACGAGCCCGAATCGCAGTTAATCGAATTCGGAACGTACGTCAGACCCCATAACGAAAGCCTCGCGCACGACTCGCGTCCGCGAAAACTATGATCCCAGTTCATGCGGCTAAGTCGCTCCAATTACGGTGCCCCATTCGACGATACCCCCGCAGGGGCTGGTACACCATCTGGCAAGGTTAATAGCCGCTTCTCTTAGGCGAACGACCCGACGTGACCCTGAGAGAAGGGAAGAGACACGCGCTCGGTGTATGCACATCCGGCCCACTCCCTCCTCCGACGTCTACATAACGTACATACATGCACGCGGGCGTGGATATAGGACACCTTGTACGGTGTGTAAAGGAGCGAGAGGGCCGCGTGTTCGAGGGGTTGCTACCAGTTCAACACGTGCACGGTCCCTGGAGAGTGCCCGAAGATGCGACCAGCGGCGGGGGTGGGTCTTGGGGTTGGAAGTCGGATAAGGGCGAGGAGAGATGGCGGCGAAGACGGAGGGTACCGACGTCGTCGTCGTCCTCGTCGTCGTCCTCGTCGGTGACGGTGGCGGCGGGAGCTCCCACGGGAATCCTCTAAATTTAATATAGAGTCAATTGGAGAGAACCTAATAAAATTGCTGCCGCCGCCCGGAGCTACGAGGCAGCCGGGTTCCCCGTGCCGCCAGCCAAACGGTTGAGAAATCACCCGAGATGCAACGTTAAACACCGCGTCGCTGCAAATCGAACGAAAAACATACCGGCGGAGGGAAAGTCAAAGGGCGGGGAGGGGGTGGCGTGCCGGAGGGAGGGAGAGGGATGAGTGGATGGATGGATTGAGATAGGAGCGCGGCGACCAAGGTCTCGCTGTTGGTTTTTTGCGAGCTCGCGTATGTGGCAGACGCTCGTTGCGACGTTCAGTGGAAATTGGACGCACGTATGAAAATCGCAGAATATTCGGGAAATTTGTAGGGATGATGTATTCTGGTGTAGGAAAGGAGCATGCGAAATGATTGGTTAATTTAATACGGTTCCTTATGGAGAAATCGTGATTGAAGCTCTTTTGTATGGTTAATACAAAAAATGCTGTGCTGCGTTGCCAAATAAGGGTAATTTTTACAGGAAATATTATTTTAAGCCAAAAGACAATTTTTTGTAGTACTAATTACATATTGATCTTCCATTGGTCTGTGTTAAACATATACCAGATTTGTTAAGATGTCTGCATTTTCTCCGTGTGCATTAAGTTTTGATAAGATTGTCTGTCCGATTCCTCCTTAAGGATTCTTCGCGTTGATGTTTAGTGTTTTGAGCCAAGAGGCTCTGAATGCGTTTTTCTGGGGAGTATTTTGTTAATTTTCATCGATCGTACTCGTGCGTATTTCATGGCTTCGAATGGGCAGTTTCTATCTTTAACGCATGCGGCGAAACGGAAATTTATATTGGGTCAAATTATGCGGGAAAATTTGTTATTGTTTGCACGTCCATTATGCGCAGCGGTACGCCGAGTGTACGTCTGAATTAACAATATTCGGCTCTTTGTCGCGTCTGGAATCGCGGACGTGAATTATCGCGACTGTTTACGTACCACTGTTTCTGACGTTTGTATATCAGTTATTGTCGGCAGTGTTTATTCTTCAATTAAACCTCGATGTAATTACATCTGCACGCATATTCGGCACGGCACGGCCGACGTAGAATACGGGGCATATAATAGAACGGCCAATATTAGCGATCGCGAACGGGCTACTATGTTGCTTCTGACTCGAGTTACGACGAGCGTTTATTATCGATTTACACGTAAATCATGCCCTATGTAGCCGGAGCGGGCCGTGTGCGTTTGCGTTTCATTACACATCGCGGATGAACGATTTCGCTCGCGAGCACAATTTTACAATCGTACCAGCTAGGAGGAGGTGGGTCGTGATTGTCGCTGCTGCAAAAGCGGCCGCGCCTGTTAATAATCGTGAGGCGCGTTGCTGGGCCGGATGTTAAAGCTCAAGGTCGCCACCGGCACCGCATCGGGGCGGAATAACTGTCGCGGGCCGAAAATCTACCCCTTTGCCCGGCCCTCCCTCATTTACATTCCGTCCGCGGCGGATAATGAAACCGGGGAAAAAACCGGCGGCGGTTTAACGGGAATCAGCCGGCGAATAATGAAACTGCTTAGCATTCTTTGCCGCGAGCCGGAGAGGCGGAGATGAAATAATTAAATCGAGGGGGGGGCGCGATATCGAGCGAATTCAATACGAGCGCGCGCGCCTCGCGCAACCTTTTTGTTTCACTCGAAAGCGATCGTGACCCGGAGACCCCTTGAACTTCGTTAGCCCGACGACCGAGCCGCGCGTCAAGGGCCTTTCACCGGCGTCGCATCGTGAGTTGCATGAAAACCGAAAAACGAAACGGGAGGAAGGGAGAAATAAAAAAAAAAAAAAAATGAAAAAAAAAAGAGGGAACGGCCCACGAGAAATTTCATTACCCGCCCACCGACGCGCGCGCGTTACGAGCGTGACGCTGCCAATTTTTTTCGGGACAAACGAGATTCGCGAAAAATGCCCGCGCGCCCCGTATGCCGCGGCACGTCGTGGGAGGGGTGGTCGAGGGGCGAAATTTCGTTTAACAAACGGCCTCCTTCCTTCTCTGTCTCCGCAACAACGCGGCGCGCGAGCCCATTGTCACTCGCGCCCCCCTCCCCCCGCGGAACGCTCTTTGAAACGTTAGCCTCGGCGTATCTCGAAGGGAGCGGAATTTTTGTCGCGCACCGGCGATAATTTTCGTCCGTCACCGGATGTCAGTGCGGCCGCGTTGACGGCTTCGTATTTCATTATATATCACGACGTTCCAGGCGCCCACCGCCCCCCCCTCCGACTAAACCGCGCCAGTTCCTCAGGATTATTTATTCGCCAGGTTTCCGTGGGACTGCCGCTTCCGGCAAAAGCGGATACCGCCTACGGTAATGCACCCGCTCCCGACAGCAGGCCTCGTGTGCCGTCGAGGGGAGGGATGAAATAGGGCAAAAAAGAAGTGAATAAAACACGGAATAGCAGTTAGCGAAGAAAAATACGTTGCTTCGCGGAACGCTGAGTTATTCTCTCTGTCTCGCGGGTTCAAAGCAGTCGGAACGCTCGGCGGTGTCCTTTGTGCCGGCGCTTGCTATTGGAGAGCGAGAGTGGTGCAGCGGGAGAGACAGAGAGAGAGAGAGAGAGTGAGATGGTTGGAAGGAGGAGAGTTTTCCCGCTGCAGCACGCACGTTGCCCGCACCTTTTTTCCATCCCTTTACGATCGGTGAATCCACGCTGTCGCGAATAATAAAGTTGCGAGCCGGCAAAGCCCGTGACACTCGTGATGTTACGCGTTTACGGATAAACGGAACAAGGGACGCTTCTAAGGCTCTCCCCCGGCGTACAATCGAGGCGCAAGAGCGGCTAACCGAGTTCAATTTCGCCGCTCTCTCTCTCTCTCTCTCTCTCTCTCTGAGGCCGCCGCGCGCTCGCGTGAGTGCGCGCTTTTTCAAAGTAAAAAGTCATCGCAGGAAATGTGGAAACGTTCCAAAAGGGGCCATGCCGCAATACTGCTTTATAATTAGCTTTTTACCCCCGCCGCGCGCTTTTGTTTCACGTCAACGATCCTACAAGAACAGTTAAGTCCCCCCGACAATCCTCGCATTCGCTCACAATAGACAGTTCCCGCGCAATACCAATTTTCGGTATTAAAACGTTCAGCGTCACGTTAATCCGATATTCCCCGCAAGGTTCGCGCGAAATTCCATTCGGGCCGCTTTTATTGAACGCCGCCAGACTCTCGCCGAGGAACAGTACAAAACAGTTGGCGTTTTCCATAGTGCCAGCCGGAAACGGAAGCGAGCACTGGGGTCCACGGATGCGACGACGCTCCGTGCGATGGTTTAGCGCATTATGACGCGCTGATCGATCAGAGTGCGTGTAGAATAGCCTGCGTGTTTGTCGGTTCGCTCGTCCGTAGGGACGCTCGCATTCTCGACGCATTGCGTGCACGGCCATAGTAATCCCACCGACACGGGCCCCCTTCCTCGGCGATAAGCACACCGACGCCCACACTTCGTGCAAGACTCTTTGTCTATAAGCTGAAAGTACCTCGATATGTCTTATCGTTGCGGGATATTACGTATTTCCATAGATTCGTGCCGTACGCTGATACACGCTTAATGTTGCCGGGCTCCACGCTTGGCATTACCGAGCGGAGCAGTGCGGGGCTGACTGGGAAATTTCGTGCCGGCAGATCGGATACGCCCGAGTAAGATCGTTACACGTGCCACTATCATGCCTCGCTGAAGCCTGTACGCTGCTCGCTACCCAGGCCCTTGGACATGTTCCACTCCCGCTCCCTTCGGACCTGCCTATGACTTCATTCCGAAATCTGCGCACGAAAAAAGTTATACCACCGTTGCACGTCGCGATGTAACGGCCGATCGAGGGTCGCCAGGGATTTTCGAATGAGTCCTGTTTTTGTTGCTCTTGGGGCTGAGAATAAAGTAGTTAAAGTCGGTCGGAGGAGAATTTTCCGCCGGTGAACTCTGAGATTGTGTCTCGTTGTCATTAATGGCTCGCAGTGGAACGTTGGAATTTTCTGAAAAGTAGAGGCAGAAGAAGCAGACGTCACGTTTGAATTCCACGGCACGAGTTCATGACGTAACCAAACGCACGTGGCCTCGCACGGTTACGACGACGACTTAAACGCGTCTCTAATCGTTCAGTTCGCGGGTTCACTCGCGAAAATGGGTCGCCAGCTTTTTCCCGCGGACACAGCGCCGCACTCGCCGTTTTCCATGCCTACCGATCGCGTATCTGGCCGCACGCAGCGACATACAACACTCGTTCCACGGTATCGAGCAATTTTTCCCTGATTACCGCAGCGCCGCGCGATAAGAGTACCTTCATCATCGTACTTGTTAAGGCGTTATCGCTTGGATATTGCGCGTGTTATTGCGCCGCCATAACGCCCTCGATGATGCAACGTTCCCAGCGCCAAGATTCTTTATCGCCGATTGCCGATTTTCGTGGCACACGTGAATAACAACCCCTCAGCATCCGGCTGACGCATGATGACTGGTTTGATGACCCTTTCGATAAGAACACCCCCTTTCCCAGTGGCGTCGTCGAAGAAAGTATCGACACCTTCCTCGAGACCCCGAGGAACGTACGTCAATCTGCCGTCGAACCTCTCCAACTTGCGCGGGCAAATTCGTAATGACAGAGTGCGCGCCCGCGCGCACAGCATGTGTGCGGCCGAGTGAGCCGGCTTCGTTTCTGGGGTGGGCGGGCAATTTTTGCCCGATTGCAATTGCGCCCCGCGATAAGAAGACCTTCGTCGGGCGCGCGGCTGTTAGCCGGCGTTATCGCTCGAGATTACGCAGCGCACGTACGTACGTTATATTAGCCCTCTTCGTACGGTAGGCCGCTCCCAGCGGCGGCGGACGTTAGCCGGCGAAAATGTTCGTCCGGAACACGACACGATGATAACTGTTTCGATTGGCGCGATAAGAGCGAGAGAGTTCGACCGCGCGCGAGCACGAACGCCATTTGATTCTCGGATGCAAAGCTAATGCTGGGCTTGAACACCTTTAATGTTTGTGTTGCTTTTTCGGATCCCGCAGACTCCAGGCTTCGTTTCGGAAAATTGGCGCGGGGAGAATGTTCTGCTTTTGAGTTTTCTTCGTATCGTTTACTCAACGTGCTCGTTGAGGTTTTATGTATGAGAATTGGAGTAAAGCTCTCAGTGTCTGAAAAATACAAGACCGTACCAAAGTGCTGCTTAAGTTGTTCGCATTAACGTGTATTTGCGAATCGTCTTATTAAAAAATCGGCTTACTGATTCGCATCTTGATGATGTATTAAGATTAGCATGTAGCAATATCAAAAGCTTGAAAAGATTTCGGTTTATTTTGTACATTATATCATAAATATAGCGCACTTGTTGCGGCCCGCGTAACGTAACAATCATACGTATGTGACCCGAGAAAGAAAACGGTCGAGTATGGCTGGTCTACAGTAACGTTAACACTGCCCGACTTTCAGCTTCGCTTTTCCAGAATTCGCTCGATTTAATGCGTCGGTGGCGTGATCTGCGCACCATAGCGCAACAGAACTTTGACTTTGCAATTTATATTAGCCCGCCGATGCCATGTGGAGTATGTCGACGGTGTCGGTCCGAAACGACGGGCACGCATATCGCGAGTACTTGAATCATGAAAGCGGCTGAGGCCATTTAGAATAGTGGAAGCGACAGGGCATTAAAGGACGCATAAATTCGCATTAGCTCGGCGCGGATCTACTCGATTTTCACGAAAACCTGTTACATAGCTTTTTATTAACAACCAACCATCACCACCAGCGCCACCACGGTACCATTCGCCATTCACCGGTGTACATCCAGTAACTGGCTCGCGACCCTTCTGCCTGCATGGATACACAACAGTCTACCCCCCCTGCTTTAATTGCACATTATAGGCGCCGGCTATACCCCCGTTGGCCGGCAAATACGCAAATAAATATTCATAAATATTTGCGCTTCGGTATATTGGGAAAACATTTTCGTCGGCGCTCATTGTCTGCCCCGGAATTAGCGATTTCGGCGGGCTGCACGCTCGGCCGTGCTGAATATTCTAAAATAACGCTGTTCGCGGGATTACGTCAATAAAGCGAATAATCGTATGTCAGTCGAGCACTTTTGTCTGCTAACGCGCGATATTCGTAACGGCGCCGACTGGAAGAGCCCGGAGAGCGAGCTGACTGTGTGAAATCTTCCGCGTCTCCATAACAATCAGCATGATTCTGGGGACGTCACGTATAGAAGGAAGATTAAAATACCCTCGCAGCATTTTCGCTCGCCGGCTCACGGTCCCGGGGAAATTCCGCAGTCACTACGTCTGGAACTTAAATATCTGTTAGACGAATATTCCCTTCGGATATCATCTTGATTAAAGCGACGTAATCAAGAGACGGCCGTAATAGAAATCCTTCCTCGCGCGCGACGGCCGACGGTAAATTTCGAGCGCGGGGCGCTAGAAAACTTGGAACATTTCCTGAAGTGCCGCGCCAACGACGCACCGGGGGATTATCCTTAATACTTTGTTATTATATGTCGTTGCGTTGAAAGCGGCCGCTCGTTCTCGCCCGGTTATACCGGGCGGCGATTAAAGATCTCATTGATTCATATCGCGCGACTGCATACGAAAGCAAACGCGCCGCGCAACAGTACTTCTAATTTATGGCGCTGCCTTTGCAATGGTAATTCGCTTGTAAATCGCAGCTACACGGTACCGGTATCGCGTACCGGTTCATCCGCTCAGGAGCCCAGGATGCCGGGCCAGAATTCAAGGTTTATGCTTCCTCGTAGTAGGTAAATGAGCGCGCAAGGGAATGAAGGTGGACTATCCTGCCGTTCGAGCGCCCTCGCCACTTTTCATCTTTTCTTCGGAGTCACGTAGTCAGGTTCGAACTTAGTTCGTTCCCTGTATTCGCTTGATCGGTGGCATGAAAATTGTGTTCAGACCCGAATTTTATTCTTGTAGTAAGAACTCTTATGGCGGTATTCATAGTCATATCTTAGGACTTAAGACCGTCTTAAGCCGAACTTGGAGAGTTGGTCAAAACGGTGCTTAAAATTGTCTTAAGTCTTAAGATCTGACTATGAATATCGCTCATACGGCCGGTTTCACTAACGACGAATAAGTGGTTATTCGTAGAATAAAGTTATTTGTCGGTTAAAATCGATGTTTTTCGTTTCACCAACTTCAGTTAGCGCTTATTCGACAAAATGATTGGTCTCGACACTCTCGTTAACTGACAAATAAATTCTATTGGCCGAATAACTATTTAGAGATTTATCAGTCGTTGGTGAAATCGGGCCTTAGCCATACATCTAAGCACTTCAAACGCGTTCGAACCCGTCGGTAACGGTAACATTTTTTTACTATCCCCGGTAATCATATACGCAACAAGGATCGACATACGACCAATGACTGTACAGGACTTTTCATCCCACCAACTTTTAATAATCAATAATAACTCAGTTTCATTTTTATTGAAACCACATTTGTCGTCAGTGACGCGATAAAGTGGCGAGCGACGCGTCTGCCAATTAATACAATTCCAGCGCATGTACATTTTCGCGGTCCGTCAATCGCGAGTCCGTACAAACTGAGAGAACAATACAAGAAGATGCAATAGAGATTTCCGAGGCTTCCGACGACAGCTCTCGTCCGGACAAGATCGGTTCTCATCTTGTGAATATTGCGGCGACTCGCTACCAAACATCACACTCTCGCGCGAGGAACCGTGCAGGCCTGGAAAAGGGGTACATTTCTGCGGCGCACTTATCCGAACGCTCTTAAGTACCGAGCGACGGATAGACGCGACGCCCGGGCTTTATGGGCACGGGAAATATATCGGCCCTAAAGCGACGTTTCCAATATCCTCCCGGCGACGATCGAGAGCGAGCGGCCGCGAGTCGGTCGCGGCGAAATTTACGTCCATAATACCGGTCTCAACTCAGGACCGTATGAACTTTCACGACGATCGTTTTCCGTCTCTTCTTCTTCTGCTCGTTCCCTCGCTCTCTGTCTCTCTCTTTCTGCCTCTCTGTTCGTGGGACGGTAAAAATCGACGTCGGAATGAACTGGGCCGCCATTCCGGACGTTCTATTTCCGAGCGCTCTAAAGCTATACCAGGTCAGATCTTATAGTCGTGTCTATATCGCGACGGGATAATTATAGCATATCTTAGCTCGCGAGCGATATTTCATATACGAAATGTTCGATCGAACCTCTCGATGGATACGACTCGCAGGTCCCCAGTCACGATCACGTTGCAGCAGGATAACGCTGCATCCGCTCAATCGTGTGCCGAGTGTTTAATAATAGCAGCCGGCATTGCGATCCTGATTAATTAAAAACAAGCCCGGGAATTAACGATATTATTCAATCGGATTAGCTCGACCGTAATAGATGCCATTCCCACATTCGAGGAGCGCGATCTTAATTATACAGTCGTTTCGTAAGACGGAGCGATTAGCATGCAATCCGCTCGGCGATGATTAGTGTATAATTTTCGTCGCGGAACGGAATGCCACGGTGATCCGGGCTCGAGACGTACGCCGACCTTTCGTTCGCTCCCTTCCCGACTGGAGGAGAGTATCGGGTGGCGTAAGCTGGCATTATCGGGGAACGATTTGCGGCTCGAAACACGGTACTTTCGCATTACACGCCCGTAATTTGCCGGCTGCGATGATTGTAACGTAGTTATACTACGTGCCACGCCGAGTTCGAATTGAGCTATGGCGGCACGTACGCCCGCACGTACACTGTCTAGACTCAAGGGTGCGCACCCCTGCCACGCAGCCACTGTCCCTTCTACGCGCGGCAGAATGCGCCGCGGGCGCATGTATCACTCGATATTTGAAGAGGGAGCATATATTATTCACTGTTTAAAGAGACTCAATATTTTACGCGGCCGTATTTATAGAGTTCGCGCTCGGCCGCGACGGGGTTACCGCTATCTAGATCAAGTGTCGGATGGCGCGCTGCTCCTTCTGTGAAGCCGTTTCCAAACTGCGCGCCCCGATACACGGTTTATGCAAATGCGCCGGCTGTGTCATTCTTTGCACAGTGAACATCGGGAAGGCACGTCCTGCGCGCACTGTGCACGCCCGGTGCGTGGTAAAGTTTCAATTTTTTTTCAACCCCACGTTTCATTGTTCATGTCCATCGCGGGGTTGACACCAGCCAGGCCGGATATTGTGCGATACGTCAGCCGGTGGGATGGACTTGAGAACAATGAAGGGGGCATGACCTGGCCGTCCAGCGGGACGTGCGTCGAGCGTACTCGCGTGTTCGCATGCGTTCCGTGCGCATAGTTACCCCAGCGACGTAACACGGGGACAATAAGTATAATTATAATAAACCCCGCGGGACGGTCACAAAGTGCGCCTACCTCAGGCTCGCTGCCGCGTGTGCGAGTCTCTTTCCTCTGTCCATCGTGCCCTTTCATTCTTTCCCGCACATGCACGAGAATGTCATGAGCTGGATGGTTTGCACGCATTACGCTTCGGTCCTCTGCTTATCTGCTTATCATTATACGCACGGCATACTGATTTAATCAACGACGATGATAGGGTAACTTTGCTATGATTGGACCACTTAACTTTGTGCGGTGTTGATGATAAAATGGTGTTCATGAATTAAAATCAATAGTTTACATAAGAAATAGTGCTTTAGAACCGTGGAAAATGATAAACCGTCATCTGGCCAATGTGGTCATATAGGGAGATTTTATTTTTATAAAACTTTTGTTTTATTTCCAGTCAATTATTATAGTAGTAAGACTATGAACTCAATTGCAAACGTATCAGTGCAAATTTCTGATTTAGGGCAGCCTTTACGGTGTTATAAGTAAATTTCGCGGTCTAGACTTGCTAATACTTACTCCGTAACGCGACAAACTGTTTTTAACGGTTTCTAATCGCAACCTTACCCTAAAACGGACCGTTCAAAAACGCAGGAAACAAAGTGACAACGATCTTCAAGACTTGCAACGCACTACTATAAAGTCAGCACGGCAGCGAGGGACTTTTTCGGGCGGATAATATTTTCGTCGGATTTTTGCGCGGGCAAACGCTGCAGAAGATATACGCGTACATATATGGGACGCGTCGTAAATTCTAAAAATAAGAGGCAGCAGCCGAGCGAGGGCACTCCGCGGAACGGAAATCGAGATTTTCTCTAACATCTTGCCCCGGCTATCTATTACTCGCCGCTCGATGATGCATAAACATTTGCGGCACGAGTGTCTCGTCGAGGGAATCGGTCGGCAAATAGACGAGGAGCTTCGTCGCGTTATAATGAACCTGTCGTAACTAAAGTGTACGATTCAAGTGCGCGTCATAAATCATCGTGAAACGTCGGCTGGGGCTGTTGGATGGTGGATAGGGCATGAATCAAAATGAGAGGCACATCGCGTTACCCTTATTCGCCACGCTCGTGTCACTTAATCGGCTCCCGCTTCGTTGTAAGTACCCCCCCCTTCTCTTCTGCAACCTGCCACGGAGAAGAAAACACTCGCATGCGCATAATTAACCTAATTTGCTCGTCACCTACGCGGATAGTTGGATTCTTACCGTTGAATACCATGTGATATGCTCCTGTAGCAAATTTGTTCGAGTGCAAATGTCTTCGCGCCGATCAAATTCGCGTCGACATGTTGCGGCGCGAATACTTTTTCCTTCCGTCGCATCTCGTGAGATTACGATTTTAATATAAATACGATTTTAATATGGATACGTCACTCGTGCTCGCCCCCGGTTTGGAAGAAGGACGATTCTCTCGGAGTGTATTTACAAAATTCAGCAAATCCGAGTGGTGTCTGCAGAATTCAGCGACCCCCGTCCTCTTCGCTTCTGTCATCCCGCCGGATGCCACGCGCAACGTTCCACTTTGCATCCTGCCCCTTCACCTTCCGTCTTGCCTTCCGTCTTACATTGCGCCGGCTGATTTCCATTTTGTTTCGCCCGATCTTCGACGTTGCGCCGACGTCATTGAGGGAAATAAATTTCTCGCGCGGCCTTCGAAGCTGAGGAAGAAGGGCGAGACGGGATTCTGATTAAAAGTTCGCCGATATTGCACGATGACGTGGGCTAGGGCTAAATTCACTCGTGCTGGCGGGCGCTGCGCGATTTCAAGCGAGAGTGGAAGCTCGCTTAAATCGTGCCTTTAATTTTCGTCTATACTCGCCGGGCGGAAGAAGCTCGTCTTACGTCGGTGGTCTAATGCCGAGTCCACACTGACTGTTTGCGAACATCACCCGATGGAGAGCGAAAGAAGTCGTGTTTTTCGCAAGAAACTTCAATTTATTGCATCTTTAATACCATCTCTCTATATTTTGCATTTTAATCTTTCTAGTGCCGAACAAGGATATATCGTTGATAGTAACTAAATTTTATTGCATCGCGAGAGAACTCTGTTTCAGAATAAATTCATAAAACTTTACTTTTGCCTAATTTTTTTAGGTTTAACTTCTTGTTATATTGTGTTTTATTACCTTACGAAATTATATCAAATTCGTTCGATATTCTTCGCTTAGCTACAATTCCTTCGATTGGCACTAACGGGGTTAAGTAATAAATAATTAAAACCGCAATATCATTCGACATTAAGAACACATAAATAGACATCCAGTTTTAACGAGCCTTCATTCTTTTTCTGTTCCAGGTAAGCAAAAGTAACATGTGAAAACCAGTTATCTACCTCGTCTGACCAGGAACGTCCGCAACTACTGCTCCGTCGAGGCACTTTCCGCACAACCAGAACCCAATCCTCCGACAAGCCGACACGCAATAAATCTATTCAACGAACGACTCTCATTACTCTCCAACCTGCCCGCTGAACGCACTTTCACTGACATTTTCTGCAAACCAACAAAAATCAGTCCCCCAGCACAGCTCACAGCCAAGACAGCCTTGTCGGCGGACGGTAGTTGCGCCGGCGTTTCGGCATAAAGGGCAGCCGAGGAGACGTGAGCCTCATGACGTAGCCCTCACAGCGACGAGGACGATCCTCACGATCCTCGCGACACGCAGGCTCGCTAGTCTGTCGTACGTAAAGGTGGGTGCGCACGGCTATGACAAAGTAAAGTATATTAAGCTCATCGGCATGCAGAGTCCGCTCGGGCCGGCTTAATACGCGGAGCCCGGGCTCCCCTGCGCCCCAACCCCGTTTGCGAACAACCCCCCACCCCATTCGCTCAAGTATCTTCCACGGTATCTGCACGATGGCGTGCCTCTTGCGCAATCCGCCAGCCTTCTCGAACCATCCGGGGGCTCGTTGCCTGCGACCTCCCTCCCACGTGAACCGCCTCGAACCCCCGCACGAACGTGGACTCCTGCGCCACGGGAATACAATAATTCCCGTGGGCGGTCGTATCTCTTTCCCCGTAACACAACGCGGCGAAAAAGCGGCCGTGTCGCGCCGTGAATATTAATGAGCCTTGCGGGGGTGCACTGCGGCGGGTCGAGGAAACTGGGGATTGCGAGGGGGTGGGGGTTGGGGGAGGGGCGGTTCTCGGACGGTGACCTAGCGAGGCGCGGGGCTGGTGGCATTCGAATCCGGCACGTGGCCACCCTTTAGCACGTTCCTCGCGTAGGCGCTGACTCACCCCTAAGCACGTCCACTCGCGCGCAAGCGGACTAACTCCGACGCCGACGCCGACGCCGACGCCGGGGTGATTCCGTCGAGAAACTAGAGCGTCGTCTCATATTCCACGCCTTCGCTACTGGAATTTAAGAGAATGCGCCTCGGGAGGCGGACCGGCATTCGCCTCCGCGCGACTCGCACACGCTTCAGTCGGGCGAATTTTTCGCGCGCGTCATTCCGCTATCGCGGTCAATCTCGCTTGACGAGGGAGAATTCCGGCGCGCCTACGCGCGTCCCGGCGTCTCGGCGTGGGTGGGTGAATTAAATGCTTGCGATAGGAGCGCCGGAGCTCGTGGAAGTTTATTGCTGGTGTCCTGTTTCTAGGAGTTGTCGAATGATGCTGTGGTAGTCGGTGGCTAAGTATCGTTCGAATCTGGTGAACTTTTGGTAGCTTTGTTGATACGTGTGAAATGTATAGTACGGACGTAAGTGTGAGACGTGATACAATTATAGGGATTAAAGATAAATGTGACTGAATATGTACTGCGTGAGCAGAAGTGTGTCTCGCACAGACCTGAGTGTGAGATTTGATACAGTTATACGGATTAAAGATAAATATGACTAAATATGTATTACGTTGTCGTATACCTTCGTTTCACACAGCTGCATTTTACATACCTGCGCTTATATACTATAGTACGCACATCTCACATGCCGTCGATTATATATATACACATACATTGTCTCTTAAGCCGCGCTATGCCCTGGCGTATATCTTGGGTAAACAGACCTCTCCCAATGTACCTCTCCTTAAACCCCTACTTTTCCTCCCCTTCGAACTCTTTCCAAATAGCCGCAGTACTTTTTCCGTCACTTGATATTCTGCAAACCTCGTGTGCGCATCGTAGTGTCCGTCATAGAAAACTTTCGTCCTAACACACGTGTTCTTAAGAGTTCATCGTTCATTTCGTTGACTATGTAATTCCGTTCTGATACAATAAACGAATTATTTAACGAAATCCAACAACGTAAGCACACGTGTCTCGCACGGATCGCAAGCGACGAAGAAGAAAGAAAGGCAAACGGTCTGAGCGTGGTTCACGTCACGTGACGTCTTCTAGCGTACCCATCCACTCGTTCCGTCAGACGTCACCATCCTCATTGCCAACAGAAACCCTATCAAATTGACAGCCATACACTTAGCATGACGTGAATCGTCGTTACGGCAATGAGTCTCTCGAGACGATTGCTTCATCGTTTCTTCCACTCGTTCTTCGCTAACCGTGCAGCGTCTCTCAGCGAAAGAACTCATACACGTCTTAAGCGCGTTAACGAAAGAGGCCTTCTAATTACGCGTACCACTCTACTTAAAGCGCGAGTAGACGCAAAGGTAGAGAACTTCAGAGCGCGGGATCGAGAGAGCGACTCGAGGAGCGCAGTGGAGGATAGGTCGTGCGGGTAGGGCAGGAGGGACACGCAGACGTGAATGCCGCACTGCATCAAGGGAAACGCGCAGACAATGGCGTCGAGCATACTCCATTAATGCGAGGAAGCGAGGCCTCCCTTGTCTTCGTCCCGCGTTCGCAGGCCGAAGTCGCGGTACGACGGTCCCGCGCCTATGTGATGTGTTGCCCGTCAATCGGTGAGGTATGGCGGGAAGAAAGTTTTGGCTCGCCCTCTTTCCAGCGTCCACCCCCTCGCTGCCCCTCGCCATCCGCCCTCACCCCGAATCCCACCCCATTTCACCCCCCATCTCACCCTGCCTACCGCTCCCTACGGCTGCAGCCGTAGAAGTTTTAAGAGAAATGCGAAAGTTGGATAGAGAATGGATAGGGCGGAGTTATCTATCGATGGCACGAGATATCTCTCTCACTTCTTCTCCCCTCGGAGCCTCCCTCGTCCCTGGCCGCGGCCTGCAGATTTCGTATTCTTGATCCTCCGTCTCCGTTCCTCGCGAGACGCCTTTATCCGTCCGCCTCGAGATGATTCTCGTTGACGGCCGGCCACCGGGACGGCCTGCAGCGCAGTGCTGACGACGCTCGCTCCGGTTCGAGGGCACACATCGACGCAATTTATTATTTCTCATGCCGACTGGCGGGCAAAAAGAAAATTGGACCCAGCGTAATAGAGGCGGGCTCTTCTCACTTCGCCCGCCCTCGCCCCGCCAGATGCGGTCCTCTTTTTCGCGTCGACGACGCCGACGCCGACGCCTGCAACCGCCTCGATTACTTGTCCTCGTTTTCTCGCACGTCGCATCGTTCTTCCCGTCGCAGAAGCCTGCCGACGAGCTCCTCTTCATAATGTCCTGGACGTCCTCGAGCGCGAGGCCACCCCGGACGACATTTTTCCCTTCACGGGCGCTGTCCGAAATTAATTGCCACTCCATTTTTATCGTCGTCTATTTATCCCGACAGTTGCCGCCTCGTCCCTTGTCCCCTCGACAACCGTCTCATTAATCAAGCCTTCTTCCTCGTCGCCGTAGTCGTCGTCGTCGTCGCGGCGGAGGTCCTTCTCATCCTTCTCTCCTTTTAGTCGGAAAGATTCGTCGCCGAGGCGGGACACGTGATCTTGATTGATCGCCGCAGACTGATTGATCTTCATAGCGGCACCGATCATTATAAGGAGGAATTTTATTACGGCGCCGACGATCGTTATATCCGTTGACTTTGCACGTCGTTTTATTACAGCTTCAACGCCGTCCTCCCGTCGCTTAACGTCGCCGAAGGTGAGCGTGCGCGAGGATCGTTACGGTCTGTCGCGACACCTAACATTTTCGCCCACAGACGCTAACCTAATTACGTCATTTTTTCCCCACTCTTTCCGCGCTCTCTCTCGATCGCGGACCCGCATCAACTCGATCGCCAGCAATTCGCCCGTCAAACTCGACGTCTGCGGAGCATAATTACGTCCTCCCGCAAGTCGCCAGCAGCCGCGCGGGCATAAATTGCGGCAGAGGCAGATCCGGCGATTTCACGCACGAGGAATAAAAAACGAAATTGCCAGGAGGCCGAGAGTGCGCCCCTCTCCCCACGGACAGCGGCCAGGGCGGCGGGCGCGTGTCATGTACGTGTGCGTATCGTTGCTGTTTTCACGACACCATTAAAACTGTAACTTCGTCGCGCCGAGGCCGGGTACGGAGTCCTCATAACGCGTTATGATTCCGTCGCCGAGGGCTGATGCGTTTCCTGGGGCCACGATGTCTTTGTTTCCCGTGTTTGTGCTCTCTGCTGCCGCCGCGAGGACATTGTGTGGACCGGGGAGTAGTTGCCAGTTGTCCAGGTCCGAGCCGGCATAATCACGTGTATGCTTTCCACTCGGCCTCCCTTCCCGTCTCGTCGTCTCTCTTCATCCTCATCTCGCTCTCTGCTCATCTACGAACACCCCCCCCCCCCCCTCCCCCCTCTACCTAGCCACACGCCCCCGCACTTCCTACGGCGCACCTCTCACTTTACGTCCCGCGTGCATTAATTATAACTCAGCGTCACAAAGCCCCGCGCTGCGGCCGGAGAAAATTGGCTTTCGACTGTGAGGCATTAGGAAAAACTATGCATTGTTGCGTACGAAGAAATGACGACTGGGACTGGGGGGCGAGAAGATCGTTGGGGTTGTTAGGGCAAGAGTGGTGGAGGCAGCTGTGGAAAAAGAGGGAACGGGCAAATGTTTGAGATTTGATTGAAATTATGTTGGAGATGACCGGATATCACGTTAATGTGGCGGCTGTTCTGAATGAAGTAATGAAGGGGGTATATCCAGGTTTATGGAGTGATTTCAGTGACGTAGTATGTAGCCAGTGTCAGTCGGTGGTACGGCGTGGTGGATGTAAAGCAACTTTTTGAAGTCGGTTAAAAATGATGATAATCTGTGTATTTTAAAAATGCATTTTATAATTAAAAATTTATCTTTATTCTCGGTAATATTTCATAGATTTTACTAATTATTATTTCTATATTCAATGCACTACAATTTAATTATGATTGAAAGATTGAACTCATTCAAAATGTCTTTCATTTCAGAATTCTTTTCATACTGTTTAACTATTTGTATGTACTATTCATTACTACATTTGAATCTCCCGTCACAAGTTGATATTTGGTCATCCTCATCATGGCGGATTCCACTCAAATCGGCTCTCTAACCGTCACAGCAACTTTTAACTGGATCGTGTATATAGATCAGTGAGCAAGACGCCAAGCGGAACGGTGTGTCTGACCGAAACCTTCGCAAAAACTGTACAAACTCTGTTACAAAAATCTCTAATAAAATACACGTGCGGTTAATATACTTAACAGAACGAGTTCATACGCGCAAGGCAATTCTGAGCTAATAGAGGTTAGTGCAGCTTTTTCCTTTAGAAGCTCCACGAAAATGTCGCCAATACGTCGTGCCCGAGACGCGGCGCATGAAATCTTACTGACTATTAACAACAAGCCACGATGCCGGGTCGCAGTTTCATGTGCACCGTCGTCCGCTCTCAAGAACGAAGAGTTCAATTCGGTGCGTAAGAGCCTGAGGAAAGTTCTTCTTTCTTTGCGTCTGCCCCACGGACGGGTATATCAGTGGCCAGGTAGACGTAAGGCAGCGAGGGTGCGGGATGTTGGCGTAAGGTGGATCCCGGAGACAAAGGACGAAACGTGCATGAACAAAGGACGAAATGGAAGGAAACTGCGGCAACGAGGCTAGAAATGCTGCCACGCGCTATCCTCCGACGCGACTTTGTTGGATTTATGGATTATAAAGAGGACCAGAACGGAGGAGGTCTGCTTGTGACAACACGACAATGAGAGGACGAGAAAGAAGTAAGCGATAAAGCTGTCGTGGAAATGCATAATTTATACACCAGCCCCGTCCCACTCCCCCTCGCTCGTTCTGTCTCGCTCGCGCCCTAACCTTTTCCGCGGCCAACCCTTTGCCTCGTAATAAATAATGCGGTTCCTCGAGCGGGGTGGGGGACGGAGAAAGAGTAAGGTAGCCGAAGCGGGGGTGGTGGGCGAGGGATGAGAGACGCGGCGCGCGAGTTTGCCGGGCGCCAGACCTTACGACTCGGGGAGTTAATTATGGCCTGAGTGAATTTTCAAAATCAGATTTGGCACGCTCGATGACTGGTCTCTCCACACGAATTCTTCTCCGCCGGCGGCGGCGTCTGGCCGGTCGCTCTGAAATATTCACCATAATCCTATCAGTCTGCGACGCCAGAAGACGTAACCGCTGGCAATTCTTCGGCGTCGCCGACAGAAGCAGCGTCGAGTTACGCGATACTCCGCCATTAACGATTCTTCCGTCACTTTAACCCTTTCAATACACCGAAAAATCCAGTCCGAGTGCGCCCCATTGCCGGGATCAGTTATTTCTTCTCCAAGCGATTATTAGATAAAATAACTTTTATGCCTAAAAGGTTGAAGGTCTTGGAGACGCAGACACGTCCCCATAACAGCGCACCATCAACAACAATGATTTCACAAGCCTCATTGATTGCACAGCATATGTCCCACCGTAAACCCAAAGTTTGCCTTATTTTCTGTCCTAGATGTTTTTCAGTAACTGGGACATATGTTGTCCCAGCCGTAATATCAAAAATTTTCCAGACTCTCACAGCACATGTCCCGTCCGGTGCGAAAGGGTTAAACCCCCAGTCGCTGCCCACCGACTCTTCCACCCGAACTCTCGAGACTCGAGAGCCCACACGCGCAAAATCCGGCGATCGTCGGTCGGCGAATCGAGACTGCTGCCACTCGGGGATAAAAACGGACAGGTTCGTTGAAGTTTTCAACGTCGAAGTGCGCACATTCGCCGCGCGGACCCACCGTCGTCGGGGAGGTACTCCTGGAGGACGAGTTCCTTCTTATGCATTCTCTTTCCCGGCGTCCCGGGAAATTCTTTCATCAGCAAGACCGTGCAGCAGCAGTTCTCCTCGCTTTCCCAATGGCATCGTAAAGGATTGCCGGCGCGCGCAAAAGTTAGCGGACGCGGGGGGGGCGCGGGAAAAGTGGGAAGAGAGTCTGCCCCTCGCGGAGAGACCGAGGAGAGAGCCTCGAAGAACTTCCAGTGGCTCTCGTTCTCCGGGGGGACCCGAAATTAGGTTTGCAAAGAGGTAAACATCAGCGGGGCTGTACGTTTGCATAAACGGAAGGCGTTGCTCGCATGGGGGGCACGGTGACAAATGCCTGTCGTCGTCGTCTTCTTCTTCCTTTCCTTCTTACTCCACTCTCCACGCTTCTTTCTCTTCCCACCCCCCATCAACCCTCTTCTCTTTCCGCCGCTCGTTGGGCGGCGCTTCCTCGACTGCGCCCGCAACTTTTGCGAGACGGAGTTTGTTTTTGCGCCATTAGGGCCACTTTGTTCGACTCGTCGCCGAAACCCGCGCCTCCGCAAATATTCCCCCGCGACGCGGAGGAGACGGTGCGCGGGTCCGTGGCGAACGCCGCAGACGGAATGGCGGACTCGTGCTCTCGTACTCCTCGTACAGTCGCGGCCGAGGAGACTTTGAGTAAGCGCCTTTTCTGCGACCGCGCTCGAGAACGGCGGCCTGACGTGGGGAATATGAGACAGGGTAAATATGGAACCGGAGGTCGCTCGTTGTTTCGTGGGGCTTGGAAGATAATGCTTCGATGTATCATCGCTTTGCGCTTCGTACTTAAGACTCGACGTTCTGGTACTGAAAAGTCGGGACGTCAGGTTTTGAAAAGTGTTCTGTGAATGTTACACCCCGTTAGATTGTGGATTTGACTTTTTTTTGGGAGGAAAACACTGTTTAGTTGATAGTACACGAAAATGGTAATATTGTTGCGTGGACGCGGGTGAGACATTACAATGCACAGGATTATAAAAAGGTAGCGGTTTAATATGAAACGTCCGTCTGGCATGAAGACCAGAGGCAGACTTTTTGGTTTGGTTACCAGCAACAACAATATTAGAACGTCGTAAAATCGATATATCTAATTAACACTATAAACATTATGACACAAAATCAATAGTATTTGTGTCAACTTCGCCATGGTATTCTTCGCGGTCGTAACAATATTTAAAAAAATATAAAGATATGTGTACAGAGAAGGCAACGTTCTAAAAGGTGTGGATGCGCGCGACGAAAGATGGTGTTCGCTGGAAAATTCTTGCTGAACTGACTGTAGCGGTGTTTTCAGAAAATGCTTCTGGTAGCCGGCCCTTAGTTCGAATGTAGAAGGAGAAAATTGACGACTATTGGCTAATTGAAAAAGAGGTGGAACACAAGTTAAAAGAACGAGATATGATTGTTTGGGCAGGTGACGTGTGTTTGTTTGTCTAGACAATTATTGTGACGATGTTGCAATATGTATTACATATTCGGTGTTGCACCGAACATATTCCATTTTACTGATGTCGTCTTTACGATCGCGCACCTTTCCAAACAGACCTGTCTACGTTGTACGGCCGGTAATATGAAAATTTCTCACACTCCCGCACAGACTAATTTCGCCCGCGCTGAACCACTTAACCTGCTCGATAACGAAGAACTCCTAATTTAGGCGCGAGTCTGCGCTGACAATGCACGGAGCGAGTAAACGTGGAAGCCGAAGAAGACGATTACGTGTGAGAACACGAGTGCCGAATTAACAGCGAGCAAACGAAGGAAAGAGATAGAACGAAAACGAGAGAGAGAGAGAAAGAGAGAGAGAGAGAGAAACAGAACGCAGTCGAAGGCTCGAGAGTTCTTCCCCCCGGGCATTCTTCCGCGGAAACACTCGTGTTCCTCGAAATTCCGCAATTATGCAAAGAGCAGGGAACAAAACGTTAACAAATAAGAGGTGTTTCCTGCTTTTAGCAAACTCCGCTGACGATGCGGAAAGAGCTAAAGGCAAAGGGTGAAGGTGACGCGAGAGGGAGTAAAAAAACAGAAAGAAATTAAAGCAGGAACGTCGACAATGAGGACCGAGCGAGAGTGAGCGAAGGGACTGAAGAACGCCGGATAGAGAGAGCGAGAAAGAGAGAAAGGTGAAGGAAATATCAAGAGAGGACGAATGAAAACGGGCGTTAGCCAGTGACGGGAGTAGGCAGGGGACGAAAGAAGGGCAGGAAAGAGGGACCTGGCGCGATGCTCAGTTGTTCAAGAGTTGTTTCGCCGAACACGCGTACGCTCCGGTAACCAAGACGAGCGGCTGCGGGTGCGGTAAATGCGCGCGGTAAGCTGCTGTCATTAAAATGTTCCGCAAGATCGACTACGGTCGAGGTCTGCGGTGCTGGCGATGGTAATGCGATGCTCTTTCTCTCTCTATCTCTCTCTCACCCTTCCTCTCTCTCACTTTCTCGCTCGCTCTCACCACATTTTCCCTCTGCCACCCTCGCCGCCTCTCTTCCTCTTCGCGGTCGCAAGGGGGTGCCGGAGAATATTCCGGTAGTAGGATGGGTGGACTTGATGGACACTGCATTGTGCGCCGTAATGATGCATTCTGCAGCTCGCGTAATTCGTATGCGTCGAGTCGACGGCGACGTTTCGCTCGGCGCATTATTAAAACGCGCATTCGAAGGAAAAAACTCGTGGTGCCCCCCCCCCCCCCTCTCTCTCTCTCTCTCTCCGTTCGAGGCATTGTTCGCGGCGCCGGTTAGGTGGGCCCCAAGGCGAGGATGATCGCCATCTGACTTTCTTCTTCGCGAGTTCGCGGCCGCACGCTGAATGCTAAAGTCGGAGCCCGCGAGAGCCTGAACCTCGCCCTCGTCCCATTCTCAGGATCTTGTTTCAAGGAACGAAGAAAATATCGATACTGAGGACTGTCTCTACTTCGCCGAAGAGTCTCTTTTCGTCTCTCAATCGCGAAGTCGCAATTACCGTTCTAATTAGCCCAGGATCGAAAGAGAAATTTGCTATTACAACGTTTCGCCGCTGATATAAATATTCATTTACCGGCTTCGGCGCACGACACTCCCGACACTTCGCCCGCTGTCAACGAGGCGCGAATGTCCAGCGTACGAAATCATTACCGCGCTTTAAATTTCCGACTCCTCACTCTTTCAACGTCGCCCGAGCCACGGCATGACCACGCGGAAGATTTAAGGTATTACTAGCGCTGGGTGCCGTATCAAAAAGGGGCTTCATTATTTGTTTTCAATTGCGTCAGAAATTTCTTACGGCCCTGATTCAATCCATGCACACATTCCGTATACATATGTGCACACTAGTATACTTGGCAATAATGCATACTAGCGTTTGTACCGCGGTTCAGGCTGAACACAAGCACTCAAATTACAATTTTATATTCACAATTTTTTTTCTCCTGGACTAGACGGTGAAAAATCTTTTTTTTTTTTTAAATGTTCCTCGAATGTTAATCTACAACCTGGAATTTTTTCAAAAAAAGTTTAAGTGCCGTTTTCGAGTTATTATCAAAAAACCGTTTTGTTGTGATCATTACCATTGCTTTAGATGGAGAAAACGCTAAACTTTAATTGTTAATAACTCGAGATCTAGACGGTGGATCAAGTTCATTTATAAGAAAAAAATTGTTATTTTTTGAAAATCTTCAATTTAATTCTGGTTTAAAAAAAAGTTTAAGTAAAGTGATTCAGCGCTAGTAATACCTTAACACGCTCCCGTCCGTCGCCCTTTAAAACTGCGCCGCCTCGAGTGCAGTGACATTCTCCGACTCCGCACGCACACCTCACATTTTTCCCCCAAAAAAGCCCTGGAAAGCCGAGCGCGCTCGAGGACGGGCGCGCGGCGTGAAAAGAAGCAAAGGAAAGGGAGAGTCTAAGGAAAACAGGGAGGGCACTGACGCCGGTGGGCGTTGATTTTACCGCGGGGCCTCGTTTTAAGGGCTCAACGACGACGTTCGTGCAAACGTCTTGGCGTCGTGAAACGCTCAACGGCGTAAACCGCGTTTGCCGGAATGGCCGACGCGGAGGGGCGTGGGGGATGGAACGAGAGGACGGCGGGGGGATGAGGGTCAGGCGGCCGAGACTACCGCCCGAGGGGTGAGGCAGGAGGGGAGAGCGTCAGACGGATGAAAGAAAAGCGTCGGAGGTAAAAGGGAGGCTGGGTCGTCAAGTGGCTACCGCCGTCCTCGTCGCGCGTCCATTTTATTAGAGCATCTTTCAGCGCGCAATCTTATATCGTTTGTCCGACGTCGGCCGTGCCCCTCGTTTTGGCTGCTTCGATAACGTTCGACGACGTCCGATTATACTCGCGTTTGAGGCTTCGAGTTTTTGGAATCAGGTCGTCGTGTTTTTGGGACTGTTAGAATTTTGAGGATTCTTTCTAAATATTTTAGGTGTATTCGGTGACGGTAATGGAGATGTGTGTAACAATTAAAAATTGAACTGTCTTATTTTTTGAATGGATAATTATTTGACGTAACTTAATATTTGATGTACTATAAAATAAAGATTGTCCGACGTTTCAACCGGTGTATCTGGTTCTTGTTTTCTATTTTTTAGTACATCAAACAGACCGTAAGTTATGCCAAATACTTTTCCTTTTTCATATATTGGAACCGGTCAAATAATACTAAGACATCAATTTTATTTTTTGTCGAACCCTGACATTAGAGGCCCCAACCGCGCGCCTCCTATTGCTGTGTGAAAATCTGCCACTGACTGTTACGCGTGTAGTACAATTTTTAGAACGAGAAACAAAACGTCAGTTCTGACGAGTCCGCAGTGATGATCGAAACGGTACTCGGTAGGTGGCAAACGAGCGAGAGAACGATACGTCCGAAGCTTGAAATTTCTAGAGCGCAAGAAATGCACGGTTAGTACCTAGAAAACGCGCATGGAGTGGATCCGCGGAATTGCACTGTCTGGGGCTACGCTAACTAAGAAAACGATTTGTAACGGTGAGTGGGAGTCGCTGATAAGGGAGAATGCATTCAGCCGGGCTCTTACGGAGGACAAACTTTTACCGTGTACCTATTTATTGCGGGAGCTTCCGCGGGGGCCATTAACGTGGCCCGCACAATGCTTGAAAGGCCATCGCGCATGACTGAGTTATTACCAAGAATGTCATCCATCAAGCAAAGAATATTTGTAAACGAAGCTATAACGAGTATACGTACGGAAACTCGAAACATTTATTTTGCGGGATGATTAATGCTTCGGCTTGGGAACCGGGACGGTTGACGCAGTGCGGGGGCGCACTCAGAGACTGCGCTGTTTTACCGTAATTAGGGGCATATTCTTTAGCTTTTTCCGAGGCCGGTTATACCGCGGCAGCATCTCGACCCGCGACCTCTATTCTTTGCTGTTCATCCTCGCCGAGTGTCACTGCCCCCCTCGAGGTGCCTCGCGATAATTCGACCCACTCAGACGAAGATTGTTTCGTCGTAGTGCACGTCTCCGCGTCGCCAAGTAATTACCAAGGCTGATAAACTGCTGATACGGATACTGTTCACAATGTACGTGAAAACGATGAATGTTATAATATAAGGTACCATCTGACAACGTTCTCAACATTGCTTCCTCAGAACTAATTCACATAGCCAGCAGTGTGAAAAAATAGAAAACTCGCACTGTTAACATCTCTACGTTTCGACATAATTTACGCGATTAATGAATTGACGCCGCAAACAGATCGTTGGGGGCTACTATTCACAATGTACCTGAAAACGATGAATGTCATAATATAAGACACCAACTAACAACGTTCTCAACATAGCTTCTTCAAAACAAATTCACATAGCTAGCAGTGTGAAAAAACAGAAAACTCGCATGGTCAACATCTCCACCCGCCGACATAATTTGCGCGACTAATGAATTGACGACGCAAAAAGGAGGTTGGCGGCGTGAGCGAAAGAAAATTCGCATAATTACGCCGAATTACCCCCGAGCGCAGGGCTCCGCTCGGTAAACGATCGAAAATTACGCGTTGATAACGTTTACGACTCGCGCCCGGCGCGGTCGCGCGTAAACGGTCGACCATAGTCGCACTTGTAAATTCATTATTCGACGATACGTATATATCATGCGAAGCGGTAAAGTCGCCGCGTTACTCTGCCGCATAAACACCGCGCGCCGTTTCACGGCTCGACGGACACCTACACACTTTTATCGGCGCAAGAGTGCGCACGCGATATCGCTGCACGAGAAATGAAGAGATGCTCCGGTAATGTATTCGAATAGCGGACGGGGTGGGTGGGGGGTGGGCGCATAAGGCGGGGGTGTTCGCTCTCGAACAGCAGCAGAGGCGATGGAGGATTGTGGGTAGAGAGAGGGGAAGAGAGAGAGAGAGAAAGAGAGAGAGAGAGAAGGGGGACAGAGGTTGGCCGGGATTTGGGAAGGGGTAAAACACGGTGCGCCTATGTATGCGCATAGAAGATTTCAGCACGAACCACAATATTACCATAAAGCCGCCGCCGCGGTTATGCATAAGCATAATTTTTCCAGCGTCATGGCTTGGGCCGTAGCGCAGCTTACGAGCGCCGCAGTGGTTGCCCCGTCTCTAATTGGTCATGCGGCTAAACATTGCATAAATTCGCAATAAAGCTACCGCGGGCCACGGGCCGTTTCGCCGACGTCCAAATTACCCAGGATTTTCTTCACGTGCGCTAATGTCCGTCCCACGGATTTCCCGTTAGCGTCGTTTACCGAGAGCCGCGAGCGCGACGGACGGGATCGTTCGCGGATTGCTCGTCGAGGCATTTTTTTTTAACCCGCCGTTCTTACGGGGGTGGCACGGTCGAACGTCGAGTGGATCTGCGAAATCGTCGGGGCTCGCGGGGAGAGAGGGTGCCGTCGCGTCGAGCTCTCACGACGTTGATACGCCACTTTTTCGTCCGGCGTATTCATTAAGCCTTCCCTCACGACGCCCATGTTTAACTTTTTTTCTCAAGTTCATTAGGTGCTCCATTTTTCCCTACCCTTTCTTTCGCCTCCCTTCGCTCCGTACCCTTCTTCCGACCCCTGCTCTCTTCTGTTTTTCTTCAGCCTCGCTCGCCCTTTCTCTCCCGAGCCCGTCTTCTGCGACGTTGAAGAACCGCGAGGGGTGAGAGGGCGAGTGCCCAGGGCGTTGCTTCCCACGACAGCCGAGTGTTCTCGGTTTCTTTCAAGGTTCTTTGCTGCCTCGGATGTCCTATCGGACTTGATAGATCTCCGCTAATGGTTACTTCGCGGTAAGACCAGAGGCCCCTCGTGGAATTCAGGGAGTCGGCGGATCTAATCTCGAAAATATCGACGCGGACCCTCGAGTCTGCCCGGTCGGGCTGCCTGCCTCCGGCAAAGAGCAAAGTTCAGAGCGGTCGCCGGGGGATATCTCGCTAATTGCAAATCCGACTTTCACGTGATTCCGCCCGGTCCGAATTATGTCACGCGAGCGTGATCGTGATCTTCGGATTTTTCAGCCGCGCGGCCCAGTTCTCTGCACGCCGATCAATCCTTATTGCGGGTATAGTCGATGGCTGTGGCGCGAGGGGGGTGAGTTCTGCGAGTGAAACTCGAGCCTGCGACGGATTCGGTGGCGCTTCTGCTAGCGCAGTAATCTCCTTGCTCGTCGGATGCTCGTTCGTTTCATCGACACAGTGCGGCCAAGTTCCGAGCGGCGGTCCACGTCGACGTTGTCGTCGACGCCTCGACTCGACTCGCCGTGGGGATTAAGCGGCATTGTCGGTGAAACGCCGGCCAGACAAAAGAAAATCGCGTTCGGCTGCTCAACCCACCTACTACCCCTGCCGGCCGCCATCGAGCCTCACCCCCGCAACCGTGTCGGATGATGACGGGCATTGATGTCAGTGGTGTCTGCGGCATCGAATGTATAGATACGCGGGGTGTCCGAAAAAGTTGGGATACAGCAAGAACAGAGTGGACGGTTAGAAAAATATTAATCCTTTTGGTGCCGACCGAAAGAATTTGATGTGATTTAGTAAGGTAACAAAATAGAATACAACAAGAAGTTATACCTAAGCAAGTTAGAGAGAAGTAAAGTTCTCGAAGTTAAAGATTTATAAATTTATTTTGAGGCAGAGCAGATATATCATTGTCCGGCACTAAATGGGGTAATGAAAAAATACGGAATAGAGTTCGACATAATGTTTCGTGCTTGAGAAACAATAAGATTGAATGCACGCGTCGAAGTTGTGTTGTTCGAAAACGGTGACTTGTTCCAAGCGGGATTGTTAAGAATTATGCTTTATTGAAGTTTCGTTAGTTGGTCGAAGTTTGAACCTATGATTCTCAGACACCCCGTATAGGCCACAGTACAGGCCGGGCGAGGCCGTGCAGGCTACGTCTAAAATCCATTCTCCGCAATTAAGTCAAGAGTTGGGATATTAATATTCGCGGATGTACGTACAAAGCGGAATAATAATTCAACGTCGAGTCGAGGGGGCAGCCTCCGACTCGGTACCCGATTGCCCCCTTCCTTCTTCCTACCGCCACACCTACTGTTCGTTTTCCTCCTTCGCGGCCCCTTCCGCGCCTCACAAATTTCGGCTGGCAAACGCGAATTCAATTAGTTCGTATTTATTGCCTTCCTAACACGCGATTCATATCCCGCCCGCTTTCTCATCCGTTAATCCTCTCAATTTGCCAACGTTAGGCCCTTTCGTCTCTACGACGCACGCCTCCTTTCTATTTAAAGCCTCATCTCCATTACACGTGCCGCACGAATCTCGTCCGTTCAGCGAACATTTTCGAATCACCAAAATACGACGCGGCGAGCTCGTCCGATCGGACGATTCTGGCCGACGATCAATAATCCGTACGGCAGGATTAAATTCGTCCAGCTTTCGCGAGATTGTGCGTCGATAATTCCCCGCGACGCAAATCAGCCATTCGATTCCACCCTGAGTGTCGGTGCCCGAAGCATGGCGCCATTAAATTTACTTACCTCACCTGTCACAATCTATTGGACCACACCGGCGCGCGCGTCCGTGTAAGTTGGTCGCTAGCTGCCGTCGTTACCTACCCCGACCTCGGCGCAAATAGGGAAATTCGTTCATCGACGAGTCCTGCATACGTGTACGTGTCCACGGTACGTCGCTGGGATTTCAATTCTCGTCGATATAAAATTGACAGCCGCGTTATTACGAGATGAGCTTCGACATTTTCCGTCCTCCCAGTTCCACTTCTTGCACTTCTCTCTCTCTCTCTCTCTCTCTCTCGTCGGTCGGCGCTTTTAATTATTCCCAACCGAGATTTAATATCCCACGGTAGCCACCGCCGTCGCACTATCGAACATTCTCACACGTGTACGTACCGGGAGCACGTCTTCCAGAGGCACATACTTCGTTCGAAGCGGGTTATTAAATTTTCACGGAGAGGCGAACAGTCTTAAATATCGATTTTAGGCACTCTCCCTCTCGCTCCCTCGCCCTTTCTCGTTCTCCCTTCGCCCACTCTCGCGTCTGACATCTCTCCCGTTTGACTCGCTCTCCTTCTATTTCCATCCCTGCTTCTCGCCTCGACGTGCTCCCTCCGTCGCGCACTGTTTGCCAGTCTGTCTCACCGCTGAACACCTCGCCGAATGTAGGATCGTTAAACGGGAGAAGCGGCGCGTATAGATTCCAGGGTGTAGATGTAGACATCATATTTTTTCGAGATTCCTCGTCGGTGGGTATGAAATTAGTTTGAACAGAGGTCGGGCGCGGAGAAGGATCGGGCTGGGGATGGGGGCAACATTAATCTGGCGAGGACTTCGACAGTTGCTCCCGGGCTAGGAGCAGAGAGGTCTTCGATCTTCGTTGATACTTTGGGGCTATCTGTTATCGCGACAGAACGATCTCTTTCGTTCATTACGGGTCTTACTGCTCCCGGCCAGGATTCGGAAGTTTAAGAAAGCACGTACGTCTTGCCGTTCGTCGTTCAAAGGACTGTCTTTACTTTCCTCGAACAACGCTCGTAATCCCATTTAGGGCTCCTCTAATGAGTTGACTCGATAGGACAAGTTCGGTATTGAGATGAATCGTCGTTCGTTCGAGGTCTCGTCAAGCTCTGACGCTAGAACTATCGAGCAGTCGAAATGACTGGTGTGACATTTTGCTATAATGAAGGCTCGGGTTTCTAAAGATTTTATTTTCCGGAATTTTGTCCGACTTTCGTTGAAATATGTGCATGTATAAAAGTGAAGCAAAATTTGAGAAATTAAGGCGACTTCAGAATGAGCCATCATTATAGTGAAATATCAACCCGTCATTTTGACCTCGGTACTTCTAGTGCTATCATACTGTCACACTTTATTACAGCCTGAATTTTTCTACGAATTCAATGCTAGTAAGTTCAATGCAAATAACTTTTGCGCTCTGCAGTTCGTGATAAACAGTTTCTGACGGTTTCCAACATACATACACGATTTCGGTCCAACGGTCGCAACCTTTATCCTACCTATCCGCATATCATGTCGCAAACCGCACACAAGCTACTACAGAAAAATCCGCGAAAATCTGCGGCTCGGTATGAAGAACCGCGCGAGTGGTCTTAATCTTCTCGGAATAAAACAATACGGTTCCATGGATTCCGCTGGCCTCTTGAGAAGTCCGCCGACGTGCGGCAGCGGCCACTTCTCGCGGCCGGCGTGCGCCGCTGGAATAACGTAGAAGGAATACGGGTGAGGGGTAAAAAAAAAGTGAGACGTGGCGGAGATGGAAGCGCAAAGTAAGGCGAGCTTTCATCCTCTCTTTGACGCCGCGTCGCGGAACGAAGAAGAAACGGAGCGGGCCGTGCCGGTGTCAGCGGAGTTAAGCAGATTACGTTAATAAATCCCTGTAGCGGGGCACGTCCATTGCCGAGAGATCTGGACCCGCTGCATTTGGAGCAACCATTGTGCCGAAGAATTCTCCGGGTCGTACGTGCCGCTGACTTTGACGTGTCGCGCCTGACAACGGCGAGCTCTGTCCTTTGTGCGACCCGACGAAACGATCGTATCGGACGCCAGCTTGTGACGAGCTTGTTTCAATTTCCCGCGCAACAATGTTTTCCCTCTTTAGTCGAGCAATTAGTGCCGAACGAGACAACCCGGCTCATCTGGGATTGGAGCGTAAGAATTTCGCTGTGATCAATTCTTGCCTTCGTTCGCATCGACGTGTTAGCCTGTCTCGCTTCAGCACGAAATCACGGATCGAGCCACGTACACTGCCACTTTGTTATTCAATTAACTCGTTCTTGCGTCACATTGCGCTTCTATTTGCGTTTCGACGCCAAGACTGTCATCAGCGTCTTCGGAACGAGGAAATTAAGGGCTCAGCGAAGTTCTTTTTCCTGCGACGCTTGATTAGACGTCCGAAGACACAGCAGCGTCGCGTACACAAGTAAACCGGGACAGGGTCGTCTCGATTAGCCTCGTCGGAGTGTTCTGTCCTCGTAATCGCGGCACTCGCTCGCAGTTTCTTGTCCCGCGGACCCAGCGACCGGCACTCTCTGCATCTTACGGCCGCGCACAGGCGAGCGTTTCATTAGACATTCAGACAGGTGCTGATTCCGCTTCCGACGGGAAAGTACGAGCATTTCTCGCAATCAACGGGCCTCCTCGAGGCGCGCAAAACGGGAGCAAGGTCATTGATTAATGTTGCGCCGCGCTTTATTCATGAACCCCTAAGCCGTCGCCATTCATCGGCGAGGTCCTCGAGCTCTTTACACGCGAAATGGCTCCCTGGAAATACATCATTCAAGATCCCAACAGTCGCTTGCCTCGATAATAATAGGCGTCGTCGAAGCGAAATGGAAACGAATTACGTAAACGAGGAAGGCTATAAGCGGGACGAACGGTGTCAAACTTCGGCTGCAAGAAAGAACAGGCGTTGTCGGCTGTTGACGTTTCTCGTGTGTTGAGACGTAGCATATATCGCAGAGTTCCTCATTCTCGATCGCGGAGTCGTCCGCCATTAACGACAATATCGGGAATGGGGCGGCACCCTGTGTCTGGCGACCGCGAGATCGTTGCGAGCGCGATCAACAAGAGCGTTGCCTGGCGACCGACCGATGAGGAGAGGTGATCTGCACTGATCGGGAGGGCAGACTTGATTTTATAAACGACGAGTGTAGACGTATTTTTGTAATCTTCAGCATTGTTTGTTTCGTACTTTTGCCTTTTCTGTAATAAACGTGGTCAGTGTCGTTTGTGAAGTTTGGATCCACCCCTGTACGAATTCGGCTTCGACGTTTTAACTTACCGAGAAGCCAAGGTACGCCGACGACGTTGCGACGGCACCCGAGCCGCTTTCACAATTCAAGATCGACGGCAGTCGCGGTACTACATCGTGCTCGCGGGACACGGGAGTCGAGACTGGCATGGAGCGTTACTCCTAACGCCGCATGTAATTCCTGACGCAGGGCCCATCCGGGCTTTTCATTCGGGACATTATCCTCGCTCCGGCCGGCATCGAAGCGCGCCCCGATTCCGTGCGCGCACCGCACAATGGACATCGTGCTGCCATCAGTCCGTACGGCTCGCAGCAATCTAGCAGTGCCGCGCAATCGACTAACTGTCAATCGATCGGCCCGGATTAAGATAATTTCGTTATCGGCCAGCGGACCAGCCTCGGCATCCGTCAGCCAGCCAGCCAGCCAGCCAGCCAGCCAGCCAGGCCGGGCTTCCGACGAACGTTCGACGGCTGACGTAACATTTTATCCCGGCGAGGTGAAAGCGCATAAGCCGCCCGGCTTCGTCGTCGGAGTGCCGAGCCGCGGCCCTGTCGAAATATTGTTTCGCCGCATTTCGCGAGATAAGACCAAACCGCGCGCACTCGCGCGCGATCGGCTATACAGATTGTCGGCCGACGTTTTATTGCGCCTCGCGATTGATGTCGGAGTGCGTTCCTCTTTTTGTCGGGCCAATAAAACGCTCCGCCAGCGGAGCGGCATTCGCGGGCGCGACGCTCGGCGAACTTTTACTCGCGCGCTTATCGCCGAATTAACACCGCGGCGGTCGCGCGCTCTTTTTTGTTCTTTTTTTTTTGACCCGCCAACGCTCACGGCCGTTAAGAGCGACGATAATTTCTCGCTGCCCAGACCGACTCCAGAGGAGCTGTCCATTGTTCCGCCGTCGGAATTGCCCCGGACATTATGAATTCTCGATTGGCGGGGGGGGTGGGGGTGGTATAATGGCGCGGCCAGGGGTGGCGACGAAGTTTTATTGCACCTGGCGATAAAAGCGCGCCGAGCATAACCTAGCCGTTGGTAAATTCGGAAATCACGGTCTGGCGGTCGGCGCTCGGTTTTATCGGTATCCAAATCAGCATGAAGCCGAGGATGAGAGAGAGGAGGGTGGAGAGGGGGAGGGGGTGAGAAAGGAGAAGCGAGGGTGGAGAACGCTTGCCACCGTCGGCGCTGCTGCGTCAACGATGCGGAAACTCTGCGGTGAAATTTGGGTCAGCGCCGCCGACGGGCGAAGACGATCGTCGATTTTTTTTCCCTACCCCCACCAGTCCGCCGAGCCAAGCCGTTCGGATCTCTGATCTATAGGACCCTGTTTTCGCCGAGTCGAACGTCGTCTTCCTTATCGAGCCCCGACCGCCACCCCTTTCTTTTCCGCGTCGCTCTATCTATCTCGCTCATTCTCTCAGGCGTTGTCCTCGTTAGAGGAAGGGTAAATCGCAGTCAGTGTGATAAGTGACACGGACGTCCGAGAGGAATCGAGATCAGACGATATTTTCCTTCGCTCCTCGCCTCGACTTCAATCAGACTTCTTGTCACTCGGGGTCTCGTCGACGTGGGAAAAGAAAAACAGGAGATTGAGAGGAGTGGGAGAGAGAGAGAGAGAGAGAGAGAGAGAGAGAGAGAGAAAATGTGTTCTGGGGAAGGATAGCGGAGTGCTTTCTCTAGTTGTTTCGTTGCGCTAAGTCAATTAGCTGGCCGCCATCACTGGAAATGCGATATGCCCTGGCGGACGTGGAAAATTCTAGATCAAAGCTGAAATCGTTCGTAGCCAATGAGTGAGCATATAATTAATCTTCATTACGCAAGACGATGCAAGGAAATATGAGAATGTTGCATTCTTTCTTCGAAGCCACGCGAACTTCTTAGCAAATCTCAATGCGCTTTGCTTTCAATTCTACGTAGTCGTGTTAACAGTAACGGTTCACAGTACACGACTTCACGTGGGACTTTTACTCACTTCGCGCCCTTCACATCTAGTCCTAGTTCCCTTTTCGACTCGCGGCCGACTCTCATTGGAAATACGATATGCCATGGCGGACGAGGAGAGCTCTACATCAAAGCTGAAATTGTTCGTGGCCAATGAATGAGCATATAATTAATCATTACGCAAGACGATGCAACGAAACGTGAGAATGTTGCATTCTTTCTCCGAACCTACGCGAACTTCTTACCAAATCTCTACGTAGTCATGTCAACATTAACGTTTCACACTACACGACTTGACGTAGGACTTCCACTCACTTCGCGCCCTTCACATCTACTCCCAGCTCCCTTTTCGACTCGTCACGTTTCGCGGCCGACTCTCGCCACCTTCAAATTAGAGTTTCGCCTGCTATTCGGACAATGGCCGAGCTTGTGCACGATTCTCGTGCCTGGCACTGGCATTTCCTCCCGGATTCCCCGAATCGGAACGAAGCAGGGCCTCGTTAAAACGATCTGCCTCGCTGAGCAGTCTCGCTCGCTTTGCCGTCCGTCTCTGCTCGCTCCCGACTCGCTTCAAAAGGCGCCTGTGCCCGGACGATAATCGCACGGTAATATATCGATCATGCGGTCCAACCTTTCGCGGCAGCGTCAATATTAGCGGGCAGCGCGCTGAAACGGATTTATTGGCATTCGAGCGTTTCGCGGTCTCTCGCTTATCAACGCGATACGTCTGACTGTTTACTGAGTCGTTTACCGATTTAGCCAGCTGCCCGCGCGTCGACGGGCTATCTCGATGGTCCATTTATAATCGTAATAAAAACGGGCAGCAACAAATACCGCGCGCGTCCGCGCCCGCCTATAAATCACCACCCCGACAGGGGTTTGTTAAAGTTTATCGGCCGCCGACTCGAAATGCTTTTAACATTAACAGCCGCGATTGTCGGACGGGGGATGGAGAGCGATAAAGGCCGAAGAAATATCGCGCGATGCGAAGGTCAGAATCCGCATGCCATTCAAGTTTAATGAAGAGGGAACGCGGGCCGATCGGAGGATGCGTTCGGCGAGCGGCCCCACGATCTATACCCTCGGCGTTACAGTGAATTTTTGGCACATTAAAGGGAACTTTTTCGCCGGCACGTTCGACGACTCCACTCGCGCGTCCACCCCTCTCCTCTGTCCCCGTGTAATAACCCTGCCCGAGCCCCATGGGTGCGATGAATAAGGGCCACACCGTGAACCGACTTCCTAGTAGTTGGATCGCCGAAACTTTTCGCACCCCGCTCGCGTAATTTTCCAAGTTGCGCCCGACGAGGAGAAGGCCGCGTAATTTTCACGATGTATATTATAAGCCGCCCGTGACCCGACCCACGCTGCCGCTTAATTTTTCATCTTCCCGCGCGTGGGCGGCAAGATTGCCCACTCGGCGCGCCTTCGTTCGTCAGACGTTGCGTGACACGCTGCAAAGAACGCGCGAGAAGTAATGAAACGTCAGAGGTGGGCTCGAAATTCGGTGGTTGTAGGCCAGATAAAATTGAGCAGTGCCTCGAATTTCGTATCGCTTCGAATTCCTGGTTCATGAAGCTTAACCTACATTTCGTATTTATATTATTATCATACAACGTTCGAGGCATACATTATTCAGTTTCGATCGTATCAAATATTAATGCCGAACGCTAATTCTCCGTAGCTTCGGCTCCGACATTTTTAATCGCCAGTAATTCCGCTTTTATTGCAGCCAACAATTGTCCTGATTCCGCGTTCCGGTACATATTTATAACGACCACTGCTCGCACGCGTGTTCTCGGATGTTGGCCGAGTAACCTTCTGGCCGTAGTTCGCGGCTCGTCGGAAGAACTCAGTCACGGAGCATGCACAGAGGACGCATTCTCGGCTTCTCTGGTCGGTCCGCAGGAAGAGGGGCGCGAAGAGTTGCCGGGAGCGTCCTTTATTTTCATTTTCGTCGTCGCCTACCCCCGTGCCCGCTGTTTCTCCCTATATTTATCTAATAGCGACCCCGAACCACAGGTTCCTCTTCCTCTTCCTCCGACGACCACCGTGGCGGAGCTTGCACATAGTCGGTTGCGCGCACTTTGTGCCTCCATTATACGGCCAGTTTCCCGCCCCGCTCTGGCGTGTTCTCGAAATAATTAAGAGTTCATTAAGGCAAGATTGATTGCTCTGTTTAGACCCTGGCCTCCGTCGCGGCTTCGCCCTCTTCTCTTTCTGCCTCCCTGAGCCTGTACAGTCGTACGACGCGAGAATCCATGAATAGAGGGCTGTTGTTTATTGGCTGCCACGTATTTTCGGTCTCTCTCTCTCTCAATCTTTCTCTTTTCTCATTCCGTTTTCCCGCTTCGGCGTTTTCCAGCAACCTGCCCGAGTCTCGTCCCGTCTCTGCATTTCCCCTTTCTTTTCCTCCCCGTTTGCGCCACCCTTTTTTGTTTCCCTCAGAGCAGTTAATGGGACCAAGACAATGCCTTCGAATTTATGTCTCGCTTCGCCTAGCGACGTACGACGATTTGTCAGGCGACAGATCCCTCTGACATCGTTTCACTGCCATACTGAAAGCCGGGGGCAAAGGTCGTTTGTTCGTGGATTTAAATTCACTCGCGAGCGACGCGGATGAGAGTAATATAGCGTGCGACCCAAAAATGTCTAACCTATAGTACGCGGACTAGAAGTGATATCGGGTTACGTCAAAGAGTGTCGGGGGCTGTCAAATAGAGGAATAGGTACGTCCGAATTGATAGAAACCTATGTAACTTTGAAAAACATCAGTAGTATTAAAGTTTGGATTCAGGAGTGAGTTGAAACGGCACCCGGAAATTCGCAAATGAAAGTGTAAAATTCGTGAGTTGCTCAAATGCGAGCAGAAATAGGAAGAAGATGTGTCAGTACATATTGATTCGTTCATCTGACCATCTGCCTCGATTAATTCTCACTTGCGACATGCGGGTGTCATCCATTCTACGTGACACGCCGTTCAACGTGCTAAGAATTATCATGTCACCCTGGCTACTGTCAAAACCATTATCGAATTTTACGTAACAGTCAATGTGTCAATAAACGCCGATCGACATTCTTTCGATGGAAGTACAACATATAACCGATCTAAAATAAAAATAAATCAACCGAAAGAGCACTAAGCCCACATTGTAAAAATCTTCAACAATTCCCTACTTCTTTTTCTACCCGACTTCATCATCACTCACGAAATCCGCACGAACTCGAACCCGAAAATGCGATTAGCTCGAGCATCTTTTTCGACCCGCATTAACCCTCGCATTACGACGCTTGGCGATTTTTGACCCAGGCACCGATAGATCAGCAACACTGTATACGGCACCATTAGGGATGTTCGATTCTCTTGAAACAATCGATTTTTCAATCGATTCTTTTGGGGTAAAAAATCAAGTTCAAACTCAAGAATAATAAGCTGCAAATTCTCAAAAAGAAATACCTTGCTAAAGAATTGATTTTGTGAGGTACATAATCGGGTGCAAGATAAAAATGCTGCAGATTCTCTTAAAATAATCCAAATAAAAGAATCGACCTCCGTGGGTAAAGAATGGACCCTTAAAAACAATGTTGACAAAAAAAATCGATTTTTTGAAGAATCGAATTGGAGTCGAACATCCCTAGCTGCCATCCGGTCAGCGTAAGACGTTGACGGAATTCAGCGTGCTCTGTGCGATCGTCAAGAAGTGGGAAACACGTTTTCACACATTACCCATGTTTCAGTATATGTCCCAAACATCCACACAGCATTTCATCAACAATGCGAAAGTAATCTTAAATTTCCTACCGACTGCCGTTATCCACCATATCATCCATGTCGAGTCGCAGCTTTTTGGCGCTGATTAACGCCTTGACATACCACGAGGTCTGTGACACATCATTCATTTCATGTGCCATTGTAGCCTTTGACGTCTCCAAGACATCAAGAACTGTCTCCGACGGACGCCGTCCTTCTCAACAGTACCTACAACAAAATAAAATATTGTTTCTAAGCTTGCACATAACTGTTCAGTTAAGCCAAATTAAATCATATTTTTCAAACGCATCAAATTCCATTTTATTTCTATGTCAAACGTTTAAAATTGCGTAAATTCCCAAAGCTCGCCGTACGAAAAGCATCGAACGCCGAACCTGGCAGCATGAACCTTTTCGCGGACGTCGTAATCGTCGGCGCAATCGAGTTCCCGCGAAGCGTCGTATTGTCACGCGGCGAGCCGTTAACAAGAAAAAAAAAAAATCTCGCCGTTGAAAGTAGCACCCAGCTCGCTGCTCCGGTCCGACCATCTCGCCCGCGCCCGTCCATTTCCGCTTTACGGTAAGAGGTAAGAGGATCCGGGAGCCCAGGATCTCCTTAACAATACGAATGGTCCTCGTATTCTCGATGGCCTTCGCGCAAACGATGTCGTTCGCCGTTATGAAAATAACGGCCGCCGCGACGTGAAGGGGCCTGCCAGGTCTCGTTCCGTCCGCGGAGAATTATATCGGAAATAGTTTCGGGCAAGGCATGCGCCACTCGAGCCGTGCAAGGTCGACGCGGAAACTTTCGCCGGCATTACGGGCCGCGGAGGTTAAGCAGGATGCCTGGAACGTTAATATAACAATGGAACGTTATTTGTCCAATCCACTTTTAGGAGTTTCCGCGCGGCAGGCGGTACTTGGTGCACGTCGAACGCGGCGCTCGCCTTATTAACGGTGAAAGGCAATGTAACGTACGATGCTAATATTACCGTAATGAAGAATGAGCCTAGAGCGCGATATGTCTCGCGTTTAACCAGTTAAGTGTGTTTGACGGCTATATCCGTTATGGTGATGTGGCAGAATTTTGTGTCATGACGACTATATCCGTCATGCGTAAAATTTGGTTACAATTTGATATTTAAATTGTAATTCTGGCGAAAACTAAATTATGTTCGTAAATTTTAATATGTTTAAAATGTTTAGAGGTCAAGACGAAATGACACGACAGCAACAGTTTAAATTTGTCATTTCTATATATATTTGATTTTTTTTCTAAGTTTTTCGTGCATTATGTGTAAATATATGTTCATCTTGAGCGACTGTGTAAATATTACTAATAAAATTGTTCATTTTCTAAAATAAAGTCGTCTTTTTGACCCAAAATATTTCAACAGCGCCACTTACTCTGTGTTTGACGACTATACCCGTCATCGCTTGATTATCGCGACACACACTGGTGGGCGCTTTGCAAAGAGATCGCCACAGTTAACTGGTTAATCAGTTTCACGGGACGTAGCGTCTTATTAATGTCTCATATCTTACGACTTCTTCCTGACAATTCCTTTCTACCTTCCCCTTTAACGATCCCCGTTACCACTCATTATCGACGTCATTTGCGCCTCGTCGCTCGAGGACGAGCTCTCCTTCGCGGAAGACAGGATCCTGCTACACGTCACGCGCGTCGAGGACTGATTTAAGTGCCCGGTCTCTCGTCGCCGTCGAATTCGACAATGAGATCGAAGGAGAAGCCTCGAAAGAAGGATCGTATCCCTTCGAAGACCGACTCCCCATTACGGTTATTACTCGTCGTCTGGAGTAGCAAGAAGCCCCGCGCCGCTAGATTGCCTCAAATCACCGACTGCGATCCGCCTAGCAATCAAGCCACCTTCGTTTTTCTCCGTCCTGCCGATTCCAACCCCCCGCCCGCCGTCTATAAGTTACCCTCACCCCCCGAAATCCATTATCGATCCTCGCGGCCCTCCCTCTGTAACGAACTTTAAATCGATGATTATACTAACGAGATGTCCAGGCGCCTCTCTAATCCGGGAAGATTCGCAAATTGCGTCGGACCTCGTGCCGGAGATGTTCGCGAAAACGTTTTCTCGTCCCGACCCCTCTTTTCGAGCGGGGTCGAAAATGCACGCGAGGCACGAGACGAATATTATTTTTGACCGGCGCCTCTTGGCGCCGCTGCTCGTACCGGCTCGGAGCGCGCGCGCGCGCGCGCGGCGTACGGGCTGCAAATTGAAAACCGAGCCGAGCAATTTCGAGCCAAACTACCGCTTCTATCTCGAGCGCTCGCCCGGCTTCTTTCTGGCCGTGTTTTCAGCAGCGCGACCCTTTCCTCTTTTTTAAACCGTGCCTGAAAGCACGAAAAGCGAGTGCCGTATCGTATTTACACAGGCGCACGAGGGCTGGCGTGACAGTCGGGCTGCCGGCGGAAAGAGCAGCGGCCATTGTGCTCCAGTGGGTCACACACGTGGAATAGCCGCGCCGACGGGATGAGAACAAACAGCTATATGCGAACTTACTCGATTAAGGACGATTGAAACGAACCCGTTTCTGCCCAGACCAGCGCCGCCGCCGAGTCGACTTTACAATGGGCCCCGCAGCTTTATGCGCGACCACTGTCCGACGACATTGTAAATCGACGTTCCGGTTACGGCGAGCGGAACGTCGGGGAAAAACGTCGCCGGCGGGAGCAAATCGAGTCGACTGTCTAATGCCCGCGCCGACAGAAGTGGGACGATCCCGGTGACGTGTCTTACTTGTATAATTAAAAGCCGTCCAAGTGCGTGACAACTGGTCCGCTCCGGCAAGAATCGGCGCTCGATTGTTACCCCGACGCAAATCAATTTCGTTCGATGGCTACGCGCGACACACGGGAATGGAGAAATATTTAACTTCCTGCGCGAGGTCTGTTGGTTAACGCTAGAACTGTGGAGCAGACAAAATGACTGGTATGACATTTTGATGTAATGAAGGCTGATGTTGAAGACATCTTGTTTCCGAGAATTTTTCAAATGTGAAGTAAAATTTCCGAAAGTAAGATCATCGTAACACGTTCGCGGACAGCAAAAGTTTCAGCGAGGTACAAAACTTGACAGTCATTTTATCTTTAAATTGGTTGTGATATCCGAAATTTGATTAAACACATTTTATAAGGGTAGTCAGATTATCATATTTTAATCGTTATATACAATAAATGCCTAAAGAATCAGTTAGTCATTACCTTGTATAATTATTACAAAAACTTAAGGTTATATAAAATTAAATTCAAATGTAATTGACTTTAAGATTTGAACGCTATAGCATTCATATCATTCTGCATCATCACGAAAATGAATGCTATAGCAGTTTATTGTAGCAAAATGTGAAACAAGTCATTTTTATCACTTGATACTTCTACCACTAATGACAGTAGAAATTAGCGTGAGATAGCAAAATATTAGCTTAGCTTATGATAGTTCTTTTTTATTTACCGTTACATACACTTCGTTCTTTCATAACACAATAACGTCTAACGTACGCTTATACCTAACGCACAGCATCGTCTGCTTCGCGAAACTTTCAGAACACAAAAACGAGACGCCATACCCTGCCTCTTCCAACAAGGTGCTTCGAAAAATTTCCTTCCCGTACCACTGACCGAGAGAATACCCGTCGGTCCGTCTTTCGCAAGACAGTTACGTGGCGTTTCCCGCGATCTCAATTTCCCTCACCACGCGCCGCGGCACGATTCATTCCCCAGCTACGAACAAATCGTCCATTGATCCGGCAGTGTCGCGATAATCGATTTCCGTGCGCGCGCGGTACACGGCGGACGTAGGAAGATGGCGAAAGAAATGGGAGCGGACACGCGGGAAGAAGGATAGGAAAAATGCAGAGAACCACGGTTACGGTGATAAATCACCCTCGATCTTACTCGGGAGACCTTTTCAGGTTCTTGTTAGCGAGCTGTCGCTCTCCCATAGTAAAGGGGCAGAGACGGGAACGGGGACAGGGGGTAAAAAGGAAGAGAGAGAAAGAGAGAGAGGGAGGGTAGGATGGAAAGAGAGAAAGAAAGCGGCCGTGGATAGCCGCGGGGATAGGTTTCTATCCCAACGGCGAGATGCAGTTCTTCGTGCGCAACAAAACATTACAAGATTCAGGTGACGCTGCCGTAATCCTACTTGACTAACATGAGCTAAGCGACGTCACACTGTCTGCCCCCCCCCCCCCCCCGGCCCCGGGCGGGGAAGAAAAATTGCGGCGAGAAGCTGCGCCGGATTTTCGTAACCCCATCGGAAAAAAGTGACTCGCGGCCGGTGCCTGGCTGGCTTCTCTGCCCGGCCGCCACTCCCGATAATTAAACTGCCGCAATTACGGCGGCCGGTTGTTCCGCGGGGCAGGTGGCAGACGTGGGCCGGTTAAACGATCCTAATCCTCGCCTTTGATCGCCCTAACAAGCACGGCTCATCCCGGGCGAGAATATTCCGGCATCGGGAACGGCCACGGCCGAGTGTCGGACTAGTGTCTGGCGAGTGCTGCTGGAGGAGCGTTCGTACTTTGTACAGTCATTCTGGCGCGGGACTGCAGATGCGGCGCTGGGTTGTGGGAGCGAGTCGGTGAGACTCGATAGTCGCAGTGCAATAAAGAGCGCGGAAGGGAACGGCCGGGAGAGAGGACAGTCGAAAATAAGCGAGTGGAGAGAAGTCACTTGGGAGAGAAACTCGAAGGCAGACGGTCAGGGGTACGTCTTACAAACGTAAAACGCGTACTACTTTTCTTCCCATCTCTCCGCGCATTTCCACGACTCCTCTACCTTACGTATTCGTCTCATCGGCGGTCTGTCAATACGTAGCTACTTTAAACTCGCGGCCACCGAATACTTTCGCACTCCCGCGAATCTCGCGACACGATGAATGTATAAAATTTCATATCGCACGCCGTAAAATCCATATTTACACCGCGTAGAACAGTCATCGGAGGAAATTCTACCTTGCGTTTGCGAACGAAAAATCCACCTCTGCCCGAGAGCTCTCGAATTTCAGTTCACGTTGCCTCGGCAGTTTTTCACGATGCAAGTCCCTTCGAAGTTTCACGTTTAACCAGACACGTCGGACGGCAGCATAGATCGGGGGTAGAAGGGGGGGAGGTCTCGAACGAGTAACGATTTTCAATAGGCACCGTGAATGCCCTTATGTGTGCCACGGTGGACAGAGCGACTCGCAGTGAGCCTAGCGGCCAGTACCGGCAGCATTGTTACCAACACACGCGCTCCCGACTGTGTTACGTGGGCAACGACGCGGGGGGGCAGAGAGACAAGGTGGCGGTCACCGACGACAGAGGTTGAGCGTAGTTCGGTGGGAAAAACTTTTCCTATGGAAACTAGGTGGAGGTTATTATTTGACGAAGTCGCCGCGGTGTTCCGTGTGCCGTATGCGCTTTACCGGCCAGACCTCGGAGGACGGGCGAGGCAATGGAAACGTTGCGCGGCAGAAGCTGCAGCTGTGGCATTCTAATGCGCCTTTCGAAACTTATCTCGGCGAATTGCGTTATTCAAATTTGTACCCAGGCCTCCCGGTCGGCCTGGCCCGCGCGCCCCCTGGTACCCTCCACAATTTCCGAGCATGCCTCGCGAAACTGCGCCCAGACAATAGCGAGTCCAGACTTACCAAACCCTCGCGCGGTCTCGAACTCTTTTCGCCAGCTTTTCACTGCCGAATTTTACGAGCCTCGATCGGCCGCCACGGAATAAGATCCGTGAAGGCGCGCGCGCGCGAGGGACATTTTCGTCTCAGAGTGTCCGGCTAAAAACGTTTCCGTCGGAAAATTGTTTCTACCTTCCCCTTCCCTGTCGCCGAGACTCGGTGCCAGGGTGTCCACCGTTCCGTAACGAGTCGGGGCGGATTTTACGTCCAATGTAAATTCGCTTTGAAATTGCGCTCGGTTACGAGCCGCGTGTACCCCGGCAAACGAGTTCTCCCTCTTCGCCGTGGCGCGCACCAGTACTCGCCGTCTTCTTCTCTCCCGTACTCTCATCCCTTCCACGCCTACGTCATTGTTATCGACGCCTCCATTAATTATTCGACGCTTAAACGCGGTAACAGCCGAGAAAATTATCGTTGGCTCGACACGACAAGGCCGGCACTTGCGAGATTTAATGAAAGCCCTCGCTTCCAAAAAGGAGGGCGCGGAAAGGAGGAGAGGTAGGCCATTTGCGGATGGCGCGTACGCGTTGTTACCGATCATGCCACCCACACGCCGGCCGTCGCACACGTACTACGATCCATACAGCGTGTCCTTTTTTATACCATCGAAGGAATACGGAGAGAACGCTATCGTTTCAAGAGTCTATTCCCAGCAACAGTGGTCATGTTTTTAAATCTTCTATACGACCTAACTTATGAATATTTCATTCGGTCCGTCGTACGTGCCACTTTGAATCCTACGAGTCTTATCCCGGAAGATCATCTCTCTTCCCGTGTAGATAGTAATACTCCTCCGACCCAGTGTCGTCATTTAAACAACATTTTAACCGCCGTCATGCACATCGTCTTCCCTCATTTCCGTCGACAGGCCGTACAGCGAACGTCGGTCGGAAAATCTTAGGACACCTTGTATGAACCTGCATATGTGTCGACTCCCCCCGCCAGCCGCTGTTTACACGCACGCCAGGTCCGAACGTTTCATTTTCTCGGGATTAAGTAACCACCGCGGTCGTTACGTACATGCGCGGTCCGCTATTAACGGTTTAATTAGCGTAAGTTTTCATTTGCAGGATTACACCGGTGCCGACAGATATAGTAGCGGCGGCGGCGGCGGGATGGGGACTGGGGTGGGGGTAGGTGGGCGAAGGGGTAGGGCGTTAAGGTCGCGAACGAAACGTGGCGAAAGAGCTTGCCGGATGATTTTCACGGTGAGCGCGGATTCGCATTGCTTCGCGTCGCACTTTCCTCGGTCACGCCTCCGGTGCCGACGATTTGTCACCTATGAATAATCTAGGAGCTGGCTAAGTCATGTGACGATTACGGGCCTGACGTTGATGGGACTTGCTCGGGAGATTCGAGATTTCGCAGAAGTCGTTCGCTCGGAGAATTTGTCTGGGCAATGTGTCTTGTTTATTGCCAATCGCGCTGCGAAGGACTGTAAGCTGTTTATGCGAGTGAATTTGCATTTGCTTGCTGTAGTACAAGGCGCAGGGCTTGGGTTTCTTAATTCGAGAACGGTGGCAGGTTGTTTCATAATTCTGAGATATCTAGTGCACTCGTGTTTGCCAGGAATGAATTTTACCTGTCAAACTACTTTGTCTTTCAGTATTTCGTTGGCGAGTGCTGTATCGGCTGATAGATAATTGGATTGATTGATATGCCATACGGCACTGATTATTGACAGCACCACGAAGTCGTACCTACGATAAAGACTCGGAGTGACAATTTATATCAACTGTCAACTAAATTTCGGAACAAATATTGGCACATCCACTCGTCCATGCAATGCAAACGTTCCCAAAAGTAAACTATTAAACAGGGCAAAATATACAACATCGAAACGGCGCAGATAAGGCCGAAAAGATCGAAAACGTTGAAACGAGACGAGGCCGGCGACAAAGTTTAATCGAGGAAGTTCTCCACGCACTGTTTATCATACACCAGTCACGCCGTCGCGTTTTGTTTCGCCATAAAACGTCTCTCGATAAGAACGTCACGTTCAGCAGGTCCGACGGACGTGCCCGTGACACCGGAGTCGAGTGGATTGGTCCGCGCGGCAGTGGATGTCAGCGGAGAGAGAAAAGGAGTGTAGGGTAGGCGCCGTACGCCACCCTCCCGCGCCTCTTTCCACCCCCTCACCCCCTCGAACCCTCTCCCCGACGCCGTGCCCCTCTCAAACTATTTATTCCGGCACAAATCGCATTACCAACTTCAACTGCAAAATTGACTTCGCCCAACTTTTACGGCGCCTCCGCCCTTGCGCCCCTTCGACGCCGCCCGCACGGTCAGAACTTCGACTTGTACGAGGGTTTACCAAACTCAGTTTAAGAAGAAGAAGAAGAAGAACTGTTTCCACCCGTAGAGAGAGACGCATCTTGCGGGGACTTTCCCCGGCGCGCCGACCTCACCCCGCCTAGTCCCAGCATCGTCGTCGATATAAAATCGGGCGACGCGAGCTTCCGGCGGAATGGCAGTTCGGAAGTTGGAGCCGTCGGGAATAACGAACGGCGTCACCGTGGATCGCTTTATTTCTCTACCCCTGACGTTCGATTAGGCCTATCGCGAGCGCGTCGACTCGAATTTACGCGCCCGACCGCCATTTTCTAGCCACCCACGTGTGCCGACTCTAATGATCGATCGATCCCATGCAACAGCGCGTTCCGTTAAGCAAAATCGAATTCGCGGAGCTGAGACTTCTTTTTCGCGACCGGTCACATTCTTCGCTCGTTTGCGGCGAGTAAGCCGTCGTGACGATTATTAACGCTCGAAAACACTCGTTATTGCCCCGCGTGCCCTTCTCTCGACAGGTGACCACCGCGTGACTAATTAGTACAGATACTTTCTGTTTGCGTGAGCCAGTGTCCGCTCGCAGTTATCAACTTTCCGCCGGAGAAATCCGACTTTTCCCCGCACAGACACCACGCACGCGTGTAACTAATTTGTATCTTCATCTGTCTCCGGTTCGACACGTTGCGGAACGTGGGAACGCAAGAGTCTACGCCAGTGTTTCCCAAACTTCCGACAACTCTGTAGCCCCTTCTATAATTTTCGTAAAACACGGAATATCCTGTGTAAAACAAAAATATTGCATATACTATAATAAGAATCAAAATATATTTATTTTTTCCTTTATAATGCAACAAAATAATAATAATAAAATATAAATAAAACAAATAAAAATTATATTTTAAATAACATTCATTATAATCAATGAGAAGACGACAGATTACCATAATTTGGTTCCCTGGTTGTCAATTTTAATCTGAGCGGTTCCACATCCAATAGCCTGTTCCTTTTTTCTAACTTAAACTTTTTTTTACTTTTAACCCGGTGCAGCGCGTACCCCTACCAAACTCTCCCCGTTCCCCAGGGGGTACGCGTACCACACTTTGGAAAACACTGGTCTACGCGATTGATTCACTCGAAGCCGCGGCCCGAAATCGTCGGCGCAGAATGAGACACAGAAACCGAGAGAGAGTGGCGCGCGTGAGACTTAATTACCGTTCGCCGTGACTAATCGAGATATCATTCTATACGATATTTCGCGCGAATAACGCCGGGGGGTTCCGCACTCGCGGGGGCGTGAGCTATAACTCACGAAAGGACTGATACCTTCTGGTCTTCACATTAAAATTGAAATTAGCCACCCATTTGTCTTCTCGTTTGGCTTAATCGTGACTAGCCCGGTGATTTATGGTTTCCACTTCTCGTCGCGGGGGGGCGAAGTGTAGTCTCGCTTGCAACGTAATGCGATTCAGACCTCGCGAGAGAGTCGGGGGGGTTGGAAAAAAAATTGGATGCCGACCACGGTTTCGCTGATGAAAAGCGCGCCTGCTTATGGTCGCATTGCGTGATCAGGTCCGAGCGGCCTGTTTCGGAAGCGAGTCGGCCGCTCGCGCAGACTTTACTGCTACCTTCGAAATTCACGGCCGTCCAATGTTACGGTGTCACTCGATTAACACGTTACTTGGAGGTTACGATAATTATGCGCGTAAACGCGCCTGCCCGATCTACATACGGACTCGCGTTGTGCGCATTCGTTGAGAGTATCGTATCAATTGATATTTATACCCTCGTCAGACCACTCTATTTCATTCTACGCAAAACACGCGTAGGTTAGATTCGTGGCAACTTTCACCGTGCCGATTGCCGTTCAAGTACCTTGTTGGGAATATCAATATTGCGCACTGCGTTACGTGCGCGTGATTATCGGGTAAGCTGTATGCGATGCGCTTCCGTAGGAAGAAAAAGCAGCTTCGGTTGAAAAGCGGCAAAGAAGTTCCGTCGTGAGTGTCACATTGACGGACGTTAATGATTATGGGCCAGCGAGATTACTATATATAGTGCGCTGCGGCGCCCAACATGTCCATTAACTTTCACCATAATCGCATTACCGGCTGATAGTTCACGTTCAGCAATTTCTGACGGTATTACACTATACGCGCAGATTAATCTCCCGCATTAGTGTTTATTAGGCTGGCCCAATAGCTTTTTCCCCCGGAAACGCAAAGTTGGGCGGGCGAATAAATGAAACATTAACGAGGCAGTCCTAACGCCCGAATAACGTCCGGTGCACTCGCGAGAGCTCGGAAAGTGCGTGCCGTTCGCTAGAATATGTAACAGGTATTAATAGTCGAAAAACGTCATTAACTTCTTGCCGACCCCAATAAATCCTTCGTACATATTCACCTGCGTTCGACGTGCGACAAAAGCGAAGTAAACCAGGAGCGCGCGCTTGCAGGAAAAAGGCCTTTAAGACGGCGCGACGGTAAATGTCGGAGGATTTCCGCCAACGAATGCGAAAACTTGGCATTCGGAGGAGGAAGAACTTAGAGCGCACCATTGGCGTGCGAATCTTAATTTGCCCCGTTCCAGTCAACATACCGGAATGTAAATCGCCGCTGCCGGAGTTTCGCAACGCTCGTGAACCGATTACACAAACATTTCCGAGTTTATTTGAAGCCGGGTGCGTGCCGTTTAAGACTACCTGCTCCACTTTCAGATTGTGCTGCTCGCTTCGTTCACGGTCACATTCCGCGAGCGTTCGATCTTGACGCGATCCTGTCGACAATAATAACGATTGGTATGCGAACGACTGACGGGCGTGTTCGTGAGCGTGGAGCGAATCTAATTGTAAGGGAACTTTGAGATCACGTAAGTATTGTACATGTGCACGTAACGCTCCGTGACTCCTCGTGCGTGTCTTTCCTTTTTCACACACGCTGCAGGTGATTCCTTATCTTCGGCATCCCCGCCTGCTTGGTCGCTGGCCAAGTTTCATAATATTCTTTAGATGGCAGGTGCTCGTGTGAGTGTGTTCATCAAAACCGAATGTGTCGGAGTGTGGGTCGATGGAAAGGAATAAGGATGTCAGATTGGCGATCGGTGACGCAAGGGGTCGCATTGGTCAGTTGTAAACGTGTTTGACTTTTACCATGTACGGTGGACGGGGTATGAGGTGATTGAGGAGGAAATTCATAATTTAACGTTTACTTTGTATATATCAGAATTTGATCTCGTCAAATTATATATAATTATCTCTAACTGCGAAATCGGAACAGAAATCGAGCTGTCCGTCTTCGTTTTTGTGTATTACACGCATGCTGGCACTCATTACATCATCATTAGCCAGCGACCATCACGTTTCGTGAGATTTATTATTTAGTCGGCGCGCGCGTATGTACACGTTTCGTCGCAGTCATACATTACGTTCTGTCCGTACGATCCTGTTCCATAATTCGCACCTGCGATACCATGCACAATGCTCAATTACACGCGTTTTCGACTTTTCGACGTCGGAGGTCGGCTTTGACCACTCACGACACCGGTGATGACAAAATATTTTAACCGTGCACTTTCACTTCAGCTTTTTACCGTTCCGCTCAACATATCCACTTGCCAACATGCCACTCTAATTCTCTTTGTCCGATCGCCCTCCGTCTGCTTACGCGATATCCAAATACGAATTTTCTTTGCTATTAACAAGAACACAGGCAATCCGTAAATTGCGAACATTCTGAAATTTTGCAACACAAGTAAAGTAGGCCATCGGTAACACAACTCTATTTTTCGTGGATGCCATAACTCGATATTAACTAGTAAACCACCCCTTCAAAACAAATCACAATTTTCTTTTTCGTGAAATATCTCAAGAATGATAAAAGATATCAGAAAAAAGTTTCATCAAAAACTATACCGCTCGATCAGATCCAGAAAAGTGCGCCAAAATGATATCAAAAAGATTCCTACGCAATTTCGTAGATGCAACCAAGCGATATAGTTTCCGATAGAACTACTTCCTGATTTCTCTTTCCATTCTTGAAATATTTCACGAAAAAGAAACTGATTCCTCATTACCCATCACCCGTTATTATCAAATCATTGTACCAACTCAAACTAGAATCGTGTTACGTGTACCTTACATCTGTGAAAAATTGCACAGTTTTTCGAATTTCCTAGTTACCCATGTCCTCACAACTCCCAAACAAAGGCACGAACCGCGCCGGCACGCAAAGAAATCCACGCCGAAGTAACACGAGACGCACCGCGCTAATTGCTACTCGCCGTTCTTACCGTCCTAATTATACAGCGCTCGTTATAGCTCGCGAAGGATACACCACGGCACGGCTCGCCATAACGAGACACCCGTGGCTTCCTTCATTGTCCAGTGAATCATAAAGCAGCGCGATGGACCGTCTGGCGGCGATCCAGTCGAAGGTGAACGAGATCGTTCGATTAGCATAAACGGGGAAAGCGATTGGCGGTGGTACGTGTAAACGGAATGGGGTGTGGTGGGGTACGCTCAGGCCGGCAGTCGCGGAACGACCTACGCCACCGTCGAGAGTTCTCACGTAGCGTAGTAATGCCAGGCCAGTTCCGATCCGCGGACGCGCCCGCGAACGCCTGAAATCTGAAATTCACTAGCCACGTAAATTCGCGAGAGTCGCTGATGTAAAGTCGGTGTCATTCGTGCGGATCGAATGGATCGTCTGTGGTGCGCAGTTTTGCTGGCCGTCGCATCGTTGGGCAGCCTCAACGCCGCGAACTCCGGTCTCTGGGTCGCGTATCAGTGGAAATACCTCGACTGGGTCTGGCCGAGCGTCCACTTGACTGGGAAGAATTTCACTCTGGGAAATGCCTTCACGCAGGACGTCGACGTCGACCGGCGGGGGCGTGTGTTCGTCACGAGTCCTCAGTGGCTCGAGGGTGTTCCGATCGCGCTCTCGTTGCTGACGACGGCGAAAGGACTGGGTGGTCCATTGTTGGCGCCGTATCCTGACTGGTCCTGGCATCGGCCGTACGACTGCAACAGTATCGTGTCTCCGTATAGGCTGGTGGTAAATGTCCGGGTCGAACGTCGAGCGAAAGTCGAGCAGTGGCTCGAGGCTTTTAGTGTCGCGAAGTCAAATTGTTCTGCATCTTTTCATGCTCGTCATTCTATTCTCGATTTACTGCGTGTCACACGCTCGACACCGCGCGCTTCGGGACTGACGAATGCCGAACTAATTGGTCACTGCGTATAACATTCAGATAGACGAATGCAATCGTTTGTGGGTGGTCGACACCGGCCGGATCACAGGAAATCCAGTCTGCCCGACGAAGATACTGATCTTCGACCTGCGCAACGATGAATTGATTCACAAATACTGGGTGCCGGACGATCAGTCGCTGTACGGGAAAGCGGCATTAGTCACGCCGATCGTCGAGCTCGGAAAAACGTGTCTCGATACTTATCTGTACGTAGCGGACGTCGATCAGAATGGACTTTTGATTTACGATTTGCACCGCGACCGGTCCTGGCGCGTGAACAATACGCAGGGCAATGCTTTCGGGCCGGACGACGATGCCATGAACATTACCATCGCCGGCGAATGGTTCGACCTGACCGATGGCACTCTTGGCATGTCACTGTCACCGCCAGGCTTTTATGATCGCAGGTATTGCCGCTAATCAAACTCACCTCATTCTCGAACATTTTCGAGTACGCCCATGCGTCGAGTATTAGGTTTGTTATTCGCTCACTCGACTGCGGCCCGAATAACTGAAGAACCGGTTTCGCTTCCGAAAAAAAAACACGCTTCCTTCCATCTACCGGTCGAGCCAAATCGACTGCGGCAACCTTTGCAATGATTATCTGAAATAACCGTGAACGGGTTATTGCATCAGCCGCATGTTTTTCCAAGTAGGCGAACTTAGTTATGACGGGACCGGAGGTTCTGTTTACGAGGTTGCGCAAGCGAGAAACGGGCTGACTTCGAATCGCCAGACACAGGCCAGGGCGCGGAGTAATAAATTTTGCACGCTTTCAGGTATCTTTACTTCAACTCGTTAGCGAGTTACCGCCAGAAATTCGCGGATGCCGAGGATTTGAAGGCGAGCGAATTCCGGGAGCCGGCAGTGTTTGAGTCGAATTACAAGCGCGCTAGTCAGGCGGGCGTGCAAGCCACGTCGAGGCGCGGCGTCATATTTTTCCAATTGGTCCAATTAACCGCCGTCGCCTGCTGGAACATCGAGACTCCGTTCACGCCCGATAACGTCGTAATAATTGCGCAGGACGAGGAGACGCTGCAGTACGTCAGCGGCATCAAAGTAATAACGAACGACTACGGCGAGGAGGAATTGTGGTTCAACACGAACCGACTCCAAAAGACGATAAACAAGACGCTGAAGCCGACCGAGGTGAACTTCCGCATAATAAGAGGCCGGGTCGACGATATTATCAAGGGCACGAATTGCGAGTCGAGGGGACCCCCGCACAGCAGGCTGCCCGACCTCACTTACTGGCATCGCACCTGAAACTAGTGTAAATCCTGTCTTTAATTAAAGTAAATCCTCGCGTGTTCCCCCGATATCCGCTCTTACGAAAATTCAGACCTGTCGCAACCCAGTCCCGAGCGTTTCCCAGCGTTCCGCAGTGGGGGACTTTGAACATGGCAATCGGCGCTCGTAATAACAGTGCCGTAAATTACGTCGGCCGATTATTCGCGAGAGTCAATCGGCAAATCCGGGGCTCGATTGCCTTTTCAGTCCAAGGCCACACGGCTCGCGACCGAAACCAGAGGATTCGTCGAGGGATCGGCGCGAAAGGGAACATGCGGCGAGGCCGGCAAGAGAGAGGTACAGGAAGCAAAGGTGAGAATGAGAGAGAGAGAGAGAGAGAGAGAGACCACGAAGGTCGGGCGGGCCGGGCGGAAGCCGGTTCTGCGACTGACAGCTAGCGTGTAGCAATTTAGTTAACCGTTTCATTGCTGCCTTTTGAGATGTAACGACGAGGCCTGCCGGTGACAGGGGCGTCGGCTACGAGGCCGAATGTTTCGATGGGGTAGTTTGCCGCTGCCTGTCGAGCAAAGAGAGAGGAAGAGAGCCCGGGGGTAGGGGTGTGTTATCGAGGGACGCGCGAGAGGGTTCACGGACCGACCTTTTCGTACGTCTCTTCTTGCCTGGCGCGGCGATTCAAAGGCAAGTTTTACCGAGTTTTCAGGTGTCACCCCCTCCCAACCCCCCCCCCCGTCGCAGAGGGAGGTCGACTCGGAGGGTAGGATAAATGCGCATTCACGGGGAATTGTTCGCGTTACTGCCGCGGCACCCTCGGGATACCAATAGGGCGCGCAATTCCGGGAAATTCGTGTCACCTACTTCTCTTTCTACGGCGCGATTCGGCGTGTGACTAATGGCGGCATATTCATGGCGCAGCCTCGCCCCTCGCGCTCTCTTCTACCTTCCACCACCACCCCCCTCGACAACCTCGATCCTCCCCCTCGAGCTCTGGCAGTTAACCTCAGACAACCCCTTCGTCGCGATAATATACGGCTGCCCTTAAATTTTCGTTCACCCCACGCTGCAGGGCTCGCCACCCGCCTCGCGTACGCGCACATCCACCATCCTCGCTCATGAGAAAGTTCTCGGCCTTCTGGGACGCGGCCGAAACTAACCTCGATCATCATTGGGGACGAGTCACTTTTCACCCGAGCCCTGAGCCGCCGTTGACACTCGGTCAAGCGAACATCTACCCTGGGAATTCCGAGGAAGCGCTCGTTGACTTCGGCCGACGATGCCAGCCGGTCGAGATAAGGAAGCCGCGCGAATTCATGGACACGTATACCGACGGCCGTTTCGCGCTTATTTCCGTAAGCTAAGCAAGCTGTATTCTCGGCGGAGAAGCAAACGACGCTGCAGCGTTAACGAGGTTACCACCGTTATGTCCCCGGCGTAATGGTGGATGGAAGCCTGCTGTGGCAAAAGGAGCGTGGCAGCGGGAAATGTCACCGGGACCGCGAATGGCCCGTGCCAGGGCACGTTTTCACGATCGAACTCGTTACCTTAAGGGCGGGACGTGGAATTACTTAAGAGGCGATACGACGCCGCGGTAAAGTCTTCCCGCGGCGGACAGAGACGGAAGGAAGAGGGGAGAAGGGGGGGTGGGAAGGTCTCAAATCGTTTTACGAGGGTAGTTTTAAAACGACTTTACGAGAGCGGCGCGGAATTTCGAAATAAATTTGCATCAGTTTTACTGCCCCTGATATACATAACTACCGGTGTTTGGCACTGATACCCACGCGCTGGTCGGGCTCGGGCGGCCCAGTCATCGACGGCGTGCTGTGTGCTTCCTGCTGGCCAGTGGGATCGTGCGAGCAGCTGGATGCGAGAGAGGATTGATCCGCGCGACTAACGAATCTCATGCTCACTCTGAAATCGTGAGCCTGGTGCCTGGCGGGTGATGTAATGAGCACGTATTTTGTTACGAAATTAAATTATTAGTTTTACGCACAGAGCGTATTGTGTGAGAAAAACGTCAAAAACGCATTCGCTATTGCCGACGGGTCTTACGAAACAGTAGTCAAACCTGTCTCATTGACATCGCCAGTTAATCCGCGCTCCTACTTTCCCCGCCGCGTATCCATCATTCATCATACGTGTCGCAGGTTTCTTCCGCAATAAAAACTTGGACACGTTCGAAAGTCCGCGAACGAAAGGCATGCCGATCTAATATTTATCCCCTCGCGCCATTAAAACGATACACCTTTGATCACAGCCGGCCGAGCGAAATGAACGTTAAAACATTTCGACGTCAGACCCACCTATCTCGCAGACTCGATCGACACGAACGTTTAGCAACGAACGCACGTATCGCGGAAGCGGAGATACGTGTCTGAAAGTCTTGAGGCGCACTCGGGCGTACCTAGTCGTCCGGCAGTTATTCATCGCCGCGTTTCAGTACAGTGTCCATGGTCGCGGGGTCAGGCCATTTCGGCGACGGAACGTCGCGAGAATTTCGGGCATCTCGGAGGGTCTTTATTAAGGCGGCTCATCTATAATTCACCGGGTTTGGCTTAGGGCCGGTTGACAGTGCCGGACTCACCGGGCACATAAACACACGCCCGCGTCCCGTGCAGGAGGGCCGGCGTGCATGCACGCCCGTGTGTGCCACGCATTGCGGTTGTCAGCTCTAGTCAACGTGTAATTTACTAGCCAGGACCTCGGCTCGATGCAGATGCAGCCGCCGCCGCTCGTCTCGCCTAGTCCGGCGCACGCTTAGAACCGTCAGACGGTGCACAGTGGGCAGCTTGGATGATCGGCTGTGGTTACCAGCGACGGTTCTCGCCTTCTCGTTCAACGATCTTGGCCGACGCTCGCCGCACTTCATGCACATCTGCGCGTTGAGTACTAGAACCTGACAGTCTCCCTCTGATAACAAAGTACCTGCGATTCATATCTTACCAAATTCTAAAAACCGCAGTATTTTGAAGTGTCGAGCTTGTCTATATGGAAAGAGTCGAAAAAATCATAAAATGTCGCTCGCACGAGAGGTGAACGCAGCGAAACAATTATCCTAATCCCTCGCACCATTAAGTCCGCGCGCTGTACACGGACTAGCGGGCATGCAACACGATGGGCAGTGACCGTTGGTCCGATACTGCCGCTGTCGCCTCTGGCACTCCTGTCCCAGCTCAGCTCTGCTGCTGCTGCTGCTGCTGCTGCTGCCGCCGCTGCTAGTTACGACCTGGAAGTGGATGACGTTGCGCCAGTGGGTACCGCTGTCCACGCGGAACCCGGTGACCGCAAGACCGCTATAAACCAGTAGGACACACTGCGCCCACCGCCACTCAGAGCCAGAAGTTTCGAGATGTCCCTCTGTTGATTGTCAGGATCGTCCGCCGGTCACGACAAGCCTTTCTCGCACTCTCTTTGTGCCCTCTGCTGCAGCACGTGGCACTCTCCACACCACACCACCCCTCGACCCTCGAACATCCTTCCTCGCGAGCCCTCTCATTCTACCCCGCCAGCCTAGCATCGCCTCGTCTCTCTCGACCCTCCCTTCTTCTGCCCCTTTCTGTGTGCACACCGAAATGTCGTTTGCTCTGCGAACCGGTCCCTTACGTTCGTAACCGTTCGTTACCGTTAGTTCCGCTCAGCGGGGCGCGTTCGCAGCGTAAACACGTGCGCGCGTAGGAAGGAGAGGCGCACGGTGCATTTCGCAGGAAGGTGTGGCCGCCTCGACTTCTGCCATTCGTTACCTTCGCCACGACACGTGACTCTCCACGCAAATAACAGCGTCACCGACAACGCGTCCAGAGTACTCATTTTTCCGACGTCCGGCAGGCCGGTCAGACCGGTTTGCCGTCAGAGCACAATAACATGCGATCTGGGAAATGTCGTGAGACCGTTCAGAGTATCAATGCACCCCGCACCGGCACCGGATATCACCTATACGTACAGCGGCCGGAATCGGTGACATGCGAAGCCGCTCGCTCGGTCGTCGTTAAAACTTCGCCAGACGCGACTTCATTTTCGTCAACCTCGCTCGCCGAATTAACGACGCCGGTTCCGCTTAAATGCGACTGCAATTACGCCCGGTGCCCCGAAGATTCGCCGGCATTTAAATCCCGGTCTCATAAAGGTTAACCATTATCATTAGCCGGTAACGGAGTCCGTAACGGCGGCTAGGTACGTATGTACACACGTGTCCGTGCCGTGGCACTCGCCAATTTTCGTACGTCGATATATCGCCCGGCGAGAAAGGAACGATCGCTACGGGATAGACGTAATGAATAGGTCGGGTGGAAATATACCGGGTCAGGTGCAGGTTCCAATGGAAGATAGTCGGTGGATATAGTTCGAGGGGGGAGGCCGGGAGCGGTGGTGTGAGTGCAATCAGCGCGATGATAACCAGTATTACCGCGTCAACCCATCCCATTCCACCGATCTCCGCGGCGTAATTCCCGGGGGTTCTATTTGTGACGAGGACGAGCGGCTAGTATGACACGTATACGAGGGGTGGATGATGTATTCGCCGTTATTTATTTCGGGCGACGGAGGGCTAGAGCGGCCGGGCTGGACGGTGAAATAGAAATCGAGCCGGGCACGGAGTCGCAGGGAACATATTCACACTTTCCTATTCGACCGGGTCGTCTCTGCCGTAAAGCCGGCAGATTTCGTTTTTCAGCTCGCATAACGACGGCCGGGTGGCCGGGGCTTACTGATGGACGCGCGGCCGCGAGTCGAAATTTTATTCCTGGGTCAAGCCGAGCGTTTGAAAGAACGTTTCTTGTGCGCCGCTTTCATCTCTGCGGGAATTTCGCTCGACTCGTGCCACGTCCAATTGCGTGAAGCCGTTAGAAACGATCGACTGGACGTTCTCGCGTGGAGATAAATGCGTGCGCGAAACACGGAAGCTGTGTTCGCGGAGCGTGCGGTGGTGGCAAGGAAAAGGAAGCGGGAAATTAAGGTTGTTTCTAGGTTACATTCCCAACGAAGAGTTTGGTCTTTATGAAACCTGTGAAAGATCGGATGTTTATGTTGATGACTGAGGAAACTGTCGACTCGGTACAGTTCGATTCTACGTTCTCATACAGACTGATATTGTATAAGGATATGCGTAGGACATGAGCAGTAGTCGTGGCAATGCTGTCTGTGTTATTGTCAGTTTATTCGAGTCAAATGCCACCCTGTATACGTATATAACTTCTGTCACACCTCGAATATTACTGAAGCTTTCATTCTTCTCCTATTGATATCGTTGAAATGAATGAGATGATAATTACAGAAAAAAAATAATTCACGATTTTTACAAAAATCTCTCGTCAGTCTTACGTGCTATAAATGAAAATAAGCCTTTCGCACTGGGGCAGCATAGGCGATACCTGTAATTACCATCAACTTTAAACCTAATTATCTCCACTATGACCCAGACCATCGCTTTCAACGTGCACAGTCATCTGCACCATACTGCATTTGACACGTTCTGCAAATTCGATTAAAATCCATCGTCACCAGTTTCACCTCGAAACAACCTTAATATAAGGGCCGAGTTTGCCGAGCGAGAGCTGAGTCGAGGCATACGGACACGTCCCACATTCGGCGGCACTGACGTCACGACACCATCGAGACGCGATTGTTTGCTTTTCACTCGGCGGCCCTCGTTGACAACCTACGCTCAGATCTCGGGGTGAATCTTCATCGGGCGCGAACGAAGAAGGATGCGCGCGACTAACGGCCGGATGGGACTTCCTCGGTCGCTCGGTCTGTGGGTCTCGGCTGCATACAAAGTGAACTTCATAACGTCATGCGCTCTCCGTCCCTCCGCCCTCTCTCCGTCTTCCCAACCCCCGCAGCAGCCCTCTTACCCGCCGCACTCCTCTTTCTCTCCCTTTGCACGTAATATTTCCGCCTATTCGTTTCCATACATTCGCGGAGGCCGCTCGCAGTATACGCCGAGCCCATTTTCCGCGTCCCTCGAAAGTAATACGACCCCACCTCTTCCCCCACCCCGCGCCACCCCTCGTCTCTTCGCCAGGCTCTCTACCCCTGTCTCTCAAACCCTCACTCGCGCGCAGCCTATTTATTTCGGTACGAATACCGGGAGACGGACGAGAATAATGATTTTAATAATACCGAAAACTCGCCCTGCCGGCAGGGAGAGAGAGGCATGTTCGGCCGGATTGTGTCGAGACTGTTTTCGGGCGACGGGCGTGTCGCGTGACACGTCGGGAGTTTAGACAATTTCTGTCGCGATTTGACACGGATTAAATTAACTCGTTCCGCGGAAAAAGAATGCGCCGGCGGGTTAGTAATTCGGACATTGGCTGCGGGCTTATAAATTGGAACGTCTGTGTTGTCGTGCGCTCCTTTGTTCGCGGAATATTCGCGATGTTTTTCGTTGCCAATTCGACGGTACTTCTTTTCCCGGCTCGCCGTCCGGCTGATTGACGATGTCGCCGCTCACGTTATTATATCGTTGTTAGCTGCTCCGTGAACACGTCGGTTTCAGCTGTTTCGGCGAACTTTTTGAGATTCGACCGACTCGACGCTGGGTTGATATCTTCATGACAGTCTGTTTCGTGCCTCGTCGAGGGTGGGAAGCTTTTAGGGTTAAACAAACCAAACGTTTTCCTCTTACCGCATCGAGACACGTGGCCGCTTTCCCACGAACGAGTCTGTTACATCAAGCCTGCTTGTTTCTTCGGCACACTAACGACGAAACGCGCTACACCGGGCGAAGCTATCTGCCGTCAAGAAAGCGACTCCCTGGGATCGATGAATCGACGAGGTCCGGATGCCTAATGCACCGCCCCACTAATTCGCGCTCCGCACAAAATTGCTGACGTCCGCCCGCTGACCTTGAATCCCACTGAAAGCCGTGACGCAAATCACACATCATTCCTGCCCCGTTCCCTTCCCTCCCCCCCTGCAACCCGCACGATTTTCACTTCGCAAATAGCACTCTACTCGAGAACAAAGAAGGACGAAAGAGGGGGGAGGTTAGTTAACGCAGAAGGACAAAGAACCGTACGAAGACGGGGAGCGAGTCGGTGGAGCGTGTCGACTGCGTCCCAAAGCCAGTCGAAGTGGACCTATCGACTCGAAACGAGTGTGCTCGACGTTAAAATCCCAGCCCCTGCTCCCGTTTCTCAGGCTTCCCCATCTGCCACCCCCTCTCGAAGACGTTCCCCTCCCCCTGCCACCCCCCTTTCACCCCTGCCCACTCGCTTGTACCGGACGTAAACGATGCAGCGGGTGGACACGGTCCAGCAAATCCGAAATCCCCTTTTCCTCGACATAAAGGCCAGAGGCTCTTTGGATCGCCTCGCCGACTCTCCGTCTTCTCGTGTACAACGCGCGCGACTTTGCGCCGCTCGCTCGTGCGCGAGGAAACGAGCGCGGAGTATCGGCGACAAAGATCGTGCGCCGGTCGCGCCGACGAAAACGAAATCGATGCGGCCTGTCGGATCGAAGATTAAACGTTCAGGCGAGACGCGCGGCCGTTATAACGTCAGTCGCGCGGGATTCAATTTCGGGGCCGAAATTGGCGTTTCGCCGCGCTGCCTTGGCCGCCCGACGCCGGCACCGATAACGCTGCGCATCGCCGGGGAACTGATAAGAATCGGGAGACGAGATCGCTCATCTTTTGCCTGGTTGTATTTTTTTTTTTTTTTTTTTTTTAGCTCGCCTAGTCTACTGTTTGAGGGAACGAGACGGCGAGATGGTTGGTCACGCTGTGACTGTAGGTGTTTGTAAGGCAGTGTTTCCCAAACTTCCGACATCTCTGTACCCCCCCTTCTATAATTTTCGTAAAACACAGAATATCTTGTGTAAAAAAAAAATATTGCATATACTATAATAACAATCAAAATATATTTATTTTTTGCCTTTCAATACAACAAAATAATAATAATGAAATATAAATGAAACGAATGAAAATTATGTTATAAATAACATTCATTATAATCAATGAGAAGACGACAGATTGTCATAATTTGGTTCCCTGGTTATCAATTTTAATCTGAGCAGTTCCACATCCAATAATCTGTTCCTTTTTTCTAACTTAAACTTTTTTTGACTTTTATCCCGGTGCAGCGCGTACCCACACCAAACTCTTTCCCACCCCCAGGGGGTACGCGTACCACACTTTGGGAAACACTGTTGTAAGGGATTTTTGTAATTGCCGCCGCAGAATGTGTGAGGAGTGCGTTTGACTCGGACGGTGCCCGTTAATGTAGGACGAAGTGGTGATTAGTAGTACAAGACAGTTCGACGATAGATCCCGTGTCGTACAGGTGTATAGTGAGACCCGACATACACTCTTGTCAGACTCCTTATAAGTAGATATACCCAGTTTGCATATTTATCCGCAACCATACCATTGCAGGCCTCCCTTACAGTATCTTGTTCGTTTTGAAATTGCACGGTTTTCGAAGTCGAAACCCTCTCGTGAGACACGTGCACCCTTTGTGTGAAATTAATCGGCGGAGTCGAATGTTCTGGGTTAGGTACCACGATATAGCTTGGTTTTGTATATTATATTAAAACTCAACAATCATGCAATGCTTCTGTTTCGCTTCTCGATGGACATTGAATTTTTTCGTCATTCCGATGTTCAGGCAGCCTCGGTAACTCCCACCTTTTCCAAAGTTTTGTGGGGTTGATGAGAGGAGAGACCGCACGGGAAAGGGAAAGGTGTACTTATGTAAAATTGAGCAGGAGCGAAAATATATAAGTTAACGTTACCGTGTTTGCCAAAAGGTTGTAAGTCTTACACCGGATATCTGACCCATCTTGGGATCAGGTCTATTACGTCGTAGGGTGTCGTCGCTGCAAATGTTCCTATTGTCTAGGTTTTAAGAAAGTTACAAAAATGATAAAAACGGTTACAACGTAACTGTAGGGCCGAATGTGAAATTCTACGAAATGCTTTGCGTATTTAGTGTTTTGTAGCTTCAATCCAGCGACACGTGCGCCGATGGCGTACAGGATTCTGATCTTGGATAACTGTGCTACTGAGCGACGCAGGCGAATATTAGAGCTCACCAGTGCCCCGTAGATTAGGAAATGCTAATCTTGCTCGTGCGTCATGCGTCGATTATGTTGATCGTTCGACGCGATGTACTGCTCTTTCGCGCGTGCCAAATGTGGAATGAGTACGTCGCCGATCGTTGACGGGGCCGAGTGTACGAGAACGATAGTCGATAGAGATCGTGTGATTTCGAACGGGGAGTGACAATGTTATTCTGTTTCAGGGTGTGACGGGCGACCGGCTGGCCGGGGGCGCCGCACACCTCCTCCATCTCTTCTTCTTCTTGCCACGACCACAACACACAATGTAACAACAACTACTACCACTACTAGAGTCGTCCGCGCGAACCACGTTCTCAATGTACTCGATGTGGTACGTCAGCATATAAACCCCTACTCGGTGTCTTCTGAAGATATGTCATCCTTGTTAAGTTTTAACGTGTTCACCTTTACGTTTATCGTGTCTCACAGTTAGTCCCCTTCAGTGTTTTAATTACAACGAGAGAAAAAAAACAAAAACGATGCAGAAGGATATCGTTGTCATGCCCTGCAAGGACGAGTTCATCGTGTTTGCTCGAACGTGGACCGAAGACTGCGCTGCCGCGCGAACAATTAGATTTATTATTACGGGCCGATGATGCGCGGGGTGCGGTAGAATATTGTGTGGTACGGAGCGCGAGCGGAATGATTTTTGCTGGAGAAATGTCTTTTTTCCCTTCAACCCCCCCACCCCCACCCCGTCACTCTTTCATACGCTCCGCATGGAAAAAAAAGCAACACTCGTCCCACCATTTCGATTTATTTTTTCAAGTGAAACTCTACTCTTCGCAATTGTACCACCACTTCCGCCGCGCCCTGTATGGAAATTGCAAAAACTCCCGGCAGACGCATTCTTCGCGTGCACGTCTTCACGCATCGTTCAACACTGCGTATACATAACCATGTGCATAATGCACCTACCGTACATTATATATGTATACGCGTCATTGTTGAATTATGTCCTCGCTGTTCGCTGAGTTCCGTTACAATGTGACTTGTGGTTGGTTTAGTTTCGTTGGTTTATCGGTGTTCGATGTTGGCTGCTATTGTTGGTTGTTAGGTGTTTAGTGGTCACTCTGTGTTGGTGCTCGCCCTACCGACTCTCTTCCCAGTACCCGCAACCCCCCACGAAACACAACCCTTCCCCTGCGATCCTCGCGATTCCAGAAACTTGATGTTAGAAGTTACAATGTCAAGCTTGTCTCTCGCCGCACAAGCAACCTCCTCCGTCGTCGCGTGAGTCGACGGAGGAGGATCGTTTGTGCAACGACGACACACCGCCCATCGCGGGCGACGGTAAGGATTTTATTGAGATGTTGAACATTTTTTTTGTACACATTGGCATGCTAGTATTTTCTCCACATCGTCGACGCGAACGACTCTCCACGCGCCGAGCGACGAATTCGGAAGCCGGCCGTCTTAGAGACCGCGGACAGCGTGGCCGATAAAATACTTGATCCAACGAGCGTGTAATATTTCAATTTATTACAGGGCCGCGCGGTGGCGTAAAAATTCATGCGCTCCGTCGCTGGGGGCCGCGCACGTCGGGGGTCTGAGGCAATTGATTGAAGCCGAGAAAGGGGCGGGGGCATGTTTCACTTCGTTGTGTAATTTGAATATATTTGATCGAGGGGGGTAGCGGATAGGATAGCGGACCGGACGATTTTTATGCGGAGCTCGTACGGGGTGTGCCTCGCGGAATACCTTTCCTCCCGGCCAGACTTACCAATGGACGGCGTTTGATTACAGGCTATCGCGCAGTCCGAGTCCGCCGATCCGCAGTGTTTCGCCAGAACGCATGATACTCGAAAGCTTCCCGTCCTCGGCTCCGTCGATTTCGTCTCGGAATATCAAAGATTTCTCACACGAAAATTACACGCTCTCGCACGTAATCGCGCGCGATCGATTACGGCCTCGCCCAACTCTCTCTCTCTCTCTCTCTCTCTCTCTCTCTCTCTCTCTCTCTCTCTCTCTCTCTCTCTCTCTCTTTTTCTCGATGCGTGAAATTCCCGCGCGACAGATGGCAATTGCCCTCGTCAATAATTGCGCCGATGCCGCCCACCCCCGCGGCAAACATTGACCCTGAGATATTTTTTGAATTACCGACGGTAATTAGGTTGAGTGCCCGCGATACGTTTAATCCGGCTCTTTTAATGGCCCCGGAAAACGACAGCAAACAGCGATCGTGCCGCGAGTTAATCTGCGGTCGAAACGCTTGAATTCTTCACGAGCGCGAGCGCGTGGGGAGGGCAGAAAGGGCGGATTCGCGTGCGCTTTTGAAACAATCACACGAGCTGGGCCCTGTGAAAATTTCTACGCTCTCCCTCCCTGCCCCGCCTCTTCTGGATTACGAATCGAGCGAAAATGCGCGCGGCGCGAAACAGGGGGGGGTGGAAAGTGAGCGAGCGCCGTGGGGAAGATCCGGCGTGAAAAATTGATCGTCCTTTTCACTCCGCCCGCTTCTCTGCTCGATCGAGCGAGCGCCTGGCCGAGATCGGCCCGGCATTTTGTCCGAGTCCGCCGATCAGCCTCGATGATACGTTCTCATGACGCGCAAGAAAGAACCGGGCTCGGAGAGAAGAGGCGGGACGAGGTAAGAGAAAGACTGGGCAGAGTGAAGAGTTGCGGAAAAACCATTTATTCGCTGGCACAAATCCGTTGCAGTTTCCCAACGTGGTCGCTCCACGCGAGCCCGCAAAAGGCAACTCGATTCCAGGCCCACCCGGACAATATTAAAAAATAATTGGATTTCGATCCGAATGGTTGTTGCTGCCGATGTAACGGTTCCGTTCTGCGGAAAGGTTTCGGGGTGGGAGAGGTCAGGGTAAAAAGGGAGTCGGACGTCGAGGGTACGTTCGCGGAGCGGAATAATGGACAGTCGTTAAATTTAATTGGCACATAATTATCGGGAGTCCCGGCACCAAGCAGATCGTTGCGCGCCACCAATCGTCGCAATCCCATTGCCCCGGCTTTAATATCGAGGAAACACGAATGCAAAGGGAGGACGGGTACATACGGTCCACACGTTTCACCATGCCCGGGCCTCTGGCCTGTGGTTTGCGCCGGCCTAACGAGTCTGGAATCGACCTAGCGGAGCCTACCCTTCTCCTAAACCCGCTCATTCTCTCTCTCTCTCTCTTCCGCACTCCGCTTCCCCTTTCTTTCCGCCCTCTCGCATTGTCTTCGTTTCTCCACCGCTTCCCATCTGTCCGTCCCCCGCCTCGAACTCCCTTGACGTTCGACCTTTCGTGCCTATTTCGGAGTCGTCTAGCGGAATGTAATTGAATCGGTTGCTTTGCCGGCAACACGTAACTCCCGGCTGCTCGATATTTTCCCCGGTATCCATGTAAAATGAACCTCCGGCAGCCTCCGCGGCGGATCCCTTTTTGTCCTCGGCCGGGTCCCCGCGGACCCCGCCTCGACGTCCCGTTACCCGGGCGAAAAGGAATCTGAATAAAACAATGTCCAGGTGGCGTGCGGCGCGCGTCGAGCGAAGGTGCTGAAACGGCCGGATAAAAATCGACTCTCGCCCGCCGGTCCCCGAAGGCGCGAGGCGAGACTCTTTTCGTCCGCGCTGAAACTGCCGTATCGCAAGGCAGAGTCCGTAAAGCGCGGAGGAGGCGTAATTAAAAGCCGTAAATATGAGCCCGGCGCCGGTAAATTAATTTATGAATCAATTAGGGGAGTCGCGTTTAGATATCGCTATCGGTCGGCGGCGCAGGCGAGAGGCGTACGTATAACGGCGTACCTGCACGTGCATGCGAGCTGCAGGAGCTCTCGGAGTGAGGGGGAGGGGGGAGCGAAGGGAGAGAATGGAGCCAAGGGCGGCCGACGGAGAGAGGGAGATCGGACGATACCGAGGTATCAGCGTGCGCCAATAAATAAGCCCGGCCCCGATACCATCTTTCATTTCGATAATTATTATTCGGCGCGGTGTTAATTAATTAAGGATGGAAGCCGACGATACCGACCGGCTCACGCTGCAAATAGAGGGCTCCGAATAGTGGTTAGACAAGCAGCGCGTGCACGGCCACGATCGTACCGGGTGATAGCTCCTCGGGCTCTCCAGCTAATTACCGGATGAAAGAGCTATCTGGTGACTGTCGTCAAAGCGCCGGCCGAAAGCCGGTAAATGCACCTGCCGCGCCATTGTGATATTTTAGCGTGGACCATGGTTTGCGCGCGGCTCGTGTTTCGGCGTATCTAATTTTCGCCCGCTCGCTCGTCGGACCGACGTATGTCTGCCATTAGGTATACATGCCCGCATGTACGGGGCGGAGTACGTAAAACGAACGGCGCGAATAACTATTAAACGCTCATTTTTGCTCCGACAAAAGTTCCGCTCATTAGAGGGCGGAGCACGCTTAGTGGGATTTTCTCTCTCTCTCTCTTTCTCTTTCAGTTATTAGTAATGGGATCGCTTCGAAATAATGCAAGTTTATCAATGTTGCGGCGTTTACTGCAGCGTGCAGGTTTGGGACACGCACATACTGCGAACATTCTCAGCGATCATTCTAGAACACACATACACACCACACCACCATATTCGCAGCGATCATTCTAGAACACATATACGACACCACCACATTCTCAACGAGCTATTTTTATCTTCTCCTCATTCTCAATTTATGGCATTTTCAATTAACCACTTTCTTCCTGTCCTTCCGTCATCACCTTCCAATCACAGCGCATTCCCCACTCACGTCTCACGAACAATTCGGCGGCGCGTCCGCACGCGTTCCGCGAGGGGAGTCAGATTCCGTAGCGACGTGTCACCTCATGCACGCAAGCGTCATACCTATATTTCCACTGTACATACCACCAGTAAGATAAGTCGTAGCTTCAATAAACTCTGTAAATCAAAATACCAAGGCAGTCGATTATCCCGACTGCGGTTGGGATCCTTAACTAGACCCAGAAAAATTAATTCGTCCACGGGTCACCCGTCACGCAACAACCAATTTCCCTTTTTTTCTCAAATTCGTACATAATACGTACGCTCTCCCGCGAAGAGCCAAAGACGAGTAGGTACATTCTTGCGTTTATTGCTCGTGATCTTGTGCTCAGATAATTTGTCGGCAGCAAAGTGGCGCGTCGCGTTTCCAAGGATGAAGCAATTTTGAGAGAGAGAGAGAGGGCAATTGAAATTTTCATTTCGAACGGGACGGGGGACGCCCGAAAGGATACGGAGGACTCGAATGTCAGGATCACGTAAGTCGGAGCAATTCGGCCAGAAGCCAAGGGAGAAGAAGTCCCATAATTTATTAATTTAACGCGTGCCTTTTTGGGTCAGAATCGTATCTGGGTGAGAGGCCGTGTTGGCAGTGTTCCCGCGTATGGGTAGGGTGGGCGGAAAAAAATAATACCTCTTTCTCTGCCGTCGCGTCATTTCGGGACTACCCACTCGCGCGGTCCCTCATCCGGACAATTTCTCTCTCTCTCTCTTTCTCTTTCTCTCCTTCTCTATCTCTCTCTTTCTCTCCTTCTCTATCTCTTCTGGAAAAGAAGAGGCGGACCGGACTGTCGCAAACAAATAAATAAAGGCGCCCGTAGCCCAGCGTCCGACCAAGAAGTGCCTCTGAATATTTGATCGTCCTGCACGGCGTTATGTTGACCGAGTGCCTGGCCATGGGGTCGCGCCGACGCACGCTCTCCCGCCTTCCCCCTTAACACAGTACGAAAATGCCCCGGCGCGGGGCGAGTTTTATGGCCGGATGTATTACGCCGCTGGCAACAGCGAGCCGGGCATTTTCGAGAGCGTACTGTTTCAGAAATCTCCCCTCTCGCGTCGCGCGGCCCCCGAAGCTCATGCTTCGATTTCGCGTTACAACGTCGATGCCAAGTGATATCTCTCGGTTGCCAGCACTGCGGCGGACCTGTTTACACGCGCGCGCGAAGTTTCTCGGACGAGGGCCGCGCGAGAAGATCCGAAATAATTCTGCACTCGCCGCGAGTCGATCGGCAGACGACGCCGGATCTTCCCATGCAAATAGGCTCGATAACGCGCACGTCGTCGCCCGCACGACCAAAATTCAATAGTCGATAGATATCCGAGGAATACATCGCGAGCGACCAGATAGCTATCATGGCGGACGACAGAGAAAGAGAGGGTGGGAGGGAAGGAAAGAGTGGTTGCGAAACGATGTAGACGCGAGGCATACGAAGCTGCGCTTCTATTCGATTTAGTCGCAGTGTGCCACGGATCCTCCGCTCTTCGTCTTCTCTCGTGTATTCAGCCGGGATTTGATTTACGCATAAAATATTCACCTTGCCGGAGAATTTCGTTAGAGTTCCGAAAGTTTGCAACGCAAACAGGCAGTCGCGAGGGCGCGGGGTGGGGGTGGAAAAAAATGGACACTTAAAGAACAAGAGAAGTGGAACTGGGAGCAACGGATGATAATGGAAGATTGGGGAGAGGGCTGCGGAATGGTCAGAGGCGTATGAGGCTATCATGGGAAAAGATAAAAGCAGGGAGAGAACTTGCGGCAGTTCCAAGGTGTAAACCCTGTGTTCAACTGCCGGAAAAAGTCTATGTGTGCTAAGTCGAGAAAGGGCCGTTGAAAGGGGCGAACAGAATCGTCCAGAAACGGAATTCCGTCAAACTTTTCTTCGTTACGTCCCTCGCGTCGCCTCCCACCCCTTCAACCCCCATTCATTCCACTACTTCGCGCGGTCGCGAAAATTGAATGAATCAGGACACGACAACGGCGAACGAGTCGCGACGCGCAGGAAAGTAGAATGCAGTGTACGCCGTTTATTAAAATCACATTTGGGTGTTGTTATCACTTTTGCGAAGAACGGTACCGGACATACGTAGGGGAGACCGGGGCAAAATGGTATAGCGGGGCAAAACGGTACCGGGGCAAAACGGCACTGGGGCATAATGGGATCGGGGCATAATGGGATAGCAAAAAATGAAGTTTCTTGGGTCCCATTTTGCCCCGATCCCGTTTTGCCCCAATGACCAGCAGTGTTGATTTTCAATATTCCATTTTGCCCCAAACCCGTTTTGCCCCGGTCCCATTTTGCCCCGGTCCCATTATGCCCCGCTATACCATTTTGCCCCGGTCTCCCATATACGATTACGTAGGAAGAATATCGGTTAATTATGACTTCGGTTTATGTTATCGATTTTAGGATTATTTTCGTGCACCAGCAATAAGCTTGTTTGACAATATGTATTTCTGCGATGAATCGAGGCGTGATACAAAGTCACAGAGACTAAATGTTACGGAGAGCTTAACAGAAGAAGACATTTGTGAAAGTGTAATGAGTAAGAGCGGAACTTGATTAATTACAAATGGAGAGTAAGAGGAAGATGCAGAAGTAGAAACATTGCAACCTCCAACAAACATTGAACTTGCGGAAAGCGCTTCAAGTTTTGCAGCGTGAATATGAACATTTTACAAACAATTCACTCCGCGAAGATCAGAAACAAGCAACTCTAGATGACTGTTTTTAATCTATATACCTTTTTCAAATTTAATTCCTGGAACGTTGTCTATCGTTTAATATTTTATTTTACTGCATAATTTATTTACTGTTCATTTTCACATATATACATACCTACAAAGAATACAAATTTATGTTTTTCCGCATATTGTCATCAATCCGTAATTATTATCAAAACCCCCGAGTCCCGATACGATCAAATTAAGCGACGTACACTGTATTTTATACTCCATCCCCCTGATCAAAGATAGTCGGCCAGATAGTTCGACGCGCGCTTGATAACGAGTCTTCGCTCAGCCTCTGCAAATTTTCAGTGACGATATCGTCCTCCTCGTGTCCGTGAGGGTTGCGACTGCATCCGTACAACAACCCTCCGCAACGAAATCCTTCTCTCTCGCCCCTCCTCACCTCCATTGTGCCGCACCTCCACTTTCGCCAACATTAAGCCCTCCGAGAAATACATTCGGCCTCCCGGCGCGCGATTTCAGCGCACCCCGGGACTCTTCGACGGCTTGCGGGGGCGGGGGACAATGTGGAGGAGGGAAAGATGTGTATGCTGAGATACTTAGCACAAGCCGTTACTTCGACGGTACAGTCGCCGCAGAAAATCGTCCGCCGAGAACTGCCTCGCGGGACAAGAATGTTCCGCTCGACGGGCGCGAAAAGAGCAGCGAAGAAGGCGGAACATTTAGTGGGTAATCGAGTTGGTTCTGGCAGTGACACGTCGCATATTTCGGAATTTGAATGTGACGACGGAGGGGGTGTAGAAAATTGTTCGCCCGGACTGTCCTCGGGGGCTGAGAGGGAATGACTGTGACGCAGTGGAAAGTAAGACTTCGTACTTTGTTAAGCTACGTTCTCACGTACGCCGCTCGCCGTCGCTTCATATTCGTCGTACTCATTCGCTTTATCAAATACACGTTACGAGTCCTTCTTTGACATCGCATCTTCGCGCCGCTCGATGGGCGCGAAAAGAGCAGCGAAGAACGCGGAACATTTAGTAGGTAATCGATGTGGTGGGTGCTGGCAATGACACGTCGCATTCACCTATACGTCGCCATACGCTCCCTCTTTATACGACATTTTGCTATAATGGCCTTTTTTAATTATGGCACTTTTTCGATTTACGGCCCACAACGTTTCGTTATACGGCAACAAAAATGCTGTACTATCAACATACTGTGTATCAAAATAATTGATTCGTTATACGACTTTTCGCTTTACGGCCAACTTTTCCGGAACGTATCTAATCCGTAAAGCGAGGTATGCGTGTATTTCGGAATTTGAATATGACGAAGGATCGCGCGTAAAAAATTCTTCGCCGGGACTGTCCTCGGGGCTGAGAGAGAATGACTGTGACGCAGTGGAAAGTAAGACTTCGTACTTTGTTAAACCGCGTCCTCACGTACGCCGCTCGCCGTCGCACTCATTCGCTTTATCAAATACACATTACGAGTCCCGCTTTGACATCGCATCATCGTCGCTCGCTTCAAAGCCACCCCCTCCATCCCTGTGCCCCGCTGTCGCGGTCCTCGGTTTGTTTGCCGTTAAAATTTCAGCTGACCATCATCGTCCGCTGATCGGCCGCGTCTCGCGCGTCCTTTATCTCGCGCGCACAAAGGCAAGCGTCCACGATATCACGATCTACATGCCAGAATTTCCGAGGAAGTTATGCGTCTCTATAATTCATAAGCCGCGTGATATGTTAATGTTAGACGGCAGCGTGCAGAGAGCCGCGCTGCATATTCGCGCGCGCGCGCGCGCTCATATAATACGTACACGCGTGTGCACACAAGTCGGACGGAGCGTTTGAGCGGGAGGACATCAGAGAGAATACGCGATAAAGGACGCTCGGGAAAAATTTAAGGACACTCCGCTCTCGCGGACCGTTACCTCGCGTTAAGCACCGTGTGGCAGCCTCTTTGCTCCTACTGCTCGTTGTATCTGGACTTTCGCTCTCGCCGGCGCGACCGGGGAAGTTTCGACGGAAGCTCCGAGGATTTATCCGCCCCGGTACGTCTTCCGTCCGAAAACTTATCCTCCGGGCTTTCGGCCGAATGTGGGACAGAGTCCACGCATTCACGTGGCCGGGCAATATGTTCGATGGCAGGGCCGTTAGCTCGCCCTATTGGCTCCGAAGGACCCAGCTTCGAGGCTCCTCTCGATTCCATTTATTCCGTATACATAATACATCGTTTCCGCGGGCCCCTCCCGGATCACTATCGAGCCGTGCACGGTATTCTTATTTTTTCGCTCGATTTAACGGCTCGGCCGACGGAAAAAAAGTCCCCCCACGCCAATGGCCGGCCGTTCAAGGTACCCTCAAACGCGGTCATTAATCTTCGGGTCTAACGAGAGGAATCGTTGGCAGGCCTCTCCTACGCGAGACGTCTCACTCCTTCGATCGGACTCTTTTTTGCCCGTAACACGAGAACGATCGCACGATCTATCCGTCCGAGGGGACTCGACGAAATCGTTTGATCCGTGAACAAGGAGAGTGTTCCGTCGCTTCTCGCGACGCGTCCGCTCGACGACGAATCGTTCGAAGGCGAAAACTCATGAAACGGCGTCGACGCTCGCCGAGAAATATCAAGGTTTGTTTAACGATACAAGTTTTTCCTTATCGCGAGCGATTCATTTCGTCCGAGCGCGGCCTTTCCGAGTTTGTCTCCCGGAATACTCGAAGTCGGCGAGCGGGAGCGCGCGCTGCTCGCGTAACCAGAAATTTATAGGTATATAAATTCGGTCTCCTTTCAGGGCGAAGTTAGCGGGCACCTTTTGACCGGAAGGAAGCGAGTAGAAAGGTTCCCTTTCCGTATCTCCGAATCTTCCGCGCACCTTCTCAAACGATCTCGCTCACCTTTGACAGACGTAATACGCATTTGAATCGGACTGGCATGAATATGAATGGAGTCGCGGGGCAGGGGGGCGGGAAGGGACGACGAGGGTGGCAGGAAGGAGGGTTTAACTCACTGAAATCCACGGAGGATGCGGCAGGAACGCGCTCACGGCTTTTCCGTGCAGGCGCTCTATCGAATACGTATCCCGATAATACATGCGGAGTATAATTCTCGGAAGAGCGCAACGGAATCGTTTTGCTGCTGGCGCCTCGAAAAATGGCGTAAATATGAGTGTGCCACAAAGATAGAGAGAGAGAGAAAAAGAGAATGCAACATGACGCGAGATATGTACTCGTTCCACAATCAGCTGATCGACCGCGAGCCTATAGACTTCGATGTCAAACAGAGAGAAATCGGGACAGTACGTTCGTAAGGCGATGACGTACGCTCGGAACAACTGACCGGTTCTGTTCAGTCGCGATCGATCACACGCATTCCCTTTATACCTTACTGCAGGCAGTACACTATACTCGCACGTACACGTACGACGCTTCCGGGACGAAGAACGCGGCTGGTAGACGTATAGGAGAACGGTGCCGCCGTCCCTAGAATATTGCAAATGACTTACGTCAGTGCCGTACAGATACGGCACGCGGATGTGGCCGACGGACTTTGTCGTCGGTGCGCGCCTATCGATTTTGCGATACGCGCCGCGCGGAACACTTGTCACGCTCGTACGAGTCTGAATATAATTGTTGATTAGAGGGCTAGCGTGGGCGTGCGGATTCGGCGGAGGACAATGACATAGGGACTCGCTAAGCGACGTCCCGATCGATTATACGCCCCTATAATATCCACGACGGAATATAATCCCGGCTGACACGGGAGTGGTTTGCCTCCGCGAAAATCACGTGACGTTCACGGACGCGGCCGAAGCGTAGGTGAACGGGCGGGTAAGTGAACAGGCATGTTCGCCACCATAGGCGAATCCCCGTGAATGCCCGGCGCCGCTGTACAGCGCTGGATGCAACGCGTAATTACTTTATACGTTTATGGCGACGGCCCTTTCGTCGGGTCCCTTTTGTCGGCGTACCGTGTGATTTATGGCGGTGAACCCTCTCCCGACACCGCTACCGGCTGCTCTAGCCACCGCCCGCCATGGGAATTTGCAAAGCTCGCGTGGATCTCGACGAGGAAAGTGCGCGAGAGAGAGAGAGAGAGAGGCAATGCGGTCGGTGTAAATTTGTAGCCAATTCTGATGATTCCACTTATTTCGAGCATTATCTCGGTGAGGCACGATCCTTCCGGCATGATAAATGTAACGCTGGCCCCGCAGAATTTGGCCCCCTTTATTCCGTGAAATTGCGGCGCGGAGAAGTGACAAAAGGATGGACTGCGCGCGCGAGCGCGAGCGTGGCGAATTCGGATTATTACGCTTGTTTTCGCAAATTGATCAGCCCCATTACCGGCCGCTCGTAAATCCCTGCGCTCGCCGATACTGCGACTCTCACAAATAGAGTTTTCCGATAGCGAGCGCCTCCCGTCGCTCTTTAAACAATCATCGCGTCTTTCGTCCGTCCGTCCATCCAACACGAACTGCACACACTCCGTATATCGAGTCCCCTGTTTTTCCAGACGCTACAAGCATTAATGGACGCGCGACGCTGTATAGTGGAGAGGAAGTGAAAAAGAGAGAAAGAGAGAGAGAGAAAGAAGCGGAGGGAGTGATATTCCTAGTAGAAAAGGTGTCACGTGACGTACGGAATAATCGATACCGTCTGATCGGAAATCCGTCATGGCTCGCCAGCGACGGGGCGGAGAGAATCCGCATCGCTACAATGGCGTTAATATTTGACACACATAATTCGGGTTTACGAGCGGCGTAAATGCATCGCACGCGCCTGCATCGTGAATTACCGGAAATGCGATTCGCGGGAAATCGATAGAGAGTTTAGGTTGGCTCGCGCGAGACGAGAGTTTTGCGGGTGTGGACGGCGAGAGAGAGAGAGAGAGAGTGAAAGAGAGACAGTGAGCATCGTTTTTCTCAATGTTGGAGAACATTTTCTGTGGACCGATTGTTAGCGTCGACGTAACACAATGACAAATGATGTATTAACCCTTTGCATTCCTTTGTCGAGTGTCACTCGACATCAGTTTTACCCAGATATCATGCCCTTAAAAATTACAAAATGTAAGAAAAATATAATTAAAACGGGATTTTAATTGAATTTTATTCTTCTTTATTTATTTAAATTCTGTTATTTTTTAGATAAAACAAATATAAATTACAACAAAGTTTGACAGCTACATTTAATATAATTAGTAAGCAAAATTGTTTAAAATAAGTAGCAGTTAAAGAATTGTCCTTTGAAGTAAATTTCAAATAAATCACTTAAAATAGTAGGGGCAACACAATTGAAAAATAATTCAGAGTGCAAAGGGTTAAGTGAAACAAAGTAGCGTCGCATAAAAGCAGTTACTTATATCATTCAACATACATACTTCTCTGTCGACTTTGAAATATATTTTTTGCACTATCGCATATTTAAACGCATGTAGCAGCGTGGATATGAAAAAGTACGAAATTCAGTGTGCATTCGTCGAGTCAGGGAGGATCCATATACCCCGCACGTTCGGCACAGAGTAGCTACAACTGTCGCGCGGATGTAGCAGGCGTCAGGACCAGTAGGCGTTCGCTCACCGCGGTTAATTAATTTCCTTTGTCGTTAACGTGCGTGTCGGGGGGCACGCATTCCGCTTGGATATGACAGGCAGTCGTTCCCGTCAGGATCTTTCTGGCATTGCCAGCCGGCGCGCCGCGACGCGCAATAATTCTATTTTTCATTTTCACCACGTCCCACCTTCCTCGTTCATCCTCCCGCAACTTTCACGGATCGATTCCGCGGGCGACATTTTTGTCATCGCACGCTCCGTTCGTTCCCGGGTAATTACAAGTTTTTTGCGTTGATAGACGATAGTGGCAATGGCATTAACGGATTGTGCCGTGCGAGCCTTTATCGTTTCGTGCCGGCGGAGAAAGAGAATATCGTACGACTTTTTCGTCCACTGTCCAACCCCTCCTCCCGCCCAAGCTGAAACTCACACTTCCGCCGCGAGAATTCCGGGATCGGTACGCGCATACGTTACAACGCGGAACGATGTAAAGCGGCGCGGCTTGTGGCTTATTGGCGAACGCGAGCGTGTTGTAAAAATGTTTGCGCTGAATTTAATAATGCCCGCGGCATGGCGGCCGCGCAGACTGTCCGCGGATGGAAAATCGACAACCGGATATTGGACGCGGACGTTTTACAATATCGAGCAAACTCGCGCTTGCGAACAACGTTGTAAAAAAGCGTTTGTACTCACGAGTCAGGGCATTCATAGTACGGTTCCGTTTTAAAAGAGTGCCGATGAAGAAAATGTGACCATCCGATCGTCGACGAGCGTCACAACGGTCTGAAACAAGTTTACAATAAATATATCAGCGAAGCCAAAGAAATCGTGCTGCGAAGTTTGTTCGAGCGAGGACGTTGAACTCGGCGCATTTGTGAGTTGAGAGAATATTCGGGGCCGATTAGAGTCAGCAGGCTGGATCGTGGCTGGAGGTCTTTAATGGACGGCTTTTGAAGTAGGTGGAAATGTCGGGAGGGGATGGGAAAAGGTCTCTTTGCTACCTTGATGGCCGCAGGACGCAGAGTTCAGAGGATGTCCGATGTCCTAGGAACGGAAGACCGAGCGAGAGATGAGAGCGGGGAGAGATAGAAATCCGGACCAAAAGATTCTGGCCGATGACCCCTGGACATGCTTTATCTGCAAGGTCCTGAATAGCCTCGAGAGCAAATTACGCTATTACCGGATGGAAGTAGATTTCCAATTCTATCTTTCTATCGGCCCCCGTTCAACTATCCTCAGTCTTTCACCTTGCGCCCGGGACTCCGGCATATTACGATTCTTACGGTTGCATTACATGGCCATTTTCCAAGTTAAACGGGAAGGTTATCAAGTGGCAATTCCGTGGCTCGGGCCCGCTCGCATTTATATCAGCATCATACACGACCCTGAGCGAACGGCACCGCATCCAGCCCACCGTCATCCCGCGTTCCAATTCTTGCCACGTCATTAAGCAACGACGTTACACGAACGTTTTGCAAGCGAAACCCGAAGGCGCTCCCCAATCCGAAAATTCACGGACCCCGCGAACTTTACATTTCATATCATCGCCGCGTGCCCCGCAATTATCCCCGGGATGTTTTATTCACCGCGCGGCTTCGTGCGACGGATACTTTCGACTGCGAACGTTCAGGCGGATAATTTCGTTCGCCGGCGACAAATTGAAATTCTCGCTTCTCGACGGTGTCTGGTTGCAAAGATGCAGGAACCGTGCTATCGCGTTAGAGGATGATTTCGTTTCCCAAGGGTAGGAGAGCCTGGGGCGGCATTAGGGTTCCGGTCATACTTCGGGTCGCAGAGCGGAATGGGCTGCGTGGAGATGAGATCCCGGCGGAGTGGAGGAGAGAAGCTGGGGAAGAAGAGAGAGAGAGTGAGAGAGAGAGTGAGAGAGAGAGAGAGGGATTTCGGAGGGACGAGAAGTGGATGGGTACGGACCGGCCATGTAAAGCGGAATGAATCTCGCAGCCGCACGTGGCTTGGCCGCGATCCACGCTATCCCGACCACTCCTCGCGTTCTGCAAGCTTTTTATGTCGGGAATTTAAATTAGATACAACCGCCCTCCATCCGCAGCCACCGAAACTCGCGCCGCGCCTACCGAATCACCCACGGAGACACTCCTTTATTTCACGCCACTTTATTCGTCTTGCCACTTAAAGCAGCATCCCGTCGACGCAGTCGCCGCGAGGGTAATTAACGAAGTGACGCGCGCGACTCGTTTAAATCGGTCTCGGCGGGGCGAAAAATTCCGCGCGACCCACCGACGGCACGTCGTTCGATGATAATATCGAGAGACGGCGGCCGAGAATTATCGATCTACGCTATTCTCGCGCCACCGACACGTGTTACATGGAATTCGCGTCCGACGTGCATGTAAATTACAAAAATGGGACAGAGCGTTCGTGTAGGCCGAGAATAGAATCCGTCGCGCGTCATTTGCCCAGCCGACGCTTTCGAGGCAGGGTAAGCCCGTGGCACGTCGTGTTGGGGAATATTTCGGTGTCTGACCAAGCAGATAAGGATAGTTCGGGCGACGCTATAGGCGGAATCCATATCTCGGGAGCGTCCTTGAGCGGGAGGTAAGTAGTCGAAGCCGAGCGCTAGTCAGGCGTGAGCTTAAGCGAGTAAACGTCGGCCGTACGGTTTGCTCAGACCGGCTCAGCGCCGGTCGTTCGGCGCGGTCGATACCGGTCGAATTGAGCGCGAGATATCGAAGGTGCCCGCCGAGGGGTATAGGTTAGGTAGAGGCGTGCCAAAATGTGATTGCGGCAACATTGCGTCACCGCCACTGGTCCCGTGGTATCTTTGGAGGCTCGTCGTTGGAGAGGACGAAGTAGGATTCTCCTCCTTTCGAAAGCGTCGTTAGGGACCTCTGGCACAAGGCCAATCACATCGACTAGCTACTGTGTATGTTCCACCCGGCACAGAACGGCTCTCTCTCTCTGTCTCTCTCTCTCTTTCTCTCCCCCTTCCTCTCGTTCGCCCTCTCTCTGTGTCTCCTCTCTACCCCAAGTCGCGTCTAGTCTGGGCTCTGGTCTCTAGTACGGCGCAGGAGGGGCGAGGGGGAAGAGGATATTCTCGTTTCTTGTTTGCACCTATCGCCCACCCACCCACGCGCACCCTTCCTCCCCTGCAAACATCGATATGGCCACCAATATATCGGAATATGACCGGGACATTGTGTACAGTCCGTTCAGGCATTGCCGACCGTTCGACTTCCTGTTCTCTTGAGGGGAAAATTACGTCGTGTGTCGGTAGAGAGCTGGAGAAAGAGAGAGAGGGAGTAAAGGAAAACTTCAAATCAAATCATGGCACGGCTCGAAATTCGATTATTTCCAGCGACACACACGTACGAGCGAGGCGCGCTCCTCGCGACTTTCGCCGCCCGATATTTGAGAGTCGGCCCTGTTCCCTGATCCTCGGGCTTGTTCCAAATAGTTCGACGAGTGCTCTATTATAGAGTAACGCTGAACTATCAGGAGGTGCTACATGATAGACGTGTTGTTTAAACGTTCCCCGGTGGGGTAAGTGCGAAGATCAAGTTTGCACTCGGCGCAATTTGCAACGCTTGCCACCTGCGATTCAGTTTGGACGGCGGGCGGGAGGGGGAGGGGGATAGGAATAGGGTGCTCGAGACCGAGCGAGACGGAACAAGAAAGAGAGAGAGAGAGAGAGAGAGCGAGAGAGAGTGAAATAGAGATGGAATCTAAAGCGGATGCGCTCGAACCAGGAAGAGAAGCCCTGGGGAAGGAGAAAGGGCTAGTTAACATGCTAATTCCTGAGAGGAAACACTTAAATTCATTACGCAAACTACTAATTGCCAAGATAATGAGCCATTACTAATCACCGAAAGAGTTACTTCCCTCCCGAGGGTCTCGGTTACGGAGACGTAAGACTCTAGCCGCGGGACCGAGCGCCGCAGTCGGCGGGAACGGCTGGCTCGGATAAAAGTGTATCCCTCACCCGCGGAATCCGTCGCACCTAAGAATCTCACCAGCGCAAATCGAGCCCTCGAGTCGTTACGAAGCGATTCCATATGATTTAATCGACTCGACTCCCGTAACGAGTCGACGCCCTCTACGTAGCTCCTGCGTTCCACACTGCCTGCTCGCACGTTCAGTTCACGTCTTCCGCGATGGCACTGGAATTACATCAAAGAACGATCTCGATCATTGACATTCAACGGGCGAGCGGTCGCACGCGCCCGCCAGATCTGCCGGGGCCGTAAGAAAGTTTAACGTATTAATTACGAAAAGTTTCACCCTCTCCCGTCGGCGCGACGATCCACCCCTTTCGCGCAGCCCACCCTCCCGTCTTCCTCGTCTTCTTCGCCGACGAAGCGTATTGCACTACTTAATGCCGATGCCGGCGCGCGGGCTGCCAGCTTTTAACGAGGTGAAACGTTTGACGCCTCGTAAAAGGAGCGGCCAAGGCAGCTTTTTTTTCAATTTCCTGGAGAAGCTCGTGACATTTACGGCGGTGAATTATACCGGGAGACCGGAGGGAAGGGCGCCAGTCAGCGTAAAAGCCGGTGGGATCACTTTAAAGGCGTCTGCGAATCGAGAAACGTGCTTGCCCGGCTCTTGCACCCTCGGCAAGATCGTTCCTCGCGATCGATCCGGTCCAAAGGTGTCTATGAACCTGACGAAATTTGCTTCTTTGTAATTAGAGCCGGCGTTGAAGGGGCGGGTTTGCTTTGTAGAATAAACACGGCCGCGTTCGATCGTCAGCTACGACTCGTCAGTTTCCGTTCACGACATCATTCGTTACTATTCGAACCAAGTCGTCGAGCCGTTCAAGTCGAATCAAACTGCCGCATCGATATTATCCACAAGTCTACCTGGAAGCCTAACACTAGGACTACCGTATGAAATTTTGCTACAACGAAAGCCATCTTATTTCTCAGAATTTTTCCTGTCTTTTATTGAAATACGTACATCATTGATAAGTGAAAATAGACCAAAATTTTAGAAAGTGAGATCACTTAAGCATCCTTTATTCTAACAAAATGTGAAGTCATTCTGACCCCTTGCTAGTTCCACAACTAATACACCCTCTATCCATCGTTACCCGGCGAATAGGCTTAAGAGAATATTCAATCGATCATCTTTAACCCCGACACCTCGGCACCGGCGTTCTCCATTACGCGGCGGCGCGCTACATTATTCGCAAACGAAATACAAGCCGCGGTGCGCACCGGTACCGCTGTCCTTTCAAATTACCCCAGTACGACCCGTTCGGCCCCGGGTACGTACACACTGCCGCGGATAACTGCGAATGAATAGTTGATCGGGCCTAAGAGGCCCAGTAATACTACGCTTCTGCGCTGAGTAGGGTCCGCACTTGGACTGACCTAGCCGCTTGAACAGGGTTTCGCTGTGGTCCACGAGAAGGGTAAAGGGACAGGGGAGTCGAGGGGTGGGGGGTGGTAGAATGGCAGTAGCAGGGGACGTGACTGGCCTGCCAGGGGTGGCATTACGCCTAGACGAGCCCGGATCAGCGATACGGCGCCAATCCCTAACCAGTCTCTGCCCTCGAAGCACGTATATCGTTACGCTCATGACACCGTGCGCCATGCAGCCGAGTCTATCTCTCCAGTATGTCTACACGTCCTCGTATATTCCCGTGTATCGGACCCGTCAAATGTCGCCGGCCCTTCGCGTGCGCTTGGGCCGGAAAAGGCCAGGCGCAGGACGACGGACGCATGAAGCTTTTCGGCGCTCGACGTCGAGGCAGGCGCTGAGCGCGCTTGAGCGGAATAAATGGCGGGGCAGGTCGGGCTGATCGATTTCGAGGAATAGCGTTAAGTGATTTCGGAGGTAAACGCGTAACTACGGGTACTCCCTACGGGGCCGGGGGCGGCTCACTTAACTCAGGGCAAGTTACGTATCTTTCCTGAATAAAGGATCCGCTTGTAATTTGTCGTGAGCGAAAACGGACACGAGTGCCCGGCTAACCTTCGCTACGTGTAAAGACGTCGTTTACATGCAAACAGCGTACGCCCGGTAACTGGCCCCGTAAAGAAGCGGCGCAAGATACGCCGTCCAATGGTAATTTCGATCTCCGAGATAGGAAGTTACAGCGGGCGCGCGGGCTGTAATTACTCCTCCGCTACCCCTTATACTTCGGCATCATGTGTGTGCTCACATGCGAGCCGGTCCGGACTTTAACGTACGCCGGCCGCCGGTTTTGCAGATAGCCATCCCGCGCGTCTACCTTGTTTGCGGATTCGTATATAATGGAGATCATACATTGATTTCGCATGCAACTGGTAGAGCGAAGTCGAACAACGATGGTACGGATTGAGAATTAACCCCTAATTAACAAGCTCGCACGTACGAGTTACGCCGGCCGAGCGTGTGCATCACGTGCGTATCGGTAACATCGTGAGCCGCAGTTTCGATTGACCGTTCGCTCGCGCTTTTTCCGACGAATTTTCGACGGATTTTTATTTTTCAAGCCGACCGTTCGACACACCAGCGTGCGTCGACGGCATTGAAGTGCGATGCGTGCGTTTTTCGGGTATCGCTTTTTCGACAAACGCGTGAAGTTGCAGTTACAGAATTCTTTGGTAGTTAATCGGCGAGCGTCGGGAGGGGCGGAAGAGTGTCTTGAGTCTCGGGATGAGACTGCAGGAGCAAGGAAAGCCGGTGACACCGGACTGAGCCACCAATACCAACGCCGCTCGACGGAACTTAGGCGAGTCGACGTCGAAAACTTTAAACGGCCGCGCTCTCTCGTTCTCCGTGTTTAACGAGGCATTTCAAGAAGAAGGTACTTATCGTGACTTCGTTAATAGCGTCTAACCCGAATCTCGCCATTGACTTTTCGGACGCCTTTCATTGCTCACGCGTCCCTCCTCTTCATAGCTCATTAGCATTCCCTTCCCGAGACGCAAATTGCGCCGCTCGAGGGACGCTGCCCGTAATATTTTTCCTCGCGAAATATTATCCGAATGAGGGAAAATAAATCTGCCGGCCGCTATCTCGCATCAAATTACCGTCTCCCGGCAGCCGTGCCTCAGCGTTTCGTCGTCCGACAAAAATTTCGTTCGCCCACCATTTCTTCCGACTTCTCCCACCGCCGACCGACTAATCCCGCAATATCAAAGCCGGCTCGGCGCAGGGGTTATACTCTACTATATCGCACGCCCTAAATTTCGCACGAAGCAACCATTCTTACTCGAGACCCGCGATCCGCATGATTTCACGAACTTAAGCCGCCCGGCTTGAAGTCATACTTAACGCTAAGTAATGAATATGCAGGCGTAATGCCGCCGCTGGATGGAAAGGGCGCGGCCGTCGCTGGGTTAACGAAACACGGCATAACGGTGTAAAACATAATTATCAGCGGGAAGAGCAAGACGTACGGGGCTGCATTATTCATGGCACGGTTAGGTCTGCTTTTAGAAACGGCTCCGGCCTAGGCGCCAGCGAAATTGCCGGCTTACGACTCCATTTTGATAAAATGATACTGGGCGCGACTATTTCAGGATGGGGCGGGACCCGAGTTTCTTTAAATGAGAGATTGTTAGGCGGAAGGCGTCTTGTAACGCGGCATGAACGCTGGCAGACGTGCCACGCGGTGCCGAAGTCGGCTTGAAATACAAATGTTACATGATAATTCGTGATAATGATCGCGTGGGGTATAAAATGTTTCGAAGATTCTATTTGAGGTCATGAGCGAAATGACAATTTGACACTGGGTAGGTTAAAAATCGATGACTGCTGCAAAATTAAAAAAGGATGTTAGATAGGTTAGATGAGTGAAACCCTGTGTGAACAGTTCGAGCTATTATAAGTAGACGAGTATGATCGCGTGGGGTATAAAATGTTTCGAAGATTCTGTTTGACGCGATGAACAAAATGGCAATTTGACACTGGGTAGGTTAAAAATCGATGATTCCTGCAAAATTAAAGAAGAATGTTAGATAGGTTAGATGAGTGAAACCCTGTGTGAACAGTTCGAGCCAGTATAAGCAGACGAGTATAATCGCGTGGGGTATAAAATGTTTCGAAGATTCTATTTCAGGTGATGAGCGAAATGACAATTTGACACTGGGTAGGTTAAAAATCGATGATTCCTGCAAAATTAAAAAAGAATGTTAGATAGGTTAGATGAGTGAAACCCTGTGTGAACAGTTCTAGCCAGTATAAGTAGACGAGTAATTTCGCCTACCTTCACAACCGTATCAGGCACGTTCGTATCTTCGCAGAAACGTTCTATGATCTTCCCGCGATCGCACGGTCCGATATATTCCGACGAAAAGTTTCGCGTCCCGTCCGCAAGCGCGGTCCTTCCGCAGATAATGGAGATGGAACTGAATACTCCGCGAGCGTTGTACGGCCGAGATAAACTTCCGTTCGACGGTGGGGCGGCCCCGGCATTCCGGCGAATTGTAATTCAAAAGTTAATTACGGCGAAGTAACGAAGGAATCGACTACAAAGATGGATCCTCGAGGCGAACATCTTGCGTGCTGCGAGTCGCGAGTCGGATAAGCCAATAGCCCGGGAGAACGTAGGTAGCGCGCGGTGCGCCGCCGGTTCGTGTGTTTTAGAAGATTAGTTGCCGAAGGGGAGGGGTGGTAAGGGAAGAGGGGGTCGGGAGGGCTCGAGTTGTTCTTGCTGCGAGAGATAATGGGGCCGGGCTGTCAGTCTGTTGGATAACATAATACTTGGACCTGTTTACACTACCCCATTCCCGCCGCTCGCCCCAGCCCCATTTCGTCTTCCCTTAATTAATACCACAAACGCAGAAGCGGGAAGGAAATCAAGAGAGAGAGAGAGAGAGAGAGAGAGAGAGAGAAAGAGATCGTTGCGGCGAAGGGCTTCGAGCATCCTAACCGTCTAATGGAGCCTGCGCTATCGACTTCATACTATTGGTTACACACCGCACTGTGTACCCGCGGCACTTCGAAAAGCACCGGCCTCCGAGATCGCCGCCGCCCGGCAAATGAAACATTAGCCCTTCTCCCGCCTTCCACCGTCCATTGAAATCTATCAATTCCCGCGCTGCCCGCCTCTCCCCAGCCCTCACGCCCGTACAATGTTCTTCGCATATTCACGGCGCGGCGGATCGAATAACCGACAGGTACACGCACGATGGCGGACGAGCGGCGGATTCTTTCGAGGATTTATGAGAACCGGGATCCATTAAGCGGCAAGTTGACGCGGCTTCATTACCATCAGCCCCGTCGTCAGAATCACTGACGCGTCTGCCGTCCTTCTACCTATTATCTGATATCAGCTAATCGTCTCCCCCCATTGTTCCCTTAACCGCGAACGAGTTCCATTACAGGAGACACATCGTAGCCGCTCACGAGGTGCGTCGTTTCAGGCGCACGGATGAGCTGTTAAACGTGCTGCCGGGGCCATTGTTCGGTAATGAAGACTGATGACAGGATGTCAGGGCGCTGCGCGAATGAGCTCTGCCTCCCCCCCCCCCCCCCCCCTCCCTATCTCTCCTCCTCTCGCTCGCTCACTCCTTCTTCTCTACCCGCGACAAGAAACCGCCGTCGGTTTATTAGACGTCGTTCGCGATAAAGCCCCCCACTCTTTGTTTGCCCTTTGTCGTGACGAGCCATTCGAGGCACAACGGATTAATGAACCACCGTCACCTACGCTCTAGCGTGAACTAAGGTGACGACGGAGACAACGCGCGAAACAGACCCCTCGCTCTTGTACGTTTTCTCCCGGCAACGCAAGGGTCGCTCGATGTTTGCTCGTGGCACACTGTCGTTGCGTCGTCAAAAGCGTTCGAAGGATATTTCGGGGACGTAAAACGTACGAGTTTTTGTTGAGGAGTGCCTGTTGGCGCAGTGAAATCTGCGAAAACATATAAATCTGAAACAGATTTTTGCGAAATTAAAAGCACGGGGGATTGTGACGCTAGAACTACCCCCACCCTTTAGGTCTAAGGGTTAGGGTCCGCATTCATAATACTTAAGAAAGGCCTTCTCCGCTGAAGGGTCAGTTAGGTACAAATCACCAAATTTCAACGATACCTATTAAGTGCGTTTAACCACTGTAAAGTTATCCACGGATCACTTCGAAATAAAACTGTGTTTCTTAAAACAAATAAAACGTGAAAATTAACTCTAAAAGCGCTCGTACCTTCCTGACGTTCCCTGGAAAATAGGACTGCAAATCGTTCGACCTTGGTGGGATGTCGCTAGACGATCAAGTACACGGCGACCTCGCGTTTTTGTGAAAAACGAAATAATCGGGCGAACTTTCGGCCAGGCGAAGTTTCGAAGTCTTCCACCATAGCGCGGCGTGGTGAAGCGGAATAATGGAAGCGGTCGTTTTCGAGTTTTGTCGCCGGTGCTTCTCGCTATTTTATTTCCCGCGGGAGCGCGACGTGCGCCAGTTGCGTTCGATTATAAAACGGCAGGACAACGAACCGGAATGCGGTGCGCTGGGGATAATTATTCTTATGCGTCGCGCGATGCTCGCGTCTGTTTCAATGAAGCGCCCTTCGAGCACCGTGCCACCCCCGTCTTTCACCTCGTCATCCCCTCGGCCTCGAAACGGGTGAATGTTAGATGACGCTCACCTTGGAATAACAATATACGTCCCGCAGCGGCTGGCTTCTATATTAGGCTCCCGGGATCACGGCCGCTCGACGGGTTGCCGCGGAAATTCATCTTCGTCTTCGGCGTCGAACGTGTTTCCCGAACAATAATCCCCATTACCGTTCCCAGTCCCGACTCGCACCCCTCTGCGGGCCTTCGTCGACGTGCCTGCCCGATACCGCATTCACGTAGAAACGCTCGCATCATCCGATTTTTCAATCGATTCTCTGGAAAAAAAAAGGAAACCAAAGAATTGAGTTAAAGTTCAAAAATAACGAACGCTGCAGACCCTCTTAAGAAGACCAAATAAAATAATAGATCGTGGAAGAATCTATTTTTTGGAGTAAAGAATCGAGTTCAAGATTAATACATATATGAACATGTAAGAAAACTTCTGTTCTGCAAGAATCGATTTTTTTTTGGGGTGAAGAATCGAGTTCAAGATTAATGAATGCTGCAGATTCTCTTCAAAAGTCCAAATAAAATAATCGATCCTGGAGAATCTATTTTTTGGAGTAAAGAATCGAGTTCAAGATTAATACATATATGAACATGTAATAAAACATTTGTCCTGCAAGAATCGTTTTTTTTTTGGGTGAAGAATCGAGTTCAACAGTAATGAATGCTGCAGACTCTCTTAAGGACGAATGGGACAGACAATCTGGTTAAAAGTTAGTGCCACATGGCGAAAATGCATACATATTTACAAATGTGGATAATGTAGTGCCTGTTTAACATGGACAAATGGATGATGAATATGCAGTTGGTGCTACGAAAGATTGACTTCCCGCTTAAAATCATTTATACGGTAAAAATTACCATTATTCGGTAACACAGCGCAGAATTTTTTATATTGACTGTACGATGACAAAAGAGCTTCAATTGCAATTTCTCCATAAGAGACTGTGTTAAATTAATAAATTATATTCCTTAACTACGTAGTAGAGAATTCTGAAATTCGATATGCTCCTTTGTTACATTAAAACACATAATTACAAGAAATTCTCCGATTTTCTCATCTGCGTCCAATTCATTCTTAAAAAGTCCAAATAAAAAAATCCATCCCGCAAGAATCGATTCTTCAAAAAAATCGGAAAGCCAAAGAATCGATTCAGCAGAATTTCGTCCAAAAGAATCGAATCCGACTCGAACATCCCCAGTTCACGCCATTCCGCGGAAAGACAGCGAACGAGTGTCCCGACGCGATTCTTTTCACGTCGGCACACCGTAACGGTATTTTTTCTACTGCACGAATATTTGTCCTCCGACTCCTGCTGCCGAAGTAATTGCCATCCTTCTGCCGGCCGCTCCCTGTTCCCGCGCGGAACTTCGACGATAACCGTGACGCAGGAATAAGAGACGGAGAGGCGCTCGGCTAAGAAGGAAAGGCGGGTAGAGCGTGGTAACAGAGAGCCATAGAGCGAGAGACTGAGTCAGTAGGTGGTGGTATAGGCGTGCATACATCGATTTCCGATTCCCGGCTTAACTCTTCGACGGGACGGTACTCGTGCATGGTAATGGATATAACGAAATACACACTCGCGCGTCGGGTGCGCGCCGGTCGGAAAAACAGGAAGTTCGGGGCACGAGGAGGGAAGTGAGCGAGCCAGGAGGGAAGAAGACTGTTTTGGGGGACAGAAATTGTAGGATCTCGGGCCGGCCGCGACGAATATAATCCGTCTGCAATCTAGCCGTGGGAGGACATTTCCAGGTGCAATGAACGTGTCTACCTACTTACCTGAAAAGGGTACCGCCGTCGGCTCGCCCGTAATGGCCCCAGGATTTTGAATGTCGCTCGCACGATAAGGGACGGAAAGGAAGCCATTATCGTGCTACGTGATCTTCGGGCTACGAGCGGGCGGGCGTGCTTCTTAACCGTCGCGCTCCGGCTTTCTTATATTTCCGAAATACGCCGAGAACGTGTTCTCAGTATCTCGATGATAAAAAATCATGAAAAATTGGCCCGACGGTTATTATGCCGCGTGATCTATCGCGCACTTTAAACGTAATTTCCGACTGCTTGCTATCGCCGGCACGTTTCCGCTTATCATACGTCGCGGTAATACGCTTTTAGTCTCGCCCGATGTTTTAATAACCGTGATCTAGTGTAATGCTTCCCTCCCGGCGCGATCTATCGCGACGTTTCTATTAACGGCGGTATCGCTCGAGCGTTTCAACGGATTTTAATCAGCCGCGGGTCGGATCGAGTTTTACCGCCGCGTTAGCAGTGATTTGTGCAGTGTTGTGATTGGTGCCTGTGATAGAGTAAGTGGATACTGTGTCGTGTACTCGTTCCGTGAGATTTACGTGCTTGCATCTTGCCGAGAACGTGCAGGTGAGTGGATTTTCATTGGTGGATGGATGTGTATATCTGCCTGGTAAGTTGTGTGCAAGACAAATTTCTAGAAATTATGTAATCGTATTCGATTCTCGATTGCCGATAATCGCGTTCGAATGAAAATCTTCATATTCTTATCTCTGCGTAATTTGAAACAGTCAAATAATTTTAGTATCAGAGTCTGTTAATTAAAGCATATTCTGCAGTATCCTCCTGAGTCAACTATGTAACGTTACGTTAGTGGAGTGTTACTCGGGAGCTTTTGACATTTAATTGGATCGTCAAGCTGGGTAACTCACTGTCATTCTCTCTCGATAGGGTAACGGCAAGTGCTTGCATATCTTCACTCATGACATGCACACCTGACCGGATCACGGCATCAATTTAGTCACATTCCTTGGATTTCATCGCGTCCCGACGGTAAGTGCATTGGCTCGGCTCATTTTACATTTTCCCCTCGCTATTCTTACACTTTTAGACACTTGTCTCCTCATTTCACATTCGCGTCACATCCTCCTCATTTAACATTCTCCATATTTTCACGTGTCACGTACCAACCTACCGCGTACTTTCCGACTGTCTTCCCGTACCGACGTTACACTTGACATATTCCAAATTTTCGCTTGTCATCCGACCAGCCTGTCATCCTCGTAGATTCGGGCACCGACCTATTCACATTTGCAATTTTCATAGTCTCACTCGTTACATGCCCATCACGCCCTCGACATCCGCTCAGACACTCGTCTTGTCGTTGACTTCTTAGAGAATGTTGTTGCGACACAATTTACGACGCATACATTGCATTATGATTCACTTGTGTGGAATGCACTTCGCATAGAATGCATAATATCGTACTAACTTTAAAATTCTGTTTGTTACAGGTCGTCTACTATAAATAGATGTGTTAAGACGGATGATCAGCACTCTGGACTTACTCAAAGTACGAAATCTGTAACCCGATCTCTATTCTTACTTAAAACGATACTTACACAATGATCAAAATATTGTAATACATCAGAACACCTAATAAACGATACAAATGTATAACAAATTTCCACCCCCCTCATTAAATATGATTTTGCAACGCCTAAGAGAGTAATAATATTAATGAAAAATGATCATGGCTTCCTATTATGGCAAGCGTTCAAAGCATACTCCAATTGACAAAGCTACCTCGCATTCGGACCGTCCATTATGAAGTCGCGGCGGGCTATCGCGCCTTCCACCCCCGAGATACAGCCAAGTGGATACGCAACAGCACGTTGCGGCCAGAAAAACAGGCCGGAGAGAGGGAATGGCTGAGTGAATAAGCGGCGCGGAGGAGTTATTGGTCTAGCTGGGTGACGTTATCACACTTATCGCGCCCAAGAAAACGGTCCGCGCTCGTCTAATTATTCCAAGGCCTTTTCTGTGCGCCTTCCGCGACGACGTGCTGGTAAGACTGCGGATTTCGGGGGGCGGGAGGTGAATGAGAAACAGAGCGAGATAGAGAAGCGAAGTAGAAGAAAGAGAGAGAGAGACAGAGAGAGAGAGTGATTGCCGCGCGGGGCGAAGGACTTCCCCTTTCATACCGAAACGGAGTTGCCCGTTTGCAGGCATTCAGCGAACTTGGGCAGTTGACTCTTTATGCGCAAAGTTTGCCGGCATTTCGATTTTATGTTAATTTCAATTCACTACGCCGAACCGTAGGCGAGCCACGAAAGAGTGTGTTCACCGAATCGGCCAAGTTTATCCACGACCGCCGAATAGGAATCGACGAAATATCGCCCACCCACCCCGTGGCCCTTGCTCGGAGTCGCGCGAGGCGGAGCAAAGTAGGAAGAAGGGTCGGAGGGCGCGGGGGGCCACAGTAGTCTGGATTGTAATTCCCTTTAAACGATTCCGCGCGAGCGTGACTCCCGATTCAATTTTGCCTCGCAGGTAAGGGACGGGAGTATCCTTTAACCCAGATATGCCGAGCTCCCGAAACTTCCCCGTCCCTTCCGCGCAGTTTCTCTTTCTCGCGGGCCCGCCCCTCGAACCACCCCCCCTCCCCCCCCCTGCACTGATTTATCGTCCGTAGACGTCGACGTTTTATTATTGCACTTACGCCGTCGATATCGCGCCTGGCCAGGCCGACTCCGGAATCATGAGGCGATAATCCTATCGCGGGCAAGGGTGGAAAGTTGCGAGAGCGGGCACGTTCCGCGTCGACGTACCCTCGGAAACTTCGGGGCTTCGTGTGTGTGTGAGAGAGAGAGAGAGAGAGCGCCGTCAATGGCCTTATCGATTGCCCGGATAAGACACTCTCGTTTCCAGCATAACGATGAATATTTTATCACTTCAAACATGATAGCGGGCTTATCGGCGGCCGCACGGATTCCCTGCCGCGGGATAACGGCGGCCTTGTTACCGCAACAGAATTTGCGAGCTACAAGATATATCCTGTCGCGACGCGTGTGTATAGCTGGCTTCGGGAGCCGACGCGAATACGGAGCTGATAGATTTTTCGGCGGGAAGGTCATGTCAAGGTGGTGAGTTAATGTGTTGGTACGTGGACGCGAGTGACTTAGGCGGTATTCGTGGTCATATTTTAAGATTTAAGACCGTCTGAAGTCGAAGAGAGGGATTGTTGGTCAAAAGGATGCTTAAGATTGTTTTATGTCTTAAGACCTGACTACGAATACTGCTCGTGGTTTAATTAATCAACGCACAAAGAGAATAAGACAACGTTTTAATAATTCATCCGAACGGTTCGACGGTCGGACTCAGACTCTGGCGTTTGGTAACCATTAACAACAACATAGTAACATCATTCATAAAATCAATATAATCCTCACGTATCAATATTCATTGACCCCTGCATTAAAGTACCCCATCTCCGTGCGCTACCACGAGCAAAGTTTCGCCTCTGTCCCACCACATCGAAAGCCTTCGGAAGACCTGAACGATCCCACTTCTTCCCTCAAAGCACGAGGCCCCGCAAAAAAAAAAAAAAAAAAAAAAAAAAAAAAAGAGAGAGAGAGAGAAAGAACACAAAAGCTACCCCGGAACATTCACAATCTCCTACCCTCGGCGAAAAACCGCAAAGAAATTCTCACCCCCGTCCGCCATACTCACAGAGGGCGCGGAGCGTAAACGGTCAGCCTTCCTCGCCCGAAAAGCAGCGGGAATCAGAAGACACAAGGGAGGAAGCGAGAGGGCAGGAGCAAAGAGGATCGTCGAGTGGGGCGGTCGAGTCATCGCGAGGTTATTATTTGCTCGTCTCCCAGCGGGACTCAGAATCGGGGGTGTCGAGAGGGGTGTATGCAAACAGCTGTGCGTGGCGGGCGCCTCATACCATCCATCCATCTCTCGTAAAACCGTGCGACGAGAAGGAGGGTGGGAGAGGGTGGCGGTGCTTCGTTCCAAGGGTTTGGCAGTGACTCGTGGGGGGGGGGGGGGGGTGGCGCGGGGTGGTAGCGCGTTCGTGGCGCGTTCGCAGGGGTGGGAGTCGGTGCGACAGTGCGACCCTGAACTTGCCGCGAGTCGATCGATACCAGGTTCACTGGCCCGCTCTCCTCCGCCAGCCGCCATCCTCCTCGCTCTCCTCTTCCTCCTCGTCCGCGCTCGTTCACCTCCTCTGATCCTAGCCGAAGGGGCCACCATAAAACCCCAAGGCGCTTTCCGCGGGGATCCCGTTACACGAGCCCGGCTCTTAGCTCGGCGTTAACGAAAAGCGCGACCGAGCGTAAAGAGACACGGGTGCTTCGGGAGTCACTCACCGACGTGCGCCGCGCTTTCCGCCGACCGAACCCCGATCGATACTTTGATATCCTGCCACCCTGTCTCTCTGCACTTGTCCCCAGCCCGTCGCCGGAATATTTTTCTTGCCCGCGCGCACCTTCGTCGCTTTTCACCCCAATTTCACGGGAACGAGATCCACGTCGCCTTTGCTCGCTGTATAGCAGCCCTTTCCCTCTCCCTTTCTCTCTCTGTTCCGGACTGTAGCGTTTTCCTTCAACCGTTTCCACTGTTTCGATTTCCACCCGCCTACGTGTCAGGCAGTGTAACCAGTTTTATTGCGGCACCGAGCTAAAGACGTTCTTCGTTTAATTCCCGCCGAAATTGAAACTGCTTTACAGCTGAATATAGTTTTCTCCGACGAACTCATGAATTAAGCAGTGTCTGCTGGGAAATTCGTTGTCGGACCGGGTTCTTGTGTGTAAGTGTCAGACATTCGGCGAGCGAATCATTGATATTCCAGAAGTCTCTCTCTCTTTCTCTCTCTCTGGCATGGCGTCGCGGCAAAAGTCACGTTGCCATCGTTATCGTCGACGCCTTGGTCCTCCCTTTCCTGAAAGGACCTGAAAGGAGAGTGAGGGTGGGCGAGGGTGGACGAGGATGGCTGAACGGTTACGCCATGTGTCGGCCGACGCGTAATGCGCCATCCATTGCCGTTCGGTAATGGCACCCAGCGGAATTAACGATAACTACGATCACGCGTCGCTAAACTCCTCGGCGGTCGCGCCTTGTCCGGTACGTGACCGATAACTTCGATCAGAGCCCCTGCGCTCGATTCTTTCCGCCCACCTGCGATGTGTACTTTCCGGCTCGTTACGCTCGACAATTTGCCCGGTCTCACTCTTTAACCTCGCGCGCGCGCGCGCGTTTAACTGAACGTTAATGAGTAACGATGCAAACGTATAACGATCGGCAAATATACCAGCGCGCGCGACCGTTCTCGTTAGTTAAATTTTGAAAGTAATTATCGCGGCGCGTACATATGCAAAAATTTCATTTAAAATATATTCCCACTCTATGATCGCGAACGGAGGATACTCCGGGCTTGCGAATTTAATATCCGGACGAATGTGAATTATTACATTCGGGGGTGGGGGGAAATTGATAATTAACCTGTCTCTCACTCTATATGTACGTTTTGTCACTGGTCATTTGCGAATGATCAGAGGTGCATTATAGCCGATCAATGATAAATTTGCGCGAGTCAGGAGTACGAGGATGAGAAAAATAATTGCTTCGGCGAGTCGGCGTACGTGTATTTCCGGAAAATTTTCCGACGCAGGCACGAATGTCGACGAATCGATGAATTGTTCTGATAGAGGAAGAGAGAGAGAGAGTAGTCGGTTGCAAGAGAGGTAACAAGAAGGCGAGAGGGTGGGCGGATGAAAGAGAACGGGCAGGATTTAGCGGGTAACTGGGACAAAGTTCCAAAATTAATGCCTCCCAGCACTCTCCAAGCAGCAATTAAAAACTGTTCACATTTAATTAAAGCGTTTCACCAAGCGCCCGGGTCTCGGTATGTCTCTGTACCAGGCGTACGAGGATAGGGATCGATGTGTTGAACGGAGAATCGTGTGTGTTGGGAGAAAGTGTGCGGGCTGCACGGTGAGAGGGTGTGAGGGTGTGAGGGTGGCGGCGGGCGGACGGTTGAAAGGTATATGTTTGCGGCGAGTCAAAATATGGGTGGTCTCGGCCGGGGTAAAAGTACGCCGGGTAATGCAGTAAAATGTAAATTACATTGTTGTAGTCCGGATTACGTTTAGCCGGCTCGAATGAAATTTGCGGCCGTAACGTTTGCCGGCCGAACGGCCGACTCCGCACATACCGCGGCCGTTCGCTTCTGACTGCGGAAAAATGTCGCTTATGCGACACTGGCCTGTAAAAAGTGTGCGAGGGCGTCAGTTTACAGGTCGAGTCGGCGGTAGGCGGGATGAGAAAGCGATTCTCGCGGCGGAAAACTTCTCGGCAGGAGTTATCGCGCTCCGCGCACTTCGCGCGTGAAAATTACGAACATTACGAATCCGGGAAATGGACGCTACCCTGGGAATCTCCACATTTTTATCGTGCTCACCCCCACTCCCCTCGAACACTTTCTCTCCGCGTCATATTCTTCCGCGGCGTCGTCGTTCAATTCTTCCCTCCTCCATTTTCGCCCGACGTGTAAGGTAATTGAACGATCACGAAATGATAGAGAGAGAGAGAGAGAGAGAGAGAGAGAGTGCGGCGTCGTGCACGACGATTCGTGGAAAGCCTTATTAGTACCATTCAATTAATAACTGTCTCGTTAGTAACGCTCAATTCGCGTCTGTCCGTCAACGTCGACATACCGTTCGACATAGTTGATGATCTCCCTTCAGTCTGTAACGGAAATTTATGGACGATATCCGTCGCGTTCTACGATTTTACAGCGCCCATGCGTGGCGCGGTCAAATTCAGACACCGCCCGTCCGTGATTTTATTCGCGCGCAATATTCCCTTCGTTTCTCCGCCCGCCATTAATAAACATTAAACCAGACGCGGGCCGAGCGGCGATTTTCGAGTATATATCTTTCCGCGCGCGCACGCCAATTATATTCCCCCGGCGGCGCGGCGAGCGAAAAATACAACCCCCCTCCTCCACGCACCAAACAAAAAAAAAGTTGAAAACGAAAATAAAGGCCGAACAATTCTTCACCGCGAGCGCGACAAAAGTTTCGCGCGCGGAGCTAGAGACAACGCCGCGCGCCACTGCGTCAGTTTTCGACTCGCTCTATATTCCATTCCTCCGCAATCGGGTTTTAGATGATAATACATTTTATATACACCGCAACCATCCGACAACGCCAACGCCCACGCCCTCCCCCCTCTCCACCCGGCGCCGGGGTCGGAGCGATAATAAATCTACCGCAAAAGTAATGTGAGACCCGTGTTGCGCTCACCTATATATCGCGTATACCCATTCAGACGTGTTGCCCTTACAGCGCTTCTGGGGTGGTAATGGCCCCCACGAGTATGTGTACCCAGGTTTCAAGCTCGCTCATTCGCCAGCTTGCTCAGTGCCCTCGCACGGCAGTTCTCCCAGCCCGTCACCAGTAACACGCGCGCGCGCGGGCGAGCAAGCGAGCGCGAGGAAGAAAAGAGAGAGTCGAGCTGCCAGGTTGAATGCGCCGCTTTTTCTTCTTGCCCGCGGAAAAGGGCTTCTCAGTTATTCATGACCGAGCGGCACGTCTTTCTGGAGAGTGTTGACCGAACCCGATTAGCCGTTCGCAACGTACTCTTAGCTACATGTGGCGGGACAAGATGACGTCTAACGATGACTAATGGTCGCTTCCCTCCATCACCGAGGGCTCATCAACCATGACTAATGCCGAGCACGAGTACTAACCGTATAAATGGATGTTGCACGCTGCGCGCGTACAGGTCCGTTCATTAATGGTGTCGGGTGGGGGTGTTTGCGTCAGTAGTTTCATCGGGACCGTTTCCTGCTGGCCCATCTGTATGTCTTATCAGGCCAAAGCGTTCGAGCTCGATTCCGCTCGGCTTCGGAACGAATCGAGACGGGTTAGTTTTCGGGGTGTGCTTTTATGTTTCGTGGCCCACTTACAGGAAGTTCGGGAATTTATTTTCGAATTATCCCGCGGATGGTGGAAATCGCTGATGAAGTACGGACGGTGTTTAGGGCGGTATACGATTCGCGGAACAGTATCGTGCCTCGTTGGCCTGCTTTTGCGCGAAACGTGTTAGCCGAGTCAAATTGACGTTTAATATACGGATTGCTTAGGCCGTCTCGTGCGGCGCTAACTGGAAATCAAATCGTCGGTTATACGCAACAATTCGCAATTTAGCCGGCCTCCCGTAAATGCGACTAATTGAAACCGCGGAGCGATTTGTGCGTTCCGCGAAATCGTTCGCCGCAGGAATAATATTATCCGATTATGTATCTGGAAAGTCGGCGCCCCGATCGGGGAGCGTGACATCGGCGCGATTAAAAGGACGGTGGAAGTAGACGGTCGGAATGCCGAGGATCTTATTATATACCTGTATATATCGCGCGGCTGCGGCCGAAGAAATGCCGGGGAGTTAAACGAATTCAACGCGGATGGGCTCTAATGAAAAATGTCTCGGGCCCGCCCGACGATCCTCACCCCCGATGGATATTAATCGCGGGACGGCGGTTCAATTATACTTCCAATCGTCCCGCCTCTGCCGGCCTCACCACTCGCCGAGGATCGCATCCGCGGAATTATTGCTCGCCCGTTATATAAATCCCCTACCACCGCGTTCCATCTTATTCTCTAGCGCCCGCTGTTTTCTGAGACGCGACGGCGAAGAACCAACCAGAGAGAGAGAGAGAGAGAGAGTTATAGAATAGATGGAGACGGAAAAAGGATCAAGACTGTTCGTCTGACGGACGAGCAGCAACGGCGAAAATGCGCGCCCGTAATTTCTCCCGTCCGAAAGAACGCATTATTTATTCATCACGTTCACATGATTTTTGCTCCCGAATTTCCGACCGCGCCTCGCTCGGCCCCCCGAATTATTACGTCGGCATATCCAAGCGCGTTCGCCGTCCAAAGTGGAGAGCAAATTAATTTCGGGCAATCGTCATAACCGCTTTTTACGCCGCGCTTATTTATGAGGGCGCGTACGCGAAATAGATTACGCGCGGGCGAGATGAGAATGCGAGGCGCTGGACGTTGTGCGACTCGCGCCGTTGACGGAACGTTCGTGAGAAAATGAGGATCGAGTAAATGTACTTCACTCGCGCGCACGCGTTCATATTTTCGGCCGGCGTCCGGCTTATTATTTTTCGTTTCGTTCGTTCGCCGATGTACCGGCGTCGGAATACGCGACGACGAAAAAGTCACGCGACAGCGGACATATGAGAAACACTGCTCCGCCTCGCCTGACAGCGGATCCGCTCCGTCCGCGCTTCTTTGTACGTCGCGTTAACATGGCCATGTATAATACATACGCCGCGCGCGGAACAAGCGTGCGATATCGTACGGGGTGTCCGGTAATTCGCGGCACGGCGCGAGAGCCGGCTGATTCCTCGTGAAAAAGTAGATCAAAAATGCAAAATAATATTCTTTTTCTACGGACGTCCCCTCTTCGTGGGACAGAAAAAAGAAGGGGTGCAAAAAAAAAAAAAAAAAATGTTGAACGCTTGTCGCGCAGATTGACGCGAGTGCGCGCGCGCGCGCGTCGTGATTTGCGACTCCGGCAATTTCCAATTTCGCGACGCGGCCGTAAGATTAACTTTGAAATTTATTTATGTAAAAATATACGAAATATGATATTCGACGCTTTTGCATTATTTCTTTCGCCGCGAATGCACTCCAGCCGCCCGACCGCCCGCGCCGTGTACGACGTATCAGAGAGCACCCTGTGCACACAACAATATGTATAGACATACATAGTGTACGGCACATTGTAGTACATCCACCCTTATGTACCGCAAGGGGGTACGCGGGCATGTACAATACATTACGTCGGCTGGCGTATCAAAAATAATTACATGCAAATTATATGAATAAACATTGGGAATTTTCGACGAATTTTCTCATCCCATCGGCGCCGGCCGCTTTTCCTCCGCCCACCGTATTACCGGCGATGCGATTGAGGGCATACCGGGTAGAAAACGGGCGGCCATGGATCCGCGTGTACAAAGTGTTCGCGGGCTCGTGCGCTAAAGTGAGACAGCGTCCTGTACGCGCGCGGCGCTTGCGTTCGGTATAATATCGCAAACTGGGTGCAGCGTAAACAATTTATACCGGGGATAGCGGGATAGCGCCGAAGCTGTACACGCATATATATTTCAGTGTCATTTTAATTTGCACACTCGGAATATTTTACCATCGCATTTGCATCCGCATTACAGTCGGCGCAATGTAATCTCGTCGATATTTTGCGCTGCGTCGCGGAAACGCTCTCTCACTCTCTCTTTCTCTCTCCCCCACCCCCTCTCGCTCCCTGCTTCTCTGCCTACCTACCCACCTTCCATTTTAATTATTTTCGCCCGAAAGTAGATATCGCCCCCACGCGCCGCGTGGGGGTGGGGCGGATGGGGTGGTTCGCAGGGGGAGGAGAGGGATGCTCGAAGGGGGTTGCAGAGGGTTACGGGACGGGGAAGATGCGCATTTTCCACGAATATTTGCGCTCTTTATCCGTGAGACAACGGTGCGGTAAGAGAGGCTCGCGTTGGAGCCTCTGTTCAAGAACTGTGTACATTATACGCGAACTCGAGAATTGTGCGGGAACAATATGGACAAGGGTAGGTACGTATTAACGTGCAACGCATTACCGTTATTACGAAGAGATACCGCGGATTCGAACAATGCGATACGCTATTATTATATCCGACGCTCCTAATGGTATTCTGAAACTGAAGGATTTTGTGGAAAAATAGGGAATAATTTATGAAACGATTTTTTACGCATATCAAAATTGCCACGTTCGATGCTGTCATCAGTGTGGTGGTCATGGACGCAGTACAGGTGGACGATCAGAGCTGTACACCATCCAGCTACTGTGCCGAGCTGAACGGATTACCATTCGGTCCGCGCTAATACGATGCTTTACCGTTTCTTCCCGACTCCCATGAAACTCGCACCAGTAATATTTAATTCCGTTCCCCGGCGCACTTATTATATCCGACGCTCGTAATGGTATTCTGAAACGGAAGGATTTTGCGGAAAAATAGGGAATAATTTATGAAACGATTTTTTACGCATATCAAAATTGCCACGTTCGATGCTGTCATCAGCGTGGTGGTCATGGACGGAGTTCAGGTGGATGATCAGAGCTATACACCATCCAACTACTGTACCAAGCTGACCTGATTACCATTCGGTCTGCGCTAATACGATGCTTTACCGTTTCTTCCCGACTCCCATGAAACTCGCACCAGTAATATTTAATTCCGTTCCCCGGCGCACGGCGCCCTGACGCAAACAGAGACTCTTAAAAGCCATGGGTAACAGGCTCTAAATATTACAGCCCGGATTACGTGTAACTCGGCCGAGCGGTTTGATGGATACGTTATTCAGAATCCCATCCATTCCGGTCCCGCGAGGGTGGCGCTTGAAATTTATTCGAGAGCTCGCGATAACCGCAATCTTATTGCAACTTCAGGGGCGTTTCGCGGCCCCGTAATAATTCAGAACGACTCATATAAACTCACCGCGGCCCCCTCGAGTTCCCGGTACAAACCAGTCTCGCTGCTTCATCGAATCATTTCGCCCACGCGCGCATTACTCGGCCTAACAATGGCCCGAGTCGGCCGCGGGGGTGTGAGAAAAATTCGGCACGAAATTATATGGACGTCGGAGGGCTACGGCCGCGAATTTATTGCGTTAGCGTTGTTCGAACGTTGCCCCGCCGACGCGTACGTACAACCGTACAGCGTGTACGCAGCGTGTACTCGCATTCACGGCACCGGCGCGCGTATATCAATGGCACGTATGCGCGCACACGCGCGCGCCTATAACTGGATTCGGGATCGCGAGGTAAATTAAGCTCGTCGAATAGCAAAATTTGTTAATGCCTCTCGCGTGAGGAAGATCGATTGGATTTAGCGCGGTGCCAACGGCACTAACGCAACTCTCTCGCCCATATTCGCCGCGCACTATGCCCGGCCTCGCCGCCCTCGAAACTTTCTCGCACGAATTAACCCGCAACCGTGTGCAGCACGCGTGCACTGAAAACCAGAAGCACATCTTGTCGTAACGAGGCGGAGCGGTTAGGTATAATGCTTGTAACGAGGCTCGCACCCTCTGGCGTGTTTGTGGTGTAACGTCACAAAGTTACATTCTGCGCCCGGGCTCACCGCTGCGTGTATGCACGAGGAGGGCAGGCACGAGGGTTAGCGCGCGCTGTGCAACTGCCGACTCTCACCAGGTGGGTGGGTAATAAGTTCGTACAAGTTGCTGCTGCCTGGCCGGCACCTGCATCGCGACAGGCGTCTCTCATCGCGAGCGCGCGCTCGCGCATTGTGTTGCGTTTTGACCGCACGCAGGCTCCCAGCACTCCGGCTCGCATAAACAGGAGCGGACGGTGTGCAATGTGTGCATGCACGCCGCTTCCGGATAAAAACGGTGAAAAATGTTAACGTCGACGTCGCGTTCAAAAGTTACGCCGTCTGCTCCTCCTGCAACAATTTTCTTTTTCTGTCCGCTCGTTATCTCGGCCCGTACGTTTCGAAGAGGTTCGTCGCGTCGCGCGCTTCTGCTGGTGGTCGGACTATTTTTCTGGCGTGTTGAACGTGTTGTGAAACTGTAAAAAAGCGCGCGGATGACGGCCGTCGGTCGGTCGTTCGCCTCGACGTCGCGCGACCGATCGCATTTTTTTCCCCCACCCCGTCGCACACGGCACGTATGTGCTATGTCGAGAGATTGCATGATTTTTAATCGTGTTGCGTCGGCCGCAGCGTTTCCTGTCCCCCGCGAGTCCTACTGTTTAATCGCATCGGTCCACTTTGTACCGTCGCGTGGTCATGTTTCTTTTGCACCTCACGCGCGGCAGAAAAGCGCCGGCCGGAGTTCGCTCCCGGCAATTTATTAAAGTGGAGTTGATCGTCTGCACGGTATCCGCGGTATCGTTAACTCCGGGTACGTCGATACTTTCCTCGATTTCCAGTCGCCGCGCGGCGGTTTAGTACCGCGTGTGCAAAATTCCATATATCACAAGAGCAGCCGCTATCTTCGACATAAATTTCGCCCGCGCCTCTGGTCACGGCACGATATTAAGAAAATCCAATTTCCTTGCCGTGTGATCGCCCTGGTGCCCTCGGCGGCACGGGGACGGGCGTGGGTGGAGCAGTGAATTGCCAAAGCTCCGTCGTCGAAAGTCATGTTTGCTCTCGATGAATCTCACCGACGACGCTATGTTTAACATGCAAACTTTACCAATTACTCACGCCGACCATCTCCTCTGCGCCAAGCGCTTCATATTAAACTACTTACATCACCTGTACCCACACTTTACTCTCGACTTCAATTAAAACTGATACAATTTGTAATACTAACACAAGAAAAAAGGTCTGGCACGTAAATTTTCGGAGTACTCGCGGCCGGAGAATTCGTTTGTTCGCCAGAAGAATTTAAGCCGTCCGCGTCGAGGCCCTCGCGAGAGCCGGGGCGAAAGTGAATGCGGCAAGAACACAGCCATCTTATGCAGATTCTTCTCGAGAAGGTTTAACTTTGCCGAGTATGGATCGAGCGGCGCACATCCTCGAGTCCCGCTCCCCCAGCTCGATTTTGCCGAGGTCGGGCTGAATGGATGCAGTGAGCGCGCGCGCGGCGCAAAAACTAAATTAGATCCGGCGCGTCTGCCGGCCCCGGTTACGTTAGCGTTAGAGGAACGGGGCTACTGCGGAATGGGACGTCCTAGTCCGTGAGACGCGGTAAGCGTGTAATCCCAACTCGCGGGCGAGATCAGTCGAGCTGGACAAAATGCGAAAAAATGGCAGAAGGCAGGCCCCCGGCCGGACCCGTCGGACTAACCGAGTACAGATACGCGTTATCTCGGTTGGACTCGACTGAGAGAGAGAGGGAGAGAGAGAGAGAAAAAGAGAGAGAGAGGTCGTCTTCTTCCTCGCCTGTTTGGAAACTTTTTTCGCGGCCAGCGGAAAGAGACAAATGGGAGATCGGATGATTTATTCGACTCGCCGCCCCGTCATTAAGATACCGCTACTTTCATGATCAGAACCAGCGCCAACTGATTAATCTTCGCCCCGTCAGAGGGAGAGCGCCGAGAAGAGGGGAGGGGGAGAGCGTTTTTCGCGCTCTCAGCGATTTTCGGGGAAGGTGACGCGAAACACTTAGTCTTCGGCGTACTTAACGACCGATAAAGTGATACTTATATCGGCGTCGAGTGCCAGAAAACTTTGCCAGAATGAGACATCTGCCTTCCGCCTGTAAACAACGGCTAGGGAACGTCTTGACAAACGTAATATGGCTTTAATCGCGATACAACGCCGCCGCGCAGACTTATTTATCGCTCGCAGTTTGCCAAGCAAGCCTCGCGCCAACCCTCCCCCCTCCAACCGAGTCTATCTCCGCGAAATCTTACGCATCCTTCTTACAGGCCGCGCCCGCCACGCCGTCGCAACAATCGTAACTAACGGCAACGAACACAATTACGGCGAACTATCACTCCGGCCGTTTCGTCGTAATTAACGAGCGCGCCATTATCAATTCCTTCGCCGATCAATCACCGCGAGGCGGGCGCAATATCCTCAACGTCTCGTCGAATAGCTCCGTCGACCCAACTTCCAGCCCCGTAGATCTCGCGCAGGAGACATACATATCGGCCATTATAGAATGGCGGCGTGGGTGGCAGCGGGGTCGGCGTAATCCTTCGAAGAGTATAACGTGCGCGGTAGGGTGGACGGGCAGGATGGCTCCGAGCCCATTGGCGAGGACTCCACTCCTGCCGTTTGTCATTACGGCTGGCCACATTTTATTTATAATAATTGGTTAGAAACAGTTACGCGGTTCTGGCTTAAGGTGGGGGCCGCGCGGAATTTATGAAGTCGTGGGGGCCGTGGATCGGGAGCCAGGAGATTCCGGGGTGTCTTGGTCTCTTGGAGGCAGTCCAGATGCGGCTACGCTCCGGCCAACCCTCAGACCCCCACCCACCCCCGCGTAAGGGTTTGGCTATCTTACCGCGAAGAGACAGATCGCGCTGCCTGCCACCGCGCATAGCCCGAATGATAAACGAGCGCGATGTTGCTGTATAATCATGGCTCCAGGACACCAGTCGGGAACGTTTTCCGAGGAGACTCCGAGCGTGTGACACGTGGCGAGCCTCGCACGGCACTCTGTTCACCGGGTCTGATTCGATGTCCGCACGTCCGGCGTTTAAACGATTTCATCTTAATGCGATCCTGTTCGCGGATCTACGTATGCTGTCTCGTGTAACGAGGTCTGCGCTCGATTAATATTGGAGCATCAAGCGCCGACAGTCTGGCGCAACTCCGTCGACTGTTCTCATACCGAATCTCATATTCCGCGTCCCAGGTCTTCGCCGCCAATTGATATGCAGGATAACGCGGCCTGGATATTCGACTCGAACGCCGGCCGCTTTGATCGGCGCGCATACTGTGCCGATCGCCGAGAGCTTCATCCTTCCGCGGGCCACGTCGCATTATTCCCACTTAAACGTAAAGGGTGATTTATCCGGGAGTCGGGAGAAAAAGAGGATCGAGCCGATGCGATGCCTTTTGTGCGCTCGCGATCCGGACGACGGCAAAGCATCCACCCCCCACACCACCGTTTTAGCCATTCCCCGGGAAGTACCCTCCCACTCCTCCGTCCCTCGCCGAACACCCCCTACCACCCCCTGGCATCGGGACGGGGCCCGCGCACGCATTACCAATGTAAATCCCAGGTCCTCTTCTCGTGACTTTTTGTCGGGCGAATCCTCGCAAATCGGTTTGAATACGTACGGCGTGCAAAGTGCAGAGCCCGGCCAAGTCTAGACACCTCGGCCTTGGCTATGGGTTTCTGGTTCCTGGCTCTGAGCACGAGGCGCGCCCCCTCTCCCCCGTCTTGGTATAGGGCGAGAACATTCACATAATTTCTCGCGACTTGATGCCAGACCGTTCCTCACCGAGCCAGCCCGACGAATTGTAGGCACCCTGCACCACCACCATCGCCACCGCCGCCGCCGCCGCCGCCGCCACCATCACAGTCACTATCACCCGCCACCACCACTACCGTCGACGGCAACGGCCAAGTCTCCGACGTTATTGCTGATCCCGGAGATTTATGGCGGACCTCCTGCACACATGGCGCTTTAATTATGTGTGCTAGCCGAAATGAATTGGCGAATATTTTATGCGACAGGTCACTGCCGGGGCTGGGGGCGGAGAAGGGGGGAGGGTGGGTGATGGGGTGGGTCACCCCTGTGGGCCTCTTTTCGTACGTCGAATTTATTACGCGGCTTATTTATAGGCCCGGTATCGGTGCCGTGGCGCTCGCGAGCTTTCTTTTCGACGACTCTCTTCTTCGGCAAGTATACATTGGCAGGCGCTGTGCGCGCTACTGTCATTTCTGCGGCAAAGTTTTCCGACCGACCTCGTCCGCGAATTTTTGCCGCGCACGCCCGTAATAATATCTTCCCGCTGTCTCGTCATGCAGTAATTGAACGACGGTGAAGTTTTCTTCAGACTTCTACCGAGCACTTTCAGGGCGTACGCCAAACTAATTTTGTACGCCGTATTTAAGCTATTGATAATGGGTGGAGGAATAAGGTTCCCGTCACTTCACAATCAATTTATATATATTTCGATAGAAAACAGCGTTTTGTCACAAAGGAAATCACAGTAAATCTTATACGATGCGAATGCGGAGACGTGTCAGAAGAGAATATTCAAGTGAGCCTCAAGAGCCGCTCAGGCTCGCGCTTGTTCCTCGCAACGGAAAATTTGGAAAAAGGGCTCAATCGTATGGAGGGGTTACAATACTGTTTTTCAGATGATTAGTAATAGGTACGCAATAACTGAGACGGTTAGTACCGCGCGGTCGAAAACATGTCCGCAACAAAGAGTGCCGCGGCTAAGCTTGTGTGAAAAGAAATGTATGCCAGATGCTTGCAATCGCTTACTTTGAAGGAAATAAATTAGTTTTCGGCTGTTGACGATGATCGGAAAGAATTACGGCGCAATACTATTGTCAGTACTCTACATCCACTGCGACCGACGTGAAAAGGGCTCTCGCTCCCGCTCTTGACCGCGCTCGGTGTACACGTGGTACATAAAACTCGCCATAATTTCTGGCCGGCGGGACGCCGTGATTTAACGCGGACCCACGTTTTCGGCGCTTCGTCGCCTGACCCGCCTACGGGCGGGAGGGCTGGCCGCGTTCTACGTAATCCGGAAAAACCCACGGGGTTAACCCACTTGCGCTCGAGAATTCCGATTCCGGATTTTCCCGGAATTCCTCGAGCACCGCGGAGACTTTACGTTGTCCGGTTCCGCCGGATCGCGCGCCGCCGCGCACTTTTATCACGAACATTATATTACGCTGCGCGAGGCGGACAGGGTGTTTTGCGCGATATTCTTCTGAAATATTATCGCCGGAATTCTCTGAATACGGAAACGGCATTTCAGATTTCTGTGGGGGGAGGGAGGCGAACGGATTCTTTTGTCCTCTCGATTACGTACATAGTTTTCGATGTCGGACAAGTTTTACATTCCGTAACGGTAATGTGAGATATTCGGTGTAATAATTCCTCGTTACGAGAATTTTCTCTGATCTTGTCACAGGTCGAAATTGCATTCTCGGTTTATTCGCGCGAATGGTATGATTCGTTGCACGTATCTGAAGATACGCAAGAACGACACGAACGAATGAGAGAGAGAGAGAGAGAGAGACAGAGAGGTACCGGAAGAAATCGATCGGTCGAAAACTGGCGCAAATATCCGTACGGCGAGAGCTAATGAGGACAAATGTCCAGAGTCACTTTATCATTTCCCGCTGCTTCAGCGATTACCATCATCTGCCACCCGTCTGAGCGCGGCCAGCGTAATTATTTCCATGAACGAGCGCGGACACGCGGATTTATCCGTCTAATTAGCAGCCTAAAAAACTTCCTTTCGAAAGACACGGCGCGCCGAGAAAGAAGCCGGGCGTCGTGGGATGAGAAGGAAAAAGGGTGAGATGGGAGGGGGAAAATATGATGAAGAAAGTCGGTGTCGGTGGTCAAAATGGAAAGGAGAGCCCAAGGTAGACTAACGGAGGGGTGGGGCGAGGGGACGGAATTAATACACCTTACTGCCACCGCTCCAACGTCGGCCATGAATATGTAAACCTGTTTTGTGACGAGAGACGTCTCCTGGAGGCGGTATAACGTCATTTCACGGCGCGGCACGACCCCGAGATAAAACCTTTACAAGTATTGCCCGGTAATTCTTACCCTGCTACCGATCCATGTTTTTCAACGCTTCATTCGCGTGGCCCGAAGATTAATGCTCCCCCGCCGTCTATAAGGGACCGGCCTCGGCCGAGGAACGTTCACCTCTTAAGATTCAATTTTCACCGACTAACCGCTAACTCACACGTTAGACCCTGTTGCACGAACGCGCGCCCGTTGTTTCGTACAAAATAAGCTAATCGCCTTCGACGAGCACGACACACCGGCTAATTGAAACGTGTTTTCTCTGTTTCAGGTAAGTGCCGACAAACGCTCTCCAGCCCTCGCACGCGCCGACGTCGAAGGTAGCCAGTCCCGCGACTACTTTTTGCCGCGCGGACAGCGGATAGTACGGATCCTCTCCGGGCACATCCTCCGGTCGGTGGCCGCTTGCCAATTTGGGGGCGTTACTCGCGACCGTGTTTCTCGGAAACACGGCTTCTTAATGACCGGCTTCTTACCCTTCACAATACGCTCCGCGATATCTGTATACCCATCGCACTTATACATCCGGCTCCGAGACATACTGATCGCCGCGTTTATCTCCGCACATCGCCACGATATTTTCTACCCACCCCCCGCCACCCTCCGCCATTGTTCTCCCGCGTCCCACGCATCTGATCGGAAGCCGTCGCCGAAGACGCGAGACAAGCTTTTTCCAGCCCCCGACGTAAATCCTTGACTTACGACGCAGCGCCGCGCGATCTATAAAATCGAGGACCACCACGACGACAATAATAGTAATTGGTATGCAGAGAGCCGGGCGCGCCCATTTGCCGCGCCCTTGTATGCGGACGCGAGGAAAAAAGGCGCGAGTCGCCTCGCGAGTACACAGGTGCGCCTGGAAACTGTATACGCCGGAGGAGTGAGCCGGAGATAGGAGGTGGGGAGATGAGCGGGGGGAGGGGCACACATTACGTACGCGCGAGTGTGTACATGCAACCCATAAACCCCCTTGCTTTATCCCGGCGAGGCCGAAGGTGCGCGCCGCTGTTCCGCGATCGTTAATTTCACTTGGGGAGAAATACCGAGGTCGTTTCTGCAAAAACCGCGGGAGATCCGGCTTCCCGTGAGAGAGAGAGAGAGAGAGAGAGAGAGAGAGAGAGAGAGAGAGGGGGGGAGGGCGAAGCTTTTTGGTGGAAACGCGACCTGGGGGTGATTGGGAGAAGAGGGAGAGAGCGAGAAGCTGCCATTCCCGTGGGTAAGGTACGACAGGGAGCGCGGCTGAAGAAGGACAAAGGGAGGAGTCGGCTGTCTGGATGGTTCTGCTAACTTATTTTACGCTGATCTCGCCTCTCTCCATTCGATTCCGGGTTACCATTGCCGCGAAGTGCTTTTCTTCCCTATCGTCGGACGTGCCCGGCGAAAACTTTTCCCTAACGTGTAAATTTCACTCTGGATCTCTCTGTCTCTCTCTCTTTCTCTCTCTTCTATTTCGCGCGGGTAATGTTCCCTGTATTCGTGCGCGTCAGCGTCTATCCAGGTCTATCTTGGCAAACATTGCGCAAGGGATCGGGTTTCCTTACAATCTCTTACGGTGTGCTTCGAAAATTATTCCGCCAACTACCACGCGGACTCGTGGAGGAGAATAAAGAAAAAAGCTCGCGCGACAGTCGAAGCGTTAAGTATACATACGCAGTCTCTCTCTGTCAGCGGGACACGCCGAGCACCGTCAAGCCTCGATCGATGTGCAGCGAAAGACGCCGGCGATATTTTCCACGGCCCTCTCCACTCTTAACTTCGCTTCTTCGAGGCATTAAACTTTCGTGAACCTCGGGGACGCGTCTTGCACCTTGTTCCCGAGTGAATGTGCCCGACGACGTGCAAGCGCCCATATTATCTAATTTCACGTCACTCCGACGATTGCGTTCGCGGCGCGTTTACGTTTCTCTCAGTGCGACGGAGAGAGAGACGGAGTGTGCCTTTCGGCGAGAACGGAGGAGAGCATGGAACAGTAGCAGAGAGGCGGCTGCCGAGTCGGCCCTGTCGTTGCCGCAGTCGGAGACGACCTCGAAGACGACTAATGTTTAAACTACTGCGAAGTTGGGAACTAGCGGGATCCCGAGAAATATTCACGGCGAGTGAGCGCGAGCCACACATCCAGCTCGACACAGCCCTGTGCCCGGGTCCTTCTGCGTCTAGACGCACTCCGCTTCGGGAGAAAGTTCTAACACGCGAAGATGGAACGGCGCGGGAATAAAAGGAAGATATGCAGGATTTGATATATCGCGGATGGTCTGCGATTAGGATGGAGTACATCAAATACGATACCAATCAAAGAAAGCACACTTTATTATACTACGCAACGTTCTTTCTCTCACTCTCAGTTTCAGACACCTTTACTCTCCCGAATCTTGCTCTAGACTCTCGTCCTTTGTCACACGCTTCTTTCATATCCCACTCTTCCTGTTATCATTCCTCACCGCGCCCGTCACATCTACATCCTTCCTCCAGGAACCTTCTCATATCATACTCACTCAGGCACACTTCACACTCATACACACTGAACGCAACGTATGGCTATGGCCCACGCGCCTCACAGATACAGAATTATTCTCTGGAAGTAGGCTTTTTCTTAATTTCACCCCCTCAGCACTACCCTTTGCTACGCTCCTCGCGAGCGCGGCGGCGAGGGAAAGTTGATGGGGAATGAAGGCGAGAGGTCTCGGGAATGTTTTCATTTCGAATCGAGAAACAATTTTAATTTACCGATCGCCCGGCACAATTCCCCCCCCTCGCTCTCTTTCTGCCGTTCGTTGCTTTTGTCTCCCTCCGGCCGCGCCCTCCGTATCCACTGCCGAGCCTGTGCGCCCCCGTCCTGACTCCCCTTCCAATCGGGCCGGGGGTGAATACCCATTCGTTGTAACGGCTTTGTTTCATTTAACGGACCGACCACCTCCCCCACCCCGCCAGCCTCGTTTCAACCCCCCTCATACTCCCGCCTCACGACCCTCCGCGCGCCCTTTTGCACACGCAGTTCGTTTAAAACCGGGCTTTATTACTGATTACTGGAAAAATTGATGTCCACCCGCTAATGAACCCAATCGACCGGCCGCCACCGGCTCTGATACCGTTTCCGTTCCGAGCGACTTGCCGATAACCTCGACCCACGCTGCAAGGATATCGAAATGAACGCGAGCCACCTAAAAGCGTGCCGCCCGGCGCGGAATTTACGAGCGGCTTATTTAGAAGGCCGTTTATATGTATATGTATGTATGTACCCCGGGGGTCCGTGAAAAAGTTCGCTCGAGCAAGTTTTTGTGCCCTCCGCCGTCGATCGTCGTGCGTCGCGCGTCGGTAGACGGGCAGCGCGGGTGAAAGAAGCGGACTGATTAGAAGGCGGATGATACCAGCACTGTATGTGCATTTTTCTTCCCGCACTCCCCCCCGAGAATTGCCTCCGCCAGACGGTATCGTAAACAGGGCTCGTTACCGTCTGAAACGCGAAGCCCGGCGACGGGCTTGCCTCCAAACAACGGGAATAATGAGAAACTTTTAATTAAAACCTCGGCCAAGTCCGGGGCAATCGAGGAGTGGAACAATGAGAGAAGAAATACGTCGTTAATGGAAATTTTTCTTTCCTCTTTTTTTTTGTCTTTCTTTCTTCTTCTTCCTTATGCCCGGAGCCGCCTTTGTCTTCGGCGGCGTCGAAGCGTTCGGCCGCGGCCCGGGGACCGGCTGATCGAGAAAGTCTGTTTGACGGAGTATCAGAAGTTCCGGAAGATTTCGCGAGGGCCGATCGACGGTGCGACGACGGCTGAAATGGGTCGGGCGAAGTTTGGCGACGTATTCGGCGCGATTCTGCGGCGGACGGATACAATTCGCTCTCTTGTCGCGCGAGGAGGGGGGTGGGGTGGGGCAAAGAGCGTAATTGTGGCGTAAAATGTAACCTTCGCGCTGAAAGATCGCGAAAGAATCGGAAACGTTCCCGTTCGGTCAGTGGGCGGGTCGAGTGAAATCCGTGGCCGCGTCGGAACTCGACAACTCTTGACTTGTTCTTGCGGACGGACAAAGGACGGCGAATTAAGAAACGTTCCGGTGGAGAGGTCGCGAGCGGAAAGGAAATCGGGGACACTTTTAACGACATCCGAACCCTCGGCAAAGTCCCGGCGGATTTGTTGTTCAACACCCACGACCGCAGGCGCAGCACGAAACCGCATTACACGCTGCTGGCGTGTACAGTTCGCTGAGTTGAGGGTGGAGGCGCGGGCCGAAGAGTGACGCAGAGGAAGAGAGAGAGAGAGAGAGAGAGTGAGCGATCAGAGAAGGGCACGTCGCCGCGATTGATTAGAAACAGGGACCCGAAAATGTTAACGAAACGCCGGAAATTGCGAAATACATCAGCCGTAGGAAAATCGTGCTGCAGCCGAAATCGCGGGAAATCCAGCGGAAATCCTCGTGACGCGCCACAGTTTGTAACGCGCCGGCGACGATAAATTACATAGCGATGCGGCGAACGCTTTGCGACCGCCCACCTTTAATGCCGACGGCACGATGTTGAGGTTCGACACGGTCGATCCTTCAAACGGCCTTGCATCCTACGACACTCCACCCTGCCATTTTCATTCCCGCGCACGCCTCTTCCTACAAAAACTCTCCGCAGGACGCGTCCGCCATTTACGCCGTCTAATCCATTTTCCGCCAATTTCCCCGCTGCTCTCTTTTCGCTCCACACGCGCACATCACACACGCACAGCTACATCCGACCATTGGAAACGTGATCGAGCGAGCACACAAGCCCGCGGCCGGTCAGCCGTCCGAAGTAATGAAGTGTAGCTTGTCACCGCAGTGCCGATAATGTGAATATTTCATTTGACCAAAATGCACAGCGGCCGCGCGCTCCTGCGCGACTCCACAACTCGGAAATTGTATCAGAACCCCTCCACCCCTCCCCTACCGCTCGCGAGAAAGAACGAATTTTACCGTAACAGCCTCTCACCTGGCTCGCGCGATTGGATTTCGGCCGCGGAACGGGCCATCCTTCATGCCGATCAATCGACGGCGAGAAACATCGAATTGCCTGCTGGCTTTGGCCCCCTTTCGCAGCGCGCTCGCCTCGCGCAACATGCGAGAGCGGGCGGATTGACGAGCGGCGTCGGCCAATTTGTGCGCAGGGGTGCGCGTAAAATGTCAACCCTCCCGCCCCTCGCTCCTTCTGTCGGAGAGGAACTTACGTGCTGATTTCCCCGAAGTCGGCACAGAAAGACGGCCGCCGTTCCTACGGGCGAATTCCCGACCCACTCGGAAATGCCGAGCATTCGCCGGAGGGCACAAATCAGGGTTGTCTAATAAGGTCGTCGTGGGGCGTAAGCTTGAGCGATGGAGCTCTTCGCGGAAGGTCGCAGTGCTGCAGAATATAGGAATCCTGCCTATCAGCCTGCCTTTTATCGTGCGAAGGGAGAGCGCCGCTGCTTTCCCTCGGTGCCATTGGCGTACGTCAGGCGCTTGCTGAGATAAGGGCGGATAAGGGACCGATGCAAAGGGTGCGACTTATTCTGCCGATCGCTGTGGCGAATGAAATGGTATGGTATGGAACGATATCGGCGGATGGAAATGTAGTTGCGGTTTGCAGTCGGTTGGCTCGTGTAAATTGAGTAAACATTTTTAATGTATTTTTTGTGAAACAATAATGTTTTTCTTGATAACGTCACATCTTTTGATTTGTTCGACGAAAAATTGGAGGTTGGTGACCGATCGGTTGATTCGAATGAAGACGGTTATTATTAGCGCAGGAATCTCTTGCCAGTCGGACCCACTGATGGATCCGCCACTGACGTCGGGAGCGATATCGCTCGGTAAAGGCGGATGCGGAGCATGCGGGAGTCAATCCACTTATTGGAATGCCTCGCGTCTCGTTCTCGCTCCGATATCGTCTATACACGGTATTCGAGCTTACTCCGGTTCGATTTGTATTGTCGTCGTCGTCGACGTCGTCAGTGAAACGCCCCGACCGTCGGCCGGGTAGGTTCAGGCAACGTAGCAGCGCGTTAACACCTCCAGTTGCAGCCTGCTAGCGAGCCAATACACGTTGACTTTACTACGAGCCCTTGTCGGCGTGATCGTGAAATAAAGCTCGGCCGACTCGCTTGCCGGTTGGTTTGCCCGTGTCGCAGCGCATCGCGGCTGCGTGGATCCTGCACATTCGACACGTATCGTAATTCCGCGAAGAGTCTCTCTTACATTACCGATAATTCGAGCCATCGCCGGCAAGCGCCGCCGGTATCGATTTCGGCCCGCCCCGGAGAAGGAGATCGGCACTGTCGATATACGTTCGAACGGATAAATTAGAGTGTGCAGATGGGATTGGCGATCATCGGCTTCCAGACGAGAGCGGGAATTTATCGGAATTTATCGGAATTTACGACGTGCCTTTGCCGTCTGCGAAGTACCATTTTCCCGGCGTCGTGCTCTGCATGGAATATGACTCGCGGATCGACTCCGGCAAATCGGATTGCCCTGCGCGCGGGCACGGTCTTCTGGGTCAGTCGTACTTCCGGCGCGTCGCGAGATTAATGCGCGCGACCCACGGCGCTCCTCCCTAATCGCCGTAAAGTACACACTTGCGCCGACGGCAGGGCCTTGGTAAGCGACGACGGCGGCTCTCTTAGATTTCACTTTGTAAGAATTACGGGGTTAATATACTTCCCAGGTATGTCGACACGACGCTGCTCGATCCATGGCGAATTAAAAAATGGACGTGCGAGCTCTTGAAGGGAGTGACGATAAAAAGTAATGAAAGTAGTAAAAGCCTGTACTGGGGCAGGGATGAAAGCGAAAGAGAGATGGGGTCGTGTGGAGTGAGACAGATGGAAGGGTGGGGAGGACAGGTCAACTACGTACGTACGAAGCCGCTGAATGGGCGGCGGGGGTAGGAGGATGGGGGGAAAATGTGAGACGAGGACTGAAAAGCCCCTTTGAGATGGAGGAAAAGAAATGAGAGAGATAAAGCTGCCTCGAGGCTTGACCAGGAAGATCGAGCCGCCTCTCGATCCGCAGAGCCAACCGCATCGTTGTCGCCGACTTTACCGACCGTTTCATCTCCGGACGACGTAATAACCATTCTCTCGCAGCCGAGGAAATTATCCGAGATCCGCGGTGATGAACGGCGCCGAAGCCGCCGGCTGCCTCGCAAATCACAATTGCGTCGTCTTACGTTCGCAAACCACGTCGCAGCTCTCGCGACTCTTACGCTCCGCCGACAGAGCCCGCGGACATGTTTCACAATACGTCCCGTAAGCCGCTAAAACGGAATGCCTTATTCGGCCTCGTATAAACTTCTTGCCGGTGAGTCTCGATGGCGGCAACTTTCGGAACGAACCTCCGGAGTGTTTCGTGCTTTATAGGCGGCCCCAGTCGTTATGTCGGCCGCGGCGCGGTCGCTCGGAAAAATAAATATCAGGGAGGTGTACGTGGACGAAATCACGAAGGAATCCGTGGCTTATATTCCCCTGTCCACCGTACGCCCCCGGCCTCGTCCTTCGCAGTCGTCTGTACGTCGAGCTCCGGTGGACGACTCTTCGCGTGTCGCATCAACCGACACAACTGAATTATGAAACGTCAATCACGAGCCAGCCGAAACGAGGGTGGTGGGGAGGGGGAGAGAGAGAGAGAGAGAGAGGACGGAGGGTTGATATTTGAAGAGGATGAGCTCGGAGGGCTGAAAAGGGGGACACGAAGAAGCGAGTTAATCGATATCTAGACCAGACAGCAGGATAAACGTGTACGTAACGTCACGAGCGACGTCTATCGACGTCGTGCGTTCTTCTCACATTACGACCTCCCTCCATCCCACGCGTCTTCCCGACAAATCAGCGTTGTTCCGCGAGCACATATCGCGACTTTCCTCACTCCTCGCCGTTCAACAATTTATTACCCTCGCGACGCGCGCGATGCCGCGCAATTACGCGCGTTAATTCCGTAACGACGGATTTCTCCGAGTCGTTCACCTCCCGGTACTCCTTATGGATCCCGACATCTTTCGTCTCGGTTCGACACGCGCGTGCGGTTAAATTCATGAGGGAAGTTTCGGAGCACGAAGCATCGGCGTGCCTTCGAAGTTTCTTCGAACTTCATCGTTCGTCGACGGATTCCTTACCATCCGCCCCCGCTCCCCGGTATGTGACGCTCTGGCGGACGGTAATTCATGCACGTTCACCCTCCCCCCCCCCCTTCCGTACACGTAACCACGTGTACTCGTATAGGCACACTACGTACGCTGCATTTGTTCGACGCTAATAGATACGACGATAGGAGGCACGCTACCGAGCACGCAATAAATAACGCGCGTTCAAGTACACGTACACCGTCCGAGCTCTTTCCTGCCGCAGCGAGCGACGGACGACGAAAAAAAAAAGGGGGAGTAAAAGGGACACAGTGTTATATGGTGACTCGCGGCGGGGGAGTGGGAGAGGGAGATGGGAAATAGGGACGTCGGTACGCTGATTGCCGGTCGCCGGAGCGATAAGCCACCGGTGCAAATGCGCGGCGCTGGACTCATTGATAACTTCCTCTCTCCGCCCTTCGTCCTTCTTTCACCGAGCCCCCGTTAATGTAAGTTACAGGCGCCACTTGCGTCCGGGAAAAAGTAGCAGAAAGAGGGGTACGAGGAATGAGGGTGGACAAAGAGAGAGAGAGAGAGAAGGGTAGAACGAATAACGGAGGCAGGGGGAGTGGGTCGAGGGGTTAGTGGTAGCCTGGAAGAAGGGTCGTTGGGTAGTCGTTGCCGGGTGGACGGCCGGGGAGGGGTGGCTCGAAAAAAGGGAAGGGGGAGAGAAGTAACAAAGCGACGGTTGGTGCATATATTCCTGGTAAAAAGTACCGCGCGGGGCAGAAAGCGGATGCGCAGGAGTCGGCGGGGCCCGGGAGGGACGATGGTAATCTTCCGGCTGATATTTTATGTGTGTCCTACGAGCGTCGCTCTTTCTCCGTCCGCCTCTCCGTTCCTTCTCTCGCGCTCCCGTTATACCCTTCTAACCGTGCCCCCACTCTAACTCGCCCTACCCCCGTCTCATTCTCTCAAACCTCCCCCGTGTCTCCTCTGTTTCTTCTCGAATCTCCTCCCAACCTTCGTTTTTCTTTTTTTTCTCACCCCCCCCCCCCCCCCCCCCTCTTTCTGCTCGCCGATTCCACTCCGCCAGTGCCTTCATCTAGCACTTTCATCGCGATGCGAGAAGAGAAGGATGCAGGCAGGAAGAGGAGCCTCGTTTTCTCCCGTCACTCCGAAGATCTTCACAATTGAGGCATTATTCGAACGCAGAGCGTTTGTATTGCGGAATTTGCCGGCTGCCGCATTAGATGCTCTTCGGTAATATAGGCTGACGTGATGCATTATGATGAGAATGGTCGCCCATTGCCACTTTCGTAATGACGCGGAGTGGGAAGAAGTCCCTGCGGATCCGAGGCAACTTACGCCTCTCTTGCACGGCCACGTTGCTGCACTTTACAATTAGACGAATGCGTAATGGAAGAGCAACGTCGACGAGTGGAATCAGATGTTGACGCGGTGGTGATTGAGGTTCAGATAGAGAAGTTAATCAGATTCGTGCTACTTAATATGAAATCACACAACGTATATAGTGAAGCGACAAAATATCATATAGTGCAGTGGACCTATTATTTTATAAGCAAATCAACTGCCACGCGATATTTAGTACTATGTACCTCGTCAAAGAGCACAGTGAAATTGTGAACTCTTCCGTCTCAGTCGTCTTTCACCACTCCCCTTACATATTTCATTTGAGATTAACATAGTTCGAGTGAAGAGTCCTCGAATCGATTCGGAGGCACAGAAGCGAATGAGTAGGCGCATTAAAGCCCACTCGCTACTTAAATTCCTTCTCTAATTTCACCCGACATCAAGGCTCGCCGCATACAATTATCGACACACCACCGTCAACGCTCCCATCGCAAGCTACGTGCCGTTTCCTGCAGCGACTATCGGGCTCGCCGGCAGAAACGAAGGATATATCCCAGAATTCGATAATTGTTGGGAAACACGTGGGTCCCTCCCGGCATCGCGTGTCGCGCGAACAGCGAACTTCACGGCTAATGAATTTACGACGAGGAGCACTCCCGTGGACCGCGGGAGGGAATCAATAATGCGGTTAAATATTTCATGGATTTCGTGGAATGCGGCTGCGGTACGGTCACGTCGCGCCCATCTGTCGCGATCGGGCGAAACTTCAATCGTTAATGGGAACAAACGGGCACGCCGGCTGCGGGCCGTGCGGATGACGTAGCGTGTTTATGCGAGCCCGCGCTGACGGCGATGCGGCCGGCACGGTACACGCGGAATTTACAAATTCCCCTTGAAAATCCGGCACTTCGCGTTTCGCGACCGGCCGACCCTGTCAGAGCGAGCCTGATGTATTCGCAGATGCCGCATCGTGTTACTGGCGAGCGCGAGCTCGCGGTCGACCGACGGATCGCGCCGTCATAGAAGACTGCGCGCGAAACTGATATTAATTGTGGCCGATTCTCTGGTCCGACGAAGGAACTTCATTTACTTGTATTTCTTCTCTTTTTGGTTTTGTGATTTTTTTCGTTCGAAGTCAGGGTGACGTAAGAACAATGAGAATTTCGTGGTAATTGACCGTCGTGATGATGTAGGAAATTTTATTGGCGTAATGTGCCGGTCAGTGAAAATACAAAAATCTAATTGCTCAACGTTTCAACACACATGGGTGTCCTTCTCAAGTGCTTTTACAAAAATTGGTGATGCAATCTGTGGTTACATCTGAGGTTGGTGTAGAAAGATGGAAAATAGTAATTATAAAACCCAATGTGATCGTTTACGAGGTGTTTGAAACTGACACCAAACACGAACACTTGTGTGTTGAAACGTTGGGCAATTACATTTTTGTATTTTCACTGACCGGCACATTACGCCAATAAAGTTTCCTACGTTATACAATGAGGTGGTTCCGTCGATCGAAGAGATCGTGGGCCAGGCGTGTGCAGTAGTGATGAGTCTGGAATTGGTGGCTAAGTGACGTCTGACTTCTGATACGAGTTCGCGATAGCGTGGTTGGAATTAATGTTTCATGGCGGCGGAGTGCGGTGAATTTTGTCGAATGAGTAATCGAAGAGGTCGGGATGGGACAAGTTGGGCGGCTCGACTGGCGTACTTATATTAAACAGCCGACCGGCCGATGTGCGCGAAGTTAATCATTGAAAATGGCAACGGGAAACGTAAATCTCTTTTTCTAAACTCCGGCCGCGATCAAGCGGGCCGTGCTTTATCGCGTCGGGCGCGCTCGAATAAATTTGCATGTGCCATCGGCGTAAAGCATTTTTTTCCCCCAACATTCAGCAGCAATTGGGTGAACGGGCGAAGCAATATTTTTTGTTGTTGTTGGTCGAGTATCAGGAACGGGCATCGGAACAGATAGGCAGTCGGCGGACTTGTGGGTCAAGCCCCGATAGGATTGACAAGCCCGAAGTCGATCCTCGTGCTTCACGATAACAGACCCCGCGCAAATTTATGCGCAGCGCACTGACATTTTCCGCCCGCCCCCGCCGCGCATCGGCGAAATTTATAAATTCCATCGCGAACTTGTATTTCAATTCGTCGAGCCAGTGTCAGATGTGACCTGATGTATACGCAGATGCTGCCACGAGCACGGCACATCAGTATCAATCTTCCGGCTGATATATAGCGCATCGGAAGTTGACGTACGATGCGTCGCGGGAAAATGTTTAAAATACGATGCGAGAGACCGAAAAATATACATATATCGCGGAATCGACTACCGAGATAGATGAGCCAGCTCGATCGCGCCTGGCGATATTCTCTTTCGATCGCATTTTCGCCAAATGATCGATTGGTATTCGAATGAGGGTGGAGGTTTACACTTCGCTGCGGAAATGAAAGGAAATGGAGATCTATTGGGGAGTTGAATCGACGTTCGGCTGAAGGTGCGTGATTTGGCGGGTAACTTTTTCTTAAAATCGTATCAGGAGGTAACGTTGATTACCAAAATTCTTGAAACGATAACTCAACTCATGCGTAAGGTTGCTGTGATTGGATCACATAATTTTGCAACGTTATCAATAAAATATTATTCAAGCAATAACAGAAAACGTAACCTATTAGCCTAACAAGTATTATCACAGTTATAAAGTGAGATAAATTTCCTTCTATAATTAAAACGTACAATCAAATCCATTACTAAAATCATACCTACTCCCATTGAACTTTCAGTAAATTATTATAGCAGCAAGCCTATGAATACAATTACAAAATCAACGCTAATTATAGCAAAGTTTTGCATTCTACAGTTGCGAATACTTATTCCATGACGTGACAAACGGTTTCTATCATACGCACACGACTTCGATCCAATGATAACGTTGAGCCAATGATCACAACCTTACCTCAACCTCCTGCGCAACGATCCATCAAACATCCGACACTCGTCCAAACGCTTACCTACGAAAAAACTTCCCGAAACGAAATCTCTCGCAAACGCCCTCTCGTATCCCGTTCATCCCGAAGATTCGCGATTTCATCAGCATAATTCGGCGTTACTCAGTCAACCGTTTCGCTCCCGCCCGACGTTCGGGGTCGCGAGAAGAGAGCAGCGAGTGAAAGAGCGGAAAGGAGAGGAAGCGGGAGGCGGCACAATGGCGAGCGGGGCGAGTGGATTCATCAAGAAGCAGCAACGTGAGTAACGGAGGCGTTTAACGGCTGCGGCTAGTTGCATATTCATGCTCGCCTTTCCACCTTCCGCGCGCTGCGCAACCTCCGCCGATAACATCGCAGCTTTTACGCTCCTCGGGGGCCGCGGCCGTCCCGCCCTTTCTTTCTCTCCTTTCCGCTTCTTCATTTCTTTTTTTTTCCACCCCCCCGCCTCTACCGTCGTCCGTTAAAAGCACTTAACCCGCGCTTCGACAGCAATCGCGTCTTCCGTGCTTTTCTTGCGCCCGACGGAACGGAACGGAACGATCGGCCGGCCGCGCGACTCTAAACGCATTAGCCCTCCAACGTTTAACGACGCGAGCCCCGGCAAACGAGCGACGCGACGTTCGTGCACGTAGCATGCCGGCCGTCTGCGGTATTCGCTGGTATAATTACTTTCGTCACGAAGTCGTCGATTAATTTTGAAGGCTCGCCCGGCAGAAATTTCTTTCATTCGGCCGCCTGTTTGAACGTCTGGTCCAATTTGGCCGACGACGACGGTTGTAAAACGAGTGCAGGGCGTGTGTTTTGAATTCGTCGTGCAGAGGGCTGTCGCAGACGGCATTGGAGCTTGATTATTGAATTTCGAGACAAGTTACGCGGTAGCAGTTATGTGGACAGTGTATGGCCGTATGCAAATTGTTGCCGTATGAAAATTCGGGACGAGCGTGCGCGCGATGGGGCGCCGTTGATTAAAACGTAACACTTTGAGCCGCGCAGGACAAACGGCGCGCCACGTTGAACGTCTTGACGCGCACTCGGCCGACGACCCGCAGTCCGCAATTTGGCACCGGCCGGCAGGCGTATTAGCCGCGAACGTAGCCGAGAGGTCAGCCGCAATTATTTAGGAGCTTTATCGTAACCCTTCCCTTCTTTTTCCACTCGAGACGCGAAAAAGAAAAGAGCCCGCCGACTGAAACATGGGTCAGATAGGGCGGGCTTCGTCGCGTGCCGACGTACCACTGCAGGCTCGCCCCTGCTTGTCTGCCTGCTATCCTCACGAAACTCCAAAGATTAACGACGAGAGGTGGCGCAAGACATAACCTATCCGCGCGTAAAAAGCTAATAAAACCTTTTTGCATTTGCACGGCGATATAAATTTACCGGTTCCGCCGGAGTTCTCCCGCTCGCGATAATGCTCACCCCCGTTGTTGCTTCCAAACACGCACGTACCGTGCAGTCCGCATCAGTCGGCTCTGCGAGCCTCGCGTACAGATTTTCATAATTCCACGGACACCCTTCCATCGGCAGCTCGCGACAGCCCGCGAACCAAACAAAACACTCCCAACCGACGCACCCGACACCGAAGCCTCAAGAAGAAAAACCAGAATCATCGACATCTGTCTCACGAGTATCCTCTTTTGCCTTTTGATTAAAAGCGACGAATTGAGTTCCGCGAAAATGCGAATCACTCTCCCGCTCCCAGCCAGCACGGAGCCGCTCTCCCGGTACGACTCGGTACTTGGCAATTAACACGCGCGCCACTTACGAGGAACTCGTACGGAGGTTACTTTTACGAGGACTTCCCTTACGTGGAAATTCAGCCTAATGCCGCGTTTAAAGTACGAAACGTCGGGCGAGGGGGCGGCTTCGTACTACTCGAGGCAGCGTGCCGCTTCTGCTATCTCGCTCTCTTTCGTTCCCCGCCCCTTTCGCAGAGAAGTTTATCGGGCCGCATTACCGGCCGCCGTTTATATTACGCCGGTAATAATTCCCACCCCTTGCGCGCCCCTCGCGGATTGACCGGGGCCCGAGGTCGACGTCGACGTCTCTGGGACTGTCCTGACATTGAGGCTACGATAATTGCCGCGGCGTGACGGCGCTGTTTCGTTTTATTGCCGGTCTCGATAACGGTTTATTGAGGATTTACGCGACGCAATATATCTCCGGCGCTGATCCCCTCCGTTCGTGCTTCTTCGGACCCCCCGCAGGTTTTTCGGTCGGCAGACATTTATTAAGGTTTATCGCGGCGTCACCGTAAAACGAGGACGAGTATTGACAATGGGACGGAGTTCAGAAGTAATCTCCAATAATCCTTCCTATCCTCCCTCGTCTCCGTTTTCCACGTTCTCCGGCTTCGATGCGCGCGGACGCTCTTTGTTGGGAGGCTGCGTGAGTTTAATTGTAAGTATGATTTTCTGTGCGACGGTAGATCCGTTTGAGTGCATATACTGCATATGTGCACTTGGTGTCTCGATGCGCGAAGTGTTGAGAACTGGAAAGGAGGTGAACGGAAGGATTGATAGCTGTAGGTGTTCCGTGGTGTATATGAAAGGACGGAACGTTTTAGTTACAATATTCTTTGCGTCTACGCGTCGCCTAATCATGCATAGTACGCATTATTATCGTAATTCGAGTACACCGAACGGTCGCCGCTATCTTTTTTTTTCCCGAAACTTTCTTCATATGGACATTCCATGTACATTATTTCGGCCAATTGAGAATAAGTCCCTCTCTACTTTCCACTGTTCTTCACATATTTTAGGATCGCTCAGCAAGACAACCGAATTCTTATACCAGTTACAATGGAAATTTTGCATCGAGAACATTAAAATAGCTTCCGAACACGTTCTACAACTACCATTTTTTGTAAATATTTTTTGTTAATAAATCTTGTTATTCAAAGCACTGAATCATTAACAATTCACGGTATCAACGGAAGCAAGGCCACGTGCGTGATATTCACACTCGCAGCCGCGCAGTCGAAAAGATCAAAATTCTTGTTCGATCCTTCAGTAGGATTGCGTGCGTTTGCGGCGTGTATACGTATGTGTAAGCACGCCCGTCAAAGCGAATATACATATAGTTACGTTCGTTTCCTTCGAATTTCTTTTATTCAAACAAAGTGTCATTTTCCACTAATCAAAAAGTGCCTACATACCCGCCATGCCAAACGCACGATAAATCAACAGCAGCCGTCCGGCGGCAAAAGCATCGTAGACGAATTCCCAGCGTCTAAATCCGCACCGCCTCGAATCTCAGCGCCTTCCTTATTTCTTTCCCAACAACACAGCACCGGATGTCGCGGACACCGTCGTCGGAGCTTCTCCTGACGCGCCGGAGACGAAATGCGCGCGTGACAAATTCCGTGAAAACTCGCACTGCCACGCCGGCTCGCGGGCGCGCACGTGAGCGATAGCGTTGGAAAGGTGTTCCAAGTGCCAACACGAAGCGGCCTCCCCTCGCTCTCCCGCGCGTGTGTTCGACGCCCTCGCGTCCACACACGCACACGCGCGCGCGCGCGGTCCGGAGTCGCTTGAAATATTGCTCGTCGCTCCCTGGAAGATGTACGATGCGTTATTGTTGAAAGCATCGGAGCGAAAATTTCGGTGTCTGGATACTCCCCCTGTTCTCCGGCCGATTCCACCCCCGTGCGCGATATACATGCGGCGCCCTCGCAACCCCTCCTGGCGAGCTCGCACGATGTCCTCAAACCCCCATCGGCCGGAAGGTGGGTATAAATGTAAATAGGATGTCTGCACGTCCGCGAAAGGCGTATCAAAGGCAGCCGAGTTTCACTTTGCCGCGGCCTCGCAATCTCGATTCTTCAAAATTCCCTTCTTCTCCGTCTACTTCTCGTCCTCGCCGCGCGAGTTTCAGCGTTCGCGTACGCTCTCGTCAGCTGTCAGGCGCACGCGAAGACCGCGCGTTTGATCGTGTCTGCGTAGCGCGCGTACGGACGTGCATGCGGAAAACAATTCCTCGGAACAGCGAGTGACGGATGGAAAAGAGTCCGTGAGAATTTGTGGGAGGAGTGCGGTGGAAAAGTATGAGCCGCTCGTAATGGCGACTGTAAATTCGTCTGTATAATCACCTTCGACAGAGCGCAGTTTCCGCGTCCGACGATCGTTTCGAACGCCTTCCGTCTTCGCGGAATTGGTTCGAGACGAGTTGTTGGCAGCGACGATCGAGATACGCGGGGGCTCCTCGATACACGTTTACGCAGACGTACCGCCGGTATAATATGTATTTTATTCGTATTTTTCGTTCGGAGCGCTGCCTCCGAGATGATACGGGGGGGCGAGCCTTTTCACGAGCCAACAAATCGAGTCTAAGCAGCGGAGTAGGGCTCGTATATGATCGAATGACATCGCCGTTGGAAGTATCAGAAGAGCGGGGCTTCTCTCGCAACGTGGCTACGTTCCAAACCGTCTCTTTCGCCTCCGCGCTCCATCCTTCTTCCCTTCCACCCCCCCGGCACGTCTCGCTCGTCCCTTTCTTCCTCCTTTTCTTTAATCCGCCTCTCCTTCTTTAATCCATCAATGGCACGATGAAAGGCACGCGCGGATACACCGAAGAAATCTAATACCAAAATGGATTTAGCCGTTATAGGATACGGCCAGCGGAGAAATAAGTGTGGCGAATGGCTGCCGGGATCGGGCTAAATCCATCATCCGGGCTGCTTTCCGCCGATGCTGCCGTCGTGCCGCATCGAAATGCAGTTTAAAGCGCCACGCACCCCTCGGCGTCAACTAACCCCCGCGCCACCCCCGGCCGGGCACGCGTGATAACGAACGAAACGCCAGAGAACGCGGAAGTGTCGGCGTAATTATACACGGCCGACTTGAAATTGCGTGTTTCCATCGAGTTTTCCAACTCGTTTCGGGAGCAAACAGTTATTCCGCGCCCGCGAGCGCGCGCGCCGGACCATCAATCGACTCGGTGACGCGTTTTTTAATAGTGTTTTGCTTCGGCATCTCTCGTTCATGCTTTGCATACTCGGCACTGCCGCCCGGGGTCCTATGATTTTTCGATTTGCCCGACCGTTATTGAGTGCGGCGACTCCGTAAGCCAGTGCGGTCCACGGGTGGGGCCCCTCACGCCGCTAGTTCCACCTCCACTAGGTATAAATTCTTCCGTATGCCGATCATAACACACACCAGTGTGGCCAGAAGTCGCGCCGGGCACCAGCGGTGTTCGCGGGAGTGGGGATACGCGCAAGTGTACGTGCCCTGTCTGTGAGAGCTGCGTGGACTCCACACTCCACAGGACTCGCAGACAGGGCACGCACACTTGTGCGTATCCCCACTCCCGCGGTCACCGATGGTGCCCGGCGCCACTTCTGGCCACACTGACACACACTGAGCGTCCGTCGTTTCCAGGGCAACAGTAGCTCGGTGGGGGAACCGAAAATGCCCCGGGGCACTTTCTTGGACCGCACTGCCGTAAGCCGTCGATTAATATTTCGACGGGAGCGTATGCTGCGGTTTCCGCGTCGACGCATTACTGCGGCCTGTCCGCGGTAGGCGTCGCGCAGGAAGCGCTTGCTGCGTTTTAGCATTGAGGAAGCGTCGAGACGTCATCGAGACGAGAGTGCATAGACCGAGGCTAGGCATCTGCGAGTGTTTGCGTTAAAAGAGACTGCGCGAGGGGGAGGCGGCGCATCGAGGCCAAGAGCTTCGGAGTTTGAGAGTGTGTGTGAGAGAGAGAAAGCGCCGACGCGGAGTTATGACGCGGCGGAACGGCGAGCCGGAACGAAAATTGTGATGAGTGTAGTGTGAAATATTTACACGCGGAGGACAATCCATCACCGGCGCCTTCTTCGTTCGCCATCGCTGCAGCAGTTCGCGGCATCCACGAACCCAACCTACTTCACGCCTCCGCAACCTTCACACCTCGTAGAGTAGAGTAGAGTGCTCTTCATTTCTTGGACCGCCCGTCGTCTCGCCCTACCTCCCTCCCTCCCCCTCGCTATCTCTCCTGGCGTCCCGACGCCGACGCCGCGACGACAACGACTCCCTGGTCTCTCAACAGCTCTCCCATCTCGCGCGCTGATAACGACGAACGGCGTCGCCACGAGATAATGGCCATCCTCCGGCCTCCATCGTCCTCCTTCTTCCAGTCCCATTTTCCTTGCGCTCTTCTCGCGGCCAGCGAAGTCGAGGCAGCCACCTCCTGCGCGCCGACTAATTGAGAGCCGTTAGCCGCGTCGCAGGACGTCCTCGCGACACCACGATGCCCGAGCAACGAGTCGTCGTCGGCGTCGTCGGAGTCGCTGAATTACGAAATTCAATTTTCGGCAAGATCGACATCGAGTTCACGACGTCGCCGGAGGGTCAGTCAATTTCGCGGTCCGAGGCCTCGAGGTTCGCAGATTCTCGCGGCTTGTAATCAACTTCGGAGCCCGCGCTCCCCACGGCTCATTTGGTTAAATTCAATCGCCTCCCATTGATCCCGCGCAATATCCAGAGTGCATTATCGGCGCGATGCGACGGGCGTAATTGTAAAAATTTGCTATTGGGAATCGGGCCCGGCCGCGTTGGGATTCCGGTGTCGTGCGAATGGAGGGAACGATCGATATGCCGTTTATAGAGCGTCACGAAATTGCGAATGAATATCATTCATGACATGTAATATCTATTTTTACGTCTCTCTTCCTCTCTCTCTCTCTCTCTCTCTCTCTCTCTACTTCCTATCGCCCTCTTCGTTGCACTTTCCGCGAATGGGAAGCCCCAATGTTGCCGGACGCCCTGCTCGTGTCGAACAGGACGGCACACGATCGTTATGATTATGTCGTGCAATTACGATTGTGCGACCATCGTTTCGATAGAATAATTCGAATTTATATGTAAATTGAATTTAATGGCCGGTGCAATACAGATAACTCCGCGGCAGCTCGGAACGGCTCTCCACCTCTCCCTGGCCGTGATTAACGACGGTCCGCGGTAGTAATTTGACATTAGTGCCCGTGATGAAGGATCGAATTCGCGTTTACCATCGTTGCAGTCGATTCTGCGTATCAACCGTTGTATCTATCCATTTGCGGACGGCGCGCACGTCCCCCGGATTTAAATTAATTAGCATTTCAAAAATCGCCCCGCGTACCGAGGGCTCTCTGTTAAGGATGTATGGGACCAGTTATTCCGCGAGCAATAATTGCGTTACGATGTACGCGGGCGCACGGAAGAGAGTCAATTTGTTGCGGCGAAAGAAGCTCGGGGAATAAAAATACAATAAAATCCGCGGTCTCACGCCCGACGGCTCCCGGCCGCACAAACAATCCCGATAATTCTCACTGTTCGTCATTAAAAGAACACCCTCGACGCGTCTCATTAAAAGCGTCTCCTCGCGCGCTTCAAAGTCGATCAAGAAATGTTCTCCATTATATACCGCGGCCCCCTGCAAGCGCGTTGGTCCGCTTTATCGTTAATCAAGGCCCCTTGTCAGTTTATCGTGTTACATTTGCGCGCCGCGAGTGATTACTCTGCGGACCGCAGTGGCGCGTGAAAAAATAATTCGCCGCCTCCCGGCGCAGTTTGCCTGTGTTCCGGAGGTGAATCGAGCTTTGTTCGGGCATCATCCGGTGCCTCGTACGTTGTCGTTCAGACAGTGACGATTCAACGGTGATTCGTCGGTACATAAGGTTGCAGTGCAAACAGTCAAGCTGACGGAGGGTGCAGAGCAGGCAGGTCTGGTTAATTACTCACCCCCATCCAGTCGGCCAGGCAGGCAGGCAGGCAGGCAGGCAGGCTTCTGGTCTGTTCCACCCCCCTCTTGCCCCCGAGCCTTTCCCGTCCGAGGCCTGATGGATCACCCGGCCAGCCCGCCACCCACAGAATGGCCAACAATGGCTTTTTGTTTCTTTTTATTGGGAGTAGGCGGATAGGAAGCCGGCCAGAACAGAGTATTTGTCGCTATATAGCTCGTATCCTCGCCTCTTTTACCCCTGCGCACTCCCCCGCCGACCTGCGATTCGATTCGTCCCCTTGTTCTACGCCCGTCAAGTTCTTTAACCCGCGCTGGACCGAAATAGCGCCGCGCCGGTGAGAGAAAGACAGCCGGGAATGCGCCGGAGGAGATACCGCCCGGGCGATAATGGCTTTCACGGAGCTTTACACGAGTTTGTCCGCAGCAACGGCGGGGAAAGAAGTGATGCGGATGCAAAACGGCCTGGGCGGAATTCTTCGCGCGACTTCTTCCGCGATATTTTCGCCGGCGTCCGACGTTACGAAGGTGTGACGGATAATTATGTTGATTTAATATGAAAGTAAAAAAAAGAGGAAATTATAACAACCGTAATAGACAATGTGGAAAATTAAAGTATCATTGTCAATGTTCTGTACGAAATGCTCGCTAGTACCAATGCGGATCCGAGATCCAGTACAACTCGCTTTATTGTCTGACATTACGAAGGTGTGACAGATAATTAAGTTGATTTAATATGAGAGTAAAAAAAAAAGGAAATTATAACGACCGTAATAGACAATGTGAAAAATTAAAGTGTCACTGTCAATGTTCTGTACGAAATGCTCGCTAGTACCAATGCGGATCCGAGATCCAGTACAACCCGCTTTATTGTCTGACATTACGAAGGTGTGACAGATAATTATGTTGATATAATATGAAAGTAAAAAAAAAAGGAAATTATAACGACCGTAATAGACAATGTGGAAAATTAAAGTGTCACTGTCAATGTTCTGTACGAAATGCTCGCTAGTACCAATGTGGATCCGAGATCCAGTACAACTCGCTTTATTGTCTGACATTACGAAGGTGTGACAGATAATTAAGTTGATTTAATATTAAAGTAAAAAAAAAGGAAATTATAACAACCGTAATAGACAATATGGAAAATCAAAGTGTCACTGTCAATGTTCTGTACGAAGTGCTCGCTAATACCAATGCGGATCCGAGATCCAGCACAACACATTCTATTGTCACACGTGAAATTGTACACACAATCCCATCGGACACGCTGCTCCTTAAATTCGCACAAAACGCGACCCGTGAAGCTTCCAATCCTGAACCCCGGCAAGTTCAGAAATCTGTGGCCGAGGTCTCGCCTCATTTCGCAGCGAAAAAAGGAAGGCCCGAAGAGATTTTCCGAAACTGTTCCCGCAGGAAATCAATATGGTAATGCGCCGCCTTAAGTAATGAGAGTCTTCGTAAGAAGAGATGCCCTTGCGAGGGGGAGAGCGGGGTGGGGGTGGAAATGGGGGGGTGGCGGATGAAGCGGGCAGGATTCCGAGGTGGAGCCCAACCAAGGGTGATTAATCTTGGACACGGAGAGCTTAGGTGTCGGGGTTTGGGGAGCTGTAGGACAGAGCCGGGGTCGTGGTCACCGGCAATTCACCCCGACGTTCTCTTCTGGAACGTCTTTGGAACTTACAACGTCAACCGTTAAACATTGCTCGTACAGCGAGATAATGCACGGATTATATATAAGCCGGTCTGCTCATAATTTATCTTGATTGATGAATATTCAGCGACGGGCTTAATTGATTAATCGTTGTATCCTAAATAAAATACCGGGGACCGAAGGTTCCCGAATCAATTCCCGTCGGCCGCTTTCACATTTTTCACTTTGCAACAACGGTGAATCATAATGCCCACGTAAACATCGTTGCGACCGCGGCCGATTATGTTCGTCGAAAGAAATCGGAGAACGCGAAGGAAAACGTCGTCTCTCCCTCGTCACAGTTAATAGACGGAAACTTTCCCGTCGATTCGGATCATTATGTACGACCCGACGCGCGATTAAGAATCCTAAAGTGTCGGTAATGCCGGGAGAAACGCGAATCCCAATTCGAGGACCGGCGTCGTCGCGCGGATTCATTGTCATGCAACTATCGACTCTCCTGCGCACAGTACCCCAGCCCGAAGTCGATCCGAAGTTACGGTCGTAGGCAGCAGCCACGGCGAGTAGTTGGAGCGATTCAGCCGGTTGACTCAGCCGCAAACTTATAGTCCGAGTCCCTAATTGAATTTGTCCTCTTGGACCGTGTCGCCTTGTTGCGGTAATGTTGGCAGTTGTAGACGGCGGCCTCTGAGGTACGCCAAGGACCTTCGCTTATTATAATGGGCACGAAATTTGCATAATGGATACATATGCACGCGCAGAGAGGTCTCCTCTCTACCGTGCCCGCAGGGGGTGGCCGGGGGGTGAAGGGGGGTTGTTCGGGGGGGTAGGGTGAGAAGAAGTTTCTCCCGACTCGCCGTGTAGCGTCTTAGTTGTTAGTTGTTACTCGGGGGTGTATGTGTCCCATGCAAAGTTATGTCCCATTGTGCGAGCCCGCTAAGATCCAGGCTCCCACTTGTAGTAAGGCTGTAACTCTCGCGAAAGAGTACTGATTAACTTGCGAAAGTCACGAATGAGAACGCCCCCCCGCCGTGCTAGACGCCAGTGCCGCGGTTGCCTCTCGTTATACTTCTTTGTCAAACGCACGCCCCGGACCGGAGAGCTCGCGCCGTATTCTTTGTCTGAGCTTTTTACGTCGCCCCGTATGCTCGAGGCGGCCGTGTTACTCGCCCGCTCCTTCCCGGTCGCTCGCCGCGCTTTCCGGAGAGTCGTCCTATTTATCTGCCACCCCCCCACCCCCGCCGGCGAGATACCCGAGCGCTTATCCGAACGATCGTCGCGTGTGTGCCTTTTAATCTTTCCCCGATCCACCCTCCGACGTCGCCGGCAGAACATCGTCACGGAACCGAGAATCTTGACCTAGCCGTTGCGGAGAGAAAGAGTCTTCCGTTCCGGTGTTTCGAAATAATTTTTGAAAATTACAAGTCGCACGTTTAACGAGAAGCCCCAATATAGCCCGACGAGGCCTCCTCTAATCTTTCGTTCAACGCCTCGCAAGCGTCGCAGGCCGTCTGCCTAATCTTTTCCTCGCGGCCAGACTTAATCTTATCGCGACCGGCGCTCGGGACGACGACGACGAGACGTCTCACTTCGAATCAATCTACGTCTTAGGAAATTTGCCCACGTCCGGCTCGCCGAGTCACACCTTACACGGTTGACCCATTTAAATGTACGTCAGCAGGCACGACAGTTTCATCCCGAGACGGCGTTATCGACCCTCGCGACGTCCCTCATGCTAAGGGAGGGCATCCTTGCATGTATCACCGCGACTCAGACAAAGCTCTGCAATTAACTCTCCGAGCCCCATGCGCCCGCGGCGGTTAAGACGAACTATCGGAGAAGGAGCGAGGGCCCTTGTATCAAGTCGCACGTTCCCTGTGAGTAATCGCTGTTATTCCTAGACGATTCCCGGCCCTCCCCCGTCCTCCCCCCCTCTTTTCGACCGCGCTACGTGACGCGTCGCCCCAAGGAGGCTTCGCGGAATTGGCACTAATTCGTTTTTCAGCGCCCCAGACAAAGCTTCCGCCTGCCGTGCCGCGTCGAGCGGAATTCATTTTACACGACCAACTCACCCTCATCGCCAGCGCGGAACTTGAGATTTTCCTCGTAGTCGAGCATTGGCGCTTCTTTTTTCATTTCTTTTTTATTGGAAGCGTGCATGTTATTTAGTTGTTTGTAAGATGCGCTTGAACAGCTGAGGTATGTATGAGGTGAGCATCCCCAGTCGTGGCGCGGTTACCGAGAACGTATGTGTGTGTGGGTGTGATGTGCGATTGTTTTAACGGATGGTCTTAAAGTTTTAGTAGCGCTGAATCACTTTACTTAAACTTTTTTTTAAACCAGACTTAAATTGAAGATTTTTAAAAAATAACAATCTTTTTCTTATGAATGAACTTGATCCACCGTCTAGAACTCGAGTTATTAGCAATTAAAGTTTAACGTTTTCTTCATCTAAAGCAATGGTAATGATCACACAAAACGGTTTTTTGATAATAACTCGAAAACGACACTTCAACTTTTTTTGAAAAAATTGCAGGTTGTAGATTAACATTCGAGAAACATTTTAAAAGAAAAAAAAAAGACTTTCTACCGTCTAGTTCAGGAGAAAAAAAAATGGTGAATATAAAATTGTAAATTGAGTGCTTGTATTCAGCCTGAACTACGGTACAAACGCTAGTATGCATCATTGCCAAGTATACTAGTGTGCACATATGTATACGGAATGTGTGCATGGATTGAATCAGGACCATTAGAAATTTCTGACGCAATTGAAAACAAATAATGGAGCCCATTTTTGTTACGGCACCCAGCGCTAGTAAGTAATACCTTAACAGATTGTTTTAACGGAAGTCAGTTGCATCCTTAGTGAAGTACCGTGTAGACGTTTTTTGGTTAAAGAGTCAGTCCACGTGTTTTATTAAAATCGTGACAGTTTGTAAGGTCACGCCGCTAGTAACGCATTCGCAGGATCGAATGACTTCGATCGCTCGCCCGGCCGGAAGCATAATGCAGTTACTCGGGAGGAGGCAGGGAGTGGAGGGACGTGAAAAGCGAGTAAACATCCTAAAGTATACATCGCCGTTAGAAGGTTTTATCGATCGCATCCTGCCGTAGGCTCACGCGAGCCGACGACACGTTCGCTGGAACCAGGACGGAGTCGCGACGTCGGCCTATCAAGGCGGCCGGAGTCTGTCAAAATTGAACGACTCCAGTGAGGCTCGCAGCGATTTAAATCGCGAACGGCGAGCGCTGCGCGTCTAGAAGCCAGTCGCGCATAAATTCTGCACGACGCTCTCCCGCGTCTTGCGTATTACTCGGCCGGGATGAATCGTTATAACGTGACGCGTCCTCGCGCGCCAGATATAACTGGCCTTCCATGCTCGAGCCCCTTTCATCCGAATGAGCGACCAACGTGTACGCGCTCGTGGTACCTGCGGACGGACAGTGAATCCGGGCGCGAGAGAGTGCGGATGCGAGGAAGCGTGCGAGACAGAGAGAGAGAGAGGGAGAAGAAAGCGAAAGAGCAGAAGCCGTGCGTGGAGGAAGCCGGAGCATAAGAGACACGGGGAAGGATGGTGGGCGAAAGAGACAGAGCGAGCGAGAAACCGTTGGTACTGAAGCTCTCGGGCTCTCCACCGCTGGTGCTTTCTGACGCAACATAATGTGACGACCATTGTGCTGAAGTTAGCAGCGGTGGGTTATTCAGCGGCGGCATTTCCATGCAAAGCTTCCCGGATGAAGCCCAGACAGAGAAGAGTAGCCGCGGGTGCCGCAGACCTCTCTGTATCCTGATCGCCCCCTAACTGCACTCCGCCCTCGGCCCTTCCCACAGTCGTCTCTACGGTCGAGCCTCTCTTCCTTCCTCCAACCTCCTCGAACCATCCTCCCGACAAACCTCTGCCTACCTTGCCACTCTTTCGCTCCTCCACTCTTCCCTCCTAGTTCCCACAGCCCTTTGCTTTCTTCCCACCCTTTTCCACCCACGCGGTCGACGATCTACATTCTGCCTCATTGTGCGCCGAGCTTATCCATGGCCACCCGCCCGATTCTCACATCCTGATAACGAACGGCCGTGAAACGTTCCCTCTCGCCTTAGTCAGTTCTCTCTCTTTGAGCGCCGTTCACCCTCCGTTTCGCTGAAAAGAACCTGGGTTAGCGGGGAACTGGGTACAGTCGACGTCACCTCCCGAAGAAATGTACCGTTAAAGTAGTTTTATGGCCGCGGCGGACGTCGAACTTTTCTGCACCGCGAGCGGGCAAGGACGAGTGGTGGGTCGCTTCTGTGAACGATTCTGCGGAATTAAGCAGGGCGCGAGAACGAATGTGGCTGACAAGGAGAACGTCTCGCACCTAGATCGAACTCTGGGAAACGGAGTAGGGTGTATTGTTAGATCTCGACCGGATGGTTGTTCGGTGTGTGTTGAGTAAATATGCGCGTATGTGGAGGTTGAAGTGATACGTTACTCGTCGGATTGTTTAAGACCCGGATTGTCAGAGTAGCACGTACCCTTTTCTTGCGGTTCTCGCATCTGCCCACGGAGACCTGAGTGCAAGGACGGTTCGATGCATCGCGCGATTCGGAGGAAGACGAAGGAAAAGTAGATAGCGCGTGATTTAATGAGATGTATGGAACTGTTAACGGCCTGATTGTCTTGTAATTGAACCGGAGGGTTCCGGCGGTACATGCCCATTGCCGCAGCTTTATTTCTTAGCCGATGGCCGATGTAGACAGCAATTCCCAGTGAAATACGCGCCACTTTCGCAGAGTCAAGACCGTTAATGCAAACCGCCAAACCGCCGAGGCTCTCCTTTCGTACGGCTTAATCACTTAAGTTCCCGTCTTTATCAGCGTTGTTTCGGGCCAAACTCCGCCCGTGAGTGAAACTTAAATCCCTGTGTCGATAAACTGTAAAAGCGAACCCCCCTGCCCACGCCGGACAGATACATTGGCCAGCGGCTTCAGTAGTCTCTGCCACCGGCGGTCGTCTTCGTTACAAAATCCGCACGGCCAAGGTGGCCGCTCAAATTATTACCGTGCCGCGCGGCCACTTGCTTCAGGTATCCCGACACACTCGCCGCGCGGCCGAAAGTTTTGACAATTTTCGGAAAGCCCGGCCACGCGCGCCTCCCTAACATAGTTTCTCGGCCGGCAAAGTTCGCGTTATTAAAGCGAGCGTCAATTACAACGTCCCGTCGACATATTTTTGAGTCCAACTCCTCGACAACCCCGTGCCCTCGAATCCGTCCTCGGTTCATTACGCTCGAGCAAGGCTTCCTCTCCGGCCCCGGCAGGGAGGCGAGGGAAGTGGAATTACGAAGTAAAATTCATTACGCCGGAACGACTTCTACCCGCACTTCGCCCCCCGCCGCCGCGGAAGTTAGCGCCGGGAATTCGACGAGTCTCGCGTGACCTTCGATCCGAGATTCTCCGGCTGCGAAAGCGTATCCGACGGAAAAGGGGCGCGCGCGGACCTTTGTTCCCGGCGCGAACAAACGGCACGACCGATAAATAATAAAGAGCCCGGAGACTTCGAGAACGATTTTTCACGTATCTTCGCCCGTATCCGGTGGGCGGCCGAGGGTGGGGGGGTTGGCGAGGAGAAAAAGTGGAATAGGATTTTCCTTGGGGATACTCCAATATCGTGGGTGGAGAGTACGTATATCCACGGCGCGCCCCTTTCAGCTCTCGAATTTTATTAACGTATCGGCCGACGGTGCTACGGACGTTGCGCTAGCTGGGGCAGCTTCGAGAGAGAGAAGAGGAGGGGGGAGGGTGTCGGGTGGGAGTTTCGAAGGGGGGGGGGATGGAAAGGGAGTTGGGAGCCTCGCGCCGCATAATGTATAACATCATCTTTTACGATATCTCTTTCTGGGGCGTACGGGGGTATAGGTAATGCACGGTATTGTATTTTGCGATTGCATTTTCAGAGACGTCCGCCTGCGCTTTGAATATAAAGTGGCCCACCCTCGGCCTCGCGTCGCTCGTCCACCCTCCTCCGACACCCAGCAGCGAGGCAGGACCAGTTTCACGTGCCGAGAAGGCACCGAACGCCTAGCAGCTGCGCCACCGGTCGCGGTAATCGACCGTTATTATCGTACTCGAAGAGTCACTAGATATTTCTCGGCGACTCGCGCGATCAGGCGCCACTTTCGATCCCGCGGCCATGACGCATCTTTACGACAATACGCGACCAACGAATCGGGAATTATCCTTGTTGAAGCCGCGAGAGTACAAGTTGGTTGTATTGGGCTTTGGGTGTTTTATCACAAGAGTTTGTTCACGAAGATATATTTGTAAAAATACACAAACACACGGATAATATAAACCTTGACTCACGTAATAATAATGTGTAATATCAAAAAGAAAACGAAAAGCAATAAAAAAACGTAAAATCGTATACTCGAGGAGTAGAATCCGGTAACTGGCATTCGAGAGTTCGTGTTTCGGCACGAGGTCCGAAAACAAGCGAAATAAGGAGAGGTACCTCTCCTGCGCGTATGCGTCACTTCCTTTGTCGCAGTGAGCACATGTGATGGGTCGCGACCGCAGGTAGTCGTCGATTTTAGCACGAAAACACATGCATGCGACGCAACAATCCTTGCGAACGCGACTTTCGAGTTGAAGAAACGAAAAGCAAGAGTACGGCCGAGCAGAAAGCGTTATTGTTCGCCGGCAGCGTCTGGCCGAAGCGTTTACCGAATTCTCGCCGCCGGCAGTTAATGCGTTAAAGAAGAACAGTCGTTTCTTGAACTCTTGTTTCCCGTTCATTAACACGAAAAGATTCCTCCTCTCCGGGCAGAATTCGCGCGAGAAAGTGCCTTGACTAACAAATCCTCCGACTCTCGCTGCCCGGACGGTTATTACTGCGGCGAAACGAAGATATTAATTTATAAATTGCGACAAGGCACGATCGCAGGAGGGTTGAGGAGGGGCGCAGGAGGAGGGGAAGGGGGAATTCCGATAATATCCGTGAATCGATGAGTAATACGTTCGTGCGGTTATACCGCAGATTCTCTCGTTCGATTGTTACGGAGCAAGAAGTGAAATCGTTTCCCGGTATTCGACCCTCCCTCCCCCTACGCGTCATCCGCGGGGTGGCAAAATAGTAAGAGCGCCGTGGGAGAGAGAGAGAGAGAGAGAGAGAGAGAGAGAGACCAGGATGGCGAGAGCCGCTTAAAGGGAGCGGCGGGACAGCGCGAGGGGTGCACTTCCGTGATAAATTAATCGTCGATTTCCGACGATTACAATTTGGTATGCTTCCAAATCGCTCGCACCCTTTTTGCGGCGGCGAATTTTAGCCGTGTGCATTTTTCATCCGGCGCGGTGCGGCCCTCAAAAAGAGGATATCCATCTTCCCCAGAGGCTGGGCTGGCCCTCCTCTGCCCGCCACCCGCCGGCCGCCTCGCCCGTCCCACCGTCTCACGGAATAACCCTCCGCTATATCGTCCTCCTCCGCTCCCTCTCGTTCCTAGATCCATCTCCCTACCTTTCTCTCGCCCTTCCCCCGACTACCCGGCGGGCGAGACTGGCTCGCTTCCAAAAATATTATAAAATTCCCAATTACGTGGCATAGATTGGCGAGGTAAATTGCCCCCGCAGCTCAGTAGGTGGCGACTCTCTCTCTCTCTCTCTCTCTCTCTCTCTCTCTCTCTTTCTCTCTAGTCACTCTTTCTCAGTCCTGTCTCTGTCTTTCGCCGCTCCGGCCGACGAGCGAATCGAACACGGAACCAGATCCTGCGCTCCTCTCCAATCGGTAATCCATTACCGTGACGCGATTGGGTAATTGCAGGTGAGGGGCCTATCTAGAGACGTGCCCTCCAAGCCCTCCTTCTCTGCCTGCCTTCCTCCGCCCTCCGTCTCCTCAACCTCCGGCCAGCGACGGTTCCCTAACCACTACCCATCGGCCACCGTCCCGACCCTTTCCGTACCGGTCGATACTCCCTCTAATTAAACACTGGGGGCACAATGACAAACCTACCTTGTAGCCAGGCTCCGCCGCCGGTGATCGCGCTGCCGGCGATGGTGGATACTATGGCACTGGTCCTGGTACTACCCGACCGACGGGGCCAGAGATCCAGTAATTCGGTTAATCTAAGGCGGTTGTTGCGAAACGCGACTTCGGATAAATCACTCGCTCCTGACTGCCGCAGTTACTCCCCGGACTGGGCGCGGGCGAGAGCGGAAGCGCCTGAAATTCCGGAACAATGTCACGCGCTTAAGTCTTACACCGGCAACCATTGTCTTTTCCCGCAATTATACGTGAATATTCATGATTTCGCCGAATTTGTCCGCCGTGATCTCTGGCCAATTAAGGCCGTGGCATTGATCATAGCTGTTACTTCGCGCCTGCCGAGGAATCCTTTATTGTGGTGTTTCGTTCGCCGGTCGTTTGCTGAGTGAAAATGGAAATGATTAAAGTGGATGTCCCGGATCGCGAGAACTTGTGCTCCGACGTGGCCGGGATTTTTCGCGTTAACGAGTTTTTCGGAAGGACGTCTGTTGTCTACCAAAGATCGTACGCTAAGCGACCCTTGATAGCCCGCTCACGATCAGATCTGCGGATAATTGACACTGATGCGGTCGTTGGGTTCGGCACAACTTCCAACAGCGGATGTGATATCACGAGCGAACGACACAATGAGCAGCATTTGCATATTTCCAACCTCCTCGGCATTATCCATCCGCGGTTACGCCATTTCGCGGGCCGAGGCACCGAAATTGAGCAAGATCGTTATTCAGGAGTCGAGCTGACAGGTATAAAGCGAGTAACGGGGCGAGCAACCTATACGCTGGTCAGACCCTCTCCCAGCTCGTCACCCTGAACCCATTAATGGACACGTATATATCCCCTTGGAATCGAGTCTTACAATTAGACGCTATCCATTAAACCGTTTCGACACTCCGTTTCTTGCTCTCGAAAAGGAGAGCCTCGTTAGCGATCATAAAAGGAACATATTTTTCAATCCGCGCCCGACGTTGCCATTTACTCCGCCGACGGTTGATCGATAAAGGCATACGTGCGCGTGTGCGCGCGCGGTACATACGTGGGACATAAAAAATGGCCCGGCAAGTTGGCTTAACGACCATCGTCGTCCATGTTTGCCGCGACGTTAACGCGCGAGCTGACCCTCTCGGGGTGATAAAGAACAGAAGTTGTAAAAAAAATGTATTTACGAGACGCGAATCTGGGCAATCGCGTACGAGCACACCTTCGTCCCGAGCCCCGAACGGATAACGGCGTTATTCTTTGCGCGCCGGCTTATCCGTTTCTTCTTTATCGCGCGGCAAGCCCGAAAGCCTCTTTCTCCCTTTCCTCGCCGGCTAACTCGATAACGGGGTCTCGCTTATAAAGAATTAAAGTAACTGTTCTGCCCACGTGCCAAGTGGCAGGCTGGCTCGGTCGTTTCAATCCCCACGAGGACAGTGTCCACCTTATCCCTCGCTTCTTCCCACTCTGTCCCACTCTCCTGCTCGTTCTCTTTGTCCAACTCCACTCCCGCTCTTCTCCTCGTCCTTCCTTCGCGCCTATTTCCGACCCTAGTCCCATCCGAACCGTCCATCGAAGATCTCACTTCGAAGGGTGCCGCACGAAGTAAGTCAAACGTCCTCCGAACAAAAAGAACGAACCCCAATGCCTGACCCCGCTGTGCAGGGATCCTTGTAAGAAAGCAGTCCGGCCCGGAGTAAGAAAACACGGGAAAGTTAAGAATGGGCACTCGCCGAGTTCGAGAGAGCAGTCGAGGCGGGCTGAGGCTAGGAGTTGTTTCATGCGAACGCGCGGCTCGCGTGATCGGAGCAAGCTCGGGGTCGTAAAGTATGCGTCGTTGCACTTTCGCTGGGATCCGACGGAAGCGGTCGAAAGCTCGGCAAGCGCGCGACGGTCTTGAGAGATACGCGTGACAGCGTTAAAGGTCCGGGAAAACGAGAATTGCACGCACTGATGGTTGATGTCCCGGTGTGGCACTGAGCGAACAGCAGAGGTCGGCGAGTCATGTCGGATTTTTGTCGTTGAAGGTGTACGTGGAAGAAGGCATCGTTGTACACGCTCGCGATTGACGGATCGCGAAAATGAAGATACGCCGAAATTATATTAACAGTTGAACTACCGATGAGTCAAAATGACTGGTATGAGATTTTGCTATAATGAAGGCTTGTGTTTAAAACATCTTATTGTAGAGAATTTTTGGCGATTTTTATTGAAATATATAGATCATTGTTATATAAAAGTGAAGCAAAATTATGGAAAGTAGGATGACTTAAGAATAAATCTTCATTACAGTCAAATATCAAACCTGTCATTTTCACCCCTCGGTAGTTCTAGTATTAATATGTGGTGGGTTCAATAAAAATGAAGCTGATTTATTATTAATTATTAAAAATTAAATGATGAAGAATCCTGTACAGTCGGTCGTATGTCGGTCCTTGTTGCGTATGCGACGATCGCATGATGGAGGTACAAACTGAGATAATAAAACAATGTCACCGCTACCGACGAGTTCAAACTTATTCGAACTACATTTATCTATGACTAAGACTCCCTATCGCAACAATAAAAATCGAGTCTCACCAATCCTAACTCGTAACCGCAAACCGAACGAAGCACCGTCGATTCCTAATATAATTACCTCCCCCGACCTAAACGTGCAATTTCACAAAAACCTCGCCCCGTCCCACGTCCCACATTACGCTATCCTCGTATCACATTATGCCCCGGAGGAAAAATAATCTGCTCCCGCGTCCGCCTTGCGGAAACAGAGCACGCGGGCTCGAAACATCGCGCACGTGATCGCATCCGCGTGCCAGGCACTCTTTTTCGGGCGGCCGGCGAGCTCGGGAGGTGGCCGCTGCAAGCGATCGTTTACACGCGGCCCGGGCGCCGGAAAAAAGAGGGTGGAAAACAGTCGCGCTCGGTGAATTCTCTCAGGGCCGTGGGCAGCCCGGAGGATATCCCGGGGTCTTAAGAGCCGTTCAACGGGCGTCGTGCACCTGGTGCATTCGCGCGATATATCCAGCAAAACATAACCTTCAAACTTGCCGGTGGGCGACGCCGGGCACCGAAGTTGCGCCGTTCGGAGACTCGTAAACACGTACGACGCACCTGGGACTCGATGTCTTTACCGATAATGTGACGCCCCGTACACGCGGAGCCGTTACTCACAATTCTAAATATTTAACGCACGGATCTCGACCCCTGAACAGAATCTGCCCACCCTCGCACGGCACCCTGTACGAGTGCACTCGCGCGCGCGCACTTCCGTTTACCGAATCAGCCCGCTGTTCAATGGATCGTGAACAACGGTCGAATCTTCTGCTCGCTGGGCAATGAAATTAATTTTAGATTTTAGCGAATTTTTGATGAGCCGCTGGCGCGAGGAAGAATCATCCGTCAGGCTCGACGATCGACTCGCCGTCGAAGAAGAACGTCATTTATAAGTAGTACGAGTCAAGCGCTTATAAAATGTTTTTTCGTACTACGATTTCTCGGTTTCCGAACGGAACCTAGCCACGAACGCCAACGCCTGCATTCGTGGAAAGCAATCTTCCCAAGGTTCAAAGTTCATCCCTCATCAACATAACTCCTACACCACCCTTTAAACTCTCACCCCGCTTCCTCCCGGAGACATACCTCAAACGTTTTCGCTCGCCGTCTGACGCACGTCGCGCCCTTGGCTAATCGTTATTTTGCGTGGACAATGCGGCGTGATCGATGCGGCCACGTCGGAGGACAAGGACGCGCGGAGGGTTCTCAGATAAGGGCCGTCGCGGGGTGCAGCGCGAAGGGTGGTAAAATCAATGACCAGCTCTTGAAAATTTCACCGGTCAAAACGGCAGAAATAGTCCGCACCCTGCCTCGCGGCCGCTTTAAGGGATCACCACGTTCCAGTCGGCTCCCGTGGGCGTTCTTGGAAATTTATAAATATCCATAATACATTGACGCGGAACGAGCGAAGCGCTCGCGTGCCCACGCGTGCGTGCACACCTGTACGCGTGCGAACGTACTCCGCCGGCCGGCACGTGCATCGCGCACACAGCGTCACGGATAGATTTCAAATATGCAGAGATTGTTCTTCGAAATGGAGTGCAGCTGCGACCCCCGGGGTGTCGCGAATCCGGGTAAAAAATGGATGAGAGAGGAGGTAGAATGAGAGAGGGATAGAGTGGGAGGATTGGGAGGGTGTATCGGATGTCGCGTGCGCACTGTGTATTCCACGGCCGAGGCACGGCGCGCACTAACGTCTGCTCCCCAGAGACTTTAGGGGTATAAGGAAATTCGATTCCTCGTAATCCGCCTGCGAGAAACATTCGTAGCTTATCGCGCTGCATCCAGCTGTACCAACCGAATCGGTGATTCGATTCCATGTCGATATGTTCCGAGATATTCGAGCTCGCTTCCGCTAGTCGCGGCGACAAAGATTTATCTGGCTGGAATAATGCCGATCGCGAGCGTCAAATTCGACGACAGCGCGTTTCGAATGAGCGAACTAGAATATGTCCGAATGTACGTTTTCCATGGGACCGATGCTGTAGCATCGGGCAGTATTCTTGTACATGACGGGCAGTGTTCTTGTAATTGATTGTAAATGACGCAGGATCGATTGTTCCTCCTTGGTTAATTGCGATTTCTCATAATTCAGCTAATTCTCATAGAGTATTTCAGTCACAATTATGCACAATGAAAACTGATAACATGAATGCTTTATTGTAGTATAAACTTGAGATACTATATCTTGTCGGAACGGTTTGGTGGTACAATTATGACTGAGGTGATGCGGTCATGCAGTTACGCTCGGAACCTAAAAATTTCGTATGATGAGTGGGCAGCCCTTTGGGCGGTGCTGACGTGTTATTGATGGAATTTTCGAAACGGTCGGTGAGCCGAAGAAAATGTACAAAGTACGAAAATATTCAGCTGCGACAAAACGGCTGGCATACTATGTTTGAGGCTGATAATACGAAAGAGCAGCTGTTGACGAGTGACTCATTGCGTCCGGCGGTGATGTTATTAAACAACTACATTTTACAAAACAGCCGACGAAAAAGTACTACATACTATGCAACGAAACAGATGCTGACGGCGAAGGCGAACGCGAGCACTTCGGCAGGATCAATTCCCCCATTACCACGACGTATGGCTCATTTTCGTTGAAATCGCATCGACACTCGGCACGTACTCGCAAGCCCTCGCGGCCGACGAAGAAATAGTACGCGCAACGTCGGAGGCCCCGAGCGAACCGCAGGCTCGGCTGCGGCAGTTCGCTTTTCAGCGGAAATTATCGGGCCGCCGGTGAATGTAATCCGTGTAACTGTCCCCGAGAGGATGAGAATGGAATCGAGCACTTATCGGGTCCGGCTCCCGCTGCTGCGGGCCGCAGAGGTCGACGGTGTGTCGTCGGGCGAGAGAAAGGAAAAGACAGAAAGAGAGAGACAGAGAGAGAGAGAGGGAGAACTGAAGGGGTTGGAAATGGGAGGGAGGAAGAAGGGTCAAGCAATGACGATCGCCAGGGGTGCTCCCGTCGCACTTTTCCAACTCATTTTCCCCGTCGATATCTCTCGTCTCCGTTCGCGCTCGTAAACGTGAACGGCCCTTAGGCGTCGGCGTGTCCGTCGTTACTGCGGGTATAACGGGAAGAAGTAGTAACGTCGGCGAGCTCGGGACGAGGGGTGGGACGTGTGGGGGGGTGGCGGAGGAAGATGACGAACGGAGGAGAGCAAAAAACGTCCGACGACGTTATCGCGATCCCGGTGATCGACGTTTTATGGCTGACCCTAACTTGTGTCCGATATGATGAATAACGCGGTTCGATGGATAGTAAAACGTTACTGAGCGAGCGTAATGTCGCACTCCGCTGCCGGGAGTGACATGAAATTCGTCTGCTCGCTGTATGCGGTCGTTAGCGTGCGTCCTAGGACCGTTATGAATTCTTCTGTTCGATCGCGTGATACGCCTTGTTATGGGAATTGCGCGGTCTGCTCTCGAAACCGTTATGGGGCCGGGTCTTGGCGGTCGCGCGGCGAATGAATTGATTAAATGTAAACACGCTGCATTTATGGACCGGTTGGTTAATTAAACGCAAACACGCGCGCACGCTGCCCGCCAATCGTGTTGGTGCACCTGTAAGAGCGCGTTGATTGCGAGCGAACGTTATCGATGTATCGGGGGTGCGCGTCTTGAGTGGGTGGTATATCGATACGATCGACCCGCGAAATTGCGTGTACACGATATTAGGATATTACGGAGAGTTCTTGTAAATCTTGGAGATAATTCGCGTCACGCTGTATACGTTAATAATCTCGACCCGGCGGTTTAAATCAATAAAGTCGCTTCAGTGAAGTCTGCTGAATTCTTGACGTGCGCTTTTTCTCTCTGTCAGTACTGAGGTGCGAGGGTGGATATTTTGTGGCACCCTCTTTCGAAGCACCCGGTATGAAGTAGGTCGCCGGAAGAGGCCTGGGTTCGCTCGTCGTACGAACCACGCGGTGGCAGTTTCAACTTTTGCGAAACAAAGAGAGTGCATTCTTAATGAGATCCACCATCGAAGAACCGGGTCGATTGAATTATTCATTAAAACGGCCGGCTCACAGTAAACGGACCTCGAAGACGTGGCGACTCTTCGTCTTTGGCCGCTTCGAACGCTCGCCACTCCGCACGGACGTCTCGAGCGAGTCTAAACATATTGTGCTGTGGTGGCAGAACATTTCGATTATTTCGTTCGGGCGTAATCGAAAGTTTAAAATTAGAAATTAGAAATTGACGAGCGAGGGCTGGAAGCGATAGACGCCGGAGCCGGAGGTCAGAAAACAGATGCCAGGTATCGGAAATTGGAAACAGGAAATTGGAAGTTGGACGGGGGAAATGGGAAAATCGATACATCTACCAAATTCGGTGTAACCGATGAATGGGTCAAAAAACGGCTGGAATCTTTAAGGAGGAATTGGACACACATGAAAATCGCAGAAATTCTTGCAATTTTGAGGGAAAATTATTTTGAAGTAATAGATCTCTTATGCAGAAATCGCAATTGAAGCTCTTTTGTCATCAGGTTTAACATGTGTGAATGAAGGATCTTGCACACTTGTCCGATACAACACCACACAACAAAAAACGGATTGGATTGAGTGCATGTAAATAAATGAAGCTGCGCACACTCGTCCGGCACGACACAACATTTATTTAAAATTATTCAATTGTTACCGTTTTTGTCTTGTCATGTCGGATGAGTGTGCCAGATCCTTAATGGTAATTCTTTAAATCTTTTGCAGCACCAATTACATATAGATCTTCCATTTGTCCACATTAAACACACGCTACATTATCCACATTTGCAAATATGCACACATTTTCGCCATATGGCATTAACTTTCGACCGGACTGTCTGTCCGATTCCTCCTTAAGCGTCAGGATACCACTGCTAACGAAAGCGCGTGGGAACGTCTAAATATGAAGTGCCGAAAGCACTCCGAAGTTCGTTTCCCGCGCGGCGAACGGCGTGGCACACGTGGCACCGCCGTTACATCGTTCTGCCCGTCATCGAGAGTCTCGGCACGGTTTGTAAACCCGAGTGGAAATTAGTACTACGACGCGGCGGAGTATACGAGCGGCCGTAAAGATGCACTTTGACAGCGGGGCAATGCACATTCCGGCTCGCCGAAAGTGCAGATGTAACGGATGAAGTTCTTCTCGCGCGAGAAGGAAAAAGAACGAGCGCGCACGAGAGAGAGAGAGAGAGAGAGAGTGAGAGAGGCGGAGGGAGCGTAAAGTGAAGAAGCGCGAGGAGGCGAAAAAGAGTGAGCGGGCGTTGGATCCGAGGCGGTCTATCTTCCGAGTGCAGACGAAATATAAATATTTTACGCGCTCGCCGTAAAGATAGAGCAGGCAGGCGCGCGCGCGGAGTGACGGAAAACTACGTTAACAATGTATTCCCCGACGGAGACGAAACGTGTTTATAAAAGACATCGGCGAGCATAAATCACGCGCAGCCCCGAAAAGTCGTTCGCCCTGATTACGTGCGACGTCGTAAATGAGAGGACGCCGGAGCGGCGAGGAGCGCTTTACGAGAGAGCGTCGGCCGCGCAATAACGATATCAATATTCAGCGGCGAACTATTGGGCGATATAAATAATTCAAGTTCCCGCGTTAGGGTCGCGGTTAGGGTCGTTAACGATTTCATTGCGGCAGGAGCGTTATAGGGACGGGCGTAATCTTGGCGCACCGACACGTACGCCGGAGTCGGCCGTTATACGCCGTTACTCGTGTCCTTTCATACGTCCGTATGTCCGTATGGAGGCCCATTATAAACCGTACGTACGTCCACGGATTATAGGTGGCCAGTTACGATTCCACGCCATTTTCGTCCGACAGTAAAGCTGCGCAGTTATTGCCGCGGGTTTTCGGACGCTCGTCGGCGGGGGCTGTAAAATGTTTCAAATAATTCGTAACGGTCGTCGGATAGAGAGAGATAGAGAAAGAGAGTGGCTTCGGAGAGACGAACGGGAAGCGGAACGGCAATCTTCGGGATCGATCGCTGCGCTCGACGATGCTCGTGCCGCCCTCTGTGCGAGACGGTTGGTAACGAAGAAGGGGTCGCTTCCCGTGGCCTTGAACCGACGACGCCGGATATCCTGCGCCACGTCATCCACCGTCGACAAAGACGTTGACCTCGAGACTTGCCGGGTTACTCGCGAATTCTGTGCGTCGTCTGCCTTATCAGCACGCGTCGTCCGTCCCGATAACGCTAACGGCGTCTCGTGACACCGGCGAGGCGTTTAAAAGCGAGCTCGTAACTACAGTTGCGTGGGGCTAAAGAGTTGCGGGCGGCTGTTAAATTTCACGAGTCTTCCCGTATCTACTCGCGCACCGCGGCTCCTCTCATAATTCGATATAACATTATTCGATCTTTGCGCGAGGGCGAAACTTGCGCGATTTACCAGGGGGTAATTGTGGGAAAATTGCACGGTAAACGGAGGCGCGTACGGGCATACGTGGCACGAATTCAGCCGCCGTATCCCTTTTTACGAGCTCCGAAAAAGTACGCCATTTGCAAAATCGAGAACGACGGGTAATTGTAGTCGGTGGATAATTGCGGAAAATTGCGCAGTTAACGTGTAACTTTGCGGGAGCGTTGGGGATGATGTTGGCGGAGCGATAACGGGTTCGGAGCCTTTCTGTGGGGTGGCGCCACACGATATAAGCTCGAAAGCTCGCTCCTCGTGGCGCAGTGGTCGCCATAGATGCTGCCTCCTGTCGGCGTTCATGGTTCCCCTAAGCTTGCAGGGGGTTAACGACACTTCCGGCGGCCGCCTGACAACCCTTACCTTCCGTCGAGCGAATCAAATTGTCAGTTGACAGCATCGGTCAAATCATAAGAACTTTGTTGATATTCAGAGATTCGCAGATTTATCCCATAACTCGAAAATATCGCAGCTGTTGTCTGGCAAGAACCAACGTATCAAAGAAGGAATAGACTTTTTGAAAAACCCGATTATTACAGCAGAAGCTGTACTACTCTACACGGTGCAGAAGGTTTGCCCGTTCACACGAAACCATATTCAATCGTCCTTCATGGTGCACAGGTTCGACGGCTTCCCGACAGAGGGAAATACAGCCCTCGGGACGGAAGGCGAGATTTATTCCCATTTATTCTCCCGTCCGATCGCCTTGATCTCACGCTTCAAAAGTCCTTGCTTTGCTCGAGCGGCGAGCGCTTTGCAATTATAAAAAGGCCCCTCCCTTCTTCCGCCACCCTCGCCTAACCCCTTGTCCGCCTACCGCCCCGTACTTTCGTTCTTTCCCCTTCCTCACTCTCTCTCTCTCTCTCTCTCTCTCTCTCCCTCCCTCGTTTCCACGGAAAGTGCGGAGTGGGCAATGAATCGAGGACGGAGAACAGTTCGCCGTAGGACGGCGGAAAGGGTGGAAGAATTAAAGAGAGGTAGGGCCTGAATTTCCATCCCCCGCCTCCGCGCCCTCACCCCCCACTCCCCTTCTTCTTCGTTATCTGTTTTGGCCGGACGCGCAGACTTTTTAATTACGCGGCTAACTAATGAGTGAAATTCCTTCCTGCAGGAGCCGCGAATCGCAAGGATGCAAGACGGCAGCCGGGCGATTAATTCGGCATACCAAAGACGTAACTGTTCCACGGGGGCGTAGATCACCGGGCAATTTGTCTTCTCAATCTTCTTTTAACTCAGCACGGACGGCACAACCGTCTCGCGGAGGGGGGCGGGCATACTCCGATGTACAATTGCCGTAGGAATTTATTACGGCCCGTTGTTCCGGCGATAACGGCCCAGCTGGCCATTGTCAGCGACAAATGCGCGCGCGCGCGCGCGTCAGCAGCGAGCGATGTCAATGCAGGACGACGACGCTGTCCCCGATTGACAACGGCGTCGCGGATATTGTGTACGTGCGAAGTATTCATTCGCCGACTTCGGACTTCATTTGCATGAGACACACAAGCGCGCGCTCCGAGCCGGGGTGGCCGGGAACAGTGGCGCGACCGGGCGCATAACTTCGCGACGATACCTTATCAGAATACATCAACATGAATACTCAAATCTGGGTTGCTTGCACCGGTGTACGTAAACTGCCGGCGGGACTCGGCTACCGACTCTCTCCGCGCTACTCGATTCGAGTAATCTTCGATCGCGCTTGTTTAAGCGCCACTTGCTTCCATATCAATGGGGGTGGCTCGAGTTTTCGGGGGCGAAGAAGGAAGCACTCGTTCCGCAGACGTTGACTGTGATTCGCGGTCATTCTATCGATCCGCACGTCGCTCCCGATGTTTCTCAATTTTTCCTCAAATTTCTCCAAGTGCCGTTCGCCATTCAATCGTCCGATTCGAATGACTCCCGCGTGGACCGTGCGCCGTTTAATCGACGCTTGTTAACCCCTTGGCCTACACGGTATCTGCCAATTCCGCGTGCCATAGTAAACAAGAAAGTCGATCGCGCGCCGTGCCATTCAGCTGTTCAGACTTTCAGACTCGTGGTTTTCGTTTATGACACAAATGCTTTACCAGGAGTCAGATTCGTGATTTTCGTTTATGACACAAATTCTTTACCACGAGTCAGACTCGTAGTTTTCGTTTATGACACAAATTCTTTACCACGAGTTAAACTCGTGGTTTTTGTTTATGACACAAATTCTTTACCACGAGTCACACTCGTGGTTATAAGCCAAAGGGTTAACGGCTCTCCCTTGTTATCGGTCCTCGCGCTCCGGAAATAGAATGCGAAACCGTTCGCCGGACTCGAGGAGGACAAATATCCTTCGCTCGCCACTTTAGTCCCTCCGCCCTCCGCCCTCTTTTCCATACGGCCTCTCTCTGCTCCTCCTACGCCCCCCATGCTTCTCCACACTCGCCCTCCTGTCTCGCTCGCGCGTCTCTGAGTAATTGCGATTTAACCGGACGCGAGGTAGGGCGAGGACAACCGCAGACCGACGGCGGCATTAAATGCAGGAAAGAGTGAAATCGCAATTAATTACGTCCCAACCCAGCCCTTCCGTCGTCGTCGTCCTCCTCCTCGTCGTCCACTGTGCATCAGTCGACACGGTCGGACACGGTCGAAGGCATCGCGGCCGAGTCCCATATCGCGAGAACCTGTTTATGAGCGCGCCGAAGTGACGAACGCGCGTTTCAAAGGACGCACCAAGGACATCGATCGCTTAACACGCATTCAATCCCGTTCAGATCACTCTGCCCCTTCCGCCGACCCCGATTCCGGTAAAAGCGCCGACGTTTCGAACCGCGAAAAGTGCACTGCCTGATTGGTAATTTTCGTAATTGCACTTTACAGGTCAGCAAACCCGTCCGCTGCCGGACGGCGGATTAAAAATATTAATTAATTTACGGCGCGACATCGCGCACGAAAGTATAAGCGTGTAAGCCGGTATTCGGATAATTAACATATTAATTAAACCGAACCGTCCGCGCGGGGGGCATCGGACATTCTTACCCAAGCCGAAGAAGCCACGATCACTATTTCTTTTCCCACGCGACACGCACACGTCTCCGTCAGTCCCCGGCAGGCCTCGGCCCTCGACAATTAATCAGCGCGTGTGAAGTCGTTTTGACGGCGGTCGTCGGATGGTTTACTTTGAAAAGCCCGGCCACTGCCGTTCGGCGATGAATACGATGGTAGCAATTAAAGGGTTAAAAGGTCCACGAGAACTGCACGGCAGTCCGGTATAATTCGTAGGCGTAGCTCTCCCTCGGCGGAGAGCGTTCAAAGCATTGAGCGCGCGGGACCAACTTCAATTCCATCGCAATCCGCTTACGTCCCCGCGCAGAGCCGGTTCCATTCGTACTCTAGAAGTAAAAGGGGATGAAGTACCCGCCGCCAAATGGAAAAGGCCCTGGAGGACCGTGCAGCAGCAGCAGCAGCAGCAGTCGGCTGGCAGGTAGGCCTGCGCCCTCGATCCACAGCTCGATGAAACTTCGTTTCCTCTTATCGACCGGCGGACAGGCTCATTACGTCACCGTTTGACCTGCCCTTTATAGGTAATGTTCAATAACGACGTGCGGAATAGACCGTTCCGCTGAAAGATGGGCACAGTTTCGCTCCTGAACTGGATTAAATTGCTAACCCGTCGACGACGGCGCAAAATGTATACGGCCCGAGCCCAGCCGTGTCCGGCTTATAGATCTCTCTTTCGGCGATAATAGGAAAAAGGAACGGACGGGAAGTTCGATGGTTTAATACGATCCGTCAGGAGCGAGGATTCTTCTCTGTTTGTTTGCCTTTAGCCGAATATTCGAGATTATATTTATAATTTTGACCTGGTGTGAATTCGTAGTAATAAGAATTGGCTTCTTTTTGGTTGAATTTCGGAAATGAAAAAGACATGAGTCGAAATTCGACCAAGAAGAAGGCAATTGTTATTGTTACGAATATTCGAGATTGTGTGACGCGGGGGATGTTCCGGTTTTTCTGTTTTTATTATTGAAGAACTGCGCGAGTTTATGCAGAAAGGCTGCATAAGTTATCGAGTTTTGTGCTCGCATGCTTCATTCCATTATCAAACCAAATATCATGTAATTTGTCGAAACTGCTCCGTATACACTTCTGCCGCCGCCGTTCATAAATACATAGGTGCTCTTCAGACTGAAAATATCGATATAAAAATAATTTCATAATGCGCCGGTGTAATTAATTGTTTTCGATACCGACGGTTGCTGAATCAACAATTACGTTACAATATGCTCCGCCGATAGTTGCCTAATGCATACTGCACCGTAATTCGGCGGATCATCAACGGTCACTAAATTTAATGCACACAATCGGTCGTTGGAATATCGCTAATGTGGCTGCCTCCCTTCCAGCGTGAATTTAGGCTCTCGAAAAAGCCTACGCTGGTAACGCTGTTGCATTATTACTAATTATTCAAGTGGTCGCTGGATTAAAATCACGCCGCGCACCAATCAAATTACTCGCGCTTTCGTATCGTTCCATCTTGACGACCAGATTCGTGCGATGACGAATTGACGACTGTCGATGTTGCACGTCGCTATCGATGGTCACCCCGACAGATTGCGTGTGAAATTGTTAATGTTTCACCGACATGATTTAGGTGTCTGCTGCATACACGACATTCGTTGCATTCGAGATAAGAATATCAAAAATTACTGTCTTAGACTCTTTCAAAGCACGAGAGCTGATACCTGATCAATACCTCTGTTCCATAAAACACAGCGTTTATATTACACGCTTCAACCGCGAAGCAGATTTCATCTTCCCTCGCTCGCACTGCGCGCATAATTCCTTTTGATGTAAGTCGTGCCTGATCGCACCTATATTCCTCAGTCCTCTCACAGCTCACCCCTTTCTCTTTCCGTTTCAAGGTTGCTTCATTCAGCGGTAACATTTGTTGATTTATCCCAAATCGCGCAGGAGCGTTTTCGTCTGTTCAATCGTACTGAAACGCGAAAACAGAGCGTACGGAGAGAAAGAGAAAGAGAAAGAGAGAGAGAGAAAAGCAACGGAAAGAGGCAGCGACGCTTTCTCGTATATCCTTCCAAACAGAAAATCTGGTTACCGTGACGCGAAATCGGTCTTATTTCAGTGCGGTTCGATCGTAAAGTCGCCGGGGGAATATTTGAGAATGCATCGGGCGTCGTCGACGCCGGCAGGTTCGCAGGGCGGGGGCGGCGGAAAGCTAACGACAGAGAGGCGCGTGCATTTTAACACGTCTCCGCGTCACAGGGATGCCAGGTCGGCGATAAATGTCAGCGGATAGTAGACCGGGACGATTGTTCGACCGACCCTAAAACCGTTATTGACAGTGTCGGTATTGCCCCTCGTGAATACCTACATGACGTCTGGCCCGCTGATTCGTCCGACGAGGTTACAGAATTGCATTGCAGCCATTCAAAGTCCCGCCTCGAGTCCTTCATTTCGTTCGCCGCGCGCGAGCCCGACGCGTACGCGCTCTAGTGTCTTCTCGAACGCCTGAGCCGGACACTTAAAACGTGCCGAAGCATCGATCACCTCTAATTGGATCGGATTTGATAAAAGCGCCTCGACCCCGGACACGCAATTCGTGCCGCGCGCGTCTCGCCGATCCTCGGACATTCAATTTCGAGTTTCCAATTAATCGGCCGAGTCATCCGAAACACCGTAAGCCACTTGAGGCTTGGGCAAACTTAAGGCTTACATAATTTAGCGGCAATTAATGCGAAGTCACATCACAGGGGGGGTCCGGAGCGTCGGGATATGCCCGGGCAACTATCATCGCCTCCTACTTAGGACAGGTTTAAAATTAGCGATGCTAATGCCGGCGCCGCGGCGCGCCTAATTGCTTACCGTTTTCCCCGGCAAGACGAAATTGGAAATTAGAGAGCGCGACGGGCGCGGACGGTAATCAGAAAGTAGCGTTTTTACGCGCTCGCCTACCTCGCGGCACGCTTCCGGTCGCAGATAGTACCGGCGCATCCTTGCGCGGCGACGCATTTCGCCTCTTGACAGACTGGAAGAAGCCCCGGGTGCGGATCGATTCGGGGGTACGGGTGCGTGGTATTGAGTGACGTGTACAACAGCTGCCTGGATGGATGATCGATATATCTGTTGGTGTGTTATCGTCTCTGACGACCACTTCGCCCCGTACCTTGGTCGGTCCTGTCCACCCCTTGCTCTTCTCCGACCACTCTTTTCCTCTGTCTCCCTCCGCCTCGCTCTCCACCCCTCTTCTCCCCATACGTCTCCCTCTTTCTCTCTCCACGGCTTTGAGCGCCACCCCACGTTTCCATAGCGATAGGTAAATGGAATCCGTGGTGAAGCCGTTGCCATGGCGATTCGCTCCACAGCTTCACCTCGACTCACCTTACCTCACCTCGTCGTGCTTTCGCTCTTCTCTCTCGCTCGTTCCCTCTCTCTCTCTCACTCTCCCCCTTCGCCTCCTCTCTCCAGCTACCTTCATCCCTCGCGTTGCTTCTTCGACCTGATCAAAACGCGGCAGAAGACTCGCGCACACCGGCTCTCTCGGCATCGAGCATGAACACTGCATGCCGCTGGCTTCGTCTACTTCTTCCTCCTCCTTCTTCCTCCATCCCCCCGCACCTCCTCCGCCCCTTCTTCTTCCTTGTCGACGTCGTCGTCTTCTTCCAGACAGTTGGACGCCTTTCTAACGACGCGACGTACTCACCCGGAAGAAACAACGGTGGAACTTTATTCCGCCGCCGCGACGACCGTCGTTCCTCCGGTCGACGGGGAAGGGTGAAAGAGAGAGAGAGAAAGAGGGAGAGAGAGGGGTGGAAAACGGGGGTAGAATGCTGGAGAGGGCGGGCAGGGATAAACAACGGCGCTGTAAACGCGCCGCTCCTTTCCACTTCTGCCTCACGTCGAACCTATTACGGTGCCGCCTCATGAAAGAGACATGAAGCGATCGCCCGGAGGGGTTTGCTGGGGTGGGGGAAGGGGAGGGGGTGGACCGGGAGGGGGACATACCGCAGCGTCACGTGTGTTGACACGGGTACGTTCAACGTGTTCCCGATGGATCGCGAGGACTATTCGTTAGGAGCGAGCTGCGACAAAGTGGCCCCTTAGCACACGGTTACACAGTCGCGGACGTTGCCATGGAGAAGCCTCGCTTCGTGATGCGTTCCGAGGTAATAAGTGGGACGCGCTGTGATCCGAGATCGCCGCTGGATCCTGCTGGCGATGAACGTCGGTCGGGCACTGAGGTGCTGGAGAGTATTTAGAAGCAACATCGTGCGATGCATTCAATGCCGTGTTGATCTAGGGACAGTCGTATTCTGGTGTCGATGAGGAATAGGAGAAAATAAGGAGGAATGTAGGAAATTGTTGGATTTGATTGGGCGTTGTAGGGAAGTTGGAGACGTGAGCTTTGGAATGGTCGCAACTGCACTGTTCTACGTGCAATAGTTTAGGAGATATGGCCGAATGTATGGGACAGTCGGTGGCTAAGGATAATGGTAAAAATTGAAAGCTTCCGACTTTCCTCGCGCTTTTTCTGCTGGAGTCAGAGATTTGTGCAAAAATATGTATGTGTTATAATTTCCTTAGCTATTTATTTGTGAAAACCTCATTAAAATCGGTCGATTGGAACTCGAGTTACAGGTTGTCCGTCGCGTACACGCACTCGCCGGGTGTCTAATGTGCATAGTTGCAACTTGCAGTAATAATATTAATTGTTTTTTTGCTTATCGAACAATTTTGTTATGATAGCCTAAAAGTGTGGGTCTCTAGCTTTACAGCGAGCGTTTGTTCATCTCTCTACGACGTCTGTGAGCTGAGATATTTCAAGTTTAAATAGAAGATGTCATTTTCGGCCAAGGGCCACTTACATAATTAAAGGCTCACATGGACGTAAGGGAATCCCGGCCTACTCGGGCATGTGCACTTCTGAGAATTTTATAACGGCTTTTCTGAGAACTTATCTAGGTCAATGACCATATCACCTGTTGGCGGCCATCATTGTTGTTGTTGTTTCCGTCTCTCTCTAACATATCTTCTGTCTCTCTCAATGCTCATATATCTTTAAAAATTAATATCTCAGGAACGGATGGTCCGATCGACTTCAAACAAACGGCCACATATTTTCCATATTTTTTACTACTTTTTGCAACTGATCCTGATAATCTCAAATTGTTTAAACATTTAGAATTGTTGATAAACGTCATTTACGACCATTTTATAACGTCGACTTGCATTCATAAGAATGGTCTTCGGTGGTACCGGTAAATATTATGCCACAATTTCATAATGTTATAAACAAATGTTAACAAATAATAGTGCACTTATGAGGAATGTGGAAATTAAATAAAATGGGTATCATAATCACTGCTGTCATTGTACTTCTATGATGAAAAGTGGTATTGTAGTGAATGAAAAATAATTTGTTGTACCTCACGACGTTATAAACAAATGATTGTATAACGACTTCACATGGTCGTATCGAGTTCGGACAAACGACGAACAAATCTGCGCGACGGTCGCAACATTTCTTAATGCATTTCAACATACTTAAATTATTTAAACAATTCTCAATTGTTTATAACATTCCAAAATTATTTCGCAACTATTTATTGACATTCATAATTATTACTGCAAAACTATCACCAGAAATCATTTTTGTATACCGAAAATCGAAAAACCCTCCGATTCGCGTGCTCTCGAAGGCACTGAACATGCTCTAAAGAATCACAGAAAAACCGAGGCGTGGAATACGTGAAGCTACGCCGTAACCGATCCGCGGTCAATTTTGCGCGTAGCGCACGAACGTTCGCCGGCTAGGATTATCGGAATTTCCGGCGGGCAAATTTGCTCAAAACGAAACGCTCCGCGGCGGTGGCAAACGAAAGAAAGCAACCGGCTGTGGGAGAAGATCGGAGCCGGCAAAGTTGACGTTTTTTCTCTTAGATAGTAATTAGCCGCGCTCTTAATGAGGATGCTCAGCGGCTGGGAAGTAATAACAGAGGAAGTTAGCACCTGCATCAGCTGTTTATACGCTGGACGACGACGACGACGACGACGACGACGACTGTGGACCCGGGCATCTGTTTGTGTGCACCGAGACGCGTTCGTATGGCGCCTATTTCGGTACGTGGCTCGGTACCGTCGTGTCGAAGTTAGACTGCGGGAATTAGTTGTGCGCAGCCCCCTAACGACATGACGTACAACGCAGCCAATTAGGAGTTTGAGTCGATAAATTACGCGTTTCTCGAGATACGATTATACGCCGGTGACAGCGTTAATTGCCAATTCCAGGTCGCGAATCTGCTGCGTCGTATATCGGCGACGGGGAGAGCGACGTAACGGAGAGTACTCGGAATCGGCGACAAAAATTGCGCGTCGCTTGCGTAAGACGTCGTTTCGGTCGACGACGTAAGTGTTTCGCATCGAACCCCTGGAGGATGACGCTGGAAACGGAGGAAAAAGAGGGAGGTTGCCGGAATCCGTTGATAGAGATCGATTCATTACCCGCGGCCAGTGGGCAGATGAACGCATCGGCGCCTAACGAGGCATCGAATGCTGCTTGCGAAAGTTCGGTCGGCCGGCATACTTGCGGATAATTTTCCGGAAAGACACGTCGCCAGTGCTCGGCACTTTATGTAATTTGCAAGCGGTATTCGCTTCACTAGCGTGCGCGCTCTGTGGCGCCCTCGGCAACTTTACTCATTACCAATAATTTGATTTGGAACTCCATTAACCATTAAACGCTGCCTGAACGACAGAGTGGATACCCGCGCAATTTCATCGTCATTCGCTTGAATAGCTTAAACTTCTTTAATGGACGCAGTGTCTACCCTATCGGCACCGAGAGAGCCCATTGAATTCGATCAAAGCCTCTCGAAGGCGCTGGCAAAAATCTCAAAGATCCGGTCGCCCCCCCCGAGCATTTCACCCTTCTATGATCTAGACGACTATGGACTTTGCGCGCGACGATCGATTCAGACATTGCGGGAGTTAATGCATCAGAACTCTTTCGTGCCTTACTGCGGACGATCGGCTGGCAATTGCAAAGCGGATAAAGCGGTCCGTTATAATTATTTCGAATATTACCGCAGCGCACGACGCGCACAGCACGCACTGCGCGAAGAAAGCGTCAGGGCGAGAAAGTCGTAACGTTCATTGACATATACGCGGTTATTATTATTACTCGGCAAAGCCACTTTTCCGTCGGCCGACTCCGGCCCCGTGCGGATTGTAATTATTTTCAGGATATAATTAATTGCCGCGTATAAATTCTCCGCTGACTCACCTCTCTTTCCCCGGCCTTATTTCAGTTTGCCAACCCACCATCCCGCACGTCCTCTCTCCTCTGTACTACTGCTCGCCTCTACCCTCTAATTCTTCTGCCATCTCTCTAACCTTACGCTGGATAATGCAGCTTAGCGCCTACAGGCACGCCATGCACGATGTCGTGCGCGGTGTCGTTAATTAGAGAGTGGTAAAAACTGCGGTTTCAAAGATACCGTACCGTGGCGAACCTTAATGTAAGAGAAACGACCCCTAATGTTACGTGCCGAAAAAGAACGGCTAAACTGTATCCCGGCCTCCGCCCGGCGAAAATGCTTTAGCCCGGCGACGTACGTCGGTCGGGTCGGTAATACGTCGCGTCCCGGCCACCATTTTTCTTCCAACGACAACCACCCCTTTACGGCCACTCCGCCGCCAGCGGCGAATGAGTATTCATTATCGACGCGATGATCGGCACGTAAGATGAACCGTAACGCGCGGCGCTAAACGATCCGGAAAATGAGTACCTCTTATATGACGACACTGCAGACTGCAGTGCTTCGATAAAGGCCGGCGAGCGCAAAAAGTGGCGCACGCTCGCGCGGACTCGCGGCACGCTTGCAATAATTAACGGCCGTGCAAAGAAACCATAAATCGTTAATATCGGTCGCAGGATTAAAGATCGCGACAAATTCTTTCCGACTAGACTCGCTCGCGAATTTTCATCAGCCTCGCACACTTTTTCATCCAACCGCGTCCGACTGGGCGGGTCATTATCATTGATCGCGCGCCGCATCCTTGAATGTCCAAAGACGATTAAAGCTCGGCCGCACGTGTGCCTGATCCTGTCGAACTCGCTGTGCATTCGATGTAAGCCGCTTACTCTCATTATCGACGTGGAATTATAATTAACAACCCTCCGACGGCCCTCCGCTTGTCGCAGCCGAGAGGACGACGAACGAGGAGAAGAGCGGAGAGACGGAAAGAGGAGAGGAGAGAGACAGAGAGAGAGTACGCCACGGCGAACCATAAATTCAGTGGGCGTACCGCGTTGCGCAAAATGAAACGTGACACTTGCACGCCAGCAGGTGCTCCCTCCATCTCACCCCACTTTCTCGCCCGGCCTCACCCCTTCTGCTCTCTCTCTCTCTCTCTCTCTCTCTTTGTCGTTCTAGCCGTCATCCTCTCTCGCGTTCTCTCTTTCACCGACAAACGGCTACGACATTCTGCGTACGTAAATGGCACGAGGCTGACGCGCGGCCTCTCCCGATTCCCTGATCGAATATCGCGAATTGGGTCAGGGATGCGTTTCAGCGCGCCGCTGTCTCTGAGAGAGACCATTTATCGCGCACCTAGCCTCCGTGTTACGGTGCGTTATCAACACTCTCGCCAGTCGACGGCCTCTGAGAACGTTCGAGCGTGAAGTGTCGATTGCGTTCGCTGTTAATTAAAACGAGTCCGGTGTCTCTCCGCGTCGGCATCGGCCATCATTTCGGAGCATCGAACGATTCTTGTCTAAACTTGTTTGACCCGGTCGTCACTTAGGTGTCGCGGTGTGCGTAAGTAATGTAGAGAACTTCGGTACATGTCTGCTTTGGAATTAGAAAAATTTTGCTCGGTATACGAACTTTGTTTGGAATACGACTCGCGTGCTTTTATTTTATTAATCAGTAGTAATAGCATTGTCCGGAATAACAGAAGCAAAGTTCGTTAGAGAGATTTTTAGGAAAAGTAGAGCCTGGTGAGCCTCAACCAGGTCCGACTAGGGAAAAGAGACAGAAAAGGGGAAGAGAAAAAATTGTAAGATTAATTAAATAAAATTAAATTTTCATTCATTTCACCTAATTGGCTTTTCATTTATGTAGTTTAGTGTTAGGCCGTGTTTAAATTAGTTCATAGAACCCCATCGTTTCTTATGGAAAAAATTCATTTAGTATACCTACGTTCTGTTTGGTACAAGTCCAAGGATCTGGAACGCATTAAGGACATACACCGAGACTCCACTATATTTCGAATGATCGATGCCAACACTTGGCACGAGGCTGAAACAATTTGAAGCTACACGAAACGAGTAAAGCTTCCAAATTTTCCGACCGAAGGTGTCGATTTATCAAGGACAGAACAGAGGAAATATTTGTCGATGGCACGCACTCGCGCGCGCACTGTCTGTTTCACTTGCGAAAACAAGAATCAAACGGTCGACCACTGGGGATGATTTGGGACGCGTGCAGGGGAGGGTGTAACCACCTGCCGCAATCAGAATTTCACACGACGCGCACGCCGGTCTCGGTTCGCCGCAACATAATTACTCCATTAAAATTTAACGTTGGCCCTCCTCATTAAGAAGACTCCGAGCGAGCGACAGGGAAACTTTGATGGTCTTCGGGCGAGGCACTCATTGCGCCTGCAGAAGAAAACGGTGACACGCGCTAATCAAAACGTTAATGAGCTGCCGAGTCGTGATTAACATCCCATCTTTACGCCCAACCCCTTTCCCAACCCCACACCTCAGCCTCCCACTCCCTTTTTCGAGCCAACTTCCCTTGTTCCCCCCCTCCCATTTCCAATTGGCCAACTCTTTCGCGCGCGATAATTAACTTCACGCTCGTAATTGTTCCGCCGTCCGCGAGACTAGTAACATTCTGCGCCCGCGAGCGCGCAGACGCCGGCGATGATATTGAAATCTAGTATCGACGCCGAGCGCGCCAAGTGCGACGTTTCATGCCTGCAAATAAGTCGAGCGTAATGGCGCGCGAAGGAAGAGGTCCGCGTGGGCGTGCAGCGCTCCGCTCGAAATTGCGGGCTCTGATTGAATCTTGTATTTTTATGTTTCAGGTGAGTATCGGGGCGGGATCAGAGAGGCGCGCCTCTGTTTACGTCGAGCACATAGGTATATGGGTCGGCATGTGGCTCGCAGTTTTGCGGTAAGTGCCCGATCAAAACGCATCGCGGCTGGGTTCTTCCGTGCCTTATCACGGTTGTTAAATATCGGAATGGTAATAGACGGTTCCTTCGGGTTCCATATCTCGCCGCTGTCGGCCGCATTCATATTCCGCCCGGCGCGTACACAAGGCAATATGTGCGAGTTATCGCGCGGCATCTCACGATCGGCGAGCATTAATAGTTGATCGTGTTCGTTGGTTTCCGCGCACCGACGTGACAGTTCGGGAAGATACGTTTGACTGTTTTGCATCCTCCAGCGAACCGCATTCTTATTCTGTAGATGAGACCAGGAAATATCGACGTGCCTCGGGCAGTTTAATCATTCTTCGTGTCCGCGACTCGATTGACTCGCGCGAAGCTTATAGAAAACGGCATCCCATACTTCGCGGCTCGCCCCTGTCGGACTCGTTAATCATTGTAAGTGGGGACCTTAACACGTTGCTTGACCTTCGCTTCGTGATTAGGAGGAGATGAAAAAAATGACGCGGCCGGCAGCTGAGAGTTCGTAGATTAGAGCGATTAATCTGCGACGCGGATCCGTGAGCATGGGAGTGCGAGCGGGAGATATCGAGGCCTGTAAATCTGCCCACGTCTCGGAGGATCGATTCGAGTGGCTGGTTGCTTCGATGAGAAATTCCTCGTGATTAACCCTCGGATACCCACGACGGGGTCAATTTGACCCGAAGCCTGCAGATCGTCAACCCATTTTTTGAAGAATATAAATAATTTCGCCTACGTACATTTTAGCGACCTTGTAATATATTTTAAACGTTGACAATTTGTTTATAAATCGTTTACAACAGTTTTTACAAAATTAAAATTTTTTGCGACATGTTCGTCAGTGTTCTAAAAATGGAATGGGTTAGACGGAGTAACCTAACTATTTTTGACCAAATTCCGCAAGATTTATTTTCAGGATTGTTACCTATAACATATAATCTAATAATTATAACCATAATGTTGGTGTTACGTGGACTCGTTGAATTCACTTTGAGGTTCTCGTCTCACATAAATCTATACAAATAAAATGTCTATAAATTTAAAATGTCGGGTTGCCGTCCTGCAGGATGGGTCAGAATGACCCATCGTGGGATGGCGCGTCTCATATTTTAGTCGGGTGTCCATGGATTAAAGACACGTGGGTTAGGTCACCGGAAACGTCCTCGCACGAAGTTACGCTCGATTTCCTTCGCAGTGTCGTTTTACCTAGTTCAATTCGACGTCTATCTAAATGATTTTCGCATGCAAAAACATGAGGCGGGAACAAATGCGAAAGAGTAGCGTCGAGCTTCGTGCGCAGCGACGCGAAGGAGAGCGGGGCGACGTCATCGCGGGCGTGCGTTTTGCATAAACCTCGTAATCTATGTAATCTTTGCGGGCCGGTGTAACTGCGCACGAAATTCGCGCAAAGCGCATTACGGTAGACGTAACCGGTTTTAACAGATGTACCCGGCCGATAATCGCGGCGTAATCCTCGCGGTCCACGTGCGTCCGGCAATCGATTGATTTTGTTGATCGGCTTAAATTTTGCCCTATGCAAATAACGACTATGGCGGCGCGTATATCGAATCGTCAGTTCTTCGGATCAACCGTTGTTACGTTCGCCAGCCCAAAATCGTTATTATCTCGCCAGCGAGTAACAGCGTCACTGTACGCGGCTCGTGCGACGCGTTCCACGGACAAAGTCTCTACGATCCGTTCCTTCGACACCGAAACGGCGGCAATTGGGACGTTTCGCCAGGAACGCCGCTCGCTCGAAATTTCGCGGTGTCAAAGTCCGATCGGCAAAGCCTCATTACGCCCGCAACGATCGAGTGGCCTATCGAGTTTCGCACGGCACACGCCGCGCACGAAGGTCGCCCGGCAAGCATGGCTTTTGCGGTAAGACGACCTACAATCTCGAACTTCGAGATACCGTCCGGCCGTCCTCGCGGAACTTGTAATGCCGTAATCTGAAACTGTCATTGTATTAGAAAGCTTCCACGACGCGTCTGCTAGTTCCCTGCGCCTCGGGTGGCCCAGGGTACACACACTGACCGACGAACGCCCGCGCACATGTACAACATCAGGGTGCATCGGGCTGACGCGTACAGCCACGGCAAGGCTTGATCCACCATTCTACTCTCCCTTCTTCCCGCGCCTATGCGCGGGATTTTATAACAAAATCGTCCTACGCAACGTAATTACATCGGACTCCGGCATTCGTATTCAGATAGGATTTACATCCGATCACGACTCGCCGGACGATGATTAAAATGAATTTTCGAAGTCGTAATTTTCCTTCCATCCGTCTCTTCGAGCGGTCCTCCCTCTCTGTCTCTCTCTCTCTCTCTCTCTCTGTCCCTACCCACTCTCCACTTCTTTTTCATCCGCATCCCGCGGGGAAGAGTAGGAGGAGGTGGAGGATGAGGGAACTAGTTTCGCCGTCGCGACGAGAACGACGTTAGTGAGATAGGAGGACGAGAATTATACGTTTTGAAATTGCCTGTACGTCAGCCTGGAGGACGTATCGATTACACGGTGTCCGAATTATCTTGAGGGACAGGGATCCGGGGGTTGTGCAGGATTTGGATTGGGGTAGACATACCCCACGGCTAGCGTGTCACCACTTTAATTACATCCATCCTGCGCAGTGCCCCTCCCCGTTGGCGGCAGCGTACCCCTGGGCTCTCGTGAATCCGTTAGTGGGATATTTTCCATGTAACACAGACTCTCCGAAACATTCTCCGTTATGCATTTATATGCAGCCGGACGGACGGTCCGGTCTCCGGCGCACATGCCGAATGGTCGGGGGCGCATTGAAAAAAATACTTCTGGCTATTTTAGGCACCCGCGATATTATGCGTCGGACAATTTTATTCCCCGGTCGCTGGGCTAGGATCGATAGTGCTCGCGGTGCGACGTACGCGAGAGCGTTACACGCGATAACGGCCCTCGTAGGGCGTCATTAATGTTCTAGCTGCCTCCGCGAGCGCGCCGGCGAATTCACGGGAAAATATTAATAACTAATAGCTAATCGAGTGTTTAATTGTATAAGGCCATTCATGCAAAATGGACGTGCTGCTGGCGAGCGATTGATTGAGAATAAACCGTAGTATCGTTGCGACGCAACCGGCGAAAATGGTTCGCTGCCTATTCTGCAACAACCATCCACCCCGCCCACTCTCATTGCACCCTCTTTTTGCCTCGCCTCCCTCCTCACTCCGTCCCGCTCTTCATCGTCACTCTCACAAATAATTCGAGCATTTCGTTACATCCGCGTATGATTGGCCGATTTCGATATAAATACAGGCTCGACTGCCACTCGACATTCCTGTCTTTCTCTTTGTGGCTCTCCCTCTCACTCACTCTCAGCTTCAAACTCCCGCCCCTGTCAGTTTCCACCGTCCCTTCTTCGTCTCTCTCGAACGCTCTCGAGCATTCAACAGCGTTGGACCGCTACCCACCCTCCGCCCTCTTTCATCCCCCTACCCTCCTCTCCTCTCTTTTCCACCGCCGCTCCCTTTCTCCCGTTCCGCGGACTGCTTTCATTTTGCGTATTAATTGGAAACAACTCCAAAATGATATCCGGCCGTGACGCTTTATGCGCGTAAATATCTCGGCGCCGGGATTTAATGCTCGAGCCTGGACCGTTGCCTGCGAAGTGTAAAAATCCTGCGCGCCGCTTCCTCTCGCGTTTCACGCTGCAGGCATCGCGATCAACATTGCCGCGAGCTCCTCGTCTTCTCTTTCTCCATCATTCGGCCCCCCCCCCCCCCAACACCCCCAACCACCCCTCTTTCTGTTTCTCTCCGCCGCACTTCCGCGCGCCGATTTTTATTATACGCGCTATTTTTCGTGCGTATCGGAAGCGACGTACGCTATCGATCTGCCCCGCAAAGCCGAGCGCTGGAAGTTAGGGGAAGATCCGAGTGGGGCTCGTAAAGCGATTGGCCTGCTGCGAAGACAGCGGTGATGAATTTTTTTTTTTCGCTCGTCTTTTTTTCATTCTCTCAAGAATCGACTGCCGATTTCTCTCACTTACGCCTAAGTGTGATAGGGGCGAGGTTTATGTGGGCCGTTTATTATGAAAGCGTGTGTAACGTTCGTTGTACGCCGCGTCGCCATTTTTAGGTACCGAATTTAATCACGATAAATTGTAGCCGAGCCGAGCTCGAACTCGATTTTTGCCCGGAAATGGAGTCGCAAACACTGTCATAATAAACGGCTCATATATTGGGCTGATGAAACGTTTTTCATGCAAACGGTGAAATTAAATACTTAACGCCGCAGAAGCGGAGCGTGGAAGCCGGACGTTTGAAACGCGCAACACTCGCGGCCTAACGGTATTACTAACGCTGAATCACTTTACTTAAACTGTTTTTTTAAACCAGACTAAAATTGAAGATTTCTAAAAAATAAAATTTTTTTCTTATAAATGAACTTGATCCACCGTCTGGAACTCGAATTATTAACAATTACAGTTTACCGTTTTCTCCATCTAAAGCAATGGTAATCACAAAATGGATCACACAAAACGGTTTTTAGATAATAACTCGAAAACGGCACTTAAACTTTTTTTGAAAAAATTCCAGGTTGTAGATTAACATTCGAGAAACATTTTAAAAGAAAAAAAAGACTTTCTACCGTATAGTCCAGAAGAAAAAAAAATGGTGAATATAAAATTGTAAATTGAGTGCTTCTATTCAGCCTGAACTGTGGCACAAACGCTAGTATGCATCATTGCCAAGTATACTAGTGTGCACATATATATACGGAATGTGTGCATGGATTGAATCAGGGCCGTAAGAAATTTCTGATGTAATTGAAAACAAATAATGGAGCCCATTTTTGATACGGCACCCAGCGCTAGTAATACCTTAAATATGACGCATTTATGAAAAAGCGCAAATATCGTCGGCGGCCATGAAACGGTGACGAAGAAAGTGGGGCGGGGGGGGGGGGGGGGCGAGTTCGATGAAACCGTTAAAGACCGTCCGCCATTCGTATTCCGTGCGCGGAAGTTCATCGTACCCGACATGCAGAGCACCGTCGACGTCGTCGTCCGTCGGATTCGGGCGCGTCGGGCGTCTTTTCATAGTCTGTCTGCGGTCTGCGTCGCTCGTCGCTCAGCATCGAAGGCAATCTTTTCGAGAGCGGGCGGATGAAGGGTCCAATTTCGTTCGGCAAGCCTTCGAACTTAGTTACGAATTCGAATCCAGATCCGGCGGCGGAGTACATCGGAGCGTGGCGTCGCGCGCGCCGTCCCACCGCCGCGACGCCTTTCGTCGGCGGCGGAGCGAAGTTGCAGTTGAAGGCGAGCGAAGACGAGACTACGTTGTTAGGGAAAGTTTCCGCGCTAGTTACCCGGCCGCCTTTCTCGAACGTCTCGCAACCCTTTTGCGCGACATAATTGAGTGTCACCTGGGCATAACAAATGGACCCGCCGAGGGGGTGAGAGCGGGGGTGTGGGGTGGGGGTGGATGAAGGGAGGACAGACGGTCTCAGCCTCCTGCAGGAAGCCCGCTCCGTGCCGGAGCCGCATGGGTCAAGTTACTTGTGTCTTGCCCTTGATTAATGGACGTACTTGTTTAACATGGCGACACCAGTTCGTGCATGTCCGCTAAATACCGGCACTAATGTCTCTACAGACGCGTCAGTCAATTTCGTACCGTCCGACTCGGACGCTGAGTTCCGTTAAGAAGCATGGACTGTGTCCACACTGCGCCGTTACCAACGTTCACTCTCTGTCTCTCTCTTTCTCTCCTCTCTCTCTCTCTTTCTCTCTGTGCGCTGCACGCGCTCCACAGAGTTTCCCTCGACTCTCCCTTGTTTCGCACTTTCGTCGGGTATCATAAAGATTTATGTAACGCTTTATGTAACGGAAAACGCCGGAGTCGATATCGCGAAGTGATCGTTAACTTACGTAACGCGATAATTTGGCGCGCGCGCGCGCGCATGTTGCGTCGGAACGACCGTAAAGCGATGGACCGCGAACGTATTCGCGGATTCATGTTTTCCTTTCGAACCTCGAAACAGTCTCGCAGCATCGTCGACTGCGTTACCGGCGAATTCGGACGTGTAGGCGAACTTTGCTCTCCAAAGCGAGCGGCGAGATTCTCGCTGCCGTAACCTTCAGTCTGCCTACTTAAATAAACTTCTCAACATTCCGCGAGGCATCCGCGCATGAAAAATGTTAATAAGGCAAGTTTTAACGAGCCCGAAGTCCCGTCTCTGACCGACCCGAGGTTTCTCTCTTCCTCCTTCCTTCCCCACTCCCTCCCCCACCAACCTGCCCTCCTTCTCGAGTCTCGTCTTCCACCGTGGCGGATCACGACCAGCCCGACCTGACCGATTTTTATTAATTGAGCGTCCTAAGTGAGATCCCCTTTTCGTCTTTCAGGAGGCCTCCATTCTCATCTTAATGAGACATCTTGGCAACTCCTTAAACGAAAGGTGCACGGCGAATCTCTTAGGCTGCTCGCTCGGCGATTTCAAGGGACAATAAAAATTCGTAGCGAAGATCTTGGCCGATCGATTATCGAGTCCGTCGTGCGGCCGGTGAATTAGTCGAACGAACTATTCGGGCAGCGTCTTAGGGTCCTCCCGGCTGGATGCGGGACATCGTTAGAGGTTTACAAAAAGAAGAAAAAAAAAGAACGACTAAAGAGGAGCCTTAGACTTCCAATCGGCTGCCCCCGCTCCCGCCAGTTTATTGGCTCCTCCCGCTAAAGGATGGATATTGCATTATCCGCTCAAACAAACCCCGGGCGGCTTCAGTCGGCTAGCTTAAAGGTGAACCGACTCCGGGGTTCAGTCAAAGTCGATAATAGTCGCCGCTGAGGTGTGAGCGGCGCGCTGGGTTAGGAAGGTGGAAAAGGTTGAGGGAAGAGAGCAGGAGACGGGGAGTTAGAGAGTGTGATAAAGTCGTTATACGGACGACACCTGCCCTCCTCCTGGGCCACCCTCTTCCTGCTACATCGTCCCCCCACCCCCTCCCCCCTCCACCCCGTCCGCCGTCTCGCTTCCTCCAGCCTCTCCTTTAGCCCCTCTTCATCCTCCCTATTACTGGCACAATGTTAAAGGGACTCCCGTCGAGATTGAATTTGCTAACGGAAAACGCGAGTGAGTGAAACGTATTTGCTTTTTATCCCTCACTCCATTGAGAAGTCCTGCACTCTTCTACATCCTCGTCCTCCTTCTCGCCCACCCTTCTCGCCTCGCAACCCCCGCCACCCCCCGCGAGACCATTCCGTGCTGGGTCGCCGGATCAACCCCCTCTTCTCTCTCTCTCTCTCTCTCTCTCTCTCTCTCTCACGCGTCCCGACACATTTGTCCGACGTTAAAGAAGTGACTCGCCGTCGAAATCCCGCGCAGCCACCGACGTGCCGAGGCACGTTTTCTCGAAAATTGATGGCCGCCGAGATTCTTCGGAAGCTGCTCGAGGAGGCCGTCCTCGCGGATCCTTGCCGACTGAGCCTGATCACACGGCTTATTAGTGCAGGCGGGAGCGATAGCGGGCAATTGCGCGGAGACAATTGAATTCGGCGGATATATTATTCTCGGGGCTGGCGGGTAAGTCCTTAACGAATGTCGAGCGTCCGCTGAATTAATGCGAGCGGGCCGGCGGCGTCGTTTGTCAGACAGACGTAGAGTCAGAGAGAGAGAGAGAGAGAGAGTGGGAGGGGGTGAGGAACGCGTTGCGATAATCGCGGGGCGCCGGCGAACAATAAAATTGACAAACTCGCTCGCTCGCACGACGGCTTAACGGAGCGTTTGATTTTCTGGAAACGCCCGGCACTGCGCCCGTTTGGCCCCGCGTCTACGATATGTTAGACGTCGAGAACACCCGCCGAGAGCCGCTCGGCATTCATTAGCCACGGTGTTTACGGCGAGGTATACCTCGTAAAGCGCTGTCGAGTTTCTTTACTGCCTACGCCCTTCTCTCGCGCCGCTAAAACGTGCCTGTATAACGTTATACGACCCCGCGCGCGGATCCTCTGCAGGTAGCACGTGTCATAACGTCTCCTAGGAAGATTTAATTACTCTGTACACTGGATCGCCGGCGCTGAGTGAAATTAATTTATCGTAATGGCGCGTTAGGGCCGCCGGCAAACGACGCTGGCTCGGCGAAGGTAGGCAAGCGAACCGATTCGCCGCCGACCCCCTTTCGTCTGGCGTCAGCTCGTCGATCTCATCCCCCGCCCACCAAGCATCCCGGTTTACGGCACACGCGTGCGGCTCGCGCGATTATGCTCAACGACGCGCGAGAAAAGATAGCGCATCGTCGAAGCGCCATCATTCAAGGAACGAGCCGCGACGTAAAGCACGACCACGCGAATGCCTCGCGGCGGTTGAATATGAGTAATGACGTCAGAGGGGGGAGGGTGGCTATGGGAAACGAGTCGCGGGATTCTTTTTGGTGTACTCAGACGCCAATACGACGTTGCTATTGCCGTGCTGCCCGTGTTGGGGTGCATGCGCGGGAGACGAAGAACGGAGTAGTGTTCCGGATCAATGGGGTATCTGTTAGAGTTAATGTCCGTCATGGGTCGAGTGCGTGTCCACTGCATCGTCCCCATTAGACGTGAACGAGGAAGACGTGGAAGATGACGAAGATGACGTGAATGTAAATATAACAAAGCCGGCGCGTCTGACGCGTGACTGACCCCCCTGTTTTTCTACGGAAAGGTGCAAGTCGTGGGACGGGTCCCATTGAAAGTGCAACACACGGAATTCTGAGCCCATCCTGAGTGCAGTCGGAATATATGTATATAACGATGGATGGTTAGGTCGGGTGGTAGGCTGCGCGCGCTGGGACCGCATGCGGCAGTCCCTCACACTCTCTCCCCATCTCCATCCCTCTTTCCTTCTCGCTCCACGTCCTGATGCGTCAAGTGCATCTCACCCCGACCCCTCTCCCTCCCCCCACCATGGTCTACCCTTTTCTCCCCTCTCCGCGTTTCACCTCCTCCCGCACCTGGTCCCTACCTCTCACTCTCCCGCCCTCTAGCCCGCCCATCCCTCTCAACCCTTCGCCCACCAGGCATCGCCAACAGGTCAATAGCGCAACTGGGTCACGTCTGTGTCCGACGACTACGACGACGGCCTGACGACACGAGGACGAATGCACTTTCGCGCTCGCCGGCGATCCTCCGAACGTGGAGACCAGACGAATATGTCACACGAGACGCGCCCGCGAACGCGCAGGAAAGAATCGCCGATAGCCGGAGTTGAAACTAGGGCCGCTTTATTGAGTCTCGAGAGTCTCGCTGGTGCACCAATGCTCAGGAATCCTTCAAACCACTCAACCCAGTACTAACAACACGCAAAATTCTTCGTCCCACCGTCCTCGAGCCGCGCTTTCAAAATCTTCCCCTCATCCACATCAGAATTAGGTCACGCGAGTCGTACATCTTCTAGCGACAAAAAAAGCAATCTACTCCCCGATAAAGGCCGCTGATGAATTTAATCGGCGCTGACGCAGGAGACGAGAAGAACGTGCAGAGATCGCGGCTCGTCGAAGGCAGCTTCGACAGGCCGCGAGGACGAAGCGTGCGAGAAAGATTCAGCGGATCCTGGCGCGGCAGGATGTCGTCCTGGCCAGACGTCGGCTCGCGGAGCAGGTCGAAATCGCGTCTGCTCGGCGTCGGCCACGCTCCGCCCCAGACATGCACTCATTGGCGATGGCCTGCGTCGGCCTACTGCCGTGGCCTATGCCAGAACCCGGGTTGGAAAATGCGGGGGTCGTGGGTCGTACCCGAGTGCGGGTTTCTGGCACGATGCCGCGTCGCCGCTCTCGTACCGGCAACAGTTATTCGCTGTCCCTTGCCGCGGTACCCTGCCACCGGTGCGGCCAGGGGTGGAACCAGACAGCCCGCAGACCTTTTGCCTCCTCGGAGCAGTGTATCTCGCTGCTTCGAGCAGGAAGGTGCGCTTGCACGAGACTGCCGGCCTGAGAAAGACGCGTTTCCGCGTCGATGTCTGATAAATGATGCATGGAGTTTTTGTTTGGGACTCGAGCGATGGGGTCTGCTCGTTGGACACTGTGACGTATGTTGGTCACAGTGAATGGGAAAACTGTTCGAAATTGTAGGGATTGTAAAGTTGGGTGTAGAAGGTGGATTGCATCGTTTATGGTGCTTCGAGAGGTTGTATGTTGGAAGAATTTGGGACGTCTACGTGCGTCTGTCGGTGGGATGAGAATAAAAAGGGACTGTCTCGTCAGGCCTGGACCACGTCCGATTAAAACTACATTCCGCCCCGGTCGCTTTCGCCGCCGTTCGCGTCCCGAATTTCTTGCTAGCAATTTCGTCGGCGCCGCGGCCGTGACAGAAGAGATCGCAACGGTGTTAATTGAAGACAGTGAGCGTCAGGTGCAGTCGCACGTCTTCGCGGTAGTATGCGTCGCGAATGTAACCAGGCTCCAGTCCGACGACACGTCTCATCGGCGCGTACATATACGGCGCATTTGCGCACATAATCATCGATGTGGGAGTGTCCACGCACACGTGTGCATGTACATACGGCGCGCGTGCGCGAGCGTCACGTACGCGGTCCAGGTACATATGTACGTATGTAACCACGTACCTACTAGATGCAGTGCTCTCGGTCGTTCTGCCAGGCAGAATTCCGCTCGGCCCTATTACCTTCGATTTGTCAGCTGGCTGCAGACGATAACGCATTTCCCTGGTTCGTCCCATCCCTCACCCTTTCTCGCTGGCTTTATATCTCTCGCATGCTCTCTGTCTACCTCCCCCCTCCCCCCCCCCCCCCCACCTCCCTTTTCTCGTACCCTACCCCTCTCGTCTCTTTTACTCTTGTGTTCCTGTCTTTCCGATTCTCGCGTTCTCTCTTTTCGCACGCCACGCGCACTCTCTCCATAGGTCTGTCTCACCCACTCGACGGACGCCCATGTGCAATGCGCGACGGAGTAATGGTTTCGTTATTGAGTTACCATCAACCGCGAATTTAATTTCTATTTTGGGAAAATGCGGGTACACACGAGTTGCAGCTTATGCGGCTAGACGAATGAAATTTATATCCGCCCCGACCCTCTGTTCCGCGCGTTCGCGCTGGCGAGCGATTTTATATTTAGGGCATCATCGGCGCATTGGAAACAGACGACGTCGGTAATGCGCTATTCTAAACGTAACGGAATAACGTTGTCGACGCGTAAATTTCGCCAACGACGAATCGTCGGCCGTTACCTCTGCGTGTGTGATGAAATCTATATATCCGGAGAATAAAAATCCTAACCCGCGCAGATGCCGTCGACGTGCGCCGTGTTGATCGGTATTATCACGCATACGCGCTTCCGATTTCTGGCGCAGGAGGAGAGCGCGGGAGTGGCGTAAAATTTACCGGCTTTACACATGACAACCGTATCAGTCAGCCATTCGAATGGTCGGTCGCTTCATTTTTCGTGCAGTATTGCGCGAAAATACCGCTTTCATCCGCTTCCGCGATATTTTCCGCCAGTTCAAAATAGCCGCACGCCGATGTTTCCCGGGCAGGAGAGCACGGCCGCTAGTGATTGTCGGGAAATTTGTTATATCAGAGCCGCGTAGCGGCACACACTGTAAAAAGGTATCTGTCACCTGGTTAGCGCCCGCGCCTCATCTCGTAGGCGAGCGGCACGCTATGAAAACTATATTTTTTCATTATTCGCCTAGCTGACTGACACGCCGTTTCTATAACGAACGAACCCCGCCAGCTTTCGGCCGCGAGATACAGCCGTCCCTGCGCGGCCCTGTAATAAGCGAATTCGATAGGCGGAATCCGGCCGCGATGAAATTTCGACCGTTAACAAGCGCCTTCGGAATTAGCTCATCGCCGTTACAGATCTCTCGCGGCCGTTCATTAAATCGGCGCATTCGACGGGAATAGAAGGCGCGGGCCTTTCGGCCGGTAACATGATTGGCAATCGCCGAAGCGTTTGCCGCGAAGCGGCCTCGCCGAATAAGAAGCTTTCTCAAAACATTTGATTTGAATAATAAATCCTCATCAGATGGGGTGGCGCGCGGGGGTGCGCGCGCGATCCAATTACCTGCAGGACGATGAGTACCTATTCCAGAAAGGTCTCCCCCCACCGTCTTCTTTTTCTTTCACCTCTTTTCACCGTACCTCTCCTGTCTCTTCCTCTATCTTCGTCTATCTCTTTTTATCCCTCTCTCTCTCTCTCTCTCTCTCTCTCCATCGTCCTCTTTTACTCTTTGCCTCAGTCCCCAGCCCCTTCCCACCCGCGACCGCGCCCTTCCAACCACCATCCTCTCGCAACTGGCACTCTCTCTTTCTTTTTCCCTCTCCGCCTCTCTCCTTATAGCGCGACCTCGCTCTCTGTAGGTGATCCCGCCGCGAGCAATATGTTTTATTTATGGCGCGCCCTGTTGTCTACCAGCGTCTCTCTGCCGAGAAAGTCTCTTTTGGTTAATAATCAAAGAGCAACGCCGTGAAAGAAGAGAAACAAGTGGCGTAAGTACCAACCACGAGCTTTGCCCGGAGGGCGAACGCGGGTAAGAGCTAATTTCGTTGGACGCGTCTCCGGCTGTTTCCGGCCGCGCTCGTCTGCCCCGTCCGATTTATCAAATGCCATTATGACGCGATAAATCCCGCACTTTTGTCGCGGCCCGGCCCGGCCGCGCGGCCTGAATTACGACCTGTCGATGCGATGTTTCGATCGAGCGACTGGACGCGTCGGCGATCGTTAGTTCCGGCAACGCGGTAATCGCGTTTCAAATTAATGGTATTAGAAATTGTAACTAAATTTGCCGTCAAGCAACAGGTCGCCGTGACAACGCGCGCCGATGTACTCTTGTATTCACGATGCGGTTTGACTTAGACAAACGCGATATCGCGAGGTCGGTCGATGATCGATTGTCAATCGGCGCGCTCGGACATTGTTGCCGGGGTGGCTGCGAGATAAGACGAGTCGAAAGAGTGAGTGTAATCGATAAGCGTTATCAGACGCTGACGATGGAATCTGGAATAGACGCAGTCCGAATGAAATCGGTGTCCTCGTTGATGACAGTCCGAATCTCTTGGTCCTGGCACGTGAAAAGTTTGGCACTGCAAAAAGCAACGACTTTTTTCTCTCGCAAACTGTCTTTTATTAATTCCAAATCCCGAACCCTGATCTTGTCACTCGACCAGCCACAATAAGCGTCACCCGCAAGTCGTCAATCCGAACGATTACGGAATATGCGCGCTGCCATCTTCGGACATCCACGTCGCGGCACTCTGATAAATAAATCCTCTCTCCTCCGTCCCGAATGTTATGAAAGAATCCGTCTTTCCGTCTCTGGCCTCAACTGCTCCGAGCACGTCGTCGATTCCGACGATGATCGCCAGTTGCCTTCTTACCCCTCCGTTAAATCCCGTGTTTCTCGTAGCATCGCAGCAATTTGCGTCGAAGCGAGTCATGATTGCGACGTGGCACCGGCAGCGGAACACTTGGAGTTCGCCGGCGAACTTCCCCGGGCGCATACAGTAACGTCGCGTTTTCGGCAGCCACCACGACTGCAGCTACAACTGGCCGGGATCGGTGTTAGTGTCGGCAGCGGGTCGATGGTGGGGGAGGGGTGGCAAGAGGAGGACGACGGTACGAAGACGGTACCGTAAGGGGTGCTTTCAAAGTTACCGAGGGGGGGATGCATTCACGTCTCATAGAGTCATAGAATGTAATGAATTACTGTTTGCCGAACAATGCCGCCTCGAATCGGTCCGGCTTCCAAAGGAAGTAGGATGAACTGATTTACCGCTCGTATCAGCCCCCATCGTGTCGATGCCGGGCGGGTGGGGAGAGGGTGAGAGGGTGAGACAGATGGACGGCCGTGGCGAAGAGAAAAGGAGACGAGATCGAGAAAAAGAGACGGGACGGATGGAAAGAGTGCCGTGGGGAGCGAGAGTCTATTTCAAGTCGCGCGCGTACGTATGTATATAGTTTATTAAAGTTCGGTTACCCCGACGATCCGCCCACTTCTGCCCGCCGTCTACGCTGTCGGAGAGGCGCGCGCGAGTTATGCGACTGTCGAAAGTCGAAACTAGTTTCGCGGAAGAGTTCGAACTCGCCCTCTGCGCGCCGGGGGAGGAAAGAGTCGGAGTTCCTTTCTCGCGGAAGTGCGCGCGATCGATTTTTCGGCCGACTTTCGCGGCCGGTCCGGAGTGGACCGGAGGCAAATCGGTTGGGCGGGCGGGCTGTTTCGAGGCGCGATAAAGCAAGCTGCTCCGCGCGGCCGATAAGATTCTAAAACGGCCCCGGGACCGCGGCCGGGGGCTATAATTGGAAACCTAGAGCGCCATTCTGCTTGATAAGCACCTGTCGCTCGAGACGGCCATTGTCAGCTTCGCGCACCTCTGCTGAGATACGTCTGTGTACATCTTCGCTTCTGCTTATACAAGGTGCTCGCGGCAACGAAGACCGTTGGAGCAGCTTTGTAAATAAAGATTGCGGCGAAAATTCGGACGGAAACGGTGTGATTCGGAACGGAGCCGTATAATTCATCGATCAATTCCCTTTTTATCTCGCGCGCTTCTCGAGATTTCAGTCTTCGCGAGCGCGTAGCGAGGTTTGAAGCGAGCAGCGATAATATTAATGACGCGCCGCAAGAAAGCTGTGCGCGATCAACTGCGTTCTTTGTACCGAACGATGCCGATTGCACCGACGCCACCCTGTATACGTACGTACCTACAGTGTACGCCGAATGTTCGCATAAGTATGCGCGTGTACGTATTTCTAGCATCCTCGTAAATCGACTCGCGGCATTCCCACGAGTTCCAGGAAGCAGACCTTTGTTCTCGTCGTGCATTAGACGTCGTTGAAGCGTACGATGAAGGGATGGTGTGAGGAAGAGGGTGCAAACGAGCGAGACGACCGGCGCGGGCGGCGGCAGTAGGAGGCGAGAACGAAGGCGGAGAGGAGATCGGGAAGGAGCGAGACGAGAGTTCGTAATAAACTTCTCGCGAGAGTTCCCAAAGTGAAGAAGAGTGTAATCGAGCGAGCTACCTTATTTTTCCCTTTCGTCCCTCGGCGCGCGCCTCTTACACGTCGAGAAGGTGCACTCCGGCGTCGGCTAGGTGCCGGCGAGCAGGTATTCAACTTCCTTCGGTTATTTATTAGGGGGCGGCCGGGGCCCGCCGAAAGGCAAGTTAATATTCGTTACAGAAGCGAAAATGGCGTGAGGCGCCCTTGAGCCGCGCGGGCACGGAGGGTCGAAATTTTGCCGCTCCGAGAGGCAGCTTCCGATTACCGCCCCTTTCAGATCCCCTCCCCTCCTTTTGTCGACGGTGTCCACGTCTTCTCTCGCCCGACTGACGTATTATTTATTTCCGCCCATTACTCGGCACTCGGGCTCTCGGATTATTATCTCGCCTCCCCCGTCACAAGGGAGGCCCGTCTTACAAAAGTGTCCCGGCCACGACTCTCGAGCGCTACGCAAACTCAATTAAAGCCTTGAGAGCTTCTATGGATCAACGGCTGTGCTATCTGATAACCGACGCTCTCAATGCGAGCGGCATTCTTCGACGACTATCCACGAGTCGCGGTCACTCGACCCACTTGCCGAAGGAATCACGTGCCTTGCCTCTCGCGCGATACTCAAAGCGAGCCTGTTCAGACGACGCTCTTAAGCGTGCGTTTGATTTTTTCCCGCGGCCGCCGCTGGATCTTCAGCGGCGACGTGTGTCCGTGCCTAATCGCGTTCGATTGGGAGGAGCCTTTATTCTGTCACGAGCAATTATCCGGCACGATCTATCAGGCTGCCTTTCCGTCCCAATTCTGTTGCGCCGTTACTCTCGACCGTTACACCTGCTTGTCCATTACTTTGCATTATCATTATCATTAGTTAAATCAGCCGACGCGCCCCTACTTTGCATCCATCATTTACGCTCGCTTTTTACGTCGTCCGCGATAACTTATTAGCAGTTTCGATTCAGCTCGAGCCACGCCTCCGTAAGCATCCTGTCATGTCGATACTATTGTCCGTAATATCGGCGCGCGGTTAGTATTAATCGAATCAGCCGCAATTAGCAGAAATGCATTTCGCGTCTATCTATCACTTATGTACGTCCTTATCGATTAGCCACTAGCAACAGGTTACCGTTTCCTTCATCCCCCGCTGTTAAAATCGTTCGTCTCCGTTAGCCGCGACGACTTCGACCACTCTCGGCCACGTTTATCCGACGTCGTCCTCGGCCATAGATTCGAGTTAGCGTACTTGTGCCAAAGATAAAATCAATATTGCGCCGCGTCGTCGTCGCGAGGCACCGCAGCAGCACGGTCTGTCGCGTGATAAGGCTCTCGGAACTGGCAACGTAACCCACGCGGGACGCGCTCGGTCGCTTAACGACAGATGCCCGCGGAGATATATTGTTATCGGTCTTCGGGTTAAACGCGCCAGTGCTGGCGAGATATCGAGTCCGATCGTCCGCAATGATAGCCGCTCAATGCCGATGAACGTGTCCCATCGATCGCGACTGCAGATCATAGGCTCAACGTACTTCCAGGATTATTTGCCTATCATCGTCGATTTCAATCAGCAATTGAGACCACTCTGTCGCCGGAACTTAATTAAACGCGGACAAATAGTGCGAGACGGGGTTGCTTTCGTCGTCTAATGGGACACTAAGGCGTGGGCGGCAATGAAAGCGCGCTCGCCGACCGAATTATGTGGGAATCATCTATGTACGTAACTACGAACACTGCGGACGGCGTGAATAAACGGCGTAGGATGCGTTTGCATGGTTCTTCATTGGCAATCGAGAAGCCACGGATTTAAGTAAGGTGCCCGAGTCAGAAACTTTGCGCGAAATATACTGGACGGCCTCGAACCCGTTGACAGCCGACAAAAGCCGTGACCATGATCAAAGCGACCCACGACAAGCTTGCTATGTACAATGCATTATATATTAAGACATCTCGTTACTCCGGCCTTACCGACGCAAGCAGCGAACGAGTGTTAATAATGAACGAGGCAACTTTGAATAAACGTTCGGGGAGCGCTCTAGGCGAGATGCTCTCGGCGAGAGATAATAGTGGGGTCTCAGGGAGCGAAGAATATGCCTGGCGGACCCTTAGACAAAAGGAGCCTCGCTGCGCGACGTCATTTCTCCTCTCGCAAACGAAATGTGAGCAAGAAAGCGACACGGGAGCGCGGCATGCTGGAGTAAACAAACGACAACAAAGGCGGTAATTAACAGTAGCACTTCGAGATACTGCCAGCGAAAGAGAGAGAGAGAGAGAGACAGAGAAGGAGGGTGGGGTCGCGTTCTAAGGAGACACGGGAAGAAATTTGTCAACGACGCGAAAGTTGTCGCTTTCGCGTAGAAACGCGGGCGCGAGACGTGACTGGGTGATCGATCAAGGATAAATAAGTAAGGGAGCGTGAAGGATGCGCGGAAAGTGCACTGCAAGACGAATCTGTACGATGATGTTCTATGATTGTCTAAAGAATGCATGATGCACCCTAAGTTACAAACTACGCTCGTCCTCTTTCCACTTATTACCAGGATCCTAGAGTCAGCAGCCAGATTCCGGGACCTATAACGCTCGCGTATTAGCTCGCGCCGAACAAACTGAGAATTCCGAACTGACCGTCGTTCCGCGCGAAAAGACGGGTCGGGGGGAGGGCTTCGGCTCGTATATTTTGCTCCCCGGAATTATTTACGACATTCGAATGTTCTCGAGACGGCGGGGTGTGTTTGGAGAGTAAAGTATTCCATGCGTGTCTGATTCAGTGAAGGAGGAACGGCGAAACTTGGTTGTACAAAGTTATCCACCCCCGCGCGCCACCTACCCGCCCCCTCCGCGCCGGTATGAATTTTCGGACGTGTATTACTTCCGTATCAATTTCTTCTTACTCGCCCGGCAAGTGGAACGCCGAGTTTTATGCCCGAACGTGGGAGGAATGTGCGCATGCATTCGTTCGCTCGCGGATACGTGGAACGACGTCTGCGGAGGGGTGGGGGGTGGAGAAATTTGTAAGACGATACCAAGCGCGAACGGTATTGTGAGCGGCGCTGGAGGGTTGAATGAGAAGCCCGCCAAGAGATACGACGTCAAACAATGAGAGGGTACGGGGAGGAAAGAAGAAAGCAATCCGCATGACTGAAGCCGTAACCATGGCGATATCAGCCGTGACGTCGACAAGGAAATATCGAATTCCCCTCTATTACTCTTTGCAAAATAGTTTACGAGAAATGCTCCCCGATGTGCCCTGTCACGGCTCGTTGAGCGGCACGCGAAACGGGTAGGCTGTCGGGCGAATCGACGATTGCCGCGAAATGTCGACCTGATGAACCCGTTTAATAACCGCTGACAGAACGGTTATCGCACGTCATTGGCGATAAAAATTAGAGCGAAGATTATGTAGGCCGACGGGCGCGCTATCGATCCCGGCGCGGCTGTAAAGAGTAACGTCGTTAGACAGGGCTAATTGAACGGGCCCGACGGCAATTGGAAAAGCGCTCGGCGCCGAATTATTCGCCGCGGCGTTTATCGTCGATCGTAGCGCGCCGTAAGACGAAAAATGTGTTCTCATCGATCGTCGGGATAAAATATTTCAGACGGCTTTGTGCGACGGCACGGCCGCCGCTGCTGGCTTAGACAGAATTTTTGTCGACAAAGCCACCGTGCGCCCCGCCGCTGGAGCGGGGCAAGTCAAAGACGAGCGAGTATCTGCCGAGCAACAAGGGGTTGCCGTCGACGTCGTCGTCGTTCTTAAAATAATTCACCCTTAACCCTTCGCACTTCATACCCCGGGCGCTCCATACGTGACGGGCGCGCGGCGTGCCCGAGGGTGACATTGATTTCGCATTAAAATTGCGGCCACGCCGTACGCTTCGATTACCGCCGAGCGTACTCGGGGACCGAAGAAGACGGTGCGGAAAATTCCTGCACCGCGGAATGCGCCGGCGGCGCAGGCAATTCTCGACCTTCGATTAAAATCAGTCAAAAGGAAAGTGATTTGACTATTTTCTCGCGAAAAACTTCTCGTCGCAGCGAGCTCGTCCCACAGGCGCGTCCCGCTGATCCTCGCGTACTCAAAACATTATTCACTTTACGCAACATCTTTTCGTCGTGTAGCAGTGCCAACGCGAGCGCGAACGTACCAGACGCCCCTCGCCGAAGATTTTAACGGCGAAAAGGGATTGAAAATCGAGACAGCGCGAAATTTCGACTTTGAATATTTCAGTGACTCTGCGCCACTCGCTACTTTCGACGCTGACGTGATCAGCGCCGGAGAGTTTCAGCGACGATGAATACTGGCGCGGCGAGCGAGCGAGTGAGAGCTTTTCGCTGCGCGAACGGAGACAGCCTGGCCGGAAAATGTGCGAGACGAGTTGACCGGGCCGTTCGCTCTTTCCCGTGGACAGTCATAATATTATCTAACGCAACACTGCCTCATTTCCATTTGCATGTTTCATTATCCGCCTCGACGACCCGCGGGCGCAAAACCATCCGGCACCGACGGCGACGGTGGGGGAGGGACCAAAAAGAATCTGCTCCTCGGGATAATCAAGAGTATCAAGACGCGCCGCCATGACACTCGAGGAGGCATGTTTTCTTCTCTAACGAGTTTGTTAAAGCAATCGCGAGCATTTCCGTCGCGCAGACTCAAAGTTGTCGGGTGCACGCGGGGCGTGCGAGAAAGACGTCACGGAACGTCAGTCTCATATTAGAACTTGTCGAACAATGGAGACTGTTGTTCTGTCATCCCTTTTAAAATAGTAAACTAGTCTCGACAACCGAGCGATTGGATGTGCGGTTCAGGAGGAATTGGACACACATCAGAAAATCGCAGAATTTCGTGTAATTTTGAGGGATTATGTATTTGAATGTAATAAAGGAGCATACCAAATTTCAGAATTCTCTACTACATAGTTCAGAAGAAAATAATTTATTAATTTAACACGGTCTCTTATGCAGAAATTGCAATTAAATCTCTTTTGTCATCAGATTCAGCAGTTGTATAGTTGATATAATTAATTCTACGCTGTGGTACCGAATAATGGTAATTCTTGCCGTGAAAATGATTTTAAACCAACTACATATTAATCGTCTATTTGTCCATGTTAAACACACACTACATTATCCACATTTGTAAATATGTATGCATTTTCGCCATGTGGCATGAACTTTTGACCAGATTGTCTTCTCCAATCCTCCTTAACACGTTGTCTGCCGAAAATGTTCCGAAAGAATGCATAACGAAATTAGGGTTAATCGTGTCAAGTAAAGCGTGAGACAAGTTTTTTCGTCACCCCAATATGGGTGACGCGGCAGTCAACGTGTTAAGTATCACGCGTCAATTTTGACTTGCCATTTACACTCTCCGTGCACCGGAAGCTTCGAAATCATTAATTTACACGAAGCTTATACTCGACTGTTTGACGAGGAAACAATAAGAAATCTTAATTCCGCATCGTGTATTTTCAACCGTCGCTGACGGAGCGATAAAATTGACGTGACGTGCAGGATCGTTTTAATCGCAATTAGGCACCTCGATACCAACTCCCCTCTGCCCGTTACGCAACTCGCTTACGTAACGCTCGTTACGTGACATAACAATTGGTCGACAGCCCGCATTCACTGACTACCCTCCCTTTCCACCCCCTTTCTCCGATCCCGGCCAGGTCCTACTCCCGAATAATTCGGGTCTCGCGTTTCGTGCTCACTGGCAACCCCTGGTCGACTGTAAGTGAAATACGAATGAGTCGTTCAAGAATTCCAGGAACAATTTAGCCCCGTGCCCACGCTGCTTGTCACGACCAGCAGCGGACAATAACAATTATGTAAACCTTACGTCAGGCCGCTAATAATATTCCCGGCGACGACGGAGGAATTGGGGCGGCTCGATTCTGAAAATAACTGTCGAGCGGTTAGTCGGAAAATTTCACGTTGATATCGTTCAGTCCGCTTCCGCGAAAGGATGGCTCCGAAAAAACACTGTTGCCTTCAATCAGAAAGCAACCCTCTCTTTCATTTTGTGATCAGGGGTTGCCTGGGTAGTAGTTATTGGCTAATCTGCTTCTGACAGCATTGGAAGAGTTCCACGGAAAGGGAGTGACTCGGGGAGAGAGAAGGATAAAGAATGAGCAAGGAAAAGAGTAGGAAGGTACTGAGAGAGAGAACGAGAGAGTATAAACTTCGCTATGAGTACGAGACGAACACGAGCCGTAGGGGGCGGATAGCCTTATAACCCGCAGGCTATATCCTAAAAGTTGTCTGAAAATTTCATTTACGACGAGAGAGTTAATAAATGTAAATATTAGCCGTAGGAGCGGTTTGACGGGAACTACTACGAGGTTGCTAGCTCTAAAACCAACCGAGAGTGGAGGCTCGTTGCTCGGCACGGAGGGGGTAGTAGAACGAGAGAGAGAGAGAGAGAGAGAAAGAGAGAGAGAGAGAGAGAGGGACACGAGGTGAGTTACGGTGGATGAAGAGAGAGTCGCGGAGAGGATACACTTTGAGTTCATTAAAGTGCGGATCGATCCGCGAATGGCGGCTCGTAAAAAGTGAAAAATCTAATCCTTCCCGCTTGGAACTCTATCATAGTCCCGGGCGAAGTTTTTGATGGGTGGCCGGGTGGGCGAAAAGAAGCGCGCGGGGGTGGGGGGTGAGCCGTCGGGGAAGAGAACTCGGCTGAAAGTGGAACAGGGTATCGTGAGCGTCGGTGTACCGTGGCCAAGATAAATATTGCGCGAAAATATAGGTGCGCGCGGCGCGTTCGGCTGCCGTACATTATTCACACTCCGTCGTCCTCACTGCGTCGTCCCGACGTCGGAACGCGGCATTCGCGGAAACTCAGTGCTGTTTGCAAATTTCCCCGCCTACCCCCCTCGCCGACTCTGACTTAATGCCCGGCGCGGCGGGGGGCGCGCTTTGTTAAGAGACTCTTCTTTTCATATTTCCTTAATAGGATTAAAACGATTTCCGCACAATCAGTCGATACACTCCCTCGCCCTTTCCACGGTCGCTATCTCTCGGCGAGCATCTAAACTCACCCTTCGAGAGGAGGGGGAGGGGGTGGAAATAGCGCGTGAAGAACGTCGTTGGGTATAAATTAAATGTAAATACTGGCAAGACGGAAAATGGAGAGCAAATACCGGGCTGCTGTTCCGAAACAACAATGCGGCTTAGAGGATGGTCCCCACGTTGAAAAGGAACGCAGATGCTCGGGCAAGAGAGGGCGGCGGAGCGTGCGGGGCTTGAGTACCTGTCGAGAAATACCCAACAGATAAAATCGATAACGGCAGCTCCCACCGCCATATTCTCCGGCCAAAGTACAGAGATTTTAACCGAACATGTTTTTACCCCGAAGCGGAGGAATATGAAAGCGTAGCGACGTTTGTTGTTGCGCCGCGCGTGCACCGTAATTGCTGCGAGATGTAATTCCTCCTCAAAGCCCTGCCACAATGTTTTCATATTGTAAGAGCTAATATTTGCCCGCGCGATATTTGCGTAATAAGCATATAGTCTGAGCAAATGCGCTGCGATCGCCGTGAGTCGTCAAAGGATGCTGATTGAAATTATGCGTCATGTTTTGTTGCCGGATCCGCGATAAACGGATGCCGCGAAACGTTCTGTGCAAATGGAATGATGCGGCGAAACGAAATGCCTCGGCCGTCCTGCTTCTTCGCGATCAACCGTATACGCATATTTTAAATGCTAATTAAATATTCGCCGGCAGGACGAATTATCATCGATCAATTTAGCTATTCGCATAAATTCGCCGGAGTACGCATGAGCCGAGAGAGAGAACGAGCGTCATATTAGGCCAGCCGTGGCAATCGACGTGCACGTACTCGCTGTCCTTAAATTCTAACCGATTAGAGGTACGCGCCAGTCCGTGAAATCAACCCTCGGGAGATCACACAGGGTCGACGCCGAGTGCCGAGAGGGTGAGGCCGAGAACCGGCGTAGGTCGGCCCTGGAAAGAGACGTCGTTGGTCCTGCAGGAAGCAGCTGACGTCCCGGGGTGGAAATGACCCGTCATTCGCAGCCCACCGGAAAGCCTCAGAATTTGAGTCTCGCTCCCGGTCCGCAGAGAGACGGCGGCGGAGAGAGCGAGAGAGGAGTATGCCGATCGAAGATTTTCAAATCCGAATCGAGCGCGGCACGTACCTACTATGCCCCGGCGAGCCATCTCCGTTCGCGTTATTCGCATCGACGTTTTGATGTGACGTCGACGATGTCGAATGAAGGATTCACGAATGAATCGTCGACGATGCGCGTCCCCGCAAACGTGACAGACCGGCGGATGTCTCGTCTCACGCGATTAACCGGACCCGAAGCGTCTCGATATATGACGGCAGAAATTCGCTAAGTGATTGATCATTTTTTCGAAACTTCTCGTCATCGGCCGCGCGGACGTTATCCATCATATTAACTCCTCTGATGGATACATAACTCACGGCGATAATGAACACGGAAAATTTCCCGATGCGTATTTCGTCATCGGAGTCAGAAGTTTCGCGGGCGAGAGTGGGATTATTTTGCGGACGCGCCGGGGTAATACGGTTTCGGGTAAAACTTCGGGTAACGATCGGTCGCGTACGGTCGCAATTATCAAATGCCATGATGTACCCTGCCTTGCCGAGGCAAGAACATGATCAAGTGCCGTCGATCCGGGATGAGAAGACACACTATTGTCACGTCACGTGATATCACGCCCGTATTTAGGTGACATTAAAGAAGCGTGAGTGGCATTTGTTAATTTTGTTCAACTCAGATTACTTTAATTTCACGTAAAAACGGGCGTGATAACACGTGACATGACAAAACGTGACAATAGTGTGTCTTACATCTTTAGTGTAATACAGTAAATCCCCCGACTTACGCTACCCCGATTTACACGAACTCGGAGTAACGCGGTTTTTGATTTTATCGTTTGGCAACGCTGCCGGCCGCTATCTTCGGTGTTTCTCTCGCTCTGACATACATGTATTTACACGCAAAGCTGTACCCCAACATACGCGAATTCGATCTCCTCGATTTTCGTCCGGTCCCACCTATCACATAACTTCCGAGTATCACCGTACTGCAATGTAACGCAATACGAGCGAAATCGAATCCCATAAGCGTCGCTACTACGAAACAAATGAATTCTCAAAGAGGCCGTACGGACGAGAGCAATGAAAGAGTTAAAGAACGTGCACGCGGGCGAACGTGACGTTACATAACTCCGGCAGGCCGGTATTTCGTTCGGCCGCGTATTTCAGCCGTAAAGTTTCATAGGGTCCTTTCTCCGTCCCCTCCTCTTATCCCTCGTAGAAGGGTAGGTAAGAAAGTGTCGCGAGCACTTCGGACGTCGGCGCACGACGTCTCCCCGGGCGCTCCACTCGACGGTCGAGATTTTAAGGGTATCGAACGACTTGGGATCGGTCGTTCGAGGATCCTTATCTTCGATACGGTAGAACGATTCCGCGCTGGACGGGCGATCAAGGGCTCGAAAGGAGAGCGCGTAAGGATTCGGGAGACATCGGGGACTCCTTGCGAAATCGCACAGCAGTGTCACGGGGTTACGGTAATGGCGGCAAACAGTTTCGCTCACGGGCCATTAGTCAAAAATGCCCGGCCCCGTCGCCGTTGTCGTTCTCGCGATGCAAAATCGAGCTTCGGCCGTCGGTTGGCGGAAGCGGGGAGGGCGTGTGCGCGGGCTATATCCGGACAATGGCGCAGTAACCGTGTCCTATTCCATTCTCGGGCGCGCGCAATCACCGACAATTCGCTTCTGTTCCTTCGAGCAAGATACTTCGACCCTCCGTGGCCGTCCGAAAAGTTCCTTATCTACGCGCGCGTATACTCTTACGACGGGCGGCCGCGGCGTGGGGGAGGCGAGATTGAAAGCCATCCCCTCGTTTTTGCATTCCATCTTCCCCCGGATCGCTTTAAATCACGTTTGCACCGTCGGCGACGGCGCGCTGTCCGCGCTACCGAGAAGCATTTTGCTAGGTGCCGACGATATTTCTTTTTTTTTTCTTTATTCTTACCCTCCGCCGAAAATCGGGCCGCCGACAAATTTTCCACCAGTCTTTGAGGACTTCCAAACGACTCGATGAACCTCGCGCTTCGCATCAACCCCGGCCGCACAACGAACTTTTCGCGGCGAGTGAATCCCGACCCCTTCGCTTAAGGGGTTAATAGAACAAATAGACCGTCGGAAACTTTAGACCGTCCTTTCGAAAGAGGCCGATTCTTCGACCCTCCCTTCAGAATTCTGTTTGCCCGAAGAACCGAGATTGCCGCTCGCGCGGACTCTGGAGCCCAGACGACGACGGTTCGTCAAACAACGCGGCACGATGTCTGTTATCCGAGGCCAGCAGGACGAGAGTGTCTCGCCGGCGCAAGGACGCTCCTCCTCGCGGCCTTGTAAATTCCCTTGTCTCTAGTCTAGGTTGCGCGCAGGCACGAACATTTGCAACATTCCCCGGCGTACGTAGACGTCCGTACGAAAGTTTCCTCGTTTGCCCGGCCCTTTCCCGGCGCACACGTACTAATCCGTTACTCGTAATTAGAGTCGGATTGGCAATGGTTTAATCCCTCAACGTCAGTGTTCGCTGGAGAGAAAGAGAGAGGCTGTCGGAGCGAGAGGGAGGGCGGAAGGGTGAAGGAAAAGAGACGAGTGCGAAGGAAGCGGTAGGGGTGGGGGGAGAGAGGAAAATCGAGAGAGTAAGAGAAACAGCGCGGCGGAACGACGTGCACGCAGTACGAAGGGAAACTACCGTTGCAACCTCCTTCACTCCCCGGCCGACACTTTGAGTAATAAGATAGGAGGCGTCTCTACCCCGTCCGAGTGGGCGAGATAACGTCATTGCGAACCAAATGGACCGAGATATAGATAAGGGATAATTAGGGGAAGAGAGACAGACGGCGTGGGAGTCGGATGGAGGGAGGATGAGAGAGTCGAAGAAGGAGCGTGGAAGAGAGAGGGTGAGGGAATGACATAAAGAGGGAGAGAGAGAGAGAGAGAGAGAGATGGAATACGGCCGACCGTGGTGGCACGGGCATGACGTCGGACATTTGTTACTTTGGAATCTACAATGAGAGTTTCCTTCACCCTTTCGGCCCCGTCGTTGAACACCCTTCTCGTACATTCCGCACGACCATCATCAGTCCTTCGTCATGTCCACGATGACGTCTGCGTCGGGTCGACCTTACTCCACGGAACGATCGTGTTATCGAGAGCGACCCTGTCAGTTCCACGGACTTATTGACACTTCGATAGCGACGATTCGGTGTCTTTCGGGCGGCGGCGTCGGGAAAGAAAATGTCGGAGCGCTAGTCGTCTGTCGGACTGTTTATGATACATGGATACTGGTGCCGCGCGATCTTTTTTTATCTGTAGTATTATAATTTGCTAGGGCAGGAATCGTTTAGCGTTGTAATTCGTAATGTGCAGAAACAATTGAATTTGATCGTAGAAATTACGCAGAAGACATATTCGCGGAACAGCATTGACTTTTTTGGCCAATTGTAAGTGGCGGCTGGCTGCCGCATTGAAGGTCCACTCTATTATACGGTGTATAATGTGGCCGCAACTATGACGCGGGTAGATAACGTTCGACGGTTGAATATTTTATTGACGCCCACCGCAGGCCAGCGGCAGTTTCATTATTCGTTTACTGGAATGCAATAAACACGAGCTCATTCAAATTAGATTGAATCGCTATTCACTCTTACGCGGCGCGTATCACACACCCCACCCGGGCCTGTTCAATGTATCCGTTATATAATAAACGTGCACCCCTGTTCGTGCTATCTACCGTAACTCGTTAAAACCGGCCACATCCCCTCTACTTTCATCCCTTTCTCCTACCCGCCTTTTATCTAATCCGTTAATAACTTTGCCGATAATTGCAGTCAGAGTGTACGACTGTATCTATCTCAATATGCAATTGGCCGGGATTAGTGGAGCGCCGATTGCGAGGTAATGCAGGGTCCACACTCACCCAAACTATATTGTTGTTTGCATCCCCCAAATTATTGCGAAATTTCCAGTTCTCTTGACGTCTTTCTGAGTCAACGTAAATTCCGTCGTGTATTAAAAGGGCAAGTGAATCAGAGACGTCTCATTCTTCCCACAAAAATGGACACATTAATTGAGACATATAAAACGAGGATAATCTTACACCAAAATCAGACACAGGCCCGAGTAACGGTGATACATTCAACTCTTAACCATATGCTACTTTAAATTTCACTAAACTCATTGAACATCACCGAAATTCATGAACAGCTCGCGACCTGCTCGCGAGCGCCAGTGTGAATCCGACATAAAAGAGATCACCGTGCATCGCGGCGAAGACGGAGAATGCGAGAAGAGAGTGCTAGACAGAGACACAAGTGATAGATACAGCCGGAACGCGCGACGTACGCTTTTACAACGAACGAAACGCCCGATCTTATTTATTCGACACGCGGGCCCAGTAGGGGCGTCTGGAAAGGGCCATGCCTTCGGCATAAAAATAAACGTACCTCGCCAGCAACTTCGCCTAGGGTCGCAGCGAGGCCGTTAGTTCGCCGTGTTTTCCCCCAAGAGGATCTGTCCGGAGGAAAACTATTCTTACGAGCGCGAAACGGAAACGAGCGGCAAACGCCGATGCGAATTGTGCGCATTAAACTCTTGGCCGCGCGGTAATTAAGTTAAATAACGGAATTTAGCGTACGATGTAAAACCGGCCGCCGCGACAGGGAGATTCGAAATTAATGAACGCCCCTGAATTCGCAATGCGCTTCAGGGGCGCGCGTAATGATCGAACGAACGTGAGGCGAGATCCGCGGATCCAGCCTGGCTCGTAAAAATGCGGCCGCTGAATTCCTCGGCACACGCACTTCCTGCGCGCGCGAGTCGTATTGGGATTTCCGCGGAAACATCAGGAAAACCTGAACATCGCGTCGTCCGGCTGCCGGGTGGCCGGATTATGGGCAAATTCGCGCGACCGGAAGGCTCCGGCCAGCGGTGGGAACAGGTGCGCCAACGAGTTTCCGGACTGCATTTATGACCGACGGTGTACTCGTTCCTGGCGCGCAGTAAATTCGCCCGACTAAGAGTCTCGCGGATAGCACGGCTATTCCGTCGACGTCAGATATGCATAAGCGTGCGAAAGAGCGGGTCGCAAAAAATTTCCGACGAAATTTAGAACCGACTTACGTGCGCGCGACTAAGCCCGAGGACCTTTCCTCGCGCGCGTGTACTGAGCACGAAATATGGTAAACGGCGACAGTGCGACAAGGAAGTAATTGTTGGTGAGCAAGGTTCCTTTGAAAGTTGCGTAACTTATCCGAAAGATTTATTATTGTTCATTTTCCTAGGCTTTAGAATTGGAGAATCGGTCTTGTGTATAATTTATATCGATGAAATTTGATAAGAACAATATTCTTGCATTATATCCTGATTTCGACTATGTCGGGACACATTGAAAATGATTGTAATATCTTACTGCCGCATGTTACAGATTCCTGTACTGATCTTTCTCGAAGATGCGATCCAAGGCGAGTCGATCACGGCTGTCGAAGTTATTCAATTCGACTTTCTCGCAGAAATTGAACAAAATTCACCCTGTTACTTATCTTACACCCCATCTACCGCGTATCGACGAGAAATCACTATCTTACCGATCGTGACCTCGATTAACCAGGCAGACATACGTACACCCTGAACGTAGTCCATCAGCCTCATCAACGGCAGTTCGCTCGACGGCACGTACAGGATATCGCGTCATTAAATTGCATTTGCATATCACTGATCCGATGAATGGGGGCTCGGCATGCCTCGGTGAAGCCAATTAAAATTGACAGGGCGGCTCGACGGAACTCCACTTTTTTCCTCCTGTCCTTCGCGCGAGCACACGGTTATCGGCACGTTACAGCCACTGGGCTTAAACGGCTTGCACGGGGTCGCACGCGGCATGTCACTTCGACGTATCGAGACCTCGACCGCTGCCAGCGAGATGCATCGTGAAAATGCACTTTTACGCGAGAGCGCGCGTCGCGGGGGCGAGGAAGACTGCCGAGGCAGATCGATGGAACAGGGAAACGGAAAAACAAATTGGGCCGACGCGACGCGCTCTTTCGCGTCAATAGGCACGATAGCGAGGTGCGTGGCTTTCGTTCTCGGCACGGATACGCGCGCGAAGATACAATGTACAGTTTTGTCGAGCCTGTGGGAACTCTCGCGCGGCGTACACGTGTCGCGCTTGCATATTTTTTACGTTCCCTCAATGACTAGTGTCTCCGGAGGGTATAGATGGCGGGGGTGGGTATCGTTTGATGAAGAGAAAATAATACTTTGTGCGACAGTGTTCCAGCGACAGAATGTATGGCCTGAGGTAATAACTTGACTATGAGTTTGATTATAGTTTTGTTGAGGAAGTAGATGTTTTTGTGTTACCTTCCGAAGATTCTAAACGTGTGTATGGGTATTGTCTGCGCTTGTACGTATTATACAAGTAGCCCAGGTTTGAATTGAAAACGGGTACGGCACTGTCCTTAATATTTAACCGATCCAACACATCGTTATCCGCGTTCGGTTGCGCGTTGTTTTCGAAAATACACGAGGCAGCATTATTACGCTTGTTTCAATTAAAACGTCACTTCGAATATCGAGAACGATAATATGAGCCCGCCGTCGTCGTCGCGTTAACCCGTTTCGCGTTGCGAATCTGTCCGGGTGTAGTTCGACACGGTTAATTGTTCCTTTTTTCGCCCAGTGTCACTAGTTAACGCGACGCATTGTGCCGGATTTCAGTGTTTGGCCAATCGATTTTGGTTAAGCAGATCGTCAGCAATTACTCGGCATAAATTACGCGTAATTTGACGCCGATGTTACATAATAAATATCAAGGTATTGCCGAAAATATTGGCAAGATAATGGTACGTGTCAGTTAAATGCTGTACAGTGACAAGTTCGCCGTTTTCATGCCGTATGTCTTTACACGCAAAACTCCCCCGACTATTTCCATTTTCCCTTTCTTTGAGGTGAAGTTGACGTCTAAACAGTGATACATACGTTCTCTATAGATTCGTTTTCCCTTTCTGCTCGTGTTTCTTCCGCGTTGTGATGGAAAGAGCGCGCGACGCAATATCGATGCCCATATGAAAATATCGTTCCCCTATCGGGAAGGATATATTGAGTGCGGAGACATGAAGCACGCGCGTGTTCACAACTGGCAATACGTATCCACGATTCGTATACGTTTGACCGTAGTCTCGTGTGAGATAAATGTACACTGCCGGTTATACGTTTAGGATCAACTTTCGAGAAGATAACGAAGAATTATATCAAGATTTGTTCAAGGAAGTATCGTAAAACAATGAATGCAATATTTTCTTGATTACGGGCAGAATGAAATTGTTATAAAAATAATCCTCGCTTTACTACATTTTAAAATAAAGCACCGAATTAGTTGATCCCAAACTTACGGTCGGCATTGTAAATGTGTAATAATGTTCAAGGTCTTCGAATTTGCAGTAGTTATGATTCCGTACATAATGTACAAGTAGTAAGCTAATTAATGCCAATCGTGTGGCAGACGATCCAATTTATATGAATGCTAGATAATAGTCTCAAATAATTATGACCCCACAAACAGTACATAAAGTAGATAATCGATTATTGGCAATTATGTAGGTAACAATTGAATTTTAATGATTATTGGACTTACCAATGCTGGGCACAGTCGAGTCTCGAGCACTGGTACCTTTCTCAGCAGATTTACAAGCACAGGATCACTGCAAAGGAAAGCACCATCAGTACAAATAGATATAACCAAGAAATTTGAAATTCAAATAATTTCAATGGAACGACTTAACCACAAGAAAAACGTTTGTAAACGACACCATATTATTAATGTCCACGTTTCTGCGCATGCAGTTAATTAAATGTATGGTAACATTATAATTTGTGTGATTTTCAATCTTACCAAAGTTGTTTGGAACAGTGTGCGGAGCAGGTCACTCTTCTCAGTCGATTTTCAAGCAAGCACACGTTTCCCAGTTGCATCAAAACTCAAGTCGGCTTCTGCAGGACAATAGAAAACGAAATCACTATGAGTTGGAGCACAAAAAAGCAAAGTATCGCAAAATTCGACAAATTTCAACGGAGCGACTTAAACACAAACAAAACGTTTCTAAACGACGTCGTAACATTAATGTCCACGTTTCTGCGCATGCGGTTAATGAAATGTATCAGGAACATTAAAATTTGTATGATGTTCAGTCTTACCAAAATTGTTTGGAACAGTGTGCACAGCAGGTCACTTTTCTCAGTCGATTTTGAAGCAAGCACACGTTTCCCAGCTGCATCAAAACTCAAATCGGCTTCTACAGGACGATAAAAAACGAAATCACTATGAGTTGGAGCACAAAAAAGCAAAGTATCGCAAAATTCGACAAATTTCAACGGAGCGACTTAACCACATACAAAACGTTTCTAAACGACGTCGTAACATTAATGTCCACGTTTCTGCGCATGCGGTTAATGAAATGTATCAGGAACATTAAAATTTGTATGATTTTCAGTCTTACCAAAATTGTTTGGAACAGTGTGCACAGCAGGTCACTTTTCTCAGTCGATTTTCAAGCAAGCACACGTTTCCCAGTTGCATCAAAACTCAAGTCGGCTTCTGCAGGACAATAGAAAACGAAATCACTATGAGTTGGAGCACAAAAAAGCAAAGTATCGCAAAATTCGACAAATTTCAACGGAGCGACTTAACCACAAACAAAACGTTTCTAAACGACGTCGTAACATTAATGTCCACGTTTCTGCGCATGCGGTTAATGAAATGTATCAGGAACATTAAAATTTGTATGATGTTCAGTCTTACCAAAATTGTTTGGAACAGTGTGCACAGCAGGTCACTTTTCTCAGTCGATTTTGAAGCAAGCACACGTTTCCCAGCTGCATCAAAACTCAAATCGGCTTCTACAGGACGATAAAAAACGAAATCACTATGAGTTGGAGCACAAAAAAGCAAAGTATCGCAAAATTCGACAAATTTCAACGGAGCGACTTAACCACAAACAAAACGTTTCTAAACGACGTCGTAACATTAATGTCCACGTTTCTGCGCATGCGGTTAATGAAATGTATCAGGAACATTAAAATTTGTATGATTTTCAGTCTTACCAAAATTGTTTGGAACAGTGTGCACAGCAGGTCACTTTTCTCAGTCGATTTTGAAGCAAGCACACGTTTCCCAGCTGCATCAAAACTCAAATCGGCTTCTACAGGACGATAAAAAACGAAATCACTATGAGTTGGAGCACAAAAAAGCAAAGTATCGCAAAATTCGACAAATTTCAACGGAGCGACTTAACCACAAACAAAACGTTTCTAAACGACGTCGTAACATTAATGTCCACGTTTCTGCGCATGCGGTTAATGAAATGTATCAGGAACATTAAAATTTGTATGATGTTCAGTCTTACCAAAATTGTTTGGAACAGTGTGCGCAGCAGGTCACTTTTCTCAGTCGATTTTGAAGCAAGCACACGTTTCTCAGCTGCATCAAAACACAAATCGGCTTCTACAGGACGATAAAAAACGAAATCACTATGAGTTGGAGCACAAAACAGCAAAGTATCGCGAGATTCGATAAATTTCAACGGAGCGACATAACCACGACACATCACTCCGAAACAATGCTCCCGTCAGTCTGGGAATCTTAACCAACAGTCTTGTCGCAGCGAGACCAAAACAGTATACGTACCAGGCACATTTTCCTCAGCAGACTTTCGAACAGAATCATTCTCCTCATTCACATGCAAACCAATATCAGCGTAAGCAGCACGATCGAAATCGGAACATCAACAGCAAAGGCACGACAAGCTGAAATTGTGACGAAATTTGAACGATTTCGACGGAACGACCAAACCACGATGCACAATTTTCAAACGCGACTAGCAAACATCGAGGAGTAGTACTTACCCGCGCCACCAGGTGGCGCCTCCGTCTGTGTGTCGTTTTGCAAATTTTGTGTCGTTGTCGCAACGATCCGTTGAAATGACTTGAATTTCGCGATACTTTGCTTCCTCGTGCTCCAGCTAGCACTGATTTCGTTTTCTTTCATCCTGCCGAAGCTGCTTGCGGTTTGAGTTTAATTGCGGAACGTGAGGCTGCCCGCAATGTGACGTGAAAAATGACGTTGGTCAACGCACTGCTACTGTTGTCAGTGAACGCGGTAAGAAGGATGCTCGATTTGTCAGCGCAGCCTGCTGCTTACTTCACGCGTCTGCAGGTGGCGCCAGATCGCGTTGTCGATGTTTCGACGTTTAGTGTCGCGATCATATCGCTCCGCTACATTAACGTATAACCATTGCCGGTTCAGTTTGTTGTGTTGTGAAAAAGTGCTTTCAAGTTCGGGTTCGATCGGAAAAGACGAGAAACGTGCTGAGAAACATGACTTGGTTGCTGTTCCAAATGACTTTCGGTAAGATTCACAATTATCGAGTTCAATTGTTCTCGATCACTTAGTTAACCTCTCACGCGCGAACGTGTCACTGTTGTGGCGGTGTCGTTTAAGAATTTCGTGTCGTGGTTATGTTGCACTGTTGAAACTTACTGAATTTCGTGATTTCGTAGTGTGTTATCCTTTCCCTGATGGCGATTTCGCTTGCAGTCGTGCTGTTGAAGCTGTTGTCGCTTGGAGTTTGGCTGGAGAAGGTGATCCTGCTTGAGAATCTGCTGAGAAAAACAACGGTGTTCCAGATGCTGCTTCCAGTGGTTTCGGTGAGTCTTGCAATCATCTGGATTTTTATCGACTTGTTTCCTGCAAATTGCATTGTTCATATTGTTACTGAGATGCGCATTATTCATCGATCGAACAATTGAATTGTTTACATCGCATATGTCATATGAGATCACACTATTTTCCACGCTGTATATCTACAACACCGATATACAGATGCTTACATAGTGTGTCGTAATTACAATATCACATCATGCAAATATCAATTGTAATCTTGCAGCAGATGCAGCTTAGGAAACCCGATGTTTATATATTGCATATTCTTTGCAACTGGCGCAACATTATAAAACCTGTGTTTACTCAAAAGAATCGCGGACTTGTATTCGTCACAGAATTAGCAGACCTTCCCCTACAGAGAAAAGCACATTGCTGCCATTATACATGATTTACCAGCGTTTCAAAGAGCGCTTTATGTTTGAACGACGCTTAGAGTGTCACGATATCTCTGGTACACATTGCGTGACTGACGACTGTAAAGGAAATAATATCGTTTCCCCCGCATTGCCCCGACTTTCTCTCTCAGCGCACATTACCAAAGACAATATCTCATAACGCCGCGTAATGCATTATTCTTATCGACTCGCTCTACAGCACAGCGATTCTTTTACCGATGCCGCGATACACAGGCGTGGGCGGATAGTAGAGTTAGCCTTTTGAACGAGTACACGGACCCGCGATAACCGATGATCATGAACCTCGTGCGGCGAGCGGAATAGGAAGTCTGAAAGTCAGAGACTGCCGACCTGACGGCGGCAGCATTTTATCGCGTCGGCCATTGAGCAGTTGACAAAAGAGGATTATTGAAAAATCATTATCCACATTCTCTGGCGCGCGGCATTGGGTCGACAAAACTAGGCGGAGCAGAAGGCGGCTGAGGACGGAGAATGTTCTACACGATTACATGAAGCCAACGTCGACTCGCGCGATGGGGGTGGCTTTCTCTTTTTTTTTTCCTTACCTCGCCCTCGGCGCACCGAATCGATTAAAGGGTGGTACCCGTCCATGCGGCGTATCCTTTCGGGGTAACGGATCATTAGCATCCCCTCATTTAATTTAGATTAGCGGGCCCGTGGGTATAACACCAGCCCGCCAGCGACGAACCACGGCCGAACTTCTCCGCGATTTCCACCACCATCCCTTTCTCTCTCTCTCTCTCTCTCTCTTTTTTTTCCAACCCCATCCTCCGCTCTCTCCCGAATCCCGTCGAAGAAACTTCTTCCGCCCGCCACTTTGTTTCGTCGGGCGCATAATATCATGTAGATGCGCCGTGTCGTTTCGCCGCGAATGGAAATTCGCCCATTTCGCAGCGGAAAGTGTTTCGATAGAAATTCAGCGGGGGCGGTCGAGGGGTGCGTTCTTCGACGACACGGCGTGGGGGGGGGGGGGGGTGAGGGGGGGGGGGGCGAGAGGTTAGAATCGTTTCCACGTGGCGATAGTGGTGCCGCGCCGCACACGTATCGAATATAAAGGGTGAGATAAAAAGACGCGCGACTGTTCGCCGCTGCAATGATAACGGCGCGAGAAGGGTGGGGGAGGACGGCGTTTCTCTCGAATTGAGAATCTGGACCGGCGGTGCCGAGATTCGAAGGGGAGAAAATTATTTGACCTCCATGACCCGGTCGGGAATCGCAATGAGCTTCGGCGGGAGAATTGATCGGGAAGCTGGTTAATTTCGCCAGACCGCCGCCTCTCGAAGAATATTTCGTGCTCTGTGAACGCGCCGGACTTGCCATGCATAGGAGCTGAAGACGATAAATTCGGTTACGCCGTTATAGACGAATCTTGAACGACTCTCCGTCTTCGCGCGGAGAAATTTATGCGTTTTTCAAATACGGTGGAGTTACTCTTTTTTTGGATTGCGTCGTCTTGCTTGGCTGTCGTTGTGTCAATTTGAATCGGTGAATGGTCGTTTCATTTACTTAGTTCTGTTCTTAAGACTGTTGGGGTTAAGTTCCTATTTTTCGAGGCGAAGTAAAGTTTTTTTGAGATAGCTTGTCGCTCTTGGTCTCGTCTGAAAGAGTCTCGAGAAATCTTCAAACAGTCTAATACCATTTATATGCTAAGTCTTATATATTATTCTATCGGAAATCATCGGTGCGAGGCAAAACAAAATGTTTAACTTTTTCACTATTTTTTGACCGTATCTCTTCTTGTCATTCTGGGACGAAAAACGTGAGACTTTATAAAATAATCAAAATGTTAGAAAGTTGTTCCCATGATTCGACCACTCCAATTATAGAGATTAGTTGGTGATCGATTGATAGTAAATATGCAATATTAGCCTAACAAGTACCTATTATTACAGTTACAAAGAGGGATAAGTTTCCTGCTATGATTAAAACATACAATCAAATCTAGTTAATAAAGTCATATGTACTTTCGTTTTACTTCCAGCCAATTATTACCCTAGTAAGACTATGAACACAATTAGAAACATATAAACGCAAATCTCTGATTTACCACAGCCGTTACGGTATTGTAAGTAAGTTTTTCACTGTAGACTTATTAATACTCAGCCCGTGACGTGACAAACGGTCTCTAACGGTTTCTAGCATACGTAGACGATCTCGGTCCAATGATAGCTTACCCTGCATATCCCGCAGATGATAAACCTTCGATAAACGACTTTACTTGTACTCTAAACTCCCATCTTCGTCACACCTTCATTCAAACTCCACCCTAAAGCCTGTCTACACGAATGCCGTGCAAAGTTCGAACATCAGGTCGAAAAAAAAGAAGTTAATAAGATCTGGTGGACGGGCATGCACGTGCACCGTAAAACGACCAGAAAACGGCATCGACAATTAATGCGGAATGTGTCCGTGCCGGCATCGCAGTATCGAATGCGATTATCATAATGCACCTTAATTCGATGAACGTCCGCTTGGTAACGGGTCGCGCGTAATTGCACAAACACTGAATATCAAAGCCGGTCGCAGGGTGCGCGTGCACGTGCGCTTTGGGCTGGTGCGTGGGTGTGTTGCACGGCGCATAGATTTACACGCGTGAGCTCGGCTGGTGTGCGTCGAGCGTCGGCGTATGCTCGAAGTGCATGCACTCGTCGGTAGCACAAGCGCGCTGGCGCACTCGTACATCACGTGTAACGTGCGCGCCAGCCGATTGGAGTACTTTCGCGTCCCCTACCCCGAAAAACGACCGACGCTCCAACCGCAAAACCATTCGGCCAAGTGGACGCGCCGATAGGCGAGCGTTTCGTCCACTCGATTCATCGGCCGAGAGAGACGCGTCTGTGCCGCATCAAAATCCGTTCTTCCGCCCGCGAGATTTTTTTCCCCCGTCCTTCTTCCCGCTGGACGCTGCTCTGTCGTGCTCTCGCTATTTTCGTCCGGCCCGATCCTTTTTTCTGTCCTTCGCTTGCGCTACCTCTCTCTCTGCTCTCTAACTCTGTCTCTTTCTCCGCAATTTTTTCTTCCGCTCACAACATACGCGTCCAGGCTCTTGCCGTCGCATAATTGATAACAGCAGCGTTCGCATTCGCGGAATTCCGTAGGCAATAAACGTCGCGCGGGCCGCTGCTGCCTTAATTTTGCCCGGAATCGTCGATAGGAATGATTGAGCACGAACGCACCCTGGGTGTCGACCCCCTACCTCTCCCGCGGATCTTCCGTTCGGTGCACAAGGCTCGTGGACCGAGTGGCGCAGTACATAATTTTTTTTTTAATGTCTCTCAATTGAGCGAACCGTAATTTACCGTATGGCTTGGCGGGGTTGTGTGAAATGACTCGAGACGATTGCGTGAATGCGTCGGGGACAGAGGAGAGTCATCAGTGGGCCGTCCGAATTTCTCGTCGCCCGTCCTCATTTTTTCTCCCCCCGTGGTGTGCCAGTGTGACGCCGAAAGACGAAGGCTCCTGCGAGAGCGAGCCCGGATGTGGTATTTATCGTTAATTCGATTCTTCGCATTCGGCGAAGCGCTATCCAGTTTTCCATTTTTCGCGCCCGCTTCGCCGGGCAAATTTAATTGCTCGCCCGCCAGCGCCGATAAGTACTCTCATGCCGATTCGGTCCGTCGAAACAAATTGAAATTGCACGGTGCCGACTTGAATTTTCATTCGCAGCATCTCCCCGCGCGCTCGTACATTAATTTATTAGCCCCGAACGTGATGAAGGACTGGGCGTGAAATTGATTTATTCCAATACATTAGCAACATTTTGTTGTACGCGCTTCTGAATAAGCGGGCCGCCGTCGGCCGTCGCGCTGCTTGCTGGGGGTATAATTAAATAAATGCGAACTCCGGATCCTTCTTCGACGCGCGTCGTTGCGCGCCATTTTTCTTACCCTCGTCGCTCGTCCGCGTCCAGGGCGCCCTCGGCTTTTCGGCGCAGACTTTATCGACGATCGGCGCGGTTCGGCACGGCAAAAGAGAGTTTCTCATTAACCAATCAACGAATTTTTGATTCAATAGTCGAGGCGCGTATGTGAACGTGGCGCGCGATACATAGGAATATAAATCCTATTTAATTAACACTGGATCGGTGCAAACAAATAACACTCTCCCCTGGCTCATCCGCCTGCTGATACCCTCCCTCCTCTTTTTTGTGCTCCGCACCGCCACCGGTAACCTCCCACTTCCGATATTGCCGAATGATAAAGAGCCGGTTAATTGCAATTAAATCAACAAACGCATAAAATGCCTGCATTCCGATCCGCCTGCACCCGGGGCATTTAAAATCGCGATAATACGACCGCGATGCTTGTACACAGGCCGGGGCACGCATGAATAGGGACCACGGCCATTCTGCTTCTCAACATTAATGTACGACGGAATAATAACATTGTTCTAGAATATTGGAACAATTCCCTTCACGATAATTGCGGGATTATCGTACGGGTAGTGTCAATTTAAATGACAATCATGGGACAGTGTACTTCTCGTGACAGCGGCGGTAAAAGATACAATTTTCAGCCGAAAAATCATGTAGGCTCAACCAGACAGTTGTTGCAAGTTACCAAACTGTAGAGACTCTGTAATCAGTCAGGAAATAGTCAAGAAGATTCGGTCGACGGCGCCATTTTTCAATCAAATGAATGCAATAGCAAATCGTGTTTAAGTTGTACAGAGTACAAGGTAACACAGATACTCCTGCTAGATTTAGTACTTTTTTTCAAAAATGCCGGCACCAATAAAAATCGGCACGTTTACATCGTGATAGCGATGCTAGAGTCTCTATCAAAATTGAGTCAGCTCCACTCCTACAATCAAACAAAGCAGACATTACCATTATTTTAATACGTAGAACTAGAACAAGTTTTTACCATGTGGACCCAGTAAATTTTAATATTCTTAGATAAGCACAATACAAGTACATACAAAATATACCACCTAGACCAAGTTATTGTATTAAATATTAGTGTAAATATCCATTGTAGCCCTGATGATGGCTACGGAAAGTAACCGAAACGTTGGCCTAATAAGAACATACTGAATAAATAACTCCAAATATTGCTCATAGTACCAAAAATTCGAGTGGAACTTTCTCATTGAAAAACAGAGCAAACAATCACACGCTTCAATTAACCGCGCGAGGACAGAATTTCCAATCCGGCCAAGTTTTCGCGTAAACGACCCATTTGCCGCGGTATCGAGACTTAATTACCGGAGATCTCGGTTTATTAGTGACAGCGCGGCGGGTTAAGAACGGATCAGGCGGCGTATTGCGATACAAGAGAGAAGTTGTCGATGGTGTCTCGCGAGGGGCTGACGCAGGAAGGACGCGGAAGACGGTAGCTGGAAATTCGAAATTCTAGCCGGGGACACTCGCGAGGAGAGAAGTTTGCGAAGGAGTTGTTTACGCGAAGTTGCCCTCGTCGCTAACCCCTCGCACGGGGGTGGATGGCAAAGGCTTGCCTCGAGGCGCTATAAAATACCAGTATAAATGTTGTCGCTGTATTAAAACGCTGAGAGCCCGAGCGAGCTGCGCGCACGTACCGGGTGCCTTAAGAAAATCCGACGACGTCGTCTGCCGGCGCGCAAACCAATTTCCGTCGCGAGAGAATAGATAATCTTCCGGGCTGGGGGGTGGGTGGGCGGTTGCTTAAGCGTTCCGTTTCGCGCGGCTTCTGATACCCATTCCGCGCTCACTCCGTCGTGCGTCGGTGCTGAGATTTTTTTTTTTTTTTTTTTGCGGCAAGCGCGACCTTCTGTTTCGCGGCATGCGCGAGAGTCGAGCCTAATTTCATCATTGGCCGCCTTCGCTGCCGAACGCACCCTTTAATTACTCCGCGGCCCCCTCTGGAAAATTAAGAATTCGACGCAATAAATAACCTTTTAATCAGCGGATTCCTCACCAGCCGTACCGAGCGCAACTGGCGAGCGGGATGGGCCGGGAGTCGGGGTGGGCAGGGCGCAAATTAGAGTCCCGGGCGCGCTATCTTTTCGCTATTATCTTAACCCCTTTTCTCCCGAATTTATCGTCTCTAACAATTAATTGGTGGGGTCGATCGGTACCCGGAAAACGCGATTACGAGGCAAACGCTGCGGCGCGGGAGTAAGGCGGAGGACAGTAAATAAGTATAATGACTGTACAACGTAACTTCCGCTTTTCTGCAGTGCTGCGCTCATAACTCCGAGGCTCAGACGAATGAGATGCCTGATCGAACGAAAATGCCGCGTAAATCGCTGAAAATTAACAGCCTCGTCTTTACGGCCATTTTTCACGGCGTGTAAAGTTCGTCAAGGAGAGAACGCGATTGTTACGAGCCACGGCACTGGCGTGGCAAGGAGGATATTCTCGTAATATTGCCAGTGCGTTAGGATCTTGTAAGAGATCTCTCTCTCTTTCTTCGTGACACCTTTCTCACGGTTCCTTGTTCTCTCTCTCTCGAGATCACGCGTCACCAGTTAAAAGGGGGATTGAGGGGGAGCGGATTACCTTCCTCAAGCCTCGGCAGTTTTACCTGCTGCACCTCTCGGAAAGTACGGTGGTGAGGGCGATGACCCAGACCTCAGCTGATTTTTCACAGCGGCACCCTGGGGTATCTGTCTCGATATGAATACCTGCAAAGGCCTTAACTGATATTGCACAGCGGCACCCCTTGGAAATTTCAGGTTAGAGAAAATTATGATTTCTTTTGGCTCGTTGGTTCCCTTGAGCGGTAAAGGGAGACCTTGTTCGTAGGATTCGAGTTCTAGACGATTAAATAACGAGATGGCAAAGAATTATGGAAAACAATTAAATAGATTATATTGAATAAAATAAATACACACAAAGTAGTTAAATATAACAAATACAACGATAATTCAACTACTATTTCTAATAACGTTAATAAAATACGACGCGAACAAATTAACAGAATACGATTGATGACTATGTGACCGCGCACTTTTTATAGATCGAAAATGCGCGAGATCGCGAACGCGATCTATTTTAATCGCCGCGTGATTTTATTCGCGTCTCTGTTGTGCGCGCAAATGTATCGCGGCTGACCGTGTGGTGTTACACGTCCGCACGGCTTGTTTACTTAGACAGGTTCGGACTCTAGAAGAGAGAGACGACTATATGTTACAGCTGGGCAGGGCAATGAACTTGCTTATTTTAGGTAAGATAAATGTATATTCTGGTAGAAAAATGTACATGAAGGGTCTTTTAGTCGCACGATTACTGAGGTGTCATGACACGCGTGTTCGCAATGTATTTCGGCTGTCTAATATATATATATGTCTTCGCGATATGCGGACTGCGAGACTTTTGCTCCGTTCGTGCCCTGATGCAATTATTTAATCGTATATAGATATCGATTCTAATAGGGTTATCAGTAGGCCCCAGTTCCTACTGATTTAGACATAACCACGTGTAACCTTGGCCGGTGTTTGGGCGGGGCAGGCACACGAGTCGTCGTTATTCCCTTTAAAATAAAATAATCTGCGGAGAGTACAGATCGTAGGTGTAGATTCGGCCGGGGTTTAGGCGGAGGAAATCACACCACGATTGTCACTCTTTACTGATTCTACTCTATTAATGACTCTACGCGATTAATAGGCACGTTACTTGACCGTTTCCTGATTTTTATACACGTGAGCGTTTCTCGCAATGCCGCAGGACGGTTGTGTCCAGACGACTCCCAATTGGGCGCATATAAACAGGTGAGCGAGGTGAGACTCTATGCTACGGTTTCGCTAAGGCGGGTTTGCCTTCCTGAATTCTATCGTTTTAGCGGTACTTGACTCAATCAGTGTAACACCAGAATTGGTACTGAGCCTGTGCCTCGCATCCCCTTTTATATCCCTTCAGCAGTGGAGGCCCCCGCGAGAGCTGATTTGCCGATGAACACGGGCGCTCTCTACTGGTTCGTGATATGACCTGACGTGATCCCTCGCGGAGTTAGTGGTGGGGAGGACCTTCACTGCTGCTGTGTTTTAGACGGACTGGGAATAGGCGACACGGGTAAATGTACGGTTACAATTAGAAATGCAAGTTTTGGATTTGAAGGAAAGAGCTAAATTTGAGAATCTAAGACTGCACACAGAAGTGTGGCAAAACGACTAAGACTAGAGTCGCTCGGAATACGCACAAGTTATTCCTTGCAGTAAGCACGGTCAGCGAAAAGATACTCTTTTCTGCAGCTGACTGAGACTCAGATTTCAGACTAGAGACGCTCGGAACACGCACAAGTTGTTCCTTGCAATGAGAACAGACGGCGAAAAAGACACTTTAGTGATCCTGGAATCACTCTTTTCTCTAAGTACGTAACGCTCGGGAATTTCTAACGCAGACCCTTACACGGTCTTTTTCTGTAGCAATCTGAACTAGTGAGGCCGGTCGGATGCCTCTTTTGTAGGACTAGATGGTCGGCACGTTCCTTTTTCTTTTAAAATAATGATGACAGGGGTGTAAGCGCCTCGGCGCCTTTTGGCCGGTCGCGTTGTTATGAGCGGTCTTCTGCATGCATGACACGTCACATCTGACCATGGTGCCACAGTTAATGAGTGGATATATAGTTCCGGGTAACTCTTGCCATTTGCCACACTTGCCCACTCCACGCACTTTACGCAAAAAGTTTCCGACCAATCCCTCGGTCCGTAGCACACCGAAAATATGTTTCCACGATTGTAATATCCCTCTACACTTAGACCTCTCATTGTCAAGCCGTACTGACTCATACACACCCAAATTCACGTGTGCGGCCCGGGCCCTAGAGTGTGACCGCACATTTTAAATAGATCGAAAATGCGCGAGATCGCGAATGCGATATATTTTAATCGCCGCGTGATTTTATTTGCGTCCTTATTGTGCACGCAATTGTATCGCGGCTGACCGTGTGGTGTCACACGTCCGCACGGCTTGTTTACTTTTTAGACAGGTTCGGACTCTAGAGGAGAGAGACGAATATATATATCAGCTGGGTAGGGCAATGAACTGGCTTATGTTACGTAAGATAAATGTATATTCTGCTAGAAAATGTACATGAAGTGTGTTTTAGTCGCACGATTACCGAGGTGTCATGACACGCGTGTTCGCAATGTATTCGGTTGTCTAATGTATATATATGTATCGATATGTTTTCGCGATATGCGGACTGCGAGACTTCTGCTCTGTTCGTGTCCTGATGCAATTTTAATTATGAATAAATCTCGATTCTAATCGGGTGATCAGTAGGCCCCAGCTCCTACTGATTTAGACATAACCACGTGTAACCTTGGCCGGTGTTTGGGCGGTGCAGGCACACGAGTCGTCGTTATTCCCTTTTAAAATAAAATAATCTGAGGAGAGTACAGATCGTAAGTGTAGATTCGGCCGGGGTTTAGGCGGAGGAGATCACACCACGATTGTCACTCTTTACTGATTCTACTAATGACTCTATGCAATTAATAGGTACGTATTGACCGTTTCCTGATCTTAATACACGTGAGCTTTTCTCGCAGTGCCGCAGGACGGTTATGTCCAGGCGACTCCCAACTGGGCGCATATAAACAGGTGAGCGAGGTGAGACTCTTTGCTACGGTTTCGCTAAGGCGGGTTTGCCTTCCTGATTTATATCGTTTTTAGCGGTACTTGACTCAATCGGTGTACTACCAGAATTGGTAATGAGCCTATGCCTCGCATCCCCTTTTATACCCCTTCAGCAGTGGAGGCCCTCGCGAGAGTTGATTTGCCGATGACCACGGGCGCTCTCTACTGGGTCGTACATGACCTGCCGTGATCTCTCGCGGAGTTAGTGGTGGGGAGGACCTTCACTGCTGCTGTTTTTTAGACGGGCTGGGAATAGGCGACACGGGTAAATGTACGGTTACAAGAGTGGGGACATCCCCTCTCCAGGCATCCATTCCTTTATATTCTTTTCATCTAGGAAGAACTCGGCCTCGTCTTCTTCCTTTTCTTCCTTTATTTCAGGTGGCGATACTTGCGTGCTAACTTCCTTTCCTCGAAACTTCCGAGTCTGGGTGGTTTGTCCTTTCCTTGATTGGCCTTGACTCGGGCGATAATTACCGATGCGGATCAAAGTCCCATGTTGGTTTGCATGGATCCATCGCCCCGATTGTCCTGTCTGCATGATGAACGTGCGAAATCCCTCGTTCCGTTCCGTTTGTGTGAACACATCTTTTCTTGTTGCCATTTTATTGACGACTGATGTTTTAATCTGACGAATTCCCGGACTCGTCGGAGGAGGGAGAGGTGTTGGTGGTGGTACCCCCTCGCTCCCCCTTGCTGATGCACAGCCGGTGTAGGCTCTTTTCAATTTATCGTGGTGTTTACGCAGGAGCTTACCGCCGGGTCCTTTTAGCGTGACATTATGTCGGTCGGTAATATCTACGATATGATAAGGCCCGACATATCGAGGATCTAATTTATGTATCCTAGGTTCCTTCAGAACGTACACAGCATCCCCCTCCTTGTATGGTACGGGATTCATTTTCCCATCGTAATAGTTTTTTGAACGGTGTTTTGCCTGATTTAATTTGTCAGCTGCTCGATTTCTGTTGCGGCATAGTCCGCCGTTCAGGGTTAGGACGCTATACGGCGACTCTTCGCGCACACTCTCGAATGTTCTCGATCATTCGCGTTCATTCTGGAAACTTCCAGGCATCACCTTTCCTCAATGCGGCATGGCAGCATCATTTCATCCGGCAACGCTCTCGACCAATTACCTGCTTTTCCTTCTGTCCTGTCGTCATCACCTGCCAATCATAAGTCATTCCCCACTCTCGTCTCCCGAATTACTCGGCGGCGCGTCCGCACGCGTCCCGCGAGGAGGCAGATTTCTTTGCGATGTGCAACGACATGCACGCAAGCGTCACATATATTATCTAATTTATTGTATATCAAGTAGAGATAGTTATAATTAGGACAAAATAAACTCTGTGAACACCAACAAGCCAGTCGAATACTTCACGGCGATTGGAATCCTAAACGAGATCCACAAAACGTTAATTCGTCGACGGATCACCCTTCACGCAACATATTATGGTCCTTCGAGCCGGATTCGAACCAGCGACCTATGGATAATGGTATCACGGAGAAAAGCAAGCAACGATAACACCAACGTTGCTAGAAGAAGGCCTTCACTTTGGTGAAGCCACAGCACGCGTCGACAACGACACGGGCCGCCATTGCCCGGCGTCGAACGTTCGCACGAAAGACGCATCACTCACGACGCCGAAACTACGCCACGCTGCTTGCAATCTGCAAATCCAGGCGGATTAGTCAGAGGAAAGCAGGTAGAAGACATCACGAAAGCTCTAGAAGGAGGCCGCATCAACGGTGCAGCCATAGCACGAGTCGACAACGGCACGTGCATCCTCTGCTCATCGAACGCGCTCGCACAAAGGAAGACGCCATTACACACGACGACGAAGCCACGCCACGCTGTTACTACGCCGAAGCCACGCCACGCTGTTACAACCATCGAAACCAGGCGCATCAGTCAGGTCAGATCGTTGCTAATTGTGTCACCAATCGTTATGAAAGCTCGCGTATGTGTACTCGTACTTCGTTCAATCACGTATCTCGTTTAACCTCGAATCTCGTCTCACCACGTATCTCGAAATCTCGTCACGAAAGCCTTCAGTCTCTGTCACATCATGTCGGATAGGGAATTGAAAGTTCTGAAAAAGAAACGCGCCGTCTTCAAGGGTCAACTGACCAATTTTAAGAATCATGTAGAGACGTTTCCCGAAACGCTAAATTACACGCTATTACGAACGAAATTAACGCGAATCGAAAAGCTCTTCGCAGAAGTTCTGGAAGTGCAATCTGAAATAGAATGCTTGGATCTCGAAACCGATTATACCGAAGAGCGCTCGGATCTCGAGGATGATTTTGATGAGTGCGCGAGCCACGCGAAAGATTTATTGCAAGCCGAGCCCCTCCCGGACCCGGTCGCGCCGGCGACCGAGGATCACGGCCCGACTGCGACGGGCGTGGTGGTGGAGTCGGACATTAGATTACCGCATATAAATTTACCGACATTCTCCGGTGCGTACGACGAATGGCCCGGCTTCGCTGACCAGTTCAGGTCAACCGTGCACAACAATACCTCGATTAACGATGGCAAAAAATTAACTTATTTGCGTTCTTGCGTGTGCAACGATGCCGCACGCACAATACAATCACTCGGTAATTCGCCTAGTAATTATCCCGTCGCGTGGGCAATCCTGCAACGGACGTACCATCAACCCGCGATAGTAGCAAACAAACACATCGGTGCATTGCTCTCAATCTCCGCGAATCCGCGTACGCATCGCGACCTGCACAGGTTTCTGGCCGATGCAGAAGCCCATTACGAGGCGCTAAAAACCTCAGGCCATCTCACGATCGACAATCTAATAGTATTCATCTTAATCTCTCAACTCGACGCGGAAACGGCGGAAAAATGGAAGGAATCCAAACCCGGAGACTTTCCAACGGTCCAGGATCTTCTCAGGTTTCTTCGCGATAGGTGTAAAATCATAGCACCGTGCATACCGGACGCCGCGTCTCGCCAATTACGCCCAAAAACGGCCACAACGTCACGAAGCGCAAATCCTCCTCAAAAACCGTCGGCGCCCGTCGGTTCGAAGCTCGTATTTTCAACACTGGCGTCACCACGCTGCGCGATATGCACGCAAGAACATTATACCTCCGGCTGCGAAAAACTGACGAGACTAAACGTGCGCGATCGACAGTCTCTCGTCAAACAGTATAAGCTGTGCGTCAATTGCTTGCGACCAGGGCATCCAGCCGTTGAATGCAGGTCCAGCAATTGCAAAAAATGTGGCAAGAGACATCACACGTTGTTACACGTCGATTTCGAGCCCAAACAGTCGTCCGGTCCGTCGTCAACGCAGAGCGAGACCGCGAACAAACCTCGCGAACCTTCGCAACCTCCCGCAACTTGTTGCAGTGCAATCGTGCCATCGGAAGTCTTATTATTCACGGCCATCGTAAATATACAAAATAATAAAGGTGAAGCCTTCTCGTGTAGAGTCTTACTCGACTCATGCTCTCAAACGAATTTCCTCACGAACGCAATGGTCGATAAGTTAAATCTCGTGCGCAAACCCATCGATATTCCGTTGACCGGCATCAACAGCATGGAATCCCGTGTCAAATATTACGTGCACGCGCGCATTCAGTCCAATCACAATAACTTCTCGGATAAGTTAACGTTCTTAACAGTGCCCAGAATCGCTGAGAAACTCCCGTCGCGAACACTCAAGCATGCACACCTCGACATTCCCAAGAATATAAAATTGGCCGATCCGCAGTATTACAAGCCAGCCGACATCGATGGGCTGTTGGGCGCGGAACTGTTTTGCAAATTGTTGTGCGTCGGTCAGATCTCGATCAAGGGTAGCAATGTGTCGTTGCAAAAAACCCAACTAGGATGGGTCATTTCTGGGTCTACACGCCCTAACACCCTTCCAGACCGCTCAAGCTGTCACGTGACGACAGCGAGCAACTTAGAAAACGATATCGCGAAGTTTTGGGAGTGCGAGGAGGGGATCAATACGCGACCGTTATCCCCGGAAGAGGCCGAATGCGAGCGTCATTATGTAGCCACCGCGACGCGTGACCCTGAGTCGGGACGGTATACGGTTTCGCTGCCGTTTCGACAAGACAACCCTCGATTCGAGGACTCGTATGCAATCGCTCTGAAAAGGTTTTACGCGTTAGAGCGGTCACTCGCGCGCGACGCTGATTTGAAGAAGCAGTACACGAACTTCTTACGCGAATACGAAGCAATGTCACACATGACCGAGGTGTCAGTCGCGAATCACTCGGAGGGTTATTTCTTGCCCCATCATCATGTCACCAAAATTACTAGTCTGACGACCAAATTACGCGTAGTCTTCGACGCATCCGCGCGATCTAATAACGGCCTGTCATTAAACGATACACTATTGACCGGTCCGACAATACAAGAGGACGTATTCGCGCTCGTCACACGATTTCGGTCACATCCGTACGTTCTAACAGCTGACATCGCCAAAATGTATAGGCAAGTGTTGGTTCACCCGCGAGACCGTAAATATCAAAGGATCATTTGGCGCGAAAATCAAACAGACCCGTTAAAGGTGTATGAGCTCAATACTGTCACCTACGGCACATCTTCGGCTCCTTACCTAGCGATACGAACGCTCGCCCAATTAGCATCCGACGAAAGCAAATTATTTCCCGACGCGACACGGACGCTACGAAATGACTTCTACGTAGACGATCTGCTGACCGGAAGTCATACCATAGACGAGACTTTACGGTTACGCGACGACTTGATGACAGTAACGGAAAGGGGAGGTTTCCATCTTCGGCAATGGGCCTCAAACGAACGAGCGGTACTAGCAGATCTCGCGGAATGCTCCGACAGTAGCCATTTGTGTTTAGACGTAGACGCAACTACGAAAACCCTCGGAGTCTACTGGAACGCGAGCGACGACACGATCGAATACTCAATTAACAGCCCGACGGTAACTGAAAGGACCACGAAACGATCTATTTTGTCACAAATCGCAAAACTCTATGACCCATTAGGACTATTGGCGCCGGTCATAGTTAAGGCAAAAATCATAATGCAACACTTGTGGCAGCTAAAATTGGAATGGGACGAGTCTATCCCGAGCAGCATTCACACCGCGTGGTCCCAATTTTCCCAGCAATTAGCAAATCTTGAAACGCTCAAAATTTCGCGAAAAATCGTCTTATCCCAACCCACGTCAATTCAGTTACACGGCTTTTGCGATGCCAGCGAGCGCGCATATGGGGCATGTATTTATTTACGGTCAGTGAATAACAATGGTGACGTTCACGTGCAGCTCGTCACCTCTAAGACCCGCGTAGCACCCTTGAAAACAATATCCCTGCCTCGTCTCGAGTTGTGCGCCGCGGTTCTGCTCACCAAATTGTATACAGCAGCACAATTGGCATTAAAATTGTCATTCGGTTCGGTGTGCTTTTGGTCGGACTCGACGATCGCGTTGCACTGGATCAATTCGTCTCCTCACACGCTAAAGACTTTCGTGGGCAATCGAGTGTCCGAAATACAACGACACACCATGCCGCAGCAGTGGCACCACGTGCCCTCAGCTGAGAATCCCGCCGATCTCGCGTCTCGCGGAAGTACGCCTTCCGAATTTTTGGTACAACAAACCTTTTGGCTAGGGGGTCCTACATGGCTTAGTCAAACCGAAAATCATTGGCCCGCGACCATATTACCGACGATTGAAATTCCCGAACAACGCGGAGTCATCACTCTACTCACCACCGTTGAACGACACGACATTCTCGTTAGATACTCCGATATAGGCAAACTGCAACGAGTTCTAGCCCACTGTTTTAGATTCATACACAACGCAACAAACAAGTCTACTAAGCGTAGCGGAACACTAACAATCACTGAATTACAAAACGCACTCACGCGCATACTGAGTCTCGTGCAGCGTGAGGTTTTTTCTGATGAATTACAACGCCTGAACACTAACGCATCCAAGACGAAGGGCAAATCCATTAGCAAATTTGCGCCCTTAAACCCATTCATCGATAGGGACGGACTGATCAGGGTGGGGGGAAGGCTTACAAACGCCGATCTTCCGTTTTGTTCGCGACATCCTGTATTACTGCCCGCATGCCATCACGTCACACAATTAATAATTCGCGAAGTTCATACTAAACAGTATCACGCTGGATCGCAAGCAACTCTCAACGCTGTTAGAGAAACTATTGGCCGATACACGGAATGACAGCTGTCAAGACGGTTGTCAACAAGTGCGTGCGGTGTCGTCGCGTAAAACCGATCGTGTATAATCACGAAATGGGCAACCTGCCCTCTACTCGGGTCACATTCAAGCGCCCTTTTTTAGTATCGGGTGTTGACTATTGCGGTCCCTTCTACGTAAGGGAACGTCGGCATAGGAACTTGAACAAGGTCAAGGTGTATGTTGCCGTGTTCGTTTGTTTCGCGACGAAGAGTGTGCACCTCGAAATCGTCGAAAATCTCACGTCAGAGGCGTTTTTGGCCGCGTTACGACGATTCTTTGCTCGTAGGGGTAAACCCTCTGATATGTACTCCGATAATGCTACCACGTTCGTCGGGGCTCAACGCGAATTACACAAACTTATACACACAGTCGATTTTCAGCAATCGATTGAAACTCGCCTAAAGCAAGAAAATGTTAGATGGCATTATATTCCGCCTCGCTCGCCGCACTTTGGTGGTCTTTGGGAGGCCGCAGTGCGTTCATTTAAGCATCACTTCTATCGCGTAGTAGGAGACACGCTCCTTAGCTATGAGGCGTTGTTGACGTGCGTGACAGAGATTGAGGGAATCTTGAATTCGCGACCATTGACCGCGCTATCCACCGATCCTAACGATTTAAGTGCATTGACGCCGGCACATTTTTTAATTGGTGACACATTTACTAGCTTTCCCGAACACGATCTGACTGACATCAAGCCCGCTCGGTTGTCCATCTGGCAACAAGCACAGCAGCTCAAGCAGCACTTCTGGAAGAGGTGGTATAAGGACTACCTGCACCAACTGACGGTGCGACGGAAGTGGCACTCTGGCGACCCAACCGGACTGGACGTCGGAACTCTGGTCACCATCAAGGAGGATAACATCCCTCCTATGCGCTGGCCTCTCGGCCGCGTGATCCAGACTCACCCTGGAGATGACGGCGTAACTCGCGTCGCGACTCTACGAACAGCGTCAGGAGAATGCAAGCGCAGCGTCAAACGGCTGTCGCCGCTTCTTTGGAACGCCGACCACGAAGACAATTAGTTGTAGTATTGATTGTACCACTCGAACAGCAACGCTGTACTTTGTTTATGATAGATTAAGCATAAGTTTCATTTATTACTTTGTTTGCGCTAGATTAAGCATGAGCTATTTCGTTCCCTTTACTTATAGTAGATTAAGTATAAGTTTATTTGTTACCGCTTTCATTCTTTTTAGATGTATTTCTTTCGTTACATTTAAGATTAGACATTAATTCGCGTTCATTTTTCTTTGAAAATCTTCATCTCCGCGTACGGTTGAACGCAAGCCGTTCAAGGGGGGCGGTATGTTGCGGCATAGTCCGCCGTTCAGGGTTAGGACGCTATACGGCGACTCTTCGCGCACACTCTCGAATGTTCTCGATCATTCGCGTTCATTCTGGAAACTTCCAGGCATCACCTTTCCTCAATGCGGCATGGCAGCATCATTTCATCCGGCAACGCTCTCGACCAATTACCTGCTTTTCCTTCTGTCCTGTCGTCATCACCTGCCAATCATAAGTCATTCCCCACTCTCGTCTCCCGAATTACTCGGCGGCGCGTCCGCACGCGTCCCGCGAGGAGGCAGATTTCTTTGCGATGTGCAACGACATGCACGCAAGCGTCACATATATTATCTAATTTATTGTATATCAAGTAGAGATAGTTATAATTAGGACAAAATAAACTCTGTGAACACCAACAAGCCAGTCGAATACTTCACGGCGATTGGAATCCTAAACGAGATCCACAAAACGTTAATTCGTCGACGGATCACCCTTCACGCAACAATTTCTTATTTCACTCATTCCTGTCAACAGTTTCATTAATTGAGTGCCGTACGTCGGTAGATCGGTGCCGGCGTAGGCGCTGGGTACACAGGCAGGCCTTCCAAAATCCAAATATCAGCTCATGCGGGGTGAAATTCGTGAACAGACGTGTTGTAGGAAAACATGGCGTAGGGAACGAGCAGGTCCCATTCTCCTCAGTCCCTCAGATAATGTTTCAAATATTCAATTAGTGTTATATGAGTCCTCTCCAGCGAGCCATTCGTCTGAGGTCGATATCCAGACGTGGTGATCTGCTCAATCTCGAATTGTTGTGCTAACTCGACCATCACATGGCCGATAAAACTCGCCCCACGGTCCGATAGAATACTTTTCGATGCTCCATAAAATGCAATAAAATGCCGAGAGAAGGCGTCGGGTATCGTGGTTGCCTTCGTATCGGGGATCGGTACTGCGACACAATATTTTGTCAAATTGTTCTGCATTATGCACGCCGTTTTGTCATTCATCGGATCTTCGGACTCGTACGAATCAAATGCAGCTGATGAAGGTGCGGCCGGGATGTTGATAAGGGGGCTAATGCTTCCTGGATCCTCGTCCTCTTGTTCGGCGGGGCTCGCTGCCTCCCGGATTAATCCATCATCTGGGTCAGATATTTTGGATTCCGAAATCCTCCTCCGTTGCTTTAGTTTCTTCTCCCTCTGATGGAGGGGGAACGGGCTGCTTCCTCGGCCTACCCCTTCGTCCGGGAAGGTGATCCCGTGGTGGGGGCGGAATTGGTTGCACCACACGTGTTCTTCGGCGGCAAGATATTCACGCACCCTCTCCTCAAGACCTTCACACGTTGCGCGACACTATCGTTATTTATGGTCTCGGGAGACAATGGTAGACAAGCCACTGGATTTCGCGATAATGCGTTCGCGTTTCTATTCACCTTTCCTTCCTTGGGCACTACCTTGTATTCGCACTCAGCGAGACGCAATCGCCACTTCACGAGACGCGATGTCGGGTCTTTTACGGAGTGTAGCCATACGAGGGGGCGGTGATCCGTTATTAATGTGAACTTTGTCCCGAAACATATGGTCGAAAATACTACACCGCATAGACCATTGCAAGACACTCTTTCTCCGTCGCCGAGTAATTCCTTTCGGCTCGATTCAAACTCCTGGAGGCGTAGGCGATGGGCAGGTCGCTTCCAACTTCCCCTTGACTGAGTACTGCTCCCAGTGCATATTCGGAAGCATGGGTGGTGATAACGAACGGCTGTGAAAAGTCCGGATATTGCAGGATGGGTTGCTCAGATAGTTCTTTCTTTAATTGTTGGAAACTTTCTTCCTGTTCCGGTGTCCAGTTGAAACGGACGCCCTTTCCCAGTAGCTTGTGACCGTGACACGTCACAAACTCCCTTGGCAATTGCGGATGGGCACTCTGAAGGAGTAGCGAATCCCTGTGGCAATGACCGAGGAAAAACAAAAATAAGTACGAGATAGTTGTCACTGACTATTTAGTGGGCACGTGTGAAATGCCCGTGGATTCGAACCACTAGGCGACAAGAGGCAGTGTAATAAGTGGGTTTTATACGTTTCTGGTAAAATGTGTGTATATTCTGTCAGAGATACATGCCGTGGTACAGAATATGTGTAAACGCGATCGTGTGCGTGATGCAATGCGTGCGACAAACTGCACGTATTGCTGGTCGGCAATGTATGTATGATCTCTACACAAAGATTCTCGCGAGTTTACGTACGCGCTCTGTGTTTATGTATGTGTATATGTCCTATTTACATGCCGATATTGCACACACAGGTGCTTATACGAATCGCCGGGAACGACGGCCGGTGACTTCTAGAGTCTTACAATCGTTTCTATACAAAAACGCGACGGTGTTCGGTGCGTGTGTTCCGAATCAAGAATGCCTGTGCGTAAGGTGCAAATATCGGTGTGGCAGAGGGCTTTCACCGATGAGTCGCTAAAACGCGGCGTCTATCAAGATATTCCCTCTGAGGTGACCTAGTATCGATACGAGTCTATAAAGTGTACAATTGTAATGTACCTGTGAGTACTTCGGCTACGACAACGACCAGTCGGCGGGGGATACAACCAAGTACCAGCCGAGCAACCAGACAGTTTTGCCTTGTTATCACAGGTCTCTTTGATTTAATAGGTGACTCGGACTTAGGTCAAATACAAACTATGAATTGACTGCAAATAGTTCTTTAGAATTCTTACTACGAGAACACTTCGGCGAAGGAATCTAACCAGACGGCGGGGGACAACAGTCAAGTGCCAGCCGTGCATCCAATCTACCTGCCGAGAGATATCTCATAGTGCTTTGTATTTAGCAAACTGCCTTCCGAGTGGGCTAAGTCCCTGCCAAAGGGGGCTTGGTTTCACGCAAAGCCGGCAGTGACAGCAGATCGTCCACTAGAAGGGTAACACACTGCGAGGAGCCGGGTAGGCCGAAGACGGACAGCAAGGGGTACAGTTAAGTACCGGTCGAGTGTCTTGGTCAGGCACCTTATTCCTCCGTGGATCTAATACGTCTTACTTTCTACTCTTTTGGAATTGTTACGTCCGGGCGAGGCTTATCACGACTTTGATGTTTGTCAAGACGGTCGATGAGAAATCCGCGAGCGGCCTGCCGTGCGACCGGTCGTAACGCTTGAATATTTTTGTTAATTTAATTACAATAAATCAACGGCGATCTAACTGAAGATCATCATTGCGGTATTCTAATCCCTTCCTGGAAGAGGAGGGATTTTCTAGTTTATTCGGTACAAGCTAAACGGAGAAGTTAAGTTAAAATCTAATATCGCGTTTAGTTGTTTGCAGGACTAATAGGATTCGTGTGTCTTCTCAAGACCCGTACAGGTCCCCAATTGTTCGCGCGAGGTTATGTTTTCGGCCGGTGTACAATGCTATGGTATATGAGGTGTGACGTCACAACACAGATTAAATCAAAGAGAGTAATATAAGGGGAAAACAAAAGTAGTTATATTCAATTGAAAATAATTATATAAAGAAAAGATAGAATATATAGAGAACGGTAGAACAGATGTGTTACGAATTTGATAAACAATGAAAGAATTACTGCGTAGATATTATCGCAGTATTGAGAAAAGTTCATGTGTAGTGCGCGACAATGATGCGCCTTAATACGAGCGCTTTCGGATATCAGTAATTACGCCTTTACAATCGACAAGTTAACAAGGAATCTTGCACGGTCAAATGACCGTGCCCGTGGGATCCCGCCGTGGCCTAAGCTCGGGTATGATCATACAATAAGATGGTAATTGTCGTCGTGTTTCGCGACTGGAGGTTCCTACCGTGTCGCTGGTCTTCGGCTACGTTCGAGTCGCTTCGGCTACGTTCGCGCTCTTTCTCGCTTTGTCTCTCTCTCTCTCCCTGTCTCCTTCGCTACTCGCTCTATCCTTCTTTCTCTCTCTGGCGTATCGTCGGTGGAGTTTTCAAAGGGTTTCAATGGAAAAACGATGATAGTACCTTCGAATCGAAACGTAATTTTAGTACTTTGAACTTCCTCGATTTGCCTATGCTCTGTGATAATTGAGCCGGGAACTAGTCCGTTACAAGGTTCGGCAAGTCAGGAAGATAGTGCTTCTATTCAGATATCTCGATAATTAACTCCGACTTTAATCGCCATACGAGCGAGGAACAACCTTTCCGCGTTCTGTTCAAGTTAAATAATAAAGGAAAGAGTTATGTAAATGAAATCAAAAGGAAACTTAAGCTAACGTGTCCGACGCAATTTGTCGGCCACGTGCAAAACGTAACGCGCACACTTTCGCACTTCCGCTAAATTAAAGAAACTGAGTCTGTGTCTCACTTAAACTGAATTTATAAACTAGGGCTTTTACGAGGATTAATGAGTCCTTATCGTTGCACACTGCGAGAAGAATATGCACTTTAGGCTCAGTAAATTAAAGATATCTAAGCTATCCTCGGACAGCGACCTGCGTACCTCACGACTTTACAGCCAACTGCCCAGAGAAATCCGTCGTGAGACGGCTCCTGGGCTCGCTCTAGGCCAGTTTTTCATACCTTAACCATGGAAACGGTCGATCAGCGGTCGATTCAGTGTAGGGGAGACCGGGGCAAAATGGTATAGCAGGGCATAATGGGACCGGGGCAAAATGGGACCGGGGCAAAACGGGTTTGGGGCAAAATGGAATAGTGAAAATCAACACTGCTGGAAAATACGTCATTGGGGCAAAACGGGACTGGGGCAAAATGGGACAGTGGAATAATTCGATGCAGAAACGAAAGAAATGCAGGGGTAAAAAACGAGGGGTAATAAATGAGTGAAAACAGGTTTTATTGAATGTTACACGATATTTGGGTCACACTCTACTTACGATACTATAATTTAACGGTGGCAATGTTTAATTTTTATTGCTTGTTTAACTAAGCTAATTTTTATCGGCACAATTGTCGCAAACGTACTCGATTAAGTTATCGTCAGCATGGGCACATGAATACGCCTTCCCCTGATATTCCACTCCTCTCTGTCCCATTTTGCCCCTATCCCATTTTGCCCCAAATCAAGCACCCAAGAAACTTCATTTTTTGCTATCCCATTATGCCCCGATCCCATTATGCCCCAGTGCCGTTTTGCCCCGGTACCGTTTTGCCCCGCTATACCATTTTGCCCCGGTCTCCCCTACAAATATTCTGTTACTATGCTCACTCGATGTTCAGCAAGAGACTTTCGGTTGCTCATTTATCCTCTTTCAATTATCCAGTTTTATTGCAAATAAAATATGATCGCCTTGACTCAGCTATCGAAAACTTTAGTAGTGCACGCTCCTGACTTATATGCTTGAACAGAACCAGGTTGATATCTGGGCAATGCCTTATTGCCACGAAAATAATAATTTACTTTTGAGAGAGAGAAACTAAAAATTAACACGCGGAACCTCATCGCGAATTCCTTAACCTACACACACATACGTCCATACCGCACACACACACTCATACCATATTCACGCATTCATACCCGCTCGCACGCTTATAACTACTTACATCTACTTATATATATACGATGGGACGAATATGATTCCACGGTGAGGGAATTCCACTACATATTAACAACTCAACAGCACCACATATACGATGGGGCTAAACCGTAATACAAGTAATTCATATACGCGGCCTGGAGGAAAAATAGAATAACATGATTTTACAACTAATACTCTAACAGCGCACCGGATGCGATGAGCCTAAGCCGTTATGAGTAATTCGTCAGCCGGCGGCCGGAGTGAAGGAAAGGAAAGAGAGTTTAATTCGAAAGATAATAAAAGAGAAGGGAAAATCAAAAAGTTACGCTGGGACGTAACAGAATTATCTTGAGGAACGCCGCGCTTATTCTACGTCAGTGTGGTCCAAGATCCGCACCTAGGTGCGATTTCGAGTCCCCACCCGACTACCCGTTGTTATGGTGACGGACGACGCTGAGTGCGTCACATGATCGCTTGCGCTGAGCCGGTAGGGTATATGGGGGGAGGGGAAGGGGGTCGGTGTTGCGTCCAGCTAGTGGAGGTGGAAGCAGCCGCGTGAGGGGCCCCACCGTGACCACACTGTTCTACGTAGTGCTTTCTCGACTAAGGGAGTCAGCTTATTGGATGTTGCACACAGGAATTTACAGTGACGGAACACGAGTCTCAGCTTGCTGAATGTTACATGCCCGATTCAACGGCCACGGATACGTGCGCTTAGCTCCACCCGGAGACGTTTCCACGTGGCTTTACAATCGAACGTAATTCATAAACGCGAGCTATGTGTAGAGTGACGTTCTACGTGTGTAAATCTGGATATTGCAATTTTCTAATCCGTTGGCTATGAAATACTATACGTATGTCGACTTTAGAATAATCGGAGGCTACGGAATGTAGGTTGGGTCAGTTCTTTCGTATGGAGGGTGACTAGGCCTCGAACTCAAGATAAGACAGCTTGATCGTTGCAAATTCGGGGTTTCTATACAAGCGTGGAAGTAATTATACGTGCGAGAGGGAGGTGTCCCTCTGTTGCATTTAGCGCGGTAGCGCGCGAGAGAAGTTCTCCCTCTGCTGGGCGCTCAGTCTATTGCAGACGGTATACGCGTTGACATGCGTCATACGTGCGCGGATGTGACCGTCTAGAAATACGGTCACAAGCTGAATTAATGATTTTGCTTTGGAAGAATAATTCTCGATAAACCGGCGGTAGTATCCGGTAAGTTCCAGGAATTGCTGTATATTTTTCTGGTTTTTCGGAACTGGGAATCGTTGTACGGCGATGAGCTTATCCGGGTTCGGGCGGACTCCCTGCTCCGAAACAATATGTCCTAAATAGGCCACCTCCTTTTTTAGGAACCCGCACTTGCTCGTTTGCAACGTGAGGCCGTGCTCACGTAATCGGCTCAGTAGTTTGGCAACCTTGATATGATGTTCTTCTAGCGATGACGAATAGACGATTATGTCATCCAGGTTACGAACAGCTCCGTTCCGTGCAGTCCGGTTAATACTTGATCCATTAGTCGTTGGAACGTGGGTGGTGCGTTCTTCAGTCCGAACGACATTGTTACATATTCAAAATGTCCACGATGAGTGATAAATGCGGTTTTGGGTTGATCTTTCGGGTCCATACGGATTTGGTGGAATCCGCTCGCTAAATCAAATACTGTGAAATATTTAGCTCCGCCCAATTTGTCCAAGTTTTCGGAGATCAGCGGGAGCGGATATCGATTTCCGACGGTTTTTTTCATTAAGCGCACGGAAATCAATTACCATGCGCCACTTCTTTCCTCGCGTGCGTCGGGTTTCTTGGGCACGATCCATATAGGTGAGTTGTACGGTGAGGTGGATGGCTGGATAATTCCGGCGTTCAATAGTGCGTCTACCTGTCGGTTGATTTCCTCTTGGTGGAGGGGAGGATTTCGATACCCCCTGCAGTTCACGGACACGTCATCCGTTACATGGATGAAGTGATGGAATGCAGGTGCATCAGGTAGGTCGTCTCCGGGTATGTAAAAACGGTCATGGAACATTTCAACCAGTTTCATGGTTGCTTAACGCTCTTTCGCGTTCAGGTGGGTGGTGTCCATTTGGCTCCAGATTTCTTTAATCCTTTTAGATGGATCCTGGACAGGCGCAATGTCGGGGTGAAGAAATTCTTCTTCGGACGTCGTGTAGATCTCATATGACATGATATGCTGCGGCGGGGTGTCAAATTCGACTGAGTCTTCGCCGGTGTTGGTGGCGAATACCTGACAGTGCCCGTTGTCGGTATAAACAGCGGCTTCACCCATATACACAACTTTGGGTGTTTTGACGCGCGGCAGGTATCCTTCCTTTATTTCCGGATTTGTAACGAGCACGGACACGTGCTGTCTTGTCCTCCCGTCAATTCGATGCTGGGCCGTGGTAATAGGATTAGCGGGACTTTTGACTATGGGATAATTTGAAAAGTGGATTGGTTTTATTGGCTTGGTAATCGTTACTAGTGTGTTGTGGTGGTAAGATATTTCGGCTTTTTCTTGTTTAAGGAATGGGCTGCCGATTATTCCATCAGCGGATAATTCTAGCTCCTCTACTACGCAAAAATACGCTGCTATTCCATTGATGTGGAGAAGGGTAGCTCCCAGTGTGCGGATGGAGGCGTGTGTCAACCCCGTTACTTCTAGTTCGTCTCTTGAAAGTACGTCGGCACTCGAATTAAGGGCAGAAAACTTGACTAAATTCAGTTCCGCTCCTCCGTCGAGTAAAAACTCGCCAGATTCCCCTTTCATTTCGGGTACCGTCGCTCGTATTCGGGGTGCTGCGGCTTTCTTGAGCAATCCTTCTGTTCTGATGGAGAGCTGTTCGACGGGAACTCCTCGAACCGGACGTTCCTCGAGCGAGTCGTGCGATTGCTCGCCACGTCGGTCTCGTGACGAGTTCGCTGGTGGTTTAAAGACGGTGAGGCCGCGTCTTTGGGATGCGTTTTTCGATGTTTCGGGCCAATCGTCGAGATGTCGGTATTTCCTCCTGCAATCGTTGCGATCATGCCCTTGGAGGCCACAATCCCAGCAGTACAGGTCTCGTGCTGGAAAGGGGCTGTCATTTCGTCTTGGCGGCTGCGGTAACTGCCTTCGTTCGTCCCGCGGTGAATGATCGCTCGTGCGGGTGGTCATAGTGGGTAGCGGAGCCTCCTGATTTCGTTCGAGCTCCGAACCTGATCTGTTTCGGTACTGCTCATATGATCGTCCCACGGGCGATAACGGGTACCTCGGTCTTGATTGGCGGTCCTCGGCGTATGGTCGCGATTCATAGATGCGGTCATCAGGTCGATATGTTGGGGATCGGTTATCGTAGTTCTCTCCCCGATTTTTGTTCAGCCGCTGCGTGATTTGGATGGCGGACTCGAACGCCTCATCCAGGGTTGACGCACTGTCATCGGGCGCCAGCGGCCATGCGATTCGTTCAGGTAGGTCGTCCATGAAGTTTTCTAGCAAATCAGCTTCCAGTCCCTCCAGGAGATCGGTGTTTTTTATTGTCCTCGCGGATTTTGAGTCTGGCCACTTCGCCTTGGTAATATATAATAAGCTAGATTTTCGCCCGTTGCAAAGCGACTCTTGAAGAGTTTGGTTAGCTCGGGAAGAGTAGTGATATTTTTCCCGTGTATGGCCGTTCTCGCCAACCCGGTGAGTTTCGTCAAGATTATGGCCGTGTAACGTGTAACTGCCTTCGGCCGACTCCGCTATCAATGTGCGGCCGTTCTCAGCGCTTTGAAGGAACTGATGTGAGAGATTGGGGGGTTTTAACGGCAATGACTCGCAAGTATTATGTACACGCAAGGTGCTGCCAGGAAAAGAACGACCTAGACCTGTTATCTTTACGAACTTTAGCAAATATCATGTGTTTCTAGACCAGGGCACACCTGGGCGAAGACTAGTCCGATCCGTCCGATCTAGATCCGTCTGCCAGAGGTTATCCCGTGTCCTGTTCTAAGATTGCGTTCGGACTCAGGCGTAAACTAATCTATTGATTCTACTGCAAATGTTTTCAATATGTCTACAGGAACTCTGCGGTTATGGAATCGACTTACGGCGGGAGCGCTAAGCTGGCCGTGCGATGGGTCTATCGCACCACAGATATCCTGTATTACTTTTCTACTATATGCAAAATGCCTGCAAGAGAGGCTAGGAGTATCCTTAGGGGGGCAGTTGCCAGCCATAGGATACGTCCGCCTGCTTACAGGGTTACTCAGAGAAGTTAGAAGAACGGTACACGATACTGTTCTGCGGGAGCGCGAAGCTGGCCGGGAGTCAATCTGGCCACTTCAACTTCTCTGGAGCTAAGCCTGATTCTAATACTCTATTCTCCTTTTTTATCTCTTTTTGTTCTTGTTTGGAACTATCCTGGCAATATACGCGACGCTCTTACTACAAGCGGTAACACTCTTATATATTGGAATTTCAGAATGCGAGTATGAACGAACGCGAGAATGTACGGTATGTCGGCGATGCTTTTATATTGAATTGACTTAACACGCGTTTCCAGTGGCAATCAGTTTGACGGGGCAGTGACTGACACAGACTTCGTAGATTCGCGCTCCTTCGTAGATTCTATGTTGCGTTATATGTGTTCAGTGAGTCGTCTTATTCACTTTTGTCCGATTGTGTGGTGTCCGGCGGTACGGCGTACTGCGTTGTGTTGGTAAGGGCGACAGCAAGATTGCGTGTTCCTCACTGTGGGCGACAGCCGTAGCGTGCTCCAACAATTTTGACTCAGGATATGAACGCTGTACTAGTGCCGCCGGGCGCCATATATTCCTTACAACGCGTAATTATGATAGCGAGAAAAGGAGGCATCTAGCGTCTGGGTTCCGTAACTCGGATTACGTTACACGCGTGTGGTCGGCGTCTTACGCGCTCCCCGTGCACACACACACCCTTTTAGCCCAGGCGTGCCGCGTGGGGCACTTGCGAGAAATCCGGTGGAGGGTGTAACGCTCCAAAAATTGGACGGTTACAACCCCGTCAAAGGTAGGGATGCTAGCCGTCGAATTCTGCAAACTATTTTGTAGAGTAAATAACGTCATGGACTGTGCCATGGTTAACGTTAGGCTATCGAGATCCGCGGTGATGTTACTCGCGTTATTACCACCATTCTGAGCCATCTGAATAATCGACACGCCCAGACTTCTGTGACTCGAATCCCACCGCTGTCACCAGTTTGTTACGAGCCACGGCACTGGCGTGGCGGGGAGGATATTCTCGTAATATTGCCAGTGCGTTAGGATAGAAATCTTGTGAGAGGAATGAGCACGTGAAACACAGGCCTTAACGGATATTGCACCGCGGCACCCTGCGCTCTCGATACTCTTCGTGACACCTTTCTCACGGTTCCTTGTTCTCTCTCTCTCGAGATCACGCGTCACCGGTTAAAAGGGGGATTGAGGGGGAGCGGATTACCTTCCTCAAGCCTCGGCAGTTTTACCTGCTGCACCTCTCGGAAAGTACGGTGGTGAGAGCGATGACCCAGACCTCAGCTGATTTTTCACAGCGGCACCCTGGGGTATCTGTCTCGATATGAATACCTGCAAAGGCCTTAACTGATATTGCACAGCGGCACCCCTTGCAGATTTGAGGTTAGAGAAAATTATGATTTCTTTTGGCTCGTTGGTTCCCTTGAGCGGTAAAGGGAGACCTTTTTCGTAGGATTCGAGTTCTAGGCGATTAAATAACGAGATGGAAAAGAATTATGGAAAACAATTAAATAGATTATATTGAATAAAATAAATACACACAAAGCAGTTAAATGTAACAAATACAACGATAATTCAACTACTACTTCTAATAACGTTAATAAAATACGACGCGAACAAATTAACAGAATACGATTTGTTGGGGTTGAAGCGTCGTAAGGTGACGGCTGGGATCGCCAGTACGTTCCGTGGACGCGTTATTCACGAATTAGGTTTCGCTCCTAACTAGTTACGTCTGATAACTCCGTATATTTTCAACAATAATATTTATTGTGAAAATAGTATGAATAAACTGGTGTGTTACTATGAGTATAAGTAGAGATCTGTGACAATTTGCGACAAGTAACGACAAGTAACGACAAGTAACGATAAGTAACAACAAGTAACGATAAGTAACGACAAGTAACGACAAGTAACGACAGTTTCCGTTCGGTGCGAACGGTGCGAGATGTATTGTAAGGCTTGTAAACGAAACGCGAGTGTGTCTCTCTGGCGAAACGACAAAGTATATCTATCCCTAAAATGCATGCGTTCCTTAATATATAGGCGCAAGGTTCAGTGGGAAAAGCGAAAAAGGGAAAGGGCAAGAAGGGGTGAGAGTACGTCTTGAAGAGTGTCGATATACAGATGGCGACAGTATGTATAAAGTTGGACAAAAGGTTAGAGTGAAAGTAAGAAAAGCGAGCGGGAACACAGCCGGCAACGGTTGGGTGTGCACGTGGTCAATTTCGAGAATAACCAGACGAAAAGTGTGTAAAAGGACTCTCGCAACGATGAACGAATGACAGACTAAGACAACGTTAAAACTAGACTATCGATAGGTACAAACACGATTAATAACTAGAAATGTAAGTTTTGGATTTGAAGGAAAGAGCTAAATGTGAGAATCTAAGACTACACACAGAAGTGTGGCAAAACGACTAAGACTAGAGTCGCTCGGAATACGCACAAGTTATTCCTTGCAGTAAGCACGGCCAGCGAAAAGATACTCTTTTCTGCAGCTGACTGAGACTCCAATTTTAGACTAGAGACGCTCGAAACACGCACAAGTTGTTCCTTACAATGAGAACAGACGGCGAAAAAGACACTTTAGTGATCCTGGAATCACTCTTTTCTCTAAGTAGGGTAGGGCAGGGCTAGAAGGTCCATTTTTGACACTTTTGGTCATATTTTTGAAAGTATATAGATTAAAAAAAAATCAATGTCATAAATCGATAGTACAATTATTTGGCTATCTAAACATTATGATGTAATGTAAGAAATTTAAAGGGAATTGCGAATTTAAGCAATTTTTGTTAATTATGCCGTCTGGACTTTTTTGCCCCACAGGTGGGGTAAATAGGACCAGCATCTTTACTCTTATTAGGTTCATTAAAAAATGACCAAATTATTAATTAATTCATTGAATTATTATCTAAAATACAAATATTAATATCACAGGGTATTCCAAACTTATATATAATGAGAATTGTAGGATCATCTTACACACTATCATAGTCAGAATCACAGTTTTGCGAACGAAGTAGTAAGTGGTCTGGGTTTTATTTTCAACACATTTTTCGTGTGCCCAGTTTTTGCAAAGATTACATTCAATTCAGCCTTCGCCAGAAACGCTACTGCTATATTATTAGGCCTATAAAGTCCACGATGGACCTTTTAGCCCCAACCACTTTTGCTTTTATTATTAGGTTATAAAAAATTGTGCGTTGATTCCAGTGACAAACTAATGACATATTAAAAAAGCCAAATAAATGATTGAAGTTATTCAACCCTTATAGGCAACCGGTAAAAGTGATATATGGCTATAGACCACGAAGGAAAGGAAAGAAAAATTTTACTTTCGTGCGAATTTCGAGGAAAGGTCGTGTATTTTTTTGTGACAGCATCGGACAGATGACAACCATGCTTCGTTTTGTTTGTAGCACTCACTTATTATCACCTTGGCAGCGAAATTAGTCAATGCCTCACAGGTTATTAAAATACTTATGGTGGACCTTATTACCCGCGGACCGTTAAGCCTCGCTGTACCCTACCTAACGCTCGAGAATTTCTAACGCAGACCCTTGCACGGTCTTTTTCTGTAGCAATCTGAACTAGCTGGGCCGATCGGATGCCTCTTTTATACGACTAGATCTTAGGCAGGGGGTCTTGTGATGCACGGAAGTAGTGCATCGAAGTGGGGCGCATTTTCGGTGGGGCATCTCGTTCCCAACCGTCGCTATGCGCGCAGTGTGCACGTAATCGCGCGTGGCCACTGCGCTTTGTTCGGGGCTACGTCACTAGATCGGGCGCGTGCCTATATCGAGCGCGGTTTGGAATTGTACTCCCTTCAAAGTCAGAGTACATTGTCTCTCATCCTTTGCTAAAGAGACGGAATTGTGTCAGCTCCAGCAGTTCTTACGCTAGTCTTCGCTTTGTCTCGTGCTCGTCTTATTTCTCCCCTTCATGCGAAGCCTTTGAGCGGTACCTCATAATTTTGGTCTCGCGTGTCTTCTTAACTCACGATTACTGCGTCGTCTTTCCTCAACGACGTGAACTCCGCGGGCGAGGAGGCACTTTCTTTAGCGCCGCACAGTTCAAAGCGCGGGCGGAACACGTGTGAGATTAACCTCGGGGTTGGGAAGTTGTCGGCGCTTAATGCTCTTCCGAACGTGAGCGAATTTCTTCGACATGTAATTAATGTAATATCGCTTTGAGTCGCTGAAACGTCTCCGTGTAATGCAATGCATTATCGCATCTTATTTTCTGCCGCATGCATCTGCACGTGTATACGCATTCTTCGGGACGTTGACAGTCTCGACTTATACGTCGATTCAAAAACATCAACTGATAAGTAATATACAGATTCGCGTGCATTGTATGCGGGGGTTTAAAAACATATGTTCAGGTATACGACGTACGCTAGGTATATATTATATAATTTGTCGGTTACGGAAATACATTTCTGTAATTACGCCTGCACCCTATTGCCGCCGGTACGCCTCATCTATTTTTCGCCAGCCTTCGCACGGAGCCAGCATTTTCCATTACGATTCCGATAAATTAATTTTCAGCTCTGCACCGCCCACCTTTCCAACAGTATTGGGTCGTCGTCGTCGTCGCAGTCGGCGGCGACGAATGCTACGAGGTCTTATACGTGCCATTTATACTCTTTACGGGCAGCGTCAGTCTGCAGGGGTTGTAAGGTGCATCCCTCGGCCCACCCCCGTCCTTCCACCCTTTCGCTCAGCCCTTCAAGCGTCTCCCACTACCACCTACCCAAGCCGGGATGCGAGGGGAATCTTAAATCCAGTCCTCCAGCATTGATGAATCCGCTTTGCCCGGAAATTGTTCCCATACGTCTCCGGAGGCAGGCTCCTCCTGCCTCTCGAAACCTACACGAGTGGGTTTTCCTTTGACGAATCACGAACGACGATCGAAGACCCTCCCTCGGGCCAAGCAAATTATACCGCGAAAAAATGTTCTCAAACGGCCCTTGCTCCTTCGCTCGCGAGATATCATTTTCCGAGCGGTCGCCGAAGAATAATCCTCGCGTAATCCGTAGCAGCGCGCGATGCTCGAGGTGGTCCTCTATTTTTTGACGCCCTCCGCAGGAATTACGTCGGAATTCTAGGTCGAGATCGGTCGGTGAAAGAAAAACGTCGGGCTGCCGAGAGCACTCGACCCCTTATACGTAATCTTTCGTTCGTCGAATTTCGGAAAAAGTCGCAGCTCGTCTTTGGCAGCGACCTGCAACGAGCGTCGCGTCGCGTCGCATCGAATGTATCAAACGCGAATAATGTCGACGCGGTCACATGCTTCCCGTGGAAATGCAGCCCGAGATCGGGCGCGGACGTCGACAATAGAGGATTATGCCATTGAAGTATTATAATGACGTCGTGCGGGCACATAATACGTAACATGTGAAGAGGCATTACGCGGGGGACGAATGAATAGGGCGGAATCGGTGCGCGGGGAAAGGTGCGGGTCAACGGTATTATGCAAATCGTATTACCGGAGACATTGTGGATATTTCACAAAGTAACGGAATACGGCCGCGCCTGGCGAAATCTTCCACGAGGAGCGGCTGGCGTGCGGATCTACGGCGCGACGCAGGAGAGCTTTAAAAACGTTTTCGAGTCGCAATGAGTGGGGCGTGAGGTCGGCTCCTCGTGGCTCATTGTTCGCACGCGATTTCGCGAGACTCAGATCTCGATCGCGGTTTGCCATTTTCCACGCTTCCGACTCACCCGCGGGGTGACACTTTTTGCCCTTAACCTTGTGTTACTTCGAACAATACTACACTTCACTTTCTTTTCCACGAGCATCATTATTACGATTGTAGGACACTGTTTATTGGTGAATGGAATCGAAAGGATCGCTCACGACACGGCTTCTGGGTATAAAACTGTTTATTAAAGAAAGCAATCTATTTATACATACCCCATGCGTCTCACTCACACGCGACTCTCGCAAAAGAACTGCCGGCTCGCCTGTCTTCTACGCTTTCACGATAATTACAAAACAATCGATTTTCTCAATAAATAAATCCCACGGTACCAAACATCCTCGAAATGCCACAATTGAAAATAAGATGTTCTTCGCGTCAGCTTGCAGTCGACTTATTTCCCCAATACATACACATACATCCGAAACTAAATTACCCGAACCTTCCTTCTGCACCTCGAATCCCAAATCTCGCTCGACCGGCAGCACCCAAACGCACGACTCCGCAAAGTCAAATTCCTAGAAGGTGGATGAACCGGGAACGACTAACGGACAACAGAACATCGACCCTCGAGCGAGGGCAAACTATCCGCGCTCGGTCAGCGAGCCGCGGAAAGTCTTCGGCTAGTTCGCGCGAGTTAGTTATCGGGGGCTTCCACCTTCCACCCTCGTAGTCCGGCGGTGGTGGCCGGAGGGAAGGACGCAGGACGGCCGGCGAGGGTCCGCGGGGGTGTAGACGTCCGTGACCCTCGCAAGCCGGTATGGGGACGACATAAAGTTGGCGATTCTTCGTCGAGTTCTACGGGAAGTCTACAACAAGCCCTACGTGGTCGGGCGCCCGCTCGGAACCGCGTCCCTTGCGCAGCCCTCCTTGCCACCCTCTCACGCCACCCCCTCTCGCCACCGGGAGAGTCTGGTCGTGCTTCGCGCTTTCGCACTGGCCGCGACCACATCAAAGCGGCCGTTGGACGAGCTTTGAGCACGATACGCCCTGCCGTGCCTAGCTTTGTGACACCGCAGCCAATATAGTCGGGGCGTCCGTTATTACCCTGCTACCATTCAATATCCTTAATTAAATTCGGAAGCTTATTCACTGCGGTTAATTACGGTTTCGTTCGGAACTGGCCGTCGCTATTCGGGCGTCGTTAAACGAGACCTTCCTGGTAGGTAGGAAGTACGGGGCCGGCGGCGTCGTTGTAGTTGCAGGTACCGAGTCGGGCGCCACTATCGCGGAAGGACGCACAAAGCAAAAAGCCCTCGGGAATCGAGTACCCACTACCCCCCGAAGACAATCGACTATTTGTTGTCCGGGGCTCTCGTGTTGCGGGGAAAATACCGATCGCGCGACCCTGTATTGCTTCGCCGAGCATGGCCGACGCCTCGCTCTTTCTCGCTTCGACTGTATTCGTCGCTGCCCTTCTGCCCGACGCGGCTTGGACCAGACATCGTAGCGAGTCTCGAGCAATTAATCGCGGAGGGTTGTAATTTGGCGCGCGACGTAACTCGCAGATTTAATCGTACGCTCTCGCCGGCTTCGTCGGATGGCATGGAATTCGAGTACCGATTGCGTCAAAGTTTTCCCGACAGTGCGCGCGCGCGCCTGTTTCAGTCGAGACGTAATGGAACTGATTGACGGTCGGTCGACTTCGCGTTCAAAGTCAGTTCAGTCGCGAGCGGAATCCGGAAACGGGTTACAATAACGTCTAACGCATTTCTCCCGGGGTTATGAACGTTATCGCGGCGAAAATAGAAGTGCGCGAGGGGTGGTAGTGAGAAGAGGGTGAGAGAGAAAGAGAGAGAGAGAGAGAGAGGAGTCGCGGCGCTTGTTTTCAGCGTAGCTGTTTTCGTAGCGAGCCAAAGACAATTTTCCGATCGAGTCAACCGCAAAGAGCCCCGGTCGTTGTACGAATAAGGACACTCCGGTTTATTGGGTTCATCGTGTTCTCGAGCTCTCCTGTAAGAGTGGATCCTCCCGAAGGTTTCGCGCACGATCCGAAGCATTTTCTGCTCGAGAATGATAAGGGAGGAGTTTCTCAGTGTCGTGTTTACGTGCCCAGGATGACACAGGGCTATCCGGAGAGAGACAGAGAGAGACCGAGAGCAAAACTACCCCCTTAAGTCCGACTGAAGTTTCGAGCTTTCAAAGAGGATCGCTGCCGTTTCGAGACACCGGCTTCGCGAGATAAGAGGGCGCGGATCATTTTCCCACTGTCCGATCGAGGGATCCTTAAACTTGCGGTGTCATTATTTCAAGCCGACACTACAATTGCGCGCGTTCCTCGCAAGTTCAAAGTACCACTTCGAATTATCGGTTATTATCTCCAAGCACAAGCCTATGATACCTTCTTCGCATTCTATATATAATAACGGTACATTTACAATCATTGTTCCACTCGCTATGACCATTGCTGACGAGTTCACCAAATTTTTCTCATCGGCTGATTATCCAATCATAAAAACCAATTAGCCTCACTCGATCCATGGACTCTGATCCTCAGAGCCAAGCTGAAACAACCAATACGATTTCCCTGGAACATCGAAAACGCAGACGTCCCCCGTATTAAACGATGATATTGAGCGGAGCAGTCGGTCATATCGTCATCCAGTCGATTTTCGGTCCTCTGCCCCTCGGCAGAAAATCCCAATTACATCTGCGAGTGGGAGGCGACAGGATGGGACCAGACTACGTCACATTCTCCGGGCAGGATTACCCCGGATGCTTGCTCCTCGCTTTGTCTCCGACTCTCAGATCCAACTTCCGTTCCTGAGCCCTTGCCTGAGACCTCGCGAGGGGTGGCGGCAGGAAGAGCGGGGTGTGGGGAGAGTGTTCGCTCGAGATTCGAAGGTGGAAATGAACTGCCGGCATCAACAACCTTAGTAATGACGCGGCTCCCGCGCCTGAGTCTATCTTCACTTCGCCGCTCATTCCCGAGCGCCATTCCGAGACAATGGTCGCACTTGAAGCCGCCAGCTCGACGACGAAATGATAGTTTGGACAGCTTGCTAAATGAGACGCTCCGCTTCCAGCTCTCCTACTCAGCCGGCCCTCCCCCTCCCGCCGAAAATCGAAGACTCCACGGTCGGCAGGAAGGCTCAGTTTTTTCGTTCGCGATAGAATATAAATTACATTTCAAGCGGCGCCGCTTCGAGGATCCTTCTCTTCCGCGAGAATGGACCTCTTCAGCGGGAGCAGAGCGTTTTTCGTTCGTCGAATGGAAATTCTACCCTCGCCCTGAAAAAAAGGAGTCGTCTTTAGCCGCTTTCCTCCCGGCGCTTTGTGTCTCCGCTCTCGCTGAATTTAGACAATCGTGGCTCGGGGGAGGAGGGGGTGACGAACGATGTCGCTGACTTGATAACTCGACTGTTACATATGCCATTCGTCTGTGGCGCACATTCTAGGTCGCCGCGGAGATTATTCTCGTCACATAATTGTCTCGACTCGCCGGCGACGTCCTCGGCTCCTCAGGTTTGTTACCGTGAAACTATGCATCGACCGCGTAAAATTCTGTAGACGCAACATCTTAACACGTCTCGACGTTCTTTGATCTTGTTCTCGAAACGCACGGCGCGAGTTCTTCGAGTTCTCCCGTGCCCTCGGAAAGGGCGCATTGTAAATTGAAGGTAGAAAATCATGCTCCCCTCGTGATCTTCCCTGCGCCAGCCTCCGTCGATCGACGCGAACCACTGAAACACCCCCTGAGAACTCGTTATGGCCCGGGCTCGAAGTTGGCAATTATTCCAGCCCAAGAGGCTCCGTGATTCTCCTCGTCTCTGCGGGCCGGACTAATGCATGGTTTCGCGCTGCGAATAAACGCGGGATTATACTTAATGGCGATCCACGGTATTGTGTACCGATGTTGAAGAGCCCCGTAAGCGGCTTTCAGATCATGTCGGTATATGCCGCTATGGCAACCGGCACCCACGGTTCCCATCTATACCCCCAGCACGGATCGCTGTCGCTTTCTGACCCTGCCGAAGGTCTCAAATATTACCCGAATTCGACTGCTCGATTTTCGGACTAAGGCGCTTTCCCTCCTTCCGCATGAGGCCGGAATTGGCGCGCTCATTGGCGTCGAGGAGCGCGAAAATCAGCGGAGCTTTACGCGAACTCGCGATCCCTCTCGCATTACGCATTACGCGAACTCATCTCAAAGCCGAGACTTACGCTCGTTACCGCGCTCCGCGCCGTAATTGATATCACGATTGATATCGCGCGCAACGGGACTCTCGCGCGAGTCTCGAGTTGCCGCCATTGTTTTTTTCTCCGACACTCGACATTGTTCGGCGACAAAGCGCGATCGTTCGGGCAACGTTGCAGAATTATGTCAAATCCGTATTAAACGCTGCGGAGGGAACGTGTAGTTCGGCGGCGAGAACGGGGGGAGGGAAAAGAAGGTTGAAAGGTTGGAAGGGGCGCGTGTAGCAGTAGACGTAAAACGGGGCTGCGTTGAATGGCGGGCACTTACTTAGGCAAATGCCTGCTATTCGGATTAAGTATTTGTTCTAAAAGCTGAAGGGAGCGAGGGAGAAAGACGGAGCGGGGCGAAGGGATGAAGGTGGAAAGCGGCGGAAGAGAGGAGAGGAGAGGAGAGACGGTTCTGGAGAACGGTGGGAGGCGAGAGGGCCGTAAAATCCTCCTACTACTCGCGAAACCGGAGAATTCAGTGGAATTTACTTCTTGCTCCGGCATCACGACGGAAGCGCCGGCTTTCCGGTTATGTTAGACTTCTATCGCCGAGGAAAATGTGGTTTCGCGCACGATTGCTGCGCTTCGCAATATTACTCGATGATGGGCAAAGGATTCGCGGAAAATCTGGCGTTATGCCGCGCGAGCAGGCAGTGCAGGCATGCCGAGGAAGACGTCTCGGCGGGATGTTCGACGAGCGATGTCGAAGAGGGGAATAATGAAATTCGAAAGTTTGCGTATTCGGCAAACAACTTCGCAGAGGCAACTGCGCTGTCTAGAGAATGTGGGATAATGCGCGGGAGCCGCTTCGGGGACAAAGTAAACGCGTCGAGAAATCTTCAAATAAGGTCCTATAAACACATGTCCGATTTCATCTGGCTCCCAAGTTTGTCGCGTACGTCGAATCTTTTATATGCCTCCTCTTTGTTCGGCCGCGCTCTTCGTCCTCTGTCACGCTAAACCAGAGTCGAACAAAAGCGGGCGCAACGGCAGAAGACGTTTTCCGTTGGAAGGCGAAAGAAATCACGGCGAACCGCACCCTTACGACGCACGGAGGACGATTAAGCTTGCTTCGAGGATTATCAAGAGGTTAATGAAAACTTTTTTCACCGTCTAACAGTGAATGCTCCCTTCCACCAGAAGAAAGGGACGTGGGATGGCGAAGTACAAAGCGAGCAAGGGGTAAGAGAGAGACAAAAAGGCGAAAGGAAGAGAGGGCGCGGGATAGAGCAGGCTAGAGAGAGAGAGAGAGAGAGAACGAGAGATCATGAAAAGAGAGGAGAGGAAAGGCGCCAGCAAGATAAAGCCCCTTTGTAGCACTCCGTTATCGAACGGCGTTACGCGCCATTGCGAAATTACCGTCTGCTTTCAGCGAGATTAAGAACGGAGTTTCAGTGCCCTGCAGTTTCTAGGGCGAAAATCCTCTAGGCCATTTTCACATGCGCCGCGCCGCGCGCGAGTTATGACGGTAGGTTTTCCGCCGAGTGTCGAGAACGTTCCCCCGTATTACGTACCGTAAACGCGTGGACGTCTCTGGCATCATGAATTCGTATTGAAGCGCACCCCGACGCCGTACATCCTCGCGAATTCATTGTCCACGGTGCTGACGTTATACGATGGCGATAAAAAAAAAGAGAAGAAAAAAATCGCGAATAGACGGTCGCCCAATGCGACGGGCCACCGACGAGGTTGAGATTCAGTTTTGAGAAAATAAACGATGCGGTTCGATTCGCTCGTGATGCTAAGCGCTCTTAAGACTTCTCGGACAGAAGGGCGAACAGTTCGAATTTCGACAAAGTTTTCCTCTCGATTATCATATGCGCGTGTATGGAGAAATAGAATGCTCTAGAGAACGTTGAGTGTGCAAACAGGTCAATTCGTATAAACTGCTGTATTCCGTGTACTATATACTAATTATTATTATACACGACGACCGGTGTCTCGGTGAAACTGTTCGCCAGCGCATATTTTTAAAGCCACCTGCTCCACTCACGCCTCGCTGCCATCTCTTGCACCTTGCTCTCAAAGTGGCACTAGCTTTATCCTCACTTCGCATTCAGCAAAAGCTACCTCGAAACCCACATTACCCTAATCCTTCATACTCCTGCCATAAATTACGAGACACCCCATATGCAGCGCGCAATACGTATCGTCGATCTCTCCAGTTTCATAGCCGCCGCTTTGGCTTTATTAGATCATACGTCGGTTCCAATTTGATTGCAGGAAATCCGATCGCCCTACGGCGGATTCGGCGGCGGATGAAAAGTCTTTCCCTCGATACGGTTCCCCGCGTCGTGTACGAACGTACTTACCTTCCGTATCGGTTTCTCTCTCTCTCTCTCTCTCTTTCTTTCGCGCACGTGCGCCCGCGCGCAAGGACAAGCTTCTTCGTCGAGGCCAGCTTCTGTTCGAAGCTCCCCTGTACTTTGTCGGAGGCCAGTGTTCCCCCTCGCCGCTTCTGTCGTCCTCTCTCATCGCCTCGCTTTTGTCGAGTGTCCCGACCGAGCAAGAGAGGACACGAGCAACGGGGCGAGTTCGAAACTTCGCCGTTCGGCTCTTCACCCACGGTCTTGCAGGACGATCACATTGCCAATGAGGATTGGCCAGAAAGATTGTTTGGCTTCGCTCGGAAACTCGATAGATTGAAAACTCGAGGAGCGCGCGTCACTCGGATCGAAGAAGTATTCGGTCCTCGCGAGGCTAGTGCGTCAAGTGCGTGACACGTGGAAGATGCTTCCCGATGTGCTTGGCGAGTGTTATTCCGTACGGATTGTTGTGCCGGCCTATTGGCATCAACTAGTTTACTTTAAGATACGCGAAATGTAATAGGAGGTAACGAAATCGAGTTCGAAAGTCTTTCAGTTCAAGAGTTTTATTTTAGGACTAACTGACAGAGTGACGGTGTCTATGCCAGGATTGGAAATGAATGATGGTCTTTTGCGGTCCTGGGTACCTTTATATGTTTCTAAAAGGAGCTTGGAGGTGGAATTTGAAAAAGGACAGAAAGTTTTAGAAAGGAAGTATTTTTGGAGTTTGCTCAAGTGTTGATACGTAATCAAAGGGAAATTTTATGATTATGTCAAGGTCAACAATTGAAGGGAATTTTTATGGGTTTATGTTCCTGTCGGGGGTTTGCTTACTTTGGCGGAACCTTTGGCAACGGAAAGGTTTATCGGTAGGTTTGTTCAGGAAGGAATTTGTGGAAGTCCGACTAATGTGACGATTGGATTGGAAAATATGATAGGAAGGCATAACAGGATTACAAGGATAATTGGTAATGGAGTCGGAACGAGAGTATAAATCTTACCTATCGTCCGACATATTTGTTTTCAGCTATATCAAGAGTCGTCGCGAAGTGAAACTTCCCCGCGTTCTTCCTAATCGCGTCCGCCGAAGATTCCACTCGGGCGATACGAGATCGATTCGTCGCGTCCACCCCTGCGGGGGGTGGCAGAGGGGGGGAAAGTACGATAATTCGTCGAAGGTGGCTTTTACTGCCTCAGATTGGGACGCGGGCATACCGAACGAAGGTATTTGTAAGGACTTTATGAGATTTCGATGGCCTTCGGTACTCCCGCGATATCCGCCTCTTCCCCCGCAGCCCTTGCCGACCACCCTTCTGCACCCTTAATCTAAAAGCGCTGACAAACCGCGAAACTTTTCCCACCGTGAACAAACACACGAATAAATCGACGCTAGGCGCCCCCGGCTTCTCGGTTTACATTCAAAGTTCCGCGGAGGATACCTATCGTCGTTCCCTGTCTGTCGTTTTTTTTATTTCTAATGTTCCTTTTCTCGGAGTGCACGCGCACAGACAGAGGCTCATACAGACTCGCACGCTGGCGCGCGCACGTACACAGAGAGCGTGGAATACAGTTCGCCAGGGAGGAAGCGATCCATACCGTCTTGAGGGTCATAGCACTCGATTTGCGTATATGCGAGCACTGCCCTTCATTAATGGCTTCTGGAGGGGGTGTACGCCATTCTCTGCCGTTTCCCGGAATACGGGACCAAGGAGACTGACGCAGGAAGGAGGAAGTGTGTTGGCGATAGTAGGCAATCTGTAGCTGGTGCAGAACTCGAGTAGGCATGGGTAGGGAATCCTCGCCGACTGAGAATCCGTCCAAGACGTATAGTTAACGAAGCATGTACGTGATCTGTTCCGAGGGCCCCGTCGTTGTATCAATACAAATTCGTGGTTAATGGAACATTCTGCCGCGCACTGATATTCTCGATGCGTTCTGAATGTATCTATAGGAGGGCGTGAGCGATTTAAAATGGCGGGAGAATGCAGAGGCTTCGAGAAATGCGGTACGAGACAGGTACACGTGCAGCCAGAACAATTCATCTTTGTGCGATTATTCTCTGTCCTCGACGAACATTCGTCCCTCATATGTTCTTAACAGAGGTGATCGAGACACGGGCGTTAAGCGGTGCGCTACGAGTTTGCCGTGGTTACGTAATGTAATCACATTGCCGGGGATATCTAGCTGAAAGACGCGTGACACGAGTAATACGTGAGCGATACGTATTCGAAGTACTCTGGTAGTTTATGCACGTACGTAAGGCAACGACGACGACGACGGTGGTACACGAAGGCGACGTTCAGGTGTCGAGGTCGGTAAATTGACAATCCGTTAATCCTCGACAATCTTGATTATCTTGAGTTCGATTGCCCGACTAATCGATTTCAGAGCGTCGTAGGGACGAGTTCGCAGCAATTACGAGTCGCAAATTAATTAAACTGACGTCGAAGGTACAGCGAGGCCGTAAGAAAGCTCAAAATCCCAACGGCAAATCCCATTCCTTCATCTCTCTCTCTCTCTCTCTCTATCTTTCTCTCTGTCTCTCTTCGTTCCTTTCTCTTTCACCGCGAAGCATCTCGAGAATGAAACGGGACTGGACACGCACGTCGCGCGTTCGGGTTTATAAATATAAGCAAATACCCGCGGCCGCGCATACACAGAAACGTCCGCGGGGAGGGATCGAGTAGGTACGTCGCGGCGGGAATTGCCATGGTAATTAAATTACAAACGGTCGTGGGCTGTGGTCGGAAATAATTCGGCGCGGCAGCTTTCTGCTACAATCCGCCATAGTTTCCGCGGAGAGGTCGGCGCTCGCCGCCGAAAGCTCTCCCATTCCCTTCGCCCTCGTCCTCCTCCGTCTCCTCCATCGTCCTCGCGTCCGGGAGGAGGAAGAGGGTGGGAACACGCATTGCGGTTCATCCCTCAGCGCCTGGTCAGGACATATAATAATACGGTCAATTTTGAATCGAGTTTGGTCGAGCGATGCCTGGCCGCCCTTTCCTCGCCGCCCTCCCGCACTCTCGTCCATCCTTCTCCACCCTCCCCTCCCCCTCGGCCACCACTCCTGCCACTAACCCTGGCGCACGTCGACGCTCGTACGCCACCCTCCTCCACCCCCCTCCCGCTCTTCCGCACCTCGTGTTCCCTCGTCGACGACCATCATCCCCCGACTATATAGTCGTAACCGTGCACCTATAGGACCGACTGCCGTCGGTTTTGCGAGGCTCGCTTAACCGCCAACAATTTGAGCCTCTGAATAATTCCTGGCGCTCCAATCTAACTGCGAACAAATTAGACCGAATTAACCGAGGTTTGCTACGTGCCCGCTGCCAAACCCACCCCGCACATCTCCTGCCTACCCCTTGTCGGCCCCTCCGCGTTACTCGTGGACCAATATACAAGCTCTCTCTCTCTCTCTCTCATACACACACACACACACCCTCTTCTTTCCTCCCTGTCCCTCTCGCCCGGTTCGTCCCCATCTCTCGTCCGACAGGTCTCGCACCACCTGCCTTCGACTATCTACCTGCGGAGCCATTTTGAGCGTGGGCATACGTAAACTACGAAATGCGCGCGTAAATTCCGTGGATGCAGCAACGGCAATGAGAAACGGCTTATACAGCGCCGGCCGCGAAAGTATGCGAGCTATTTCGCAATCATTTTTCGCTCTGTACCGATTTCGGGAGAGGGTGCGGCAGGATCGCTTGACTGAAAATATTCTGCTGCGCGCGGTGCGGTTGGTTTACGCTTTCAGCGATCTGCCGGCCGCCCATATTCCCGTTTCCCATCTATGTTCCATCCGAATTAATCCTATCGTTCCGTTCGCGGTCGAAGACGGGGGCGCGCGGGAGAAAGAGGGCGGGAGCGCGGGGTGCGGGGTGGGGGAGGGTCGCGTACGTGACGCAGGACGAGCGCGGACCCGAGCGAAGTAACTTTTATTTTTAACGTTTTAATGGTCCCAACGAGCGATACCGGTGTCGACTACTTTTTACGAGCCCAACGTCCGTCCGCGCCTGCGCTCCGGCGAGCTGAAAACTTCGTTAAGCGCTCTCCCGAAAGCCAAGTTACGTTAGCCGCGGCATCGAAGACAGGCAGCGACGCGTGAGTGCTTTCTCGATAAATCGCGCGACAAAAAAGGAGCCCCCAGCGAGCGTGCGTGACACTCTTCGTTATCGTCCGCGCCGTGCGTAGAAACGACGCGGCCGGCCGAGAGGATGGTCCGCTCTAGCCAAGTCGGAAGAAGGGTCGGGCAAAAAACGTACGCGCGCACGGCCGGACGTCGGTCCTGTTTTCGTCGGAAAGTTACGCGCTCATCGGGCGGGAATCGGAGAAATTTACGGCCGGCCGTGCACATACGCCCGGGCGAGGCTTAAGGATTTTTATTTACAGTCCGCGCGGCCGACGCCAGCCGAGTTGCGCCGTTTCGCCTTCGTGCCTCCTTCGTCGCCGCCCTCGCTGTTTCGGTCGTCCTGGGTGGATGAAGCGGGCGGGATAAAGGGGGTGGGAAGCGGCGAGGAGGGTGAGCGCTGGCGCTAGGTCGTCGGTGATGAATGCCGGTAAACTTCGCACGAAAAGTCGTTTATAAAGCAGTGCTACGCCGCGCCACGGATGCTCGCACTTCATAACTTCCTTCCCACACCGTCGCCGGCACAGACGCCGGGCCAGCGACGCTGCATCTAACTTCGCGAAGACCAGCTCAAGATCCCAGTCCCCGGGCGCACGGGCGACGGCGAATTTTCAGATAGTCCAATTTTTCGATTCACACGGACGAGCCCTTCCGCGAGGCGAGTGCGCGACTTCGGAAGGGAGCGGCGAGTTCTGAATATTATTAAATGTCGGATTTCTCGCTTGAGCCATTGGCGCGGCAGTTCACGAGTGGCGCTGGGGACGTTGGGCTATTCATGTTGTTTCATCGCTGTTTCGAATTCGTTAACAATTTCAGAGGCATAGCTTTATCTAGGTCCTAGAACGTGGTGACTTCAAAAGAGTTATCGAAGGGTACAATTTTTATCCTTCACCAAAAATGTCTAGAAAACTGCCTATCTTCGTCGCGATTCTAACTTGCTTACGTCTTATTTTTTACTTCTGCTACATTTTACATGAAATTTTACATCAAATCGAATCTTTAACGTTGAACACGATATAGGGTCGGGTCGCGACAGAATCGCAATTACCTCAAACTCTTAAATCGCTCGAGCGGCCGTCAAGTCGCGCGTACGGTATTCGTTAAAAGATGGCCAAAGGTTGCGTAGACTCACACGCGTCCCATCCATCGTTCTCTGAAATTTAACCAGGCACGAAATACGTTCTTTCGCTGTCGCCGCGGTGCCCTTGCATCGGCGTTCCTCGAAGATACACGACGTTCCATAGGGCGCCGCCCTGCTCTCCCTTCCTCTCCCTCTCCCCCTTTTCAACCCCTTTACCTCACCGACTCCCCCGAAACCTTCCGCCATCGGGTATAAGTTTCAACGGAGGTCGAGGTCGACGATACATCATCCCCTCGAGAAGACATAGATTCACGGTGTATGCATAATATTTGCCGAGCCGGCGGGAAAATTAGAAGTACCGTAAGCCGCTTTTCTTATCAGGCCCGTACTTTACCGTTGGCAGCTCGCGGGGGGAGGGTGGAAGGGGGGTGTCGTTTTGAAGCGTTTGGCGTCGGGAAAAAGGGGCACCGCGACGAGGAAGCACGTTGGCCGTCTCTGTCCTCGCTCCCGCGATTCTGCCGGAACCGTCGAAAATCTCCCGAATCTCGACCGGCAACGTTCATTCATCGTCGGTCCGCGGAAAGGAAGATAAGGGGACAGTTAGAATACAGTGCAGTCGGTAACGCAGCTGCGGGGGCATTATACGGCATTAACGTCCATGCCGAGTTTCGCGGGCACGAATTGAGTAATCGAATAACAATAAATTTGCATTTGCGTTGTTGCGGCCGACGCTGACGCCGCAATGCATGTAGACAGTTGCCATCGTACGCAGATATCCGACGAGTGGTTACCCCTTTCACCCTCCGCAGCCCGCCGACGGCCAACCGCCTCCCCTCACCCTCCCCCACCCCCTCCCCTCCGCCCCCGCGGCCGCTCGCTCCGTTTCATAATCGCGGCGCAAACCGTTTCTAACGCGAGCGCCGTTTTCCGTTACATCCGCGCGGCGGATGTAATATGCGTCCGGATGTGCTTCCTGAAAATTCAATAACACGTTCGACGCAGCTTACCGTTTCTGGCCCCGATATAAACCGCGCAAACTGCGCGAGACAGTTCGTTACGGTTGCGGCAACAAAAGTTTATGACAATGATGTCAGGCACAAACGCACGCCGGCGCGTGCGCGCTTATTGAACAATTTTATTTCCATTCCCCCCCCCCCCCCCCCTTCTCCCTCAAATTGAAAAAACACAACAAACCCTTCGGCCACTTTTCCATCCTAGATCACGGTGCTGGGAAATTTTCGAAACGCGACGTCGCGATTTAATGCGACGCATATGTTAGATGGCCGATCGTCGTAATAAGCGCCGACCTGCGTACAGGTGAGAGCAGGATTGCAGTCTCGCTGTCGGCATCGCGATACATTCCGTAGCACACAATATCATTTTCCCGGCACAGTCGGCGGACCCTCATTTCTCCCGCGGGCTAGCAGTCCAATTTCACACCGTTGTAAATACGCTTCTCTTATTTTTGACATCGTCTTCAATTCTTCTTACTTTGTCGTCCCCGGCAGAGCCGAGTTTCTTCTCCACCCACGTCGTGGGCCGGAGGGGGTGGGGGGTGGGTAGAGAGGGGACGCGACCCCGGACACGGGGATGGCTTCATTTATAATCATTTCCCGGGGCTGTATCTCTCCCCTTTTCGCCCGTCTAGCTCTACGTCGGAGGTCGTCGGAGGTCGAGGTTCCCCGGGCGTCCATCAGGATCTCGCGCGACTATCTTCTTCGAGGCTCATTAGAAAGCCACGGGCTCTCAGGCTGACGGTTATAACCGTTCGTTTAACACCCGCAATCTCGGCGGCCGTGCCATGACGAGCGCGGGATGATCGTTAAAATTCGAACGATTTTCGGTGATGCGCGTGTCTTCGTTCACGAATCACGAGCGAGGAAGAATCGGCGGCACGAACTATTCTGTCGTCGGTGCCACTGATGCGTGCAACGTTAGGAGCGAATTAAATGCGAGTCTCGGCGACAGGACTGATTTTGAGTGTGAACATGAATTCGGTTAGAGTCTTTCGATCGAAGTTGAAACGAACATTTTCTCTCTCTTTCTCTTTTTCTCTCGGTAAATCGAGAAACGTGCATGCAGAACGATCGGGTGTCAGGCTGGGGTTGCGTAATAAGAGCCAATGCGCCGTTCCCAGTCTCGTGCGACGCCCTGCTGCCTATGGGCCGCAATAAACGACATCTCGCGAAATTGACACTAATACGCGTCGGACTTATGGGCTCGGACAAATTGCACCTTGATTTCGAGCCTGCCAATTGCCGGGGGGGTGGAAACGAGGGCGAAGGGGGTACGCCCTCGCGTGCGCACGAGTATCCATTGCGCCGGAGCACGCGACACTCTTGAAAACTGCATGGTACATTTATTATTTCGCTGTTTTCCACCGTATCGCGCGGTAATGGAAAATGACGATCGTGTTCTTATTCCCTTCCGGCGCGCAAGAAGTGGCGCGCACACGGCTCGGAGTGGTTTGGGCTGGAAAAATACGACGCTGCATTTTGAGCAACCATTCAACAGTTGGCACCGAAGTATTTCGCGCAGAAATTTCTGTAATGGGAAACACCGCTGCACTTTGACGGCCGTTTAAATCTCGAGTTGAACAATTTTCACTCCCTCGACGCGTCCACCGTGGCTACAGATTATAATAACGAGACCCTCGCGAGACACCAGGAACTCTTTGCTCCGGCCTCTAATTCCCGATCTAATTTCCGAGTCCGCTCGCACCGCTGTCCGTGTTTGCTATTGACCTCGGCGTGATCGAATGAACGACTGCGACGAAAAAGAGACGGCCATGGCGGGTGAGGGAGGAAACGCTGGTAAAACGACGAAGCGGGAGGGAGAGAGCGAAAGAGGATCCAGTGGCAATTGAATGTGGAAGTTCTCATTGAAGTACTGGCTCGAAGCGAGCGGGTTAATCATCGCCCCGTGACAAGCGAAATGTAATATCGCGAATCAAATTCATAAGAAAGTGGGTCACCCTCTATCACGGCCGACCCCCACCGCCGCGCCGCTTCCTATCCCTTCGTGCCCTTTTCCGCCACCCCCTCGCACCCCTTCCACCCTGCCCGAGCCCCTACCACTCTTTCTCTCCGCTTTTACCACGCGCCAAGAGGGCGGAGGCGGCCGGAGAGAAGGACAGAGGAATCGGCCGACCGGGAAAGAGATCGAGTGAGAGAGACGGACAGAGAAGGCCTTTCTATGAACGCGGAATATAACGATTGCTCTTTGAAGCCGTTACCGTCGAGCGTGGGGTATTAATGCCGGTTCACGCGGAGACTCTGGGAAATTCTGTCGAGACGTTTCCGTCCCCGGACCCTTTTTCATCCGCGCCACCCACTGCGCGCGCGCGTATCGTGAAACGAATATCTCGATGGAAATATAGAGGAATATAAAGAAGCGGGTCGGCTCGAAGGTAGCGGCAGCGTCGTGCCACCCTGTTCTCTCACCCCTCCCGACCCCATAGGAGCGATTATAATCGCTGCTGCGCGAGTACTGCGTATCCCGCTCGCACTCGCCGACTCTCGTTTGTCGGCTGCTTTTTATTGTTATTCCGTTTCCAATTTCTTCGCCGCTCCAAGTCGCCGATTACTCCCGAGTACGTTCCTCGCCGCTTTGACGCGCTCTCGAGGAAATCTGTATTAATGCTCGGCGCTATAATAAAGCGCGCACGTGACCTTTTTCCGAGCCGTCGCGTCGCGCGAGAGTGGATTGATACGTTTGAGCCGATAAATCGTCATCATCGCGCGTCGTTCATAATTTCCATGTCTGTCGGAGCGTAAATTTTCGGAGCTGCGCCGTGTTGTAATCCGAAAATATAGTTCCTGCGCTCACGCCTTCGGCTCACTGTAATTTTTCCGAACTTCGGAGACATTCGCTCGCTACATGCTACGTCGACCGGGCCGTATACACAAGGCAGAAATCCAATTAAGCGCAACGGGCAGACACGGGATGTATACATACCCTTTACTTGCTCGCCTGTAAAAAGTACATCCAAATATTGGCGCGCGCGGCTTCGCCGGATACACCGGCGTCTTCTTTCCGGTGCGCGAGCCGTCCTAAATAAATTTACGAAAGTTCGGCACCCCCTCGCTCCCGGAGACGTATAATTATGTGAAACGAAATTAATCGCGATCCGCGCCGCTTTAACTCGCCCGACGAAAGAATTTCATGCCCCGTTCAGTAGTCGAGGGACGTTTTCATATCAGCCGATGCGGGGGCGGGGAGGCGAGTTGAGAGGGGGGAGAGAAAAATGTTCCATCGGCACGGGCGAATATTTGCGTTAGCTCGATGTTAAATAATCATCTGTAAACATGTAGCTCCGGCGCGCGCGCGCACGGCAAAATCGGGATACGTAATTGAAGTCGATCTCGCTCACGTCAAAACGATTTTCAAGCCGTCGCCGTGCAGCGGCGACGAATATACATCCTGCAAATTGGCGGTTAAAATTTTACGCTCTAGGCAGACGCCCGGCGATCCGTTTGACGTTCGCCATTGAAACGGCCTGTCACGATACCATAACGGTTTAGCGTTCTAAACAAAAATTGCTTTTAATTGCGCGCCCCGCTTTCAATCGGCGACGCGGGAGTGTTGCGCGCGGGGGGCCGCGGCAGTCGCTTATAAATGTAAAGCGACGGCGCGGGGGAAAATTTAATCGATTCGGACGAAAAATAACGCGCGGCGAGCGTTTCGAATTACCGGCGGAACGTTATGTAATTACCGATTCTTCCGTTTGCCGGTCCCTCTCTGCCACCCACCCCTCTACACACCCCTCCCACCCCCCCCGCTTTATGCACGGGCTAAAGCCTCTCGAATTTTAGCGAATCGATATCGCGCGACCGACTCACTCCGCTCTCGCTGTCTCAGAGCACGACAACGAAGCTTCCATTATATTCCGTTGGGCGAACACGAGACGTCGGGGGCTTTACCCAAAGGCGTGATTGGTAATTGATTTTCAGGCTTCGCCACCGGCCTCGCCCGCTCCCTTTCTCACCCCCCTCAATACCCCCAACCTTTCTCCCTCCTTTTCCTTACCCAATAACCGTCCGGATCCTCTCGACTTAACGGCGAAGCGCGAAATCGTAGAATGAATTCGAAAATATTTCTCGCGCCACAATGGCCCGATGACACCGTTTAAATTGGCGCATTATAAATGAGTCGCGGCGGAATCCTTTATTCCGCTTCCACCCTCCGGCGGTTTCGATTAAGCGGCGGCCGAGCCTTAAAAACGTCGGCGTGGATGGGGGGGGGGGGGGGGGGGGGGTTGCGGTAAAAAGAGGAACGGCACGGAGCGGCTCCCTTTGAAAAGTCGTAACAAGGATTAACCCCCCGGCCTGGGAGCACGGATGATTACCCGAATAAATGAAACTGTCGTAGCCCCGTGAACCGGATGCGCGGGGGAGTGACCGTTTCTCAGGATAGTCTGTAAGCACCTCGTTGGATAATGCTGCGGACGTATAGGGCGTCTGCAGACGGCATTCATATGCCAGGGGCGACCGTAGCACCACGGGCGCTGGTAACACTGCGGTATGCAGTTGATTATGGAGGCTATATGAAGGGGCTCGACGTGGCCTAGCATCTTGAGTACCCTATCCATGCTCAGGACCCCTTACCCTCGAAACGCTAGAGAGCACTATGCGCCACGATATAGTTAATCCGCATGGACGTTCTCAGGGGAGCTTGAAGATTCATCTCAAGACGCTCGATATTGCCCGGTTACAGCCCGGTACGTTTCCGACCGACGACGACTCGCGACGCCTTCGTCTCCGTCTTTCGAATCCTTCTCATACCGAGGCGCGTCGAGTCCGTGACTTCTGTATCGATCACGGATGTAATCTGAATCCGTCGCCGCCCACCACAAGCACTACGCTCGTGTCTCTCACTATTACTGATCGTGCGTGTATTATACAAAAATTGAAGGCGCGCGCTCGGCCACGAATGCTTACTTTTCGATTGAATCCTCTTTCTGTCTCTCTCTCTCTCTCTCTGTCTCTCTCTCAGACTGCCTGTTGTCCGGCGAGCAAAGTGATGTTTGCTCGTCCCCGGATCTGCACATAAAGGAAACAAGCTTTGGACGGCGCACACGTTGTAACCGAGAAAACACGATCGCAAGACTCGCCTGATCCCTGACTCGCGGCTCTTTCCCAGAAGATCCTTTGCGCCGCGCGATGTTTACAGAGCTTAGGATCTAATCTAATCCGACTGAGGTCCCAAACAGATCGGCCACCGAAATTCGGAGGAGAGCCGGGGATCATCGCCGGGGCGTCGGAGTCTGAAACCCTTGAATCGGAAAAATAGAGAAGACGGAGAGAGGTCGTGAGGCTCGATGCGACGGGGAGCAAGATGCAGACTTTATCTGACAAAATGAATTTCAACGAGATTAGTAGAGGGAAGGGGGGTTTGGGGGTTTTGCGACGATAAAGGTGCAGCGAGTTTACGCGGAAGCGGCAATTTCCATTGGTCACGAACTCGTCCGGCGGGCAAGAGGCTTAAAATCAAACGCGAGCGCTACCCTGACTAATTACGTTAATTGGCATAATACTCCCGATGGGCTTTCAGTTAGCGGAACGTCCGCGCTGCGATCCCCAAAAGCGGCCCGAGTTGCGGAGAAAGACGAGGGTGGCAAGACGCTTGGTAGAGGGCAAAGAGGGGTGGGACCTGCGAACGGGCTAAAGGGTGAGACCGAAGTGCGACTGGGGTGAATGCGCGGATAAAGCTGAGCCGCTTCAGGCATAGCAATAACATCGAGTCTCTCTGTCTGATATGTTTGCGCGTTAAATAGAAAGCCTGTATGACGAGCTCCGGCGAACGTAATTGTAACAGAATCATGATGCTTCTTTTCGAGAATGGGTCCCTCGGATCAAATGAAACTGCTTCGTGGGGTGGATTATTGTATCGTGACGGGATCGAATATATTAAGTACGAAGGGGTACTTCGTTTATCTTATTCGTTTACGGCGTTTTTACGGACTGTAGTCTATATGGAGTCTCGCTTTTATCTGCTTTAGTATATTTGAAACGATACACCTTTTGCTTTCACGGGAACGTACGTGGGTGGAACTTCACTTCTGTCTGTCTGAACTAAATGGCCCGAACGCAGAGGCAAATGCACACATCGTCGGTGAGAGTCGGGGATTTGGCATGTTTGAATGATCTAAGCAAACATATTAGCGAAGGTCTCAATAGAATTTACCGCTGAATATATCGCCGCGAACACGCTCTCGCCGTGTGAGGAAATTCCGTGGAATCCTTCCCACTGCAAACTCTTCCTCTCGTAAACCGAGCTAATGATGCGTGTGTGATCGTACGTGCGTAATTACAAATAATCCCTGTCTACATTTGAATAACTGTATTAAACCCCGTCAAGTGGGCATTGCATTTCAGCGCAAACGTTAAAGTACAAGCGCTCTCCGTTGTTATATCGTAAATCGCGACTAATACATGCCCGTGCATTGCAGCCGAGCAAAGAGTTTCCAGCGTCCGTCAACGATGGACCCGTCGGATATGAATAAAGCGCACGGGGGGAAAGAGCGAATGTCGGGCGAAATGCGAAGAATGGATCCATTAGGGGGTGCGCGCTATCGGGAAGAGGAGTGTTTAAAGGACGGAAAGGCGGTGCGGAAAATTCTTTGCCGTGCGAGAGAGGCGAGACGATGCGGAAGATTTCGCGTCGCACACCGCCATTACCCACACGACGGCCGAGGAGCCCCAGTAGATCGTCAAAGTTTCAAGTTTTAAAATGTGGGCCAGATAAGAGCTGCCAGCAGGGTCCACATCTTCCGATTCGAACTCACGGAAAAGTCGCGTATCCATCCCGTACATCGATTCTCTCCCACTCTGTTCCACTCTTTCCTCCGCTGGTCGTTTCTTTTCCGCGCTATTTCTCCTTCCCAAACGTGTCTTGTCCTCCCCTCGGACGTTTTCCACTCGCCGACGGACGTCCCCTCTCTCTCTCTCTCTCTTCTCTTTCTATCCGCCGTATCGAGAAGGCGCAGTAGAGAGTGAGTACCCTGGCGGCGGCAGAAGTTCCTCCATTAGCGATAACAATGAAAGATGGACAACGGACTCCGGCCAGATCATTCCTGACAAACACACGTGTGGCCTGCTTCGCCGTGCTCCAAAGCCACGGTCAGCTGAAAATAATTACACGTAAAGCGTCAGTGGACGAGAACTTACGTATCCACAGTCAATAATTATCGCGTCGTCCTTCGACCGAGTTTCTTATAAGAAAAAAGAAAAATACAAAAAATCGACAACAGGAACGACCGTCCAGGTCGTCGTAAAAATATTCCTCCGAAGCGCATTCCTATAAGGCGTGTAATTTCATCAGACCCTGCCCGCTGCGGCGTGTCCACTTTGTGTATCACAGAAAAACAACGACGGGCTACCTTTACCCCCGTTTATCCTGTCTGGAAAGCATGTCCATTAACAGCTTTGCTAATGGACGCTGCGGGTGACCGGTAATACAATGTGAAAAAATAAGTCGCCGCCGACGTGCGCGGGCGTACTGAAATTCGAATGCCAGAGTCCGGGTGCCCTCGCCCGTCGTTGACAGCGTACATACATAATGACGTACGAGCATAATTCCGGCGGATGCCATTCATTTTTCGGACGCCCGACGTCCGCGTCCGCCCTGCTTCCGAGCGTCTCCCGCTATCGGCTGCAGCCGCATTACGCTCGAGCGATGCCTTTTAATTTGCAATTAGTTAATGGTCGATAAAACCGAGAAAAAGAGCGGTGAGGAAGACGGACGAGGGAAGCGGAGAGGGGCGGGGGGGGGGGGTGGCTGGCCGGGCGAGAGGAGGGCATATAGGAGACCGTAGCGTCTGGCTTCCGCGATTCGTTTTCACTCGATTGTTTGTCCGTTTCGTTCTCTGCCCTTCCGATTTTCCCTCTCCGTCACGCGATGCCATTCTCTTTCCCTCCCACCCACTTCCTCCCTCACCGCCCCGCGACCGTTCCCTTCTCCCTCTCGGCTTTCCTTTCCTCTCTCTGATCTCTCTTCCCACGGCCGTACCTTTTCATCGGCTCGTCGAATTGTATGTCGTGAAACACGGAATTCCCGGCAAGAGAGCGAGACGAGAACCGAGTTTGGGAGGGGGTGGTAAAGGGAAAGAGGGAAGGCGAAAGAGAGAAAGAGAGAGAGTGGGAGAAGCGGTGGAAGGCTGGAACACAGGAACTTCATACATGATTTCCCTCGAGTCCCTGAAGTGAAGCATTTCTAGCAGTGCGCGCTAGTACGAGTCGCGGCCACCGGCCTGCCTGCCGTGTGGTATCTCGCTGACAGAGTTGCCCAATCATGCGTGCATTACGAGATTCGCAGACAAAAGGGCGGGAGGGGAGGGGGTAGTGACGGTAAAGGTGGGTTTGCAAAAAATTTTGCCAGAAGAGCGCGAAGACGATGCCGATATAGTAATGATGCTGCAATTTCACGTAGGGGTAGGTTAGAAAATTTCATGAAAGAAGAACTGCAACGAATATATTCGAGAGCGTGCATGCACACTCTCGCGTACCGGTAATGCGCGCAAACTCGATGAGCGCCGTGAACGAAACGAAAGATTATCAGCGCCCCTTCGGATTTCATAAAACCGAGCGGTAACTAAAATGTAATCTCAAACGCTAATTGCCTCGAGTGCGCTCGCTCCCCTGCACTCGTTATAGGCTCGTCGAGTGGGTCACGGGTATCTCCCCTAATCCTCCTTCCCCTTTCCCATCCCCCTTCCGCCCGCCGACGTTCTAATAAAAAAACATACTCGCCCCCACCCCCGCTTCCCGCCACCTCGGTCATCGATACAGTAGTAACTTGCGCGAGACCGGTGCTCGGTTCGACCAACTCCCGCGAGTGTACACTCTCTCGTAATCTACCATGCAAATCCGTTCTCTTTGTCACAAACCACGTTCCTTCCCCCCCCCCCCCCCCCCTTCCTCTTTCCCCTGCCACCCTTCTTCCTCCCAAAGTCCTCTTAATTTCATTGTTCTCCGCCGATTACGCGTAACGATCGATTCTCAAAAATTCCGCCCCTCGCTCCCTTCTTACCATCGAAACGAGAACGACGCTCGGCGTCCACAGGGAACTGGACCGCGGAGGACGAGCGAGAGTAATGCGTGACGAACAAATTGTTGCGTCGCAAATCTCGAGCCCCTCCGCCCTCCGTCCCCGTCAATCATGGTCTCTCTTCAGGCAAGCAATATACACAACGCGCCACCGACACATACAAATTCGCGGCTCGCTCTTCCGCCCGCCCCCGCACACTTTTTCCGGCCTTTGCCGTTCGGAAACGCGCGCGCGCGCTCGTCCGCACACGTGCGCACGTGCGATGACGGTGTGTACGGTTGTCATGTCGGTAAACGGACGGGCCGGAGCGATTAGATGTTCGATCTGTATCAATATTTACTCCGCTTCGCTGCGGCGCGTCTTGCGAAATGGAAGCCAGACTTCCTTCATCCCGACGTGTTTGCCCGTGCCGCGAAGCAGATACGCCGGATTCCCAAGGGAGGACGTGCCGGTAGTCTTACGGACAGGCTTACCCTTCAAGCTACAAACCTTTCCCCTTTCCTCGGCCCCTCTGCCCTCTCGCTCACCTCTACGCTCCACGTCCTCCACCCTCCACCCTCCACCCTCTGTACACCCCCGAGCAGCAGGCGTAGCCAGGCCGTCTTACCAGGGCCGGATAGTCGTGGCGCGATCGATCCGAAACCATAATAAGAAGAGTAAACGAGAGGAGGATATTGCATGCAAGAGCAACGAACCGGGTGCATCTGCGCAGGTACGCCCGCAAAGCTCGTTCTCTTCCTTCCTCGAATGCCTCGGAAGATTTCGCGGTTGACAGCGTTGTTGCGGCCTTTCTCAGGAATTTCACCGCCCAGATCGTTTCGTTCGGCTCGCGTTCCAGGGTATCGTGACCGTTTATGGGTTCTGTGCTAAACGGCGGAAGGCGAGCAGATTCGCCGGGCATCGATCTTCCCCGCGGTCGGTCGGTCGGATATTGCGGGAGGGGTCCTGACGAAAATTTGGAGAACGCGAAAAGTGCGGCCGCTTTCGTTCTGTCTCCGCGGAACACTGACCTATAGCATAAACGCTTTAATTAGGTCAGCAATTTGCGACGCGCGGCGGCGCGCGCGTTAAACAAAATTGCCTTGAAGAGCGAGGGAAAAAACGAGGAGGAGGAGTGAGTGGGTGGGCCAGGAAGAGGGGGTAAGAGCGAGCGCGCGCGCGCGCGCCTCCATTTCGAACTTTACCGCCTCGTTCATCAATCATTCGAACCGCGCTTCTTCCATGCTTCCAATAACTTCCAGTTTTGTTCCATTAGTTCACTCGCCCGGACTCTTATCCGGGGGATTCTACATGGCTACAACGCGTGTACGTCGATGACGAACGATATGCGCCCGTTCTTTCTCCACCCGATAGCCGGCTCCATTAATCAATTCCCACGACCGACTGCCGAGTGCGTCCGCTTCCTTCGCTCAGGTATCCGCGAAGCGGGCCAACGCTCCGACGGCGCTCGGACAAACTTCATCCGAGCTTTTGTCGTGGCCCACTGTGTTCGCGCGAGAAACTCGCGGGAGAAAGAGAGCGCGGGGCGATTTTATTATTTTCGCCGAGTTCCAGCCGCGGAACACGACCTCATTAGTCATAAACGCCAGTCGGCGCTATACGGCACAGAGGGGGTATATACGACACCGACGCCCACACGAGCGTACAACAAGCTTGCGAGTACGTGAGTCTCCGCTGTGACTGGCTGGCAGGACCTACCGGTTGGCCCACCGCGCGCCGGCTGTATTCGGTGGTAGGGGATCGCTCCTGTGCAGGCCGGAGTCGGTGGAAACGACGCGACGAAAGGCGAAACTACGGTGAGAGAAAAAGGGGTGGGTGTAGGGAAAGCTGGGGGTGGGAAGGGGCTCGTCGGAGGTAGAGCGGCGGGCGAACGGCGGGAGAACGGCGGTGGAGGATGAAACGGAGAGAAGTGTGGATGAAGGTGGATAAGGGTGGAAGGGGGTGCGTGGAGGTTGGCCGAGATGGAGGGTAGGAGAGCGTGAGCGTGAGCGTGAGAGGGAAGCACAGAAGTCGGGGGGTGGAAAAAAAAATACGCCCGCCGACAAGTCTCAAACCATGCGCCCCTCACACCCCCGTGCGGGGCCGGGCAGCGCCGGGCAATTTTTCAATGGCTCCGGCCGAGCTTGAATTCTCGTTAATTTTTACTTTCTCTCGCCATCCGCCATGGGGGCCCGCCATTGTCCGCGCGGCTTCGCTCGGAGCCTCTACAACGATAACAGAGAAAATGCAGCGGACCGCGCCGGGTATACCTACCTACCTACCTACCAACCCAACGGCGCGAGGCTGTCGATAGCAACACTCTCCAATAAAGCGGATCCCTCCACCCCGGAACAACCTTCTGTCGTGGCGGCGGCAGGGCTCGATGAGGGTGGAGGACGAGGCAGGCAGGACTAGGCAGGACGAGGGACGAGAATGTGTGGCGCCGCTGTGCTGCTGCTGCTGCTGCTGCTGCTGCTCGTTCTCTACTCCACTCCACTCCACTCCACTCCGCGCGGCTGTATACACCGTGGCGACTACTACTCCGGCCGACAGTAACGCAATTTCGCGATACTCCGATGGATGGCCGCTGCAGAAGGATGTCTGCGCGAGAAAAACGTACGACATCTCGCGCCGCTCGTATTTTTCCCTATCGCCCGCGACGCCCATCCCGCGTCCGCCGCTGGAAATCCGAGCCCGCTGCTGTAACGAAGCCCCTTTACTCTCTCTCTCTCGCCAACTTTCTTTTCCATATCGCTTCGTAAGAGAAACAATGACGCGGCCGAGCGGTTCCCGGAAGAATTTAGCTGAGCGTCGCTCATCGCCGTATTTTTCTTACCTTCGATCGCGCTGCGCCCTTGTTAAGACAACACGAACTTGGTTTACCGTTACGTTCAACTCGATTGGCAGATATCCTTCGGAGCGGCTCGAGGAATAGCGTTGTCATCCTCGGCGTCGTTCCGAACTCGAGCGGTCGGTTCTTTCCTCGCGTGAACCCCCCACCACCCTCTCCCCCAGCGGGTCAGAAAGACACCTAGGCGTCGGCAGCGAAAAGTTTGCCAGTCGAACGTGCACGGTAATCTAACCCCTGAACACGTCAGTGAATTCTCCGGCCCGGCCGACGCGAGTTGGCGCAAAGTGAACGCGACTTTCCCCTCTCTCTTTCCCATTCCTAACAATGTCGTTATGAAACTCGCGCTTCTCTTATTTCACCCCCGTACGCCGCGCCGTCTTACGTTCCACCTTACGATGCTCCAGGTACTCTTTACGTCTGGACTCTCGAATTCCAACTCTTTGGACTTCTATCGACGGGTTCCTCGCTCGCCTCGGCGAACAAATCCTCGAACGAAATGTCTTGGTAGGTGAGAAGTCGGGAGGAGGGGCAATGTTATCGGATTCCGTGCGTGCCGTATGCAGAGGCATTGATTGCTGCTGCTGACCGCACAATCACACCACCCTCTCCAGTGCTCTTCTCTCTCTCCTCCCTTCCTCCCTCTCGCTGCCCCTTCGCACGCCCTCTCGTTTCCATCCTCTCGCTTCCGAACCTCTCGTGACAGGGATCGACGGAAGCATGTGTCCAAGCCAGACCCCACCGCGTGTTTTGTTATTCCTGCCACGCATTCATTGACTCTTTCTCGACCCGCGCAGTCTTCTCGTCACGCCGCTCGGAGCGCCGGACGCCGACGCCGTGTTCGATCGCTTGTAAAGCGTCTAATGTCGTGCCAGCGACGTCGTAATTCCGTGTCACGCGCATCCCGCGCCATGTTTTTCTGCCTCATTTCCGCCGTCGCTCGCGGCACTTTGTCGCGGAAGACGCACGGCGCAAAGAGTAATGGAGGTCCGATCGATACGATAAACAAGACAGAAGTATTCTCCCGTAGCTAAATGTGTTTACCCAGCGCGACTCCGGCTCTCGTTCGCCGGGAAAAAACTTACTCTCGAATTCCGGCGAAGGCAGCAGCGAGCACCGGCACTTCGTGTTTCAACCTGGTTAACTTGTCGCGCGACACGGCAAAACAAGCGCGCTCGCGGGGCGAGTCATATTTAATTGCGCGCCGCACGCCTCGTTCTCGGATGACAGTCGTGACGTTTGACAGGGGCAAGAACGTGACGGAGAAGCGTTTCGTGCGGAACGAGAAACGATTGACTCGATTCGACTCGTCCGCTTCGCCACGTCGCGGGCGTAATTTTTCGCGGCCGAAAAAGGAGGGAAGGAATATGAAAGTTGACGTGTTGCGGGTCAGATCACGTATACCCGTCCGCGGAGTACGATACAGTTTGCGCACGGCTGGGGGTGGAAGATAGAAAAAAAAAATTAAATATGCAGAATGTTGCGTAGTTAAGCGCACCTGCGACCAGGCCGAGGGGGGGAGGGTGGAGAAAGCGTGTGAGAGAGGGTGCGAGCGAGTGGGACGGAGGGATGGAGAGGGTTGCGTCGCGCGGAAGAGAGACGGAATAACGTCATCCAATTCCTTGAGTTTGCGGGAAATTCGCGGCAAAAACGAACTAATGGGCGCAAAATCGAGTTTTCCCCATACGTCGGGGGCCCGGCCGAAAAATACCAACCCTCCCCCCGACGCACAATGGATAAGCAACGAGAATTGATAACTCGTTTACGCGAATGAGTCGTTTAAAATTTTTAATTGTCGGAGTTCACCGACGACGTCAAGCAAGCCGCCTAACGACCGGTCTCATCACGCGTCCCGACGCACGTGTGTGGGACGAGAGTGAGAGGGAAAAAAATAGTAATTCGGCAGCGCCGAGGCTTGCGCGAGCCGCCGGACCTCGCCGGCCTGGCGAGAATCGCATCCCCCAATTCCGGCCTGTCAGTGACCTCGAAGCGCGGAACAAAAATCACAAAAGCCGAATACACCGTGGGGACGTTAACCAATATTCCGGCTTTCGGCACCGGCAGGATTTAAACCCCGGTGGCGCGCGTATGGAAATTTATGAGACTATTTCGCATGTAAGCACTAACCAGGTGTGGCTACACATAAATTTCGCATCCTCGCGCGTATATTTCAGACCCTTCCGCCCTCCTCCTTCGTTTTGCTCGCTAGGTGCGGGCCAACTTACCAGAAGTTACCTGCCTGGTATCTCACACTACCCCCTCCCCCTCCCCTCCTCCTTCCTTTGCTCCCAGCCGGTTTTCTCCGACGCGCCGTTTCCACCTCTTTCGCTTCCACCTTCGCCTTCCGCGCGCCAGTCTTATACCTATACACGCTATAGTTAACCCTCTCTCTTATTCTTCGCTCGAGATCGTATCCCTAAATCACCCCCGACTACCCTCGAGCACCGAGGCGCTCTTCTAATTGCTCTACGCTACGTTTAAATTACTTAACCCCCACCCCCCCCTTAACCTGCGGCCCACCCCGCGCGGCCTCCCCTCAAATTAGTTTCAGATAGGTGAAAAGAATGACGCGCTCGTCGGCGGGCCCCGAAGGAACGCGGAAGAATCTCGCTGGGAATGCTAATTTAAGCCGGATCCCATTTGCGGCCGGGAATCATTCCATGCCCGCGACTGTCTCTCCGACTTCCTGACCATTGGATGAGACTGTTCTTACCGCCTTCTTCCCAACGCGATCGTTCCCCGAGCGACTCTGCCTGACGTCCGTATTGGGCAGTTTTCAAGATTGAACGATTCGTACGCGCGTACGCCAGAATGGCTTGTGCGCGAACTCGTTGTCAGCGGAGTCAATATGTACTTGATGAGAACGGTCTGACAAACGTCCGTTCAAGATGGAGCGAGTTTCATGGCCTCGATTGAAAAATAATGCGCGAGCGAGAGGCACATCTCGCGGCCAAAAATCCGGAGCGAACAAACGCGAGTAATACCACCCCGGAGAACGGTTTTGAAAAATTGAACGTGTGCTTTTAATTAACGCAGAGTAAACAGGCCGCGCGGGCGGACGATGGTGTTCCGCGGGCATGAAGAGAGGGAAAGAGACGGAGCGAGAGAGAGAGAAAGAGAGCGGCGTTTTACAGTGGAGCGAGATTTTCCGGGCAGGGAAACCTTAGATCGCGCGTCGCGTTTAATTTTCGTAATCTCCGAAATTCTCTCTCCGCCGACTTCGCGTCGGCGTCGGCGTCGGGGTCCACCGGCCAACGCGCAAAATCGCCTGGAGGCGCCTCGAGACGTTCTCATCCCGGTCAGACGCAACCGCAGGGATGAAACGGACGGCTGCTACCAATCACGTTCGCAATTAAAGGCAAAGCCGCAGCCGCGGGGGAAACTCACGGAGGTCACGACGGAAACGTATCTCGTTCATGTTCCCCCTCGGCGACACACACACTCTCCCTTCTCTTCCACCCTTCTCTATCTCTCTCTCTCCTCTCTCGCTGGGCGACCTTTTAAATACGTGACCTGTAAATAATTGCATGAAGGGACAAAGCACGTGCGCAACTGGACTTTGAGTGTGTGTTGTGTGTGTCATGTGTGGTGCGGTATGTGAGAAGACGACTAACACTATCAGCACGCTCTTTACTTACATGCACACACGGTGCAGAAGAGAGAGAGAGAGAGAGAGAGAGAGAGAGAGAGAAAAAGAGAGAGTAAAGAAAGACTGGGAAAAGAAAAGGACGCGGTCGCGCACACATCGTCGCCCCCTCCTTCTCTTCTTCTCTCCACTTCCCCTACTCTCCTTTTCTCTTCACTACTCTCCGTGATTAGAGCCCCTTGAGGAAATGCCAGTCCAAGAGGGTTCTCGACCGCTATCCGATACCAGGAGGGTTTAAAGAAGGGCACGAGCGTACCTGCTCATGCGCGCGCGTACTCGTAAGCCGGCAGAAAGGGTCTAAGTTTTTTCCATCTACGGGTCCGAAGTGAAATGGAGCAAGTGTGTGTCCTAGGTAACGAAGGCGGCGTAGGTACGAAGTAAACAAGCCGCCCGCTCCCGTCGATAGTTGTTTATGCGACGCGTACGGACTATCGTCGTCATACGTGAGGCGCGTAGAAACGAGTAAAGCGCGTTATGCGACGCACCGGAGCCGGCTGAAAATAGAGACGGAATATTGGGTCCATTTTGGTAATATCGATCGACACCCCGCGCGCCGCGCGACTGTAATGCAGTACAATGTATGGATTTACTCTGTAATCTAGTACAGAGTAGGCACCCAATGATACGGGATGACGCGCGCATGCAATCGGAGTCTTTGTAGTCCGAGGATCCATTGTGTCCGATTCAATGCCCGACATTTTTTCCCTCCTCTTTGTCAACTGCCTCGCGATCGCATTTGCAATTCCCCGCTCCCCCTGCCGGCCCTCGTTCGCCCGACCGTCGGCTCGCACTTTTACGAGGGCGATACCCATCGGGACACTGCGCCGGAGTCGGTTTTAATTTTCATAAAATTCGATACCGCCGCGTTTCGCGGTCACGCGCCATTCCTCTCTTTTTTGCTTTCTTTATTTCTTTTTTCTCCCTCTCTCTCTTTTTTTCGCCGCTTTTCCCCCCCGCGCTTTTTTTACGAACGCCGCGCGGGATGCGTCGCGCATGTTTCGCGTAAACGGAGGAACTGGGATGAGGCGTGCGTGAGCACGGCCGACCGCAGCAGCACGGTCCCAGGGCCATTGTAACGTCCCGGAAATCAAAACCGGCCATTTCTCGCGGTCTGACTGCTACGACGGGCCGCTCGCGCGCTGCTACCTTGATTGACCGGAACGTGACGGATATTCTCGCGTTGTGATTTCATTTTCGGTATCTGCCGCCGGCGTAAACGAGGATTTACGAGGGCGTCTGCGTTTAAGATAGCACCGGCGACGGGATCGTTCGTCCGATGGAAAGAGTTTTTACGATCGGCCGCGAGAGAGCGAACGGTAAAAATTCGCGAATGCCCCGCGCATTCGGGGGTACCGGGGCTGTAAATGTCGCCGATACGCCGATCGGCGTAAGATCCATTTCACTTTGCGACCGGCACATTTTCGTGCGAGGACGTATGCACGATTTCATCGGTTTACGGTGTCATCGCGCTAGTCGTGACTAGGATAAAAAAAGACGATGTAATTGGAATGATAGAGACTTCTTCTTGCTTCCGTCCATTGCCGCAAGGATCTTTCGATATTCTACCTTCAATCGTAAGCCCAGAATTTATGTAGGGTAAAGTTACGATCATTGGACCGAAATCGTGTATCTGGGTTAGATAGCGTTTTGCATGTCACGGAGTCTGTATTGCATTTCAATTGTAGAAGATTTTTTGGACGGTCCTCCAACATTTAAACTAGCGTATGTACTGTCAACCAGTGGTCTATTTTGAGCGCAAATTGCCCTGTAATAATTTTTGAACTTTTTTCGTGTTACATCCAGCTTTACCGGCTAGCTGCAGTATAAGAATACAATGCTATTGCATGGTGGGAATTGATAGCAAATTAAGTGACAGTACGAAATTTGTTTTCAAAACTGGCTAATCTTGTAAAAACGCAAACGTTGCCTCAAATCTTATTCACCTTATCAACACCCGCAATTACGTAATATTTCTCGACAATCGCTAATTTTTATAGACTTAAAAGAAACCATTGATTTGAATTGACGAACAATGCATTATTATGAACACCGCAGCAAAGTTAAGTGGACCAATCATAGCAACCTTATCCCACACACCACCCTCGTCCCCCCTCTCCCCGTCTCGATCATTCCGCTTCCACGCGGCGATGAAAACCAATTCCTGACAGATATCCCGTCGCGAGACGACGTCTCCCCGTGTATCTACGCGGCCCGTCAAAATGCGAAGTCGTTGCCACCCCCGCCGTCGCTCGTGGCGACAGGAGCGCGAAGTAACGAGGCGCTAGGCGTCGGGCTTTCCGCGACATTTCGTCGCGAGTCGTATATTCGGACTGGAATTTATTTTATTTACCGCCCGCCGTCTCGGCCTGCCTCCTTCTCGCGCGCGACTGGGTCGAGGTGAGACAAGGCGAGTCGAAGGAAAAGGGAGAGTGACGCGTAACGGAAAGAGACAGGACCAGCCCATCCCACGGGACCCGAGGCGTCTCATTAGGCGCGATTCAGTGTACCACACTCCGGCAGATCCCTGCCTTCCAGATTGTTCCATTTTCCTTCATACATATTTAAATTATTGAAATTGCGGCATTACCATATTCCATTGATTTATCGATGCCTCTCCTCAGCTCTCGAGCCACCCAGCCTCCGCAACCCTCCACGCCACCCCTCTCGCACCACCCCGGCTTCCTTCTGCGGCCGCTCGTCCTCCTCGTCTTCCCTTCATGCACCTTACAGAATCGCTGGCTTTATTTTCACCCGCGAGGCGCGTCCGCGATAAAGAAAGAAAAAGGAAGTATGATGGATTCGCCGAGCTCGTCCGCGAGTGAATTTACTTATCTCGCCAGACGAGTACGTGGATGCCTGTTTACCACCGACCAGAATCGCTAGTAAGAGCGTCCGACGATACGGTGCTTTTTCTGACAGGAAATGAAAAAAAAAAGAGAAGATATAACAATACCTTCAGAGATCGAACCGTAGAAACGGACGCTTCTCGAAGTCTCCGCTTACACGGACCGAGTTCGGCGGGAGCGAGCAACGTGAGGCGTCGGAGAAAAAGGAGACGGGAGATGTCGTGTCATCGTCCAATTACGTAACCGGAGATTCTAGTGGTTTAACGATATTAGCCCGTTCCGTTCTAATGACCTAGGTAACCGGAACACGCTCCTGCTGAGCGGTCGAGCGGGAGTTTACAACTTTACAACCTATAAAGCCGTGCGGCGAAGGTGTTTGGGTCAACCCCGCTCGAGTGAAAACCCTCCTTGTCGTGGCCCTCGTACTCAGCCCCCCCCCCCCCCCGCCACCCCACCTCCCCTCTCCCCCGTTCGCACCTCATTCCACCCCATTCCGCCCCTAGGATCCACCCCGCGCAAGTACGGCCTTCAAACAGCGCCGTGCTTGCAAGCGACCGACGACAGACCGAACAGACGACCAAACAGCTTTACACCTATTTTATGGAGTCCGATATTGCATTTAGAATCGCGATAGAGCACGCCAGCGCCCGGCTAGCGGCGACACGCTTATATCCAGCGTTGCGAAAATATTGGCCCTTCGCGTCGACGACGGGCACCTTGGGCGGTAAGGGTGGACTTCGGAGCCGGTTAAGGACCACGGCGCGAATAAAGCGTTTATAGGTTTTGCGGGCGCGAATTTATGGGCAGGAAGCGTCATATAGTACGTCCGCGTATGGGCAAAGGTAGAAAAGTGGCTCGACGGTTCGCGCCGCGGCGGACCGGAAGTGTCTGTGTGCTCAGGCGAAATGTTTCTCTGCCGCGGAAGAGGAGAGGAGAGGAGCGTGTCCTGGGTTCGGCGCGTTTGGTTTGCATAACGTCGTTCCGGTGTATCCGCTTCTGTTTTACAGAGCACCGGCGCAATTATAATTTGGTCGGAATAAGCCGGGAGCACCTGTGCCGACCGTCGGCATTACGCGTTTTTTAAGTCCCACCGCGGTCAGTCGCCCGAGTTTATTATAAAATGTTGCCTTCGGTATCCGAGAACGCTGACAAAGATCATAGTTAAATAACAAGGTACGCCCGTTGCTCATCCTCGGTCGGGTTACAGAGCTAATTATCGTCGCGAGCCTTCTCTCTCTCTCTCTCTCTCTCTCTCTCTTTCTCTGTCCTCTCGCAGGATCTCTCGTTATGCGAGTACTTTAACGAGCTACCACTCTCATCCCCTTCAGCTTCCCGCATTCACCCTGCTCCCCTTTTCACGACTACTCCTGCGACAAACATCTAATGATCTCTCTTCTTTCCGCGAAGCTTCCTTCCTACTACCAGGGAATACGTTAACATCTTAGAACCAGCCGTTCGCCGATCGACGAACAGCGCAAATTCAGCTAATTCCACCGATGATCGGAAGATGACGTTCTCCGATTTTTATTCCCATGCCCCAAGGGTACGTTCAGACCCCGCGCACTGTCTGTGCGGCCGGTTCGCATAGGATTTAACTACGTTTCCAGACGCGCCCCAGGTGCCCGGCACTCCAGAGTCGTTCGCTGGTATAGACTTTACTACCAATAAAGCCAATGACGGGACTCGTGTCCACTCGGATGCGTAAATCGCGCATTTCCCCCTGGCCCTACGTATTCAGGACTCCCTTTTGGCCGTGTCCTGCGACGTACCTGACGGCGGAGGGCGCAGTCGATTTCGCTGCGGCATTCGTCACGATTTACTCCGATCCGCCGGTACTCGATTTTAACGGGCTCAAAGACAGCCGGCCGCGGGCTATTGCGGGCAAAATTGCGGGCTGGCAAGTATACCGCGCCGTGGAACGTATCGTTTCCATTCTGCCCGCAGCGGAGCCCGGAAAAATTTCAGCCACGTTAGATGTAGGATGTTAGAGAGGAATCTCGACGGCGGCGGTGAGAGTTCATGAAATGATTTTTGACGCGCGGTTGGGTGAGATGTTGCAACGAGTAAGCGTACGCTGTATCGAATGAGTCTTCGAGGCGGAGTTTTCAATATCGTCCCGTGGGGTGCGTACGAAATTATCGTATTAATATTCCGTGCAAGTTTTTCGCGCGCCCGCATCGCAGTGTCAGAGGCGGCCGCGACGTCGCGAAATTTCGAGCGAGTGAGTTCGGCCATTCCGCAAGTTACACAGTTCGGGTCTTATGACGGCGATGTAGCCCTCACCATTTACATGCGTATTACCTTCTTTTACACACGCGTTACCTCCTTGTGCGGAGCGCAGGTGCTCCTTACGGCGCGCACACCGACGGAGATTCGACCTACACAGACTGCGCGCCGACTCTCCGAAAGAGGCCATACGGATTTCTTTTTCTGCGAGCAGTTGCCTCTCGTAGGACTCGTCCGAAAGTGGCGGAGTTGCCGAATTTCGGTGCGCCCGTCGCGGAACGACGTGTGCGGCCGCACGAATTTATATGACTCTCTTTTACGGCTCAGAATACGTTTCTAACTTAACGGCGTTACCGAAAAGCGACGCCCCGCGCGCGCGGACGTGTAACGAAACTGAATTTCGTACAAACTATCAGATCCGAGTGTGGAAACGGGGGCGCATACTGGGGGCCGGCCGGTTTTATACGAACTGTCGAGTTTTCTCGAAATTGATTTTTCCCGGCAGCTACAGCTGCTCGCGAACACCCCTACCTTCCTCTCTCGCACTCTCTCTCTCTCTCTCTCTCTCTCTCGTTCCACAGCCTCCGCTTCCTCCCGCGTGCCACCCCTCATCCAGCGCTCACCAACGTTACTTTTATGTCATGGCTCTACGCTGGATTTCCAGCAAGGGCTGTAAATCGAATAATGAAAACGTCAGAACCTTCCTGCGTCGGGAACACCGCAACCGTTTGTACCAACATTTTAGCCGATAGAACGGCATTCCGAGAGACAGAGAGGGAGGCCCGGCCGTTCCACGTCTTCCGTGTTCCTTCGTTCGTGCGAACGGCAGGTAGACGTAAGGGAAAAAACGATTGGCAAGTTTTAAGGGGAGAGAATTTTATCACTCATTTCGACGGCGCGAAGGAGTACACTATCGACGCGCAACAATGCGTCGGTGGTGCTCGGGCACGCACATATCTAAAAGGGCGTAAATCATCTTGAGTAATGCTACGTGCGATTGGGCCCGAAGTACGTGGCATGTGGGAAGCCATTGGTAAAAGGAACGTAACGCCAAATGGCGTTCGGTAAATTCTCTACTTTCTCTGGGTGCACGTTACGGACTTCTCTCTTTCACTCTTTCTCTCTTCTTTCTGTTTCTTCTCCCTTCAAACTCTCTCTTCCTCTGTCTCGAGCCTCTTCGCCGCTCCTTCGTAGACGTCCTCGCGTTCGAAAGGTATTGCGGTATTTCGTATTCAACGGAATATGCCAAGACGCCGTAAATCGTTGTTTCGGCTTTCTGCCGGAATAGCTTCACCTTTTCCTTCTCTCTGTACGACGACCCTGATCGACCGATGTTTCCTTATCTCCGCAACGGCGTCACGGTCACCGGCGTTACGGGAAGATAAAGATTTCAAGCATGTCCGAAAACTCAATGGCTCCTGAATAATGCATCCGAGATATTCCGAATTTGCCACTCGATTCTTCCTTCATTCGAGTCAATGGCCAAGATCCAACGCTCCGCCGCGACTCGACGCGATTAAATAGCTGAACGTCCTCATATTACACAGCTCATCTAAATTACAAACAGATATTTCCAACCCGAACGGGGAAGGTGGCTTTCGAATGCTTTCACATTAACGATGTGACACACTGAATACAAATTGATTCGTCGCGTCCGTATTAAAAGGAGGAATTGGACACACATAAGAAAATCGCAGAATTTCTTGCAATTTTGAGGGATTATGTATTTCAATGTAATAAAGGAGCATACCAAATTTCAGAATTACCTACTGCATTGTTCAGACGAAAATAATTTATTAATTTAACACGGTCTCTTATGAAGAAATCGTAATTGAAGCTCTTTTGTCATCAGATTCAGCAGTTGTACAGTCAATATAAAAAATTCCGCGCTGTGTTACCGAATAATGATAATCTTGACCGTAACAATGATGTTAAACGGAAAGTCAATTTTTCGTAGCACCATTATGTACCACCGTACATTATCCGCATTTGTAAATATGTATGCATTTTCGCCATAAGGCATTAACTTTTGACCAGATTGTCTGTCCGATTCCTCCTTAAATTCCGAACTCTTCCCTTCGCGCTTGACACTCCAACTCCAGTCCGTCTTGCGATCTGCCCTATTCGTTCGATGTGCCCACCCCACGATCGATGATACTTAGACTGCATCCACGAGAGGGCCGCCGGGCCGGCGAAGAAATCGTGCGGAAAAAGGCTTGTGTTCTGGACACCAGGTTGGGCGAGTGCGATATTTAGGGTGCGACGATAATTCAAGCCGTCCGCCGGAGCTGTACGCGCGACTCACGTGACTCCCGCACGGATTTCCTGCTGCAGATGCGCCAAGAGTCGAGCAAGTGGGAAGAAGGAAAGGATAGGGAGGACGTGCGGCGCGAAGGAAGGATAACGAAAGGCCTTCGCCCGAAAGCAGATAGAATTGTTCATCCATAAATTTACACCGTTTGCCGGAAGCATCCTCTAGCCCTTCGTTCGCTTTCTCTCTCACTTGCCGCGCTGCCTCGCCTCGCTCCCTGACCTTTTTATATCGGTGATACATGTATCTGGGTTGCGAGAGCGGAGAGCGGTTTGCTTTCTCGAGTGGTTTAAGAAAATTGAAGCAGTTAAAGCGTTTACGGGTTTGTTTAAAAGATTTTCATTCGAGGAATTACGGGCGCTCTTATTTCATTTTTAGGGTAGTGCTTAACGTTTAACCACTTGCAAATACGTACCTTGTTTCGATTCGAAGCACTTCCGTGCTGTTGTTTTGCTAATTGAATCCGTCTGTAGCTGACGCCGCGTCGATACGGTAGTAGGGCGTTGGTAAAAAAAAAAAAAGAAAAAAAAAAGGAATACGACACACGCACACAGGGACCGAGATCGTAGCGCGGTTTATGACTCGTGAGCTTACAACGTCGTATTTAACATCAAAGCTCTCGATGGGCAGCGCCACGCATCGTTCGATGAGGTGCATTTCAGCGGGCGCGGACATCAAACGGGTACGAGAGGAGAAGGGGGTCCGCACAGACGAGTTAGCCGTACCTATGGAGCCTCGTTTGTACAGCGAGATATTAATTCTTCGTCCGCCGCCCACCCCTGCACCCTACAGGCCGCGCGTGTCGCTCGGCAAATTTTTCAGTCGACGTACGCCGGCCAATTGAAAGCTAAATTTGAAAGACAATTAAGTGTACCTTGCACAGACGCGGGATGACGCGCGATCGATGCAGGCCGCGCGCGCTTTCGCTCCGTCGAACGTCGAGCTGCGAACCTTTCCTGCCAAATGCCTGCCATATTCGTTGCCATGACGTCGCGAGGCGACTAATAGTCGGAAACATATAAATACGTCCGGGCCGACCGCATTTGCGCGATTCGAGCGGGACGCGGCCAGACATACGCGAGGCATCCCGGAGACTTTCATGGAAGTTTAGGCGGCCCTTAGGGTCTTAACGACATCCGCCTACGAGGGATCGATTCCGGATCAGGACTCGGCAGTTCCATAGGGGGAACGACGCGCGGCGGAAGTCGCTTCTCTCGTCGGAAGGATCGGCCAGTCCCCGTGGGTGGTCCGGGGGAATGAGACGAGGGATGAAAGGAGGGTGGTAGAGGGTGAAGGGTGGCCTTTGCCGAGTTCCGTGCGGGAAAGAGAGAGAGAGAGAGAGAGAGAGAGACACAGAGCGCGCCAGCAGTGGAGTATCGGAATAGCAATAATAATCAATTGTCCATGTAAAAGCCTCGACAAGTTACATGATCGGGAAATAACTGAAATCAATTCACCGGACGCGTCCGGTGCCCGGCGCGCGTCCAACTGCAGAAACGCCGGACACGAGGAGGCGGAGGACGAGGAGAGGCCGCGGAGAGGGTAGCGCGTGGGAGGGTAACGCGAGAGGCCGCGAGGGGCAAGAGGGGAATGAGTGAGAAGAGGGTGGAGGGACGTCGCTGCACTACGGGTCGTAAAATGCATCTGCCCTCCCGTCCGCCACCGGCAGCGGCTTTTATTGTGTTGCGTACCCTCTCCCCCTCCCCCGCTTCCCGTCACCCCCAACTGTACACCACCACCCCCTTCCCACGCTTCGCCGCCCTCCGCCCCGTCCACCTCGGTGAAAAAAAAAGGGAGGGGCAGGGGGGGCAGAGGGAAAAAAACGCAACAACGCCAACTGATTTATAACCCTCCTACACTCGTTAAACTGATTCGATAGATTTTACTGCGCTTACGCCGATTTCTTCCCACTCTCATCTCCCCCTCCCCGTCCCGCCGCCTTTCTCTTTCCGTCTCTCCCGAGATCGCTCCTCGATCTCTCTCTCCCGCGTCGCGGTCGCGTCGCTTTTACTCTCGCGCTTTTTCCTTCACCCCCCCCCCCCCCCCCCTCCCTCATCCCTTTTTTTCGCTCGCTTCACGGTCCACCCGAGGTTTACAGCCGGGCTTACATCGTTCAGCCGGGCTTACACGCGCCGTCGGCATTCCGGGTAACGGCATTATTGCACGTAGCGATCCGTGGCGAGGGGGCCCCGTGCCATCGGGGCTTAACCCTCTACGCGCTCCCTCTTTTTTCGACCTCCCGCAGTTTTGAAAATCTTCGCGCTCCCCGACCGTTCCGTCGATTCCCGATCGCTCGCCGCTTCAAGATCCGTGGTGCAGGGCGCGCAAAAAGTAGCGAGCGATTTCGAGTCCGAGTCCGAGTCCGTAAGACCGCGGTCGTCGTTGTCCATCCGTTACAATGCTCGCGCGTTCCTTTGTTTACTCCGTCCGTCATTGCACTCGAGAGCGTCGGCCCCGAGAACGAGAACTCTCTGTCTCTCGGCAAACACACCCAAACGTACGGGATATATCGACGAAGGGCCGCGCGAGGCGTTGACCCGGAGCGAGAAACAATTGTCCGCCCCGATCCGCCGGCTGTCCCTTATTCCGAACTCGTCGAATCGAAAGTTGCGCGCAGAAAAAGCGCGCGCCGAACTCTTTGAGACGAGTTCGCCGTGCGAACGCGAGTCGTTCGGCTTTCAAAGCGAGGAGGAAAAGAGCATCGCCGGAAAGGGCGCGGCGGCGTTCGAGGGTGTTCGAGTCGAGTGAAAGGAGGCGGGCGTGTAGAAGCCGAAGAGTTTAAACCGCGCCACTTATTCAGCACTTCGTCATTGTCCCCTTTCGCCCCCTCGCGCGCGCTCTCTTGTTTACCTTGCTCGTTGCACCCGGGAGGGTTATCAGCGGCCAGACTCTGCGCGTGAAAAATAAAGGGCGTCGGAGCTACCCTAAAGGTGTCCCGGTTATGTGTGTGTCGAGTCTGCGGCGATGGGGGTGGCGCGCGAAGGGGCGGAGAGAGTGCGTAAAGGACGACAGTTAAGGTCGACGGTGCGTGCCGCGCTGCGCGAAGACGCGCGCGGCAGGGCTGACAATGAGCGGATCTCGCCGGTTATGGTTCTTTGGGAGAATTTTAGTTTGCCAGGGGGTCGTCGGCGAAAATTGATCGGCGCCGCTCGCGGGCCGAGTATCGTCGCTTTGAAGGACGACGATTAAGGCGCGGCGCGCGTAAAGCGCAGCTGTTAATAAAATGTTAGACGGACGAGGTAAATGAGGCGGGGCTTTACGATCTATAAATTATAAGCTTTCGTTATATGACCCGCTGGCCCGCGGTTAAATCCCGCTCGGCGTCGTCTGGGCCGCCTCGGCGGGAGAAGGGACCCGGGATTCTTTTTAGACAACGGCCAATTTACGTCATTTCCATAAATTCGCGTTCACGGAATTACATGCATAAATTCCGTAACGGTTGTAATACGTGCGGCAGTCAATTTCTTACGATTTCTTCGGCTCGAACCAGGCGTCCGGCAGACTTCAATAGAAATCGATGAGTCGACGAGACAATAATCTGACAGATGCGAAATGATCGTGTGAAGACTACGAGTGATCAGACACTGGTAACCGGCGGGCAACTTGAAGAGACCCGCTGTCATCGTCGTACGAGTGAAATTCGGCAAGGCGTCGCGGCAAATCTTCCGCAATTACCGGAAGCGGAAAGGGTCGCGGTTATAATGGAGAACTTGTTCTCGATGCACTTGACGGCGCTCGAGTAACTCGCGGCCCTCGTCCCAGATTCGAAAACCCTCACGGTACTTAACCAGCGAACACGCACGAAGAGGTATTCGAAAAGTTTCTGAACAATTAGGATTAGCCAGACTGTATCCCGGCCGACCTATAGATTCCGGGTGAATGTAGCCATAAAGCGTGGCTGCAGCGAGGGGGTGAGTTGGCGAACGAGGGGTGAGGGGGATGGGGTAGGAAAACCGGAATGGGGCATGAGGGTGAGAGAGAAACTCGGGTTATGGGAGCTTGCGGCAAGCACCACCAGCGGCGATACACATTAGATACCAAGTTCTTACAACTACCCCTCTAGCCACTGAGCGTGAGTATGCCAATATAAATTACGGGTGCACGATAATGCCTGCGAGGGTAGTCGAAGTACGTGGAACGAAGCAGCGCGAATAAGGCGTCTCTCCTTTTTCCTGCGTCTCTCTCTCTCTCTCTCTTTATTTTCTCCTCTTAACCCGGCTCCGTAAATTTCAATAAAGTTCGCCCAATTTTTCCCGGCTGCCGTACAGGGTGAACCGAAAGTCGTGATACCGTGACTGGAACGGTCCTGCACGCGAACGTTCCGTGGGGCACGGAGAATAATATTTTTTCCATCAGACACGATCACTTGTTGTTTTTTTTTTCTTTTTTCGGTTTTGTTACTCTACTGTAAACGTATTTTCTCCGCGCAGAAGCGTTCTTCCGTTCTCTCGATTGAGGCACGATTTTTGCCGCGCGCCCCGCGCGACGAGTCGAGTGGGGCCGTCGTGGGAGTGCTGCGTGCGAATAAATTTGTAATTCCGGCGCGGACGTATTATCCGTTGCTCTCGATAAATCAGCGCCCGCAGTCCAAGGTCCATGGAAATTGTCGTTAAGGATTTATCGGTCCCAGCGACGGCACACGAATCTGTCACAGACCTGCCCGGTAACTCGCCTCGTGCGAATTCGGCGAGGCGTACAAGAATGTATTGATCTGTCCTGACATACCATTCGGGCACGGGAACCGTAAATACGGCACTGTCGGCATTTCGCACCTCTCGGAATTCGTTCGCGACCCGTTTCAACGATTATTCACCATCGACGCGCGGCTTCGAGAACATAATCGTCGGGCAGTAATTTCTTCTTTTCCCTCTCTCTCTCTCTCTCTCTCTCTAGCCGCCCCCGCAATCCTCGTTACAAGAGTCGCGCGCGAACGCGTCAGGACGCGGTGGGCAAAAATCGTTAACGCGCTTTTAAAGTCGCCCGACATTGTCGGCGGGCGCGAACGGGGGTGCAAAAAAAAAAAGGATGAAGAAAGAAAATAAAAGAAGCACACAGGAGCCCGTACAATCGCGTCACCTTTTGTAAGCACCGCGAGCATTGTTTCTCCCTGCGAAACGTTTGCGCGAGACGACGAAGAAGGGGCGCGGCGACGGGCGCGACCGGGAACGAAGTCTTAAATAAGGAATGAGCATTCGTTCTTGAGCTTCGCTGAGGAGCGTGCGGCGTGCGGCGGGGTCGCCGGCGAACGTCGGCAAGGGGTGGGTCTCGGTGGAAGGGGGCCTGAGCATTCGTCGCCACCGCCTGCATTTGCGGATGCAAGTGAAAGGAACATTACGGTGCGTGATTGCCGTTTTATTAGACAAAGGGCGAGGGCTGAATGTAGACTTACTCCCATTAACGTCTCTTTATCACCCGGCATTACATCGGAGGGAAATGAAAAGCCCACGCGGACCCTCGACGACTGGCAAGGTCTTTTCGCAGACTCTCTAAATTGTCATTGCAGATCTCGCTCCGGATAGGGATGACTACTCCGTCTCGTACTCCCCGGTAATTGTCGTCTGTATTTAGTTATCCGTGACCGATGACCCTTCTCTCTCTCCCGACACTCTCGCCAGCCCTCAAAAGAGGGAACTCGGTGGTGTTCGTCGCAAAAGGAATGTCTCGCAATTTTACACCAGTCCTCTGCTCCTGTTTTTTTTTCTGTCTCATCGCTTTCGCGTTCAAGTTCGACGCGGCGCCTCCCGCGGGACGCGAATTGTGAATGTAGAAGCAGTGGATTCCGCTGCTTAAATGCTCCGGCGACTGTACTATATTTTGTCAGGTTACGTTAACAGCGACATAATATTCCGATATCGCGGCGCAGGAGGGTCGTGATGCAGATACGTTGGCTGTCAATCTGTCATCCCTCGTTCCGAACCGAAATTGATGTCTGTAAGTGAAACACATTACAGGTTTTGAATTTCATTAGGAGACGCCGGGAGCAAACTTCGGCAAAGGACACTTATGCACAATCACGTCTCGATCTTGACATCTATCTCAGCGGCAGACGCTTTCAACGGCGTCGACGTGTGTCGCGTCGTCGAGCTGATGTTGCAGGTGCGCGTACATTTGGAGCATCACTTCCTCTCTCTCTCTCTCTCGCTCTCGGAGCCGAGAACGGAAGTTTTCATTAAATCGCTGCCCTTCGGTGTCAATAAAATGTTCCTGAAGTTTGAGAAATATTACGACGGTCCCAGACATCGCATTATTCATCCTTCCGTCTTAGCGGGATCCGTAAAAATGTTAATTCGGAATTACGCTCCGAACTCGTTTCACTTTGTCTCGCCTCATTTCAGCGGGAGGCGGTGCCAGTAATATTTATCAAATTAAACAAAAAAAAAAAGGAAAGAAAAAAAAAATACGCGCCTTTAATAAGGGCGCAGGAAGGCCGGATGAAAGGGCTTCGTTGAGATGCAAAAAGATCGTCCGCTGCAGTTGTCGCCCGTGCTTCGATAATAACTCACGAAGACGCTGGAAATTAGTTATCAGCCATATCGGATATTACTGCATCCTCCGGCGCTTCCCTCGCACTCTTTCGACGGCGTCGAACCTCCGAAGGGCCTTGGCCCGAATAATACAGAATTTCATTTCGCCATCTTCGGCGCAATCAAGGGGAAGACATTTCATTACAGCTCGTCTTTCTTGCACGCTCGCGGAAGCGAGTAATTGGCGACTGCGAGCGTCTGCCGATTATTACCGGGCGCGGGAGCGATAATAAACAAGCTCCGTCCAGCGTCGTGCCCTTCTAAACGAGATCACTTGAGACTCAGTCGTAAAGGCGCACGCAGCGCGCCGTTAGCAGCGGCAATATGAGCGGCTACGCTCGTAACGACAATCAAAGATACGTGTCGCAATCGCAGCCGGCAAGTTCCGTAATTTAAAAGTTCGCCAGATGCGTCGCGCCGGGCGACGTTCGCGAGTCTCGGCGAGCTTAGGGCTAAGTCGCGCGATGTAATAACATGCATGCACGTTCCCGCCGAAACTTTGTAACGAGCGCGACGCACATGACGGCCGAGGCTATCCCTTTCGCTCGGTCCCTGGCTTACATTCCCCACCTCTTCTTTTCCAGCCACCGGCGTATCGGGAGACCGACCTCAGCCAACACCCCCACACCCCCCCCGGCCACCGTAGCACGAGCGACGTGTACCCACCTTGAGAAAACTTTGCGGCGCGTGTGCAACTTGAAGCAATATCCGTGCGGGCTCGCATAAAGTAAACAACGCTTCGATATACGACACGTATGCGCCGCGCCTCGATAAGCCCTGCGCACGTTTTCACTTCCAGCTCCCTTCCGTCCCTCCGCCCTTCCGCCAGCCACCCAGCCGCATAGGTGTACGCAGCGCACATACGTTACGTTCGCCGATAAAGACGCGAATTTTCATCGTTCGCGCCCGCGTTATCGCCGAATCAGTCGCCGTTCCCATTGAATACAACGCATCACTCGAATCGATATCCGGCCGCGAAACGTCACGAGGCGCGTGGTCGTCGTAACAGATGTCGTGTCTAGCCTGCCGACGCTCGAGGATGCCTCGGGAAGCGTTCGTCAATCCGTATGAAAATTTCGGTAAACTCGAAGAATCCGTAGAGCGCGGGTGCGGCGGGAACCAGATGTTACTCGTCCGTTATTATTCGCGGGGAGGGAGACGCTCTTTCTCTCCAAGATGTTCCATCTTTCTTCTTCTTCTTCTTCTTCGTTTTCCGTTGGATCTCGCCAGTGGTGGGACGGGGGATGAATGTCACTCGATGCTTAGATGACGTGAAGATCTGAATAAAAAGACGAAAGACAGAGAAAGGAGCGTGGAGAGCGAGGAGTGACGAGAGAAAGAAAGAGAGAGAGAGAGAGAGAGCGATACGGCCGTGGCGAGATAGGAAAGAGAGAAGAAGGGACGTGTCGCGAGTGACAGGTCATTTTCCGGAGCAGAGCACCCTCTCGTCGCGTGCTACCCCTCCCCGCCATCCCTCGCCCTCTTCATCCCACTTCTCGCACTCGTTGTAAGGATCACCGGGCTCTACTAACGTCCTTCCTCTTCTTCAGGCAATCCCCAATATTCTCGACCGCCGAATTCGAGCCCGCAATAACGCACCTATACCAATATCTAATTTGATCTTGAAGACCCCATTCCACGATCGCCCCCTTTCCCTGTCGCGCGCTGTCTTCCTCTATCTTGTTCTGTCTTGCCGCGTCTTGTTATATAGGGTGCCTCGTGATGTATTCGGCCAACTTCTCGATCTTGTTCAGTAGGTCGCGTCGAGCGTACCACGTGTGGCACGAAATATTTTACCTACTTTTTGTCGTATTTCTTAATGAATTATGCCTTTTTTTCAGTGTGTATGAGCGTTTTCGTTTAGAATGATTCGTTGTGCAGTCTGAAAAAGTTTGTCGGATACCTCGCGGAACACCCTATATATTTGACGATACCCGTCTTCCCTGTACACACGCCTCTTCCTAACGTTCATACCACGATCCAGCGCGTCCCAGGACCAGCGTCGTGATGAGAATAGTTTATCCCGCCTAAGGAATGACCGCGTTTATTTTGTCAGGTCTTATCGAATCGTCGATCGACTTTCATTCCGAAGTGCAATTATGATGCCGGGGTATTTCATTGAAATTCTACGTGTTATTATCCAAGACGTCATCCGCAAGAATTACTCAAAAAAACAGAAAGTAAAGCATCCATCATTCGGTGGGAAAAATGTCAACACTTTCCTCTCACAATTTCTGATCCCCAATTAAAAGAACGCCGTTCCGACTCCGAGTATCTCAATCGAAGTAAATGTACAGATTATCACGCGACATTGAGTACGGCGGACTGTTAAAGCGGGGGAAAAAAACAAAATTGTCATCCCACGACTATTTCAAGAGCCTTCCCTCGACGTTTGCGCCCCATCGATGCCGCCTGGGGAAAAAAAGTGAAGCTCGAAAACTGGCTCTCTCGACGCACATCCGATATATAGTGTCGACGAATGATCAGTGTGAGTACGCGGTAATTGATCTCACGTCGTCGAGAGTGGAGCACGCCGCCGCATAAAAATTACCCTCGACATCGGCGCACGGGAGTTTTGAGAAAAAGTCAATATCGTTTGATCTCTGGCCGGGACGCGTGTACTCCGCGCACACGGGGCTGACGGATGATTTATTCCCGCAATATTTCACGGTGATCGGCCCGATGCCGTCGGTTTAACCACCAAAAATTCGACGACTCCCCGCCCCGGAGCGAGAACGATCGAGAGATCCAAGGCGACGGCAATGGACGGGCCTCTTTCTTAGCGCGGGGGTTGATCTTGAGGGATGAGCGAAATTCATCAAGCCCACGTCGGCGAGAGATGAAGCCTCGGCCGTCTTCCACTCCACTGCCCATCAGCCGTCCCCTCCCATCCCATGAATATTACCGATGACGATCTATTTATTTCGCAATTTCGATTTGCGGCGCCGCAAGAATATCGTGTCGAGCCCACACGCGCGTACGGACGTCGAACTTCTCTCGGCTGCGTTAAGCTCGTCGCAGGCTTATCCGGCACGGCGCGCTGCGAAAGGCGGTTGGGATTGAATGCGTGCAAATACATGAAGCCCCGCACACGTATCCGGCACGCACAGGCTCGCGTGCCGGATAAGTACGCGGCGAGCTTAAGTAGAATTTAACGAGACAACGATATTTCGACACTCTCGCGGCAATACTTTCGTAACGAAATCGGTTATCGGGATGACGTAAAGAACACTCGAAGACTCGGCATTGTATCTCACGCCGATTACGTGTCGGGCCGGGGCATGGGTGTCACGCTCGAAGCCCTCGCGAGTCCCGTTTCGCTCGAAAAAGCCACAATGGGCGCGCTCAATCGCTTAAGTGCACGCCGTGGTTCGTCGGCGCTTGCAAATGGAAGTACTCGATGCGGCGTGTGCTGGTCCACTTGCGCCCCGGCGACGAATAAACACGGATGGGACGCGCCGCGGCCGTTACATAACTAATGAATTGTACGCCCGGCGTTACATAACGGATTTACGAGGTTTGCACGTACCTGGGCCGAACGAAAGGAGCCCATAGACATGGACGTTGACACGGACTGGGGATACGTGCGGGCAGATTGAGAGTGAACGACGATAGAGAGTGAGGGGTGGGGGGAGAGAGAGAGCGAGGGCGGCAAAGCCCGACGGACCCGCTGCATGAATAACATGCATTTATGCAGTGCCGACGCAATATGTAAGGAGTCCTCCTCTCCTTATCCGCGAGGACCAAGAAAACGCGACGGAGCCTCCATATTTTAGGGGACTCGACAAAGTGCTCGACCCCCGCCCCACTCCAGCCCTCCGAGCTCATCGTTCCCTCGCCCCTCGATCTGCCCCTAGCCACGCAACCCCTCCCGGCCCATGCATTTATGCAATGACGGGATAATTTCGCGCCTACGCCCATGCGGCATCACGCTCGATTTCCCGCGCTCCAGCTTTCGGACGGACGTGAAATATCGTGCCGAAGGATAAACTTCTTCTGTCGGCCGCTGGGTCGGAGTCGAGAGTGACTGGGCGGCCGCGGTAGCGCGCGGAGTGTGGAAAATCAGATTTGTTTTGTGAGCGTAGGAGCAATTTTGTTCGGTGCAGCACCGGACACATATCAAATAATGCCGACCCTTTTTCACGCGGTTCTCAGAAGTCCTTAGGAGGATTATCTGGAAATAGTCTAACGTATGGGTAAATAATACAGCTTGCGGCTGATTGTACCTTGCCGAACAATCATATTGCTTTCTTTGAACTTCCTGTTTTTGAGTGATGTCTATGTTGCATCTGGATAAAGTACGCATCTTTTGTCAGGTCCACCTCTTTCACTTTTCACGGATAGTCGCAATTTGTCACCTTCCATTTAACGAACTAAGGACAGGGTACGGTCGTGCGAGTTTTTCTCGATGAAATTCAAAAGCGTTAGTCTAACTACAAATACCGAGCGAACGACATCACATTACGTGTTTTCATAACTATCTTCCGCCAGACGAATCCAATTTTAGAACACTAGTTGATCTTAACAACATTTTTTTATGAATATATTTCTTTTGTTTTCTTTATTAACTCATCAGTGTTTTTCTTTCAGAAATTACGTCGTGACTCTCCAATCGAGCGAGATATCACAGACAATTTTCAACAGACTTCAAAAAGGAAGTTAATTAGTTATTTTTTCCAAGTCCATTGTTGAAGTAGCAGTGTTCAGCACTTACCGTCTAACGATTCCAGAGTACGTTGCGAATGTAGCTCGCAGAAGTCACCCGAAATCGTGACACTGAACTTTCAACTTTTTGCGAGCCACCTTCCAGGCAGAATCTTCGCACGAGGTAATTGCTCGGCACGTAAAGGCTGCCGGGTAGGGAAAGATGAACGATCGTGGGCGTGCTCTCCCCACGGTACATCCAAGTTGCGCCACGTCGAGATTTCCGGCTATCACTCCTCCGTGTTCCATTCCCAACTGCTTAAGTTATGTGTGGCGGTTGCTGCGGTTTCGGGCCGCTCGCTCGGAGTTTACACTACCGAAGACGCTTCCCTAATAATATCAGCGCGCAATAGGGCGTGCCTGAGTACAGCTACCCGCTGTCCCGACTACTTTACGCAGCGGCGGTGGGCGTCCGTGTACAAATTGTGTTGCGAATCAATCGCGCCCCGGCACGTAAACGTTTCATTATCGTCATCGAATAATTCGCGAATTAATCGCGGCGCGCGGCGTAACGATTTCAAGCGAGAAATCGCAGTTTCACTCGACCGAAATGGCAGTCCCATCCTTTCAGCTCTGCGTCCCGTGTAAATCCGGCGAAAATCGACGTTTACGAACGATGTCTTGTCCTTGGCACTTGTTCCGTCGCGATCGAAAAACAGCTTTGTTCACCGATTATCGCGCAGTTATTATTTATAGTCCTCGTTCATCGGGACCGAGGTCCTCGAAACACGTGAATGCGCGACCTTTAACAAGCCTTGCCAGCATCGCGTCAGATATAAAAGGCATTCGAGCAAGACACATCTTTCAAAAAGCAATTCAGCAAATACAAACTGTAAGAGGATAGTGTTTATCGAAAATAAAGTTCTATTTTCAACGAATCAACCTCGTGAAAGTAACGTAGAACGAGCTGACAGGCAGTGCAGACAAAATTTACACCTTGCCTTGTCCTTTCTCATCACTTTCGAAAAACCTTGAAGGACGCTGCCTTCGTTGCACTCGCAACGATCATATAGCACTCTACCGCTGTGCCTGATGATCCTGAAATTTGCCCGCTAATTTCGTTGAGCGGAGCGTAGAGCGTCGGGAATCGATACCGACACACGACCGTACTTAGTCCGAAGCGAGGCTCACAGGTCAATGATAACGGAAGTTCTCCTTCTCGCGCGAGTCGGGCCGCGAGTCGCGCGGCCGAGTGCGCGAAGAAAAATAACGGAGCGGTTTTACCGGCGGGATCGTTACCGTGCCGGAAACTTTGCCATCTTAGCCACTCAGGCCTCGGCCCGTGGGTTGGGAAAGAGTAGGGCCGTGTCGGCGGGAGGAATCACGGCGCAAATCAGAGTAATTCCACGTTTATCCGATTGGAAGGTGATTTTAAAACTTGCCACTTTCTCTCGCCGGAAAAGTCGCTCCTCTTCCCGGTAACGACTCGCGGAAAGTACTTCGCCCGAGACGACAAAGGCAGCTATTTACTTTTCGATGAAGTACCGACTCTCTCTCTCTCTCTCTCTCTCTCTCTCTCATCCGCCCGCGCGCTCCACTCTTTTTATTTCCCGGAAAAACGTACAGGCGCGCGCAGTAGCGTGCGACAAAAAAAAAGGAAGGTAGAAAAAAGGAGAGCGGGAGGACTTTGTCATTCTTCAGCGAACTTCGCCCTCGGATCACTCTTAATTCGACATTTTCCTGTCTGATTCGAAGCGCCAATGCCTTTTTCAAGTACGGATCGGTCATCGTTATTTTCGGCCGATGCATTTATTAAAAGAGCGTAAACCGACGATTCGTATTAATTATGTCCACTCTATTTGGAGAGAAGAATGGTTTAAAACAATAATTACGCGCCCATCGACGGCGTAACTGTTTCATATTACGTTCCGCATCGGTCCTCGCAGAAAATAAATTTCATAAACGAGCGACACGAGAGTCGGCCATACTTTATTGGAAATATTCACTTTGAGCCGCGAGCCGGGGAAGCCAATTAACGAACGAATGATGAAACATAGATAAAATTTTCGGCGATTACAAGAGCGGGTGGAAATTAAAAATTCTCCGCTTCGGTCCAATATTCTGTGTAATTGAAGGTATCTCGAAAATGTCAGTGACACCCTCGCGGGCGGGGAACAATAGCGAGTTAAATTCATATTGGACCGTGCTTTTGTCACATTCTGCCTGTCGCGTTCGGCTAAACGCGTCTCTCTCCGTCTTACTCATTGTCAGTGACGAGCGTACAATTTCGTTCGTGCCGAAGCAATGTCAATTCGTCGCTGGGACAAAGGAGCAACCGCACTCTCCTTTCTACCGAATCCACACTAGCCTCTGTGAGTAATAAGCGAACGGATCGTGAACAGTTCTGCCCAGTATGAGCGCGGCATAAGAGATCAGTATCTCTTTACATGCACCCATTTCCATATTTAAAGAGACCGACGATCGAAAGTATCCTCCCTGAAGTGACGTGGAACGCTGGAACATGACAAACTGTCATCGATATACGATCCCAAGTGGTGAAACATTTTTTTTTTTTTTACACCCCAGGCCCGTACTTTTCGATACAGAATAATTGGCGCCGAAAACGGACCACTGATTATCCGCTGAACTTTCAACAGCTTCGACGACAGCACGATATTTCGGCGGCGAAAAAAAGTATCGACCCCGAAACGGCGTCAGAAGGGGACTTCCGTTAATCAGCGGAATGTTAATTACTCCCGCGGAATTAGACAGTCCGACCACTGGGCCGCGTCGACGGTTCGCAGGGCTTAAACGAGACTCCCGATTCCTTGAGCTTCCATCGAAAATCCATGGAAACGGGTTTGCCACGAGACTGTGCGTCAAGGTACTAGATCCTCTTAGCGATAGTTACCGCGTAATCCACGCCCCGAAGTCGCTCTCAATCAGAGCCACGCAGCCTATAATTCAATATATCGAACCCTCGTCGACCCCGGCACTGCACTCTGTTCAACCCCGTTCAGCCCACTCCACCCCCATGTACTCCAACAGTCTTCAGCGAAGATTTCGAGGGAGGCAGGTTTTGTCTTTCTATGATTCCGACTTGACAGAAGCCAGGTTCGAGGGACGTGTCTAGGATACGGGGGACGAGAGCGAAGTGGTAAGAGGAGGCTGATCGTGAGAGGGTGGACGGAGTTACCCTCCATCGACGCTGCACCTCTTAGCCTGTAATTGAATAACGTGTCTCGAGGTATAGCCCAGGATCCGGATACCGAGATATAGTGGGATACAGGCCTTGCCTGTACCTCCGGCGACTTCAATCTCTACCTTCTCGTCCCTCCTCGTTCTTTCCGCCGGCTCACGGATACGATGAAAGATTGTTCGACGAACGTTGAATCGTTTCGGAAGCTTCGTTTAGCTCGGATCGTCCGCCGTCAATTGTCACTTCTCGATTTTCGGTCGGCTTTCCGTCGACGCACGGTCCGACGTTAAAACATCGGCAGACATCGCAAGCACAGGTTTCGGGCAGGTTTCTTATTCTTTCAATGCGAGTAGACTAAGAAAGTTGGACGGTTGATTTTAGGAGCATCCTGTAGCTTCATTGCCGCGACAACGGCGGGACGTTTTTACCTGTCAGCGATGACTGATGATGCATATCGCGAATGTTTGAACTCCCGCCGAGTTGGACGAGGAAAGAGGGTAGTCAACAGTAGTTACGCGCCGGTCCGTTTATTCGCCCCGGGTCCTCGTAACTGATGCCATCGTGTCTTTGCATCTCATAAGAGCCGCTATATCCGGTGCGTCGGGCGGCACCGATCAGTCAAGAAGACTTAATATATTGACCTCGTTTTACCGTTATTGCGCGACGATGTCGATGCGCCACGTCGTCGGTGCACATGTGTTGCACGACCCCCTTAGCAGACGACTAGGCTGCAGCATCATAACGAACACGCAAGCTATAAGGACGGAACTGCCGTCAGCACATCGTCAATCTGCCAGCCGGGTCTACGTGATAACGGCTGACAGGCCGTTCCGTGACCATCGCGACCCGCAGAACGCCATTCCTAGTCGCTCTCGCTCATTTACAGAACCGTCTCTCATTTGCTTAATGAAAAGCGCGCCTAATCTGTTTTTCGAGCCGGGCCCCGGGCCCGCGCGCAAATCAGTCGACGCGGCATAGATAATCGGCTAGTTTGAGGCTTCTCACGGCGAAAGGCAAATCATCTGTAATTTCGCATAGCGCGCATCGCGATCCGGCACGCTGCCGTATGAAACAGCGTCATTACAGGGATGTTTAGCGAGAGCGCATTTATTTTTATTTCGCCCGGATAATAATTAATGCCGGCGACTGCGCGGCTCGCGGCGCATAATTGTCCCTTTGACGAGGGTGGAAAAGCGAGTCATTTGAGCGAAAGTATTTCATTACGACTCGTAACTCCGAGCGGGACGAATTGCGCGGACCCGCGCTGTAATAACGATTATTACGTGCAAATGCCGTTTCGACGTGCGTTACACGCGTAAGTCGCCGTTTTGTATTCGCGACTCGGTTAATGCGCGGCGTTGTGATTCAATTGGCGAGCGTTGTACACGAGCACGATATCATTGCCGGCGGCGGATAATTACGCGATCGCGATGCCCGGCGGTTTCTCGATCGGCGAGAGACATAACCGTTTTCAAGGAGCCTACGTTACGACACCGCGGCCATTACGCGAACAACGATCATAGGTGCCGCGCGACGCCTTTTGTGCGCGATAACGATCGCTCCTAATGAGGTGCGATGGGAGAGATCTTCAAGGAGCGACAAACTCCTGACTAACGATACGACCTGGCGACACGTGCGCCTAGACGCTCTACTTACATCGAACGCCGTCGTCGTCGTCGTCGACGATTTCGTGGAAGTGGACTTCTTTCGACGTTCCGCCATGTGTGGAGAGAGAGAGAAAGAGAGAGAGAGGGAGATAAGTTTGAGAATTGCGAAAATCTTGTCCTAGCATCTGGCAACGGTTACGTCATACCTCGGCCATGTTCGAAGTTACTTTCATTTGAGACAGCATTTCTGCGTATTGACGCAGACGGACGTTGCGTACGAAATTCGTAATTTAGACACGCGTCCATATATACGAGGTCGGATTCATGATTGCGCGGAGAGTGGACGGTTAACGTGACGACGTAACAGTCGGAAGAAACGTGCGTCAGGATTCGATGATTTCCGCGTTGCTGGCCACGAGGATCCCGTTAAAGCGTTCACGGCCGCGGCCATCGGCGGTAAGCAGTAACCGATCCGGAAAACCATCCGGGCAACACGTAAAGCCGAAAAGTTTGCACCGTATTCGCCATAAGCTAAAGGACCTCCTGAAAAGCCCGCGTAGCGTCGTCACGCCTTTGGAGCCCAGGCGCAGTGTAGTAAATTTCAAGTGTCGTCGTGACGGCATTGGCCCCGAGTAAGTCCGCCATTTAACCACGCGGTTATGGAAGCCGTGAACCGCCGCTACGTGCTCGTACACTTTAAAACGTTCGAGAACTCGCTATTGATTTTCCGTAAAGTTCCGCCTGCCGGGTGTCTGCGTTATGTCGGCGCGCGATCGAAATATTATAGAAAGAGCCGCGTTAGCGTCGCCGGCACAAAGGGCATTTAGTCGACGAAGCATCGTCAATTCGCCGAGAGATTTCCGAGAAGCGAGAGAGAGAGAGAGAGCGGACAGGATATTTATTCTTTGAGAAATTTGTGGCGGACGATCGAAAAGATCGGATATAGGCGGAGCGAGACGAGAGCTACGAAGGGGTGGAGAGAGAGAGAGTGGGAGAGAACGAAGAGAGAGAAAGAGAGTATCGAAAGGGAGGAAGTTCAGGATAAAGAAACCACTTCGAATAGATTTTCCGTAAAGTTCGGCGGGCGGCGGCGGTATCCAGCTCTCTCTCGGCTCGATCGAAATATTTCAAACGAATCTCCGAAGTATGTTTCCAAATTGGATTTGAGACACCTGTATCTACATTCTCTCTCGCCCCGGATTTCCGTCTCTGTACGACTGTACGTAAAGAATCCCGAATCCCTCCGAGCGTGTCTCCTTCTGATTCCGTCCTCCGCTCTATGCGCTCTCGTTCCTTTGCACGATCCAGGAGAGATCTATATTCGGAATCGGGGAGGAGGTGCGCCGCGGCGAAGTCTATGCAAGTTGGCAGAGGTGGGATGACCAGGAATCGGGCAGAGCGGAAACGGCAGGTATAACGGAGAAGCGGAAGTGTAGAACAGCGGGAGGAGAGACAGTCCATATTCGGAGGTGCGGAGAAACAATCCGGGAATACGTTCGAGGCGATACGGGACGACCAAATAAGGACGGTGCCGACGATAGTACTGGTGGTGGTGGTGGTGGTGGTGGTGCTGGATGCTGGATACTGGGCGCGAGGCCGGGTATAGGAATCGGAAGCGAGTAAAGAAAGGGCGACGGAAAGTGTAGTCTAGAAACTTTATCCACTTTGCATGCTGATGGTCACAGATTCGGGAAGACAAAATGGCGCGTGATAGTCGGAGAGAGACGGCGGCATAGACGTGCGGGATGGCGAATGAGTGAGAAGGAGTGATACAGGGTGGCGGAGAGAGTGAGTGCGAGAGAGAGAGAGAGAGAGAGAAAGAGACAAACTCGCAAGCCGGGTGCGCGGATCGCGATTCACCGGGAATCGATTCCCTTTGTGCTTCACCGCCGCCTCCACCACTGCCGCCTCTGCCTCCTCTCCAAACTTTGTAGCCAATTTACGAGCGACCAAGTCAGCGCCCTTCGATTTTACGCTAATCCGATGCCGATGTCGTGCCGTAGACGAGGCGAACCTTCCTTTACGCTGGAAAGGGGCTGCCGGTTGGCTGAAGGGGATTTCATTTTCCGTGGTGCGCGCCATTCCTTGCTCGGCAGGTCTGTTTCAAGGTAACCCACCCACTCCCACCCATTCTCTGTCCGTCTCATTTTCTCGCCACTCTCCCTTTCTCTTTCTCTCCCCTCGTCCTGTTTATCGTTCCTCTATTTCTTTCCGCGCGCCTTGTACGTCGTCGTATTCGTCCGTCGACGCGAGTCGCTCCCCTTTCGCTTTCTCCACGTCTCTGTCTCTCGTAACTCAAGCCTTGACGAGCAACTGTGGTCGTTCGGGAAGGTAATGGGGTTTACCGGAGAGAACCGCCGGTACGTTTCATCCGGCGCGGCCGATCGAGTTACAGAATTAAGTTCAGTCGTACCGGAATAACGACCGAGCCCCACGCCGCTTCTTCTTCCACTCTCTGTCCGTCCCTCTTTTTCCAGCCCTCGCAGCCGGGAGCACCGAATCGCCGTACTGACTTAAGGAAAAACTCTTGTTCCCGCTGATCCGAAGTCGTTTGCCACGGGGGCTGCGAAGGGTACGATAAGGACCACGACGATGTACCACCCTTCACGATGAATAAAATGTCACGGCGAACGGGATTGCCGGTTTTAGAGACTAATGCGGCCACAGATTACGGCGCGATCGAAGATTCCCTCTTGTACGGCATGCAACGATAACACAGCGGCGGCTTAGCTCGACCAACGGTCCGTGCCAATTAAATGTCCGGCGCGCAGGACGCGGACAGAGCGTATCGAAAACGCGAACCCGAGCACGCGTATGCTCACACGATTTTTCGTTCCGAGAACGATGGAATTAGTATCATCGCTGCGACGTCTCGAGGACGCATCATCCTTTAACGTCCTCGTCGATGTGTCGGCACGACGTACGATCACGTTGATGGCCAGTAGCAAGTGATCGTGGCTTTACAACGCGAGCAGCTGGACTCGTAGGACAGTCGGGACGACCCGGGAGGATCGTTGCCAAGGAGCGTCTTGACTACCAATAACAGAGGCATTCCGTCCACCTAAAGATTGAAATTCGAGACGGTCGTATAACCGACCGGGCGATTCCCTCGGATGCGAAGACTGCCTCCGTCCTACGCCGCGTTTGCGGAGGAAAGAAAGAGGGGAGAGAAGAAAGGAGAAAGAACGACGGGAGGGTGGGGTGGAGGAAAAAGAAGAGAACAGGGGGGCCGGTAGTCGTTAGGGAGACGAGCTGAAAGGGGTAAGAAGCCAAACGCTCGTAAAGAAGGTCGAGCGGGTCGTAAACGCCGTCGAAAGACCAGCGCGGGGTGATCGTGGGAGGGGTGGGGGGAGGGGAGAAGGGGGTGGAGACCGAGGGATGAAATCTCGAAGGAGGCTCGGGGAAGGCCTGCGCCCGGGAATCACGAGAAATTGAAATTCCTCGAGGGAAAAAATGCGCGAATATTCCGTGGGAGGGCGCGCGGCCGAACTGTCATCCCTGTGATTGGACGTCCGTCAGTCATCAGGAGCGGAATGCAGCGCGCCGGCTTCCGAGATCCGAGACGCCGGGACACGCGGCGCGTCCGGGGAAAAGGGTTCATTAATTTTTGACAATGACGCGTCGCTTCCATTCTTTCGAACTGCACGCTGTCGGTGACGGCTCGCATTCTCCGCCCGGCGACCCCCGTCTGACGTCACTTCCGCAACCTCTGACCTATCCACGGCGCGCCGTGATTCGCTGGAAGCGTGCCACGAGGAACGTAATGCGGAACGACTCGCTCGACCGAGTTCCTTGGTTCCGTCCAGCGCGCGGGCGGTGCTGGGATAAATATTTCGCTCGCCAACCGAATCTCGCACTTTTGTTGGCGCAGTCTTCGATCGTGTTGCTGGAGAAGCTTCGTATGCGCTCCGGCGATTGTCCCGCGGGAAAGATTTAGTCTTGAGCCGCTTCGAGACCCGCGTTCGATGAGGTGTCGTCGGAATCGAGACGATTCGAGGAGAAACGGCATTTATCCGCCGCCGGAATCGCCGCACCTGGCCGCACCTGCGGCCGCATCGAGTGCCTATAATAGATCCCTCGCAGTCGTAACGCTCTTGCACGGATGAGTCGTCGGTGGGCTCCAAATGGCGCGCTGGATGTGTGCGTCCGCGTATCGGGGACTCCGTTTAGTGCCTCGCGTATGGAGTCGTAAACAATGCGTCCATATGAAACAATGTTACCGCGCCAAACCGTGGGAGGATCGCACCATGTTCCAGCCGTACACCCTCTCTCTCTCTCTTTCTCTCTGTCTCTCTCTGCGTCTGCATCTCCTTCCACGTCTCTCCGAACTCTCTCGTCCCGTCTTTCTTCCCGCATCCATCTGTTCCCACTCCCCCTTTTTCCAGCTCTCCTTTCAACTATCTGTATTCACTCCTCTCTTTCCGCTGCACCAACGTTTTCTATTCCTCCCTGTCGCGTTCCTTCCCTCGCCTTTCTGTTAAGTAATGACAGAGATAGTTAATACCGTAAGATAGTACAGAAAGTAGTTTGGTTTATAATACGTTTACTTTATTTAGTGTTACATACGTAATAATTCGTGACGTGCGCTTATTCTGACGGTTTGAATTGCACTGACTGCTTACGCAGTGACGCATCGTCTGCTTGGCGGAACGCGCGAAAGACAAACAACACGCAATATCGTCTGCCTTTTTCCAACACTTATCTCCACCCGCCTCATTCACGCAGAGTTTTCGGCCACACGAAACACGGACGAGCCACGATCGCAAAACGGTCCGCGTTGTTTTTCCTCGCGCGAACATCGCCGTAGCAGAAATTATTCCGCGATGCGAAACCCAGCATTGGTCGATTGAAACTCGGTCCGTCGCTCGGCGCAGGGAGAGATGGAGGACGGCTTTGTTTATCCTGTGTTTAAAATAAAAACAGCCCGAGCGCCGGGAACGGTCTCGTATCGCAATGATCGACAGCGAGATTCGCCACTTCGGCGAGCTGCGTCTGTCGGAGAAAAAAAAAAAGAGTGGAAAGAGGCGGGCTGGGTGGCGGCAGCCGGAGAGGGGTGGATATCGAGGAGCGAAATCGCTCGACGCGGCTCGCCCTACATCGATCGGAATCGCTAATGAGAAACCTTGCTTCGTATACTTGGGGATAGGCGGAGTACGTATCCCTCGTTTCCAACACAATGCACTCTGATCCACTTCCGGGCGAACCGCCGGCAGACGATTTGCCTCTCGGTATACCGGCTCTTGGTTACCTACTCCTGCGTCCGCATGGTAGATCGTCCAAATCGTATCAACTTAATTCATATTCACGGAACGAACTTGCGAGTAGAAAGTCGAGAATCGAGAGAGGGAGGACAGGAGTGGGTGGAGACCGGTACAGGGAAAGAGTGCGGCGGGGGTGAAGGGGGTGGACGGCGAGGGAAGTGAAGAGAAAGAGAGAGGATGGTCGAGAGTGGAGAGCCGGAGAGGGTGGGAGCGAACTGACTGGCTGGCTGGCGAGCATTTGCCCAAGCGAGCTGGGTTTTAGCTCCGCTTCCGTCTCATTACTCGCTACGCTCTGATTGAATTACCTACAATCAACATCAAACATTTTTAAACTCAATTTTATATACGCAGGATCGTGTATTTTCCCGCTTTTTCTGCGTTATGGAACCGCTTTGCCGAGGTACCGTGCGCGGATGTATATATTCAGCTCTCGTATTACATGGATCCCTCTTTCATTCTCTCTGTGCGCCCGCGCACGGCGACGGCCATCGTTATATCGTAATTAGTTCATCCGTGCGCAATAAGAGCTCTATCAGATGGCGAGCGGGGAAATCGCTTAATGTCTTACGAGTAGATTCCTTCAAACGAGATTTCCCATTTCGGGGCATTGCCGAGCGAGTGCCCCAGGTCAGCGGATTCGAGGGTCCTCCTCGCTGGATCCACTTTCGGCCGCGGCGATCAATGATCTCGCCGCTTTATTCCGGCCCAAAGGTATCTCCCAGCGACGAGAAATAACGCGGTAACGTTTAAGAGTCGAGCGAGCCTCGTTTTACGTAGCGCACGAAAAAGTCATCTTCCAACTTCCGGGACACGTGCCTTTATCAAAAAGCAGGGCCTCGAAATGGCGCATATTCGGTAACGAGAAAAACGTTTCGTCTCATGATCAAACTTTCGGAAAGCTCTGCATGATTTCTTTGACATCTATGAACGGCCGATGCTGTTGCGGCAGTTTTCTCGCGCGCGCCCTGTATTTTGATAATACCGCCTGCCGGTTTTTTGTCCGCGTCTGTGTGTCGGGCACTCAAGGGTTATTTCGAAATTTCCGCACGAGCGTGCCGGAATAATGTTGCTATTATACGACTAATTGGGCTTCCTCCGTAATACAATTTGAAGGCACGGGCCAAGTATGCCGCGCCTATCATCCCTCAGAGAGAAGGAGGTCGCGTTGCATAAACATAATTAGGTCGAGGGTAAGAGACGTGACACGATGGGGCAGGGAGCAAGGGTGAGTGGTTTGGGGTGGGGGATGGACGTGTCCGTTACCATGGAACCCCATGAGCGCGTGGCGGGAAAGGTAAGATTGCGCAATTGTTATCTCGGCTCGCTCGGAAGTATAAGCGAGAGACTCCTGTATCCTATACGTTTCAATAAACACGAAGGACGTGCTGTGTCACGATTGGAGTGACGAAAAAATGCGTAACCCTAGGAGTGCAGCTGCCGCGTCGGCGTGTCAGAGACTTTTCAGTGTGCACATCGGAGAAAATATTCAAAGTGAATCGAAGCATGAATATAAATCTCATTGCGTCACGGTGCGCGGCGATCGTAATTTATGGATTGTCAAAATCGTCGGTGATATTTCCCGCGTCGCGTTCGTTTAACAATCCGCGCTTCTGAACCGCTGATAAAATTGTAGATTTCATCATTCGTCATTCCACGTTAGATACAATAACGTTTTTGATGCGATTCCAAAACGGCTTTTGATACATGCCCGCGTACGACAATAATTTGTATCCTGATTAATTACGCGAGCCTATAAGCCCGGAAAAATAATACTAATTTCTCCCGCCGCGAAGTTTCGGCGGATCCCGCAATTCCGAATGATTGTGTCTCTGCAAACGCTGATTTCGAACACGAGTACGGCCGCTGTCACAAAGGCCGGGGCTTCGGAATTAAATTATTGCATGTGCGCGGCCTGTTCACTGGAATCCATAATGGCGGAATTGAATCGCTTTCCCGAAAGCGCGATTGATTCGTCGAAATGAAGCACTAATCAAAATTAATTTCGATTATTTCGTTAATGACACCGCAAGCTCGATTTGTTCCGAATTAAGGATAATTAAGAATCCATTGGCAGCAGGGTAAACGGAAACGCGGAAAAGCGTATTCTCGAAGGACGCTGCCTTCCGTCATCGCATTATCGGTTTCGTCACAAGCACAATATAATTCTGCATCATACACCCCACCTATCCGTGCGTTACATCAACGCAAACGCGTCGTCGTAATTTTCATACTCGACGACAGCCCTCGAGCCGACGCTATCAGCTATTGGAAGCACGAAAATTCTCATTCACTGAATGGTGGCAATCTCTGATAAGTAATCTGTAACTCCACTAATACGGAGAAGCGATCCGCCATATACGCGAAAGCAGCCAAAGCAATTCATCCGCGGTACATGGAAATCTCATTAGTCCCAGATACATACAACAACCCGGGCTGCGCCTAATGGTTGAGTTTGAATCGAGCTTTAGGATAGCCGTTTTAGGCGGAAGTTGATCGCGGGATGTTCACAGCACACCGGCCGCGATCACCTACCCCGACTGCTTATCGACACGTCAATCGTTCTGCAAACGTCGTCCTGGAACCTATAAAACAAGTTCAACCCTCTCAAATTCCGCCACAAAAAACCTAACAACCCCCTCGCTGCGCTCGAAGAAACGACACGCAATAACAAAGTCTCACCCCTTCCCCATAAGACCGCCGTTTACATTTCCAAATACGATTGACTCGAATTTCACACGTCAGAAGCGATAGGTTGGCGGATGCGCATCGTCTCCCGATCGGAAGAAATCGTCTGTACCGTAAGCGCGACAAAACTACCCCCTCTCGCCCCCTCGCTTTCCCTCTCGAAGCCGGCTGAGAAGGAGAGGTTCGACGACGCACACGCACTCGCGTCTTCTGCCACCGTCGCGTCACTTCCCTCCCCCCCTCTCTCTCTCCTCCCGCATAACGTCGTAGGCGTGCGTTACGCACCACCGGAGCAGGCGCGCGGACAGGGAGGCACGCAGGCAAGCAGGGACTTCATTATAACCTCATCGCTTCCCAGCGAGTGCATTCGAATTGAAAAACGCGCAGGCTTGTTTTGAGGCACGGTTACCGTGACGACGCGCGCCCTATAGCTGTGTTTGCCCTCTCACGCATGTACCGGCAACGCGGTGCTTCCTTCTCCCTCACCCACCCCGTCCATCCCTCTATGCGTCCTTCCTCTTTGCCTCTCTAACGCCGTGTACGCCGTCGGTGTACTACTGCTGGAGGTGGGCGAAGAGCTCAGCCCGACAAAGACAGAGAGAGAGAGAGAGAGAGAGAGAGGGGGATGGAAAAAGGGACCGCGAGGAGGTGGGGGGGTGGTTGCATGATGCTCGTAGGTGGGAGGGGGTAGTGTTGGGCGAGGGGTGGAAGCCGCGGCGGCAGCGAAACGCGGGCATCGGCGAAGCAGTCACTATGACAACGGTGACAGGCGAGGTGTTAGTGCGCATCCGTGACCACGCCTACGTCACGACGCCGTGACGTCAGAGCGTCGACGGCAGCGGCGCCAGCCGAGCGACGAGGAACGTGGCGCGCGGCGCTCGTCGGTACTAGAGGAGAGGAGGCCGTCGAGGGAGAAGAGGCAACAGATAGATGGACGGAGAGGGCGAGAGCAGCCTGCCGCCTGTTGCTACTTCGCTACACGGCATCGGGCATCCCCTCCACCCCCCTCACTCTCTCTTTCTCCTCGGAACCCGTCCTCTCGCTCCCTCCTACTCCCGCCTGAGCACGAGCGCGACAGAGCGCCCTCTGGCAACCCCACGGCTCCCAAGCGTTCCTCCCCCTCGGCACCCCTCTACGCCCCCGTTCGCCACCGCTACCGCCACCCTACCAGCGATTTCCAGCAACCAACCCCCTCGACTTCCATCCCTTCGCGCCGCTTTCTCTCTCTTTCTCTCTCTCTCTCTCTCTCGGCCTCTTCGTTCCACCCCTCCGACTCCTCTTCCCTGGCCCCCTCGCCATCCCCCTGCCGCCGGCCACCCTCCCGCGCGCGCGTTACCAGCCAGCAGCGATCCCCACGGCCACGACCGAGAGCCGAGACCGAGCGAGAGTCGTCGGCCCTCCGCCAGTCAGCCATCCGACTCGCCGCCACGCCACGCCACGCCGCGCGCTGCGTGTGTTTCTTGAATCGTGTTTGCCTACCAAAAGGGGGAAAAAAAAAAGCCTGCTCCGAGGGAGAGAAAAGCCTTCCGCCAATTCTTTCGCCTGGTACGTCGCGTCGTACGAGCGTGCTCAGGCGCCGCGTGCGTCGTCGAGAAAGTGTGACGTGCGCTGTCCTTCCGATTCTCGACGGTAGCGTACTCGAGTCGGGGGAAGGATCGGGGTAGAAAGAGAGCGAGAGGAACGCCGGGGAGAAAGAAGTGGGAACGAGTGAGGCAGCAGGCGATTGGGAGAGTTTCACCGAGAGACGGAGAAGGGGGGTGGGGGGGGACTAATGAAGCGGACCATCTGAACTTGACGATCAAGCGTGCTGTTCGACGAACTTGTCTCGCGCGCAAGGACTGTATCAGTGGGACGTGGACGATCGTCGTCGCGAAACGCACGCACGTCGTTCGTCGGTGAGAGGCGGAAAGTCAGCCTCTTTGTTCAGCGCCCCGTCATTGTCCTGGTGCACGTGCTTCCGGCACCGTTGGCGCGAGGACACTTTCCTCGCAGGCCGCCCTGTCCGCCTTGAGAAAAACCAGCTGCCGACCATCTCACAAGCTGACGCCGCACATCGCGACTTTCGGCCCAACGGAATTCGCAACGCGGTCTATGGATCATAGGTCAGATTTCGCCTCGTACGTTTATGAGTGTGAAAGAGAGCGAGAGAGTGCGCGTGAGAAAGAGAGAGAGACAGAGAGAGAGAGAGAACGAGCGAAATACAGAACAACATTATAAATCGTACCAAGTGCGAGAGATCGCGAGCAAAGCAAGCCCCTCTACCCGAACACTTCCCACCGCCATCCACTGCGAACCATAAAACGACAGCGCGCTCTAATCAGCAGCCGCAGCCAATTAACAAAATCATCACCACCACCCGCGATCGATTACTCACTCGCCTTCGACCCGCCCGCCAACCTAAACGCGACAGCGCGTAACCGCTCGAAATCTTTATTAAGCACTTCGTCGTCGCGCTTCCGAAAGGGACGAAGCGAGGGAGGCACGCGATCCATCGCACACACACACACACACACGCGCGCGTCGCAGGCGAGGACGGTCCCCGCGGTCGCTCGACAGCCTCGTGAAAAGCGGCGCGTGCCGGTAACCTGTTGCCGCCACTGCGAACGAGAACGGCGCCGGTAATCGCGAGAGCTTAAGGATACGCCGCTATTATCGCGGCCGATATAAATAGGGCGCCGACTTTCGCGCGACTCGAAGCGGCGACGAGTCGCTTGACAGATGACGGACGGCTTTGGGTGAGATTGGGCTGGGTAGCGGGTGGGCTCGCGAGGGACGAGGAGAGATGACCGCGAGAATGCCACGTTGCGGTGATCGGCCCTTTCGAACCTCAATTACCTCGCCGCCAGGCTACGCTCTTCGTCCGGAGCACGTGGTGCTCTCGGCCGCCAGACTGGCCGCACAGAATTCCGCGGATGCTCGCTGGGGAAGAAGTTCGACACCGGCGAAGTGGAGTCAATTGCCGACGAGTTCGGAGTTTTACTGCCTCCACTTCCGCGAAGATTCGCGCGCCTCGAGCTCCGCGATTCTCGGCCGTTGTTCTTTTCAATTGTCTTACGAGGATGAGATGTGGGTTTATCGGGTCAGCGGGGGATGGGGTGGGAGGAGTACGTGAGGGGCGGTTGAAATTGAAGTTGAAATTTGGCTGTTTGCTTGACGAGGGAAAACTGGCGAACGGTTATGGCTGTTTATGACTGTCCGCTATGCGCGCTCGGAATGATTGCGCTCGGTCGTGCGGAAGGAAACGCTTTCCTAAACAACGTCACATTATGCCGTCGCAAATTCGCGGATAACGGCGAAGCGGCGAGCGCTATGCTAAGCGGGTTCTTGTTTTGAAGTAATACGTGCACGCTAAATATGCGCATACGATATCCGCTGTTCCTTGAGAATGGAGCGCTATTAAAAATAGCGCTACACCTGTTTCACTTTTAAATGCGCCGGCCGATGTCCGATTTCAGCCCGGAGCCCCGCGGTGCTTACTCAGCTGAGATTCCGCCGGGGGCCGCGATATTATAAATAGTGCCTGTCATAAACAATGCGAGATAACGTTCGCGAAAAAGCCTCCGCCGCGTAATTCGCTGATATGTGCTCCGCGCAGAATATGCGCTCATCTCGGACGTAGTAATTGAGATAAATTAAGGAAAGCACGCTGAATGGCCGAATTTCATTTCCCACCGCGATTACGAGTCCCCGCTAATCATTGTTTATACCTGACGAAATATGAAGAAAGGAGAAGACGACAAGAAAAACAGCACGCGGAAGAAGCGAATGCAAATGTTCGGCTCCGTACTTGACCCGTTTCACTGAGCAAGTAGTAACAGCCATCAATAGTCGGCCCGCCCGCTTATCCAATTCTCAAGAAACTATTCCAACTTCTCCGCTCGTACCAACATCGCGCGCGCCGAAATTCGCCGGAGTAATTTCGCGAAGGAAAACACTCGGGAGTTGTTCAAAGCGGGCTCCTGGAGTCGACGGCGGACGAAGGAAATTCGTCCAAGTTAGACGACTCATATAAATGACGCGCGTTTGTCCGTAGCGAGGAACTTGGACTCGCGATCGATCCATCAAACGCATTTCGACGCGGCCAGGGCGCGCTCGTATAACTTCTCAGCACGCGTGTGACATTAGCTGGAAGGGGCAGTGCCGAGGCACGAGGAATGAGGTTCGAAAGTGGGGTACGTGAAGAAGGGCCGACGCGATATACGATATAGGTATATCTTTGGGCGAGGCTACGTGACCGGAATCCCGAGGAGGTTAAAGTTGGATTTGTAACGTATTTTTCGCCGACGTCGAAATACCTATCGACGACTAGGCGCTGGGAGAGGGTGCTCGGGGTGGGAGGAGGTGGGGGGGTCTGTGCAGAGAGGGCGAACGCGTGCACCGGCGTTTCGTAATTTCCGTCCCGTATCCTCGATTGACGTGGGTGGAAGCAAAGATTTACGCTGAAAGGACCCGACGGCACGCCGTATACGTAGAGTACGTGCACGCACACGGGCTCACGCGCGCGTGAGGAGGGTCTTCGCCCGGTTGTCATCGCGTATGAGGCCGCTTTAAAGCCCTCGTAAACCGCTCAGGAGGATCGCCCTTTGTGCCGCGGCATTCTCGCGCCCGTCATTTTTCACCCGCGCCCCGTGTAAGCCTGACTCATCGGTATCGCCGATCGTATAATATTCGAATTTTACCGATTTTCGAAATAATATCCCTCGCCACGAGCCGACGGCACGGACCCCTTAGCCTTCCTCGGCGCGCCACGTCGAGTCTTCGACGCGCGCCTACCAGCTTTGCAGCCGCGGCAAAAAAATCCACGCTCGCCGTCGTCATCCCTCGAGCGTTTGTCTACGCCTTGCTATTCCTGCGAAAGTTTATCCAGCGGCGCGCTCTCCCAGCGCTGCCGGTGTTACATTTGTCGGGATGCAACGTGATGCCGAGCAAGATAAATGAAGCTCGCTCGCCGATTCCTACCGCGGCGCGCGGGAGAGAATGGGATAAAGGATGCAGGCAGGACGAGTGGTTAGAGAGCGAGCGACTGAGCGTTGATCACCCCTCCCACCCCCCCACACCGTTCCGCCCTCTTACCGCCCCTCCCGTTATTCTCTCCGCACGCAGCAGGGAACGCAACGCGAACGAGCGCAACAACGCGATCGCGCGCGAATTACATTAATCGAAATTTAACGCATTCTAAACGACGCTTATCCGCCGACGATCCGTCGGGCTCACTTTTTGCGAGCGTCGGCCGGATTTTCGGATTGTTTGCGTGCGCCGCGGTCGTTACTACTCATTGACCGTATCGCAGTCGTTATTAGTGGTCAACAGCGGCGTTGCCGTTACTTCTGCCGCGGCGTAACGGGCTCGGCATTACAGAGGGACTAAAACATGAGCGGTCTGACTGTATCATGGCCATTACTACTGGACTCCTAGGATATTACCCGCGGTTGGGCTTTGAAATCTGAATAACCGGGATCGCCGGCGTCCGCGCGTTCGGCGATATAATCCGGTGAAGACATCCCTGAAGTGAATACCGTCTATAATTTTAAACGACTGCTGGCCGCAACAGACGTCCCGCGTAACCGCGCTTACCGTAAAACACCGCTGTGCCGGGTATACGTCGTCGGACTAGTTGCACTAACTACCTCCACGTATGTCTCACCGCAATTACTGTTACATGAAAATTAGCGCGTCACGCGTCCGCCGACGTGCGAACGTCAAAGGCACTCGCCCGCGCGTCCGTCGCGACGCGCAAAACAGTCCTGACGCGCGGCACGCTGCTTAAGAATTAATCCCGCAAATTAGCCCCGCGGCCGTATCGATGAGCAGGGCTCAGGCACGAGTCTCGGGGCACGTATAGAGAGCGAGAGCCGTTCGTGGCGCTCCGTCAAAATTCACCGACGGCCCGCTGTGTCCCCTAATGAAATTCAGGCTTCTGACGTCGTGCATGGCCTCGACTGCGTGAACGCAGACGGCGTTCGGATACGTTATGTACGTTCGTCCGTGCCGGGTATATAAATGGTGTCCTACTCAGGTATAATGCATTACGGCAGGGCGTCGTGGGTAGGATACAGGGGAGAGCGTGCACGGTGCATTGGCGGAGAATGGAGTAGGTACTATACATACCAGAACTGGACTGAATTATACTCCGTTATGGTTCTGCCTCTATAGGCGACTGCTTACTGGAGAGCCCCTATAGCGGCGTGGCCACCGGTACTCAATACATCCAATACGTACAGAACACCCTTGCCCTAACCGAATGCAGAGAGCGCTATACGCTCGGTGCGCTCGCCTCTGTAAACCGCTGATTGTCCGAATGATACGTCCCCGATCCCGAATCCGAGCCACCCTCTCGCCCGCCCGCTATTTTTCGCCGATGTTTTTCGCGATCGTTAAATGTGTACTCTCGAACGTTTCGCGTTTGATATGCGTCAGACAGGCGGGATATATTGCGCCGGCGAACGGTTTTATAATTGAATTCCGCCCGATACCGTTCGGTCGTATAACGCACGCCGAAAGGATACTTCTCACTAGTTTACGCTTTTATTGCTAATATCGTTCCTTACGCTCGATTGTCTTTCGCGGTCGTATCGGGCCGAGAATGCACGGCGGGAGGAATGCTTCGCATTGATATTTCTCCGCTACCTTTTACGGCCTATTCGAGAGAGAGAGAGAGAGCGTGCGCGCGCCCAGGGACTCCTGAATCTTAGAACTTTTATCGCTCGTCAAAAGACTTACAAGTGTTTCAACGGTCGCGGATACGTTCTTCGATCGTCTCCCTTCCACCGGCGTATCTTCTTTACACCTGCGCGCTCGTTGAACGAGTCGTTAAAAAGTTTAGGAAAATGTTGCGACCTATAAGCGTATTCTTTCAGTCAACGATAATGCGACTTGCGTAGGAAGTATGGACGAGCGTTTATGAAGAGTGTTTTACATCGGCGATTACTTCAAACGCTCACGACGATTTGTTGAAAGACACGTCGAGCGTTATGTGCATTATACAGCAAATCGTATCCGATACAGTGTCCGAAAAATTGTATTAACTGTAATTGTAATGTATCGGTAAAAAATGTAATTGTATTGTATCCGACTGTTTAACTAACGTACTCTCTTTTCCTTTGTTACAGGTAAGTGACGTCAGACTCAATTGCCACTCCAATTCCGACTGCACGTAAGTCACCAAATTGTCATAATATAAACCTATCGCCGGCGTTGTAATGAGAGACCACACTAGGTCAGGGCAGGGGGGGTGTGTGAAAAGGGTGTGAGGGAACCACCAGGAAATGCAATTCACTTTGTAATAAAAATGGAAATTAACGCGAGCTACGTGAACGGAAAACAAGGCTAACCACCGCGCGCTGGCTCAGAGGATAGCGCGAAAGCTTGAATAAACAAACTCACCCCCGCGGTCCCCGTTGGCACCCTCTCGGCCGTCTCCATCAGAGTCGCGAGGCACGGGCCAAAGGACGTTGTTATGATTGCTAATGGAAAACTATCCAATTCAAAGAACAAAGTGAAGTAACGAGTTACTTCACCGCCCGACGAGTCCACCGAGCCAGAGGTAAGAGACTGTTGGCGGCAAAAAGAAGGGGAGGGGGAGAGGATGGACGAGTAGAAAATGGCACGGTTTGTTAACATTAGGTTGGAAGGTCGTCGACGGGGCGGCGAAAGTGGCTTGGCTCGGATAAAGGCGAGGCCATTTGGAATGTTGAAATTAGAAGGATTGCAAGGAACCGCAGACGCTCTCGCGAATCCTCGAAGGGACGCGTCGAGAATGACAGTCGTCAGGCCCGAGAAAGTGATGCAGCATGTCGACGCGTGCTCATCCGCCGTGATTAGATTCGGGACCGGTCGAGCACGCCATTTCCGTGCATCTCTGCGACGTCGCGGGCGCGCGGCTCGATTGAGATTTAATTTATGAATCTGGTAATAGCCTATAACCGCGTAACGCCGGAAATTACCTCGCAACAATCTGCTGATGACATTCGAGGGAATACGAAGCAGGCGTCTCTCGCGCGCCAAAGACCGTTTGATCTCGGAGTTTCTCTGTCTCCGGCAAAATTATCCGGCAATTAGCGAGACCTTGCTCGTATTCGAGTACCTACATCCCCCCCCCCCCCACCAACCCCTCTTTCCTTCTCCCCCTACGGGCTTGAGGCTCCGCACTTTTTAAGCTTAAGTCTCAGAGAGATTTAAATTTCAAAATTTCAATCTGGCTTGCAAATCTGCCCGCCTTCTTCCGTGCGCGAGCGCGCCTGCACTTCCGCCTCCTCGTAGATGCCGGTAGATTGCGCCGGCTCGACATCAAAAGTCTTTTACGTCGCGCGTTTCACTTCTCTTTCTCTCTCTCTCTCTCTCCCCTCCTCTTTCACCCTTGTGTCCACCCTCGCACTCTCTTTTTCACCCTCTCTCTCACTCGTCTCTCTCCTCGCCGCCCACTCGCGCAAAGTCGACGAATTGAAAATTTCATCGAGGAATGGAAATATGCGTAATGTTCCATCATACAAACGCAAACAACGGGCCGTGCCATTTTATCCTTAAGCTGCTTAAACGCCTAGGGGGTAATGTATGTAAAGGCCAGCACGTATAAGCGCATTTGTTTAATGAAACAGAGCGCAGCGCCGGGGAGGAGCCACGGGCGAGCGTGTATCCTATCCACATGCGGCGAGCTGGCGTTTTGCGAGAGTATCAAAGGGAAACGCGATGTACCGTCGCGACTCGACGATTTTCCGCGAGCGCGCCGCTTATCGTACTTTGCATACAATCTCCGAAGTATTCGAAGGCGGCCGTGAGTCATGAAAGCGGCCACGCCGAGCTCGAAAATTCGCAACGACTGTACCGAAAAGGGTCTCCCGAGCACGCGAGGTATTGCCGACGGCCGCGTAAAGCGGCCCTTTGAAGAAGTCGAAACTGCCATGACAGCCTGATTCCAGCCTGCCCCAAAGCTGATTCGCTAAATTGTCGAGATTTCGGAAAAATGTCCCCGAAACGCCGCGACGGCCATTTTTCTGGGTTTGAAGTCGAGAAGTCCTGCCCACCGTGCGCGCTTCGTTAGCCTTCATTATCGAATACTTTGCATACAATCTCCGAAGTATTCGAAGGCGGCCACGCCGAGCTCGAAAATTCGCAACGACTGTTCCCGAAAAGAGTCGACGGCCGCGTAAAGCGGCCCTTTGAAGAAGTCGAAACTGCCATGACAGCCTGATTCCAGTCCGCCCCAAAGCTGATCCGCTAAATCGTCGGAATTTCGAAAAAATGTCCCCGAAACGCCGCGACGGCCATTTTTCTGGGTCCAAGGTTGAGAAGTACTGCCCACCGTGCGCGCTCCGTTAGCCTTCATTATCGAGTACTTTGCATACAATCTCCGAAGTATTCGAAGGCGGCCACGCCGAGCTCGAAAATTCGCAACGACTGTTCCCGAAAAGAGTCGACGGCCGCGTAAAGCGACCCTTTGAAGAAGTCGAAACTGCCATGACAGCCTGATTCCAGTCCGCCCCAAAGCTGATCCGCTAAATCGTCGGAATTTCGAAAAAATGTCCCCGAAACGCCGCGACGGCCATTTTTCTGGATTTGAAGTCGAGAAGTCCTGCCCACCGTGCGCGCTTCGTTAGCCTTCATTATCGAGTACTTTGCATACAATCTCCGAAGTATTCGAAGGCGGCCACGCCGAGCTCGAAAATTCGCAACGACTGTTCCCGAAAAGAGTCGACGGCCGCGTAAAGCGACCCTTTGAAGAAGTCGAAACTGCCATGACAGCCTGATTCCAGTCCGCCCCAAAGCTGATCCGCTAAATCGTCGGAATTTCGAAAAAATGTCCCCGAAACGCCGCGATGGCCATTTTTCTGGGTCCAAGGTTGAGAAGTCCTGCCCACCGTGCGCGCTTCGTTAGCCTTCATTATCGAGGACGCGAAAGTTCGGCGGCGGGCGGCGGCCAGAGCAAATATATCACTTCTACGATTGGGCAGCGCTTGTCCTAACACACGACAAATAAATCAACTTTCCGTCCCTTCCCCGGCGAAGTTGTGCCTCCTGCCGGCGACTTCCCGGCGTAATTACTTTACGAGGCATTACAGTGTGGTCTTCGCCGACAAGGTACTCATTCGTAGAGCGTAGCTTGTCAGCGGGCCGGGGATTGGAGGAGAAGGAGGACGCTGGGCAATGACGAAGAGAGAGACAGAGAGAGAGAGAGACGGGGGCCGGCGAACGTGGGCGAAACTTTTAATTTTTCGTCAAAAAACTTTAGCTGCTCGTTACGTCGTCCCAAGTGCATCGCGCTCGGCGACGAGGCGGAGTGAAATTAAAATTCATGCGGCGCGTCTTTTCTCGGCCTCGTGTCCCACGAGACCCGAGGGGCGTCCTCGAGGACGAAGTGCGCACGACAGGACACCGAGTGTACGTAAATTTCGTGCGGGTACGAAAGAAGGGTGAGCCGGGGGCGGCGAGAGGGATTTAACCGAATTTGCAAATCAAATTTCGTCCCTGGTCTACGAAATTCTGTCACGGCGGGGAAGGAGAGAGTGAGAGGGGTTGAAGTGACGCCGGAAGAGGTGGAAGGGGTTGGGGGGGGGCGCCTTCGTGTCAATTATCGTTCCTAAACCGCCCTTATTTTCGGACGGGCCTGGCATGTGGCACGATTACCGTGCGACTCGAACCACTTCATCGGCATGCCGCGTACTCGTCTTACGAGTCGTCGTGCACTCCGGCCCGCGTAGAAATGCATTGACTCCGGTCGCAACAGGGAACGCGGGCGCTAATCGATAGTAATAATAATCCGGTGCCTCGTCGGGACTGATTGCCGCGTCATCGTAGAAAGGCACGCGTGTAATTACGCGCTCGGAGTCTCTGTCGATGATCGAAATTGATGGGACAGGCGATTTTTTTTTTTTTTTTGGGTCACCGTACAGAATGCGAATATCATCGGCGCGCCGCGCGGCAGCCTGCATTTGCGAGCGGATTTCGAACGCGCTAATTACGGCGTCTCGGTGAAGTCCGGCGAATTTTTCGGTCGTTTGAACTGGCAGCGTTACGTTTATGCGCGGAAAATGCGGCAGACGTACGCGCGCGCGTTCTGTAGGCGTGCACGCTGCGCCGGCTCGCGCGCGCGCGCGACTAGAATTCGTGGGTACCAATACGCGCAATCGGAGTTTCGATTTTACAACTCGACGGTCACCGTCAGATATTAATACCACTTGACAGTTCGTTCTGGACGATGTTATATCGAACGTGCCTGCTGCGTCATTCGAGTCGGACTGTCCAGATAATTTTGCGCGATGATTTCGAACGCTCAATCATTCATAGATCATGTAACATTTGCACAATTAGCGCATTCGATGCGACGTCACATTAAAATGGGTGAGTCTATGCAAAGAGCGATGTTCTTAAAAAATCCACGATACATCAAGCGCGCATAGACCGTGTTCGCGTAATTATCCGCGGCAGCATAATCAGTTCGTCGTTATCGTCCGAACAAATTATTACCGCGTATTGCACAAATTTGTACCGATACCTCCAAAACTACGGAAAAACTTCACATCGTAATAAAAGTATGTCGCCCGACGAATAAATATCCTTAATTCTCCGTGGCATCTGGTGAAACACTATCGAACTCTCCGCGCCACTCGATGTGTCAGTGTACTCTACCCGCCCTACTGGCTGTCCACCGATGCCGCATCGCGCGCGTTTTAAATTCTCGCATTTACGAAACGAAACGAAAAACGCAAAAAAAAAAGAAAAACCAGCCAAAGAACGGACATGCCGTCGAGCGTTCAATGCCGCGCGAAGAATCGATCGCGGCGCATATTACCGATTCGAGAGCCGTCAAATTATCGGGACGCCTTTATGCGGGGGGTGGGCCGGGCCGAAATTCTGCGCATTCGGCCGTGTCGCGTAATGCGCGAAATTTCCGAAATACCTCGAATTTCGCGTTCGTGACGCGGTGCCAGGAAAGTTCTCCCCGCCGGCGCGCTCGTATTTATCCGAGCCCTCCCACGGCGCCCGCGCCAATCGGTGCTCGCTCGAAACTGGAAAAGTTTCGACGGCCGATTACGTAATGCCAGGGACCTCCCCGAGACTCTTCTCGCGGACGGCGTCGGCGGGCGAAGATTTAAACAAATTCGGCGTACGCGAGTAATGAGATTGTTAGCCGCGCGCAAGAGGGTTCAAGGACCTCGGTGTCGCGCTCCTCTTCAACGGCCCCCGCGATCCTCGAGACGGCTGCGGGCGAGCGAGCCGGCGAAATGCACAAACGGCATCCCAATTTTCTATTTTTCCCCGCTCACGGCAGCGTCCTGTGCTCGCCGTGTGCCGACGCGTCCTTCGTCCTCCTTATGCCGGCATCATCTCGCGGAAAGTTCTCCGAAACTGGTCCGTCCCCGTTGGAAAGTTTTAACGAGATCGATTTTACGCCAGGACGGGAAGCGCGAGGGATGAGAAGAGTCGGGGGAGGCGCAGGGATTGTCCCGGGGAATGCCTGGACGACGTTTCGCTGACAGTTAGCCCTGCATTGTTTCTTCGGCTCTCAGTTTCCCTCGAACGCGGAGTGTTTGGAGTAGCAGCGCCGACGACCGACTCGATTCTTCTTCGAAAGATTTGATGCTTCGCGCACTTGTTCCTTCAAGAATGATTTCCAGCCGGACACTTTTTTTTGGCTTGTGCTTGCATGAACTGTGAATAGGGCGTGCAAAGCGGAATGTCGCAGGACGCGACACTCGGCAAGCGTCAGTTTGTCGTTCCTCACTAACGTTTCAATCTGATGCTCGTCGGCGTTGGTTCTCTATTTATAAGAATGACAGCGATACAGTGTTATTAGAGTTATGCAAATATCGGGCCGCGCCGTTCAATATCGTAGCGTAGCGTGCCTGTTTGTTTTGTAATCGGAGTCCGCAAATAGCACGTCATCGCTAGTGGAATGAGTGCACGATAGGGGAATACGCGTTATACGGCGCGGTCCCTGCCGACTCCATATTAATATCGGACAGCCCGTTGCACGCGGCGTCGAAATTACAGATTTCACATATTTTCGCGCTCACCGAGAAGTAATAAACGTCCGTGTCCTCTGCTTTTGTCGTTCCAAAATTTCCCTCGCCCCCTCCTCCCTCTCTCTCCACCCTTCCCACCCCCATCATCACCACCTACCCAGCACACCCCACTAAATTAAACTGCATGTGCATTATAAAGCATGTTATTAAGTCTGGACGTTCGTACGGGATACAAAAAAGGGCCGCTGCCAATAACGCGCCCACCGTATTCGATTATGGCGCGTCGAGCGTAATAGCTATTTAAATGAGATCGCATAGGCGCGAAGGAAAATTTAGCGAGCGCGCTCTGACGCGTGAAAAACATTTTAACCACCGAACGCCCCTCACTCACGCTACCTCTTCTGCTTCGCCGTTAACCGAAGCAAAGTTAATTCGATGATCCGAGAATGGCGTAGTCTCGTATTCTTACCTTGATTGATAACAGACTTATTCGCACCGACACGCACCGATCGACCCTTGGTTCTGTCCCAGAACCGTGCACTTCGCCAATGGTCGACCTCGCGACGGCTTTAATCGATCATTCCAAGAGTCGACACCGTCGACAGGGGACTCGCATCCTTGGTGGGATCAAAAAGAAGACGTGAGTCGATCGTTCGAGCGGCGGTCGCGTCTCTCACGTAAAGAGGACCGGAGTCTCGTCACGGTCGGCGGGGAAGGCGAGTAAATGGAAACATCTGTTTGGGATTCTACGTGTCCATGGTGGTCGGCGGCGCGCCTTGTGGGCGAGTTAGATTCGGCTGGCTGTGGTAATCCAGGCCGCGCGGAGTTTCTATAAAGCTCCGAAATAGGTTAATCTCGGGGCGCAAGTTTCCCTTCTATCGCCCTCTCTCTCTCTCTCTCTCTCGCTCTCTTGCTCTTTCGCCCTCACACTCGCTGGCCTAATCCGAGCAACTTAATACCGCCGACCGAAGGGCCGGCACACGAGCGTGTGCTGAACTCGCCGCAAATAACCAACTCGCTTTATGTCCGCGCACATCGCACGATGACGTTTCGTGAAATATGGGAATGTGTCGGGGTTGATGAACGTCAAAATTTGCCGCGCCACACTCTCTCTCTCTCTCTCTCTCTCTCTCATACACAAAGAAATTTCCCATTACCATCTCACTTCTTTTTTTCGCGCTTTAATCGAGGAACTGTTTCGCGCTGGGCCAAGACACGAAATTCCGTCGGCTGAAATTGAAAAGCTCCGACCGAATCGTGGCCGGGGGTGGCAGGTGCGCGAGTAAGAGCGCCAGCGAGGGCGGCCAAATTGTATCCACGTCTCGACTAAGCGTCACTCACCGCTTCCAATCCCATTAGCGACACGATGATTCGCGAATGAACGCGAAAATGTGCGGCTTCAATCAACGACGTCCATTATTATCGGCCCCGACCCTGCGAGCGCGTCCGGGGCTGGTGCCGTCAGCGGGCCGGGCGCGTTTTTCGCGATCGACAGGGCCGAAAGCCGATTTTAACGACACCCGCAAGCCCGCGAATATTCTCCGGCGAGCGCCGACGGACGTTTTCCGCGCCCACGATTTTCCCGCGGATTATACCGCGCGCTTCGCACCTGGCACGGGCAACGCCGTCGCGGTTTCAAATGTGTGTCTATTAATTGGGGTTGCGCAGTTAAATGGTTTTATGTAAGAACTTTCTAAGTACCGTTTAATTTAATGGCACTTCGTGACTTCCTGCATAAAGTCGTTCATTTATAACACCTTGCACGGAGGCGGGCGGGACTTACGCGGGAGGGTAGCGCAAGTTTCCCGTTTCGGTCGGGCGGGCCTTTCAACCATTGAGACGGCATTTTTTTTTTGTCTGCCCCCTCACCCTACCACCCCTCTCCCCATTATTCCGAGGCAGCGCTGATGATATTCAACCGCACACAACGCGGCCGCGGGATATGCATGAGCCATATTAAACCGCGCTGTACTTCGCATGGTGTTTACTCATTCCACATCGCTGATGCGATATTTAATATTCACAGCGTTTTTACGTCGCCATTTATATTATAATTTAACTTCGGAGTTATTTATCGCGTGTACATAACATATTTCGCTTTGCCATTTTAATTGGACGCGTTACTTCTGATTTATATTTTAATATGCTGCTCGGCGCTTAATAATGACGGATTAAAAAAAGATTGGATTATCCGAAGAACGATGTTGCCCGCGACACCGAATCTTACGCCGGCCGTGCTCGCGACTGTGCTCCGTGTGTCGGGCCACACGTCCGACTCGTTGTTATTGGCCGAATGAGTTGAGCCTCGCACCAGCGGGCAGTAAAAGATTTCGCGTCTGGCGCGTGTCCGAAACGCCGCTCCGGGGATATTCCTTAATCGCCGCGTACCTCCACGCCGTCTGGACGTTATTTATTAACCGGAGATGCGCGCCCGCCGTGTCTAATTTATGTCTCCCCAGCTGACAGTCGAGTCGTTTTATTCGCCGCTAAACAAGACTCCGCGGTTGTAGTTACGCGAACGATTCGGACGACTCCCGCGGGTGCCGTCCGCGACAAAATACACTGTTTTGCGGACACTGCACCCGTGGGCTGACGTTTCGAACGCGCGCAGAAGAATTCGTCGAAAGACGCGATCAAATATGCCGGAGGTAGCAGTTCCGACGATGGGAAATGATATTGGCTTCGAGAATTCAAATTTAATATTCTTTAGACCCAGTATTAGCTACGCATTCAGGGTTGGTGGTAAGAGACTTCGTTAATTTTTTATTAAATCCCGTGCAGTGTTAGGTACAATGTGTAGAATTGTTCCTATAATTTTTAGCAGGCCTTCCTATATTCTCACACTTTTCACATTAGTTATTCGTTTCATTTTTCGTTCAAACGCCGTTCTTTATTTGCCTGTGAGCACGGCAGACATTGCTGTTTGAACATTGTTTTCGCTGTGAACTTTGAACCAACCAGTACATAACGCCCTCATATCCAGCTTTTACAAATCAGGAACATTCGAACATCTTCCGACGCCGTAAAAAATCGTCACGTTCGCAGATTCGTACACGCGAGACAACGAATTAGCGCTGAGTTATCGGCGATCGTTTGTAAGTCAATGTGTTTCATATTCCAACAAATCCCCGCACCGCTGTCACTCGTTCATTTCTCTTCGGACCCTCCCGGCGACAATAAAGTGTCTTTGAAGAAAAACACCGAAGGGACGTTATTGTGATATAAATTGAGATATAGAGTGGCGAGAATCGTATCGCGCGAGACTGACGAAGAAGGTTGAAGGATCAGCTGAGGCTGTTAGTCTTGATTATCGTGGACAGTCGTCGTGGAACCCTCGCGGCGCCGACGGCCCAAGGGAAGACGCATGGTCTCCTACCTACCGCGAAGCTTCCCATTGGGGGCTATTAATTCGTACAAATGCCACCCTTTATTAGACGAGGCCCAACTCTGGCAACGGCCTGTAACATGCCATTATCGTTATATATATATATACGCATGGTCTGCAGAGTGCGCAGTACCTTTACCTACGGGTCCAATCGGAATGTTCTTCCGTACTTTGAAACATCCCACTTGGGGCAGAGTTATTTATGGTGCTCAACGTCGTAATAGGTTCGTCGACCGGCGCTGGTCAATTGTAGAAGAATGTATGTGTCGGCGATTATGAGTGTGGTCTAAGTAAAAAATATGACGAAATTGAATGCTCCATTTGCCTCGCGCCGTTAACTGATGCAACGCGGAATATGTTCAAAATTACGATTTTTCTTCAAATCTTTCATTTCGGACACTTTCATAATTACCCGCGCATACGTACTGTCGTACGTGCGAAGAATCTACAGCGCGAGTATCAACGCTCGCCGACAATGGAACGTGTCGGTGTGAGCGACAGCTAACAAGGACCACCGTCGAGATCTTAAATGACTCGGTGCCGATGTACGTTCGAAAGATCAAAGTAGCTGCGTTTTATCAAGGCGACTGAATCGAATGTGCCGTAAAGGTTCGAGCCACTCGACGGTTTAGTGACACCTATATAGCGAAGCCTCATCACTCTCCGCGGCCATCTTCCCGGGCACTTCGGGAGAAGCTTTATTGAAGTCCAGTCAATCTCTGTCGCCCGTAGTTTCCGATTTGGGGCGTACCGTCCGGCCTTTGAGCTGGCATAGGAAGCGGTCGAAGGAAGGTAGGTTGGGCGATCGGCTTTATATATAAACTTGAGAGACAAATGGCGTGAGGTCGTAGGTACGGGCTGGGCAAAGGCGCAACTGCCAGGAGCAGGTGTATCGCTGAATATATACTGCCAGCGAATGGGCGGTTGGTAATTAAAATGTCTCCCTTAGGAAACTTCGCGCTCGCCGCCGGCGGCGCTACCCTTTCTTCCGGCCACTCGTCCACTTATATCGGCCGCCTAAGAAAGGCGGCCGATAAATCTCCCCGACAGAGATTTGCCCTTTATCGCGTCGACGTCAATTGACGGGCGACGCCGGAATTATATACGGCGGGCAATAATTTATGACGCGCCCTCGAAAGCAGTGCGACGCTTCCCGCTTCTCTTTTTCTCTCCCACGTCGTTGTTGCCGGTCCCACCTCTCCTTCTTTTTTGTCAAGCTAAAAGCAGCTGGGCGGTATAACGTCGGGCACGATTCCGTACGGATACAGAGCCGCACGTTAGCGAGAGGAGTGCCTCGAGAAGTTTTCGTGCAAAAGTTTCCGCGCGAGTTACCATCCGCCCGTTCCACCTACACCCGACGCTGCTCTCTTCTTCTTCTTCTTCTTCTTTTCTCGGCTCAGAGTTTGGTCGTTGCTCGCGCGTACCTTCGATTACATACCGTGCAATCGACACGCGCGGCCGACCGACCGAACCGGGACGAAAGTGTCCGATACCTCGGAAGCAGTTTCGAGGCGGAGCTTCTCTGTGAATCTGCGGCGATTAAAGTCGAAGAACAGACGTTGGTCATGCGACAGTTCGAATGCACTTCGTCGTGCCCGTCGTTCGTCCCGAATCGAAGGGTTGCAGGGTTCGAGGGAAGGATCTTGAATCTCTGAGGATTATGAACCTTCTATGTGGATATAGAGGTGAGTCGTGGGGGTGGGGGGGATGAGAATAGGAAAATGGAGAAAAAGGAGAGCCGGCAGAAGAGCTCGGGGGAAATCGATCACTCGACTTTCGGTAGTTAATTAAACTCCGAGTTATTAAATCTGCAAAAACTGTACGATCCTGACTACGTCCTGTTCATCCCCCTTGTGAATACATCCTGATGGCCTCTCGCTGCCCACTCCCAAAAGCGAGCGGATTTCTCGTTATTCGGTTTCGTCGGGAATTACAGGGGGATGTAAAATGTGCGCGATTTTCGGTGACTTGGAGTATATTAAGAAAGAGGGGAAACTTGCCGTAGCAATAATCCCATTAATATCATCGCGTCGAACAATTGTAATTACATCATTGAAATTACAAATATTGTAGTACTTAGCTGCATTGTTACTTGAGATCGATTGCTAGACGACATGTTGGGAATTACAAGGGGATGTAAAATGTAGGCGATTTTCAGTGACTTAGGGTATATTAACAAAAGAGGGGAAACTTGCCGTAACAATAATCCCATTAATATCATCGCCTCTAACAATTGTAATGATATCATCCAAATTAGAAATATTGTAGTACACAGCTGCATTATTACTTGCGATCGATTACTGAAGAACATCTCAAAATGCCCTCCAACCAGAAACACACTCCGCCGAGACAAATATGTCGCGCGCGGCCTGTTTTTATTAGCGGCCCGAACTTACCCAAAGTCCGCCCCGCAAATTCAACGGCACACCGCGGGAGATTCGTTGACGGCCCCGAGCACTTCCGGAATTGCGATTGACGTAGAAGGATTTACGATCCCGCGCCCCGGGGTCAGATTAAGCTGCCACGGTGCACGGGGGTTCGAAGGCTTGTGCACCGAGAGAGCGAGTTTTTAAAGGAGGTGCTTTTAGAAAGCACTGCCTTTACCTGCGCGGGAGGAACGATGCGAGGGCACCGAGAGAGAAAGAGAGAGAGAGAGAAAGAGAGCGACAGAGAGAAAAGAAGTGAGCTCGCGTACTAAAGCTGCACAAAGACTCGGTGGATGCTGCGCCAAACGCAGCACGAAAAGTTACAGTTTTATACCGGTTGAACCGGTACGCGACGCTATGGAAAAAGGGGGCGTACGAAGAACGACGCGAGAGAACGACGAACCGAAAGAGTATGTCAGAGCAAGAAGGAGAGTGCGCGAAAGAAGGGCGAAGGAAGGCAGCAGGGTGGGACACGGGAGGAAAAAGTTCGCCCTTTTATGATTGCAGGGAATCTCGCGTACTTTACGCCGCCTCGTAAACTCCTCTCTTCGCACGGCTCGCAGCCCTTAATAATAGATTTCCGCGGGCACCTCGCGCTCCGGGTACACGGCGGAGAGGGCAGAAAAAAGCGAATGCGAGGTGGGTCGACGTCGGGACACTCTCGAGGGCGAGACGACCCTGGCGCGAGCTTCGTTCTTCAGCTGCTGCCGGCCTGGCGCGCGCGCGAGCTTCGGATATTTATTTTTCATTCCAGGCGAACGCTTCTTCCGTCCTCCGCCCTAAAGGGTCGACGCGTATCGTCGGCCGATGTGCATCGGCATCGACGTCGGCATCGGGAGCTTGAAAGGGGCGCGCGATTCATTCGCGAGCGTGTAGGTCATAAACGTGTGCGAATCGGGTGGCGCGCGGCAGAGTATGCATCCGCGAACGTACGCCGCCAGATAAACCGCTGAGTCAAGCTGTTTGACTTGCACATTTCTACCGCCGGTTGCCGCGCCACCCTTGGACGCCGCCGGGGGTTATAAACGGGCGCTTTAAAGCTCCCTTGAAATTGGACTGCGGGGAATGAACGCGCTCTTTCCCTCCCGCCCCTTCGCGCCCCGTGTCGCGCGGTCTCACTCACTCCATTCAGCTTACGCTTCTCCTTTACCCTCTCTACTTCTCTCTCTCTCTCTCTTTCTCTATCGTGATGCAATTGACTTAACGCTAGTCGCAGACGGCGGCGTTCGACGTATTTGTTGATGCCTCCGAATTTCCCGCTTCGGCGTTATCGATTGGGACGAACCAAGATGAATGTGTTCCTGAGACGCGGCCGAGATAAATGAAGCGAACCGCTGTCGCTTATCTTCGTCCGTATGACGGATGCAAATATCGAAGTTGAAGCTCAGCCGCCGGCAACGGCTGATAGACAATACTCGCGCGAAGGGTTGATCCGGACGGTGGCGCGATTAAGTCAGTCGCCCTGCCGACGCTAAGCCATCAGAGAGAGAGAGAGCGAGAGAGAGTCCGTTCGCTTTTTTTCCTCGTTCAAGAGCGAGAGAGCCGAGAACGTGCTGATCCAGCCATAACGCCGGCGTGTTTTCCTAGACCACCCCAGAAACTTCCGAAATCCTCCCTCCTCATCGTCGACGGTTCCGGGCGCACGCAGACTCCCGAGCACGGTCGAAAGAATCCGCAGTCGGCGTGAGTAGAGCAGAACCGGGGCGAGCGGGAGGACAGAGGGCAAAAGTAATGGGACAGGGAAGTGCCATTGTACACGCATAAATACAATTCCGGGATTAAAAAAGTGGGGCGAGCCTGCGACAGTCGAGAGCTGCGCCTGGCGTCCTCGCAACACCAGCGGCCCCCTGTAGTGACGAGCACGGCGCAACCGCAATACTCGTAAAGAAGATCCTACTGCCAGCGCGCTACTGCTGCGGACGCTGAGCCGTCGGAGCGTGGAGAGAAAGCAACCACCTCCGACCACCTCCAACCCCTGCAACTCGCCCTTCAACCACGCCCGGTAAACCCTTCCGTTACACAGTCGCCTGTCACTGCTATTTTCACCCCCCCCACCCCCTCCACCATCGCCGGAGAGTCCTTCCTATTTGTTTTTCGCCCCCCATTCGCAACGCGGCCAGACTTAAAACTGCGCGCGGCGGCGAAAATTGCGAACGGATATTTGCGATTTTCACGGTTGCCGATCGGTGCGACCGGCCGCCCCGGGTCGAAAGGATTAATGTTCCCGTAATAACGGTAATGGAAGGCAGCAGCGTTTGACCGTCGCCTATCGGCGCACAGACCGGAAGTTGTCCGGTCCAGCGGCCCCAGGATGGACAGGAGGGACGTGCGGCGCGCGCGCGCGCGCGAGCGCATACTCGCCGAAGGGCGAGAGAGCGATAATTGCGCCTCCCGCCGGACTCCGGGCCGTTCGAGGCTGGCGGGGCTCGAGTGGGTCCGGCAAAAATTCCCGGTATACGTGATACGCCGACGATAGCGATCCATCGATCGCGTCTCATTCGAGCCCGCCCCGACAAAGAACGCGGAATTGAAGCCGTAAAGCGTCAAACGTCGGTCAATGCGACCTCACTCGCCCGGCGTTTTAAGTGCGCCGATTCTGGGACGTGTGACGATTATCGATGGAACGATCAGCTGGCGAGGAGATGGACGTACGCCTGACGGGCGTATTAAAAAACTTTGATGAGAATGCGCGCGACAGCGAGCTGTGCTTACGATGGTGGTGGTGGTGGGGTAACAACGTGTCACGCATTCAGTTTCCTGCAGCGGCCGTTGTTTTTTGGCCGGATCCGTATGAACTGTTGGAGCAGTTTAAGTGCTGCCGTCGCGGGGGGTGGGTGGGATTATCTAAACCCTGGCAATCCGACGATCGTAATCGGTTATAAAGCCGTTCAATACACGGAGACATCGATCCGCGAGCGCGCGACTCGAATTTGCCCGGCGCTCCATCTGTCTATTTCGAATTGCCCGAGTCCCTCCGCTGCAGATTATAGTCTCGGTTTATTGGATAGGTGAGACAGACAAGCGCGACGCGTGCGAGAACGACAGAGCGACGTGGGAGAATGGCAATGCGCCGGATTCTCACGAGAGATAATATCCTTTGCATAAATAGCATCGCGCGGCATAATATTGCGCCGGGTGAGAATAATTAGAAACACCATTACGGTAAAGTACTCGATTAACGTCGCGGACGGAAAAGTGGACGGGACGAGAGACGGAGATGGGGCGAAGAGCGAGAGAAAGAGAGAGAGAGAGAGAGAGAGACGTAAAGAAGGTCAGAGGTTCCGATCGAAGTCTCTGAGAAGAAGAACGTCGGGGCGGATGAGCTACATACACACCGGCCGCATATATTCTCCCGGGGAAAACCTCTGGACTACCAGTCATTCCCATGGTTCGTAAAGAGACTAAGGAAAACTTCGGCGGCTAGAGAAGGAGAGCGGTAAAACGTGGAGCGTATAAAATGAAGACCAGCACTGAAATGATAAAACTGAGGATATTTCTAGCTTACGCAGGTATAAAGGGAGAGGTCTCCGTGAGATGGAATGTGAGCGCCCGGGAATGGCGCGGAGGTTAGATCCAGTCTGTTTCATATATGGACAATATCACCAAAATATGGTCAGTTTCAAGAATCCATCGCGCTCCTGAGGGCTTTCCATTCGTCCGAGTGTACCTACCCACACACGTGCGCGCGCGCGCGCGCGACTTGCCCTCCGTATAAAGATCCGCCCAATTGCACGTCCTTCGAATTTTATGAATTTTCCTTCCTCGCAAAGTGAACCACCTCGCATTTAATAGACCCGCACGCATTCCTTCCGCCTCTATGAATACGTAAACGGCTTTGCACTTATTCCGGATGGAAGTGTCCTCTGTAAAAGCTATTCCGCCGGCGGATCGCATTTTCAGCGCTTAAACTCCGGTATTGGCCCCTTGATATAGGAGAGTTTCTTAAATCTACCGATATACACGGCCGCGTAGAAAGGGACAAGAAGTTATGAATAAGATTCGCCCGGCCGTTTCGGCAGGAGGGATTCGACAAAAATGTCCGAGGCTACCAAGATCCTCGACGGCCGACCTTGGTCGATCCCTCGTAACACGCGACCTGTTTATAAAGAGCGACTCGCTCGTTCCATCGTTCGTTCAGAGAATGCGAAATAATTCCTCGACACTGCGCACAACGGATCGCACCTTGCCGAGCGCATATACGTCCGCCCTGAAAGAAGTCATTTGAAAAATCGACTGCTGAAAGAGCATCCGAACGCAAGCAGAGCGCGAATGAGAGTTTACTGATCGAAGAGCGGAGAGTACGAATGAATACACAGTTTAAGGTATCTCATTTGCCGGCTTCGAGAGGGAGGTGAAGGATTATAGTTTCCCGATAAAGGGCGCGAACGGGCGAGCGTTGTCTTTGAAGGGAACGGCCTTCCGGCCGTCATTGTCGGAAAGAACTGCAATTTTGGTACACAAAGAAGCATGCAGATGAATCCCGTGGACCCGGCTGCTGCGCGTCAGCGCCACTCGCGCCGCGCATTAATTCGGAATGAGATTACTTAGGTACGTAAGAGGGCCGTCTCCCGGGCTCTCGCACTGTAGACTTAAATTGACTATCGTTCTCGAAATAATGGCGGTGTCTTTGTCGCCTTTGCGCCCGTCTACCGGCTCCTCATCAGACCCTACCCTTCTCACTCGCTACCACTCGTGCCTCTCCACCCTCCACCCTTGCTCTCCTTCTCTATCCTCCCTCTTTCACTTCTCATCTCTCCCTCTCTCTCTCTCTCTCTCTCTCTTTCGCGCGCTCCCTTTCCCTTCCGCACCCCCTCTGCTTTCTCCCTTTGAGCGAGCGGGCAACTTTGCGATGAAATTGTATTCCGCCTCCAAATTAACAATTACATTGTTTTAAAAAGCTGCGCGCCGGCTTAAGAGCTCTTCCTCCCCGCCTCCGCGCCTCATGGCGAATGGGGCGAACGGACAAAGACACAGGGGTGGAAGGGAGTGGGGAGAGGAGAGGAGTCAGGATTGGGGAGAGACACCCGTTAAAAAACTCTTTCAATTATTTGCCGCACTAACGCACCCGGCGAACTTCTAGTTTTTAATCTGGCCGTCGCGCGGTGGCTGGTCTGGAAATGAAGAAAAAAGGGGAGGAAGGAGCGGCGGCAGGCTGATGGGGCGCGTCTTTCGGACAGGCCTGGACGACGTTGAGAGTTCAAAGAAACATTCCTTGTTCCCTGAATTCCTTCATAGCCCCTGCAGACAGCGTCTAGTCCGCGCCGTAACATGCAACGGACAGAAAACGCTTACTCCCACTGTCATCTCTCCGGATCTCCATCGCACTTAAACGTCCACCTGTTTGAGAAATGAACTCACCCGGCAGCTTTTCAAAATCTCTCTCTCTCTCTCTCTCTCTGTCCCGTTCTCGCAGACCGTCCCGCCGAACCATTCCGAGCGCTCGATAAATTCGAACGGTCGTACACTCTCATCCCCCGGCGCGCGTTCCATTTGGCGGATCCATTTAAAAAAAAAAAAGAAGAAGAAAAATGAAAAAAAAAATGAAAAAAGAATCGATCGACAGACCTGGCTTCCCGGGGGCGCCCCCGGAAGACGTTATGAAGTAGCGATCGGATTCCCTAAACCAATAGCCCACGCTCCCCGGCTCCTCACAATTCTCGCAAAACGGTTTCGCCACGCAGCTGTTGGTAGACATTATCGTTCGGAGTCCCTCACGATTTTGCGCAAATCAAATGGCGAACGGCTCAGGCGGGAGCGCCGGCGTTCAGCTTTTTCTTTGATGCCCTTTCGAGCCCTCCCCGGGGTTAGGAGGCAGTCGAGTGAGAGCCTGCAAGCATCCCTCGCTAGGCAGGGGCCGTGGAACGAGCCAGGGAGCGGGGTGGCGAGGGGTGGCGAGGGGTGGCACGGGGTGAGCTATGCGATGCCTCGACGCCTCGTACCTTCGGTCCACACAAAGGTCTCTCCCGCGTTATTGGCAGACCGCTTTACCACGTCACTCCCCCACCCCACCGCCCTCGCACCATTCTGGACGTGTTACGTCGAATATTCCGCCGTATCACCCGGGCTCGCAAGATTTTCTTTCGCCTTTTGCCGATATACCGAGAGAAAGATCTGTCACGTTCCTGAAAAGACGTCTCCTCCCTGTAATCTTCGCCGAGTCAAACCAATTCCGGGCGTGTCGGCGGCGGCGGAACGGAAGGAAAAGATGAATTCGCATATCTGCGGAAGTTCGCGGCGCGACGTCTGCCGTTGTTTTCATATAATTAATGCTCCTGTCTCGCGCACTCGTCTTGCGCGCGGATACTGTGTCTAGTCGAGACGCGTCGTCGGTGTATGCGCGACGTCGCTTCTTGAAACCGTGCCGCGCGTCTCTCATTCGCCGGCCATCTTCGCCAATGCGTCAGCGACGGAATTCGCCAAGTCGGACACCTCTACGACGATGCGTCTCAATTTGCCTGCGCACGTTCTTCGAGCATGCTCCGGCGTGTGATATAACCGCGTTGCCAGCCGCCAGCGTCGTCCGGACATGATGGAATATTACGCGCGGCAAAGCGCGGCGAGATTCGCCCGCATAAATCAGACTCGGGCCCAAGGTGATTTATATATTTGTTAATACGTATGGGACCGCCGTCCGAGCCGGACATCGCGTATGCGCCGTGACTTGGAAATTGCATCAGGAAGGGCGTTCATTACAACGTTACACACGGACGTCTCTGCACACACGGCGAAGCAGGCCGATATTGATGTTTCGCTACTTCCTACGTAACGCCCCTGTCGCGTAGACGGGATTGATTAATGCGACAGACGATTGCGAAGGAATAAATCTGGATTTTCAGCGCTGCGCGACTCGTCACTCACCGAAGGAAGACGTCGAGATGCGTCAATCAATGCTGGACTATTATATGGCGTTGTCGATGTATGTACTCCTCCGCCCGAAACTCGGAACGCCTGCTGTCGCGTTGGGAACATTGTTACGCTTGCGTTACGAATCTAATTTCTAGCGAGTCTAACATGCTTCAACGCGAGAACGATGAATAGAAATGATTTATTCAGTATTCGTTGTTATCATATCCTTTATAATTTGTCCAAGTATCTTCATCGAACGGCTTCTCGCATTCTCCACGTTTACGCATTCGGATTAATGATATGTGGGAAATAAGTTCTTTCTATTAACCGTTTGCTCGCTCTAATACGTCCGAATCAATTCTTCCACTTAGCACAACTCAGAGCACTTCCCCGATAGCATCGAAGGAAATTCCTCTTTGAAGGAGTTAATTCGCCTCGCCGATCACTTCGGGGACCCTCGTGTGTCCACTCGTCTCCTCCTCCGGAGTAACAGTAAACTTCGACGTAAAGCAAACCCTTCTCACGACTGGCGAAGGCCGAGTGCGCCTGGCACGAGCCATATGCCGACACTTACACGTATGCACCTACATATATCGACGTAGCTGATGGCTCACTATACTCCACGGCAGTCGGTGATAATACTGGTTACCAGAGAGAGAGAGAGAAAACGAGAGAGAGAGAGATTGGTGGTTTCTGGAGGCGGTACTTGCCAGTTTCGGCTAAAGTGCTGCCCTCGAATTTCCTCGCGTACATTAGAACCCACCGTTCTCCCGTACGCGTACTTTTATGTTTTGACGCGGCGAAAGCTGCAATAACGTGTATTTGTAACGAAGCCCGCGGAAGTATGAAAATCTTGGCGTGTTACGATAAGACCCCCCGAAAGCGTTAAATGAGCGGAGCGTCGAAATTGTTAAGGAAGTCCCGCGGACTTGGCTCGCGAAGAGTGGCGTGCAGATAAATTCGCGTCGGTGCAGAATTAGAGGGCGAAATTACGCCGACGTTCTCTAATATGTCGGGGCGCTCTTTCCGTTCTTTGTCCCTCGGAGCGTTGAAGTCAGAGGCACGGAAGGCTCCCATGTACCTTTCGTTCCTTGTCAAACAGAGGTATCTCGCTTTAAAGCGAAGATACGTCAGACGAGGGAGTCAAAGGCATTGTGCTGCGTGCGCAATAGAGTAAGTCCCTTATATGCTTCGCAAACCGGGTGCCTGGTGCGTCTGTACACGTACACACGTACGTACGTGCAGCGGCGCGCCTAAGAGAGAACGTAGCGGCCGCGTGTGTTGGACAAGGGTTAAAGCGAATGAAAGGGACGCTCTAAATCCGAGAAAGGACACCTCCGTCAAAAGAATTAGCTAATTGACGGGACCTCTTAAAGTGAAAGGGGCCGTGGAAGAAAAGCTCTCCCGAGCGAGCGGAAAGAAGTAGATAACCAAACTTCTACTCCCATTGTCCCCGCGGAACAATACGACTCGATTCTACGCAACCGGCTCGGGGACGTGCAACTTAAGACAAAGATCGATAATTACTCGGACAGGATTAGACGCTCTCCCCCACCCACTCACTCTCTATAACGTCTTCACTTTTTCCCTTCTTCCGCACGTCTGTCCGTTTCGCCGTCGCTCACCAAGCCGCCTCTCGACGAGGTTAAACATCGTTTCAAATTTTTCCTCGAATCGAGTCTCGGACAGACGAGGATTCGAGCCTCGCCCGATCCCGCGCGGAACTTTTACCAAACGATCACTATTCCCGCATTCCGCAACTGCAATCCCCCTAATTGCCGGCATTTAGCTGCAGCCACCGTTACAAATGCGAGAGGGAGTGCTCGCGTCAAAGCTTCGGCGCCTTGCCGTGCAAGAGTCAAATCGCGATAGTACTTTGCTATGATGGCGGCTGATTGTAGGGGCTAATTAACACCGCGCGCACCCCCGCGTCCACCCCTCCGCCGAGGGGGTGCTAACGTCTGTCTTAATCCTCTTAATGCTCCGTCCGCGTAAACTGAAAATGCTTAAAGACGCGTTCGGAGGACGGCGCGGCAGGGTTCGGATAGTTTACGGATAATGTTCCGCGAGAGCAGATAACGGTTATCGCGCGTGTGGGATTAGAGCAGAGCGTTAGGCGGCGAATGGTGCGCTCGCGTCATTTCCGGAGTTTCGCCATATCGTTTTCGGTATTTTCGTGCGCATTACGTAACGACGGCCGCGGTTGTTTGTCGGAACTTTCGTTATTGGCGGGTACAATGATTCCTCGTTAGTTACCATTATCGTTACCGGTCGACGCGCGCGCGGGGGCCGAAGTCGTTGGAATTCGACGTTTCTATGAAATCCGTCATAACTCCGCGTAACGAGGTACTTATCGTTAGGGGTGGCTTCGTAGTTCGTATAGAGGCTCATTGCCCTGCCCTTATCGCGCCCAGCTGCGACGTTTCGAGAGCGCGAGGGAAAGTCGCAAAGGGACATCTTGAATTATTCACGGCAGCGAGAGGCGTGCGTGTGTACAGAGTGGAGCGTTACAAACGGGATATTTCGATACACGGCGGTCCGAATATGCGAGAAGAGACAGGAGCAGGCCGGTAGTTCGGAGCGAGCGAGGAAATATGATGCTGGAAATATTCTTCTCTACCAGGTCGTTGTTCCTGAATTTCTTGCGAAACGATGTTGCATTAACAAACGCAGATGCATCCTCCTTATACGTATCGGAGGTGCATAAAACCTTTCTGTTCCGAGCAGCCACGGTACTTGCCGTTTCCAGACACCCTGTATGGATATACATACATGGGCACGTATGCATACGGTACATAATACGCACACATGCATTTATGTATGTGTGCGTATTATGTCCACACGTCGCCGTACGTCCTTGTGTTTGCACTCGCATGCGGATGCTCACACGTATGCGCGTAAACGCGGGTGTCTGTGTCCACACTTAGGCATGCGCGCGCGTGGGCGTACGCACGTATATCCCACAGACACAGATACGGTCCTTGGAGTACGGTCACTCCGCGGGATACGGCACGATCGGACGACCGGCGCGGTTTGTGCAAGAGACACGCCTCTGAATGGCGTATAATTAAGTCACAACATCGACGTGGTCCCCCAACGGCGTGGCCCCCGGGGAGGGACGGGCAAGAACAAACACTGCTAAATGAACGCCGCAGTTTCTCTCGTTACCGCTCGGCCTACGGACCCGCGGCACTTTCCACCACCATCCGCCGGACCGCCTTCAATATTACCGGCGCCGTCGATGTGTCGGGAGCACCGGTGCGACACCAAAAACTGAACGCCGTCGGCCTCCATTGTCCGCGAAATTTGTTTCATTGTCAGCCGCCGCTACGTTCTTCGAATAGATAAGAACGGCGGCCCCGAGGCCGCGAGTGCGCTCGTTCCGAGTGCGGCGTGTCGCGCGGTCTGATCGAGTTAGTCCGGCGAATGGGAAATAAAGAAGTTTACGAGAGCGGCTGAGTCCTTCGGACCCGGCCTTTCAAGCGGAGTCATCAAGGAGTCATGACGCTCGAAGACACTCGGATCGCGACGGAGAGAGCTTCGGGGGACGTGAGGCGGAAGCGTGTGTCGCGCGCGACTGTGTGCGGGTCGTGATCTTGATTGCTGCTCTTCAGAGTTAACCCACCGGTGCATTGCCGTTCAAAGAAGGGGTGGCTGGCTCTAGGACACGCCGTGCTTATGTGCACGGCGTCGTGCACACGTACGGCCACATGCATAAACGCATACATATTAATACGTACGCGAGGCCGCGCTCTCTTCTCCGGCGCATGTGCCTCGCTGATTTTCAAAAGGTCAATAAAGCGAAGCGCAAAACACCGTAATTAAGGGGTCCACGAAACTAACGGCTCCGACGCCATGACCGCGCGACGATGACGTTCTTTTTGCGCGGCGCGACTCGACCAGCGCGACCGCTCGCCGGCCGCGCGCGCCTCGCCGCTATATTCTCTCGCATAGTTTAAATCGAATTAATCCGGCCGCAGAAAGTTGCCGTACGGCGGGCGGAAAACTCTGATCATAGATGGATTTCTCGGAGCGTTTCGTTAGGGCTGCGGTGTCCGGAAATTCAATTAGCCGCGAACGTAATATGTTGCTAATTCCCGTCCGCCGTGCGACAGTAAATCCGACGAGTCGCTAATGAAGAATTTTGCAAACTTTCGTATTATAACGCAGGCGACTCGGAGACGATTTAGCGAGGACGGCGATAGTGGGTAATCGAATTTTATGACTGGCCGGGAAAAGTGCAAGCGCCGTGCACAGTCGGCTATTTAAATCTTGCGAGAACGAAAAGTTTATCGTCAATGGCAGAACCGACGTACGCTCGAATCGTCAGACGGATCATCGCTCATCATCCTCCCTACGATCATGCCAGATCCTTCGTTCGTCCGAGACCGAATGGCAGACTGAACGCCGACCGTGCGCCGCTCGGCAAATCATAAACGATCTCGAGCCGAAAAAAAAAAGACTCGACAACCATGCGAAGGGAGGGGGCACGGCATTCGACAGATTCGAGAGGTGCTTACTAGGAGCCCTTCAATGTGCATTCGGTAGGTAAATTTCGCGAAGCACGAGGCAGCTCTCGAGGAGAGACCCCGGCCGGATTTGTGAATGGCTTTTCATTAAGGTCCGATTCATTCTTCATTTTTTTCCTCCTCCGCCGTCGTCCCACTCTCGGCACTGCTCTCAGATAAATTACTGAATCCCCGGCACTTCTTCGTTGCCCCGGGGCCCTCACGGATAATTTAGCTGCGCGGGCGTCTATCGCTTTTGCTCGCGGAAGAGGCCGCCGCCCTTCGTCCCTCCGCAACGTGCCTCCTCTGTACCGATACAAACTTTTAAATAAGACGCTTCTGGGCGAATCGACTTCCGTCCTAAGGCGACGCCTCTTTGAGGGACCCGATACCTCGTCGTCCTCGTCGTCGTCTAGCTTCCCTCGTCTTCTCGCCCACTCAGCCCACCCCTCTTCCGCGTCTTTCTTCTCTCTTTCCTTCCTGCCCTTCCTTTGCCTCGCTCGGGGACGCCGAGTATCGGGTGCATGTCATCAACTTTGTTATTGTGGTATCAATTTCCTCCCGCGATTCCAATTACCCGGCCTCTCTCCGTCGGTGTAAAATTCAGCCCCACGCCTGCGTGAACCTTTCCCGAGTCTGTTTCGCCCGTCTCGCGCCCCTCGTCCGCGGCCACTCACCCTCCGCGCCCCGTCGAGAATTCTGAGAGACGAAACGAAGCGGATAATGGCGATTCAGTGGAGATAGAAGTCGGGGCTGCATGAAATTTTCCGCCGTGCGACGGGAGACCTTTCTTCTCACCGGCTCGCCGATAATAATCGCTACTCGACTGTCCCTCGGAATTAAGTAGTCCGTGCGAATTCCGTAGGCGATCGGAGCCGTCCGGCGAGTGTGCATGATAAATACGTGGCGCAGTTGAGTCTTTCGGGAGATCGATCTCGGTATCTGTTACGCCGGCATCCTGGCCGGCGCTTCTGGATTGGTAACCCGTGGGACAGCCGAAATGAGATCACAGTAGTGGTTCGCTTTCGCGGAGGGACGAGAAAGTTCGGGCGAATTTCATGAATCGCAAATGAGGAACGAAATGACATTAAACTCGCGGACTTTCGCACGCATAACCAGGGAGCGAACTTAGCGGGGCTTGGTTGCGGTGATGTTGGAAGACGACGGCGTGGGGCTGGGAGGGGGAGGGCGTGCGTCGCGATGCCGTTTCGTGTAAGAGCCCTCTTACGCCGTTATCAACATTTACGGTCAATGTTTGTGCGTGCCCGCGCGCGCGCGCGCGCGTCAGACGTGTATTGAAACGAATGTGCCATTATGGCCCGCCGCTAGGGTAAGGTTGCGATCATCGGACTGAAATCGTGTGCGTATGTTAGAAAGGGGCATGTAAAACTGAGTTCTTCTTACGGTGTCATTCATTTCTAGTGTGAAATGGGTGTGTGCCCGTAAATGTAATAAATGGAGGTGAAATGAGAAATTGATAATGATCGTTGTAATTGATCTTTTAATATTGTCAGGAAATGTAGACTTGGCACAATCTAGACAAACGTGTGTAATGTAACTGTTGTTGCGTTGAACTCTTAATAGTTTCGGAAATACAACGACTTTTCGGAGGCAATGGAACCTTTTTTTTAGATAGCTTATCGCTCTTGAACTCATTTGAGAGAACGTTGAAAAATCTTCTAAACAGTCTAAAAAGATTACAATAATAAGTTATAAGATTACAATGCTGTTGTACGGTGCGACTTGACACTAAGTTAATTTTCACAGCATATAATAAGTACAAATCGTTACAATTTTTCTAAAGTCCAATGATAGAAACTTATGATTTAAAGTTCTGAACAGCACTTTCTTAATAACACTGCAACAAAGTCAACTCGATCGAATCGTAGCGACCTTACCCTAATTCCGCCTCATGTTCTCTGTTACAGGTAAGTTCAGTCATTGTCTTCCGGAGAGTACCTCTGTTCTCGGACCTCCGGCCGTCGCACGTTCGCGAGGGGTGAGTTTTTTGCGCGGACGAATTGACCGTCCAAATACGCGTGGTCGGGCGGCGTGTTTTAACAGGCGGGGACAAATCACGGGGCGGGCTCTCATCGTCAATATTTTCCCTCCGATCTTCGCAAACGGCGACGCTCGCCACGCGAAGAAAATACATTCCGCTCACGTCCGGCCGCGCCGGCCGCGAGATAACGGTATTCCCCCAAGATATTTCGTCAACGATACTTTTATTCCATGGTCTCGCGGCACTTCATACATGCCACGTCGACGCTTACCAGGGAAAGTAGAACGAGGTCGACAATTGCCGGGCAAACCCCTGATTTCGCGAATTCTCGACAGAGCCGCACCCCCCTCCACGGATTACCATGAGAATACCCTCGCATCGGCGTCGCTAAGAGCGGAGAAGTATCCTCGCTTCCTCCTGGATACGGCTTTCGACGGGAAAGTGGCTGGGCGGAGTTCCGGGAACTACTCTCTCTCTCTCCTCCCGGGCGCGCTGCGGATCTGATCGAAATAACATCGAGAAATAATACGGCCAAGTCCGTCGCGCGGCCCCTCGAGCTTTTCTAAAACGCTGCGGGGAAATATATATCTCGGCCGGCCGAGAATGACGGCGAAACAATTTGACGTCGGCGAGCGAACGGCAGCGGGCAATAACAAGTGTTTTGCTTTCTCTCGCGACAACGCGTCTGCCTCGCAATATTCCGCGCGCACCGTGTACGCCGGCGAGCTGTACATTTTGCTCAACGTCGCCCATCGCTGCCGCTAACGCGAGGAATTCGTAGCCTCGACCGCTGGGGTCATTAGTACTAGTTCCTCCTAGCTGCACAGTTATACACGAAAGCGTCTGTGCCCTCAACGCGCGGCACCGTCGCACGATTTCTTGCGCGTCGTATTTTCGCACCACCGATTTCATTCTTTCGGCCACCATTTTCCTTCTCACCCTCTCACCCCGCTCCACTCGTACTCGTACTCGCGCCAGCGGCGTCGGCGTCGGCGTCGATCGTACGGTTGTTCGATGTTCCAACTTCGGTCAGGAGCACAATGGATCCATCTAGCCCCAGCCGGCCATCCACTCAGAATCGGCGCTCGTCCCGCGCACTCGAGCCGCAGAAATGTTTGCATTTACCGGGGTCCGATTCGGGCTCTGTGTCCCCTTGGTGAAAGCTTTCGGCAGGGATGACCGTTCGAAGCGTCAGGCCGGAGTGTGTCCGTCCACCGCACTGTATACAACCGACGCGCGCCCGCCATCGTTCCATCTTCGTGTATCCAAAGAGAAGCGTGATGGGGGACGGGAGCGGATCGAGGGTCCGGGGCTGATTGAAAGAGTCTCAAGGCATTGACGCGAGGGCACGCCGGAATTTCTCAAGTGGAACTCCAACGAAATTACAACGAGCCGCGGCGAGGGACAGGGAGATTTGATGAAACGACGCTGCCCGACGGCGTATCGTGTTTTCCTACTCTCGTCCGTTTAATAACAGCCGAAGGGACGTGCTGCTTGTAGAAAAGCAATCGCGGCGGGCTTGTTTATAAATACGCGACGAATCGAGGGCATTGCGAAAATATGCGGATCTTCGGTGGATGGGATTGGGGGGAGAGGGTTGAGTTGTTGTGTTACACTTTTTTTTCGGACTTTGAACGCGGAATGTTCGGGTGGTTCGCGTCGTCGTGGGGCCGCGCGGAGTTTATCGCGACCCGGAGCGCCACACTTTCGAGTACGTGGTACGATTTGCCGGGGGAGGGTTGCGGGCGCTCGATATGGCTCGAAAATCGTGGCGCAAACCCGCCGGTAATCGAGATAGCGCGGGATCAAAGGGGGTGTATAACTAAATACACATTTGGTCCCGAGGTCAGGGTGTAACGAACAATATTTCGCGGCGGCGGGTCGGCGTGTTGGGACGAGCAGAAGTGCCGGTGTATTGGTGATGGTAGACGTAGGTGCTCTTACCGCCGGTACCTTCAGCTAGTTGGCCCTGCTTGGGTTTGAGTTCGGAGTCCAGCACATTAACGGAGATAGTGGCTCCGCTCAAACGTATAATTGCGGGACGAGGCAATTGAGAGGCTCCCTTGGGAACCGGGTTCCCAGCTCCCGCAAATCCACCCGCCACTCCACCCACTAACTTCGAACCCCTTCAGTCCACACGTTTCTCCCGGCCAACGCCGTCTCTCGATAAGATGCCCGCCCATGAAGCGTGAGAGAGAGAGAGAGAGAGAGAGAGAGATTCTGCACGACCGGCTCTATCTCGTCGCGCGTCGGCTGATAACCGAAAACGACGATATTACGTGTCGGATCCTAAGCGTCAGCCATCTCACACCGGCCACTCGCGATTAACCCTCGTCCCGGCCAGATTTCGACTTCCGTTCGCGACGAAAGGGCGCCTCTGTCCTTCTCCTATAAACTCTTTTGAAAGAAAGTGCCGAAAATAAGTTCGAAGATGAATTAAGATTCGTTCGCAAGACGTGCGGATAGAGAAGCACGCGTCCGAGACGACCTCTACCATCGACGCATCTTCGTACGCTGACGGCTCGCTCGACGAAAGATTCGCCCGCGCCCCGACGTATTCTTCCGTCGACGGAAATGAGCGCGAGCGAAATCGAAAGTCGATAAAGCGATTCCGCTCGCCGAATGACAAACGGCGCCCGGCCGCGGATCCGCTCGGCGATTTTTGCAAAACGAGAACGGCCCCCGAACTAAATTACGCGCGTCGTATAAATGTAAAAAGCGGCCGGAGATTAATCGTCGAGAATTTAGCCCCGCTTTATTTATCACTCTTTTATTAGTTCGCCGGCGAGCGTTAATGCGACTTTGCCCCCCAGCCTCCCCCTCCCGCCACCACCCGCGCGCGGAAATTCGCGCGCTAGTAAACGGCGGATTTTCGTTATATGTACGTCGCTGTTATACGGTGAGCCGGTCCGAAGCCCATTGTGCCAGCGCGCTGGAAACAATGAGAGCGTCGTTTTCGAATTCAATTGCGTTAAACGGCCGTTCTGTACTACATGACATGCCTGATAGGGGATCCGATGGCGCCTGGGCACTCTGATCGATACGATTACGTGCCCGGCACCGTCGAGCCCTTATCGTCCCAATTTTCTACGTACGCGGCCGGTGAACTATGGCTATATTCACTCGCAGGCACCGCGGCACTTCGTCACTTTGATCGTGCATAATGCACGGCTAAGTTACGGAGGGACTATATAACTAATTATACACTATTACGCGCCTGATTTCCCCGCGGGCGAAAAATAGAGGAAATATATCAGAAGGCCCCCGGCGAGAGTAATAAGCGCCATTAAGATCCACCGCCCTCCTTCTCGCCCGCCTCCCGTCCTTTCCGTTCGCCTACGAGCCTGCCGGAGTGGAACGACGGGACGGGAGGCGTGGGAGGACGTGGACGCGCGGAAAGAGAGGGAGAGAGAGAGAGAGACGGAAGAGAGGAAGAAGCAGCATAGAAGTACCTCGCTCTCTCGCCGACGAGCCAGGGCTCGCCTAGCATCGCGGATTGCTTATTAATGGCTGCACTTTATCCAATTAGAATAAATTACCGCTATTCGTTCCGCATGCTATACATCCAGGGCGCCGCTGAATGAATAAGAAAGGGAATTCGATTCGCGAGGGGGGAGAAGGGGGAGGGGTGGGCATCGCGTTCCTCGGTCTTCTACCCACGCCACCCTCCCGCTCTGTATCCATTTAGCCGCGCAATCCGAACGCGTAAATCGAAAGGAAGCCTCGCGTCCATTCGTTATCATCCGAAAACGCCAGACCCGGCCCCACGGAGTCCTCCGATCCTCTCTGCCAGCCTCGGCCGGGCGGTAAACGGTCCCGGCGCAATTTCATTCCCCGCATTTCCTTAATTTTTTCCTTTTCCCTCCTAACGGATTAGTTTTCCACGGACGTTTCGTGGCCTCGTTTAGGATCGCTGCTTGATTGCAATTTTGACCGCGCCACGGTGCGCGCCCGCCGGTCGTCTTATCGGATTTAGAAGGGGCTAGGAACCCGAGGGCACGAGGGACGAGAGAGAGGAGGAGGTGGGGGGGGAGGGGGAGGGGGATGCCTTGGTTAGGTGGAAAGTTAAGGTTGGGTCTTTACTTAACCGTAATCGGAAGATATTGCCGGGAGCACTGTACCAAGGGCACTTTACCGGCCGCCTTAAGAAAGCACTAGCTTCGCGAGGCCCTGTAACGCCGGTCCAGACCGTTATTAAAAGAACCCCCTTTATCTCAGCCGCTCTCGCACTCTGCCCCCTTTCGTCCCCTTTTCCGCAACCTCTCTCTCTCTGTCTTTCTCTCTCTTTTTCCCGCAACCGCTCTTCGTTCCTCTTTGAAACCCTCGCGGCTAAGAGTGTTTCTGTGTCAACCTTTGTACTTTTTAGCGAGGGATGTACGGCGCCCATGCGTCTACTATGCCGCGTTACGCCGCAAGATGGTGGCAGACGCCTGCTTTCAACGAGCGTCTGCGGACGGTAATGGTGCTTCTTAATTTTGCTCTGGAAATGGTACGGAGCGTGGAAGCGGACAATGAAGGGACGATGGCGATGGCTCGCGCGCTTCCGCGCTCGCGGATTCGCGCGTCGCCGTTAAATTCAATTGCGAACCGCTAGACAATAGAGCTTTTAACGCTTTCGTCGAGCCGGCGAAACGGGTTCGTGGCGGAGGTTTAATCAAACGGCGTCGCTTAATTTGACCCGGATATTGCTCTTCTAATTCGGCGTCCATAGTGCGCGTAATGTTTGTCGTAAGGAACCCGCGGGCGCTTGTGTGTATCGGATGTATAAGATAAATTGCTTTCTGCGAATCCTCCGAATGTCACGTTCTTTTTCGTTCTCTGCCTGACTCAGTCTCTTCAGTTTCGTTCTTTGTAGATACAGAGAAAGTCCAATACCGTTACACTTTAACCAGTCAACTGTGTTTGACGACTACATGCATCATGGAGAAATGGCAGTATTTTGTGTCAGGACGACTGTATGCGTCATGGAGAAATGGCAGTATTTTGTATTATGACGACTATATGCGTTATGGAGAAATGGCAGTATTTTGTGTCACGACGACTATATCCGTCATGCGTAACATTTAGTTACCATTTGCTCCATGACGGATATAGTCGTCAAACACAGCTGACTCGTTAAAATCTGCATACCTCGCGCGCGCATTACCACCTAACACTGAACTCAGGAGCCGCACCCGCGACACCTCGAAATTCCGTATTCTTCGACGGCGCGTAACGATGATCGCGCAATTAAAACTGCCAGCGTCCGAAATGAAATGGAGGCTCGCCTCGGCGCCGGTAAGCGCCGTTGCGAAGTGGCCAGCACTTTTTTTCCCTCCCCCCTCCCGTCCGACGTAACACTCCCGATACGCCTCCGCACGTGCAGGACGTCCGTTTCGACGTTTATCCGTCGATGTTTATGCCGGCTCTTCGGCGCACGTGACACTCGCATGTAAAAATAGCGTCGCTGCACTTCGCCGCACGTCACGGCCGGCCGAATTTATGGTGCCCCTCTCTCTCTCTCTCTCTTTTTTCCTTTTTTTTTTACGCGCCACGTCGCGAGAACCCTCGTAAATTCCGATTAGCATTTAGGTTTAATGCAATTTTTTTTTAACGCTCCGTTAAACTTCAGGATCACGAGCGCGTCAACTTTTTTTCCCCCGTGCCTGCCCGTAGACGCTGTCAACGGGAATTCCCGGTTCGGCCGTACCTATGGCACCGTGGAGGCAGAGAGACAGGGCGGGGTGGGGTGCATCGGGGCCTGTGAGGGGGTGCTAGATATCGAGGGGCATGAGGCGAGAGGGGCTACGTGCCCATTTCTCGAGTATCAGAGTACGAAAGTTGACACTTCCGGGTCGCGCCCGATGGCCATAAATTCCACGAGCACGACACTTTTCATCAGGCTCTGATTACTTATTCACGGGCCGACGAGCGGACGATGGAAGAGCGCGCCGTGTCGTCGTATATATGCGCGCGCGGCGGGTCCGGAGAGTCTCGCTCGCTGCCACTGTGATTGATAATAATGCACGGTCGCCGTCGACGTTGCCGCGCCGATATTACTAAAACATTATTTACGAGGCGGAAATAAAATTCCGCGTCTCGAACGTGACGCTGATAGCCGGCCCGACATTGACACGATCCGCCCCGCGGATATTCGGAGATGGATCGAATCAATAATCCTCGCAGCCGTACGTCAGACGTCGCGGAACAGTGCGCGTTCGCTTTGCCGCTGCGAAAATTGGCCGGGTCGAAGACGAATATTTGCCGCGCTCACCTGGAATCTCGAGTCTTCCGCGCATCCGTCGATTCCAGTTTCCGCTCGGTCCAATCTTCGCGGAGACGATCATTGGCGGAATCTGGGTCGAGGAAATCCGCGCTCAGGCCGCGCGAGCTCTCTCGTTCATTGTGGACCGAGGTCATATTTCCACGGGGCTCGTTTACGAGGGTCGCGAGCGAATGTGTACATGTACGTATATGTTTCCGCTCGTAAGCAGGCTAACGCAACACGCGTGCTCTCACGCGTACATACGTCGAGACGTTATTTCACGGTTCCGTGTAGGATGACGACGGATACATGGCGCGTAGATGCAGGAGAGCCCCTTGTTGTCACTCGTTCCTCCTCCTTCATTCTTTCCGTCTCTCTTCCTTTCTTCTTCCACTTCACTCTCTCTCTCTCTCTCTCTTTCTTTCTTCGCGTTTCCTCTACATCCTCGTACTTCCACAGCAACATACCTACGATTCCACCCCTCGGGCCCTCTCCATCCTGAAATAGCAGGCTACATAACTATCATATTTCCCCCTTATTTTTTGTCGCGCTGTCAGACGGCGCTATATATTTTGACGTCCCTATTCCCGGACGACCCACCGGAACATACCGCGACCGTCGGCCTCGCGCCCGCGCCTACCTACGTCTGAAGTGTGCAGGTGCTCGACGTCGAGGCGCCGCATTATTTCGAGCCGCTCTCCGCTCTCGTGCAAACGCGTCTCTTTGTCATCGTCCCGCGAGAAGAGTCAGCGGGCAAGAGACAGGCCGCGAAGGATGGGCGAGGAGCGGAGTGAAAGAGACGGGGGTAGTCGGAGTATGTATCTGCGCTTCTTTGCGGGAATTCAGGTCAGACGCATCATGCACTCCTTTGAAAAGTGAAACGCTCACTCTCAAAGGACATGTGTTTAACGATGTCACTCCCGCGCTGTCTCCCGCTCGCTATTGCGTTTCGTTCTCGCGCGACTGTGTATGTGTGTGTGTCTAGCATTACCGTCCTCTTCTCTTTCACGTTCACGACTTGCAGCCACTCAAAGCGACAGTGTTTATACCGAGCCCCGCGAGAGACGGGCTGGTTCTTTGAGTCGCGAGCGCGCGGCGAATGAAAGAGTGTGGCGGATTCGGAATGTCTTGAGGTGAGGTTAATTTACATTGTGACCCTGGCGCAGACGGTCGTCAGGATTCGGCAGAGTGTGAACGAATGAACGAGGCTTGTCGTTCTCAGCGTTTGTACTCAGGTTCAAAGTGTCGCTGATGTATGAGAAGGCAGAAGACTAGGATGAGGAATGTCTCGTGAGGATACTGTGGGACAGTAATTAACATAATGCTTTGATGTGTTTGAAAGGAAACTGATGCAATGAACGTATGGCCAAATACTTCGATTTCGATACTCCACTTCTAGTGGGACGCGAGTGAAAGATGACGATTACGTTACGTGTCGTTTTTCCGCAAGTTGCCTGACAACGAGGCGGCCGACGGGAATCGTTGAAGGAGAGTGGGCGGGGGGTGCAGTCCGCGAGAATTCGACGAAGGAAAAAGGAAGAAGGAACGGGGGTAGTTAGGGGGTTGTTTGTCTCTGCTTCCGTCTACACGGCTTCGGCTGCGCCATTGAATCAAGTCGAGCGGAGCCGCGGGCTGTTGTGTAAACTCCAACCTTGATTGAAATGCTCCGCACTCAAATATTGGATGATAAATCAGAGAGTCCAGGATCCCGGTATCCGGACTGTATACCTTTCGCGAATACTCGTATGAGTATATCGAGTTCTTGGTCAATGTTCTTGAAGGCGAAGAGGGGGGCAAGAAACGACGTTTGGCCGGAAGAATCTGTCGGAGGTGGTCCGAAGCTCCTTAATTGATCGTCCGTGTCAGCCAAGTGCTTTATAAGGAGAGCGGCTAGAAGTATTACGAGTGGCACCACGACAAACTTGTCAAATACCGGAAAGGACACGAAAAAGTTCGACAGTAAATATGGCCGATGTTTTACAGTCCACCGACGCCGAATGCTTCGCACGGAGAAACCGTTTCTGCCGCAAAAACAGTCGCCGACATTTACGCGTCCGCGCGTAATTGACTCATTAATTCGTTACGAAACCCGACGTCGCTGTTTTCAGCAGCGTCACGGCCCGCGACGTAACTTCCGCTTAATCCGCAGCGATTCGACCGAAAAATATACAAATCGCGGGCGCGTGCACAGTGACAGGAGAAAGACCCCCTTAAACAGTCCAATTTCATCCGACACGGCAGTCGAACCCGATGCCCCGTCGGATCCCTCGAAAATTTCGGTTAAACCCGACGAACGACAGCGAGAACGATAGAGCGCGGAATTCCTTGTATACGAGACTCGACGCGGTATATTGGAACATATCGGATGTAAATCGCAGGGCAGTGGCAAGCGACGCGGTACGTGCCACCCCTCTGCCTCTCTCTCTCTCTCTCTGTCTCTCGTTCCGACAGAGCTCCCTCGATGCAGAATCTCCGAACGCCTACAACGCCCCTCTCCACTTTCCAGCCCTATCCTCTCATTTCACCCCGTCGCCCACGCCACCCCCTCCCGCTTATGCACCCCGACGATGGACACCCCCGCACTGCCAGCACCCGCTCGTCTCCTATTTCCCGGCAACTCAACGTCGTTCCCAAATTATCCCCCTTCGAGCGAGCGTCGGTGCGCGCGTGCGAGAAAGCCGACATCCGCGTCACACCATTGCATCTACCCGGCAGCAGAGATGGCGCGCCAGCACGGAAAGGCCAGCACGGCCCGAGAATGGCGTCGAGCCGGCTCATATTTAGCCATCGTATAAATCCAGGCCCCCTGGCTTCCCGGGGATTTAATTTTGTCGCCGGCGAAGAGTCGAGCCGAGGCTGCCGGTTCGAGCTTTCTGGCTCCTGAGGCAAAATGCGAGCTCCTCGGGACCGTTCCGAGGACGCCGACACACCGACCCAACGACCCATCTTTCAGAAGGCGGATTCGCTGACCCGTGCCACCTCGACGCGTCCCGCGCAAGGCCGAGGGCAGCGCGCCGAGTGCAGCGTGTGCCGAGTGAAAATTGAGAAAGTTGGCCGTGGAATCGGCGGGTGATTCTCTTGGCTAGCGTGTAATGAGTTTAAGGGGTTTGAGGGGCGGCGACGGGGGAGATTGCCAGTGTTTAACCCTTTCTATATTAAAGGCCTCGGTGTCTTCTGGTTAGGAAAAGAATTAAGTGGCGTCGAGAGGCGGAGTATCATCGTGAAAGTTAAGTGTAGGAATAAGTTCTTAGGGGCTCGGTAAATAATGGGGTTAGGTTAGACGGTAAAAGGTGTCGCGGATACGAGTGTGCTACGTGAAAAGGGATGAAAAAAGTAGGGCCGAGAGCAAGACGCATGGAAATTGCCTGCTTCCGAAGGGCCCACTCGACCGTACTACTTCCGCCCTCTCTAATATTTCCGCGCTCTCGCGCTAGCTCGCTATGAAAAAATATATATCCGGGCATTATTCGTGCCTCCGACAGACTCACGCTCCATTGTTACGCGTCTATTACGCTCTCGCGCCGCGGAGTTTAGAAATTTATACGCGTGAAGCGTGGCACTTGCACTTGACACTGACTTATTAACGTCGAGAACGGAGCCGACAGAGTGCACTCCTCGTCGTCTCGCGGTTGCATTCGTTCGCACGCGCTTTTCACGCTCGCCGACGATAATGGAATTCAGTGCGCGAGCGCGAGGGCGCTGCCAGGAAATCGTAAACAGTCGAGCGGGACAAATATTGTAACAGAAATAAAACTGCGCCGGAGAATATTTACACTGTTCTCCGGACTCCGGTTTCTCTTCTCTCTTTACTGCTCCGCCACCCCTACCCTCTCACTCTGTCCTCCCGTTTTTCACTCTGCTTCTCGGTTCGACTCCTTCAGCCCACGATCGTCATTTTCGTCTTTTTCTCCGGACTCGCTCATCCGTTATGCGCGAGGCGCTATCCTACATTCATTTAACGGTCCTTCGAAGAATGTACGTTCTGTACCAGAGGCATAATGAAATGAAATGCGCTAGAAATATTTAATAAGTTTCCGTGCTTCGCAGACAGCGCCCGCGCTCCCTCGGCATCCTGTTCTTAGCGAATTCTCCTACGGCCACCCTGAACGTACAGATTAGTCTCTCTGTCTCGCCTGCCTCGTCTTGGTTCGATGCGAGCCGTTCGTCTCTGCTGACTCTCTTCAAAGATGCATGCACTTCCACGTACTTCGGGTCCCAAAGAAAATTTCCACATTTCACTTCTCAATCTATTATAACCGACAGATGCATATTTTACACGGCTCAACCCGATCAACGTGTTCATGACGTCGAACACCGGATTGACCGAATATCCAGCTTTCGACAAGTGCCGAGGCTTCTTCCGAGAGATGAATCCGAAATTTCGAGGCCGTGCCCGTAAGCGTTCGCCGAAACATTATTCGATAGCCCGTGAACTCAAACGATACCCTTTACGTGACCTGGAAAATGCGAGGTCATACATATGCAAGACCGTCCGTGATTTCCATGAGCCTTTACAACGTCGAAAGCTTCCACGCCCGTATAATTCCAGCCTCTCACGCGTCAGGACAGCGCGTCCCGGCACGTCGATCGATGGATATCGAACGCAGCGGAGCCGCGAAATCGGGAAACGAAGCCTGGAACACGGAGAGGGTGGTTTCAGTCTCCGCAGATAAGGTCGCGTCGAGTGTCTTCGCGAATACGAACGTTCGAACGATTCCACCGCGTTTCCTTCAACATAGCGTGCCCCGGCGAGGCTCGTAAAAAGGCCAGGGAACACAGTGAGACGATTAACAGTCGCGTGCGCGGCAAATAGAAACGACATTCCGTTCGGCGTAACGGCACATAACTGCCGACGTGGTCGACTTAAGCTCGTCCCTCTTGGTCGCCGGCACAGCACATTCCGACCCCGTAACTTTTTCGCGCCCGCATATATCCGGGTGGGCGGGCGGACGATTATGAAAATAGGAGGGTGAGGACTAACTACGCAGGCTGGAAGGTGGAAGAGAACGAAACTTTCGCACTTGGAACATGCGCCCCCCTTCTTCCTCTCGCCCCCGCCCCCCTACCCCCACCCACCCATCTGGCACTTTCTCTTACTCCGCACTCGCTATCGTCACTCTCTATATCTATGCCGCACACTCAATTCGAGCGTAACGTCGCGTAAGCGCTTTTACGATCGTGTTCGAGCAACGATAGCGGCCGCCTAGCGTGCACTAGAGTCGCAGACGACGATCTTCTCGTTCGATTCCGCCGTTGAATTTATCGACGGAAAACAACGCTCCGGCCTCCGACCCCCGGGCTACCAGCCCATTTGTCCCTTCAACTTCTCTCACTCTCTTCTTTTCCGCACCCCCCGACTTTCGCCGCTCCACTCTCTCTTCCTCTCTCTCTCTCTTTCTGTCTCTCTCTCCTCGGACTCTCTCTCCGCTCCCCTCCTTCCGGGCAGGAAATAGGTATTTCATCGGCGTTCAAATTGACTGCAAAGTCGTCAAAGTTACGGTCGAGTTTGCTCTCTTTTCTGTTTTGCCCGACGCCGCAGCCGCGGCGGTGGCGGCAGTATCGTTCGCCCTCTCGTCTATTTTTCTCCATCTTTCTCGGCTTTATGCCTTTACGACATCGCCGATGCCGTCGGGGGTTAAAGCCGGCGAGCGTTTTCGACCGCCGCGGCCGTCCGGAGTCGCGCCTTTACTGCCCCCGGTTCGGAAATCATAATTGCCACTCCTGTCTGCGATCTCGTTAGAAAATTCGTTGAAACATCGGCATGATTCGTGAATCGGCGATCGCTTGGAACGAATTGTTCCGTAGCGATCGAAAAGCAGCTTCGCTCGCCGATTGCGACGTATCGCGCAATTATTATTTATAGACCATCGGGACAGCTGAGACCCGGCGCACTTGAGCAAGACACATCTCTCAGAAAGCAATTGAGAAAATGCACATTGTAAAAGGATAGTGTCAGTCGAAAATAAAGTTCTGTTTTCCACAAAATCAACCTCGTGAAAGTATTGTTTATTGAGTTCTTTATTCTGATTAATATAAGTAACGTGCTCGTAGTCACACACGTGTTAACAGTCACGCACGCGGAAGAGAAGAGAACAATACCGGAAGAAAGCGCCAGAGAGCATTAAACAAAAACAATTATAGACTGAGACACGCATCAGTAAGACGCGAGTCCGACTAATAGGAATCCTTTGGCACCGCCAGGCACTGTAAGGTGTAAATTTTGTTTGTACTGTCTGTCAATTCGTTCAACATTGTTGAATAAGTCGTGTGATGATACCTGGCGGCAGTGTGGCCAGATTTTGTCCCTCTGGTACCATACGGGCAAGTGTGCGTGCTTGTCTGTGAGGAGCCGCGTGAACAGAAGAACGGCAGTATGCTGCATCTCCCTTCCACCAACGTCGTGTGACGGTTGGTGGAAGGAAGACAGTACAAACAAAATTTACACCTTACCTCGTCCTTCCTCACCACGTACGAAAACCCTTGAGGGACGCTGCCTTCGTTGCACTGCAACGATCATACACGAATTATTCTTATCTCCCCGGCGGCCTTCTTTATGACTTGTAATACGCACGCCACGCGACCCTCTCGTTCCTCCCAAAACATGACGTCCCTCGCATATCGCTAAATTGCGCGGCCCCGACAGAGGACGCGCGATTATTTATCAGCGGGCAATTGAAAAGACGGTAGAAGTATCCGACGTCGCGAGGAAATACGGGACGCGTCCCGTCCGAATTTATAACGTCCCTCGATCGCTCGCAGCGCGTCCCCGAAATGATTTCTCCCGGGAGCGCGCGTCCTTTGCCGTTTGGTCAGGAATTAATTGCAATTTTTGATAACGGCCGAGGCTGGAGGGGGCCGGCAGTATTACTGAGAGTATACGTTGGCCGTTTGAAAAGTTAAGAAGGGTGTTGTCGCGCAGTAGCGGCCCGCGCGGGAACGAGATGAAAATACGTGATAGGGAGAGAGAAAACTCTCAATCGCTCTTCCAGCCTGTCCCCCCCCCCCCCTCCCCCCTCCTCCACCTCCTCCTCCTCAACCTCCCACTAACCTTCGTAGAGGGATGCTGGTCCTCGTCATCAAGGGTTCTCTCGTCGGCAAAGTTCTCTCTGTAGGGCGGCAACACCCCACCTGCGCAACCAACGATGTACCTTACTGTACCACCCTCAAACACATCCACGCATGTAGAAACACCAACACGTAGACGGGTTCGAAAGAGCTTGCGTACTTGCGATGCGCAAGCAACACACAGACACGCGCGCATATACAGTCGAGCACGGGACACTTGTACATACAAGCAGACACACGTATACACGTTTATAGGGAGCGTATATAGGTTCGTATACAAGCACGTATACAGATTCGGGAGGGCTGAAACGGCTTCACGCGGGGTTGCATTTGCATATGAAAACCAGGAAGTCTCGAGGCTTGCCTCTTACGAAGGCGAAGGGGGTTAGGTCGTGGCGGGTGTAAAGGAGTAGCAAGAGCAACCGTAGGAGCCGAGAGTGAGGGTGCAGCGGCAGTCGACAGTGGCAAGCTAGGGCGACATCAGCGTCGCCAGGAGCGCGAGCCCGGTCGTCTTAAATATTCAATGGCGTCACGTTCTCAACTCGGCATGCAGATTAGCAGCGGCGAATCACATGTTCCCGCGCCGCGCCGCTCCCGATTTTCTATCCGGCCCGCCCCCCGCGCCCTTTCCACCCTCCTAGGAGTCGCTCGACGAGCCTCTATCCAGCGAGACGCTCTTACGCCGGAGTTAAATGCTTCGACAAGCGTGTGCTGTCACGCGGCCCTTGTTGCGACCCAAGTTTCATTTTTTTTTTTTTTTTTTTGCGCGAATGTGCACCGTTGGCTTACCTGCCCCGATGAGTCGCGGTTCAGTTGTCCGGCACTAGATACTCTCACCGTTTTCTTGTGGCAAAGAAGGAGGACTGCAGGCGAAAAGAACATTCTAGAGAAAGTTTGCACCACGAGCACATGTGCATAACCTCACGCGTCATTAGTATTGTAAATAGTTTTCTTTGTATCGCAACGCATCTTTTATTCTATATAGTGTGTATATGACACTTCGTCGCACTCGCAACGACAGAAAGATGCTGCCAGAGATACGAGCGAGTCGGAGGAAGATGCGGCCTGCGACGAAGAACGTCGCCTCGTCTAATTAGTGCGCGCCAGGACGCAGCTTCTTTGACAAATTGAAGTCGCTTTGAAGTTCGCACAATGCGGAGCGTTTAAAAGGTCGTGCCGCGCTGCCGGCTGCGGTTCCGTGGTCGCTGCCGCGCGGGAGGAGAGAATTGTCGCGCGTGTAAGTCATCGAGCAAGCGGAATCCGGGGCGCACCTTTAACCTTTTACAAGCCGTACTTCGCTAAACAACCCTTCGCGTTATAATGCAATGCGACGGAGCTTTGTGCGAACGGCTGCAAGCGGGTGGCAGCATTCGGACGGGGAGTGAAGAAATACAGGGACGTGACGCAAGGAAGGAACGCGTAGAGAAAGAGAGAGAGAGAGAGAGAGGGGGGGTGGAGAGCGCGAGCTGAAGTTACTTTATGTTTCTTAAGTTTCCTTTTAGCCACGGCAAACCCAAGTCGACTGTTCAGCCTCGTAAGGTTACTCCATATAAATGCAAAGGGATCCGCGGGCCTTTCATGTTGTTAACGTGCCTCTCCCTTCTCCTTTGCCTCCTGCTGGCCCCGTTCCCTCCTCAACCCTCTCCGGCCGTGCTTTCAACCCCCCCGCGCGCGCGCGCCACTCTTGTGCCGCGAAAGCGGATACGAGTTTGTCGAAACCAGGAACCCATTAAAATCTGCAAAGACGAGCGCTTTGGACGGAAGACGAAAGAAATCCGACGATCCCTTTTATCGAGAGCCCCCGAGAAAAGGGAGCGGCTGTACACCGTTAGCCCACCCCTTCCCGCCCCTTCAACGAGACCGACAGTTCCTCCTGACTACTGTTTGGCCAGTTTGAGAATCTGCTTTTGCCAGGGAGCACGGATCCGAGGAATGCAGCCGGTATCCTCTTTTCGAGGCAACGTCGCGGCGAGGATTTTCAGCCCAGACATTGGCATTCTTTGCTGAAATATTCCGCGAAGAGAATCAGCCGAGTTTTCGAGGGACAAAACTTATTAAAGTTTGACCGAACTATTAACGGAGCGCCGCTCTTTGAGTCGGCGCTCGCTGCCTCAAGTGGCCTGCGCCGTTTGCTTGCCGAAGCGGACGATTATGAGTCCTGGAGTCTCTCGGGAGAATGGTTATATATTAACTTAATTATATATCTAATTATTTTCTCCACCCGTCACCGTCCCTAATTAGAGCGCGCATACTTATATAAACTGCCCCGCAGTGCCAGTTCGCAACCCCACAGGATGCGTTTCGTAACCGATCCGTTTGTCGGATACCAAAGCAAAGAAATACGTTCGGTCGACATCGTTGGCTTGCCTCCGGACCGAGACATCTAAGATCGACGCTGCGCGCAAATACGTTTCCTTCAGCATCTCGACCCTAACTCCTAATCGCACCTCCGGGACACCAGTCGCGATTTCGTCCTGCCCCGAGAATCCTCCCTTCCCTTTCCACCCCCCCCCCCCCCCTCGCGCTTCTTTATTCTTCTTCTCGCCCGTGCCTCGGCAAACTGTTTGTTTTTCCGCCCGCCCTCGCCGCGGATCTTTAGTTTTAATTACCGCGGAGCCCTGACATTTATTGCTGCTTCTTGCGGCGCTCGGCGAGCGTCGGGGGATGAGTTTGGGGCGAGTTTCGTAGCCGACAGTAGGCGAAGGAGGGCTCGCCACGAGGCGTAGGGTAGCTCGAAGTCGTCCGGAGATGAATTCCCGAAACTAGACAGCTTGCGAAATGAACTTCCTTCGGGAGGCGAGAGAAGGAGCGCCGCCCCTCCGTGGACGACAATATTTTTCATGGAAATTGTCGCCGCGGCTGTAGTCTCTTCCCCCCCCCGGGCTCCCCGCAGTGCCCGCCTCCGCGGAATCCACCGTTCCGCGCAGTGCATGAAATGGAAGAGCGTATATATCTCCCGCACTTCGGAAATACCTCGCAAAATGTTTCTCTTTACCCGAGGCACGCACGCCGAAACAACGGCCGTCCGACAGATATTCTCTCGATAAACCTGATTTATCCCGACGCGCTCCGGCGTTCTTCGCGTCTCAATAGAATATGATAATGGGGAATGACAAAAAAGGATCGCGGGGCTGGGCAGCGTCGGATCAGCGACGGCGACCGACCTCGAATGCACTCGGCGAGTGCATCTGGCGAGAGTAATTAGGACGGATAATACGGGGCGGGTCGGATGGGAAATAAGTATTCATGAATCAGCGGGACGGCTTGTTAAATGTTTGACCTCGCGCGCACGGAAATGCGCCGAAGACAAATATTTTCCCGTTAAACGCGATTGTTTTAACGCTGATGCATCGGTGGGATAAAAAAAAAAAAACAGGAATCGCGAATGATAGCAGTTAACAAGTTAATATTAGTACGGCATAAACCAGGCCGCGCGCGTGGGATATTTTCGCGATCAGCGCGATGAATTCCGGATTGATGTTTCGCGCGTCTCGATAGAAAAGCGAAAACAGCGACTTAGCGATGATAACCCCGGCTCACGTTTAACGGCCCATATCGGCCGGAGGGATAATGGCGTGGAACGGCTTTAGAATTAGTAATTTCGCCCTTTATCAACGGATAAACGCTGGCCGCCGCGATAGATCGTCGTTCGGAGATATATATCGGACTGTCCACCTGCTCGAAAGTACTCGATACATCGTGTTCGCCGGCCGCGGACCTATAATTGGCTCACCCTGCAGTAAAGTTGCCGGCTTACGTATCTCACGAACGACCCGTCCGGATAGCCAGTGATATAGCGACGATAACTCCCGATACCTGCTTCTTGTTCCGGGTCCTTTGCCACGATTCTTCTCACCCACTTACGCTGATTTACTTCCAGGACGCGCGGAACGAAGCGATCCGCAGTCGAGTCGTGCCAGCGAATAACGATTTTTCAGACGAAGCCAGAGCCGAGGACAGGTCCTCCTGGCAGTGCCTGCCGTTTGCGTTTCTTCGGATAACGTCGCGATGCAAAAATCGTTCGATTATAATCGCCGATGAACGTGTTGAGTGAACGACTCGAAACAGCAGTATCAGGTTCCATCCTACAACCCTCTTCCGTATCATTCGTGCGTTCCTTCGTCTCGCGCTCTCGAATCGGCACATGATCGAGGGTAAACACGCAGGAGAGCATTGTAACGAGCGAGCGCCAACTTCGGAACTATAATATAGCCGCTATCTGTCTAACTTCATGGAACATCCGTTGGTAACAAGTTCGCGCAACCGTTGGCGCCAAGCTACCGGCTACACTCAGCCCGCGGCTCGCAGCGAAGTAATACGCGTATTTACTAAAAGCGGGTGGGGCTTAGCGCGAAGTAATAAAAATGCAGGAACAACAGATTACCCTTTCGTAGCCGCAACAACTAATCACGGCTTAGCGCTCGGATACGAGCTCCCGCGTACCTCACTTGCTGCCCTCCGCCCTCTTCTCACCCCCAAATCAGCCCCGCACTCGGCGCCCTTGCTCGCCTTACCTCCAGCCCTCCACCCCACCATCCCTCTTGAACCCCCGGATGATGAATGAGGGATTATTTCCGAGCGGGACGGTAGCCGCAGCGCAAAACTTCGCGATAAATTTAAAGTTTCTTTAAAACAATAAGTTGGAGCAGCGAGAGCGGTCGGCGAGTCGATACGAGAAAACGTCATCTCTCATAATCGATTATTAACGAACGGGCGGTACCGTTGAAAGAGGGAAAGTTCCCTCTCGTCCGCCGTGAGGTTGGGCTCTGTGTGTATACATAAATGAACGCTGCGCCGTCGGTGATGGACGAGCTAGCAGGTGCGGCCAGACCCATACTTAAGTCTCGTTCGATTAATCGATGGCGTCTAGAAATAGTCGTCCGACGCCGTGTACGAAAGGCGTTCCACGTTACCGATGCTACACGCTGCCCCCGGCGTTTAAGCCGTCCTGGGAATTATGTCGCTGGAATTTTTAGCCGATCGCGCGCACGCGGCCTCCGTCCACGGTTTATCTCGGCCATCAGCAGCGGCGAAGTAAACTTGACAGCTTGAGCGACGGCCCTTTGTTCCGGCGCTCCTCGAGTTCGCTGATTGCTCCCGCTTCAATCCATCGAATCGTCGTCCTCTCTCTCTCTGACTCTGACGGCGATTCGTGTATTTTTACGATATTAGGTCGGCCGCTCTCGCTCTGCTCGTCTCTTCGCTCGTCCGCTCGACTCGCGCGACACGTTTAATATCGAAAACAATGGCGCGCGAGGAATATGGGACGCGCGCGAGCAGGGGGGTGGCCGCTGAAAAATGCACAAGTGGAAAATAGAATTTATCCGATTAGATCTCGCCGGGATAGCCTGCTTCTCCCCGAATCTCGCCGTCCGAATCGAGAGAGAGAGAGCCCCGCCGCCACCCAATCGAATCGCGTTAGTCGCATCTATTATTCCTCTTCTCTCTGCCGCCCGTCCAATCGGATTCCGACGCGACAACGACGGGGACTCGATCCGATTCTCATTGCAGCCCGGCTGCCGGTGGCGGGGAATCCCAATTCCCTGAAAGATCGCGTTGTAATCTTCGGCTAAAGCAACGGGGTGGAACAACAATTACGGATTGTGTACGATCGACGAAGAGGGTGATTCCCGGACGGAGATGTCGGGTTACATGAACGGGCCGAGCGTAAGTGTACGGAGCGCGCGCGCGCGCGCGCCGACGTGAGCCCCGGCGCGTCGGTGTGTCGACGTTGCGTGTCTGCGTGTAAATCAATTGTCGTGGTAACCGCAAATCCTCGCGCCACCGCGTGACGCGTGAAGGCGCTGTCGAAGGCTTCGGGCACACTGCTGTCGGGAGAGAGATAAAGAGGGTGAGAAATGGATGCACGTAGAAAGGATGAGAGAGAGAGAGAGGGAGGAGAAGGAATGGGACAGAGGGTGAACGCCTAATGGAATTTCCCGGAAACTAGAAAAAGAAGATTAAGCAGTTTTCCGTGATCCCGGACGAGTGACCCGCGAATTAAGATTTGATCCACGTTAGCTCGTGACGAGGGAAGGCGTGACGGAGTTTTCTCACGCGACGCCAAGGGTTGTGGGAAGAATACGAAATCTTAATCTCGATACTCCTCGCTCGTCTTTCTTAGGTGTTTAATATACAATACCGCGTGTGGAGTAGAGCTTCAGGAAAGTAAAGATGGAGACGTGCTCTCCAGTGATCTTTCAGTTTCTTCGAAATCATTCGGTCGCGGACAACAATTCGCGCAAAATATCCCGGTTGCCGGCGCGAACACGACGACGCGAACAGGCCGATACCGCTGAGTGACGCGCGGCATAACTTGCAATTTGGTAACGGCAGGTGCTCCGGTCACGCTAAACCGCAGTTTAATTACTATACCCGCGTGAATTGGCTCGCTGGCAGTACTGTCACGCGCAACGGTGTGCAAATTGATCTCGGTGGTCCTCTCTCTCTCTCGCTCTCTCTCTCTCTCTCGCGCGCGCGCTCTCCCCATTGACCTCCGCACCTCGCACCTCGCCCAGACCTGTGACCCTCTTGATCGAAATCGGCTACAAGGTTGCCCCTCGGTTTCCGCGGATTTAGCACAAGGACGACTCGACGCCGCGTCGACGGGCTATTTCGAAGTATCAGAAATTGCTGGTGCGATACTTCTGAGGCTTCGAAACTTTCCAGAGTAGCTGTTAAGCGTATTCTTTGGAAGAGAGCTAGTGGACTGGTTGGTGAGTCGTTTGAGTTTCGCGACGACGCGACTGTTTACGCGGGGAGCATTGCTACGCGATTTGTCGGCATAATTTCGATTCGTACTACTTAGAATCGTTTGCAAGGAGGACGTGACGCTTCTATGGCGAATTTCGGGAAGTTGTATTAGACTTTTTTGAAGATTCTCCGATGCTCTTTCACGTGACAGCAAGGTCGATGGGGGAGCTAAAAAAAGCAGTTTTTTTGCTGCCAAAAAATCGTCATATCTCCGAAACTGTTGTGAGTTCAGCGTGCAGTCTGTGGTTTATTTTCAGCGGGCGTTACTCTTTGTCGAATGGGATGGTTGCGGGGCAAAGGAAAAAATGTTGAATTCTTTCTCCATCTTCTTACCAACGGGTCAGAATATTACCAGCTGTCTACCTTACCACCTTTACGACTGTCACTTCTTAACATTCCATGTTACAATATGGAAATAAGGTCCACGGAACGTAATACTTTTTCGAATTTCACATGCCTACTGAAGTGTAACAATATGCTAGGGTCCATTCTCCAAAGTTTGATCCAAAAGTAATACATTCTTCTCGTAAGATTGACCAATTCCTCCATTTGATCCTCCCAATTAGACGCGCGTGAACTTAAAATTTGGATCATCATCAGTGAGAAAATCGGAACTTCGAGATCGCACAGCCGAAAGTTACGCACTGCGTCCGAAACAACAGAAAGCAGTGAATCAAAGGTGCGCGTTGAAAGCGTCACAGCGACCCTTTTCAGAAAAGCACGGCCCGCCCGTTGGTGATCCCTTGCCGTGAACGTTGCCATTTTCATACTGCCAGCGCGGTGTGAGCGTGAGTTCAAATTCAGAAATTGTTTCGCCTGTTATAACGAGCTCTCGTTACATAATAACGAGCAGTCTCTCCTTTCGCTTCGTTTGCCAGGCGCGCGTTACCGACGCCGGACGCAACGTACCTGCTATCCGGGCCAACAGCATGACCTTTGAACCGGTCGCCATGGCGGCATCCGGTGTCGTCTACGTAGTCGACGTGGTCGGCCAAATACGCACGTCGCAGCTTTCAAGCTACCCTCCTCGGCTCACGCTCGACGGCACGTTTCAACGAGATTAACACATTGGCTGTCAGGCGAAATTCAGTAGTGCTCTTGCTGGTGGCCGCAGCTGAACAATCGTCTCTGCGCTTCAGTCACCTTTTTCGCATAAGAGAGTACATGCATTGAAAACATTCGAGAAGTTACGTTATTCATAATTTGATCATTTATGAATTCATGTCTTTCCGCGTGGAATCTGGCGTCGCTCATTGTTCGTTCGTCTTTGCATACGCGCTCGTGTACGAAATAAGCAGTCCCGAAAACTTACCCTTCGCGGATATTCGAACCAGCGAGCTTCCTTAGAAGTGTTATCATGTTACTACCCCTTGTTGAACACGCAACCCTTTTTATGGAAATTAAGCGTCCGCCTGACTGAAAACTGAAAGTCACGAGACTAATGTACCGTTCGGGCCCCTAAGTAGCGCGCCCTCCTTTATGCGCCTGTCGTCTGGGCATTCCGGATTCGGGACTCTCCAACTCTGTTCATTTAGCCCTTTTGTTCCATCATTACGCGATCGCGAGTGTTAAGACCGGATGAATTGAAAAACGCAGAAGTTCATTGGGTCACCGAAATATTACTAGGTTTATCGGCACACTCCGTCTGCCATCTAACGCTCGGCATTTCAGAGACACAGGTATTTTATACAGTAAACTGGAAACTACGTTGAAGCATACCCTCACGAATTTCTGGCAAGTTAAATGTAGCGTTTACTTAAAATTGCGCTGAATTTTCCGGTAGACCTGCTATTGCCGGCAGCGATTGAACGGCAGTCGAAGTGTCTGTGCCGCGTATTGCATTTGTAATGTCGCGCGCGAGCATTAAATGAGTCAAACCGCGATGCCGTCCGCGATTGTAATAATAATAATGACGGCGATGATGACGACGATAACAACAATAACAGCCTCCCAACGATAACAGCAATAATAACATCGACGACGGCGATATTAATAATACTTTTATTTCCATATAAATCTGCCGCGCTAAATTATTATTAAATCGCCGCAGGCGGGTGGGAGGACAAAGGGGGTAGCTGAGGGGTTGGTGGGAGGGGTCGGTAGGAAGACTGTCGCGCGAAAGAGGGTGAGTTTAACGGGCATACACGCGCATTTTACGGTCTCCGCATTATTTGTTAATTTATCGAGCACACAGCGGTCCCGATTCTTGCTACCCATTTAAACGCTGTAATCCTGCCGGTAATATTTCACGCGTGCAATCGTTCCTCGCTCGCTCGGCTTAAGCCTGGAAACTGAGCGGAAGCTACCGAAAATTTCGGAGGCTATTAGCCCCCGTCCGCTCTCTAATTTTACAACTTCGCCCGCGCTCCCAGCGGCCCTGCCCTGGTACCCTTTTCTAATTAAACGCGGTTCTCCCAATTATCCCGGTGTCTTTTGACGCGTCAGCGCGGCATTTATAATGACCTTTATTCCGCGCCGCACGAGGCGAGCGCACGTAAAGAAGTCCACCCCTTTCGTTTTTCGAACGATCACCGCGAAGCGTGCGCCCGCTTAAGAACCTGTCTGTCTCCGCGAGCCTTGCCTCGATGCCACGTCGACCACCAGCCCGCCTCCGCAGTCGTCGCCATGTTTTCCGCCGCCGCGCGACGAGAGACTGACGGACAGACAGAGAAACAGCGGGACACGAGTTTAATTATGGAACGGGTACTAAAAACTTTAGACCGGCAAAAAAGGTGTGTCCTCGTACGTGTTTGCTATTCGTTCCTGACAAACGGGTAGCGCGCAGGAGACGAGCGGGAAGGGTGCCGCGAGTAGGCAGGGTTGCAGGGGTGGAGGGGAGGGAGAAGAGGGAAAAGTGGGAAAAAAAACGAGTCTCTTTAAAGCGTTTACGTCTCACGCACGGCACACCGTCCCGCCGCGGTTTCGCCGTTTTCACGTCGGCACTGCCAAGTGTCAATGCCCCTAATGGCGTTCGGGAAAGCTTTCAATGCTTTTAATTATTTCCATCTTTCTTCCTTCGCCTCGACTTCAAAGAGTACTCGATCGACCGTGGCCTCCGCCGTCCAACCTTTTCTCCCGCGCTCTTTCTCCTTCTTCTCTTTCTCTTTCTCTTTCACTACCCCCCACCCTCCCCTCGCACCTTCGCTCCCACTCAGACCCTAGCACACCCATCGCTCGCGATCCTCCGACTTCGAGAGAGAGTACTGAGTGCCGGGCGTTTAAAAAGTAAAAAGGAAAGGAAAGCGGCGCGGCGCTGACGATAATTGGCTGTCGGAATAGCTGCAGCTGATAACTTAATTATGAAATTCCTATTTCATTTCGCTACGATCAAGCCCTCCGCCTCGGATTTCTCGCCGAGCAATTGGCCGACCGTCGATCGTAATGTCGTGTGGAGAGAAAAGGCTTTCGCGGTAATGAATCCATTCAAATGAAAACTACGCCGACGAGATATTTTCTCGAACGGCGCAGAATATAAAGCTCGAGCCGCGAATCGATACAGGACTTACACTCGCTTACGTCGAAAGGTTGCGTTCGCGGCTGAAGTTCATAGTTGAAGATCGTGCGTCCGCGGCCGTGACGTCAGACGGAGGGGTGGCAGAGGGGGTGGGGGGTAATTGAAAATCTCGATCGTCCGCGAATTATCTCCTCGTTCGCCTCGTAATCCGGCGAATTTTCTGCCGGGCCGTTCGCGGAAGAATCGGCGTGAAAGAAAGCGGAGGCAACCGGCCGACGCCGACGCCGACGCCGACGTCGCGGCCGGGAACAGTGTGCAGGCAACCGCCAAACTTAGTTAAAAACTTTGCAGTCAGCTCGGAATTCCGAGCTCGTCTCACCGAGCGAAGTGGCAACGAGAGAAAGGAACGGGGTGAGATTCCGAAAGAGAGTGGGACGAAGACACGTATCGGGTGTCCCGTAATTCTTACCATTGCCGACGAGTAAGCTATCGTTCTGTGTAGACATATACGTCTGCAACCTAGGCAACCTGCATTTCGTCCCTATGTCTTTCCTCGATATACACTAATTTCAACGGATCGTCTCGTACGACACGATATTGTCCAATGGTGTATTATGATCATACTATTTTACGGCACATTTTCCGAGACACTCTGTATAAAGCACCGCTCCTCCCCATTTGTCTCCTTCTCCTTCCTTCTGCCAGTCGAAGGCTTCCTGGGAAGGACGAAACTATTTTCAAGTTTTCATGCAGTTCCCGAGTCGGCGCGTCAATTGCGGCAGCTCGAGAACCACGAAGAGGCCTGCGTCAGCGGTTCCCTTACCCGTGTAGTTTCCAAAGAGCACGGATAACTTGTTTATGCATGCATAAACCCCGCCGCTCACCCATCTGCTCGCAAAGAGGACACGTGCCGGTGCGTAGAAGTCGCGCGTTACCTACGCAGTTGGTTGTACAACCGGATCGATCCGTCATTACGTGCCGATTCCGAGACGTAATCGCTGCGGACGAGGAAACAAGGGGTAAGCAGCTTCGTGACATTACTGATCCTGACGATTTCCCAGAACTCGCCGGGCAGTCGATTAGATTCGCGGACTTACGTAAACGCCGAACAATCGCGCGTGCGTCATCGAGACACGCGTAATTATTCGCGACAAAACCTATCACTCAAAATTGCTCCACAAAGCGCACGTTTGAATCTCGTCAAAAAAGTGGCCAGCTATTCCTAAACGCACGATTACTAACGGCATCGATTGCGGCGTTGTTTTAAAAAACCAAGAAATATCATAGGCAGAGTTTACATTGAATCAATGTACGGCATCGTACTTTGTGCCTCGACAACGCTCGCAGCCGCCTGAATAATGCGAGCGGACGAGCTGCCGCTCTCTAACCGCTCGATATCGCGCGATAAATTCACTGTTTGGAAAACGACGAGAGATTTCGTTTGCCGGATGCGTCCGCACGCACGAGAGACCGCGATACCGGCGGCGGTAACATTCAGCTCCATCGTCACGTTCCGTTAATGGGGGCGAGATCATGGACATCAACGATTCCGCCGTTCGGCGTTCGAGCGTGCGGAGGATTAACGGTAACCTGGAAACTCTACGCGCCTTGCGCGAGCCCGGCCGCTCACGCTCTCTGTGCCATTCGCAACTGTGCGAGGCTTTCGAGCCCCTCGCAGCATCCCCATTTAACCGTCCGCCCCTTGAAAGTCTCTCGCCCCCACCCCTCTCTTCCCGTAAAACACTCGGCAACTTTCGCTCAATTACGCCGTAGCACGCGTCGGCGACGAAGGGAATTAAAATTTAAAAAAGCCACCGTTACCCGTGGACTTGCCCTCGTTTGTCGTTATCTTAATTGCATTGTTCGCAAAGAACGCGAGTGCCCCGCACGTCCGGCCACACGCAAAGGACATGCATATATGTATGCGGGGCGGGGTGGAGGACGCGTATACTTCTGCACACGAGTCGCGCACTCCGCTTAGCAGTGGCCGCTGCAATAGTCCATTTGCATGCGCCCACACACGGCGAGGCGCGGAGAATGCGAGCCGCGCAGCCCGGCCGCGCCGAGAACATTAATTACGAGTGTCTTCGGCATATCTTCCGCGGGAATATCGACTGGCCCGGGTATCCCCGAGACCGCCCCCGCAATTATAGCAGATATAAGCTACGTTCCGATTCGTTTCCGCGCGAGCGACTGCATTGGGTCTGATGCCAGAGGATATCATTCCCTCCGTGGGCGTCACCTATTCGAATTCCGCGTTCTATAGGTCCTCTCTCTCTCTCTACCTTCTATCTCTCGTCCGTTTCTCCCACATCGGAGCGCATCAGAAGGGTTCGAGCCAAAGTCGACCGATAGATACCGGTCGTGCCCGCGGTATGACAGTGGCGGGGCGAACCATTGTCTCTCACTTCCTCGCCCTCTCGTGTACCTCCGGTAATATCGCATTATGCCCCCACGACTAATGGAGATGCTAATTCCGTCTCCGCGCCATCGGCTTCCTTCGAAGTACCAAGAGGGCGACAGGGAGTGGGGGAGGGGGGTGGTGGCGGTGGCGAAGGGTGGCTCTTCCATCTCCGAGTCACCTCAATCTCCCGCAATCGTGCGGAATATCATGAATGCCGGAGTGTATCTCGATGAATGGCTGCAGTCGGAAGGGTGGTATTACCGGGGAGGGAATGGGCCATTCGGCCGATTGATTGATTTACCTGCTCGCCACCATCGTCCGGGAATCTTCCCGTCATTCGACGAGACGAGCTCCTCTTATTGTGCCTCCCGAGAGCCGGTCCCATACTTTCGTCGCGGACTTTCGATCGGGAGTCGGCAATGTCGAGGATATCGTCTGGGGAGCGACGATTCTCGTAACCTATATTGAAGCGAGTGCGGAAATATACGTGCTGCTGGATGTTAATAAGACGATTCAAAGGCACGGCCGATAGTCGTTCTTCGCGGAGAATTTGGTAGAAACCAACGAACGCGAAATTTCGTCAGGCGTCGTCGTTACATAATTTGCCGGAAGTGCATCGTTTCACGTGCCTTCGGCCTCCCGTCAAACGCAGCGTTGAAAGTAGTACGAAACGCAATTAGGCTGGTCAGATCAGTTTTGGCGGTGCCGTGCGCGAGGCTGCGCAGGAGTCGCATGTAAAATTCAACGAGGTGAATCTAGACGAGAGCGCACGTGGTCTGGCTCGCTCGATCTTGCCAGCAGCTCCCTTAAACGTTGTCCATGAGCTTTCTGTCCGCTGCTTCTCACTCCTTCTCCTGCCTCCCTCGACCCTCGGACTCTCTTCTACTTCGATTGCCATTCGCTATTCCGCTACTTCGTCCCCGGCCATAACCTCTTCCGCTTCCACCCTTTCCGTACCCTTCTTCTTCTTCATGCCGTTCTTATTCCTTCAATCTCGCATTATCCCGCAAATAGCTTGCCTACTCGACCGTCCCGAAAGTCCAGCTGTCCTCTCTCTTCTTCTTCCTCTCCCCACCGGCCGCTTTCCGTCGGCGAGACGCTCCAAACGATCGATACTCGCCTTTTCCTATCCTCCCGTCGAAGCCGCTCGGATCCTTTGGGACGATTTCGTGTCTCTCGTCGCCTACCTTTTCTTTTCAATTCCGCTCGGCTCGCATTAACGATTATCGCCGGCCGCCTCGTTATACTTCGACTCCGAATCACGCGACGCCGCGAAATTCGCCGGATCAAAAATATGCACGCGGCTTATTGTTAGTACGGTGCACGCGGATTCAATTATAGTACTAATAACGTCACATGGGATCCGATGCCGTCGATCGGCCGCGTACGGACGGACTGTTATTTTAGAATTAGGCGAAATTTTAATTATCGTCCGCCTCGTTCCTCGCGCTAAGCGAAATGAGAATGAACCGATCGGAGAGATTCTTTCCACGGCAGCCCGAAACCTGCCGCTGCCGCGACAACATTGAGAATTCATTGACGCGCAGTGCCTGCGGCAGCAGCGCCTTAAATTAATGATCTTGAAAGCCTAAAGCGTCGGTAGACACTCTGGAACAGGAGAATGCACTCAAGGGGTGACCGCTAGCTCCTAAGTCTCTTAGACCACGGTCGACCCTTGCCAAACCCCGCGTAAACCCACGGGCACCGACGAAATGTTAGTAAACTAAATATCTTATTAACCCCTTAAGCTGGCACGAGTTAGGCCTCGTACCTCCGTTCCGCTCGAAAACTCTTTCGAGGGATAGGTCGTCCGAGCGTAGAGGACGCGCAATTTATTCCGGCCAGTCTGCGCGTACCGAGAAAGAATTCCTCAGGACTCGAGGAGGATTTTATAAATCTGCGAAAGGATCGTCCTACTCGAATGTGCCCCACCCCCGGCCCGTCAATGTTACTTCGCGCTGCGAAGAACGAACGTCCGGCGACTTCCTTCGCGCTTTTTACAGCTACTCCTCCGCTCACCCCTCGCGCTGGCTCTAATTTCGAGATTGCCGGGCCGAGCGAAGCCGGCAGAAGTTAAACCGGAACTTTCGGCTGAGCGCCGCGGAACGAGCAGGAATGTACATTAAGCGGCAGTACTTAAAACATAACCGACTATTTCATTAGCACCTTGTCTCTGTACCCGTCGGCCTTCTCACTCGAGCGAGCACTTAAACTGTGCTTTTCTCCCGTCCCCTCTTTCTTTCTCGAGCCCTCCTCTTCGTCTCGTTCGCACTCTCCGCCGCTGGAACCCGCGCGCAACCTTTCCTCATACTTTATCCCTTTTCTCTCTTTCTATCTGTCTCTCTTTCTCCCTCTTCAGATTCTCTCGCACCCTCGCGTCCCAGTACAAACCGACCCCGCCATTTTCTGCATACATAAACGGCAGTGCACTCTGGTTAACTTCGCTAAGTGTCGGTTTTTACCCACCCCCTCGCCGTCCCATGGACTCCGAGTCGGATTCTGCCTTCGACGCTGCTCCGGACTCTCGATATTCGTCTTCCTTTCTCGGCGACGCAAAAAGCGGTAGATGTTTTGCCCCGAACTTACATGAGCCCGATCGAGCGGAATTGTCCGACGATTGGCTCCGATGTTAATGGCACCCCCGAGGAATTGAGGTCGCTTGGCGACGTCGAAGGGATCATTTGAAAATAGCGGCTTTAAATCAGAAGTAATTACACACCGCAACGATCGCGGCTCGATTTACATTCACAGTATCGCACTCGGCTCTTTTCGATCGTTCCGAGCGCTTTGCCGGGGAAACTTAGATGAGGCTGACCGAACGGATCCGTTCGACAATCATCCGGAGTGTTAATGAGACTACATAGTCCCAAGCGGCGGTGTCAACTGTTTCGACGAACTCGCAGCTGTCGCCCGCGCACGCCGTTTCTCGCACTGTTATTACAAGCGTGTAACAAGCGAGCTGCCAGCGGCCGGCGATAAAGCAGGCTTCATTACGAAATTTACATGCTGCCGCGACACCGCACTGCCTGTTCGTCGGCAGGAGTCCGCGGCATTCGCAGGGAGGTGACGCGGCTCAGGAACAATCGATACTTTTTCATTATGACTACCCAAGGCAATTACTCGACGTCACGGTAAAAGTAAGGTACCTAAATGTAATTAGTTGTCGTCGGCGGGGCGCTTACCTAGACGGGACCCCGTCGTTATATATACCGTGCAATTACAATTTAATTTTGTTTCCCGGCCGTTATAAACGAGTGTACTTCATGGCCGGCATCCTACGCCGGAGACGAAACTCGCGCTGATTTTCAGCGACCGTACCAGCTAGACCTCTCTCTCCCTCTCTGTCTTCCTCTTTATCCCGCCTTCAGCCCGCCCGGATCTGTCTCCCTCAACTTCAACCAACTTCTCCGCGCTTCTGCTTTCGCCCCGCTTTGATTCACACGCTAATTAATTATGTTTTAATAAGCCGTCGCTGATTTCGGAATTTCAATATCGCTCTGCCGTAATTGTGCCGCGCCCGTTGCATAGCGCGGAAGGTATTTCGCGCAGGAATCGAACGCGGCCCCTTCTCTTTAACCCGAAACAATTAAGGGGTCAAAGGGCACCCTTATTACCGTCGGCCATAACCGCACGGTTCATTTAGGAAGGTCATCGCCGGATGAACGGCCGTCTCAATTTCGGCGCGCCGAGCGTTTAGCAGTCGGCCGCGACAGGATGATAAAAGTTCAACCTGTGGAACTCGAATGTTCGAACTTGCCCTCCGCTGGCGCGGTTTACCTCAAGTCGCTTTGATACAATGAATTATACATGTTACTTCCCCTCTCTCTCTTTCTTTCTCTCTCCGCACGCCGGCAATTCGGGTCGACTAATTTTCGCAGCTAATAAAAATAAATTGCCCCGCACTGAAGCGTTTCGCTCGCGGCGCGGTCGCATGTCGCGATGCGTGAGATTAAATAAGATTCATTAACCGATTAATTCCTAATGGCCCGCGGTCGAAGCCGTAACGGTAAAGCGGCATTAACGTTTATCGTTATTACCGGTACACCGGCGAGTCACGACAAAGGAAGGACCGCGGAGCACTCTTTTACCGCGGAGAAACGAGGGGTGGTTTAAAGGCAGTGCGCGGAGAAAATGGAGCAGCGCGAAGGAAACGGCACGCGAGAGCGACGAGGAGAACATGGTCGGCGTGTTCGGCGGAATGGGAGAAAGGACTTAGATAAAGACTCGTAGAGAGAGAGAAAGAAAGAGCGCGCGAACCCTCGAGGTCCGAGTGCCTGAAAAGCCAGGCTAAAATTCTTCTTCTGCGAGAGAGAGAAATTGTTTTCCGATATCGGATTCGCATTGGCGGCGATGGCACGCGGACGCGACGCGCTTCGCGGCGATGCATGCGAAATGAGCCGGGCGCCGGATAGGTAAGAGTGTGACGAGACGAAATGACAGGTCCCGACAGTGGCGCGCAAATTGTCGCATCGATCGGGACGCGAGCAAACAACGTTTTCACATCGCCGACGACGGCCCCGATCGGGGGACAAAAATTGTTCCCGATTGCGTTGCACGGTGTAATTACTTCCGATACAAGATCCAACGTAATTACTACGTACGTACGGGCGCAGTTTTGCCGGCGAGTGCTGGGCGCTCGTTTCCAGCTATTCGTTCCGGGGCCGGCTTGTTTATCGCGATGTATGACGCGCGCGCGCGCGCGAGCGTGCTTCGATATTTTTCGCATTCACCGATTCCCGGCGAGCGTGTTCTCGTTCGCGTATAGTCGGGCACGGTGTCGTTTATCGATTAGGCACGTACGCTCGCGACACGAGCAATCTCTACCGACCGGATCACACGGGGATGGGGATGAAGGTTAGAAAATTGCGTGAAAAGAAAGATTCGACGGTGAGTGAATGGAAAAGTACGGACGCGATACGTTTGCGTCTAATAGAGAACATCCTCCTTTTTTGAAGTTAACAGTAGAACTACCGAGTAGTCAAAATCACTGGTGTGACATTTTGCTATGATGAGGTGTTGTGCGTGTCTTTTTTGGTTACGCGCCGTGTCGCATGTTCCTCATGCGACTATTTTTCTCTTCGTATTGTTAGGTCAAAATAACCTTACACCCTTTGAGTTCAATTTTGAACACACACAGTCTTGCTTTAATTAATCACTTAACCCCTTAACATACCAATAAAATGCGCGTTGACGCGTCCGTAGAATACCATTTAATTTGTCTCAATAGTGAACGCTCTTGTACAAACTCAGAACAGGGCGTTTTATTTTCGGATTTTCATTGTTATATAACATTCAATAAGGTTGATATATAGTGTTAGTGAACAATAATTTATTAAGTAATACGATAAAATAATAATTTAGTCATTTTCTAACGTGTGATACATCTCAAAGCATTTAGGAATATGTAGCGGAACGAGGCATGTTTTACATTGCCAAGTCGTTTCACTTCTTATATTATGTTTTTTGCACACATGACATCGTTTTGCAGGATGTTGCTTTTTATTTGTCGCAGGTATATTTTCGGGAAAATGTGCCCAATGTTTTGCTTGTAATCGAGTTGGGCATTCACTTTGCGACGGTCTGCCGCGTGTCGGATAGTTTGGAAGGGACAAATTACAAAGCATACTTTCTGCAATATTCAATCGAAAATTCACAAATGATTGCTTTTGTGAAGTAGGCAACTTTGAATATAAGACATAAGCATTATAAATTGCCATGTCAAACATATAAAAAAATATTTTTTTATATCCTTTTACACATTTTCGCCGAAGAGATTTCTTGACGTGTCCGAGACGTCAAAGTCTACCATGGCACATGAAATACATGACGTCTTAGAAACGTCATTGTATGTCAAGGGGTTAATGACTACACAAACTTCGTGACAAATTAAACTTTACAATCGCCATGCCTGCTACGCAGATCATGCTTTCTGTAACGCTCTCGTCAAAAGGCGCTGGGCAAGTGAACGACGATCGTCTTACGGGCGCACAAGCCCGGCACGCTCGCGAAAACAAAAACATTCAGCCGGTACATACTACCAGACGCACCGACGTAACGTCCTCAAAATTCACCGCGCACTTTGAATCGCTCGCCACACGCATTCATACAATCCTCAACCAAACAGAAGGCTCGTGTTCGAAAGACTTTATTTCCGGAAATATATACATCATTGATATATAAAAGCGATGCAAAATTTGAGAAAGTAAGATTACTTAAGAATGAGCCTTCATTAAACTAAGACGTCAACCCGTCATTTTGACCGCTCCGCAGTTCTAATGTTAACATGCTCACACTGCTCGCACGTCACCTTGGAAAATCTTAACTCCGCCTGCAGACGACACGCAGCCGTCAAATATACTTCCGGACACTTGCGCCAGCGGAGACACTCGATACACTCGCGAAGTATACGGCCGCGCTAACTACTTCGTAGTCGAGGTGAAAGCCCTGCTGAACTTTTCGAGTGATATTTACCCGGGGGACCGGGATGGGGCTAGCTATGAATATTCAGGCCAAAGTGCCGCTAAACTAGGCAATGAATGAGTCGGTTAGTCTCGAGTCGACCTCTCACTCGCTGCGCGCGCGAGAAAGAGAGCGAGTGGAGATGGAGCGAGGGACCGAGAACGGTTCCAAGCACCCTCTTCGGGATTCTCAGCTTCGACCTTAGTCCTTCCACTATCCGGCATCGGCCGCGCTCCGTGCGTTTGCGGAATACCGGCAGCTTTGTCGCCGATATTGCCCGACGCTCAGCTCAAAATTCGACCCGCCCGCCTTCCCACTTTCCCCGCTGGTTCGTTCGCTCGAAACTTCAATCGCCCGGCAAGCCTGCTTCGCTCGAAGCTCGTTGAAATCGAGAGAACCTAGGAACGACTCGTTCGGCACATGCGACAATCGCGGCGCGTCCGACGGCGCTCTCGATTTTTCCGCGAATTCAAGTCAGTTCCCGGGTTACATACGACGCCGGGCGATGTGAAAAATGTGTCGACGCTCGAAAGGACCCCATTGCCCGCGGTACGTACGTAACGCCCGTTTCCCTGGGAACACTCATTCCGGGCCCGATGTCGCAATCAGAAATATTCAAAATTCATGGCATTCCACCGTGCGCGCGCTCTTGACGTTCGAGCGAAATCGGGAAAGCGGTTACGATCGAGTCGCGAAACGACGTGGGGGGTCCCGTTTGACCCGATATTCCGGATGCGTCGCGATGTCGTTTAACAGAGCGCGAAGGGAAGAGATAGGAGCGGCGTTGGAACGACAGCTAGCGTGAGAGAGTGGGCGCGCACGCACACTAGCCGCGCGCAGTCGACACGACGAATTTTATGGGGGCGCGTGACAGTCGCAGGTAATCCAGCCTTCGCTGCACGTAATGTCGAGTAATACCAGTAAGTAATCGCAGTTGAGCGTCGTCTCCCGTATCAGCGACAGGAGGCCAGGCTCGCGATTGCGGGGCGTGCGCCTGCGCGATATCGGCCAACTTTACGAGCTTCAAATCCTGCCGATCCCCTCTGCGCCGGCGACATTCGCGGGGACTACACGACGACTACGCGATATCGATGAAGTGCCGGCCTTGTTTGCTCTCTCATCGTCCGTTGTCGCGTCCTGCGTCGAGCCTCCAAGTCCCCGGATTCGCCATTCGCGATTGCCTCGCATGATCGATCCCGTCCATTTCCGGCCACCGAATTCCGATAAATCATGCCGCGCGCCTGCACGCCGTAATTCCGGGATTCGGCTTGCCGCGAAATTAAGCGCTGAGTCGTCTTCGATGCGAATTCGCTGCCGCTGCGGCGCGCTCGGAGGTGTCGGTTTGCTGGCGGGATCATTTTAACGCCAGGCCGGAATTATATTTTAATGACGTATTATGACGCTGCGCTGATCACGCGCCGGCTTATTTCGATCGCGCGCTAATGGCTGCGTTTATAACGAACAGTCCGTCTACCACGGGCGGAAGATGTATAAAATTCGATGCCGAATTGACAGTGTGCAGCCGAATAAACGAAATCAAAGAGTCGGGATTAATCTCGCGGAACCGTCGTTATTAAACGGAGGAAGAACGCGTGAAGATGCATTAAGTGCATCGGCTGGATGGAATTCAGCGTTTACGCGCAGTTTCCGTTTCGAGATACTCGTTCCGTCGTAAGAGGTTCATAAAGATTATCGAACGGGGTGGCTCATACTTCCGCTTGTCGCGAGCATCCGCCGTTCACGTCGCTGGCTGGGCCGGTGCGATCGTGCGGAATAGGTGTCGAGTGTCTGTTTAATGACAGGCGTTCGACGGGAAATTCGTGATCTTACCGCGGAAAGAACTTACGAGCGTTCGATAGCGCGTGCGAAATAAGAAGCGTGACGTGTAAATATAAAACGTACCCCGCGATCGCGCGTAAGAATATTTCAGCGCGAACGATGCGCTTCCGGAGACATTTTATTGGACCACTAAATTAAACCGCGATCAACCTAACACGACTCCGCACGCTCGCCCCGTGACCCACATCACGCAAAAACACAAAATCCATTCTCTGTCCTCCTGCGTCGGACGATCGACTCGAGCGCGGCGTCTCATCGACGCCGACTCCGGCATAAAGGAATACTCGAGTGGCGCAATACTCGGTACCGGGAATATTATACCCAGATGACCACTACAGTCGTCGATCCACTCGAGCACTCCGCCTCGAACAAAGAACCAGCGCCGCGCGCTCAGTTCCTTTTTCCACGCTCACCCTCCGACAGAAAGGGTGGCGAGCACGAAGGCGTCGCAGGGTACGTCGACCCCGATGGCTTTAATGTCCACGCTCGGTTTCCGCTTGAGAATGCTCGTTACGTCGGTAGGGGTTCATAAAGTTTATCGACGCTGTCTTATACGTCTACCGTGTCACGAGCAGGCCCGAACCTTAACGTTGGACCGGAAGATCGGCAGTCGACGTTGTACGTGGACAGCCGCGTGTGTGCCGTGTAGACGGACACGCTGCTCGGCGTGTAGAGATTATACATGGCGGGCATCGCTTATGAGAGGCGTTAAAGGGAGAGTCTCGCGGCGTGTTCTCCGGGATCCTTAAAGGGGCCAACTGTTGCGACGCTCGTGTGCAAAAAGTCGCCGCCAAGCGTGTCGCCCGCGTGCGTCCCTCCTCAAACTCCGCCCAAACGTTCCCTTGCATCTGCAGAAGCATACACTTCGTCGACGACGACCACAATGCTCTCCCCCTTCCGGAGATACATCCTGAATAATTTACGTGCAGTCAGCATGGCACTCGTATGAGTTGGGGGTGGTTTATGCGGGGAGTCGGAGGAATAACCTGAGCAAGAGGAGGAAGTTGAAAAAGGTTGATGGAGACACGTGCGTCCCGAGCGTCATCGACGTCCAGCGTACGATGCCAGGCACTCCACGATTGCCACTAACATGCACACGGGCTCGAGACCGATTTTTCGGTCGACGGGAGGACGCCCTTGGCAAAAAGTTGTCTGAGCCTCGGTTTTCACGAAGAATAGTTAATCCCGATCGCGCGGAACGGTGGGAGAGAGAGAATGAGCGAGAAAGGGGGCAAGTCAACGTCAGCCGCAGGAACGTATCTGCGCCCGGAAATATTTACCAGCCGGAGTTCAGCGCGGAGAAAGAGAACGAGAGAAAGAAAGAGAGAGACAGAGTTTTATGCCCCCGTTGGCGCTCCATCGTACTTTTAATAGTCGGCGCGCGTTCGCCATCGACGCGAACGACAATTTTTAACGTGTAAGCAGGGTGAGAGAGCTGGTAGCTAAGAAGGGTGAAGTTGGGGGGGGGGGGGGAGCGGGAGAGAGAGAGAGTTCGCTTCTCAAGCAGACCCGGTAAACGCCATATTTTCTTTACAGCTCTTACGTCGTGCCGCTCGTTTCAAGCTCGAAGGCACCCGCGATATTCCTTATTCCGCCGGTAAATCCCTCTCTTTGCGCGGAACGAGTTTCCGTGCGCTGCAAGACGGCTCTTCCTCCCCCTCCGACCCCCCCTTCATCGCTTCCTCTTCGTTCGCCCCGTCTTATTCTACATCCATACACAGCTAACAACGACGGTTGCGTTTACGAGCCCGACGCCGGGGCGTATTTCTTTTCCCCGCGCCCCAGTCGTTCCACCTTCCGAACGGCCCGAGGCACGCAGCCTCGTGCAGGATGGAAGGCCGCGGGAAAAGTTGTGGAAGAGACGAGGACGGACGAGAACCTTTTGCGGTGATTCGAGCATCCGCGCGCTCGCGAACGCGAAACGATTTCATCGAAGTGCCTGCCTCCTCGATCCTCGTGTGCCTTCCTCGCGTCGCGCGCACGAAGAAAAGTGAAGGCGAACCGCTCACTTCGCGGTTGACCCTCGCATCACAATGGTGGATGATTTTTAGTCAGGCACGAGGAGAACGGCAATTTTGTGAAGGCGGTACGAATTGTGTTTCGAGCGCGTTATGCTTGCCGTGGAGTCAGCATAGACCTTGTATACATGGACTGCGCCTTCAGAACAAGAGATGACGCAAAGACCTAAAGGAGAGAGACTATATAATTTTCCTTTTTGTGCTAAATAAAAATGGGTAAACACGCATGCTACCGGCCAGAAGTAAAATTTTGTTTTTCGCGGAGCATGCGCGTTGGATTATATTACATTATTTTTCTTCTGGCAGGAGCATGCGCGTTTATGCATTCTGTGAGCACGTAAAAGATGAACAAAGAAAAGTGTATTAGATCTTTGCGTCATACTCAGAACATTGTCGGTATATGAAAGGCACAGTCCGTGTATACAAGGTCTATGGAGGTTAGTATGGATGTTTGATCGATTTTTTAATCGCTTCAGAATCGAATTATGGGAGTCGATTCTTTGATAAAGTCGGAACCAAAGAAATGATCTTGCAAGAATCGATTTATTTGGAGTAAAGAATCGAGTTTAAGTTCAAGAATAATGATCGCTGCAGATTCTCTTGAAAATCCAAATAAAAGAATCGATTTTTTCGTAGGTGCTTTGGCCGCGCTTGCCTCAACAGTGGGAAATAAACAGCACACGTATAAATATTGATTTTCCGTATCAACAATTATCTATATTTCCCATTCTTAGCAGTGAACTTGTCGGTTTTACTTGACGGTACCCGTCGCAAATATCGACACTCTGCATTTCATTGAGAATGCGAATGTAAGGTTGATTTTTGAAGCGACTGACGATATTGACCATGTTGCCTGTGGTGAATCGCAGCTCTTTGGACCTGAGCAAAATTGAGCTAGCGTCCTATTTCGCGTCGTCCGTAATGCGAGGGTTAAGTACAGAGAACTGTATACGTGACTCGACGTGGTCGCGGACGAATCTTGATGCACGACGGCACAATGGCCAACAGCTGATACGATTGTTTGCTCGAATCCTTTTGGCATTCTCACGCGCCGACGGGGTACGCGGCAGGAAGCGGACGATGATTTCGCCCAGCGATCACGTTCGCGTTTCGGCCGTACGTGATATTTGCCGGATACGGCTGATCATTAACACACTCGAACGCCCTCGGAAAAAAGTCCCGAGCGCGCGCGGCAGCGGCCGAAGAAGAAAGTATGTGTCACGGACAAACCGTTTTCGCGCGCACCGCTCGCCGCGAGAGACATCGAAAAGGCTCGCAGGGTCTCGACGTCAAAGTTGCTCGCCGAAGCATTCTGCCGTTAGGAATCGTCAACGCGACCGGTAATCGAAAGTGGAGAGCTTTAACGTCCCTCCTCGGTTTCTTTCTAATCCCATCAGGATTTACGAGTTTTACGAGATCTCATTATGGACGCAACTAATTGCGATCGAGGATAAAGGTCTCCGCTTCGAGCGGGCGGGGTCGTATAACTGATTCGGGAGGACGAGTGAATCGGTAAACGTTCCTCGTCCCGAGCAGTCGGATGCTCTGTTGCAGCCTCCCGTTCTCCTTTTTTTCCTTGCTCTCCGCGAAAAAAGGGAAGAATGCCGATGGGGTGCGGAGGAGGCGAGGGAACGGGAAGAAAGAAAGAAAGAAAGAAAGACAGAAAGCGGTACTCCTCGACGAGTGCTGCATTAACGCGGTGAATGCCACGTGTAAACGCGCCATTGCGCCCGGTCGCTCTTCCGCTCTCCCTCTCTCTCTCTCTCTCTCTCTCTTTTGCCTTTTCATTCCCCTGAGTAATTGTATGCCTCCTCCTCGTACCGCAGACACGATGGGAAGGAGGTGGAGGAACGGCTGAGTAGGTGGAGACGGCACGCGAAAGCCGACCCACCCTCGCAGGACCGCCTTTGTCGGCTTTAAGCAGCTAAATCCGGGGAGGAAATTTCAAGCAGCCTTTTTATTACGCCCCGTCACTGCGCGTATCGGCCCGCTAAGTGCATAGGAGGATGGAATTTAGGATGCGGAAGGATCTCACTTGATTGTCCCAATAAACCGTAACGTGCCTGTAATCTGTTCCACGTACATTCGATCAGTTGGCCCGGCACCAGAACGACCGAGCACCCAAAATGACTGGTACGACATTTTGCTGTAAGGAAGGCTGATGTTCAAGACGGCTTATTTCCGAGAATTTTTCCTGACTTTTATTGAAATACGTACGTCATTGATAGTAAAGCGAAATTTCAGAAATTAAGATCACGTAATTGTGAGGGCCTCATCGTAGCAAAATGTGAAACGAGTCATTTTGACCCAGTAGTTCTAGTATTAATTCTCGACTTTCACATCGACGCCGAGTGGCCACTGAAGCAGGGACCACCAGACTATCAGCGGTTCGATTTATTTGCGAAAATATTTACCGCGCTCTCGTCACTTCTCACACGCGCGTATCGAACAGCCGCGGAACAAAATGAAGCGAGCCTCGCCGAAAGCAGCGTTTCGGCACGCAATGCGGCTTCGTTATTCCCACGGCGTATTTTGTACCCTTACGAGATCTCGTTTCCGCGCCCCGCGCGACCTGTTAGACAGAGGGTGGCTGAGCTTGGCGGAGGCGGGCGGGGCGGCCGGAGCTTCCGGCGTGCACAGTAAATTTCTCACTTTGAGAATATGAAATTCCTCGCACCTATCCGGCAGACGCAGTGGGAGCTCCTTCCTCCCGTAGTTAGGGGTCGGCCCCCGAGATACAAGTAAGATAAGGCCGGTGGAACAATATTTTCCTGCTGGGCACTTTGCCAGGAGCTTGCGGCTAGGGTGAAGATTAGCGCAACCTTGGTAACGACCTTATAAAACACCGAACTCAGCCGGCGCGCGCCGAAAATATTGCCTCGCAAATTGAAAGGTACGGCGGAGGCGTGCTCCAGCTTCTTTCTCTCTATCCTTCCCCCGGCCCACCCTTCTCTGCGCGCCCCCTCACCCCCTCTCATCCCGACGCCGTCTTCGCTCGTCTGGCCGCGTAGGAAACGAAGTCGTCTCCGAGAAGTTGCTCGCTAAGATTTCGCCGCATTTCGTATTCGTAAACAAAACGTCGATGTCGAGAGGGAAAAGAGACGGCCCCACCCCCTCTGCCCATCCCTCGAACGGATGCAGTCTCTGATTTATGACGTAGCGGAGCCAGCGGAGGACGGCGCAAGAAAAGTATTTACTCCGACGAAATCGCGTGGGCGAGGATCTGAAATTGATGAATATGACGCCCTCGCCCGACGCAGCCTTAATTAATACGCGTGTTTACTGACAAATTCCGCTGGCTCCGAGATCCGTTTCGACACATATCCTCGACCCATTTTTCGGACGAAATTTGACAGCAGTCGATCGGCTAAAATCGAAGATCGAACGTGCCGGATTTGAATAAAGAAACAAGCCGTACCCGTGGACGATCTAGTTTTCTACGTAGAACGTGTCGCGGTTAATTGAATGAAGCCAGACATTTACGGTTTCGAGTTTTGTTTACAAAAAAAAGAAGAAATGCTCGCATAGCTCCCCGCACACAGCGTCACGGTCGATCGAGTCGGATTGAAACACTCGGCGCTCGGAGTTTGATTAGCGATGCGGCCCGATGTTATCGCAGTAAAAGCGCTCTACGTACGACCAATTACGGCCGAAAATTTCGTGCAGCGCGCCCACTCGCAGGTGCCCTCTCCTGACGCGGACCCCGGCCGGATACACGACTTCGCGATTCCCTTTGCTCGGTCGAATAACGCGGTGCACGGGGCCCATTACATTTTTTTTTCTCCCCCAGAACGAAATATTATCTCCCTCGAGGGGGGGAGCGCGAGAGTCGGTGTGTAGCACGCTTGAAAACGCAGAGTATATTCTCTTCATCCCTCTCGGACCCTTCGCAAGCTGAGCGGCGTACGGGCGAGCGTAATTATTTCGCAATTTACTACCCTTCGCAGGATGTAGATTTAAAATAGCCGTATTTACGGTACTTGTCGGCGATACGAGACACCCGGGGGAACTCTAAATTAATCCGCGTATAGACGCGCGCGAAATACATTTTCATATAAAACAACGGGGCGCGGAAATGCGTATAGATAAGCCGCGGGTGACGTGCGGGGTACAGTGGGCTGGAATGCAGCTGCTTGATTCTGTCTCTGTCCGTTGGCCGCTTCGAGTATCGTTGACGAAACAGTAGAAGTGCGCGTGCGGCATCGAAGACATCGATGCGGACTGTTTATCAGCGTGCCGAACGATTCGCGAATAGGATTGCTTGCTCGAGCACCATAGAGACGTGGCTACTTGCCACGTATACGTATTAACACATTGCGAACCGCTCACGAGTTTTCTCGTGTTTCGCGCTCCATCTGTTAAGGAGGAATTGGACACACATAAGAAAATCGCAGAATTTCTTGCAATTTTGAGGGATCATGTATCTTAATGTGATAAAGGAGCACACCAAATTTCAGAATTCCCTACTACATAGTTCAGAAGAAAATAATGTATTAATTTAACACGGTCTCTTATGGAGAAATCGCAATTGAAGCTCTTTTGTCATCGTACAGTCAATATAGAAAATTCTGCGCTGTGAATAATTTTTACCGCAAAAATAATTTTAAACGAGAGCTCAATTTTTCGTAGGACCAACTACATATTAATCATCCATTTGTCCATGTTAAACATGCACTACATTATCCGCATTTGTAAATGTGTATGCCTTTTCGCCATGTGGCATTAACTTTTGACCAGATTGTCTGTCAAATTCCTGCTTAAGGACCGCTCACGAGTTTTCTCGTGTTTCGCCCGCCATCCATTAAGGACCGCTCACTAGTTTTCTCTGTTTCTCACGCGCCATTTGATGATTTAAGTAACGTGCAGTTTGCTCAAAAACGTGCGGTCCTAGGCGTACGTCTTAGAGATTTCTATGCGGTACGCAATGTGTTAAGAACGGCCTTCTCCTTCTGCACCTAATTGCCGGTGTGTTCTCAAGAGTCCGCTCGAAGTAGCCGACGCTCGTGACTCGAATGTCCCGGCATGAAAAGAACTCGCAGCCACCGCACTCCTTACTGCCTCTCCGACGGCGGATAATCGTTGTCCGAGCAACCGCGTCCCCGATTCTATACGTTTGGGAAATGTTGCGACATTAGGGCAGGGTAGGTGGGCCGGACTTGGCACGGGGCGCATGTACGTTCGTACGTCTGGCACTAGAGACGATTCGGCGTGTGCAATGGCTTGTAACGGTTCGTCCCGCGCCTGGAAATTCGAGCTTGGCCGTCGGCCAAGCGTCGCTTTACTTTAGTCGACTTCGCGAGACCGAACGGAGAAAGAAAGAGAGAGAGAGAGAAAGTACAAAGTACACATCGGGACAGATATATCGACGTTCTCGAAAAAGTCGTCGCGTCACCGAATATCCCACATAACTCTCGCTACGCGGCCGGATAAGTTTGTGCCCCGCGCGACACTCTCCGAGCCTTCCACAGACGCCAACACGCAGGCCGCACGTGACCCCATACAGAGGATTCAGGCGCGTTACGTGGCCCCCTGGATTAGAAACGTTTCGCGAGCGCCGATTTGTACGCCCATTTTATTCCCAGCAGCCCGTACACGAGCGTGCACACGAGTATGCGCGGCGGCTACGGACGCATAAAGGAAGGAAAACGCAGAACATTCTCTCGACATATCCCAGGGCAGCGACGCGCTTAAGCCATGAAGTCCGTCGCAATTAAGTAATGCATTCCGGCGAGTCGGAACTAATGAAATTTGTCTCGCAAAGCGGAATCCTCCTTTCGTCGTTCTTTGTGCTCAAGGAAAGGTATCGTTTCAAATCCCGAACGCCGGACGGCGCGGGGGTCGGGGGGGGTAACGTACATCGGCAACGTCTTTGTGTAACTTAAAATAAATATTGGATTAGTCCTTTCAAGGCGCACGTGGTAGGTACGTAAGACCGGCGGAGTCGGGAAGAAACGGGACGAGGCAGAAAGAGTGGAAGGGGCTAATCCTTCGGTTCGGCGATCTCGAAAGCTCGCCACGGAGCTCTCCTCGTATGCGGTGCTTTTACGGACCGGCTGGTCCGTCTCTGCGGATAAAGGAATCAAGCCGGTACCTAGCCAACGTCCGGCACCGGGGGTTGGCGGAAAGGTTAACGGCGCTTTAATTGGCCGGGTGCATCGCCTCGAGTTAGAAAACGCGAAGAGCCGGACTAATCCGGAGTATTCGCTCGACAAGCTTGACCAAGAAAATGCCCCATGGTCACTAACGTCAGACGCAGACCTTCATTCTCTGTTCGCCCTATTCCTCTCGGACTCCTGGCAGTCCTCGACCGCCTCACGTCGTCGTCTGGTGCGCTGCGTCCGTGCTGAAGAAAAGTGTGCGCGCGCAAGCTTGGTTGGAGTTGTTTCTTCTGCTTTACGATTTTTAATAAATCTTGACGGGCAACTCGCGGCGGGCTGGAGCAGACGCTCAACTCTCCGGTAGTTTAACACGTTCATCGCTACGTTACCCATATTTGGGTGACGGGTATGCTTCAGAGGGACCCTGTCTTCCACATATGGGTGACGTTCTTTTCCGTCAAGTTAACACGTGGTAATTTTGTAATGACGCTCTTTTTACGTCTATTCCAGCCAATCGCTCTGTTTACATTCTTGCGCTCCGACTATCGGATAGTTGGGCCCCTTCAGAAACTCAACCGATTCACGGTGGGCGATCAACGTGTTAAACAGTGTTCGACGTGCGTCGTAGATATCGAACGCCGACTTAGTTATTGAAATCAAAGTGTTGGGGAGCGGAAAGTGGAGTCCTGAAGCATCTTTCTCCGCGCACGGCACTGTACTGGCACGAAGTTCGACGATTCCGAACGCATGATGACAGGCTGCGTCAAGCAGCAAACACTCTCTTCCCCCCACTCGCAGTACACTCGAGCGAACGTGACGTTTCTTTGAAACAAAATCGCTTTATCCGCGCAAGCCTCGCAAGAATTCATGCGCGAAGCCTTGAATAGGGCTTTGCGCGATATCCGAGGCTTTAACGACGCCCTTCCGCGCGCCGACTACGGTGTTCGTGCTGGCGTGACATATTTTCGGATTTGAGTTTTCGCAGCCGCGCACGCGCCGTAATCGTACGCCGATCGGGCCGAGAGCAATCTTCGCGGATCGGGGCTTGTTTGTCAAACGAAATCCGCGCCCCTCCCGCGCCGCGATCTTAACTCCGTCAGGAAAGAAAATCGCTGCGTTGCGCCAATGTTTATCGAACATGGTTTCGGACGGTTCGCGGGGATTAAACGGAGAGCCGGGCCGCTTTAATGAAGCCCGAGAGCGAGGCAGTCGAGCGGGCGAATTTGCCGGCGTCGCTGCCTGCCTGCCCGCCCGCACGCCTGCAAAGGCACCTAGGCGTTACGGTAAATGAAAATTTAATCTGCAGATCGATCCCGTCCGAACCGTTTTGCCTGGCAATACGTCCCGCGGGCATTAATTCGCGCCGACTTTCACTACTTCTACCCCGCGATTAACACATTGACTGTCACGTAAAATTTGCTAATGCCTCGTCATCCGCTGCCGGCTGACCCGGCAAATAATGCGCTCCCGATCGCACGTATTCATCGATGTTTCTTTGTTTCAGGTGAGTACTGCGTCTTCAAGCTATTCGACGGTCTCGGCGGTCGCAGTTGCGTGAGTAAAACGATGCGATTTGACATGATAATTTCGAAAGCCGTCGTTCCATGAAATGGGAATGAAAATGGTTACATTATTCTTAAAGAAAAAAAAGAAAAAAAATGAACGTGGTTGCCAGCGCCGTTACAGGGGCACACGTCCGACTTTCGACGTTCGTCTATTCCCTACCTCCCGTCCCACGTCTCACAATTTGATATTACCCCGCGCGCCATCTTACAGCCGTCACGGCGGCGTAATAAATAGACAAGACGGATTATCTCGACGTCGCATTTCCGTGCATCAGTCTCCGGATTCGCGAAGCACGGCTAACGGAATCCGACGAGTATACATCTCCCGAAATAGGTAATATTACGATGTTACGCGAGGGTCCGCCGAGGCGGCATAATAAGAGACTTACCCCCGCGTAAGAGTCCCTCGCCCATATTGCATCGGGCGACATTTTATTATTACGACGAGGCGCCCCGCGCGGGCAAATAAATGCGAATTATTCTGATAGGAGAGAGACCGTCTCGCGGAAAAGGAGGAGTACAATCGGTAGTGAGGTAGGGAGCGCTTGAAAGCCGGCCGTGGGGGGTTGGGGGAGGGGGTTGCCTCGTTGCCCGGGGGTGTCGTTCATGAGACAGGGCGCGACGGTAGAACCAGGCGGGATTGGTAAGGGTGGGTGGGGGGTCGGGAGGGCTCGAGACGATAACTCGATCGGACATCCCGAGGCGGACGATGCGATGCAATAGTTTGTATCTGGCGGAGGGTGAGCCACCTCCAATCTTGGCCACGAAGCTGCGCCGCTTAAACAGCCACGACAGAAGCCATTACTTACCCCCCTCGTTGCCGGTGGCGTCGGGGAAGAAGTACCCACTCGAGAATTATTTTCACGGATTCGACGCCTTAAGCGCCCTCGGTATCAATGTCTGTGCCCGGGCGATTGTATACATTAATCTTATCTTCGCCTTCGATCCGCCACCTCTCGCTGGTGCCTGCTTCTTTTCTTTTTTTGAGTCTCTGGTCTGTGGAATCGTTGAATGGGCTCTGTGCGAGCTTGCACGGGGTGCAGACTGTGGAGAGTGGCGTCTTAGTCTCTGCAGAGTCTACGATCGCTCGCGCACGCTGACGAATGGCGGAGTTTCAGTTGCGGGGACGACGTCATCTTCGAATATGTCACGAGTCAGACAGGGGCTTTCACGGATTTTCGCGCGAAGTTTAGACGCATTGTCGTGGGTCACCGAGGTGCGGAATGCGGACATTTAACATTCAGCGCGTATGATTAGGCGGTCCGCCGTTTGCTCGGCAGAGCAGCGCGCGGGTCCGGATGGCAGAAACTCGAGAATGAATTATGTAAGGCAAAGTACTTCATTCGTCTTGCTCTTGTTATTCGGTCGGGTGTAGTTAAACTCCGCGTATTACCGCGCCTGAAATATCGCCGGCAATTTTTAAGGCGAACGTGCCGTCGACTGTGCCCCATTCTCCTGCCATCGTTCCGGCCGCTCCTTTCGCTCCTGTTTCAACATACCAATGAGGTTTCCGCGGGGCCTCGAACCGGGGGGGTACGCGAAATTTCACAGTGCACGCGCACGCCTCCTTTTTTCCAGGCCGCCTCGCAAAAGAGAAAACCGAGGCATATTATGTTTTGATGGCGGAACTCGTAACGCCGCGCGCCTGCCAGAATTATTCTTGTTATGTATGGTCGGGATTGTGATTTATGAACAGTACAGGTAGCCTTGCAATCTTTGGATCGGATTCTCTTTTTTGACGGATGTCGCGTGGCGTACATAAGACGACTGACGAAAAAAATTACTACGCATGCCGCGTGTCATTCTTTTCGTCAGTCGTCTTAGCAAATATAACTAAGCGCGTCCACAGCGGGCGCCACATATGCCACGCTTTGTCTGCTTGACCGGTGCATTTTACAAAAGATACGGATTCTCAACACTCTCGCCCACCGTCTCAGAGATCCATTCTCACGCCCATTGCCCACTTCCACAATCAGTACAACACACACAGCGCGTAATCAATTTTACCAAAAAAAAAAACAGCAGAATACAAAGAATCTCATAGGCCCGACACATCCCTCGCGCGCGCCACCCCGCAAACTCGCCAAGGCATAAAGAAAAAAGGAATCAGAACGGGGAAAGACATAGAAACCGCGCCTGCCCGAATTATTCTCGCCCGCCGTCTCAGAGATCCATTCTCACGCCCATTGCCCACTTCCACAATCAGTACAACACACACAGCTCGTAATCAATTTTACCAAAAAAAAACAAAACAGCAGAATACAAAGAATCTCATAGGCCCGACACATCCCTCGCGCGCGCCACCCCGCAAACTCGCCAAGGCATAAAGAAAAAAAGGGATCGGGGCGGGAAAAGACAGAGAATGCGCGGACCGAGTGGGTCGGAGAAAGAGACAGACGGGTCGAGTCATCGAGAAGGAAGGAGTCGTTCGTCCGGTAAACAGATGCCGGTGGAAGCCGCTCATCCGGCAAACATTACACAGGGTTACCACTACGGACGACCGCGTCGTCTCGACGGCAACGATGACGACCGGTCCATATCCAAGATTTTGCATGTTGAGCCTGATGCATGTGTACGTGGAGCCCGGTAACGCCTTGTTGCCCCCCTGCGCATCGTTAGGTAACTCTATTCAGAGGCTTTGCCCGGGAGACCTCCGACCCGTCTTAAACCGTGGGCAAAGCGGATGTGTTTCCACTGGCGGACGACGACGTCGACGACGACGACGACGATGACGCGGACGTAAACCTGCCACGGGACGCCGTCGGGGCTAGCGATAACCGCTCGACCGTGACGGCGGATGACTACAGGCTTTTGCGTCAGTTTCACGCCGTATAAGGAGGCCGTCGTTGCACTAACGGCGCCAAACGGAGCCAAACGGCGCCGAGCGCCGGGCGATCGGGAAAAATAAAAGTGAAATTTCGTGCCGCGACAAAGAGCTCGGGGGGTGAACGTACGTCTAGTATCTGGAGTCTGACAAAGGGCTTTAGTCGATGAAGTATACTTCAGCGGCGGCGAGTTACTTGGTCGTTAGGGCGCTCCAGATGTCGTGCATGCTGGAGTAAAAGTATGGACTCGGGGAATCTGAAGATTTTGCTCGAAAATCTTTCGGCGTCGCACGTGAGAGGAGCGTAGGCCGAACCTTCAGGCGTCCTGAAACGCGGCACGTATACTTCAGGGTTCACGCGAATCTTTCTGCGCGTGTATACATTCAGTCGGGGCTCGCTACAATTACTAAAGTTCGTGCTGCCACCGTAACGTGTACACAAAACACGGTGAGAGGTTTCCGAGTCGCTGTACGACCTCTTGTAATTCTGTCTTTCATGATGCCTGGTGCAGTCGAAATACACTTCGCGAGAAAGAGTCAATGGGCTCGCCGGCGCTGCCGGGGAACAAAGATTTTCGAACATAATTATAGAAAGCGGGAAGCGAAATGTGGGTCGGCGTTTTGTGGGCTGACTGCGTAAAAGACGGTGGGATGTTGTCACGCGAGCGTCGGGACGCTGCAAAGGGCCGGCTAATCGTCTTGACTGTACACTCCGCATACCGGGAGGTAGGTAGCGCGGATTTAATTAAAACTAGTAGCCCACGGCGAACATATTTTCCGGACGAGGATACGCCCTCCTCGTACTCGTTACACGGACCCGGGCAAACTCGGTGGGCGTTTCGGTTCCTGGCATTCCGTACAATGCCGGCGGCCTTCTTCCAGAGAGATGAGAAAATGTACAATTTCGATGCATCAGCGAGCCCGCAGTTTCCCCCGGAATTAATTTCGATACGATTCTCGCCGGCGATCGCACCCCTTTTTTCCCCCATTATGACGCCACAAAAGAACGAGGCAAAGTGCTAAAGACAATAGATTCCCGTCGAATGCGATTTCATTTAATTTCCTTCCATCCCGCATTTGAATCGAGTACGCTTCGCCGTTTAGCTCGCTCCAGTAATATACGCGGCTCAATATTACTGGCGTCATTGCATCCCGTATTATGGTGCCAGTTAATGCAACGGGACTAGACAAATAGTCAGGCAGGAGATACAGAGAGACGAAACATACAAACATGAACCGCGCACGTTTCGAATCCGTCAGACGCTGGAAATCGATCGTTACGCAATCGCTCGTAATTCTCTGAAACGATACCGTCCAAGATCCCAGAGCCGTCAATAATCTCTTTCGACGATCGGGACCAAAGAAGTCGGTCCATGACTGAACGTTTGGTCCTCGGACTGCTCGAACGACGCCGTTGTCGAGCTCGAGTAAAGTGCCTCGACAACGGATCCGAGGAATTAGCAGGTACGTCCGTGTCCGTACCTTTGACCCGAACGCATAAACGTTTTACGGGCGGTACGATGAAATGGATGCACGCGCAATCAAGCGACACACTGTCCGGCAGTTCGAGTTCCGTGTGTATATATATAAGCGACAAATTTACAACAAGGGCGTCGGGAGCGGGGGTGGAGGCCGAGGAAGGTGAAACGAGCCCTACCTAGAGGGCGAACCTGGTGCACCCCTTTCGAGAGGAGAGGGGGGAGGTAAAGGGACGAGTAAGCGGGCCTCGAGACGAGCTGATACGTCGCGGTGCCGTGAAACGGGCAGGCTATTGCACGACATAAAAGTAAGGTCTACCCGTGGCACGGAACGCATGAAATCGCTGGAAAGGAACGATATAAACGGCAGTGCCGAGCGTTTATCGCTTCGTTCAGTCGGCAGATGGCGGCTGTCGTTCTCTCTCTCCTTCTTTCATATTCTGCGTCTCCCATGCTACCTCTCTCTATCGCTCTCCGACGATGGCCAACCTTTCGCGAGGGGTGGATGATGGGACGACGGGGATGCAACGAGAGCAACGACGACAATAATAATAATAGTAACGACGATCGATCATAAAGCCCGAGCCGGCTCCCAATTGGAATACGACTCTAATGACGACGCATCGTGCTGCACTCGGGGTTTGCGTGCCAAACGTGGGGGGGACGTGCCTCTCGCCGTGCGTATTCGTACGTGCATGCGCTTTATGTGACGCGCGGGGGCGGATTAAGCAGACGTTAACGGTTTACGATCGGCCCCGAATCGGCCATCCTCCATCGCGGCGCGAGTAAATTATTTACAGCGCCAGCGAGACCCGCGAAGGATCGGCGGGGTGTGGGGGAGAGAGAGAGGGGGAGAAAAAGAGAGTGAGCGGCAAAGTGACGGATGAATAGCGAAATCAACATGGAGCTCTGGCGAAAATAAACGAATTCCCATTTATCGGTCGGACATCGTATATATTCGCGGTCCCGCGATGTTATAATAATGAAGGGGTACTGAATTAATATTCCATTACGATTAGATTATATGAAATATGTATGAGGCTCCACTTATGGACGCTAACGTACGAAATTATGGTAAAGAGGCAGAGTGCTCGGATAAACGTCCGCGTCTCCCGGTTTGCCGAGAAAAGTCGTATTAATTCGACAGATTCCTTCGCGAGGCCCCATCAAATTTATCTCCCGCCGTTATTTTATCGCGCGCCAGCGACGGGATCTTGCGGGAGTTTACGGTTTCTCGGTTGGTTGAGATCCTAGGTCTTTCGGGTTTTATCGCTCGGCTACGCGGCGCACAAAGTCGTTCCGCGCTTCAATACACACGCTGCGGAATGAATCACTAACCTCATTCGAGGATCATCATTAGAATTGTCTTCGGACTGTTTAACGGCGCGTTATCGTCCGGCAATAAAAATCTGTCCCATTTTCTCATATGCTCCATGTGAAGATCGCGCACGTCTCTGTGTCGTGGAGTCAGTGGAAAAGGGTCGGTCAGATAACTTGATACAGGAGTTCATTGGTCTGTTACATTTTAGGCGCAGATCACGGGATCCATTCTTGCCACGGTTCGAATCATTTTTCCACCCCAATTCTGAGGGTTGGTCTATAGTCCAAGGGCTGGGTTGATGATAGTTCGTCAGTTCAGGACGGCAGCGGTGCCTTTCGTCGCCGACAGATCAATTTCCATCGTGATACACGCCTCGCGAATGCCGCAGGCCGGACAATCGAAAACCTGACCTGAGGGTATACGCGGATTTCTCGTTTCACGGCGGCGTCGGCCGTCGGCGTCGTGTTTTCCGAGTCCCCGCGGACGTCGGCACGTCTGTTTGTCCACGTCCGTCTCCACGGCCGAGATATCCGATCCTCCCTTCGCCCACGCACGTATACGCATGTATAAACACATACACGTAGGCGTACGTACTCATATGTATGTAGGAATAGAAATTGTACATGCGTATATGTATACCGCAACTGCGTGCGGACCGAGGGTGAGTCGCTACAAATGATATCACACAAATGTAGAACCATATCATTTTTAACAGTTCATATATGAGGGTTAGGTTGCTACGATTGGACCACTTTCGAAAGTTTTTCAATATTTTTCGACTATAGCCCGATGACGGTTTGTTATTTTACACATGCAGCGCTACCGGTCGGCTGCGGTATTAGATTACAATTCTGTTGCACGGTAGGAATTGACACTAAATTAAGTGACACAATATAATTTTCTTCAAAAATTGGGAATTAATGTAAAACCGCAATTTGAATCATTCCAACAAAGAACGTTCATTTTAAAACTAACTCGTGTCGGTAATTCCGAGTGACTCAACCTGTACGTATTCGTACAGAAGCAGATGTATATATATAAACAGAATAATATATACATATATAGACGTTCATCTATACGCATGTATGTACGTCGGCATCCGTACATATGTGCCAGTGCTCGTGTATGCGCTCGCCTCGTCGTCGAGGCCGTCCCTCTAGTGTCAGTTGCGCGTGTTTGCTATGCTCGCCCAGGCATGTTTCCAACTAAACTAACCTCGCCACGCCTCGCCGCATCGACGACACTGGCGCAAAGCAAGAGAGAGAGCGAGAGAGAGCTAGAGAGAGCCACCCCCGGAGTCGAGTCGTTTCCGAGTGTTGCGGATACCCGCCTCGTAACGATGTAAACGGATCCGCCGGACCTGTCTTCACAGTCCGCTTCCACGGCGCAACGAAGGATTCCTTATGACTCGACACAATATTCCATAAAAGCACCCGAGCCCCGATAAATTCTTTCCTGCGGGTCGAACGTCGGCGGCAGTCGTTAATGGCCTTTTGTAAGTTCGTGCGCGCAATTTCATCAATAATCCTTCTTGCCCGCTCGTCGCAACGTAATTACTCTCCTTTCAGAGAGGCAAAGCCGGGGAGCAGGAGCGAAGCGACGCGCGTTCGCGGGCGATCGAGAAATAGGAAAGGCAGAGAGGAGAAACTCCAGTGGTCCTTTAGTCATCAGGGTCAACTAGAGGCCGCTCCACCCCCGGCGCAACCTCCAACCTCGCTTTTGCATTTGTGTTCGACCGTCCGGCCGGGCCTTTGCTCGCGCTTAATTCGAGCAGAAAGTAGTCGGGCGAGCCCGTAGTATACAGGGACTCATAATTTCTGCTCGACGGCGCCCTCAAAGACGTGGAGAAACGTAATAACGTGGGGGAGAGGGAGCAAGGAAGAGAGAGAGGGTGGGTGAGAGGGTGAGAGAGTGAGAGGAGACCGGCGAAAGGGGGATGAATGGGAGAGAAAGAGCCGGGAAAGAGAGAAAGGGAGAGTAACGAGAGGGCGAGATAGGAGAATGGAGAAAGAGTCGTCGGAGAGAGAAAGGGAGAGTAATGAAACGACGTGGGCCGAGAGTGGGAGGGGAACTGTTGAAACGGTGACCAACCCGCTGCTTTGATATACTTATATAGTCGTCGCACGGCGGGGGAGGGGGGGTGGAAGAGGTCGGGTCCACTTTGATTACCGTATGATGTAGCCAGGCCTGGCCTTCACTTCTGCAGCGGTCGAATGCTCGTCACCGAATCGTCGGGGCACGGATTCGTCCGACCGTGAAGACGACGTCGGACGTTACCCGTGCATGCAGATCCGCGCTTATTTCGACTTCAATTTCGCGTGCCCGGCCGCGGCGTTGTTCGTTGTCAGCCGTAATTTCGCCGCATAGAGACGGAATAGCGTGCGGCTTTATATTCGTGCGCGGAACGACGGCTCAAAAGGCGCTTAACTCTTTTAGCCTTGCATTATGTTTATTCGAGAAATGAAAAATTTCTGTCCGCGCTGTTATTCCACGAGTGAGAGAGAGAGAGAGAAGAAGGTTGGCGACGACCTCGTACGTCTCCTACGCTAAACATTTAAATCTTTCTTGAACAGCACAGAATTTGACAGATCGTGAGCCGGAAAGTACAATGGAAGGGTAGAAAGGTTTTGGAGAGTGTAGACGGAAAAGACAACGGAGTGCCAGTGTATATAATTCCGTGGACGATTGGGGTCGACACGCAGGGAATAAAAGACGCCGCGGATTTTTCGACCAACCTCGAAGAGCCGCGCCGATCACCTCGTACATCGACGACAATCCTTTTACCGTATTTACATAACGCGCTGCATTTACATAATGCGCACCACATGTACTACATTCGGATAAAATGGAGAGTCCAACGCGCGGGAATTGTGGAAAGCTCGCGCCCGATCCGCTTCCAGTCCGTCGAAACGGTCATTTTTCCTCGGCAATGATTTTACGAGATTACAATAATTTCCCTAGTTAACGGTTATATGATGCAGAACGATCGAACCAGCGGAAGACGGAGGGAGAGAGAGAGGACGCGACAGCGTGGAATTCCAATATCGGCGACGAATAATATCCGCGCAAAGTGCGAAGTCGATAAAATCGAGGGGAAGAGGGAAAAATTGAAGGTAACAAGTACAAGAGAGTGCATCGATCTCAATAATTTCGATGAATTATTGAAGATGTAACTATATACTGGTACGTGACGGGCGTTCGAGGAATTAGCGTCCGCATTTTTATCACTCACGGTACTCACACTACTGCGGCACATTCTGACAGAGACTTTTTTTACCATCCCATCTACAGCAGTCTATAGAGCTTCGCCGTGCCGGATTTCAGAAACATCTTGCGGAAAGCACGGCGTAATAAAAGAACATTCGAAACGTAATCTCCGTTAAACGGTGCCAGTTAATAAAACGGCGCAGAGAATCGGCACACGGCCGCTCATATGAATCTTGTAAATCAAATGCTCAGGCTCGCTTAAGATATTTAACAGTTGAAGCGGGCGTAGTTTCCGCGCCACAAAGTGGCGTGCGCTCGCCGAGCGGGAACTAGGCCACGGATGGAAGTTCACCGTTATCGCACTTCACATTCACATACACTACACACGTCACAAAGATTTCGCCCTAGCCGGCGTACTCGGATTAATAGTCGCGCCGGAAGTAGGCTGTACAACTTTACCGCTTGCCAACTCTCAGCGATTCCATATTCTGAATGCCAATGTTCGCAAATTACAGTTCCGCGGGCCCGCGGCCGACGAGCTCGCGACGAAGGCTGAAGACACAGTCGATGGCGAATAAAACAAAGATCGCTGAGCGCAGCCGAGCCGTAAATACGGCGCAACTTCTCGTAAAATCGATCTCGTTTTACACCCGAGCAGCATCGGATTCCGCTCGGCGGGAGTTCGACGCCGGGGCCCTCGCCTTTTTTCATCCTCCTCCCGGACCGCTTCAAGATCGTTCGCCGGTTAATTTTTCACATTATTCGGAATAAACCTGTAACCGTAGCCGAGTGGAAGAGCCGGCGTGATAGTCGTGGCTGTGCAGTGATTGCCGATGCAAATACACACTCCCCCGTTCTCCGTCTTCCTTCGTTTCTCGCCATTTTCCTCTCTCTCTCTCTCTCTCTTGGTCGGTCTGATTCGGAACGGGGGTACAGGATGGTAGGGGTGAGCGGGCAGAGCTTTCTGCGGCCTGCACCCAACCCCCCCATGAATAATGCAGGCCCGATGTAATTGATCGCCCAATCGGAATGGCCTTTTATTTACTTTCCTCCGCTCCGAACCGTCCGTTCCTTCGCTCCCTCGAAAGTTATTTGACATCGCTTACGAGCGTGGAATGCGTTTCGCTCTCTTCCCTCCTCTGTCTCACTGTCTGTCCCCCTACCCCTCCCCCTTACCCCACCACCCCGTCCGCCCCCTGTCCCCGTGCCTCTTTCGGGATGATAACGTTAAACGCGTCCGCCTCGCGGCGAACCACTTGCTATTCGGTTGGGAAGCTAATGGTGCACGAAACTCGTCCTGAAAACAAACCGGAGCCGTCGATCATTGGGCGGATGAAGACCGCGGCTCGATTTGCACCGACGTTCACGGAAGAAGTGGCCTCCCCCGCCAAGTACATACCAACCAGTGCAATTATCCACGCCAGTCCCCTCTGCCTCAACGACGGAACCGAAGAAAAAAAAAAGAAAAAGAAAGGTCGAACGAGCCAGGGACAGGAGTCCGGCGCGCAATCACGCAGATTCTAATCGGATCTCTCGCGACGCTGACGTTTCTACTCGCCCGACTCTCCCAATCGTCCGGCACTCGTCCCCGTAAGCCAGACCCTCGCGACGTACGACGTCATCGGCGGGACGCTTTCGGAAACTTTGTCTCACGTATCTGCGAACACGAGTCTCTCCGCGCGTCTACGTCGTTCTCAACTCCGTCATTTCGTGCGAACTTCGTTGCCCACGGCTCTGGAAGGTCGTGGCGTGGGGACGAAGGGACGAGACTACTACGTACGGCCCGAAATCCCACGGGGGGTCTGGCGACCCGATTCGGTTCGAACGCGGGCGAAACGGGAGGCCGGAGGATGAGGGAGGAGATTGAGGATGGAAGCGCAGGAGAGAGCGAGCGATACGGGGGGCGGAAGAGTGACGGGAGAGAGAGTGTGAGCCGGCAGTCTGCCCGGTAAACGCGGGTCACCTCGAATCCCGGGCCAACCGTTCCGCTCCCCAGTCCGGAAAGTTTCTTTCCGTCCTCGAGGACGATAACTCGACAAATTCAATCTAATGCCGGCTCGAACCGAATCCCGTTTTATCGAAATTTCAGGCAACATAATTTTGCGCGGTCCACGAATTGGGTGAGAGGGAGAGAGTTTGGAACTAGACGCGCTAAGAGAGAGAGAGAGAGAGGGGGAGTTGCGAGGAGACGATAGGGCGTAGGTCGGTGTAGGTTGGCGGGAGTGGGCCACGGTGGGTGGTAGCAGCCGCTTCCACAGAGATAATGCAGTTATTTCATGCCCGGGCACCGGTAATTGGCTGCACGTTGGCGGCAGAGGCACACCAGCCAGCCAGCACCCTCTCCTCTCGCTCCTCGCGCTCGCTCGCTTTCGGTAGCAGCGAGACATTATGATGTTGCTCGAGCCAATTTCTCAGTCACGAAGTTAATGGCTACTTCTGACGAGAATTATCCCGTTTTTCCACGCTGCGCGCCCGCGCCGCCGGTGAAACTCGATAATACGCCGAGCCCTTTTTGACGCCGATAATTCGTGACGTGCCCCGGTCCGCGAAACTTTCGGCCCAGCGTTTAATTGCCGCCGACTGCTATCCGGCCGGTTTCGAACCGGCCACTTTTCGCAGCAACGAAATCCAATTCTACTTACTCGACTATCGCGCGTCAAATTTCGACACGTGCAACGACGCAGAAAGGACCTCGACGTCGTTAAAGTACCGACGTTCGCAGGCTTCGGCAGTTTTCTCGTACGCGGGCCACTGGGATGCACGGCAATCAATCCGACGTCTCATGCGTCTCGTTCTGCCCTCGTGGAAATAATTTTTCCCCGATATCCAGAGTCGACTGTCAGACAGAGCCTCGGTCGGCCGTTACGCGCGCTGCTCCGGCGATACATGTGTATCTTTTCCCTATCCAGCCCGGCGAGGGCTGGCGACGAAATTTATGGACAACACGCGCTCACGGCGGAGAACGCTTCTGCGTCGACACCAGACGAAGTTGGCCCCTTTTCTGCAGAGCCGACGTCGGCTCTGCCGCTACACCGGCGTCGCCTTTTAGCGAATGTCTCGCGCGAGCCGCCATTACGTCGGATAACAAATGCTAAGTGTTTCCTCCGTTATCGGGGATACGCCGGGAAAGTTGAACGAGAGCACCGCTATATATTCCGGCTACGTGTTTAAGGTGGCTTACGCGAGACGAGCGTGTATTTATTCAGGAGGGAAATCGTGCCGAGCATTCGCCCGAAAACGTCAAATAGAAATTTCTCAGTCATCGACGTTCGAGAAGGCGCGCGCGAGACTTTTCGAGAGAAGGGGTGAATGAATTTAACGCGTTCGCCGGCAGACGGATTCGTATTTATGAAGACGCAAATTATTAGATGCATTATGACTTACTCAGTTTGTCAGCCTGAGCCGAATGGGAAAGTTCTGAATTGAAGTGAAGAACGATTCGCGAGCACTCGTCCCACATTATTATGCTATACCGCTTCAGCATGATACGCGATGATAATACGGGAGACAAAGTGGTCGCATCAGAACGCACCGCGAGACGCGAGCGGAGAGTTATACGAAGACGACGATACGGAAAAAGGCGTCTCGGCTTTCGGCAGTGACAAGCGGCTAATCCCAAAGGAGACACGTGAATCAGAACGGCGCGTCCCGTTTATAAAAATTTTCCGCCCGGCTTTCCGACCCCCGCCGACGGTGAATGAGAAGGCTTTGCCGGCGCGCCGAGGGCACCAGTTTCTTCGCTCCGAGTCACTCGCTTTGTTGACAATGACGTTGACTCGATACAAGAGACCGTCCCCCAGTTTCGCCGTCTTCCTCCCTCTCCCTCGTTTGAATTGCCGCTCCGGTAACCAGTGAACAATGCCCTCCATATAATATGGCCGTACCATTTCACGGTCTCACTGTTCGTTCGGTGTCCCAATAATGAAGCCTGACAGATCCTTTGATGATGTCGAAGGAGAAAGGGAGAGGGACACGGAGAGAGAGAGTCAGTCGAGGGGTTAGGGGTGAGTAACCCTCCACCTGTCGCCACGGCGACGACGTCGACGCCGGCGCTTCGTCGACGATAAAGAAAAAAAGCACGCTCTCTGATAAAACTGCCCGAGACACTCTCCGTTAGCAAGTAACTTCCACGAAGGCGGATATTAGCTCGTTATTTTTTTTCCCCCCTCTCCCGTCCCCACCCCCCTCCGAAATCTCTTTACTCGAGACTTAGAGGCTTATGAAGAGGTCAGGAGCGTCTTGCAGAGGTACGTTGAATTTTCATTAAGCCAGAACAGTATAATGAAGCTTGTTCCCGACGAACACGCCGGGGACGCGCTTCCATTCAATTAAGAACATATATCTGCGCGTGGGTTGAGAAAAATCGTGGCCGTCCAATATGGCGCCGCGGATGACATATCATTCGCTCGCGAACGACGCCGATAAAACGCCATTTGCGGCCGCTGCGTAACGCGCGGATAATTCTCATACCGTATAGATACGACGTTTTTACGCGGTCGGGATAAAAATCTGCTCTAACATTAATTCGACGAGCGAGCGCGCGCGCGCGCCGTTGACGACGAGGCTTCAAACTGCCCGAAGAACATTCTCCCCTAATTTATGCCGCCCAAATGAGAGTGAATGTCCAGGCATGCATGCGCTCGTACTACCCGCGGTCGAGGGAAGAAAAGAAATTTAACGTCCCCCGTCGTAAAACCCGAGCTCCGGGGCTCTTTCATAAATATTCCACGGGAGATCGCTCCTCGCCGCGTTTAAACTGACATCAAGCATAATGGTTTTGTACCTGAGACACGCGTCGCACGCCCTGGATATCCCCTCTGGATTTCCGGAATGGCTCGTGGAATTTTAATTTTTCCCCGGCCGTGAAGCGTCTATATCGATGTGGAACGAATCAGAAGTATGCGCTCGCATTTCGACACTCCGTAATGTTGTATGACGTTACGGTGAGGGCTGTTTGAAAGTTAACCATTTCGAAGCATGCACGTGATTACATTAACATGTGACGTCGTTATACGGTGTCATGGAAGCATAGAGAACCGCATATCAATTTGTCTCCTAAAACGCAGCATTATATACCTTCGCACTCTCTTCCTCCGTCGTCCAACAGACAAGCTCCGCTCAGCGGGTGTTTGATCTTAGACCGGAATAAGGGAAAAAACAAAGTACACGCGGGGTGGCGCGGGGGTGCGGGTCGACTTATAAGGCCGGAGTGAAACACTCCCTTACACCCAAGACGTCGCCGCGAACTCTCGTGGCATGCAGTTGTACGTAGGAGCATCCAGCCCAAAACCATTTCCAGATACACGTACGCTTAAGTAATTTAATTAGAGCAACTCCGGCCTGGAGACGTGACTCCGTCTCTTTGGTCTGGGTCGAGGCTCTCTATGAGCGCGAAGAAGACAGAGACGGACGTCAGAGGGGCGGGGTTGCGGGGGGATATGACAGATAGAGAACGCCTGCAGACGCTCGAAGATGAGAAGAGGACCGAGGAGCGGGTAAAGGGATGCGTCTCGGGACGGAAAGAGACCGACCGACCTGCGGAGAAAGTGTGATAAAGGGAAGGAGACAGAGAGAGCTCCGGGGAAACGTGCGTGTTCAGCCTCGTCTGAGTGCGTGAAGAAGACAGAGAGACCGGGAGCGAGAGATGGGAGGGAGTGGGTCGAAGAAGAGGTCTGCTAGGAACATCGTGCGGGCGTCAGGATAGTATTGCTCTTGGTTCGTGCCCTCGAGTTTCCCCGAACCCTCGGCGACACCAGCATGCCACCACCCCCTCGTGGCCTGTACGTCGCGACGAGTACGGAATACGTTAAAAGAATGATGAAGAGACGGTATTATGCTCACACGAACGTTTCGGCCCCGGCAACACCTTCGTGTTCCCGGCGGCGCGCGCGTCTGTGTGCACGCGCGTGTCGCGCGGCAGCCTAAAATCATGAGTAAACACATTAATATTACTTAGCGGAATTGCAACGGTGTCTGGAGGACGTTCGATCGCGCGTGAGCGATGGACGACGCCGTGCCACCCCCAACTAGACAAATACCGACGTCAGACGGTCGCGTACGTACCAGGCTGCGCCTCTTAACGGCTCGCACGATTTCGCTCGCGCGTTAATTGCGAATCGGTGAAAAATAATCCTCGAACAGGATCGAGTAAGTAAGTCGCGGGGAGTTACGGGGGGAAAGCCAGGGAAATTACCCGCTGACCAAGTTTCTGTCGCTCCTCGGAAAGCAATCGGTGATTATATAACGTCGCTACGGTTTTACGGTCTGCCGCCACGGCAGGAACATTAATTGAAAGTCAATATTAGTGGGCGCGAGCCCGCTCGCCGGCGGTTCACGCGCGTAGGAGCGAGCGAGCGAGCTACCGTTGATGGTGTTATAACGAAGCTGCCTGATTAAGTAAATTTCGTCGCCCCTACATTAGCCGCCCGGTAGTCGTGCGCGGAATATACGAAGCCATAAATTGAATCGCCGGCTCTACGGCGCGAAAGTGAATCTCTCGCTGTCGTGAGCTCTTAACCGTACCCCTCTCTCTCTCTCTCTCTCTCTCCTTCTACTTCCCCTACGCACCCCCTCCCACCCCTCCGTGAATCGAGTTACCCCCTCTGACAAATCACGATTTAACAGTGCTTGCAGATCTATTCCTCGTACGTGCAATGAAACGTTCAGCCCGGCGGATTGACTAAAACGCGCACGTGTACTCACACGTACGGGCGTGGGCTACATGAAGTGGATAGGACACAGAAACGGCGGCCGCACACTTCGATAGTCTTAAACCCTTCTCCGCGTCTAGGCGGTGGGAGCTCGTGCCCGGCATTTTCTTCGCGCCGGCACGTGACCACACCCTTTCACATCGAAAGGGTGGAAAATGGTCCCGCAGTTACGCTCCTACGGTTTACTCTTAAATATTGCATTAAGCTCGCCGCGCTCTGTTCTCTCAGCCGGCGGAAGGTCCACGTAGGGACTATTTGTTCTGCGCCGAATCTTCCGTCCCCATTCGACGTCGTGGAGGTCGTACTCGGTAATATAACTACCCGACGCGCCGGGTTCTTCCCTGTTTGAGGTAATTCTTGACTCGTACCGGCGTCGAGTCAATAGCGTCAGCCCCTCTCGCTCGAATGCCACGTCGGACGGTCAACAGGATCCGAGAACCGACGATTCGCGGTTGTGTCCGTTCTCGAGGACGCACGGAATCGTTCGCAGTCGGTCGACATTATTCACCGGCGTCGTATGACGTAGATGCGAGTCGACGTGGTGCCTTTTCCATTCTCTCTCTCTCTCTCTCTCTCTCTATCTCTCTGCCTCTCTGCGAGCAATTTGTCAAATCCCGGCGAAATGTACTTTCGGCGCCCTGCCGTTCGTATTGTTCGACTTGGCTCGAATCGAAGCAGAAAGTCGATAATCGCGACCTCTCGCCGCCGACGCACGGAGATCGCCACCTTGGTTCCTCCGTTTTGTCGGAGATTTTACCGAGATTGAATCCGACCGACCGTCGAAGTGCATGAAAGCGCGTATTCAGTGCTGGCGCGAGAGCGGGGAAGACGAGAGAGGGAGAGAGTATTTGCATGTTGCCTACGTCCTCGCGATGAATACCAAATTAAATCGACATGCGTCGGATGGTCGAGATATTCGCCGGTGCCGTTGCCGAGCGTGACCTTAAGCCTGCACGAACCGAGGTTAATTGATTATTCCGGTAACAATGTGATTGTTACGTACTCGTTATGACCGTTCGTGTTTCATAATCGTCCATCGGAAAATTAAATCCGGTACAACATCCGGCAAAGCGTTTACACAAATAACTGCGAAGATCAGGCTTCCATTATCAATTATCATTAATGAATTCAAAGGACACCCGATGCCATTGTGGGCTGCGTCGGAGCGCGGCAACGAGGGGTACGGCAAAAATTGTGCTGCGATCGAAAACAGGATGATTTCGCGATGAAAAAAAGAAAAAACAAGGAAAGAGGAGAAATAGCGGCACAAAAATTGGCAAAATACGAAGTGATCCAAGGGAAAAAAATAAATCGAGCATGTCGAAAACAATGTTTTTTTCTTTTTTTAATTTTTTTGTTCCGTACGACGGTTCGTGTCCGAGGCCAAAAAAAAAAAAACAACAAAAAAATCACTCGAATTGTAGTCGTACGTAACGTATGAAATCTATTAATTTTCAATGTTATTTTTCTCCCCGGAAATGAAGCTCGGTATGAAAAAGCAGCTCGTATTTTCCCTCCGCGCTTTCATGCAGAACTACCCTACGTCCCGAATAACACCTACATACGCGGCACGCGCAAAGAACAGTGCGCGCGACACGTAAAACCGATCAATTTTCAGCGACATTCCTGTCGCGCGCAGATCTGCTCTGCGCGCGTGTGCCCCGCCACTCTTGCGACGGCCCTACATTCGGAAGCCAAACAACTGCGGGGCATAATTAAAACAATTCGCCGGCCCCGTCGTTGTCGGCACACTTGATCGGCGTGACGCAAAATAATTCTCCGTCAACGACTGACGTCGCGACGGCCGGCCGCGGAGTTACGTAACAGACCCCCATTCGACAGAGACACCGGGGCGGCAAAATATTCCGCTTACGGCGTCTCGGCCGCGCGCCGTTTCGGCAGCCACCGTCGCGGCGTCGGCGCAATCCATTTTTCTCCGACGATAGACAAACGCATCTTAGATAACCGCTGGCTGTAAGGCAGCTATATAACGGCGGGCCCTCGCTCGCTGGCATTGCCGGATGATAAATACAATCTCGTCCGCAGTAAACTCGAGCTGCTTTATCGGCAGCCATTTAGACAATGAAGATAGTATTTCTCTCGCGGTTTTATGCTGTATATCACCCCCGTTTTTCGCTCGCCCCCCAGCGCGGGCGAGAGTCGGTGCAGCTTGCGCCGAGATACCGGCACGCTACCAATAACCGGGCGCTGGTAGGAGAGAAAAAAGGCGCGAGCCACGGTTGGCGGGCGGCAACGCTGAAAAGGGGGCTGAGGGATGCGAGTGAAAGAAGTTATGGATTTATTTTGCCCGCAACAAACGGCAAATGGATTATCGCCAAGCTGATCGGGCCGCCCTCGGCAGCGCGCGCTTGTTGCGATGTTTCTTTGATGAAACAGCGTCGAGCGTGTAATATCGTGACCGCATGACGTAACGCTGTTATCTAATGACGGCTGGATTTCTGCTTACGTCCGGACGACCGTGTCCGCTCTTGGGAGAGTGTGCGAAAACAAGCGAGATCTATGGCAGCGAGCCTGAGCGGAATAGAGGCGAGGACTGCTTAAAAAGATGAACGACGTCGCCGGAGGATATTAGAATTGCCGAAACGTCGGACAAATTGTCGGACGACAAAGGGATGCCGGCGGATAGTAATGATCGTCTCGCGATATTTATCGTCGCGGCACGCTCCTGCCCGCGCCACGACACACTGACTTATTCTTCTGCGAGCATCGAAGGTCCACTTCTAACGACTGTGCCGAGCATCTCGGTCAGGGCAGCAGCGCCAATAACTCTTCCCTTTTACGCGCGCGCGCGCGCGTGCTGACCGGGGAACGGGAGAATATTTCTACTTCGCCTGCAGGAAGCTCTTCGTCTTCGTTTTGGCGTCGAAAGAAGAAGCGATGCCGTCGATCCGACATTCGGCGCAGATAATCCCGACGTTACTATGACGTTTTCATTGCTCCTCGGGAAGGTGGCGCCGGGGGGAGCGTGAGACATTCCTAATAGAAATTAATAACTCCGCGGACCGGGCGCTCGCGAGGCACGTAAAGTTTCCCCGGCAATCGTCTACGAATTAAGCGAGCGACGGCTTGTAGGAGGCGGGAACAGATAAGAACAGCGGATGACACAATTATTATTCTCGAAATTCAACGTCTCCGCTGTCGTTCGAGTTTTATCGCGCGTGCCACGTGGAGTTAACTCCGACCTTCGCCCTGCACCCGCCTCTCTCTGTCTCGCCCCGTCCCTCTTTCTCTCTCCACCCCCGAATAAAACAAAATACTTGGCCGTCACCTGGTCGTATCGTGCTAAGCCTGAAATTAAGCCGCGACGCTTTTATTGTGTCGTTAAGGCCGGCCTACAATTTTCCCTTACGGAAACTCGGGACTATTTATCGCCGGTCGTTTCGAGGGCAGAGGCAGCCCTCTGCACTCCCCCCCCCCCCCCCCCCGGGTGTACCCCTTTTTTTATTGGTTAATCAGGCGGGCCGAATATTTTCAATAAAATTCACGTCATTAACGCGGAACGAGGGTGCTCGGCCGTGAGAGGGGGAGGCGAGAGAGTCTTAGCCCTCCGGCCCTCCCAACCCCTTATTACAAGCTCAACTTTTATACCCCTCCGGGGATGGCACCAATTATAAAGAAAGAAAAAGTAGACGAAGGAGCGTTGTCCCTGGGTGTTACGACTCGTCGTAAGTCGAGTTTTACGACTTTATGCTACGTGTTCTTCGAGTCGAGTTCCAATTCGACTAGCTCCACCCTCTCCGCCCCTTCTCGCCCCTTCGGACATCATGAAGGATCCGGGGAACACGGGGGTGGCGTACTCCGGTAGGGATTTAACCGGCATCCGTGCACGGACGTTGACGAGATTGGCTATAAATTTATTTGCCCTTTTAAACGTGATATTGTTTTATTGCTGGATAAAGCGAACGAGCAATCTTGCCCTCCTCCCACCCCACCCGTCGACGTCGTGCGTCCCGTCGTACGGTGTGTTCTCGTGTCATTCCGAAGACGACCGCGTCGCGTACGTAACGGCATGTATCAAGATGTCGCGAAGCGAAGAAATACGGCGCCGTAAAAAGCGACGTTATGAACTATCGCGTAAGTAGCGTCGGGCGATATGTGTCCCGCACGACCGAATTGCTCGGAGCCGCGCGCCACACGCTTTCGTCGGCCGGAAGGAGTCGCGAACGATCACGGTAATTGCACTCGCCCTTTTAAGCCGACGATCCTTCTCTTTTCGCCCGTGCACGATGCATCGTCTGGCACTTCTGACAGTCTGGCCCATCGTCCGACGATCGACGGTTTTACGAAATATAAAGATTTCATTTCGACGTTCGCTTTGATGCCTCGATGCTGTACAATGTACAGTATACGCCGTGTGCCATCAGTACGTCGATGCATTACGATCCTAACCGAATGCTGACACATGCCACTGTCCCGCGTCATCGCGTATCGCGTTCGTCGAAATCGATCTCATTCGGTGACAATGCATTATACTCGCTGATCGAGCCGCAAACGGCGAACTGGGTAATTCCGTTATTGTTTAGAAGTCTGGGTTTTGTCAAACTTGTCAAACTAGCATCGCAGTTGATTACCGCGACTACGGGTAACCGCTGCCATTAGCAAGCCTTCCTCGCATGAGGGCGCCTTCTGTGGAGGCAGACTTTTCGCCAAACTTAATTATCGTCGACTCGTCGCTGGATTGATCGGCTCTCTCCGCTTCTCTCCTCACTCGCCTTACCACCTCTCCCGGGAACGGGGCTAATGGGAATTTAGCGAAATTATATTAACCTTCGTACGACACGAGGCATTAAGCCGCTCGCCGTACGAAACGGCGATCGCGAACATTCTAATTGGCTAGATAATAGTTTACTGATTACCGTAAATGGATTAGCGCGGGCGCAGTCGGGCGCGGGATAATCGGGAGTGCGGCAAGCATGCGATTAAAATAAATTAAACGTGCATGGGGCATTCGTTGCGAAGTTATAATGCATTAGGTAGGAGCCGTTTGTGAGCTGCCTCGCGCGATGAATTGTTCTGCGGAGCAACACGATTAACATGGAGGACCGTGTAAACCGCGGAATATCGCGTTGCCGGCGCGAACCTAATTATACGTTCCTTTCAAAAAAGCGAATCTCGTCAGCGAATCAACGCGCTCGGCTCGCGGACCGATTCGTCGCTATCGCTCCTCGACGGACGATTGACTGATTAAAGCTTAATTGGATTTTGATTCGACTAATTACACGAGACTAAGCGTTATCGTTTGCGAGAGGCATCCTGAGCTCACTCCGAAGAGCTCGTCTTCTGTCGCTCTTAGTTTCATCATCGATAAACGAAACTTTGTTAATTAGGAGGAAGCCGTCGGTAATGCCAGTAACTAATTGGCACCCTGGGCATAAGCCGGACGCGAAGCAGTTGCCCGGGTTAAACTCAGGTGGGTTGCTACGGGAGAGTGGGGAGCCTAACTCTGCGCAGAACGAGATATAATAATCGAAGTGCGCTCGATCGGCCGGAATCCGACGTGCTCGCGACCGCGCGAAAAACAAGCTGCGTTTCGAAACAGGAATACGCTAACCGATGCTAGGAACAAGGGGCAGATTCGGGGAAATTTCGCAAATGCCCCCGTACGACGTGATAAAAGGACGACGTGTTAACGCAGAAGTCATAAAAAACGACGCTGCGGAGCGAAAGCTTACGAGACCAAAGGGGATGCTTTAACGGCGTCATAAATTCCGCCGGTCATCTTCCGCCTCGGAGACCCGGATAAGCGTCCCTGTAAAACACGGATGAAGCGAGATCGCACTCCGTACAATTAACCCTTTAGCCCAATCGCCTCTCGTCCTCGCGCGTCGCACCCTCTCAGGACTCTCCGTCGGCCGAGTCCGAGAATTCGTCCGCGATCGAACGTTCGACGCCTGCCGGCCCTTCTTCCGACCGCCCTCCATCTTCCCCGTCCGTCAAATTCGGAAGCCAGGATAATCCGGCCCCGAAGACGGCCATTTCTCCGCACCGCCTTCCGGGCCGACGGAATTGAAATTACGCTGATACCGCGGTCCACGTTATCAAGATTTAAACAAATCCGCGGCTCAAGTGACTGATCGCTCGCAACAGGTGGGGCCATGTTCTCTAGGCAGGTGGAGCAGCGGGGCTGAGCCAGAAGCTTTGGCTCGGGTTAGCGTGCCAAGAACCGCCCCTTTCGGCCGCAACCTCAAACTCTCGTCGAGCAAGCCGATATTGTAATTGCCAGTGCTACCCAAGTGGCCTAAGATTGATGAGGTGGAAGGCGAGTTAGTCGGAGCGTGGCAAATGCGAGCTGGCGGTGATCCCGAAACCGGAAGGCGTACTCCCGCGTCTCTGCTTAAACCGTTTGTCATCCGGCCTGGCACCCAGGCATCTCGTAATTTCGCGTCCTTCCTCTCGCTCTCTTTCATCCCCTCATTCCATTCCACTTCTCTCTCTCTCTCTCTCTCTTACTCGCCATCCGCCTTTTTCCTCTCCCGAGATCCTGACAAATCGCCCGATGATACCACGCCCGACGCGTTTCGGAATTATTGCGCACGAAATTGAAAACGTCAGCCGCGTTCGGACAGACAGAACCTGCTTACGGTTGCGCGCTCGCGCCAGAGTACATACCCCGAGCAATTATCGACGGGGCGTAGCGGATCAGAAACAATTGCCCTCCTTCGCTACGTTCGTTACTGACGAGTACACAAAGCGACGTCCACTTAATCGGCACCAACCGCTTCCTCTCGCCTCCGCTCAAAGAGTCGTTTCGGGACGGTCGGCGAAGTGCATTATTAAGAACTATCCGGAAATTTCTCGCGCCGGGGAGAAAGTTGGTCGACTCTAGCAATTCCGCGGGATAGTCGACGATCCAACAAACAACTCTTTCCGCCGGCCTCTGCCGTCGCCTCTTCGCCGCCGCTTTCCTCACTCGTTATCTTCCACGCTCGATTGGACAGGGCGTTTATTGTTTCAAGCGAGAGTGGGGTTAAGAAAGACGGCGGAGGGGCGAGGGGTAGAAAAGGGTGGATGGAGGAGGGAAGGACGGAATAAAAGAGTGGAAAGAGGGAGCGCGCCCCAGGAGCAAAATGTTTTCCCGGTCGTCTCGCGCGTCGTCTGGCCGCTTAAGTACAAACAACCTTTGGAAGTCCGCGGTCCGAAGTTAGGTATACGACTGCCGCGGCAGGAAGTGATTTGGAGAGTCGCCAGAGAGCATCTAGGCCGCACTGAATCATCCCGATTCCTTCTTCGTCCTCCGTCCTCGCCCTCTGCCCCGTGCTCCTTGCTTCCGCGCCGCGAATGCAAACGCAGACGTCACGGAAGTCCGATAAAGAAGTTGCAAATCACGGAAGAGCGGAGGTGTGCGCTTCGGCGAAGCCGACTTATTTTCGCGGGACGCCGGTGTTAGCGTTCCCTTTTCAACTACGTCTCCTGTTCCGGGTGTGTAATTAAGTTGTAGAGAGAGAGAGAGAGAGAGAGGCGGGCCAGGACTTCTTTTTTTTTTTGTTTGCAAATTGCACCGCCGTAATGTTCGCTGGTCTCTTTTGAGACGGAAATGGAATTATGCGACGCGGACGTGATAATGACAAAAATGAGCACTTCACGCTGGAGAGCGAAGGATAATTAACGCTCGCAGTGAGGGAGCGAAAAAAATCAGAGTCTCCGCGTGTGGGAATTCGGAAAGGGTGGCCTGTTTCGTACGTCTGTTACCGAGCGCACGCGAACGATCGGGACGTTATCTGCGCCCTCGAACGACGCGAATCGGGTCACTGCCATAATCGTACAGTTAGAGTTTCATGACTACTCTCGACAGTCTTCGGGAAAGCAGGGGAGCGATAAAAAAGTTGCACGTCACAGCGGCGCGGCGGAGTGGGCGACTTTCGCGTAACGATGACTTTGCTCGCGGCCGTTATCTCGGGCACGGCGAGCGCCTCGAGTTATCGGGCCCCGGCTCGTTTTACGCGCTCTTAGTCCGCCAACGCGGAAGAGATCCGCGGCAACCGGCAGCGCGCCGATATGCATTTAATGCCGCCGACGAGTCGTCGAACCGGCTCGCGGAACGACTTCATCCCGGGAATATTCGCGATCGGTCAAAAATGAGACGCGTCCGCGCGATCCGAACGCTCGAACGAAGAAGATTACCATCGTAATCTTGAGGTTCGCGTTTTACGGCTCTCCTCGACTTATCCGCGCCCCAGAGCCGCGCGCGGTCCGCATACTTTCGGGACATTACGAAAGTGCGATAAAATAGAAGTTGCATATAACCGACACCGCGTCGGAGTTCGACGGCGAGGAATGATTTCTTTCTTTCGTCGCGCTACGCCCAGCAGACTAGCAGAGTGGCCCTCGCGCGACTGCCGATTCTTCGAAGCCGCCGCGGCGGAACTTCGAATTCTCCCACCGCGCGTCACATCGGATTTACGGCTCTCCGCGAATTTTATGCCACCTCGCCGAATCGAACGGCGAATCGTTCGTGGATTCGACGAATTTTTCGCCGTTTCCCCCGAATCCCAAATGAATATCTTCGTCGCAGAGGGCGGACCGACCATCGCGGTACAAACGGCAAATCGAGCGATTCTACTTGGAAAACTGAATCGAGGATTGTAGGATACAAGTTTCGTTCTTTTTTTCGTAGAACGCTTCGCTCGCCAAAACGCATCGCCGAAAACGGCACGGGCAGCAAGCACGATAAATCTGTTATTTCGTCGCATGAATATAAAATGCAAACTAAATACGTATGCGCGTACCATTTATTTCCCCGCATTATACCCGTCAAAGCGAAAGCACTCTTTTCGATACCAGAAATTTCTCTAAAAAATGTCGCTTTCCGCTGGGACAGAAAGAATCTTCGACTCGCTTCGTCTCGTCGCAAACAGCCTAGCTCCGCGCATGCGCCGATCGCGCACGGAATATTCCTCCGCCGACGAAAAAAACACACCAAAACAAAAAAAAGAGAACCCCCCGGCGTCGATAAACCGCGACAGATTCGTTCAATTAAATGGAGCAGCGCGAACAAATTGGCGACAGCTTTTCCGGTCGGTGCGATGAAAGGCGAAAAAGGAGGTCCGTAAATAAACTCGCCGGCTTATCGGGCGCGGTATTGTGGGTCGGGGACCCTGCAAATATTTGATAGCGCCTCTTTCCTCCGCGAAACAGAGAGGCTGGTGGAAGGGGTACGTCCTCCAACTCCTCCTTCCGACTCTCCTTCTGGCATCGTCATCCTCTTCTCCGCTCTCTCTCTCTCTGTCTCTCTCCTTTCGGCCCCGTCATTCCCCATTTCGAGCTCTAAATTCCTCGGTCGCCCGACATTGCCTCTCTCCTCTCCTCTCTCACTACTTTCCAGCGGAAAAACAACAGCCAGGACCGCCGTCGACGACGAGAGTCAGCGCGGCGTTTCGGTCCCCGGGAAAACTCCCGAGCAAGGCGCTTCTGATAAAGTTTCGTTTCGAGAAAAGGGGCAGGGGAGGGGGAGAAAAAAGGCAGACTGCTTTCGATAGACGGCGGAACGTCGGCCGCGCGCGCGCGCGCGCGTAAGAATCTACCGTCTCCGCATTGTTATCTCGACCCTGTTGCCGGCGTCATTTGATCGCCCTGGGAAAAGGAGGAGGCCGAGATAAAGAGCGTCTTTGCTTCATGGATTATCTTCATCGGGGAGAATCGTCTGATCCGCTGAAATTGTCGTTCCGAGGTAGAAGCCAGTGCATTCGTGTCAGCGCGCTCTCGCGGCGGTGGCGGGCGGGGTGTGAGCGGCTTGCGTCTAGTCGCGCGGCGTTAGATACGCGGCCATTTGCATAATTTGACGCTGTCGCGACGTAGCAGCGGCGGGACGGGCTGAAGAATTCACGCGCCGCCGTATCGCGGCCAAGGGAACGTTACGTGCACCGCGCCAAACGGACTTAACGCGCAGCGTGAAATCTTCCGATCGCCGAATCCTGCGTGCAGCGTTCTCGAACACATTTGTTCCTCGTCGAGAGTCCGACCGCGTCCAATCGCGGAATTAACGATCACGTCGCTTAAAGCGTTTTACGCGACACGCACGAGGGTGTAATCTTTTGTCTTTGTAAACTCTTTATATCGCCAGTAAAGCGCCTCGACGTCCTTCGTCCGTAACAGCGGGTTAATCTACCAGTTTTCCTTTTACGAGCGCGCCCCGTAGTACCCATCTCGTTGCGGCCGATTCGAGCCGGAAAGTTTCCGGCGGAACGGAGAAGAAGCGAGCCGCAAGCGGAGCAAGACGGACAGCAACGATACGTCCCGGCAACGGCGTCGCGGGCCGAATACATTAGCGGAGCGGAGTCGTTTGACTATTGACTACCGGCGTCGTTGACGTCCGCGGCTGAATTTTTCAGCGGCCGCCGCTGAAACATTAAACGACTGGCGCAATAAAAAGCACAGGCACTCGGGAGCACTGGCGAGAACTACCGGGGCAGAACGGGCCCGCGTAGTTTAATAGAGTCCGTAGCTTCGGTAACAGCGCGCGCTAAGTGCCGCTGTAAATGGCGGCGTTAGTGCCTATTTGCACTGACAAATTAGAGTGTCCGCGGCCTGCCGGGAATAAAGTGAAACGGCGATATACGGCGCGCGGATAATAAGGCGACTATGAAGCACAGATACCCGCCGCAATTCCGCTCGCAGCTTTTCTTTCCTCTTTTTTTTCTTTTTTTCTCTTTCTTTCTCAGCGAGACTCGGCTCCGGTCCGATGGTCAGCGCCGCGAACCCTTGGACAAACAGACGGGAAGACGTCTGCGCAGTCACCCGGCTCGCGAGTACGGTGCATACTTAATTTTACGTCCGTACGTACGGTCGCCGGCGAGTGGGGAGGGCGCGGGAGCAGGAGCCCAAAGCCGGGGCGAGGAAAGGAGGTGAAAATAAACGGGAAACGAGCGCACACCGACGGAGAAGTGCAGACGAGCTGGAATTTTTACCGAATAAGAGTCCCTTCGAAAACGCGCTTGGTCCCTGCAGGCCGTTTTCAGCGCCGGGTTAATTATACCACCCCCGCGTGAGAACGGATGAGACGAGGGAGGGGGGTAGCGGTCGGCTCTAGTAGTCGGGCGGAGGGTGGGGAAAAAAGAATTGAGAGAACGGGTGAGGACCGGCCCCGGCCAGCACACATTAAACGTGAATTAAACGCCGAGATTTCCGTTTCGCCGCGGCCGCGGAGAGGGGACCGCGACAACGACCGAGTCCGCACTTTTTGTCGGCCGTACGTATATCCTCGGCCGGTGTCAATTAGAGGCTGGCAACATTTGTACAGTTTTCGACCGGCGCGCGGTTCGACGGAGAATTTTTTTGCACGCGACAACGATCACTCCTGTAACGACCGAAAAAGTCTGCCGACGCACAGACTTCGACTGTCCGAACGTGCGAAGTTTGCACTGAATAAAATATCGCAGCCTTCTTCGCGCGTCGACTTTCGCTCGAAAAACGCATTTTACGGCGTATCGCTTGCGAGAGCCGAATAAAACGCCTCGTTCGAGTGTTCGGCGGTTAGACGAAAATCGTTCCGGAGGCAGAGAAAGAAATGAATAGACCTCTCGATCCGCACACGCCGCTCTCAGATTCGAGGGGTCCAGGCGCGGATCAATCATGCGCGCGGAACGGCAACAGCGGCCCGTGAGCTAATTGCCGAAAGTGTTTGATCTCACATCCAGCGAGAAGCTCGTGAATTAATGCTCCTTTGAGCGAGAATTCGCTTTCGCTCTTACCCTCGCAAGCCGACCCCAACAGAGTAGCGGCGAAACCTTGCCTCCGTTATAGACTGTTGCCTCTCTGGCTGAACTGAAACGAGGAAGAGAGGGGGGTGGGAAAGAGGGATAGAGGCAGGTAGGGCAGCATTTAACTTTAATTGCGTTTCTCTCTGCGAATCCTTAGGAAAGTCTCTCTGCCTCGGTGTCGCGGGCCGAACCACTCGTCGTCGCTTATGCAACAATATCATCCCTGCCTTCGCACTTCCACCCTCCGACTCTCTCTGCGGCCTTGCGTAATATCCGCGAAATGAGATTTCTTTGCCGTCACGCCGCTCGCGACGAGTTCATCATCATCGTCGTCATCATCATCATCATCGTCGGCCGCGAGCCGCTTCCTAACGTAACGAGATCGGTATTTTGATAAACGAGACGAAGTGACAATTAGCCAGAAAACTTCACCTCTACCCGCGGCTAGTCGCGGCTGGAAGGAAAATGGCCGGTGACGCGAGCTGGCTGCGTCTATTATGACAGCCGCAAGTTTCCTGCCGTTCGCCCGGCGACGGAACGAAAACGATGTCGGACTCGGGGCATATTTCGAAACAATCATGCTGTTTTCGGGGGTCGCGTAAGTGCCACCGGATATCGAGGAGATGCCGACAGTGGGGTGAGTCGGTATTCGGCTAGGGGAGAAGGAAGAGAAGACGGAGGAAGAAGAAGAAGACAGGGAGGGCGGAGTCCTGGGATAAAATAATTGAGGGCAACGGTGAAACAAGGGCTCGTCGGGCTCGAGACTTCGCTCCGACTGCCTTTTGCCTTCGTTCAATCAAAACTCCCGCCTTAAAGGAAAGACGAGACCGGAAGCCTGAAACCGTGCGCCTCGTAATGAGGAAAGCTCTGGCTCGTTCCGCCGTTGTTCTCCTCGCTTAAATAGGGTCGGCCGCTGTCTCGGAAAACTGCTGGAATGGGACAGGGGGATGGCGGGAGGAGAGAGAAAAAGCCGGGAGAGGCTGGGATGAGGGCGCGGGATAAGAAACGGGCTGGCGCTGGGAGTAAGAGACGCAACAGGGACATGTTAAGCGCGCGTGGAAGGTTAATGACTCTCTTTCTTGGTTCGCATCATGAATGGGAGGAAAACGAATTTCGAGATGTTTGCCCGGGCGACGTGCGTCATCGAACTCTCCCGACTCGCATTTCGTCCGACGTCATCCGGCGAGGTCTGCAATAATCGAAGAAAATCGAGGAACAAGCCGCCGAGAGTAACTCTTTCCCTCGTAAAGCACGGAGCGGGATAGGTCAACTGTCTTCTCTTTCGAGGAACAAACAGAGTCTGCAGGTAGGACCAGCAGCAGCGACTGGACTTTAACTTCCCCCTCCCCCGTAGGAAACGGCGTATGTACACAGACAGAACTCCGCTTGCGCCAGACGTACGTACTCGCGCAGCGATGTACGCGCGGACACACACACACACACACAGGTAGACGCGCGTGGGTGCAGCGGTTCGCGGGCTCGTGCACGTAACGTTTCGTAATGAGTCTAACCTCTGAGGGCTGTAAAAAGGAAGGAGCTGACGCGCGCGGTACTTTTTGCCCGCACCTACAAGGACAGGCGTTACTTCTCTGTGTTGAACGCGCGCTCGTGTACGTGGGGCCGTTCTGGGCGTGTGCGCGCGTCTCTACGTGGGCCACGCACATAGAAATGTCGGGCGGTAGCAGGCAGTAAGTGCGGTCTGTGATTCCGTAGCGAGTAAGTGCGCCGGGCGAGCTGAAAGGAAGACTAAAAGGAAACATACCATTTTTGTTGCGAAAAACAGTAAACCCGCTCTCTATTACGTTACCCGCCCACCTCGCCTTTCTTTGGCAGTAAGAAAGTTCGTCCTTTCAGCGCTAAATTCGACCACCCCCTCCCTACTCTCTACCTCCTTCTCGTCCGCAGCCGTCATTACTCGCCGACGATTTTTTCGCCTCCCTCTGATTTCTTCTCGTCAGTCGCCGACTCTCTCTCTCTCTCTCTCGCTCTCTTCCCTTATTCGAAATAATTGGAGTCACCGCAGAGTCATCGGCGCGCGGACGACGGAAAAGTGTCGCGACAAAGGAAGCCGAGGAAGAGAAAAGTGGGACGGTACGTCTCAGTTCCGGAAATGCCTTCCTTTCAGCCGCCAGATTCGCATCCGAAGATACACAAATTGAATTTGAAGCGGCGTGGGACGAGGCGACGCGAGCCGGGGGGAAGGTGAGAGAGACAGTGGCGGACGGGCGCGGGGGTGGGCGGGAAAGGAGGAGATCGGGTAGAAAGTGGCGGCCGAAAAAGCAGCGGAGTGGCAGGCGTCGTTCGCGCGGGCGTTCTCGAAATTTTCGACGAAAGCGAATTTTCGCGCTTTCACCGTAATTTCCCCGACGCGGCTCCCACGTGAAAATCGCATCAGGCCGGGGCGCGGCGAGGGGTTGGGGCGGGCGCCGTATCGCTTCGCTTTCCGCCGCTCCGCGAATCCGAACTAATATATTTCCGAAGCAACTCGATTGCATCGTGGCGAGAGAGCGAGAGGGGGGAAAGAGGGAAATGTGCGAGATGGAGCTAGGGATAGATAGACGGATAAAGAGAACGGGCGAGAGAAGAGAGTGTGTGAGACGGTGAAAGAGAGCGAGAGTGAGAGAGAGAGAGAGATACGGGTGTACGGAGAGGGCGCATTGTGCCGCAGGCGTCGGTGGCTCGGTACCACCATGAAGGGATGGTGGGTACCTGCTATCCGCCCTACGTCTCATCCTATTTGTTTCTGCTTGCCGGTACGACGCGCCCTCGAGCGCTCAGAGAGAATGGGAGGGATGGAAAAGGGGAGGTTTGTCAATATTCATTATGTTTGCGCCGAAAAAGGAGAGGGCCGCCGCGCCGGTGGGACAAAGAGAACGGACGAATGAGATAGAGACACGGAGTGAGAGAGAGAGAGAGAAGGAGAGAGAACGAGCGCGGCAAAAAGGAACGACGCGAAGGGGGGAGAGAGCGGAGAATGGGAAGAAAGCCGGGAGAATGAGCGCGTAGGTGCGGTACGATCGCGAAAGCGGTCGGGTTGTACGAGACATGAAAGAATTTACAGTTTTGCACCGAAGTAACGCAGAGCGGCAAAAAAGGGCCTCGAAAAAAGAGAAAGAGAGAAAAAACAAATAGTCAGTCCCTGCGCTGCGGCCAATGTACTCGCGCTGCGGAATTAATTCCCCTGAAAGGGCCCTTTGTTGCTTCGATATTCTCTGCAAGATTTCAGCCCACCGTCCCTTCGAATCATATCCAGGAACGCGCCCGCGCTTTACGTAAAACAAACGAGCCAAAAAGGAGGGAAAAATCGGCGCCACTCGGCCAGTGGTGAGGGAAGCGAAGTGAAGGGTGGGAGGGGCGGTAGGAGGAAGGGGGGGGGGGAGAGAAAAAATGAAATTGTGCATTCCATTCGACGTCGGCGCACGTCGGTTTTAATTTCATGTCAAAGGCAGTCTTTTCTTCTGCTCCTCCTGTGTTCCACCCACTTCTCGCCCCCTCCCCCTTCCCTTACCACCCCTTTCCCAATCGTCCTGCCTCGCGCACACGATGGACGCACAATGGAAGCAGTTACGTGTGCGCGTACCATCTGCCCGGAACCCGTGAGAATATTAAATCGGCATAGTCGTCTCCGTGTCAATACGAGCGTGCCGCGGCGGAATTTTATTTAAACGCCGATCCGTCGCGTCCCGCTAATGGTCCCCTTTATTATTGCTAAAGCCAGAGCGTGCGGGGCGCGCGCGTGTGTGTGCAGTAAGGGAAATACGGTATCCGCCAAATATTTGACGCCCGGCGCACCTGCTGGCTGGCCGGCCGAAATGCAGCGTAGCGCTGTACGCGAGCGTAATTTAATTTGATATTCCCCTTTGTTAATTTGATCGTCGCGCAGAGGGAAACGCAGCCGAGGAGAGAGGGTGGTGGAGGGGGGCGTTGGGGGGGGGGGGGAGAGCGAAAGAGAAACGGACAGAGGGCGGACGAACGCGCGGAAAGAGAAAAGAGAAAAATACTTCAGATTCCCCGCTGAATAGACACCCTGAGCGACGTCCCCTGTTCCCGCCCACCCTTTTCCACGTTACCCGATCCATCGACCGCTCGCGCCCCGAACGCATCATCCTTTCGTGCAGGGATTCGCCCTCGGCCAATGCGAACTCTCGCCAGGCCAGGCCATCGCAACGTTTTCCCGCTGAAACGCTGACATATCGCTGACGTTCCACTGCATTCGACGGTCTGCCCTCTCTCTCTCTCTCTCGCTCTCTCTATCTGTGTTTGCGAACGGCGGGCCGGCTTGGAAAGTTCAAACTTCCGAAAAAGCCTAAGCCGACTGACGTCCGCATTACGTCCTTTGACAGCGACCAATCGATCCTCCCGAAGCTCTATTCGCAGCAACGCCTATAATCGACGTATCCATTCGAATATTTCGCCGTTCACGTCGCGCATGAATTCCACGACAATCGAGCGTCCGCTCGCGAAGACACGGAGTACGAGCGAAGCAGTTCGCAGAGAGCATCATAGACCGTGCGCAAGGATCCGCGAGGCGCAGGCCGGAGGGCGCAGAGTCAGTATGCGGTCGTAACGAAGCTGTCGACATGATGGATGAGGAGGAGGGTAGCGCGACGATGGTTTCTGAAGGGAGGAGAGTCGGAGGCGAGCGGGTAGCAGGCCATCGTCCAGCGCGATACAAGGGATGCTATCGCTATCGGACCCGCACACCCTGTCTGTCATCAGCACGCCTCACCACCTCAAACACACTCGGGCCACCCGCTGCACGCATGATGGAATATGCTGTATTATATAATTATCCCCATAGATGGTATCTCCGTCGGCGCTACGCGTAATTAGAAACTGTCGAGCGCGCCTGGTCAGGAACAATTTCGCCCCGCGGAACGTTAATTCGGTAAAAGAACACGTGGACATGGTCGATACGATCGGCGGACCTCTCTCTCTCTCTCTCTCTCTTCTCTGTCCTTCTTTCTCTATGCGTATCGTTTACCCTCGCGCCTCGCCCGACTGGCCGCCACTTACCCGCGCACGTTTCCTTCCACGAGACCGCGAGAGATGTTGCGGATTAGACGGCTACGTTGAAGAATTGCTGCCCGTAATTACGAGGCGCTCGTTGCATGAATAAGCCTCTGAGATAGCGCAGCGGCGTGGCGGCCATTTTTCTTCCGCCGGCGTTTTCTATGCGCTCGCGGCCTCGCGGCCGATTATTGGTGCGGCTCGATTAATTTCGGAAACAAGAAGCAGTCAGGATGATATATGAAGGGGCGTGTGAAATTTATAACGAGTGATTCTTGAAAGGTAGCGCGCGTTTCCTGGTACTCCCGCGAAGTAGAATCATCACGGCCATTTTTCGCTCCGCGCGCTTCTTTCGCGTCTCGACGCAAGACGGTTATTTTATGTAATTACTGGCAAAATGCTTCCGATTCGATTGACTTCCGAACGAAGGGCAGTGGGCAGGAGGTGTGAAAGGGCCTAACGAACGGCCGACATCCGATCTTGAGGGGACCGCGCGGTCCTCCAACGAAGCGTGTCCTCTTCTTACACCCCCTCCCCTTCAAACGAATTTTTTCCCTCCTTGCCCAGAGTCGCACCCCTCTTAGCCCCGTGCCTTTCGAAGGGGCGCGGAGGTGAAGGGGCCAAGAACCCGGGAGGCGTCGATGGCATACCAATGTCCGCGGGAATTTATTGTACGTTCCACGGAAAAGAAGAAGGGCCCTCGGCGAAAGTACAAAGGGGAAGAAAGCCGGGCGCCGCGCCCGGGCCGACGATGAGGGATGGTCGCGAATATGTATCCGACGTGGGAAATTTTTCGAGGGAACTTCCCGGCATTTTATATTGGATCTTGTAAATTTCAACTTTTCATTCCTCGTTATTATATGATCGTGGCCATGAATTTATCCCGCGGCCCCCGCGCTCCGTGAGAGGAATCGGGCGAGAAAGACAATTCTCACGTACCCGGGTGCGCATGATAAAAATGCGAACGATCGCGGTAAAGCCAGCGTAAAAACGAGCCGGCGAGCTTACGCCTGGCGAGAACGTAATCTTTCGCGCGGCACGAGAAGGCTGCAGGCCGCTAAGTATAGACACTCGCCTGTACGCGCGTCCCGCGACACGCTTTCTCGCTGAGAGCGTCCTGCAGAAAGAGCGGGAGGCAATAATCGCGAGGGCGGGCGCGAGATCGGCCACTTTAAAATCATCGCTCGCCCGCTGAAAATTCCGAGCAGGTACGGAATTTCGGCACATTTCCTTGACAAGTATGCATTCGCGTTCGGGACTGTACCTGGGCGTCGATGGATCGAGGGGTGGAGAGGACTGGGTGGAAGACGACGGGATTTTGGTATTCCGCGGGTGCACGACGCTCACTTTTCGTCCTGGACGCCTTCCCCGCGCGACGCCCCCGCACGACGAACGAGAATGACATGAAGAATCGTCTTATTCGAGCGAGAGAACACGAAGACGAGGAAACTTCTTCTCACGCGTTCCTGAGCGACAATAAGGGTCTTTGCCGGCTCTCGCATCAGTTTCTATTTAGTTACGCTTCTCTCTCTCTCTCTCTCTCTCTCTTCTTCTTCTCACTTCTACTGCTCGCGACATTCGTCTCTTTCTCGCCTACCCCCTTATGCCGCTACGTCGTCGTTCCCGTCTCATCGTCTCTTTCCGCTGCAAAGACGTGTCGAGGTAAGAGGAACCAGGGGGACTGGAGGCGCGACACGAGATGCTTTGCAAAAGTTTTCCGACGAAAGCTGCTCGCTTCCAACAATTCCTAAGGGGGAACATCCTTCCTGAGAAATGATTGCGCTAAACTTCGACGCCTTAGGTGGAAATAATTACACCCACGTAGACATCGGGCTCTCGTGTATTGATCGGCGTCGTAACTGAAAAGAGAGAGACTGGATGTATGTGTGTCTGTGAGAGAGAGAGAGAGAAAGAGAAGGATGAAACGAGAGTGAGGCCGTGGGTCGCGACACTTGATCATTGAGTTTCAAGTGTTGCGCGCAACGAATATGATTTACACGGAAATGCAGAATCATTTCGAACGCTCGCCTACCGAGCCGTGCTCGCGTGTAATTTCCAATGCGTCATTAGGAAATAATTACATGCAGAAAGCGATTTTGCCATTACGGGGGCTCGTTGTGATTTGCGTTAATTTGCTTTCACTGATGAGGCCCTTTGTTACTTATTCCGGCCGTGTACGTGTGCGCGCGTCAAACATTGCCACAAAATCATTTCACCTTGATTAACGAAATTAATCACGATTTTCACGATTTCGCTGTTATCTAACAGTCGTCACTCCGCCCGATCACAATCAACAGCCCCGAAGATCAAGAACCTTGACACTAGCCACGCAAGTCGCCGTCGAGCACAGAGTGCACGCAACATAGAGGCCCAACCCGCAAATAAAAGACGCCGCGAAATTTAAGGCCAACTCTCTCGGAATCACCCCGGGCACAGCAGAAAAACGCCGAAGGTGCTTCGTCTTCGCAGCCGCCCTCCTAAAAATTTCCGAAGCGACCGCTTTTTTCCCCGCGAGCGTAGCGCGTGCGTGACGGCGTTCCATCGATTGTCTCCTCGCGCGCATAAATTGCAAGAATTACGTGCGGGCGCGCGTCTGCTTCCTTAACTCATCCATCCCCTCCCCCCCCCCCCCTCCCCCTCCCAGCGCGACTGGCGCGTTTTTTTACACGCTAAGCATGTCCTGTCAGCGAAAGCATTTTATGGCCGACATTACCTGCACCGCATACACGTCTCGAATCGCATCAGGGTCGCATCCGGCGGTCTCTGTATTCTCTTAACACGGGCCCAATGTGCATCGCGCGCGGTTTACGTTCACTCATAAAAAGTCGCCGGCACGCTTTACGTCCTTCTGTAAGTCGCGCATGTACCTTAACCGACGCCGAAACGTCCCGATAAACCTACCCTGCTTTCGGCCCGCCCCCCCTCCCCCCGGATTGCATGAAATTTTCATGCCCGTCAAGATGCAACCTACGGCCGATCGACTTTCTCGCGCGCGCCTCCCGGACTTATCGAAGTAGCTTCTCGTTCCGGATTCCGGAATAATCTCGCCCGTATAATTTCGCCGATAACGCGTCGACCGCGTTCTAACGTAAACGCGGTGCAGAATGAGGGATAACCAGGTGCTCGCTTTAAAGGACGCGCAATAATTATGCGTGACCGTCCGACTGTGTTTCGATCCGACCGAGAGTGAGCGCGCGTATGAATTAACCTTGTGTCGCCATGGGTGGAACACGGCCGAGAAGCGATCTGAAGATATCTGGCTTTGATTGGCAAGTTTTAATTTGACGCCACTCGGCATTCCGTGCGTCCGATCTCTTTCACTGCGACTCTCTCTCTCTCCCTCTCCCCTCTTTTGTACCTCTCCTCGCATCACCATAGCTCGCTCCGCGCTCTGGCCGTCGCTCTCATCCCAACTCGGCACTCGTCAATTTAATCAATGTACGCAAATTACGGCGGTTGTCGAAGCGTGGGTAACTAACGCGTCGCGATTACAATGTGCGACCTCGCTCGCACGCAAGGCAGAGCACAGAGGGCAGGCGGCAGGAAGAGGGGTGGGTGAAGGGGGGAGGGGGCGGATAAAGGGGGCTCGAAACACGAAAAGCAGGCAACAGCGGCGTTGACGGCGCCGGATAGTAACGGCGCCAGCAGCACAGCTTCTGACTGGTCCTCTCACGAGCCTGCATTCGCAGGACTTGCCCGACGATGCAGCGAGGAACCAGGAGGGCCAGGTCAGCCGGGATGAGTCCCTGTTACACGCGTGTTTACAATGGCTCAGCCGCTCATGCGATTCATATCCCTGCCCGTGCTAACTCTCCCTGTTAGCAGCTCCTTCTCCCTCCCACCAACACATCATCTCTCTGACGTTCCCTTATACACGTACCGGAAGCGCGCACCCAGACGCACGGCATAAATACACGGACAGTCTTTCCGATTATCTCTCTCTCCCACACACGTGCGCGCCTCTCCCTCTCAAGTTCCCGTCACAACCCCCTTTCAACCCCCTTTCAACCCCTTCCGACTCTCCCGTCTCCTCTTTCGCCCTCTGTCTGCTTCAATCCAGTTCGGCTCTGATCTGGCGAAAGTAATTAAACCTATCTCGCGAGCCTAAGCCTAATTAATGTGTACCGACGTGCCGTTAGAGAGCCGTCCGGAGCTGACGGTTTACGCGCGCGCTCACCAGCGCCATGGCCCGACAATGCATCCGCCGACGGCGGCGGGAATCAAAGGTAGTGGATCTCGTTTATTACGTGCCAGCGCCTTGAACGGAGGAATTGATTTGATCGGCCTCGGTCTACGGCCGACGGATTAAGGCAGCGTCGACAAAGTGGAGTGCGTCATTCGGCAAATTAGAGGGGCTATTATAGCGACACTGCACTGTCGCTCGTAAATTGAGCCTCCTCAATGGACTCGCCGATTCTCTTTGCGCAACTGTCGACACTTGGCCGGTGGCAGAGGTGTTCATACGTCTTGAAACGTTTGCCTGGGATCAATGTTTCGAAGGTGTCTTGGTAGGATGTAATGTGTCGTGGTGCTGTATTTTTAGCGAAGGTGCAGGAATTTCTGCTTCAACGCTGCCGGTCAATAAAGTGTTAACTCGAGGCTGAGCGTTCCCGGGGTAAAGGTAGTTTGTAACAAAATTTGCGCGCTGAAAAAGGGGAGAAAAATATAGTCAGAATTTAGGTTAATTCTGAAATTAAAGTCGGTTCTCATTTCGAGGGAACTATTAACTCAAGATTATTCGAAGAATTTGTAACGCCGCTCAGTACGAATTATTCCGCATAAAAGGTATATCGCGATCGGAATTCCTTTCTGTGCCGAAGGATTCCGTCTGAGAGATAGATACCGAGGGAACGAAGCTACAATTTAGAATGATGGAAAAATTAAAATCCCCCGTCGCATGCACGAGACAATTATACCGAAATTGTTTGAAGGCCATCCTCCGATCATATTCCATTCAGAAACGCAACTAAACAGACGACCCAAATCAAAATATTAACATAAAACACAAATCGGCTCGCAGTCAGCTTAATTCTAGCCGAAAATATACAAGAGGCCACCAGGCTCTCGAATAAAAGACGTCTCGCGCCACAGAAGTCCTTGCGTGTGAAGAACCAAACAGAGCTCGCGCGCGCGCGACGTAGACAGAGTCGCGATCGAGGTTAATAATGGAGCCTTCTTGAGCGTGTACACAATGGAGGCTCCACCTTCAGTTCGTCGCATTTGATCCCGGTGACGAAAGGGGCCGCGCGAGGGTCGTGAGAAAAGGTGGAAGCGAAAGCCGAAGGTGCCTGGCGGGCTGAGGACGCGCAGGGGAGGAACGGGTGTCTCCAAGGTGACAATTCTCCCACACGCAAGCCCGCGCGCCCCCTGGGCCGACATTAATTATGATATTTAATCCCGTGGGTACCAGCACAGCATCCATTGTTCGCGCGACGCAGGGGTACAGGCGGCGAAGTAGGGCGGTTAGAAGCTCCATTTTTTTCAAGACATTCAACATCTCTCTCTCTCTCTTTGTCTCTCTCTCTCTCTTTCTCTCTCCTTTCCGCGAATTTCATCTCACGAATCACGACGACCCGCGCGCGCCGGATATTGTTCTCTCGGCCGAAGAAATGATCCCGGGGTCCCGAATGGCATGCGCCGTCTGCCAAAGGCGAGCGCCGGTCGAGCGAACGTAATCTTCCTTGCCTCGGTCCCGAGGAATCACGGGAGCGCCCGCGGAAGCTGTAAGGGCCGAGGGAATATTCTGCCTACGACGCATTGATACGTCCGCCCGACGGAATATACCGGCTGCCTCGGCCGTTCCGAGAAATCGGATGACGCTGGCAGCGGATGAAAAGCGTTATTGTAGCACGATCTCTCGTGCGGATTCGAAGGCGCTCTTGATATTCTCGGATATTCCGCGTCGAAATTATCCCGGCTTAGGTTCATTCGATGCGCGACGTCTTTTTGCGCGGGGAATGTTGAGACAGACGCGGACAAATTCGTGCGGCGTGTTTGGAAGAGGTATGTAAAGGTACGTCTACATCTGAGCACGAACGCGCACGAGGCAGCCTGAGCATGACGTCGTCAGAGACGCGTGAGCAAGCCGAGGCAAACCGATTCAATGGCTTCACATTGCACCCATCGATCGATCGGTTCGCGGTTTAGAATAAATCTCCAACACACCAATGATTTCTCGTACGGCAACGAACCGATCGATCTGATGACGTCATGCTCAGGCTGCCTCGTGCGCGTTCATGCTCAGATATAGACGTACCTTTACGCGAGCGACAGTAGTAGTAGTCCGTACACGGTCGGACACTGGTTCTTCGAAAAGCAAGCCATGACACGGCCTTCCCTGATAATCCGCGGGAGAGCTCGATAGCCGGGGGAACTCGATACCTTCGCAACATCTCACGTAAAGCGGCAGTGAGATAAAGAAAGTCGTTAAAATCAATGATCACCTCGACTGTTCTCAGGCCGTTGCGTCGCTCGCGATCGAGCGCAATCGTTATTCCGTTTACGTTCGGGCGAGCTCGCGAGAACGGCCGTTCCGTCGCGCGTCGCTCGGGAAAGGATCACGAAATATCGATTAAGAAGTCATTCGACGGCTTCGCCATAATGGCCGGCCCAGTCAGCGACGGCGGGTCGGCGACAGAAAGTGTTCCGCAGTTTCCAACCCCCCGGCTGGCGAAACTGCCGGGTGGAAACTGCCGCAATAGGACTGCATCCAATCGCTGCCTGAATGTCCGCAATTCCAGGCGCCATTAGGCGGCTTATTATTTCGTTTTCCCGCGGCGATAACGCCGCTCGCTCGTACTACGAGAGAGAGAGAGAGAGAGAGAAGGCACCTTTATCCCGACGAACACGACGCCCGAGATCTGCACGACATTGTGTCTGCGCCGAGGCAGAAAGAATGTATGTACTCCGTAGATTTTGAGCCGGCGCGAGCTGTTTAAGTGCGACGAAAATCGTCCCGTTGCGAATATATTTTCGCGGGTACGTCGGGAGGATGGTGTAACAGGGAGTCTTCGTTGGGTTACAGATACTGTTATTGCTGCGACTGTGTCCGAACGTCGTTCGCCGAGGTTCCGCAACACGCGCGCGCGCGCCAACGAAAGCGGACGGTAATCCGGACGTATTGAGATTATACCGAGAAAGCCGGCGCGCGCGGTAATTGATAATTGAATTAAATAGGCGGGCATTTTGTTTTTAATTACGTTATTAACGTCGGCGCCGGAGAGACGGGGGTGGGGGTAGGTGGAATATTCGCGAGCCCCTGAACGTCTCTCGCCGCGGTCAGAAAGGGACAGAGAATTCGAGAACGTCGAGGAGTACGAGAGGGTCAGTGGGCGGGAATTATGCGCCGAAATAAATTTCTTCGAATAATTTGGTCCGGGCGGAGAGTTCGCGCTTACATCCTAATTTACGTGCCGACTCGTCGTCGGAGTTCTACAGAGCGGTAAGCCGTCGCCATTGGTAACACGATGGAATTCCCTTTTTTTCTTCTCCTTCCCTCCTCCGCCTCCTCCCCTTCACCTCAAGCCACCCCGGCACCCAGTCATCTCCACCCGTGTTTTTATTACGCTATTACCATCGGGTCGCCTCCAACCGTAAAATATGCTTTGTACAGCGCGTGATGAACGGACGGCAGGAGAGTCGGAGCGAGGTGGAGGGAGAGGGGGAGAAAGTGGGAGAGATATTGAGAGAAAGAGAGAGCAGGGAGAGAAATGACTAAAGCGCTACTGGAAGAAGGATGGAGCACTTTCGCGCAGGGGATGGAAAACTTACCGGCGGTGGCCTGCCGGCGAGGTCGCGACCACAATCTCTATAATGGATTCGCTAAAGTGTATCCAGAATCTAGGTTCTAGTCGGCGAACGAAGGGCGCGGGCAAGGTGGCGAGAGACGTGTGGCGGAGGGAAACAGACCCTTTCGACTGGTAGCTACGGTCGCTGCATTATAATCGCGCCGACTGACTCTGCCCACCCGCCGGAGCCGCTCGCTGCATTTTATTCACAATGTGCCCGCATGCGCGTCCCGGTTTCCGCGCGCGGCCGATAAGACGAGGCCCCGCGCGGACTGGCAAACGCAAAACGTGCCGAAGAACAGACGTTCGTCCAATTAAAACGACGCGCGTCGAGACGGGAGGAACTTCCTCAACCGCGCCAGGCCGAGCCGTAATTCGACAAACAGCTTTTAACTCGGGAAACTCGAACAATGACTTCGCAACGGAAACGTCTCCGCGTCTAGCTTCTGAGTCTGAGGAAAGGAGTAACAACATCGATCGCGCGCGTTCTACAGTTCTCGAGTCCGTGACCGGGAGCATCGTTGATCACGGAACACCACCGACGGAAGACGTATCAAAAGCGCATCTATGACGTTCTTTCTCAAATATGCGCGGAGGTGCGCGGCAAAAATCGAGCCCGATCAAAAATATCGCGCCATCCATCAGAGCTGTGCTCTCGGCCACTCCCGATGTTTTTCCGGCGCGCCGCGCGCGAGCGAAGTTTAATTACGGCATAAAAGACACTTGGCAGCGGACCGCGGTGGAGCGCTGGCTCGTGTCTTCGGGACCTTTCATATATCACCCGGCGCGATTTACACCGGCGACGTTGTTTCACTGTCGATCCGTGACAAGATAGATGGCGGCGCGATGTAAGAGCGCTGTTAACGGCCCTTCTGGTTGCCTGCCCGACTGCCCGCGCTCACTCTCGCTCCGTCCGCGCGGGAAATATGGCGGCTAAGTGATTGATAAGTGTGCGAGCCCGTCGCACCTGACCATACGTTACGGCACCGACGACGACGACGACTCTCCACCGACGCCCGCGTACGTACGTTTCGCGCGTTGTTTTTCGAGGGTGAGCGGGCCTTCGTTTCGCTCCGCGGGGGTTGAAAACTGAGGGGTGACTGGGAGCGAGTCGTTGCGCAACCGACGGCTGTGTATGATGGATGTTCCGGAGACCGCGATTCCGTCGATACTTCGGTAGGTAGACGAGGACGCAGTGGCCTTCTTATCGCGCCATTCGTCTCGCGCTCGGTCAGTAATCGTTCGGAAAAATACAGGGTGGGTAGGGGGCGATCTTTTATTCCGTTGAGACAGAATCACGTCTCGCTGCGCGGCTTTTGCGCGATGGAGGATTCAGGAGGAATTTGTCGGTGCGAATTTTCGACTCACGGGGCCGTTTGGAAATGTTCGCTTGTTGTAGGTGTAGAGATATGCGAGTGCGTAATTTTTTCCCAGCGGACTATAACGTAATCTCTTAGCTTACCAGGACAAAATACAATTTAAGTTTGAATATTAAATAGTCCGACGGACGTCGAGTGACCGAACTATAATAATATTTCTTGATACGTTGCATTTTTAATATCTAAACGCAACTGCGTCACAGTCCCTATGTCCGAACTTTCCTATGTTTTTTTTTTATAGTTGACAATTTATTGAGATGTGGACACGTATAAACGTGTGTAGCTTCATAAACAAAGAGGCGCGTTAACAAAAATGTTTTCCTTCAACACACATCTAAATCTTTCGCCTCTTCATCTCTCCTCTGTCTTCGACCCACTGTGCGCTTGCTCATACGCGCTCTTAATACGCTGACTTTGTCAATGCCATGCTCCGGAAACTTCTATCGATCGATTATTAAACCAATAAACAACCAACACTTTACGTCTGAGCTCACCGACGCACGTCCTCGTACGGATAGCGCACGATGGGACTCAGGGTCGACCGGGCGATTCGTCACTCGAAATACAAATCCGCCAGACTTCTTTCCCCGCCTATACAATGACCTCATCCGATCGTCGCCTAACGTCTGGCAAAGTTAGGAATGAAGACGGGAGGTGGAGTGGCGCGGGAGAATGGCGGAGGGCGAGAAAGGGTGGCGGCGGAGAAAGACGGAAGGCAAGAAGTAGATTGATTCCTAGCCCTGTCCCCCGAAGACAATTTGTACTCGACCTCGTACTCACGATCGTCTCGTTCGTTCTGTCGTGAGTGGGAAGTAAAGCGCGGGTCCTTTTTTCCCCGTCACCCACCCCCACCCTCGCGGAGGCTTCCGTTCGTCTCGTCTCGTTCGAAAGTCAGGGGCGGAGTGACGGAATCGTGGAATCACCGGGAAAATATCTTCTCGGCGAAGAACGTCGGAGACGGCATCGCGAGACTCACCCTCCGACACCGCGGTCATTAATCACTCAACACACACATACACATATACACACAGTCAGTCTCTCTCCCTCTTTCGTCAACGTGAAAGCCCCGTCGAAAACGGCGGCTTCATACTCGCACTCGGATGATAAAAGTGGGCGGGCCCGACGGGGTGGCTGGCGAAGAAAAACAAAGTTACAATCTGTTTAAGAGACTCCCGGGCGAGTGAATTCTCTAACGACACACCGCGGGACGCCTTAAATTCGCCGTCTCGCTCGGCCGACGTAACAAATTGATTCGTCGCGTCCCGAGGGATCATCGATGATTAATCCTCCGTGCTCCTCGATCGCTGATTGCCCCGTCGCGACTGCCGTCGGGACGCCGGCCGCGGGCGCGCGCGCGCGCGCGCGTCGAGGCAGACAACCCGGGCTCGGGTTGTAAAAGACGAAGCACCGGCGAAATACCGAAAATTCGAGCTCGCTCTCCCGGCAATCTCGGCTAACGATTTCGCCGTTTTAAAGCACGGCTGATCGAACTACCGGAGAGGCAGCGGCATCGATGAGTGTTATACCCGGGCTCCGATCGCGCCGGGCGAGCTCTCTCGGGAGAAGAAATATGGGGAGCGTGAGATATCAAATCGTAAAGGGGCTGTAGAGGGTTCCGAGAGGACTTCCATCGTTCGGATCCGGCCATTACCTGAAACTCGCTTTACCCCCGAACGCGCGGAGTCGTAGAATAATTCGTTCAGCCTTCCATAAACTTCTAGGCGCGATCTTTGATGAGCGATGGGCATAGGCGAAATTCGTTGCCGACGAGCGCTGGCGGATTTTGATGGTTCGACTGTTACGCGGAACGGCGATCCTTTTTGCGCTTCCGAGGTCAGTGCTCTCTGCGCTCGTGCTCGGGTGAAAAATGATTAACCTCTCGCCAAGCGTTCCTTTTCTATTGCTGGCCTTCTTGCGCTGGCCGAGCGAGACGTTTCTCTTCGTCGGGAAGCTTAAAAGCTCTGGGTGGAAGGCTCTGACTAGCGCTGGAACTCCGTCCGCGTGATTAGTCGCGGCTGTGATTCTTGCTGAGGAATATCTTCGGACGGTGTTAATCGTACAAAATCTGACGTCACGTTTTTTTTTAGGTGTTTAAGGCAGACTAATGCTCAAAAATATGTGTCTCGTGAAATTTTCTGCTGTAAAAGTGTGCGCGAGAATCATTGAAATCGATTCAGTTGGACCGGAGTTACGGATTACTAGTCTGTACCGCGATTCTTGCGCTTGACTCCGGAAACGATGCAGTTTTATTATTTATAACAAACGTGTTCTGATCCTGCTGAGCAAAAATGCGTGTCTGTTGAAATCTGCATAACCGTGCATGCATCAAGTTTCATGAAATTCTATTCACCCGATGCCGAGTTATGCGTTGTTCATTGATAACATGACCTTACAAGCGCAATTTTTGATTTAACATTGTTATTGTTAATTTCCTTATAATTGTACGTTCTTCTAATTAATGTAGCGCGAAAGGGCATTTATTTAGCTTGAAAATGAGCCCTCGTTCATCACGCTACGACGCCTGGGCGCTGAGATATTGTCGTTTAAAGATAATCTTGCAAGTTTGTTTACATCGGAAATGATCCACAGTCAATTTCGAGAAATTATCTGGGTCATAGTAAATTCCAAGAATTTACGCTAGTAGTAGATATGAATGAATCTACCTGTCTTTCTCTTTAACCATATGCTGTCTCTCTCTCTCTCTCCCTCTACGGAGTATTTCTTTTCCATTACAGGGATGACTTCAAAAACTTATATCTCAATAACAAATGGTCGTATCGAGTTCGGACAAGCGGCAAATTAATCTGCATACTTCTGACTATTATTTGCAATATATGGCATCCGTGAATTTATTTAAACAATTTGTATTGCATAGTATAAACTTCTACAAATAATAATTGACGTTAAATGGAGAAAATGAACGGATCAACTTGTGTACAAATTAATATGAACAGTATGTATATGTATTTATGAAAGTCAGTTTCCGTGACGTTATAAAGAATTGTTAATAAATAATATGCCATACATAGCAAACTAAGTATCGTGGTAACTACTTGGAATTTGATTATTTCGCTGCCATATTTGGCGCTTTACATTTACATAAATGGCGTGTAGAGTTAATAATGAACGTTGTACGACAAATTTTGTGGTTATAAACAAATTGATAAATAATGACTTTGCGTGGTCGTATCGACTTCGGACTTGTTGCGAATTACTTGACATTACCTCCACCCCATTTTGTAATGTATATTAGGACTGTTCCATTGTTTAAACAATTTTAATTAACAATAACATTTACACATTTTTTGCACAACCGATAATGTTGATTGGTTCTATCGTACTTGTATGGTTACCTGTTATAAATAATTTTTAATATTATAAACAAAAGTTAACATATTACGTGAAAATGGTCATATCGACCTAGAACAGACTTCCTGTTGTTTTGCATGACTCTCGCTATCTTTGACGATATATTTCATCATTATAACATTGTTCAAACAAATTATTTGTTTATTGCGTACATATCATTAATGATAGCTGCTCCTCAGACGTGTCATAGAATAGATTCCTTACACAGTTTCCAACGAACTATCAACTCCCTATCACTTGAAAATTTTCAACTGTAACAAGGACGTCTCACCTTAAGATCGAACTTTTGAGAAATTGACTCAAGCAAATTGCTATACCACCCCAGGCATTTAGAATACCAGAGATTATTGTTTCTGTACTCTGAATACCGTTGCAAAATCATCGTTAGTCATTTTTGGCCGACGTCGTGCCAAATCTGCCTTAATCTTGAAGCATTGAATTTGAGGAAAATCTGATTAACACATAAATCCATCTTACTACCAACTGTCAAGTTACAAACGAATTACTTCCATCGCGCCGTAAAAGTGCCTCAAACACTCGTAATCCTCAAACTCCTTATCCACTAAACATTACCACACTTTAATCGCTCACTCCATCAAATCACGTAACTATCCATTCATTAACACGTCGCCCAACTAAAACTCCATACCGCGCACATATCATATCGCCCAGCGAGCTTGTCTTTTAGCGAGATGACTCGGATATGTAGACACAGGGCGTGAGTACTCCTGCCAGAATCCATTAATGAAGGACAGCGTACGGTAGACGAAAGTACTCCCATCCGTTAGATCCGGCCATTATTTGAAACTCTGTAACTCTCGGAGTATAAAGTCGCGCACGGAGTACGTGCAACCTGTGAGCCCTGCGAATGCAGGAGGTACCATCTCTTCGTGGACGAACTACGTTGGATTAATTAAGTCTCCTTTAATAGCGTAGACTTCCACCGGTAGACTTGTCTCATCTTCGACCTTTCTTTATCTCTGCCTTCCTTCTCTCTCTTTACCAACCATTCCGACGATTTTCTTTTTCTCCATCAGCCAGGATTCTCTGCTCCTCCCATCGGCCCTTCAATTTCGCGCCACCAGCTCCCCGGGCATTTAATATTTAATTCCGTCGCGGCAGACGAAGTTTTCGAGGTCGCGGATCCGCCATAACGGATCAACGCCGACTCTCCCCGCGAACTGATCTGCATGCCACGTAGCGCTTCCTGACGTCGTCCTTAACGAGTCGACGACTAGCTGGGCTCGTCACCTCTCGCGCCCTTCCAATCCCGTCCCACCCTCTTCCATCCCTCTCACCATCCTTCGTCCCCCTTCTTCAGCCAGAGCCATAGGCGTATTTTGCATTCCAAGGAGCCGTTCCGGGCCCCGCGAGCATCGTCAGACTGCCGAATGACGTTGGAAAATTCGGAAGATCGATGCTGGATTCCGAATCTTCCCAGGAATGCGGGAGGATCGATTCCGAACGCGAGGCGCCTCTCCGTTTTAGCCCGTTTAAGTCCCACGACTACCCCCGCGCGTCGACGCCTTTCAACTTCCACGGCATTTCGTTCGTTCGTTCGTTCGTTGGGTCGGTCGGTTGGTCGGGATATAGAAAGACGAAAACGAAACGTTTAATGCCGAGTCGAGCGTAATGACGAACATTTTCGTGGCTTGACCCCGGAGAATATTCGATCGATCGCGACCCGCGATTTGCATATACGTCTTTTTGCGGCGGATCGTGAAAGATTAAGGCCCCTCTCTCGTGAAACGGTGGTGCTCGAGGTCGGACGCGCTTGTCGTTCGATGTGGAAATATTTCCGCGTGTATCACTTTTAAGAGACGCGCATTGCCGGGCAGAGAAGTTATATGGCGGATTATGTCGGAGCAGAAGATTTCGGCGGGAATCTGTCTTAGCGCCGGATGACATCTGCGAATTGACGGGGTCGATTCGGGACTCGGAATCCTCTCAAATCCGGCGAATAAGAGCGTGTCTGCCCTTTTCGCAGGGATCGTATCGTATTACTGACGGGGACGAGGGAAATCTCGATCGTTTAAATGGATGTATTCTCTTACGAGAGCGCGTTGCTCGAGAAAACGCGCGGCAATCTGGCTAATGGACAGGTCTCAGGTATCGGATTCGCTGTCAATAAAACAGCGTCGCACGCAAATTGCGCTAAACAGGACGAAGGACACTCAATCCTCTCGACCACCTCGACAGCGTGTACACGTACGTCGCTTCGTCCACAAAAATTCCCCAGACAGACAGACAGAGTGATCCGGCTGAAAACGTTCTCTCGGTGAGACACGAAAATTCGAGAACAGCTCGAAAAATCAATCCACCCGCCGACCGATCCTCACCACTTACCTCCGTCTCTCGCAAACGACTCCCAGAATCCGCCTCGATCGAACGCCACTCGCGCGGAGGTCTGATGAAAATAATAAGATGCGTTTAAGGTATTACTAGCGCTGAATCACTTTTCTTAAACTTTTTTTTAAACCAGACTTAAATTGAAGATTTAAAAAAAATAACAATTTTTTTCTTATAAATGAACTTGATCCACCGTCTAGAACTCGAGTTATTAACAATTAAAGTTTAGCGTTTTCTCCATCTAAAGCAATGGTAATGATCACAATAAAACGGTTTTTTGATAATAACTCAAAAACGGCTCTTAAACTTTTTTTAAAAAAATTCCAGGTTATAGATTAATATTCGAGGAACATTTTAAAAGAAAAAAAAAGACTTTTCACCGTCTAGTTCAGGAGAAAGAAAATGGTGAATATAAAATTGTAAATTGTGTGCTTGTGTTCAGCCTGAACTGCGGTACAAACGCTAGTATGCATTATTGCCAAGTATACTAGTGTGCACATATGTATACGGAATGTCTGCATGGATTGAATCAGGGCCGTAAGAAATTTCTGACGCAATTGAAAACAAATAATGAAGCCCCTTCTTGATACGGCACCCAGCGCTAGTAATACCTTAAGAAAAGGGCGAGTCCGCTCATCGACGACGACGATCCGCTCGTAACAGCCGAGAGGAGTCGAGGCGTGCGAGAGGGCGAGGTCGAGAAAATGGAGAGCAGCCAGTTTCATTTTCGTGCCGGCGCGTAAAAACCTTCCGCCGCCGTCACCTTCGCGACCTCTTTGCAACCCTCCGTCTCGCCACCTCGTCCGACCCTTCTCGTGCGAGTTCGCCTCTCTCGACGTCTCGCGAGCTTTACGATAGAGCGAGAAAGAGAGAGAGGGGCGCCGAAGAAGCTCGGCAAAGCTCACGGCCCTTGAGCTTTAACAGTCGTACTTTCATTAACGCTTCGACGGGCTGCCGGCGCGCGGCGCCCTGGCCTCCTCAAGAGGTGTTGCCAAGGAAAACATTTCCTCTCGAATTGGCGCCCAGAAATTAGACACGCTGTTTGTTCGCGAGCGCTGACGAATAACGCCGCTCCCCGGCCTGTCCCGTAAACAGCGGCCGTTAGGCAAGGCCGTTTCTGCGAGCGAATGGACGGTAACGCTCGGTGATTCGACGCTATCACCCACTAGCCGGTCTTGCCGAGGCATGAATATTAAGGGAGCGAGGATTAAATATGTTGTCGTCGCGGCAGACTCGACGCGCGAGCTTCGGAAATCGTAAAGGCGGTACGTGAGTCTCGTGCAGCGTTCCATGGTTGTCGGAGGGCTGGAAATTGAAAGGTCGAATAACGAGTCGCTGAAGTCTGCTGCTTTTTCACCCGCTCTCGTAATGTAGTTGAGAGTTTCTGTCCTGCGAAGGAGCGAGGAAACATTCGCGGAAGAGTGGGCGGGACGGGCTTGCACAACAACGATTTGAGAGAAATCGACGTAATCCCTTATGTAATATCCCAGCTGTCACGAGCGAAGTGTTAAAATTCCTGCCTCCGAGCCGTGGCCAGCCAACCGTGGCCCGACGCCGGAAACTTCATACATTTTCCATGGTCCGCTGATTCCCGGATTCACCGTCACGCATTATCGCGCTGATGCGGTGGCTACTTCCACTCCATCTCTGTACAGCGTCCGCGGACCCTTCCCCACGTATGTATTTCGGCCCGTCTGTGTCCGAACCCGACGCGATAAAAGAGACGACGACGCCCGCGGCGAGTCATTCAATTTCTGCAAATTGTTGGAGTTTCCCTGGAAATTTCGACCGGCCAGCATGTTGGAGCTTCAACAATTTTAATGCGTCTCTTTCGACAGGGTGGACCTGAAAGGCGGATACGGAAACGTGAAAATGGACGCGCGGAAAAAGTATGTGGACTTGTCTCAGTGTTCAGTTTCGACGGTACGTTTCAAGGAAATCAGTCCGTCGGACGCGCTCTTGTCTTCCCTTGTGCGCGTGGCCGAATTAAAGTAAACTTGTTTCAAAAATCTGAAATGTAAAGCACGGTAAATAACGATGTATACGGCTAAAGCGTTTCATTATGTGACATATCGTTATTTGTCTATATGAGCGGATCGCAGCTCGCATGTTCCACCTGTGAATACTCTGCTTAAAAAACATCCAAGAATTAAACTTCCCCCACCCTCGATACTTGACTCACAATACTTGCCGCACGATAGCCGTCTAAACATCCCGCAACCATCCCCTCGAGTCTTCAACCGAGTTACTGCAAATGCACAAACTAATTATGAAGGAAGTTGTTTCTCCGCTTCATCACACAAGAACCGAACTGTGCCGAGCATCTTGGCGAGTGGCCCTCAAACAGGCGAAGTAAAAATAATCCCCGAGACTATTTATCGTTACAGCCGAGCGTCTCGCGAACAAGCCGAGACAAGAAACTGGCGAAGAAGGGCTCCGCGGTATTCCCGACTTCGCAATGACTTTTCCCCGTCCTCAGCCCTCCCCCACTACACTGAAGCATAGCACGGCAGCAGCAGCAGCAGCAGCCGTGCTCGCGCGAGCCATCGGCGCTCTCGCGCGGCAAAGTTCGCGGGGCGAAGTTCGAGCGAGCTGAGCCGCGCTCGACGGCCGTTCTCCCAACGGAAGAGTGCTACACTCAATTAAACTTGGTCGAAATCAAGACTGGGACCCAGCGGGCTCACCGGCGTCGACGCTCGAAGCACATCTCATTCGTAAATTCGCTTTTTGCACGCCGGCGTGACGCGAATAATTTCGCCCGTCGCTTACCCTCTCTCTCTCTCTTTCTCTCTCTCTCTCTCTTCGTCCTATTCGCCGCGCGTGTCCCCCGGCCTCGTCCGTCCCTCGCGGTCCCTCTTTATCTCACTCGTTCTCTCGCGCCTCCGCAGGATCGATATTCGTAATTCATCATTTGTATGCAGCGCGATGGAGGGCCGCAGCGGCAAGCGCGTGTTCGCATCGAGAAATGATCCGGCGATGTCCGTGTTGTCGCCGGGGGACAGGGCCGAGAGTCGAGAGTGGGCAAGAGGGAAAAAAGGAGAGCGGACGTACGCGACGGTAGGGAGCGGAGAGAGGTACGAGCTTCCGCCGATGTCACATCTCACGTCATATCCGGAGATCGTCGGGGCGAGGCTCACCTTCGTTGCAAGGGGGTGGGGAGAAAGAATGAATTTCATTAGGCATTCAGGATGCGCGAGGGTGGTACGCGGAGAAGGTCCGCGCAGCGCTCCGGGGACGAATGAAATAAATGTGCCGCGATCAAGATACTCTCGGTTTGCCTGGCTCGCGCAGCATTACGTTTCTCATGTTCTGGGGTCCCCGGGGCGACCGCGGCTTTCGCGTTTACGGAATGGAAGATGTTGCGGGGTGCAAGACGGCGACCTGGCGCGATGAGAATTTCGCGGACCTGCGAGCTTCGAGCACAGCTACGTTAGGCCGCGAAATTACGAGTCGCGAGGGTCGTCGGGGTTATTGCGAGCGCGACAACGGCGGCTCGTTGCGCGGGGAAGGTGAAACAGTCTGCGTATTATGAACTCGGGAACAATTAGCGAGGATTCGCATGGAAATCGTTAAGAGGAACGAGCGTCGAATGGGCGGATGAAGAAATTTCGTTAAGTGGCCTCGCGGAACGTCTAAATCGAGAGATTCTCGCAGTACACACACACGGTGTACGGTGTATACGCGTGTGTGTGTGTGTGCAGGGAGAGCGAGAGAGGACATGCTACGCATCTCCTTTCGGCGTCTCGGGCTGAACGTTCTCGCCGCTCAATTTGTATGTTAATTCGCGAGTGTTTGCCGGGCAGCGGTCCGCTTAATAATGTCATGTTTATTCAGCGATGATATCGCTGTGGGCGCCGAGGCGTGCGACACACTCGCAATCGGTGTCACTGGCTACTCGCCCGCCTCTCTCTCTCTCTCTCTCTCTTTCTCTTTCTCTTTCTCTCTTTCTCGCTCCGTACACACTCGCCCCGCGTGGGCAAGGAAAAACGAGGAGAGTCATAATCATGTCTCTTTCGCTCACACGCGACATCGTCCGACACTTGGTACAAAAATTGCCTCGCCACGGCCGTGGCACCGCGGCGGTCCCGCCTCGTTTGCATAAATACGACACTGCTGTACGTACGCGACGCGGACGGGAGGGGTGAGAAGGCGAGGGTGAGGAAGAGTAAGTCACGCACCGAAAGTGGAAAAACTTTGGTATTCGGCGAAGCTTGCCGTTCCGAGCGGCGGAGCGAAATTTATCTAACTGCTCAGCGTTTCCGCTGACGTCACCGGCTGAGCTCTTTGAAAAAGAGGGCATTCGGGTCCTGATAAAGAAATTCGAGTCGATTGTCTGGGCGACGACAACTTTCGTACACCGGCAGTTCGAACAGTGCCGAGTCGCAAGTGATTCGACAAAGTCCATACTTACGTCTCGTACAAAAAATCGTACTCTCGATCTCCCCCCACGGCTTACAATTCGCGCTCTTGAAAATCGCGGACCACCCTGAAGAAGACCGTAGACAGGCTCACACAACTCAGCCGTCCCGAAGCCGATCGCACGCAGAACGCGAGCAGTCGCGGTAAAGAAACTACCCTTAAATCGAGCCGTAGCGTTACAGCTCACGATCGAAAGAGCAGCACTCTATTTGCCGTTCTCAAATCGATAGGTCGATGATCGCCGCGAAATCGTCGCCTAAGGCTTCGACAAAGAGGAACGACGGTAGGCGAGAAAGAGCTCGCGAGCCTCTCCTCCGGCAAACAATCCGACACGCGCGCGCGTTCAACCAATCCCAAAGCATTCCGATCCCTTTTTTATGCCCGAGCGTAAACCCTCTTGATCTAGAGCGGAGCCAATGAACTCTATCTGGCGCATCGGACCTACCAATCTACTTCCCCCGCGGCTATCAAAGCAGCAGCGTCGCTCTCTCCCCCGTCTGTCGCCCTCTCCATCTATCCCACGTCCTCAGCCTCCGACTCGTCGTCCTCCGCCTCGTACAACGCTTTCCTGCATTGCCTACCCCGTCGCGCGTATATGCGAGGGTGGTAGGTACTCGAGCGAGTAGAATTACCCGACGGACGCATTGGGCTTCGGATACCGCGGGCTTCATCCATTCGTCGTCCACCGGACCACCCTCCAGCCTACAACCTACAACGCGCACCTCGTGTCCCTTTATCCCTGTTCCCTCTTCGTCCTCTCGCCGGTCTACCCCCTCTTCCCTCCCGCGCTCTCCTTTCGTTGCCAACGTCCCTCTCTCTCTTTCTCTCTCTCGGCGAGAGAGTCGTTGTCGGCCGTTGAATACTCGCGGAACCACTTTTGTGCGCGAGCGACCACCCGTGAAAATGTGAAAAGCGGGGCACTTCGTCTGTACGTATTCGTACGTCTGTATATATATGCGCGAGAATGTATATATATATATATTCCGACCACGATACGCGATGGACCGACGCGGGAATAATCGTTTCGTTTTAATATTGCAATTATTACTTTTATTATGCCGTGTCGAGAGCCGTTGGGGATGGGGGGTGCGCTTTGAAATTTCGCCCGTTTGTCGGCGAGGCGAAAGAACGGCGGGAGTTAATATCGTTTGCCGGCCGCGCGCTCGCTCACTTCCGCGGCCGCTTGTTATCTTTTGTTATGCGAAGTGTATCGAATGTGCTCTTTGCGTCGCCCCGTCCGTCGTATCGCAGCCGATAATATAAAATGCTCCGTAATTGATCGTCGTCAGACGTGATTCGAGGAAAGAGTGCTCGCCCGTACAAAGGGGCTGACGACGCGTGAACGGATTGGATCCTTCAATGACGCTCGATGCGCTGCTGGCAGTATGTGAAATCAAGGGCCATTAGGCAGAGCGTCGCAGGACACTGTCGCATGTCGGCGCCGGAGAAGAGCCACGTGTGCGTGTGTGTCGTTTTTGCCGCGCGATGCACGCTAGTGTATATGCACGCGTGTGTGTGTGTATGTTGAGGGCACAAACAGGCGCGACGCATTATATACGATTTGACACTAACGAGCGGAAGACCCTCCTTAGGGCGGCGTGCAACGAGCGACCATGAAGCGGGACGATGACGTTCCGTGTAACGAGACACCTTGATTTGTCCCACGGTGATTCAGCGGCCTTTCAAGAAGTATTGCCTACGACGTGTGCCGATGTCTCACCTGGAGCCCATTATTGATAAGCTCGTTTGCGACCGGAGAACGTGTTGTGACTAGTAATACTCCAAATTGAATTATTGATCCTGAGAGCCAGAGAAGAGCGTTTACCGGGGAACAACTAAATTATAAGGACGGAAGCTTTCGATGTTCCAACTTTCGCGGAGGTCTCATTCCGTGCAGCGCTAAGAAAATATCCTCGAGCGCGAATTGGCGAAAGTTTTACATTACGCCGGCGTCGTCTGAAACAACCGCGCGTCACCCTGAACGACTATCGCCGACCGCGAATTGGCCAAGTTTTACGTTACATCGTAATTGTCTCGGGTACTTGATAATTTCCTAGTTGCGAGATGAAATTCTCGCGAAAACGTCGTCGTCCGGGTCCGTTAATTAGCAGCGGCAATAAAATATATCCTTAAGAACGTCTGGGCGAGGAAATGACAAACGAGTGCTGCCTCGCGGCAGCTTCGACTGTCGCCGTGGATACGTCACGCGGCTAGTCATTATAAGTTCGCAAAGTGCGTCGCGAGTTAATTAGCGCTGAGTCCTCGTCGCACGTTGTTGCGCGCGCCTCGCTTTGCCTCGGATCTTCGACTCGAGCGGCGGAGGACGGAAACACGAGAGTACGTAATAAGGAACGGGATACTGCGAAGACACTTTGTCTCTCGAGTTCCTTTTCTCATCCGCCGGCAGTTCGTCATTCCGGTCTCGCCGTATATCGCCCGCCCTCCTCGTTACATAAGAATAATTCGAAACGCTGAAACGTCTACTCCCACGCCGAGGCCGCGAAATTACGGCCGATCGTACGGCTTTACGCCTTATGTTTGCGCGCGCGCGAGATAGAGAAAGAGAAAGAGAGAGAGTAGTCATCGGTAAGTTTTATTTTCGTCCTCGTTCCGTATCTCTCCTTCCGCCTGAAACGTCTTGCCAGCTGAACGAGCGAGACTCCGGGAGTGGGTTGGCAGCAGTGGCGGGTTATGTCGGTGGGCCGTATCATAAAGCTCTTCATTAGACTAACTCGACCCGGATCTCCGTGAGGGTGAGATAGGTACCTATTCGTCCTTTTTTTATCCCCTTCTTTCATCCGTGCTACCCGTCGTCGTCACCTAAAAGGAAACGAGCTCCGGCTCCGCGGGCTCAAGGCGAGAAATCCTTGATTAGTTCGCCACCCCCTTCCGTTCTTCTACTATCTCTTCGCTCTCTCTCTCTCGCTTACTCTCTGTCTTTCTACTTGCCCGCGATATCCGTCTCTCTCCCTCCTCCCCTTTCTCTTTGCAAGAGATACGATCTTCTCGCGAAATTCTGAAGTATCATGTTTCCTTTTCGCCCCCCGACCCCTGCTTCCTGCCGAGGCTCGATCCTTTGATTTTCCAGAATCCTTTCAGCGCGATACGCTTCTGCCTTGCCACGGAGCTTACGCGCATAGCGACGCACACGTAGGATCTACGTGGTTGCTTAATTACTTCCACCGGCACATCGGCGAGGGCTTAAACTTCGCGGAAAATTAATACGCAAGTATTAATGTATCACTCGCTCCGCTCGCCCGCCGTTCGCGCTGAACTTGCTATTGGAGCCAGAGCTACCATCTTCCGCGCTTATCGGAAAGAAAAACAAGATAGCGGGATCTAATAAGAGACTGCCTCCGGATTTTCTTGCGAACTCACGGCTATACGAAGGAACTGGGTTGCGCGTCAGAAAAGTCCGCGGAACGACGAGTAGAAATCTAGGCAACGCTCGCTTCATTCTCAACGTTCAACTCCCCGTTCAAAGAGTGCAGTATGTATCTTCTAATCACACCGAGAGCTTCGCAAGAAGCGGTCCGCCTCGAAATATTCCCTACTTTCCTCTGCGCGCGTGCCACGCCTCGTGGATATAAGTTCGACATCGTTGGTTTGCCGAACGTCGACCTAGTCGCAGCACCGTACCGCAGTCGATTTCAATTCTCCGCACCCCCGGAGTCAGGCCAAACCCGTGGCAACCCCCGAGCGCTCGCCCGCCACCCTCTCCGGCCTCAAAGCAGCAGCGCCAACTACCAACCCTTATTCCTATCCGGCGGAGATTTCAATGGAAAGTTGTAGGAAATTCACGGTGGCGGAGGCAAGAGCCGTCGGTGTCGGTGAGAGTCAAACTGGTAACGTCTGCGGACCATTGTCGAGCACGCCTAGCTGCCGACAGTCGAATGCCGACACTCGACACTCGCAGACGACGACGACGACGACGACGTATTGTGCGATTCTGTCGTGCGGGGGTGGGCGATAGGGGTGGCGCGAAGGGGAGACGATGGGAGCATGGATGGCGAGATGCTGTACCAACCGAGAGCCATATCCAAGATTAGAACCCACACCGCCGCCCCGTCGACCTGTATATAAGCCTAGCAACGAGCGTAATCGCAATTTGATATAGCCACGATCATCTCCGAACACCTTTCCACAGTCGGTTTCGATCCGACGAGATATAGATGTGGACGCGAGCGTCGCGGTGTGCGTGCGTCGGCTATGTGCCGGCATCGGATGGCAGGGAAAACGTGGCACGACCGGAAATCAAGTAATTCTCTTTTCGACGCGATTATCTTCCCGCGCCTGACGACGCGCGAGCTTTTCTGCTTCGGTGTACTGTTTCTTTTCGCGCGGAATTTTTCTTGTTACACGTTCTACGGAGACGAAATTATTCTCACGTGCTTTCACGCATCGTTGTAAGAATGAATCGAGTGCATCACGCGTCACCGTGCGTAGACAGACACACAGACACTTTCACTTCGAAAGTAACTTCTCGAAGTCGTCCCGACGGCGTCTTACGTCGATATGCCTTGGCCGCCGAATTCGAAAGTCTCGTAACTTGCTACCGCCGTTAAGCGGCGTCGGCGGGTAAGAATTTCGTTAGAACAAGCATCGTTAGCCACCCCCGCTCCGCGAAAATTTTCCGCGACGCTCGAAAGCGCCCGATAACAACGCCGTTGTTCCGGATAATTATCGGTTAATGCAAATTCATTCTTCCCCAATAATTATACGCCTGCCTTCTGCTGGCTGCGATCCGAACGAGACGCGGAAATGGCGTGAGAGAGAGAGAGAGAGAGGGGGGTGGGGGGGAGGAAGCTGATCGACGGCAGGAGACGCGGGCGCTGAGCCATAAGGATATGCAATCAAGCCCAAAGTAAGCGAGTTAATTTACGTGGAGTGTGCACTCTCGCCGCGAAACTTGCTCCGCACTCTGCGGCTGTGAGATACTCCCTCGCTCGCAGGAGAAGTTGCACCGGGATGTTACCGGGCTCACGGGCAAGTGAGAGAGACGTAGATATACAGACTCACACACCTACGCATGTATATATACAGAGAGAGGGGATGGATGAAGTCATGGGAAAGAGGGATACCGAGAGAGTAGGTAGAGATTGGAGGGGACCATGCTCTCTCTGTCATCTTTCCCTTATGGCGTGGTACCTTCGCCGCCGCTTTCTCCCCACAAGACGACAGAGAGTACCCAAGATGCCTCGAAACTGCGCTTCACCTTACCCTCCTTCTCCTACCCACCCTACCCGCCCTCCCCTTCCCCCGGCCGACCCCCTCAAACTATCGTAGTAACTAGCAGTGCCTGTAATAGCGTCGCGCTTCCACCGTAAAGTGACGTCTTTCGAAATCCAATTCAGGAACCGAGTCGCGTCTAATGGGGCTCCGATATTACGAGGGTGCCGGTACGCACTGATTTCTCGAGCACCCGCGCCGAAATACTCGATAAAGTCCCGCATCGTAAGCTGGAATCGGTAGTGTGTATCAACGGGTTCTTTAGGTTTGTAGAATTTAGGCAGCGGATGGGTTTTTATCGTCGAATTATTGAGCGTTGATTGGGTTTAGAGGAGAGTTCGTGGAGTTTCGTCCTGGCAATGTCGTAATGTTTGGTGGCCGTGGAACGTGCGGTCGTGACGTCGAGTGGAGGTAAGAATATTATGCGGGATTGTATTTGTCGAGGACAACAAGTGGGAGCGTTGATTTCGATATTGAATACCGAGCTGCGTTCTGTATAGCTGCTCGTGTAGTCTGCGGTGCCGGACTGCTTCTACGCGTTCGTTTCTCGTCTGAAAACAGGGCTTGCTATTATGCTAAGTATGCAGTGCACAGTCGTCTACTCACGCGGAGCAAACATCCATCCGCCAGCAGAGCGCCGAACAATAAACAATTTCCCGTAACGTTGTCCGCCGTGCAACACCGCCATCGTCCAAGTTCCGAATCGTTCTTGAGGCCCGAGAACTCTGAAAACAAAGAATACCAATCATTAAACATAAACCTAATATACATCCTAAATTTCACCGAATCGAAATGTTAATAGGACAAGTGAGTAAAGTAGTCAACCTTTGTTCCGTTGAAGAAGTACTCGCTCGTTCATATATATACAATATAACATTCGTACAATACACCATCCTTGCTCTTCCGGTTTAAAAAAAAAAAACAGAATATTAGATTTTCGAACTATAAGTATATTCGCCAAATCGTTCGCCAGCTTTACGTTGACGCCGTTCCTAACATGCATTTTCTTTTCTCTGTTCCAGGTAAGTGACGACGCACGCATGGACCTGTCCAGCGTTGGGACATTCCTAATTAAGGTTTGAATTATTAGCCATCCCTTGTAACGACTGCCGAAACGGTTCTGCGCGACACGCCGGACGATCGTTAGCGGCGGCGCGATTATGTTCTGAGCAGAGTCGCAAATGATATATTAGCAGGTCGCAAATTGCCGACGTTGTGCGAGACCCTCGGCCTCCGCGACCCTCCTACTCGTCGCTTTTAATTGAAATATTTCAGCAGCCACTTCTCTCTATCGCGCGCCATCGCGACAATCGTCTCTGCATCGGTTTCATTTATTTTTTTCCTCCCCCTCCGTTGCCCCGTAACGACATCCAATTACTGGGCTTCGGTGCCGTGAATTCAAGCCCGGGGACTAGGAAACACTACATCCGCCGTGGCCCAAGTTCATTAATTACAGAGCCGCACAAGAATTTCGTGCACGTTTCCGGAATACGTTCCGTGACTGGCCGACCGCTTCATCCATTATCCCCGGGACAAATTTGTTTTCCGATACAAACGCAGAATGCCGCTCCTAGCGAGCGGCGACCGGGGATGTACAGGGTGCAGCAAAAATCGCGTCTGCGATCGCTAACAAAGTGAATCTGTACAGAGACAGAAATTTCCATCGCCGAACCGAATCTTTCCCACTGGACCACCGATTCCGATAAATAAAAACAAGTCCGAAGAATAGTCGTGCGCGGTCATATAATAAATAAAGGTGCATGACGTACGATAATTGTCGACATTTTCTATTGACACGCCTCATAGTAGCGCAGTCTTATTTTCCGCGGTTATTACCGCCCTTGTCTCCGTCACAATCTGCACAACGTACTCCTGCGCCTCAAGCGACTCCTCGTCGGCGATCGTAAAGCTGCCTCAAAATGACTGGCGAATTAATGAACGCGATGCTGCCGCGCGGCAAGATAACAGCAACGTCCCGCGTTCCGCACGGCCCCGCCGCCATTAACAACGCGATGCCCGAAAGTCACGCACCCCTTAAGCGGAACTTCCGCGCTCGCGATCCTTGAAGGATTACATCGACGTAATCGGGCACGTGTGCGCGATCAATTCCACGGTGAAATATGTCGCCGGGAAAAATTCGCCCCTCACCATCCGCGTTTAGCGGCATCTCGATAAGAGCGTACACGCACACATACATACCCAGCCTCGTTCTCCTCATATTTTCATACCTCCCGTCGTCCGTCATCGACAAACCGCTTGTCCCCGATCCGTCACGCTCGCCCTTTTAATTGCCAGCAATCTCGAGTACAACGACATCGGTTAGATTGAAATATCGAGTGCAGCGAGCGAGCCCGACGGTTCCTTAAAACTCATTATACTCCGATTCGACGGTCGAGTGACGTCTGCGCTGGAACGGGGTGTAAAGTAAACTGTCGCGAGCAAATGCAACGGTCCCTTAAAACTCGTGCCCGATTCTCACGATACCCATTGCACGCGACTCCATTATCGTTCCGATGCCGTCTCCACTCATTTCGACTCGCGAAGGAAGTTATGAGGCGTCCGTAACTTGGGCGGATGCCATTACGGTTATACGGCGTTACAAGGGCATATTCGGGCGCCGAGGCCGCGTCGGAATTGAATGTGCAAAACAGAGCTCGCGCGTAGGTGGTCGTGCGCGAGAATCGTTGCTGCGGGTGGAGAGCGGAACGAACGGAATGAGAGAGGGTGGGGGGGGGGGGGGGGAGGGGAGGGAGTCACGCAGAGACCGCGGCGATGGAGAAAAGCACGCCGACGGTGTATGTGTATGTCGCGCCACGGAGGGAAGCCATTACTACAAGCTTCGGAATATGGGGTATGATTATTAAGTGAGAACAGCCTTAGACGATTACGCGGTCTCCGCGATAATAGCCGCGTGAATGGGCTTCATTAAGACTCGCGACGTTCTCTCTCTCTCTCTCTTCTTTAGGTTCCGCGCCTCCCTTTCACCGCCGACTCTCTCGTTCTCTCCTCCGTCGTTCAGGACCTTCCACGTGGTATACGTATACACGGGAAAGTTCAACGCCGCAAGTACGATCTTCGGCAGACGCGGGAGGCTTCTATGAATGTTTAAATGCTCCATCCTCTCCTAAGCTTTAAGCAGGTAACCCGCACCAGCTGCAGGGATCGACGGTAACGAGATTACTGCGTCAGCGTGAACGAGCAGCTAACCTTTTCAGCGTATAGCCGACGATACGGCGTCGCTGCATGTACATATACATACATATATAAGGCGAGTTAATGGCGCGGGATGCATGTATCTGGACCGTAGACCGAAGGTTGAGAAAGAATCAATACGGCGCGTTGCGAAGAAAGTGGATCTCGCGCGCTTGTTGGAACGTAACATAAAACAGGTCACGCATGTTTCCCCGTTTACACGGTATTTGCTAAAGAATATGTACATTACGACCCGCGTAGAGGTTTGCGAGTCGATACGCTCGGAAGTATTGACCGCGGGAAAAATACGCGGAACCATCCTCGCTCACAATCGCATTCCACGTTCCACGTCCGAAGTACTTGTCGAAAAATCGAACGCGACAGAGTCGACTCTCTTCTCGCCGGAGACCGGCAGACAGCAGTCGAAAGTACGATTCATGGAATTATGTACTCGACGAGGGATTGAACGCGAGAGAATAGGCGGGAGCTGAGCAATTGCATACAGAACTAACTCCGCTCCGGCGGAGGCGCTTTAACGGCGCATCACTTATGCATCGCGCGGCCTCCGACTTACAAAGCGATCCCCTGAGATTTGCAGCAGCCGCTGCTTTTAGTTCCACCGCCGGAAGAACACGCAGTCTCAAGTTACCCGTTCCCTATACTCGAATGTTACCTACACGGTGCACCTGTTGAACGGCACCGGGAACGACAAAGATACGTCGCCGCGACGCATTCCGGATGCGTGCGATTTAAGTCGCGAATCAGTTCGCGCGAGGAGTAACTACGTAACGATCGTGTCACGTCGACGCATCGAATGCCGCGCGCGGCAGGCACTGAAGTTCCGCGTTCTCACGTCTCAGTCGTCTTATTGTCAGACGAGTGCCCTCGCGTGATCTGAGATTGGTTCAGACGAAGTTTCTTGCCGCGGATGACGTTCTCAAGACTCGAGACTTTCGGTAAGTCGCACGGTCATCATCGGCCGCCAGTTCCGACGCGGCTATTTTCTTATATGCGGGGCTCAATTTGGAAATTGCGCCCGAGACTTGCTCGCTGCGAGAACCGAGAAGTGGACAGTATGGCGGTCATGGCGAACAGGCTTGACAGGCTAGCGAACTCTAACTCAATCCGCGGCGGTTTCGGAAGTTTAACCAGAGGCCATCAGCGGCACTACGTCGAGAACCTGCAGCGACGCTCTGTCCGGGATAGACGGCGACGTTCGGAGTGCGTTGCCGGGGAAAAACGAGGAGCCTTCCCTTCGAAATCCACTCACACGAGTGACGCCCGGATCGAATTCTTTTCAGCTAAGCCTTCGAGACCCCTCGGAGGCCATTACCTTCGACCCACATACAGGATTGCGTTGCGGATGTCGAGTGCGCGGGTGGTGTGTGTCTGTGTATGTAGCGGGGAAAGGGTCTGAGAAGTCTTCTTTGATACGAAATAATAGTGTCAGACGGTTGAAATAACTGCGGTGTTCGTACGTCTCGACGGCCGACGTCACTTCGATTCCGTCTGCCACGTTTCACTCGATCATTTCGCGGTGAATGTCTTCGCGACTGTTTCCTATTTCGTTCTTTCTTCTCTCCAGCGAACACGGCATACTTCTTTCAATGGCGGTAAGCAGGCTTTCTTTGTTCCCTTCCGAACATTCGATCTGCGTCGCGGCCATGAATTCTTTACGCCGTTAAGTTCCAACTTTCACTGGTACCGTGTCTTTCCTATGAATTTTAGAGGAACGCTACCCGTATCGAACCGGGAGCTATCCACAACTTCGACACGAACGGCGCGCACTTCGGGCCGCGAGGAAAGTTCTTTCGCTCTCACGCGGTCAATTATTCGACGAGTCACGCGAAGCACTTTGTGCGCTAGACAACGAACCGTACCATTAACCCGGAAAAATAATTTCGTCCACCCGAAATTCCCCATACTTAAACTTCATTCCGAACACTCGCAGTACTCACAATGCCAACAGTGAAAACAAGCTCAAACCTAAAACCCCCCCTTTACACACACACACACTCCACCACTAAATTTACCCACCGCCATGTTCATCTTATCTCTAGTCTCTCCATATCGCTCGAGTCAATTAAAATGCCAAAGACCATACGATCGAAGCATCAAGCACTCGCAACAGTCTTGGCGCACCGACATGGCCTCATGAAAAGCCATACAGCCGGGGATCGTATCATCACTGACGTTAACCACCCCCTCCCCCCTTCCTCGCGTTGTTATTCAGAAGTCTGACGCTGGTGGCTTCCACTGAATGCATGCGATGGGGTGAAAGCGGGCGAAAGGAGGTGAAAGGGGGGCGGAAGGGGTCGAAGGGAGGTACTTTATTACCTCGAGGATGAACTACGATATGAAACAGGTTAGCATCCCATAAAGTAGACGCGCCGGAGACACAGAAGCAATTTTACCGTGCCGTTGTTGAATTCATATACCTAGCCACCTGTCCGACGTATAAAAGCGGACGACGAGCCGACGTCGGCCCGAGCGCGCCGCTTTCCGAATGGCGCAGCCGTATAAAAGAAAAGCAGCATGATTGAACCGTAATGACGTCGCTTTCACGGGCCACGCACGGAGACGGACAACAAAAGAGGCGGAATAAAATTACAAAACGACCGGACGTAACAAAGGAACCGAACGACGAACAGGGGACGGGTGAGTCTAGGGAGTAGAGTCGCGAATTGAAGAACACCCAGCGTGGCGAGGTCGGAGCAATTACGGGATTTTGACGTCGAAATCGTCATTTATCGAGGCTCGCTTATTCGACACGAGAGAAAATTGAGGATTCCGTGAAACGTTCCATTCGCGTCGCCTTTGCGTGAGCCTTCTTCACTTTCTTTGCTCGGTGCAGAAAAACGGAGAGAGACGGACAGTAGACGAGGATGCCAAGCTGTAGTAGAAGCCTACATACAAATGTTTTGTTGGGGGTGCAAACTAAGTGCGCCCAAGTGTTTCCGCGCATACGTAACTATTTACTCGCCGCGGCCGTTTGTGTTCCGGTACTCGTCCGGCTTTGAGGATGCAGCGTCGTTATAAAATAAGGTCTTCTCTCTCATCTCGCCGCCCTCTCGCCCTGACTAACTCACCCTCCCGCTTTCCGTCAGAAGTACGCGGGCGCAAATACGTACGCCGACGCTTTTCTCTCTTTGCCGTCGGGCCTCTACTTATTTGCACTTAGAGGGCGTTAGGCACCGCGCTCTCCACACTTCCATCGCCGGCTAAAGGGCTCCACATTCTTCCCGGACGGGGGCCCCGGAGTTAGTCAGCCGATGGCCTCTTCTCACCCCTCCAGGCGGCAAACTCGATTTAGCAATCCATCTCGACGCCGACGTCGGCCACGATGCCATTATGTCGGAGTTTGCTCCTTTTTTAACGACCGACGCCCGGGACAGAGAAGATTTCAGAAAAGTCCTTTTGTTTCGCGAACTACCTCTCTCCGACAGGGTATTGAGCGGAAACATACTTCGTCGCGGCGTAATTTGTTTTGTAGTGAGGATGAGGTAACGTTCGACGGATTAGGTCCATCAAAAGCTTGTGTTTGATATTAACACTAACTGTACCGACTGTACCGAGTCGATCAAGTGACCGGATCGGGATTTAATTTAGATTTAAAAGTTATGTTGTGCATTATTTCCTGCAATAAATTGACAATTTCTTTCGAACAAACAACGTCTTCGTAATCGGTCAAACTTTTAAATTACAATAAAATTTTCAATGTATAACTCCGGGTTAAATGCTGACCTAGTATGGTTAGTGTTAAGTAAAGAGTTTGAGTTTAAAGATTTCGATTTTGCGGTCGTGTCCAGCAGCACAACTATTGTCACCGCAACATGAATATGAACGAATAGCGTAAGAACCTTGGCAGTCGATGTGTTAATTCCACGAGTTCTTTAACGATCGAACACCGTGTTTCTCTCTGCGTGCCTCAGTACGCCCGAAGATCTTAATTGAGGGACTTAGCTCGGTATTTGAGTAAAACGCTTTTTAAGTTGCCAGCCTTCTATGGCAACCTGTAGCTTTGCGGTGAGCGGCTGGCGTGTCTGCTCTACTCGGGGGTAGTGAGTGCCCCTCGAGCCTCCTCGCAACACGCAACACTCAGCTTAATGAGAAGAGAGACCTGCCCCGTACTCCGCCTAACCTCGAGCCACTTCGAAACGACCTGGCCATCAGCTTTCGATGCTACTTTCAAGCAGGTAAGACACGCCGCACTCGCGTGTACTTGCCCTTATAATACGATTCAATCCGTTTAAAAAATTGCTGGATCTACGATAATCCAAGAAGTTTCATTCCGTGTACGTCTGCTCAAATGATTCAGCCCGTACTCTTGTACGAGTTCTCCAACGATAGGAACTAAAACAGCTTTATCTTAATTCACGTGAGTTACAAATTTAGAACAATCTTACAGAGAAAAGTGAGTTACAAATCACATCTTACGTGAGCTACAAATTTAGAACAATCTTACACACAAAATTTAAGTTTGTCTAAAAACAATGCAAATACAGACAGTCCTACCCTTGTCGCCAGCAGTGCACACTAGATTCTCAACGTTCGCGCACATATGTCACGCGCTTCGATAATACGAAATGTTATTCAGTAAGCATCTCACAACAAAGTAATTGAGTTCCACCAAATCGCGTTACGTATCAAGTTGACCCCAGTCGCAGTACATTCATTGGCAATTCGGTGGCACACGGCGGCGGAGAGGTGTAATATTGATTAGCAATTACTGCACGTAGGATCAGAATGTAGCCCGGGTAGGCGCGGATAGCCGATTGGTATATGGACCACTTGTTGGCGTCACGCTGCCGTGCCTCGAATTCAAAGCAAACCCGTAACTGGGAGCATCTTGCGACAGCGGGCCATCGGCGTGGCCTCAGCCACGGGTCTATCCCTGTGTTTACGCCGGCGATAAAAAAAACGTCCGCCTCGGAATTCCAATTAGCTCGCACTTTTCCGCCCTGCCGAACTCCTGATTTAAAGCGACTCGCTGCTCAAGACGCGGAACGCGTCTTCAGACGATTCCAGCGACCGAGTCGGACACGTGACTCTCGTTTAAGGAAACTTTCGGCAACATGATACTTCGTTCCGATCGCGCTAACGCCGAATTCTTACAACTCGTCCCACGCCGCGAACTAATTACTCGGATCACGGGAAAATTATACAGGCAGCAATGTTAGAGTTAAATATATGTTACAATAAATGGAACGGAACCCGCGATAATTACCGTTCTAATTACAAGCTGCCGTAGAACGTATCCGACAGTCGCGCCCACGGTTCCCTATACACCTAATTCGCGCGATGATTGAAGACGAAGTGATGCGGGACGCCTCGCAACGAGGGCCGTTATAATTCATAAACGCCATTGCGTGCGAAAGGACGAGAACGAGGGAAACGATGAGTCATCCTGTCGCGCGGAAGCAATTTATCAAGGGGTTCCCGTTGGCGGCGGAGGCTTCTGCGGAAGGAGAAGGAGGCCTGTCCAAAGAAACACTTTACGAATGCAACAGGCGATATGAAACTAACTATGTACTTACGTAGGCCTACCCTTATGTACGCGGGCGCACATATACATGCCTGCGCGAGGCCTCTTTTCCTCTCATTCCCTCTCTCTCTCTCTCTCTCTCTTTCTCGCCACCTCTCGCTCCGCTCTCTTTCTCACTCTCGACGATAGCAACTGGTGGCTGCACCGGCGTACCGTGCCGGCGAGACCACTTGCATCGTTTCGTTCCGTTTGTTCTCAAATAGAGAGAAAATCCAAGAGGATAAGCGGCACGGGCCTTGGCTTCGGTCCAAGCAACCCTCGTGGACGCCCTCCTTGTGGGTCCCGCCTCCGACTTTCCTCTCCTCGTCCACGGACTCCCGTGTCCCCGATTGGGGGGACCCTATAGTCGTCGTTCGACCGACCGCGATACAATCGAATATTCCTGATACGCCGCGAGGGCAGAGCGAAGCAAATGTCACGGTCGCTTTCGTGGCCGATGGTGAAGCGGATAACGAATTCTCGGACGAGTCTTCAGTCTCCGGGTTAGACTAAGAAAACGGGATCGACCTCCCCAACTGAATTGATGAACAGCTTCCAAAATGTACGATACTGATTTTTTTCGAGAATTTCTCCGCGAGTATGATAGGTCTCGACGATAGGACCTAAAAAGTCGGGACAGGAATGAGAAAACGAGAGGAGTAGAACCAGAGAGAAGCAGAGGGATTAAGAGACCAAGAGGGACCGAGAGAAACGAAGCGCACAGTGGCGAGCATTGAAGCATCATAGTCGAAGAGACTGTACGAGTCCCGCACCGCCTCTTATCCTCGAAAAGGCTTCCGGTGCACATGCATAAATGATGCGGATTCTCGAAAGGGCCGTCCGCGGTCGCGAGTGGAGTCTGGCCGCCCTTGGAGCCCCAACTACCCCCTGCCCGAGGGCCGAGTCAGGGCGACATCAATAATGCACCGCCCGTAAGAACACCCTAAACATCCACGATCAGCCATTACGATTCCCAGAGGACGCCAAATGGCGTATCAGTGTCCCGCGTCCCCAACGGCCTCGTTCCTAGTCTCGCTTTACTACCCGCGCACAATGGATTTTAATAACGTGTTTTCGTTCCGCCGTCGCTTTTGCCGGGGCCACGTACTCGAGACTGGCCGATTCCGTCCTCCCCGATTCCCGGAATCCCTCGCGCACTCCGGACGCCATTAGCGCGACGTGTAAATGCGCTCGAAGGGTTCAAGGCCGCGCGAGGGAGCAAATAGGCGAGGATAAAGAAGAAGAATGGACGACGCGGCAGGATCTTCGCGTTCGGCGGGACCTGTTGAACGAACTGACGGTTATCTTTCCGACACAGTGATTTACGCCTTCGCCCAGCTTCGCGCCGGGCGAGCGCATGAAAATGAGCAGACAACAGGAGGGGCCGGGCGCTCGTTCGAGCGTAAAACCGCCGACGAATCGTATCCTCGGACGAATCTGCCCGTGAGACGCTGTTTACAGTTGACACCAAGCATTTCATTACCCTGCCCCGGCAACTTCGGCAAACAGCTCCGCCGCGTACCTGGCCGGGAAGCTTTATTTACCGGACGGATTACACGGGGTTTGGACAAACAGTAAAGTGCGCCGTCTTGCCTTCGCTACTTACTTCCAGGAGTCCATGTCCTGGCAGTTTGTCTCGCGAGGCCAACGGACTTTATCTGCGCCCGACGGAGTCCTTTTTACGGCGGAGGCAATGACTTTTTTCGGTCGACGACCTTGGACTCTGCTGGCCGACGTCAAGTTTGCCGTCGGTATCCAGTAAAATTGTTTGTCGCGAACTTGCGAAATTTGGTCTGACCGTTAACTGCGATTGTGTGCGCGGAAAATATTTTCTTCCGACAGCGGTAAGGTTCTGTAGCGGGTAATAAACGTTCCTCCTTAACGTCGGTCTTCGAACTCGACTGTGTTCCGAATTGCTAGGTAACTCTCGCTCGACGCAACGTCGAATTTTCGCAAATACCACTTTCTTTCTTCGCGCCGTGCAGCGAAAATCTCCTTTCTCCGCTCAAGATCGTATCTCCGGCTGCGCGCCCCACGACTTTTCCTCGCCGGCAACAAATTTAGCATCGATATAGTCACTCACCCGATTTTACAGTATGCCAAATTGTTAAGCAACCCTCGTTCAGACCGCGCCCGCCCTCCGTACGTCGCGTCTTAAAATTTCGCGAAGCCACTTTCGGCGATACGAGCGGTACGTACGTACGAGAGCATCGTCTCTCTCGCGGTTCGTCAGAATATATCACGCATATTCAGGAGGGGAAAACTTTGTCAGTGCCGTCGTAAAACTCGCGAGATATATCTCTCCGCGATCGAGCGACGCTTTTTCTTGGGAAGACGCCTGGAGAGAGGGAAGAAGAAGTGGACCTGACGAAAGGTCGGGTCGCAGGAAGGAGTCGGCGGCCTGGTGGAGAAGAAATCGCACGTTGCCGTGACAAATGGAAAAATGCAGCGGCCGATATCGTCGGTGGAAAGGACTACGAGCGACGGCAATCCTGCCGTTCTAGGAGGCGAATTGAATTGAGGCGAGAGGGCGGTTGGGAAAGGGGAGGACGACGGAAGGCAATGGAAAATGCAGCCGGGGAAGGTAAATGGTTCGTTTAATCCCCGGACTGCCAAGGGAGACTGCTCCGGTCGAACTTGACCCGCTTTCGTTCGCCGCCTGTCAGTCGACCTGCCCAATCATTTATTCTCCGCCCGGACGATCGTCACTCCTGCCGCGATTCTTCGAGCTCGCCGATCGGTGCGGAGGACGGACGAGTAAAGTGAGACGACGAGTCGGGCGATGTATCGTTTTATCTGCCCCACCCAGATTGCCTCCGACAAACTCGAGCCCTTATTACGCGGGTCCGTCCACTCGTTATTCCGCGACCGCGGCCAAATCATTCGCGTAACTCGATAGTAGGGCAACGGAAGCCAGAGGCAGTTGAGGGCGGTGCGCCTAGAAGCAATTACTCACGATTGAATTATTTATCGATCGATAATCCGAATACGACGCGGCGGGCGCCCGCAAAGAAGGGCTCCCTAGAAAGTTGCCGATACTGGATTATTAAATTCCTTGAGACCCCATCGCGAATACCTATTCGGGAATCGATACATTCACTGAATATCTCAGACACGGAGAACACCCTTCGGCCGACGGCTTCGTGACGCGGGGGAGGTGGGGGTTGAAAAAGCAGAGCGAGCGAGACGGACGCTCGAGTCCGAATGAAGTATGCTTTTTCGGGCGGCGCGAGATCCGGACGATGGCTCTCGATCGACTATAAATTAACATTTTAATTCGCTTCCTGTGCACACTCCTGCGCCGATCCAGGCCGGCGATGCGCGCGGAGCGCGCGCACTTCTGCAAATCATGTTTCAGGATTAATGAAACGGGCACTGGAAAGCGGCGCGGCATCGAAATTTATTCGGGCCCGGCATTATGCAGAATGTAACGGAGCATGTCGAAGCAATCACCGCGCTGCATAATTAAATCTGCATCGTTAATAAACGCGCAGCTACCCGGTTGATCAGTTATGCCGCGCTGCAACAGCGTATCCCTCTTATTAATGCACGCGGCGCGCATTACGTCGGATAATCGAAACTCTCAGAGCGGCGTGCGTTTTTTCCGCGCCTCCTGCTCGTGTTCCGCGGACTCTCGACATTCCAGCCTCGGCCCTCCCGCCTCGCACACTCGTGCGGATCAACACGCACGCGCTCGCATTTCACGAATAAGCCCTTCGATCCTCACGCGTGTCGCATCGTACGCGCGACTATAATAAATATCCGCCAAATGCGCCGATGATCGAAATTCCACCAGCTACCCGCCGTCTTTACTACTTCCATTCGACTCCCCAAATCCTCTCCCGTCGAATAGATAAACGTGCCCCGGCCCTCGTGCCTCGAAATGCCCTTTTTGTCCTCGCGACTGTCAGAGTCGTTCTCAAAGTCACGCCTACGGCGATCCGCAAATTACACGCGGCGTGTGTCGCGCACATGCGGCCTTTCCTAGAGCGCCCACCCCCCTCCTTCCCGCCCGCCCCAGCCCCTTGCACGCACTCAATAGTCGTTCCATTGTCACCGAGGGTGACGCTTTGATGGAAAGTCCCCGGGGGTGAGTCAGGCGTTTCGAGAAAAAAGTCTTCGACAAAAGCGATCACCGAAGGGAACGCGCGCGATGTACCGAAACGTTTGCCTCGCGATCTCTGCCGATGGCAGAGCCGAGGCCGTAATTTGCCCTCTCATCACTTCCTCCAGCGAGCGCGCGGTGCGCGCAGCAAATTTTAATAAACCGTACGTTCCGCGAGCGAATATTTTCTTTCATCGACGAGCAAAACCGACGAGGCCAGACGCGGATGTAGAGACACGGAGAGGAAGAGAGAGACGGACTCATCAATTTGATAACAATTTCCTTCAATTTGCCCGGCAAACGGCTTTCCTCGTTTCAATATTTCTCCCGTTTCCCGTGCACCTCCATCGCGCTGTAATCATTTTTCGTGGGATTTATCGCGAGCCCTCTCCGCCCACGACGCGCTTCTCGTTCCACTGGCAACTTTTCACGACGTAAGAGCTCTCGCGACCACCCCTAAGCGCTGTTGTTTCGTCCTAACTCGATTACGCGTAAAAAGCATCGTGCAAAGATATCCTGCCCCGTTTGATGACACAGACGAGCGGCAAGCGCGGAGATTATCATCTTCGACTCTCGAGAGGAGACGAGGAGCGAGGGTGGGAGAGGGGTGGGAGGAAACGAGGATGGCCGACTGAGAAAGACGGAGAGCCTCAAGGGGGCTGGTAGACCTCGAGAACGATGTCTGTTCCTTCGGGGCAATAAGAAATATTGCTACTTCAGGTTGAAATGATCTCTAGCTTATTGCTGATTTTCCGAGGACACGAGTCTCTTTCTCTACCGACGCTGGCTCTTCAAGTGCGGAGCAGCGGTAAGGTAGTTGAGAGGGAGGGGGGAGCTGGGAAGACGAATAAGGCTCGTATTTTTCCTCTTTCCTTCCTGTCGACTATTCTTACCCTCGTCCGAGGAGAGGCCTGGCCGGCAGCGATCTGAAATGCTAACTCGCTTAGGTGCAGTCGTACGGACGATATTTATATTGCACTCTGCCATCTCTGTTTGATATTTCCAGGAATTCGCGCCGACGACTTGCCGATCTCTCTCTCTCTCTCTCTCATCCTCTGTCTCGCCGGTTCTCTCCGTCTTGGATCTATCTCTATCCCTCGAGTGTTCATGCCTCGTTTATATACCGAGCACTCGAGACTGCTCCCGGGCGTCGTCATCGTACGGACTTGAGTACCTCCACGAGGATGATCCCACCATCTGTGAGACCGCATGTACTCGGTCATTTTCCGGTCAAAACGTTAAAGACGGTTTCCGGATAAGGGCAGACTCGCTGCCTTGACCAGCCGATCAGCAACGAAGGCTTTCAATGGAGGCTTCATCTTGCCACTCGAGTCGGCAAAGGATGAAGTTGAAACAAGAGAGAAATAAAAAGGCACAAAGCGAGAGAGAGAGAGAGAGAGAGAGAGAGAGAAGCTGGAAGTTGGGATAAGTTGGTAGCAACGTGTTAAGGAGAAAGTAAGGAGAAAAGTTCCCGACGCCGGGAGTCGGCAAATCAAAAGGCCCGCGAGGGAAAAAGGTGTCGGAAAAGGAGAGATCGGTGTAACGAACTTCGCTAAAGGGATTAACAGCCTAAACCCTTCCGCCCGTCGACCGACGTGTTCCCCTGGCACGTCTAGCTAGTCGTAGGGTTAAGGTTTAATTACACGGCGTAACTCCCTTAAGCCCAACGATCCACGGATGGATTGATGAAATTTCGGTGGCGCGCGAGAACGCTGGAAATACGCCGAGCGCATTTCAACGGGGAGGCTCGCGGTAGGATTCGTGCGCGGGTGGCGAAGATTTCGATGCCGTCGGCGGGCGTCGCGTCGTCTCAGACGGCCGAGGACGCTCTCGAAAGTAGAAAGGGCTCGCGCGATATGTCGGCCGATCGATAGACCCTCCGGCTAACGTCGATTGCCAGAAAGGCGGGCGAGATTAAATTCTGATCCCCACGTCGCAGCCTATTCCGCAAGAGCGTTTTGACGTTCCTTAACCCTTTCGTTATTACGGGAATATCATGCAGAAGTAAGGGGAGCGAGGACTCTCCACCCTTCTACGTGTGTATTCTGATTAGGTACGTGCGTCCGATTAAGTCTGCCAGTCGACACTCGAAGCTGCGGACGAAAATGTCTTGTCAATTTTCCGGGCACAGTAGCGTTGTAAGGTCGGTGGAGCGGAAAAACTGGAAATTATTGATAACGCGCGTTTTCTAGCGTTTCATCAGGCGCCTGCAGAATTTAAAGTAAAACGCGCTCTGGATGAACATTTCACCTAAACCGCACGCGAAAGGATTAACTCGGCCGCGCAGCTCGCTTTTTCCCGTGCACCGCGCCAGTTGGCCACGGTAAATTTTCTGACGTCTATGCGATGAACCGTGACGTAAGAGGCGGCGGCTCTTTGCTGCGCCTGGGTCATGCAGCGCGTTTACGTCAGTTTGGGGGCATTAGTGGACTAAACGAATTACATCCCTGATCCCCATATTCACCTCTCATCACGGTCGGCCAACTGCATCGGGAGTCCGCTCCCGCGCGCAATTTAAAATCGGATCAAGTGCGCAAAACAGAGTAATCCCGCGGCAAAGCCGGGGCCAGGGCGCGTTTACCAGAAAGAGTGAGAGGGCGGGCGAGGGAGAGAGAGAGAGAAAGAGAGAGAGGCGGCAAAGTACAAGCGGGTACAAGCGGCCAATTTCCCCTCGTCAACTGCGGTTCGGATACTCGTCGCGGAACGTTGCCTTGCCAGGTACACCCTTGATTGTGGCATTCACCCGCGATTACGTTAGCCAAAACCGAAACTGCGTCTCGACTTTGACGTTTCTGCGGAGCGGCTGAAAGCGCGGCTGTTCCGTACGTTACCCATTTCGTGCGACGTATCGAAACGACAGAGTGAGAGTGAGAGAGAGAGAGAGAGAGAGAGAGAGAGAGGGACGGTGGCCGAAGTGCTTGGAGAAGTTCGAGCCGATAATGGAATCGGCTGGCCATGGCGTTCGCCTGACCTCCCGAGTAAGGTCGCCATAAAGGCGCCGCGATGCGTTCCATTAAAACTTAAAATTAATTCCAGCCCACCGACGCGTGGGTGGTTTTCGGAGGCGGGAGAGGGGTGGTCAGAACGTCGACGGGGCTGAAGCGGCGACGACGCGCGGCATCAACAAGCTCCAACTTCGTATCCAATCCAACTACACAAATTCCCCCTAAAACCCAGCCAGCGCTCGGCAACGTCGTCATCCTCGCCGTCGTCGGCGTCGCCGCCGTCGTCGACGTCGTTGTTGTCGCTGCCTGAGACCGCGCCGCCTATGCGAACGTAAGAGGGGATGTAACAATGCAATTACGCGTCGCATAAGCCGTCGACGAAATTACGCTTTAATCCGCGGCGGAACAGCACGAGCGAGTACGAGGCGCCGTTTTGCCCGCAGATTCTCTCTCTCTCTCTCTCTCTCTCTTTCCTGCTAACCCTTCTACTTCTACCTTTCGCTGTCGTTCTGTCTTTCTCGTCTCGTTTCACTTTATCTACCTTTTGCATCGTTTGTCTTCAATCGTTCTCTTTCTCTCTCTCTCTGTCTCTGTTTCGCTCTTCATACCTTTCCGTCGTTTATTCCTCCCCCCTCTCCCTCCTCAATTGCAACCACCCTCGCGCGTCATCTTTCTTTCCTTCCCTCCGCCGCTTCTCTCTGTTATTCTCGAATTTTACAGACCAGGCACCGTGCACAATCGTAGCCGGAGCCGCTGTAATGCCGTAACGAAGCTAATTCGCTGTCGTTACACCGCCGCGACGGCCTTCCACGATTTCGCTCCGGGCGTTCCGGCGCCAAAGAGCCGCGTCCGCGTTTCTGTGTATCGCCGGTAACGGGAGAATGCAAGAGCGCGCGCGGCCGCGCGTACATGGGAAGGAGAGAAAACGAGCGAAAGGTGAACTAAAGAGAGAGAGAGAGAGAGAAGCGCGCCGGCTTTGAAATTGCAAGGGCTTAACAGGAAAACGACGAGGAGATCCGTACTACGAGCTCGTTTCGCGATATTATTTGTTTTTTGCCGAACAAGGAAATACGTACATCGCGCGGACCGTCTGTATTCCGCCTGTATGAAGGTACCGACGTACCGCCGGAGTACACGTACGCGGAACCGTGTGCGGCCGGGTACGCGCATTACGAAGGACTCTGCGGATTCAAGGGATCACCGTAACGAGCTCGCCAATCTTTGTTCCCAGGATTTTCCGCTGCGCCGATGATCGCCGGCTTTGGGACCGCTCCCGTCGCACCCCCCACCCCCTCCACCCTCTGTGCCCGATCACACTTACAATGAATTCAATTGCACGCACGGTCGCCCCGGTGCGCGCTCACGCGTTTGATCGGAAAATTTACTAACGCGCATGCTAATACGAGCGTACGCTGCGGATTTGTCGCCGACGCGCTTCCGGGGCTGGATTCCGATACTTCGGGCGGCTCGAATTTATTTTCTTCCACTAGCAACGCTGGATTCAACGCGCGTCTGACTCTCGTTGCATTTATACTCTTAGTGCAGTTGCGTATATCATTGTATTACGTACATCCTTCCCGAAGTTAGTGCTACTTTCTTACGTATGTGAATATTCGACTTTTTCCGACAGGCTAAGCAGGTGTCTATATAAATTATAAATACTTAAATCTCACGACCGACCGCCCGATAGATCAGATTGGCCGAAATTGACTTTCTTCCGATTGCGCTCTCCAGAGCGAGCCGCATCCTCTCTCCTCCTTGTCCCCCTTTGTTAGTCCGCTCCCGGCGTGCTTAACGGTACGAACAATGCGCGGAATAATTTCCGACTCGGCCCCGTACTCGCAATTAGTTACACGATGCCGTTTTACTGCGTGGAGTAATAACTGGCGCAAGCCTGTTATGCCGCTCTAATGCGACGGTATAAATGGTAGCCAGCGATAACCAGAGAGGAGTCCAGGCTGTGCACGGGCGTGTACGCACGCACGCACGCACGCACGCACGCACGCACGCCTCGACTTTACACGAGTGCAGCGTGTTCGCGTTCACAGGGACACGGGCGTACACTCGGCCGTCCGCACACAATGGTACGGTGCAGCGAATGAACCGGTAGCCCAGGTAAAATGCGGACTGTGCACGGACTGCGGACCGGCCGAATGAATAATAGTCCGAGCGTGCTGCAAGTCCGCACCCTCGTCCCTTTCCATCCCCCCGGGCGAGCCCCGCCGCCCACCCCCGCAATACGTTACGCCGCTGACAAATTGGAAGATAATCCGCGACACTCTCACGCAACGTGCCCAACGAACGTGCGAGCGCGAATATGCTCGTGCGCCGGTGCATGCGCTCGATCGCCGACGATGGATTATTTCAAGTTTCAAATTGGCCCGGATCGAAACTCGATGGGACTTAAATCGAGGCCGGCCCGCCGGGCAGCGCGAACTTCGCTGTCTTTCGGCCCGCCCGATTATTCGCGTTACCGGCCAACGCGAAATTTCGCTCTTTGTGCCGGTGACTTTAACGAGACGCGTTTTCGAGCCCGATTTTCGTCGAGTCTCATTCACGCGTCCGCGTCGGCCCGAGCTCGCGGAATTCGTCCCGTCGGCCGCGCGGCGCATATATCGAACGCGCGCGCCGCCTCCACCGAGTGAAACGATAATTGACAATAACACTTTTGATTCTGGCGTTCAAAGGAAATGATTAAAAACGTCAGGGCGGAAAGAGCGTCAGCGGCGCGCGCCCGCGGACGGGGAGACGGCGTGCGCGTTTTGATCAAAGTATAATTCGGGAGCGGGAAATTAATTTTTAACGAAGCTTTTAACGAAACGCTCTCGTTAAAATTTCCCCGATAAAGAGTTTCCCTTTATTTTTATTTTTTCGCCAGCCGCCCGTTCCATCGGCCGCCCCCGTCCCGTGCAACATTACGACGCCGGGCTCGGTGATAATTTTACATTCATTTATTTCTCACCCCCGTTGTTCCGTGTAACGGTGTCCGACGCGACGCAGCCATGGCGGAACGGAAAAATTCCTTTACAATCAGAGAAAGAGAGAGAAAGAGAGAGAGGAAGGGGACGCCACCCGCGTAATTGCCGGCACCCGGCATTAACGAAGTCTTTCAAGTCGGCACAATTAAGACGCAACACCGCTCCCTTCGGAGATTCCCGTTACGATATCTCGAAACAGAGTCGCACGATTGGGCGCGACCTTCTCCGGAGAAAATTATCAAGAGCACCGTCGGGACGTTTCATTAGACCCGGCGAGAGACGAAGTCGTTTCAGTTCATGATAAACGAAAGATTATTGAGCGGCACGCGTAGTCGCGAACGTGCGCGAGAGATTGCTGACACGAAATCGACGCGTTCTGTCTGCCGTTTATCGACGTGACCATCGGGCGCTTAACTATATCAGAACCGGGGGCTGTTCGAGTCGGTACAATTAAGGCAGTAACACGACAGGGTCTCGTCTTGTTCGGTTCTCCTCGGCCTCCCGTAACAATACCTTGGGGCCAAGTTACCGTCACTTGGAGCCGTTTATGGGTTAATCCGGGTATCCCGCCGTTCGCGCCGTGCCGTAAAGGCATAAAGCTCTTCTGCCTTCGAGCGAGAGACGTTCTTGTCGAATCCCAATGGGCATAAAGGATGCGTCCGCGTAATAATGCCGGAGACAGCTCGAAATTGCCGAACGCCGTTAAACTTTCCGACAGTCACGTCGGTAGCATCTATAGGTCTATCTGCGGACGGAGAAAACTTCGATCGGTCAATAATGGGAGACGGGATTATGTAATCGGTCGTACGAGGGACGACGGTCAATTGAACAGTTTCGCCGTGATCGAAAGTCATCAAAAGGCACGACACACGTTGGGTATATTCGTCGCGAACGAGCGAACGTTGATTTCAGCGATGACCTCCGGCGAAGCCTGGCCGCCGAAGTCTTCATCCTGTGAAAAGTTCGCGTGCGCGTCATTCTCCGGAGACGGCCGCGGAGCGCTCTATCACGCGATCGGCCAGGACGACCGCCACTGTCGTGTTCGGAGCACTGTCAAGCGGTGTCTTACAGCGCGCGGGAGAAGTTTCCTTGTTAAAACTTCACCGGCGGCCTTTATCGCCGTTCCGTCATGCCGCGGTATAATCGTCGTCAGATCGCGCCTGCGAACACCTTCCAACCCTCCCGTCGCGAGTGTAGCATAAAAATACTGTCAATCTATCACCATCGACGAGTTACTGACCGAAAAAACGAAAACGAACAAAAACTCCCCCGACCTCCTTATCAATATCGAATCAATCCTCCGACTTAGTTCCGCACGCGACGGAACACCGGGCCGCGCACACATCCACCCTCCGGCCCGTGGAAGACGCAATACGTTCAAGAGCCTCGAAAGGTTTAATCTCTTCTTCTATCACTCTCCTTTCTTCCGTCATCCATTAAGCCGGAGGCGTGCGAGGCGAAAAGCGGCCGACGGGGTGGGTTGATACGATGGCCCGGGACGTTCTAGCAAGCTGATATCCAATCGATGGAACTAATATATCCGCGGAATCAGTCACTGGCCGCACTTGTGTTCGCCCGCGTATGTGTACGCTCGCCGATGTTCAGCGGTAACAGCCGTTGGGGGTGGGTTGCGGGGAGGGGTGGGAACGGTATTAAGGAATTGAATCGAGAGGCTGGCCTGTACTCTCGAAGCAGGAGGTATCGCCTCGGCCCGTTCTCGGCTATCGCTCATGGCACGCCTCGCTGAACGAGACCGCTCGCTTTCTTTTTCGCACACCGTGAAGAACGCCGCCGACGCCGACGCCGACGCCGACGCCGACGCCGACGTATTGGATCGAACTGGCCGCGCTGCCCGACGCGATGTGGCCATCCATCACGTCGTCATTACGGTGGCCGGCTTCGTTCGGCACCCTGTTTCAGACTTCACGCTTCGATGGCCCGAGAAAACCTCGACCTCTTCTCGCCTCTTATGGCCCGAACCGAATCGCGCCGAAGACTCTGACCCGAACGCCCGCGATTCGATATTGCCAATTAACCCTTTTTCGCCTTCAAGGGTCTCGGGGATATTATTACGTTTGGGTGGCGAAGCGATAGGAATCGGGAGTTGAGGGAAGCTGCTGAACGTTCCCTTCGCGTCACGCTTTTGCTACATCTCGCACAATTTTCGATACTACGGCGTGAAGTAGAGAAAGTTGATCGTTTGATCTGGTAATTAAAGTTTGCCGCTTTCAACATTTTTCGAATCCTTAAACTTGGGACAATAGCTGCGTATTGCATAAAAATCCCTGTTTCTATATACATTTATATTCCTTCGCTCCATCCATTACAAACAATACTCAACGCATTACTTCGCGACATATGACGCGACTCGCAGCACGAATCGAAAAGGCAGCAGCAGGAAACATCAGCAGAATTCCGACCGACAACGGCTCTCTCGCGGAACAAAGTCTCGGCTCGCCGAGAATATGCCAATACAGAGGTCCGTTCCCCGAGGCGTCGACAGCGTCACGAGGGCGCGTTTCATTTACGAGCATCAGCGGGGAGTCGGTGACCGTTCCGGGTCCAGATGCAGCTTCCGCAAGCGACGTGCAAGCATCGCCTGCGGACTGGCGCTGGAACTGCCGTAAGAGAGAAGTATTATTATCCGGGGAAATCTGGCGTCGTCCCTCCGAGATGCCAGATCGGTCACGTTCAAACGAAGCTCCACCCCCACACCCCACCGCCGGCCGTCGCTGCCAAACGGAAGGCGCGGCGAAAGTTTCCGCACGTCGCGACTCCTCACGGAGTTGCGCAGAAACGCGGAAGGAGCAAAGTCCGCGAGTGGCGAGCTCATATAAATCGTCGGAGGCGAGGTCGTGGGGAGGAAGAAAATTTGGCGCGAGTTGAGGAAGCGTTGAGGAACGGGTCAGGACTGGCCGCGTTGTCCCTTGACGTGAGCGACCTTCGGCGAGAATGAAGAGTCGACGGTAGGAAAGATGGCACGTCGCGATGGGGTGGCGCGACTTTCTTGGACGCGGCGCACTGCATTCAGCCGGCGAGATCTCTTGGAAATGGCTCGTGATTAGGGTGCATTAATAGTAATGGAGAGCGCACGATGGGCGTTATAAAACGAAATACGCCGGGGCGCGTCGTATATCATGCGTCGTCGGGAGTAATGAAGAAAATCCATACTCGAGACCCTGGGCTTTGTTTCTTAATCCGAAGATAAAACAGGGACGCGACTGCGTGCGCGAGTGAAATGGAGCGAACATCAAGATAAAGTAGCTCGTATTTCCTTGGAGTAAGAAGGATCGAATGCGCTATAAAATCCGGCCCCACAGTCGGAAGTACGAAAGCAAAAGGCTCTCTCCTCTCTCTCTCTCTCTCTCGCATTCGATGCTCCACTATCGAGAAAGGACATTCCGAAAGATCCCCCCGCGAGGACGTTTGAGTACAGCGGAAAACTTTCGTTCGGCAAACGGAGAAAAATTTATTTAAATCAAACTTTATTACTTTCGAAACTCGCGCGCGAGACCTCTTTTCAGAAACGGGACGCCCGGTATTGAAACAAACGATGTCCGCTGCCGCGCGTCCGTGTTCTACGTCCTACGACGGAATATTCGACATTTTTGCCACTGGCCCCCAGTTGCGCGTCCGAAACCCGGGCGATACATTATTCACCGGCCAGCGCAGCGCCTTCAACAGACGCATACACAGAATCGACTTGCTAGTCTGAGAACGTACCGAGGGTACCGGATGAATTATTATCCGGTGTATACCTTTAATATAACGCCGACGTCGCGTAGCCGGTTCATCGCTGGTGGAGAGAGAGAAGCTGATTAAATTACGCGCTGCCGGCCGGCCGAGCGATACGTGACTTACAATAATTGATACAAACAATCGCCGTGGCCGCGCGCCCGGCGCGTCACGTCCTCGGCAGTGCATCCGCGCCATTCAGACTCGACCATATTGGGTCGGCAATCGCGAGCCTATTCGTTTCAAAGTGGCGCCCGCGACCGCACGCACAATGCCTGATAAAGTTTAGATTCGATGCCGCATAGCGTGTCGCTCGCGTCAGCGCGCGAATCCCAAACGAGATTCGTCGTACGGCTGGGAAGCGCGGCGCGGACTGTGATGGGAATGGAAAATCAAGCGCACGGCACTCGGGAGGGGCCGCGGACGGGATAATAATGCGACGCGGCGAAGATCGAGTTACAAACACAGCCGCGCGACCTCTTCTCTTCGGACACCGTCCGCACGCTCGCCGCGTCGCTTTTTTCCGCTCTCGGTCTCTCTCTCTCTCTCTCTCTCTCGCTCTTTCTGTTTTTCGTTTTGACAAGGGGATGATGGATACCAATAAGCCGCTGCCGATTATATGGACGAAATGACGGGGTGGCGCAGGTGAGCCGAAACGATGCGGCGTTCATACATATTTCGCGTCCTGTCATCGATCCGCGCGTATAAACGAATTCACCTCGTTTTTCGGTAGCGGATCTGCGGAACGGCAAATATTGTATAACGCCGCTGCTCGAGCGAATGTCACGACGGCGCCGAGTCGCGCTGACGTTAATCAGATAATTATGGCCGTCCAGTCGATTTTTCCGCATCGCCCGTTCCGCACCCGCCCACTGCTTCCGGCCAGCTGGACGGAGTTCGTTTCGAATTTTTACACGTCGCACGGTAAGTTTATACGCTGCCGTCAATTCGGACGGCGCGGAATATCGAGCAGCGCGGCCGGACGTGTGCCGCGCTGCATCCGCGTTGTTGCCTTTTGATGGAACGTTTGTCAGCGGCGACGGAGCGAAATAAAAAGATGACCCGACAGGACGCGTCTCTCTATCTTTGATGTCGACGGCGGACCGGATCACATGGCCGGATGTGTACGGCAAATTGCCTGGGATCGAGCCGATAACTAATATCGAACTGCTCGTTAACGGGCGTCAATGAACATGTGCCGACGACAAAACTCCGCTTATGGGATGAGCGTGAATCGGTGCGTAATTTCCGGCCGAGCCGGACCCGCTACTTTCTGACTAACATAGAACGCTCGTAACTAGAAGCGCAAGCGTGCTTCCGTGTTCGATCGCACGCTTTCTGGATCCCGATCTGACGTCAGTACACTCGAAAGACTTGACGTCCGACTCCGTCTAATATTGTTTACCATTTTCCGAGAAGAATTCGGCACGCATAAAGAACGCAAATCGCGATCCGATAAAAACTCATTCTCCCACGATTTCGGCGGACACGTGTTTGCGGTCCATGACGTCACGTCTGCTGGAGGGATAACGGGAACGCCGGGAGCCCATAGGGGAAGGCCGATATATGCTGCGGTTAGCAGTCACGTCCGTCCTTAATATTGCACCCTTAAGTCCACGACCGGCATGCCCACAATTAAGAGCGCCCCCGGCTAAGATCACCTCACGTTCCAGGTTTTCGGAGAAAACATGGCCCGCGCGGAGGAAAAATATCGAAAGCGCGTGACAGTCGAAATTGGTCCTGCTTGCCTACGAAATTGTATCCGTCGGTCCGAGATTGGGGGCTAACACTTGGGCAACGTGGAAAGATTACCAACTTTCCCGTAATCCCTCGCGTATTCTTCGTCAAGTCAACACTACCCACGTATACGTGTCTTACGAGCAGGCACACTTTTTCCGTCACTCGCACTCACAGTCAGTCATATTTGTGTCCTCGTTTGTGACACTCGATTTATTCCTGAACGCAAAGTCACTTTCGTCCGAAAATGTCAAGTTCACGACGTTGCGCCACCAAAAGCGTAGCCATTCGCATTCGACTTCTTAGAAGCAAAAAGGTTAAGCACCCACCCACGGCATTCGCTTGATCGAGGGTTGCGCGAGTTTTATTAAGCCTCCTATCATTTGGTTCATTCGGTTGTTTAATTAATGTCTACACGCGAGGTCGGGCACACGCGGACATTTGTCCGCGCTCTGGCGCCCACCCGCTCGCACATAGCCATACACATACATACACACACACACACATACAGATGCACACCCCTGCTTGCATTCGTCCGTTCACACCCTCGCACATCCCCTCACGTACCAGCTCGCGTACTTACGCACACAGCATTCCGCTCACAGCTACCGGCGCGGAGAACAAACAGGCGCACTCGCTAATAAAATCTGAATTTACGATCATGCATCACGCACCGCGTTATCTAGTTTTCCGAACCACTACGGCACAAAATGATGTGTCCCCGGCATTGTGAGCGCGTTAAGCGTAACGCGAGAGCACGATAATTGTTTCCAAATGACAACAGCGGCTACACCCAAATGACGGTTTTGAATATCGATGGGCATTGTTCGGCGCCGCGAAGTACGTAAACATTCGCACCTGCCTGCGAAAGATACGCGCCCGCGTAAATATATGGCTTCCTGCGCGCCCCCGTCCGACTCCGCTAAACGATCGTGCCGGCGCTGCACACCCGACATCTGTTGCGTTTCAGAGCGTTTCCTAGCGTTTCGCGCAACAAAAAAAAAAAAAAGAAACGACCTGCTCGCTGTAAAATGTGGCGCTTCCAGCGGCGAACTGTTATCCTAAAGTCCTTCGCCGTTCTAAGTTCCCTTTATTTCCGAGGCCACAGTCTACGCTACTACCTAAGAACGCGGAGTCGGCACTCTGTCTCGCTTCACAAATGATTTTCAACCGTGAAACAAAGCGTGTCGCGATACGAAAACGCAGTCTCAAAATATCGCGCCCCGCACACGCTTCTCCGAAATGACGATTTTATCGAAAACAACAAAAACCAGAAGAATCCTCGCTGCAACCGGCGCGCACGACGACCTCGAAACTTAAATACAGCGTATCCTCCGAGATCAAGGCGCGCTGCTCTATATTTCCCACCGAAACCTTATTCCGCTTTACACCGAGCTTTCTCGGCAGCGCCAGAGCTCCGCTCGCCGCCCCACACGGCCGAGCGTTTCGCTGACGGGCTTAGTTAAAAATCCTATACCTCGCTTATGCATTCTCGTCGCCGCTGCAATTCCATTTTTTCGACATAAAAGGAGAGGGAAGCAGAGGCTCGCGGATCCTCCGCTAAGCGCGACATCGTCTCTCCGGGCTGGTAGAGATAACCGGCGCGAAGTAGGAGAGAGGCCAGGTCCTCGGCGACGTTATCATAACTAACGGCTTCATCTGCATAATTATCCGAGGAAAGTGCGTTACTTAGTCGTCTCGGAGCGGGCAGGGCTGCTCGCGGTACCCAGGGCTTTGGGGGTTCCGGGATTCCGTGGAACCCAGTCCGTGGACCCGGGCCGAGCCTGTCTCCTCGGGAATGAAACCAATTACTTGGTGACCCCCTCAGGCCAGTACGTTACAGAGGCAGAGAGACGGAGAGGGCGAGAGGAGAGAGAGAGAGAGAAAGAGAGAGACAGAGGAAGTGGGGAGACGCCGTCACAGGGATGCCAGACTAACGAAACGACTAAGAGAGAGAGAGAGAGAAAAAGACGGAGAGAAGTCTCTCTTTAGCAGCGAAACGGAGAAAAACAACGAGAGACGAGGAAGCCGGAGGAATTCGGAGGGAGAAGAACAGAGAGGCGGAGTGAATATAGGTATGTGTGTGTGTATAGAGATGAGTAGTCGGAGGATATGAAACGAGGAAGATGCGGGGAAAAATAAAGAGCGCGAGGAGATGGAGCGAGGTCGCGAAATGCGGGAGGAAAATGGTGGAGAGTGTGACGTGGGTAGGATCGCGGAACCGCGCTGAGCGGAAACTGTGGAGAGGATGCAGGAGGGCGAATGTATGCGGGATCTCGTCGCCGAGAGGACAATCAGCGAGCCTCGAAGGGGGTGGCTCTGAGGGGTGGAACGGCGCACTCGATCGACGCGCCCTCGATTCCTAGACGCTGGAAGCGCATTAGTTAATTAGCGAGACGTCTACCGATAATTGCCGGCAGTGGCGGCCGGTTTCCTTAGATCGACAGAAGCGTTTACGGACGTCCAATTGTCTTCGGGCGGGGGTGGTTGGAATCCGATGGAATTCCGCGCGCTCGAGCGCGCAGTTACTTCGTATCGAGCGCGCACTACGTCGGGAGAGTGTTGGACCGCTGCTCCCGGGATAAAGTGGTGTTAAATGATCTGCTCAATTGAAGATTTCGATGCCGCGCCGAACAATTCGCCTCCGCGTTTTCGACTGATCGTACATATCGAGAGTCCGTGCATAAAACACTGTACACCTATACCTGGCTAATACGGCCGCTCTTTATACGGCATTTCGCTCTAATGGCCTTTTTTAATTATGCCATTTTTTCGATTTACGGTCCATAACGTTTCGTTATACGGCCAAACAAAATGCTGTACCTGTTACTTTCTGTTTAGTTTCAGCTTCTCCCTCTAGGCGGCACTGCTACATTTTGTCTCACGAAAATATGAGGATCGTTCGGCACAACATTGTCATCATTTTACTTGTATCAAAACAATTGATTCGTTATACGGCTTTTCGCTTTACGGCCAACTTTTCCGGAACGCATCTAGACCCTAAAGCGAGGTATGGGTGTATTCGACGTTGTCGGTGATAATAGAAAATGTTTATGCGATTCGTCGCGGATTATGCCCTGAAATCTGTTCTTCATATAAAAACTCCCTTTGTCTCTCAGCCCGAGCCTACACGAACATACCTCGCGCGCTGCTCGCGAACGTCGGCGTGGACGTGGAACGGGAGACGTGGGAGGATCGATGTCTTTCCCTCCAACCGTTATGCCCCTTTCAAATCTCGCCGGATCTGCCGACACTCGACAGTTCATAAAGCCGAAGGATCGTCTGTCTCCGCGAGCGCCGAACGGCGGACTCGCAGAAAGACAGAGGCGAGCGATGGAGACGTATAAAGAATAAGAGCGGGAGATAGGAGGATAAGAAAGATCCAGGGTATCGAACCCTGATAATTGACCCTCTTCTCCTCTCTTCCGGGTCTCGCGCGTTGATACACTCGGCCCACACACACCGGCACACATACACACACACGCGCGCCGAATGTTTCGGATCGACGTTATCCGGCAGTTCCGGGTGAAGGTTGGAGGAAGGTCGAGCTTCTCCCCATGCGAATCGTGCTCGTTTCCATCCCCCTTTACTCGCTCCCATATTCCTCGCCCCGGGGGTGGAAATGGGAAACCCTCGAAATATCTGGGCGCGAGTATCTCCCCCGAGCGTTAAGAGGGAACGAGAAAAAGAGACAGAGAGAGGAGAAAGGGCCAGCCCTTTTCCCAAAAACAGTTCCTCCGGCGCGATTCCGAAAAGCTAGCGTTCGAGGTTCAAAGGGGGGTGGGCGACGGAAGGGGTGGACCTGCCTACCCGGGATTATTAGAGTCGTTATTTTTCTGGAAAACGTCGTCGCGCCTCCCTCGCACGTAATAGCAGCCACGTACGGAATTTCTTCGCGGAAACGGCGTAGGGGGGAGCGACGAAGACTTATGCTGCAGTCGGAGAAGGCCGAATTACACGGCACCCCTTTATCTGGGTCACCCTTAGAGCCCGCGCCACTTCGAAGTCGTCGCGACGACGTTCGCGTCTTCGACGATTCCGCGCGCCCCTCCGCAAGCGATACTTTCCTTCATCACTATATATGCCCGCGGAACTTTTTCCCGCCGCAGTTGCGGATTCTTCGGAACTAGTTGCATGAGACCGTGCAATTATTGAACGGCAGCGTGCGAGCGACAGCTTGAGGCGCGGCGGGCGAAAGTGCCGCGGACTTGTTTCATTCTTCCGCAAGTGGTGGAAGTGGATACGCGGGCGTTATGATACACACCCTGTACGACGTCGCGCTCGATAAGATCGGAATGTGCGTAAAGGGAGAGCGAGAGGCTCGATTCCTGGAACGCGGAGAATGGCGGAGGAGGGGGTGTGGGTGGAAGGGTGAAAGGGGGAGGGGGTGAGTGTGAGGGGGTGGAAAGCGAGAAAAGAGCCGGAGGAAAAACCGTGCCTGTTCGCAAGCGATAAGCCAGCCCATAGAACTGCCTTCTTTCGCCGTTCCCCGACTGCCTTCCAGGCTTTTCCGGGGTAGTCGAAAACCTTCGGGATCACCACTCCCGACGTCGCCCGATTCCTCCTTTACGACTCTCAATGTGGCAACTGCCTGCCCCAGATCCGCCGGACCAATCCCGGCCGTTCCCACGGGACTTTAATATGAATTGCCTTCTGATGGCGCGATGTCCTCGTGGGACGACACGTCGATACTTAGGATTATCAGTTCGTCGTCGCCGTCGTCGTCGTCCGACAGCTGCGTGTGCCGGCGCCTCGATCATTGAAAAATCTGCGGATCCTCGAAGGAGTCGGCATAAATCTGACGCGATTCTCACGCTGCGCGACGCGCTGCCGTCCGAGACCGACACTTCCAAGTCGTAGAAAACAGCGGCTCATGCAAAACGAAGGGTAAATATCATCATAGTTGAGCCTGACAAAAACGTACCCAATACGCTCGGTGGAAGGGAAGAAAAATGTGCGTCGCGCAGTTCGGAACGACGATGAATGTCGTGCGTGCAGTCAGTTCTCTTCTTGCCCGCCATCGAAGGCAGCACATATTCATCGTCGGCTGTATCGAGCGCATTTGAATGTTACGTGGCAGGGACTTTGCAAGTTCCCGTACGGACACGCCATTTCGCCCCACGCTTTCAAAGTACTAAATCCGAGCCGCCGAAGATGCGCACGTTTTACTCTCCCTCAACAACCATCGTACACCCCCTCACCCTCTCCCCCCGTCTCTGGGACTTCACTCGTAAAGAGAACTGCTGCCGCTGACTCGGCCGGATTAGAAATGGTAACTAAGCCGTTAAATTGCTAAACAAACGAGGACCGAGAAACGAGGCGGGTAAGCTCGTGTGGCTAGGGATAGTTGGGGGGGGAGGCGGTCGAAGGGGGTGGCGGAATTCGAAGTCGGGATCGAAGTTACGACGCGAGAAGCGAGCTTATCACTCCGGATCAATCGGGGGTATACAACTGTCTGCGCGCTGGTGTGCGGGAAGCTGCACTTTTCGAGATCACTTTTTCTGCCCCGGAACATTCTATCTCGTTTCCCTGTCTCGTCGGGCGCATTTCTTCGTTTTCGCCCGGGCGAGGAGGGAGACGTTCGAAATTCAAGGATGCCTTCTCGCACGGCGTCGTCGAGCCTTGTCCCGACGGCCATTTGGCGGGTTCGTCGGTTTACGACGTCAGACAGTATATCCCACTCTCTCGCTCTCTCTCTCTCTCTCTCTCTCTCTCTTGCATACCCTACCCTTGCTCTCCTCCGGAGAGCCTCACCGGAGATCCTCTTATGCACCATCGATATTTATGGAAGCCATCTACATATTGCCAAACATATTGAGCCCCGGCAAATGGCCGCGGGCACGCGCGAAACTCCTGAATATTCAAGGAGGTAACGAAGCAAAGTTCGTTTGCGTTAGCACTGGCTCCGGGCACTGATACACCCTCGGGTCATCAAGCAGTGCCTTATTACCTGATTGCATATTGAGCGACGATGGAATTGTCTCGTAGCCGTACTCTCTCACGTCCTCCTCCCACGCCCTGCGTCGGTGTGTTTTAGAGCCGCGCGCGATGACTGTCAGGTACGGTGACGTCAACGTTAACGGGTCAGAGGCGAAGTTTGTTTCGAAGACGCCCGGGCGGAAGGTGGCACCGAACGTCTCCGGCGCAACGACGTGGCAAGTGGGTAGTGGGAAGCTCGATGCAAGGCAGAGACGGCTGAATTATTGCGGAACGTTATTAGCTGAATTCTCTTAGCTCGCCGGGAGCGGGGCTCATTTTGCAAGTGATCCACGATCGCGGGACCATACTTCTTCCGGACGATGACTTGCGACGCTCCGAATGCGATTAATTACAGCGAGAAGGCGAGCTCCTGCCTCAGGAAAGACGTGGGGGGGGAGAGAGAGGACGATCGACGTGGACCCACTTTTCCAGATTAAGCCGGAATAAATGTATCTACCGAAGAGTAACGGGCGAAGGGACGAAGAAAAGTTTCGTCACGGTAAGAAAGAGTTGCCGGCGGGCGGAGGACGTATCTCGTAAAATTGCTCTTCGCGAAATCGCTTTCCCTCGGCCCGATTCTTTCTCCGCCTCGCCTGTCAGACACTGTTTCTTCAGCGACGCTCTCCGCACACGCGCAAAATTTCCCCGTCGGAAGGTCACCGTTCCTAAGCGTATGCCCTCTTCTCTCGACAGATTTCGTTGCGACTCGAAAGAATCGCAGTGGTTGCAGCAAGATTAGAAACTATCCGTGCTTCAATGGCGTTTCTGCGTTTTTTTTGTAATGTATTCATCTTGGCCTCTCTTATACGTTAGGTAATTCTCGACTTATTCTCTAACAGATTTCGTTGCGACTCAAAAGAATCGCAGTGGTTGCCGCGAGATTAGAAACTATCCGTGCTTGAATAGTATTTCTGCTTGTTTTTTGTAATGCAATCATCTTGGCCCGTCTTATATGTTAGATACCGTTCGGTCTCGTCGTCTATTTTTCCCTCTAATTTCATTATCATTCTCTTGGCAATATCGCGCGAGATAAGTCACAACCCCTTCGCAAGGGTGAGAACGACTACCGTCGGCCGTGAGCCGTTCTCTTCCTACGCATAATTCTCGCCAAGCGAATGCACGCGCGCGTAATTTGAAGTTACGCTTTGATGAGTACGTGGGGCACGTAACGCGTAAACCATCGTTTACAAAGCGGGACGGAAAGGCGAGGATCGAGGACGAGGCGTGTGAGAAAGCAGAAGAAGGGAGAGGCAGAAGATGCGAAGGGCAACAGTTCTCGCTCGACTGTCCCTGCGGATTTAACGCGAGCGATTGCGAGAGAGAAGAGGGAAAACTTTGAAGAAAAGAGACAAGAGTTGATCTGAATAATTAACGCGTAAGGTCACGGCGCAAGAACAGAGACCATTACACATTTCGCGCATACGCGCACACGAATAAATACGTCGCGCCGGGTACTACGAACGTCAGCATAAAACGCTGTAAATGATTATATCATCACGTTGCTCGGTGAAATTCGAAACAATCCAGACTTCTAAACAACGCCACATAAAAGCCAGTCCGAGGCAACTGCGGAAACACGTGAGCAGCGAGCCACGAATTTCGCGCCGAGCGACGGAAAATAATCAAGAAAAGCATCTGCCACGTGACCGAGCCCAGGTACCTTAATGTCTCCCGGCGAAAAGGACGGGGTCGGCGAAACTTTCTTCGGCTGTATATTGTCCACGTACTCGCTCCCACGGCGATGAAGAAGACGTTGCCCGGCGCGGACGAGGAAAGTTTCGAAAAAGTCGCGAGGCCTCGGGAGCGGACGCGCGCGCGAAAAATATTGCCCGGCATCCATCTTGGACCCTCATCAAGGAGGGTCTCGGGAGGGTCTCTTCCAGTCGTTACGGCCTGTCACGTTGGGTCACTCAAGGGTCAACGGCACCCGGAGGAGCAGCTCTCGCAGCTCGTCGGTCATCCACTGGCGAGTTATGGGGCCGCCGGCCGGCCGTTGTTTTCGCAATTCACCTTTAATACGTCTCCGGGCGCAGCCATTATCGTCGGCCGCCGCCGCCGCGTGCAAATTGTACCGTCCGCTCCGCGCGGCCACATATAAACGAACCAGGCCGCTTAAACGCAAGCGCCGCGGACCTCTTCATTACTCGTCGGCTACTGGCCTTTATTTCCTGGAAACGATCGGCGATAATGCTCAATCGGGACAGGAAAAGGAGGGCGTGTGTGTGTGTGTGTTTTCAGAAGTTCCGACTGCGACGAGAGAGGTCATTATACCTCATCGTAAACTGACCCTCCCGCGAACTTCTGCCAATTCGATGACGAGCGATCGGCGTAAGTCGAGAAGAAGTCGCGCTCGTTAATTTTGCAGCGCGCATCGGTCGGGCCGGCTGAAAAATGCAGCGGGCGGGGGAGAAAAATTTATCCGAGCAAACTCGAGCCCCGGAGCACTCGAGTCGCCGGCATTAAAAGCTTTCGCTGATCCTTCGCTTTGATTCGGACCTTCGATCGGTCGGTACTCTCGGCCCGCGCTACACAGCACGTACACCACTTTGACATAAAGTTCAAGCTCGCGTCGACCCGGATTCTCGCGCGCCGTTAACCTGTGTTCCGCTCGAGCATAGAGCGAAAGGACTTAAATCGGCCTCTCGGTCCTCGATGAATACCGTAGAATGCGGAGTCTGGCAACCCTTCGCGCAATCCCCTCCCCCCTCTCCACCCTTTTTCGAAGCCAATGTGTTTTCGAGCGAGGTTCGTGCTCAAAGTGGACCAATCGATATATCGCAGCACGCAGCGCGCACCGCGCGCGCTCTCCGGACGGAAAAGTGGATTTCGATAACCTCGTGACGCTCTATTGCATTTTTATTCAGTTTCACGGGCATTAAGCGGCAACCTGATTACGGCGCGGCGCGGTGGATGGAACGGCAAAGTGACTCGAGAGGAGGGAAAAAAAAGAGAGAGGGAGGGGTGGGACAGAAGGGGGGCGGAAGGGTATCATAAAAGGTGGGTATGAGATCGTGGCTATGAAAACAGGCTACGGGAGTGCGGTATTAAGCCTCATATTCGCGCGACGCGGCCGGCGTTTACACGTTTCCCTTTGCAATCTCCGCGTCCCCGGGCATTTCTAATTTAACGCGATCGCCGCGACAGAACGTACCACGCTTCGGAAGGCCGTTCCGCTTCATTTACTCTCAGGAAATTCTCCGGTCTCGGGAGGACCGCGTCTGTGTATGAGTGGAGAGTGGGGGCCGGGCGTATTAACCGTTATCAATGACAAAGTTCAGAGGGCGATAACTGGCGCGCAACTCGCGATATCTAAACGGACCAGGGAGCCGAGGCCCGTGGAAGAGGAACGACGATCACGAGCCTGTCTTTTTTGCTCGGAACTTCCATGAATCTATTACACCCACGGGTATATTACGTACGTATAACCGAGCGTCGTAACGATCGATGATAGTTATCGCTGGGTAAACAAAAGGATACGCGAGCGGTTGTTAGATGCTGATACGAGGTCGTAGACCGTGCGAGCGATGGCGAGGAGGCGGTAGGTGGCGAAGGAGAGGCGGAGAGAGACAAGAAGGGCAGGATAAGAGGCGAGGGGTGGTTGAAGGGGGAGGGTGAGAACTGATGGTCGGAGGGGGGAGCGAGCGAAGTGTCTACGTACAGGGTGAGTCACGGAAAATGTCCAACCTCGGACAGCGATCGGATGGAGAGTCTTGAACGAAGTTCGTTTTTAAACTACACGCGCGCTTTTCAGCGGACCGACTTTGAACATTGTTCCGCTTAACGTCACGGACCAATACGCTCAACTGCGACAAAGAGTGAACTTGGTAAGCGACACTCCCGCGAAATCCTGCAACATTCCGTTCGCTTTGCGTAACTTCGCGCGCTCGCTCGGAACGTTACGTAAGACGGTGACTTCCAGTGACTCACCCCGTGTATAGCCCGAGTAAAGAAGCGGGCCCGAGTGTGTGTGGAAAGGGTATAGGAGGGAATAGGTAGGCACGAAGGCAGGAGCAGGCTGCGGCAAGAGGGGTAAATATTACATAAGATAGTGCCTCTCCCTTTTCTCTTTGGCTGCGGAGCCCGAGGATGTGTCCCTCCAGTCGATATCAGCTGCCCTCGATACCTGCCTCTCTCCTCGTCCGTCTCTCACGCCCTTTCTCGCTTCGAGCCACTCCACCTTCCACGGATCCACCCCTTCGCCAGGCCTATATCCCCGTAGCTATCATCTTCGCCGCCCCTCTGTTCCACGCACGGAAAGTAAGTGGGCAGCCGCGAGTTATTCCGTCTCGGAACGACGGGCGACCTTTTAATTTGCGCCGGGCATAAATTAGAGCGTTTAGCCGGGAAGAAATTCGCGGCGAACGTTCGTCGTTTCGATGCCGCTGACTATTGCATAAAGATTCCATGAACGCCGCTCGACTTTCTCCTGCCTACTTCTTTTTTCTTTCTTCGCCTCCGAGTGTCGTGGCATTGACGGCGGCAGTTGTCGGAGTTGTTTCCATTTTTCTGGGGTACGCCTTCTCGTCGAAGTCGGGGCGAGTTCTCAAGTGTCGCGGCTTCTGTGCGAGTTTACAGGGACGTTTCCACGTCGGAGGCCGCTTTGGAGTGTGCTTTTTTTAGACGAGCGCGGTAATGAGTATCGGTTGTGCGAGTCGTATTAAAGTTCGCGGTGCTCGCGAGAAAAGTGATAGAAGGAAGGATCGCGAGACAATGTGAAATCGGCGGGTTGAAAGAGTGAACCGCGAGTCCTGCGCCGACGGCTTCGGCGCGAAACGAATTTACGGTGTCGCGCGATGGGATTAAACGTTCTTTCGTCACGACAGCATTACCCGGTTAAAAGTTCGTCGTTTACGTACGCCGATGCGACGACGAGGAAAGTTGAATTCGATTATTTTTTCATTGCACTGTATAGGGGCGCTCTTTGTCGCGCCACGGCGCACGTAAGAAGCCACGTAACGAGGCGAGCCGTTTCACGCGAAGGCCGGGAGAGAGAAGTCCGTTAACCGCAATAACTGTACGATAATGACCGCGACAGTGCAAAGTGTGAGTCATGCAATCGTTAGATTCAATTAATGCCGGCGACCGTAGAGAATGTATTTATTTATGCAGCGGCGACGCACCGCTGAAGTCCTTTCGGGAAATGCGTTTAGGTGCAGTGATGAAACCGGTTACGTAACAGGAGTATGAGAAAAGCAGACAAAACTCACGAACCAAAGGAAGCATGCCCCCGGGCGCGGCGGGTGTATCCGAGATTTTCCTTTACAGCACTCGAAGTTTCGACGGGCAACCGAATTATTCGGCTGGTTATTCATTAAAAAAAGATAGAAATGCGGCGAGTCAGAGGTCTCTTTGACAATCGCCTTGATTCCGGCCCTGCATCTGACAAGCCGCGCGGCTCAGCGGGCACAAGTTATTCGGGATTTATTCGTGACACAGTCACTCGCCGGATTCAGGTGCGCGCTACCAGACATCACCTCTCCGCTCTCAGCCCGTTCTTCGCTCGCCGCGATGCACACACACGCGCGCACACGGATACACCCGCGCCGATACCACGAAGATAAAACGTACAAAGTGTTCGAGTAACCGTGTCTGACCTCGGGTGCATCGCCGTTTTCCCTCCTTCGTTTTGCATGGCACAGTCCTGCATGGCGGAAAGACCTTCTCGCCAGCGGCGAGTGGAGTGCGAGCAAAAAAAGTATTATGCCTGCGCCGGTGCACACGGGCTTTGCATTTTCCGACCTAATGGATCTTACGATTTGTTTAAACGCCTGGATGGCCGTTTACTGAACGTTCTGCGGCGGTCGTTCTGCTTGCTGAACGTCATCACCTAACTGTGTAAGCGCGCGTATGTGTCCGTATCGAGCGGTCTTCCTGTCGTGCCCGGTTCGAAAAATATTTCCTGAACGCGCATGCACGTGCGAGCGTGTGCGGCGCTTCAGCGAAAGTGGATCGTCGCAGTGTTTGCCTTACTATAACGATTACACGCCCCTTCTCCTCCGACCGCGGAACGTGCAAATAAGAAGTAGCGAGCAAAGCGAAGCGGTCCATCAGCCTAATTAGCCGAGCGTGCCGCGAGAAATGTCCAAAAGTTGCCAATTACGCCGTGAGCCGGCGCGCGCGCGAGAGGCGTCGCCTATTTTTCCATTATTCTCCGGAGTAACAGCCATCCGCCCCCGACTCCGGACGAGCGTACATTCAACCCTGTCCTATCTTCGCAAACACGGTCGACAGACGAGAAGGATAAGAAGCGAGAGAACGGAGAGTCTCGGGTCGACCTCGCGCTTCATTCTTTCTCCTTCGACTCTCGCGCACGGTATAGCCCCGACGTAATCACGAGCGAGATATAGCGCGCGAGACCGGGAAGAAGGACGTAGTTGAGGGAGAAAAAAGTGGAGAGGCGAGGTGGGACGAGCGACTGGCCGAAGGTGCCGGCCATGGGACAGTATTTTCTTCTTCTCTCCTCTCTGTTTTTTCTTCTCTCTTTTTTGTATGCGTTAACCTATTCGTGTATTCGTACACGCAGTCCGCCGAGCAGAACCGGCCGGCGTGCATAATGTATGAGTGACGCGAAAGCCCGTCATTTCAAGCCGCACAGCCGCTTTCCTTTTGTGACATCGATCTGGTGACATCTCAATAATTCAGCGCGGGAACGACGCAAGGCGCACGGCAGCCAGCACTATCACGAGCCCAGCGCCACCGCCGCCCCGCCAACCCTATCCCGGCATCGGCAACACCAACGACGGCTTTCTTTTCTTTTTCTTCGCCACGGTTCCGGTACGCTGACCACCGAGTCCGACGCCCACCCCCTCGTTGCAATCCGCCGCGATCCCGGCCGAGCCACAGTCTTGTTCTTGCCTCGCGTCTAAATACGTTTCTTCGTTTGTCGCCAGCCTTGTTTTTCCTTCGCCATCCTCTTCGTTCGACTCTTGTATTTTACCGTTCTCGCTTTATTTCCTTATCATTATGCCTGGGTTCTACCCTGAACCTTCTTACGCCGCTTCTTTTCCTTCTTCCATTTATTTCTCACCTCTGCTCTCGCACTTCCTTTGTCACCCGGACCTCTCTCTCTCTCTCTCTTTCCCATGTTCTTCCCATTCTCGCTTCTTTGTTTTCTTTCCATCCCACCGCTCCTCCTCCACTTCTCTCCCTTTTCTTTCACCCCCCTCGTTTCTCCTGCAATCTACCCTCCGACCACGCGACCTCGACAATGCCACCCCTGTGTCCGGCTGTCACTGACAAACGCCCGGCTACGGGCTAACGACAAATTAACGCCGCCAGGCTCGCTGCCACCACGATGCGCGCGCGCTCTCTCGCCGGCGGTGTTTTATGTACGACGAAATCCTCCGACGTGCGGTGGATTTGGCGCGTGGAGAGGAGGCGGCCGAAGGATGTGCCGGAGATAGCGAAAGAGATGGATGTTATTGTGCTGACGAGCGGGATCGTGCCGGGCCGTTTGCTATGACAGAGCGCCGATGTTCTGAGTGTAAATAAGGGAGGGAAACGTCGAGGATTTTCGTTCTCCGGCTTCCGCTAATGTTCGCCGGATGGTCGACATTCTCGAACACCGGGCCTTCATTAATGGCGTCCGTCGGGGATACATGTATCCACGGCTTACGGTCTCTCTCTCTCTCTCTCTGTCTCTCTCTCTTTCTCTTCGTACCTGCCTAAATTCACCGTTTACCTCCTAGCCATTGGAAGCGGGACACGGTAATCTCTAGTACCAGACTACGCCAGCAGGAAGAAGGAAACTCCGACAAATGAGTCAAATATCCCAATAGGCGTCATTAAGGAAGGGCACGTCCCTCGGGGGTGGCCGGCGGATACGTCGCGTGATACGAGTTTGTTGCAGTTAATAATTTACAGCGCGCTCCAAAACTCCGTACAGCGGTAAACACTTGCTCGGTAGAATTTTCCCAACTGCGTCGGGTATAATGGCGCAAAGTGATATCGATTCGTGCTCGTTCCGGCGATCGATGGGAGTCGGAAGGATAGCGGGGCGAACTTGTGAATGTCGAGCGCGAGCAAGTGATGCTTTTTGGTGTATCGCCTGACGCGAGATTCAGCGATGCCTGACCAGAGGGCAGAACAAAATAATACTTCTTACGACTTAGCTCCCATCTTCTCTACTCGGCAATATATACTCTGCTCCCGAGAACATCTTTCCAGCCGTAACAATTCTGACTTCAATACTTCAAGACACACCTATACGTCGGTGAGCGACTGGACGTAAGACTCTTTGTTCCCGAAGCCGCTTACGCAACTCGCGAAAGTAGCATTTGAATCACGCAATAATTTCGGTCGGCAAGTGTCAGGAACGATACGCTCCGTCCGGAGAAGGGCAATTGAAAAGAAGCAATGTCACCGGCGCGGGGAGGTGAGGCGGGGGAAGAAAGATAGACGGTAAGAGAGCCGACCTTCGTTCGCGAGTGTCTCTCGGCGAACTTTTTCCCGGACTTTAGCGTCGCGAGAGTGACGCAGAAAGAAAATAGGATAATATGAGAGTGGAAGTAAGGGTAGAGCGGCGAGAGAGCGTGGGCCACGAAGTTCTGTCGGGAGGGTAGGCGACGCGGGGCGGAGAGTCGGAACGGAACATAACGGGTCTTTGTCCTCCCCTCGCAGCGACGCAGTTACATAATTCCATTATTTATAGCCAATATCCAGTAGACGGAGGGAGCGATACGGAAAGGACGAGACCGCCGTGGCTTAGCCTAATTAATTTAGAAAGGCCCCGCGACTGATCGTTTTGCGGGGTGTAAGTGAAATTTCGGGAAAAAAGAAAAAAATATCGCTAGTCGGTTCGGTCTTCTCGATCGATCGTCGCGCGGCCTTTGTCTCTTGCGAACGAGAGGCTATCCGCGTCTAATAGACATCGCGAGATAATGTAAAGCCGCTCGAAAGTGGTACACGCGGGCGAGCTATGCGAACTTCTTCGCCGGTTAAATTACCCTCGTCGGGGGCAGCTCTTTCTATAACGATCCGAAGGTATGCTCTTTGAAGGCTCTTCGGGAACTTATTGCTCGAGCGTGGGGGTAACGCGATAACGTCGTCGGAAGCGGCATCGCGATTACTTTTGCTCGGCCTTTTCATCAATCAACGAACGAATCGAGTATCATGTGATCCTGTTAACCCAGTTGCCACTGCGCGCGGACGGGCGGTTGCAGAAGTAAGAGCGAGTCGTCGATACGCACTTTCGCGGGGCAGAGTAAAGTACGAAACACAGTAGACCGTATAACGTGAATTCCTGGAACGGGCCAAAGATATCGCGACTACTGCTTTCATATAACGCGATTCTTCGTCCATCAATGTTTTCTTTAATCAACTCCGTGTATATGCCATTTATTTTTAAAATACTGTCCTATTTGATAAAGCGTAGAATACGAAAGTTGCCATAGCAATAATCATTTCAAACATGTCACTTTAGATTATGCGCGTTATATACGAGAAAAATTACCGTACAGCACGATTTCCTATAACGCGAATTCATGCAGGGCGTAACGTATTAACCGTGTTACACGGGAGTCCGCTGTATGTACAACGCGATACCTTTGTCGCGTCAAGCATTCTGTTTAATTAACACCGCACAGAACCGTCCGACCGACCAACTATTTATTCCCGTAAAGATACGTATCGACGTTATACGAGCGTTACATTAAGGTCATTGTACGCGCAGCCGGTCTAACTTTTAATGCACCTGGACTAGGCGGATCTCCCCTTCGCCCCCTTTCACGCTACACCCTTGGACACGTCGCGCAGCGTCTGGTAATTTTTTTTTTTCCTCCCTTCCCCTTTTGTCGCACGCCGCAGACTGCCGCACGCTCTTTCCCGGCCGGAGGAAAGTCAATCACTCCGGCCGGCCGTCAGTGTCATTGCTTGGAAACTTCCCGGTCGATCGAATAATTCAACGCCATGCGAAGTCGGAAGTGCCGATCCAAGCCGAAACGATCGCGGCGCGTAAGTATAGCCGAACACAAGTATAGACGCGCAAATATAGCCGACGGTACGGACCTTACGCCGAGCGCTCGCCAATTCTGTCCTAGTCCTACCCATTCTCGCCTTCCGTCCCCGCGCACGACGGCGGATAAAAGAATTTGCTTTCGCAACGCGGAATTCGAAATGAAATTAGCCTATCCCCGGGACCGCGGCCGTTGGGAACGGATGAAACCATACGCTCGTCTCTATCTCGCCCCGTGGAAACCCCGCAGATGGTGTGGCTGTAGCTATCAAAATAACTAGCTGATTGCGTGCGTCTGCTCAGCCGTAAGGGCGTACGAGGGGCTACAGCCGCTGGATCTGTTCGGAGAGAGAAAGCCAGAGAGAGGGGGGGGAGAGGGAGATGGAAAGGGAAAGAACCCAAAACCACCGATCACCCTTCCCATACTCAGCAATTTCTTTGTTTCTTGTCCCGGCCTGGGCTTTCCCTTTGATCGATCAACGCCTAATCCGTCCCTTCGATTGGAAACCTCCGGTATCGCGTAACGAGCACGATTTTCCGATCAAATCTACCAACGTAAAGCGCATATTTATGTGTGTATATATGTATATATATTTATTCATTGGGAGGGTACGCAATCAAAGTTTGTTATTTAACGTCTTTCGGGCGTATTACAGGACGCCCCGACTCGGGCAGATTAGAAGTTTGACAAGTTAAAATTGAGACTGGCCGAGGGAAAGTCTTGTGAACTGCAGTGGACAGAGTTTGTAGTCATTAAAACGTATCAAAGAGAGGCGTATCGAGGTATAAGGAGAATCTGGATGAGAAAAGGAGGAGATAAATCTGCACTGGGCTTCAAGTAGTCACGGGCAAAGGGTCGTCGGAGCAAGTACGGGCAGCGAGTTACGAAGGGTCGCTAATCGCGAACTTGGATGCCGGGAAAACCGGGTAAAAGGGTCTCCCGTGGGTTGCTAGGGAAGGGTCGCAGTCCGTTCCGACCGTGGCCCCGCTGCCATCTTCGCAGTATGCACGAGCCGTATGAATAATATCTGCCCGTATCGATATCTCCGAACGATCAAATTTAGCCGAGCCCTCCGGAGGCTAATGTTTTAACATTCGCTATCGACGTCTCTCAAGAGAGTGTTTCCGTTTGCATACATACGAGGTGGGGCGAAGAAAAAAAAATCGCGGTACAAGCGGAAACGGAGTGATTCTGTTGGGGGGGGAGGAAGAAAAATAAGTCTCCCATGTGCGATCACCGTGTCACTTCTTCCCTCGTCCCTCGCGCAGGCACGTCGATTCCGGGAAATCAGTGAACGAGAATCGTTGAATCAATCGCAGCCGTCCGGACCGACTCGAGACGTCCAGCGGCCGGCAGGCAGATATCGCCGCGGTCGAATATTCTCATGTAAATAGAACAGCTGTGCCGGGGCGAAGGAGTGCAAATTCGCTGTCGGTCTCCGTGACAGTTCGGATCTCTGTTGGGCATGGCGAATGCGCGATTCGAGCTGCGAATTACATTATCGTCGCGTATTGCGCGTGACGTGTGGAGCGACGTGCGGGTTCTCGGTGGAAGTTCGCACGACGAAAAGGGTCTGGAAGGGCCAGATAGAGGGCTTAGTCGTTGCGCCGCCAAATCGACAGACGAGGCGCGCTTGATGGAGCACGAGTGGACGTCTCGTAGCTCGCTCGAGGATCATCCGTAATTTATGGGAAATCGATCTACTTCACTGCTCGACTCGCCCCCGTGCCCGCTGACGTAATCGCACGTGAACTATTACGTCATGACATCATGTCGAATTAATGCACGCGATCGCACTGTCACGGGGCGCACGTCGTCGTCGCGTGCGGCGTTCGACGCGCGAGCATGTCACAAAACGCGCGCGCTCAATGTAAATAATATCGCGGCCGCGGCGATGAATCGCGGGCCGGCTCTTATCGCGTTATGATAAATCCGATGTGACGACGTCGCGCGTGACTATCTGCGGACACGTACGAGCCTCTTGTGTTTCTCGCACGATCTGCCGGGCTAATGCGGGTAGCAAAGTGGACGGGGGTGTGCGAGTTGAAAGCCGACGCGGTGAGTGCCGGGAATCTTTGGAAGTGTCGCGTGTAATTATGATGTCCTGTTATGCCGTGAATATGTTAGAAGTTTTTAACGAACTATGGTCGGATTTGCGTTTATATTAACTTCTTTCGTCGCGCCACGCTTCCGAGTTCATTATACGCCGCGCTAAATCTTCTTAATCAAGTGTAAGTTCCCGCCGTGTATTACGCTCTCATAAATTTTTGGAAGTCCCGCCCTGATAAGAGGTATCTTACGGCTCAGTTTTCGGGAAGAAACTTCCTGCAAATTGCGCATAATCCGTTGACGGGCACCCAACTTCGCGCCGCCGTTACGCGCCGCCCAAACACGGAAGTCGGGCGAGACCACGAGACCGAAAAGGCAACTTTCTTTTTTTTTTTCATTTTTTTTCATACCACCCGCGCCAAAGGCGAACTTCTCGCCATTCTCAGGAAAGATTGATCGCGTAATCCATAACGCCCTCGGTCCCTCACTTTCCATATCGACGTTCGAGTTTCAAAGTCTTTTCCGGACCTCATCGTTCCTAGGCCGAAGTTCTCCCGAAGTCATCAAAAAGCAACGCGGCCTGGTTCGTTGGAGTTTTCTTACCAACTTTCACTCGGTACACCGCCCATCCCTCGTTTTCGTCCTAACCCCTTCTTAGCCCTCATCGGTAAGTAAATACTTCGGCCTAGTCAGCCGACTCTTCGAAATACATTGCCGCCCGAAAATACGGGAGTCGCCGGCAACTCGGGCAGGGGGTCCTTGAAATAGGGAACGGGACTTAATTGACCCCATTTCACGCTGATTAATAATTCCCCGTGGCCCGAGGACCGTCGTATCTATGAAACAGGACGATAGTTCTGAGAAACGCGTCAATTTCGAGGAGTACGCATTCGCGGCGTGGGCTGACAAAAATTGCTCTCGACAGACGAGAGATCCCGACACGAAGTTCCCGACGATTAAGCGTCGACGTCGTTCTTTAATCATCATCGAGGGGGTGCGGAATTCTGCGGAAGACGATACACTGCCGCAGCACCGTAATCCGTTAAAGCCAGCCTCGCATCCGACGATCATCCGTCGCCGTCGTTCTCCCTCCATCCTCATCTCTCCCCGCGTCACGAATTCGTTTCGTGACCTGGGCCCGCTATCCAAATCCGCCATTATCGGAATTCGCCGCCTCGGTGGGTATCTACTCGCGAAATCGGCGAACGACGAAAAGAGTAGAGGACAGCTCGCGGATTCCGACGAGGGGTGCGGGGGGGGAGGAAAACGTGGCAGACAGAGGGAACGTTGGAAAAAGATCATTGAAAAGTAGAGAGAGAGAATGAGAGCCGAGCGTAACGTCGGAAGAGCCGGGAGCAATTTCCGGTGGCTTTTGTGCACCCTTTAAAAACGTGAACTGCGGACGACGCCGAGAGGGAGAGAAGGCATCGCGCAGAAAGGACCTCCGCGGGGGTGGGTGGGGTAGGAACAACCGCGGCGCTCGAGAGTTTTGCGAATGTTCGTACGAGTGGTCCTTCTGGACCGACAAATCCCCGGACGAAGGAAGCGAGCGACTCGAGAGGTTAACTGCAGGTCCTTCCGCCTTCGTCCTCTCCATTCGCGTGTTTTGGCCTTTATCTCTTCGGCGCTGCGCACCCTCCCCGCCACCCTCCTGATCCCGGATCCTGATTCTATATCCTGATCATCGAGCGCTCGTACGATACCTCCTTGAAGCGTGCTCGCTATAGCCGACAATAGAAACGGATGCCGTGAGCGGGCGAAAGTTTTCGGGCGAACCCTTTCGGCGGAACTGAACGACCGAAACCGCGGCATATACCCCACGCTAATAGATATCATTTCATCTCATCTCACGGAGGAGACCTAAGCTTCCAAGAACGTTTTCCCATTACGCCGCCAGCCCCGAATTCCCCCCTTTTCTTGCGTAGTACGTGCACGGTCGTGTATGCGTGCGTATATGTATATATATATATATATCCCCGGGATGGAATCCCAACCCTCTATACCTTTCGGAGCCTTCAGCTTCTGTCTTCTTTCCACATCCCGCATCCCACCCCAACCGCGTCCTGGTTTTCTCTCTTTTTCGGGGACCGCGACCGTGGGGACCTAGGAAGTGCTCGCGCGCTCGTTTGATTGGCCGAATGCTATGGGGTTTCATCGATACAAGCCGAACACTAGCGAGAGAACGAGAGCGAGAGAGAGGGAATGATTGCAAGGGGGTGAAGGCACACGCAGGGGGCAGAGAAAGGGACGCGGAGAAAGATTGTCGACGAGGGAGAGAGTGATGCGAGTGCGACGAGGAGAAGGGTAGAGAGTGAGAGTGAGAGAGGGACAGCTGAGGAAGGTTAAGGCGAGCGAGACAGACCGTCGGAGGGTGCGTGGGCTTTCTCGCAGAGGGTGCGTAGAGCTAAGAGGGGGACGTTCGTAGGGGATAAGAGGGAGATGGCGTAGAGGGTGATAGAGGGGGATAGAGGGTGATAGAGGGAGAAGGGGCGGCCGGGAGGGTGGGTAGTGGGGGATGAAAGGGAGAAAACTAGAGGGTGCGTGTAGGCCTGGGGAATCAGTCGCGGACGAGCTGCGTTCGGGGTTTTATCTATAGCTCTGTCCCCTCTGCCTCCTTCTTCGCTCACGTCGCGCGCGAACGTATACGCACACACGTACACACACACACATACACATATCGACGCGTACTCGCCGCCTGTTCTCCGTTTACCTTCGCGCAAAGACGTTTCTGAGGGACGCTGTCGCTGAAGGAAGAGAAGAACGCGGGGCAAGGACAGAGGAAGGAAGAGGAAGCCTACCGGACTACCGTTCTCCGTTTGTTCGCTTCGAATTCTATAGTGCAATACGTTATCTGTATACTCATAACTCGACAAGACTGATCGCTATTTATCTGTAGTAAACCGGCACACACCCTCGGATGGTATCCGTATCTGGTTCGCGTTCTGTGCAACTCGCGCGTGTACGTTTTCCGACGTGCGTCGAAAGTGATCGCGATATAATAGAGTAGTTCGCGGGCAAACGTTGCCGAACGTTTTCCTCCTGCCGCGAGCTTCGGGTTTTATCTCGTCGACTGGTGAAGTACTACACGTCTAACTTGGCACCAATGGTTCATATCGTGGAAGTGATATCGTCGCGTCGGAACGACTTGCAAGTGGTGAGTGCACACGTGCTGTTATTCGAGCGTGCGCTAGTTAATGTTAAACCGCTCGGACGATTGTTGCGCCCGGTGAGCAGCGTCGCGTACGAACGTGCGCGCGCCAGCTCGTTAATTATGGAAATGCTCTAACGGCTCTAGCCGGACGTTTTTCATCGATAAATCGACATCACATGCCTCGTTCCGCGAAGTCGTGAATACTTGAAGCGCCTCGCGCGACGTTTATGTAACATCAATTATCATCGAGCCCCGAGTTCTTTAGAATTTCCAGGCTCCATAACCTGCCGTAGTAAAGTGAAAAAATAGCTGAGTCCCGTGACGGACAGTTCGAAATATCGGATCGCAGGCCAGCGCCGATAACGGCATCAAACCTTTTTCCGCCCTAAAACGAGCGCGCGGCAGACTTTCGAACTTTAACAGCCGTCATCCGTCCCCTGAAATTCCGCGCAATTTTTTTCTCTCTCTCTCTCTGCCCCGCGAAACGCCGCGCGGTATCGGGGGATATCAAACTGGCTTTAAATCGCGACCGCGCAATCGAGGAACGAGCCGCGCACTAAAATTCAGCGCGAACGACAGAGCCGTTTCGCGGTCGCCGTGCATATCGGCCGGCGAACATGCGTAGTCGGAGTCGTAAAAACGAGAGACGACCCGCGGCCTCGTGCGCCGCGGGAAGAGCGTCTGCCTCTCGGAAAGGCGGAGCACACGTCGGCCGTGCGCTCGCGAAAATGCATCTGATCTTCGCCCGGTTTACGAGCAACTGCCGATTTCCTCGTTCGCCTCTTATCGGAGCGGCCCTTTCACGTTGCTGCGTCGTAAAAGATCCGCTCCACGCTCGGTGCGCCCGCTGTTTATGCGCGACTATTTCTGGCAGCCAGCGGCCGAGGCGCGCGAACGTTACGTGATACGCATCCATATGTTGCGCAGCCTCGCCGCGTAACGTTTACAATAACGCTTACAATGGCGTTTACAATAACGTGCTGCCCTCGCCGGGAACGCCCATAGATGTATACCCACCCCGGTTTTACGGATCCCTGATGACGCGACCCCATGGAACGCGCATATGATACGCACTGTCTGTACGCGCGGTACGCGATACAGGGTGTCCGGATAATGCGCGACGTATGGAAGACACGGATTCAGAATGAAACGGAGCGGATGTGAGGAATAGGGGTGTCTTGGTGTCAGGTGAAACTTTTTCAATGAAATTGCATGAATATGTAGGTCAATGTATATACGCGCGGTGCTGTGATTTAAAGATATTTTTATGCAATATTAGATGATTATTGTATTATTAGACATGGTTTTTAAGGATGACGAAGTCATGTACAGATACGTAAATTTGATGTTCCCGACTTGTTACTTTGCGAACAATTCCCTGCTTTCCGAGTTGTACCTCTATTCCGCAGACACCCTGTATATAGATATACGTGCCAGACGTGTACTTACGTGCGTATACTTGCACGATCGCGCACGCGAAGGAACACAGCTGCTCGATCGCAGGCGTGGGTCTGGGTTCAGTTAGTCAGCGACTTGGGGTCGCCATCAGGCCTTCCTCTCGAACTGCACGAAACCTCAAGAGCCACTTTCTCATTTTCCCTCAACCCCGCTCTTCCTCATGATCCATTCCCATCGTCAATTATCTCCCGTCTCACTCAGGGCGCGACAGAAAAAAACACACTCGATTCACAATTCCACCACATATAAAACCACCCTCCTCTCCCCGTCCCACAACTTTGTCGACACCCCGTACACATCTTGTTTACGTCCTGTGTCGCCTGGTTGATGGACGAAAGGGATCGACCTCTGATAAACCGCGCTCAGACCCGGACCGGCGATATTTCAGTCGCGAGTCCATTTATCCGCCTTCCTGTCGATCGACGCTTCCTCCTTCGCGTTATATATACACCCAGCTACGCGCTTGTATCGGAAGCGGCGGGCGCAGATGACGGGTTCTCACGAGACGGCGGGCTCGTGTTGATGCAGAGACGTGCATCAATTAATGCAGCAGCACACGTGAATGTGCTGGCGCATAGCGCCGTGGTAATGTGGCCCGCCACATGGCCACGTCGCATCTCTATATAACCCATCAATCCTGAATCGTGCTCTCGCTGCGCCGACCATCCGCGACTTCGACCAGTCTCTCAACGACGCCATCGACGTTTACCGAGCGACGGGACCAAAATATACGTATCTTTCGAGATTGCTACGTGAAGGCTGGGAGCGAACTTCCATTCGCTCGTAATACGTGCGGTGATGCAGCGAAGTATCCGACTCAATTGCGATTCTGCGATTCGCACTGTGCTGGGCTGTTGGTTAATGTTTTAGGGAGATGAGTTTGCTGGTTGAAAGTGTTGACAACTGTCATCGATGACGAAGTGGAGACGTGCGTGTGTGGAGAATGGTGGGGGTAGTCGTAAACCTGGTTTCGTATGTAGGGCTGCCGAAATGAGCGTTTTAGTTACGGAGTTAACGTCTCAATAATCTTATACAGTAATGTCAATGGTTCGGTACTTGCGGAAGTAGATATGTAGAGCGGCGAATACTTCGATAGCTCGTAAAACAGTTGCGTAACGTTTGAGAATAAGGTTCGGGGTGACGCCACTCGCGGAACTGCATCGCACTGCTTCTTATTCCGGCATCGAAGTCTTACGAAATTCTAAACGGTGACATCGATACACGATTTTCCGAGTGTTTATCCACGTTCCTATAAGCATGCGTGCCTTACGGAGGTGAGAGAAACATTTTTTTTAGATAGCATATCGGCGTTGGTCTCATCTGAAAGTGCGTCGACAAATCTTCAAAAAGTCTGATGCAACTTGTGTGCTGGGACTGAGAGTTTTGAAGTGAAAAGTCTGATTGAAAATCGAGAAAATTGACATGGCCCTCTAACTTTCGAACTAGCTGTCCTAAAATTTAAGATGTAAGGGACTTTTTTGAAGACCTTTTACGCTCTTTCCGATCAGACGAAGAACGATGAGCTATCTGAAAAAAAATTACTCTATCTTTTCCTCTATTTTTCGAATTTATTTCCAAAAGCGGAGAATAATCTGAAAGCGCAAATTTTGTCTCTTATCCCATTTACCTTAATAATACTTGCAATACTGGCGCCAACCCTGGGCAATATGTACAAATCATTAAAATTTTTCTAAAATCCAATGATGCAAACTTGGTGGTTGGTGGTCCAAATAAAGCAACAACCGCCAACTAATTTTTCCGTTATTTTCCGAAAATGGGTAACCCGATTGAACTCCCACCGAGAACACCAATAATAACTTACCAGTACATTTAAAAGAAACCCTTTTCATTTACGAATAACATTTCACCAACAACCCTGCAACAAAGTTCGTCCGATCACAACAACGCTACCCAACCACATTACAGCCGTAATTTTGCAATAAATCCGTAACGACACGGTCTCTCATGAAGCTCTGCATTTCCAATTACGGATCGACAGTGTCGTGACAGTTGCCAGGTGCGCGGCACTCGAGCATATGACAACAGCCTTTACCTCTCCTACGGACGCAATACGTGACAGCGAAACCGCGTCAAAGATTGTCCGCGAGCCAGATCGCGGGATCGCACGCGATTTTCTAGCGTTTGCCAAGGGGCGACACGCAGCGAGCCATGGCCAGACCGCCGTCACCGACGCTCGTCGTGAAATAGAGAGCTCGAATAACGTTTGACATTTAATGCGCGTCGAAGCATTGGCTTAGATTACAATCGGCGAACGGTGATTGGCCGGAGGGTGCAAAAGCTCACTCGACTCGAATGCTCTTTCAGCGGGCGTATAGAGCGAGGCGCTCAAATATTTGCAGAGTGTTACGGGAAAAAAAAGGTGATCGAGGTGAATTCGAAAAGAGAAGGAGAGGGAGAGCGTGCGGCGGAGTGAAAGAGAAGAATAGGGAGTGCGCGGGGGGCGAAATTGAAGAGGCGGGAGAGAATGATCGCGGCGTATCAAGGAGAGGACTGGCTGCGTGAAATATTTCAAACGCAAACGGAACACTCGATCGCGAAACAGGCGGCCGACTGTCGAGTTTCTGGAAACGAAACGCGTCTATGAGTGCGGGGAGATTAGCGGATACGACTGGCGACTGATAAATTCTTGTAGCAAGAAGCTGATTTTCGCGTTACAATGACACTTGGTAATAGAAAAGAAAGCGGCTCTCGGTCGCACGTGATGCGCAGGCATACAGCGGCATTATACGGCGCGACGTTCAATCACGCGGCGCTTCGACGCGACAATAAAACGTGAATCCTATTTATAATCACGGTCAGACAGGCTGGCTGGCTGGCAGGCAGGCTCGCCGGCAGGCAAACGCGAGAGAGGGTCGCGCAGGTGCGCATTTATTTGGCCAGTGAATCGTCATGCGAGGCTTCAATGCGAGTTATCATTCGCCCCGGAGTCACATTGTTTGCTCGCGTCGAAAAGTGACGCCGATAACGCGGACGCTAACCGTGCGATATTGCATAAAAATTCATTCATCCGCCCGGGGGTGGGGTCGCGGATGATTCGACCGTGCGGGAATCTAACTTTCGCCGTCGCGCGCGCCCCCGTGGCCCTGTGCAACGATTTTCCCCCGGAATTTCTGCCACTGGAGAGTGTTTGCCTTGCCTCCCTCATCTCCGTTTAGCCGTTTAACCGTTTTGTCCGCGCCTCAAAATCGGCCCCAACGCCGCTCGGCCTGGCCTCTCTTTATCCCACCCACGCTCCGCGCTTAACGGGTTTGCAATCGTCAAATATCAATTGTCGAGCCGGCAGAATTAATTTCGAGTTCCAATTAATTCGCCAATTAGCCTGCCTGGAATCCATTTAGATCTAATCTGCGAGGAGGCTGCTCATCCTCGTCATCTATCCTTCTCTCTCTCTCTCTCTCTCTCTCTCTCCTTCTCTTCCGCCTTCCGCCTCTTCCTTCTCGCTCATCGCGGCATCCAACATGAGTACAGAGAGAAGTGCATTCGCTTCGGAGCATTCGACAAATTAGCCGTATTAACGGCGCGACCGCCGATGCAGATTTCGTAGGGCGCAGTTTGCCAGTTGATACGCGGAGAATTATCGAAGTTAACTCCGGCCGGGCACCTGCGCAAGTCGGTTACCTTTGAGGCCGACTCTCGGCGGCACGTAACGCAGACACGAGACACGGCGTGACGAGTCAAATCGGAAAGGCGATTAGTTACGCGTACAATTAATTCGCCATTAAGCTCTCGTGTCCTGTCGCGTCGTGAGAAATGTTGCCGTTGAACGACGCACATAAATTATCGCGTCTCGACGCGCCGTATTGTCTTTCGGTAACTGCGGGAAACAAACATCGTTCGTCGTACACTGATAAGAGCTTCTATCCGAGCGTCTCAAATGTAGCGAGCGGAAACTTAAATTAACAGGGAGTATAATCATCGTAATTGAACGCTTAAGACGATTTCGACCTTGGCTCTTCAATTAGAAAGCGAGCGGGCGCGAAGAGAGGAATTCTCGAAAAGAATCTGGATCCGAACGTAAATAATGGCGCCCGCTGGAAGTAATCGGTATTTCCGGCTCGTTACGCGGTCACGATCGGAATTAACTTGCCGAAGGGTAATCAAGTAATGAATACATCGCCGGCGAAGACCGTGCGTATATAAATCATGCCGGAGAGGATGCCGGGGGCTACAGGGCGAGCCCTTATCTCCAATCAGTACATTGATTGCACGCAGGCAGGTCAAATACCGAGCTCCACCACTCGCCTGCTCGGCCCAGGCACGATAGCTTATTCAATTTCCGAAGCGGGATTCGCCATTCAATTCGGCGGTTATCAGCCTCCATCCACCTGCTATCTGGATTTTGCGTGGCTTTCTAGGAATCTCACGCACCAGAGAAAGGAAAGCGCGTCGATGGGGAAAAATACGATTGTCCGGGGTCGCAATTGAGACATCGACGTCCTTCGGATAAGGGAGCAGCGGAATATGAAATACATTGACCGCTCTATTACTCCTATAAACTTCGTTGACCACGCGGCACAATTTCGTACTTATTCCGTTCGAAGTCAACCGTTACTTCGGTCGATCGAATAAAACTTCCAACGCGAAGGCGAGCGTCTGACGAAACTTACGAATACGACTCGATACTACAGAATTTCCTGAGAACATGTAATTCGCCAGCGAGAAATGTCTGAACGCTTAAAACGCGTCTCTTGTAACTGGAACGACGCGAGTCGTTAACGCAACTTATTACGAGACGGAGAGCCAGTACCATCGACTTCAACAAAACCCGTTGAATTCCGTCAAAGGGCTCGGCCACGGCTGATTTTCCGAGCGCGCGTAAGATACTTTATTAAGATGTCAGCGGGATAGCGCAGGGCTCATTGACGGTGTAATAATGTAATTTCATTATCGTTCGCCCGTCGCGACTTGCATTCGCAGCCGGCGAGCTTTCTCCGACGCTCAAAGGACTATCCATAAGTAACACGATTACTCCGTACATTTCCTGAGCACGTGGCTATCGTTCTGCATCTAGCCAGGCATAGAGCCAAGGAGGCGCTTCCCCGCAGTGTACATAGATAATCGGGGCTTAATTAATTGCTCGTGATGCGCGCTCGGGGCTCGGCAAACACATTTACTTATTACCATCCATCTTGAGTGGTGCCTCTCAAGGGAATCGATTTTCTAAGTGCACGTGGCTGATGACACGAATTGCCGAAGGGTCGACGCTCGATCGTAACGGGATCATTAAATAGAGGCGCGGCCCGTTACGAAAGCCTCCGCCCGCTGAGAACGACATCTAATTATCGACATTCTTCGAGCCCCCGAGCGAACAAAAGGGTTGCGCTGGAAAAAGTTAAGCGGAACGATACAATCGACGCACGCCGCACGACGTCTGCGACGTTTTTAAGCTCGCCTAGTGTCGTGCGAGATTGCGAAATGGCATCGATCTGACGGTCTCTCTTTTGCAGCGGCCAGCTACCCCTTTTCAGCCCTTCGAGCGTCGACAAACGGAATAGCGTAATGGCAGGGCCTCGACAAACGTCTGCCATCGACTGACATCGGCGCTCGTTTTCCAGGGCAGCAGCAAACCGAACTGTTAGAACGTAATGAGATTCCGGGAGCAGTTAATAGTCGTTTGCGTTAATCGGCGTATGTCTACAACCGCGGGTGGAGTCTGGCGGAAGACTCGCTCGCTGATCGTTATTGACTGGTACAGGTCCCTCGGGTCGTAAGTGACATTTACACGATGCGTTCAGCGTTAAACTTCGTCGAAGCGAGAGGGCGGGAGAGTGCGAGAAAGAGAGAGGAGAGACAGAGAGAGAGAGTGGGGGGCAGAGCGTCGTATCTCAGTTCCGGTATCTATACGGACACCAGGTTCCCCTGACAACAGGGCAACAACAAACGCCTAATGGCCAGTGCTCGACTCAAAGTTTAATTTCCTGACCAGCGGACAGTGCTTAAAGTGACCTTCCTCATCCCGCTCCCCATCGCCCCTTATTCTCCGCCCCCGTCCACTTCGTCCTCTCTGTTCCAATCTACCTCATCCGCCGTCCACGGCCTTCCCTCCTTCTGTCAACTCTCACGTGGCCCGAAAACCGCGCCAACATTCGGCTAATAGTCGCTGCGGAATATTAAATACTTAATATCCCGACCCTCCTCGCCCACGCTTCCCCATAATCGCAGCTCCAAGTTCCGACGTTGCCCGAGTTAATCGATCCCCCGATGGTACCCGTGATTTCATAATAACCTCTTAATTGGCCGGAAATGACGTGCACTACGCTCGAAATCGTCCGCGCCTCGTCCGCGAGCCATCGAAAGAATCCAACGACGACGTCGCAAAAGCTTCCACGATTTCGCTCGAATTTTCGATCGGCCCGTGGGACGGAGCCGGTTGATACCGAAGCTGGCCTTTATCGATTATGAAAGAGGGGGCCTCCGGCGAACCCGGAAACGACGCTCGCGATCGATGTGCGTCGAACCCTGTGCAACGTCCACGTGGTCGTGGCACTGACCCCTCCGACGGAACCCCTTTCCCACTAGCCCGACGTGTGCACGCGGGGAGAAAAAGTTTCGGGGCTGGCGTCGCACGCGCGCATCCACCCCTGGCCCACCCCCCCCCTTACCATACACCACGCGTTCTCTCCCCATGCAATTCCTGCGAGAGATATAATGCGATGAAAAAAGAAACAGCCAGTCAGAAGACAGATGGCCGCGTCGCTCGGAGGGACATCGGTCACGTTTCGCCTCGATGTCGGGGAGCGGATTTTCCATCTGCGAGAATTTATTCTCTCCCCGCTCTTACGGGCGTTTACCGGTCGACGTTTATACGGGGGAACGACGCGTCGGGAATCGGGCGTAAAATGCAATTTCACCCGACCCCGCGCGCGTCGCCCGTTGCGACTCCCGGCGAATCGCGGAGGTCGTCCTTTTTCGTCCGAAAATTATGTCACTTCGACTGGCGAAAGAGTGGGATCGTCTAAGACACAAAATCTTATCGCGGACAGACCCGTAACCCTCCCTACGTTTCCCTCGTTCCGACGCTGGGCGAGGTTCTATAAGGAAAATTGGCTGGGGGAGAAGGCACTTGCAAGCCCAGCAGTGGGATAACGCGTTACCATAAGGAGCATCCCCGTGAAAAGGGATGTGAGAAAGGAGGACGGAGGGTGGGACGAGGCGAGAGAGAGAGAGAGATGCAGAGACAAAGGGGGTGAATGGAAAGGGACACTGAGTGCGGCATGAGAATGGGATAGAAAAAGATGGAGGAACTGATTTAAGACGAGGATTGCAGCAGAGAGAGAGAGAGAGAGAGAGAGAGAGAGAGAGAGAGGGAAACGTGGAAGGATCGAAGTACGGTCCCATGTCCCCCGCGTCATGAATCATGCATCCTCATCCCCTAGGAACGAACTAGAGCGTGCTGTGGCGGCGCGACCCGTCCGACAAATAAACAATGTTATTTGTTCGCTGGGAACCCAAGCCATCCGCAGCGGTCCAAAGGAGTTCGCCAGGATGGGTACGAAAGGACGAGTGGCGGATTCCGTGCTTTCGTGGATCCAAAGCGGAGAGAAACGAACAAGCCTCTCTCTCTCTCTCTCTCTCTCTCTCCCACATCCTCTCCTCTCTTCCTGCCTTCCGCTCCTCTTTCTCTACGCTCCTGTCTCCGGCCACCTCGCTCCATCTGCTACCCTTATCCTCTGACATTCAGACCTGTCAACGGCAGTGGGACCTCTCACCGGCGCTGATGGTGTTTGAGCGAGGGCAAAGTGACGAAGGGTGGACGTATACCCACCGGACACTGCGAGCCGAACAAATAACGATACTTCCGCTTGCTCGACACGCTGCAGAAACTCGGAATCCCCGTCTCGCGAGTACACGTCCTATTTCTGTACTCGATTCCCTGCCTCCTACCGTCTTCTCTATGTATAGTGTCGGGCGATATGACACACGGGACTTCTTCTGTGTTTCGCGATCTTCTGTGGCGAATACTCGCTTCGGGCGACGGGAGTCTCGCGGGAATACGCGTTTCCGCGGAATGTGACAGGATCATGAGCCATGCATGCGACAATGTAGATCGTCTCCCGTTAGGCGTGGATGTCTGTTAGAATTACGATGTGTTTTTTTTTTGTCCCCCGCTTTGTGCCCACTAGTACGTGCTCACGTTCTGACGTATTGTTTTCTGTTGCAGATGAACCGTCCTATTCAAGTGAAGCCGGCGGACAGTGAAAACCGCGGAGGTGAGAGCAAGCTAGTCGATCCAATGTATCGCATTATTATGAGAGCGTGTCCGATTTGCGATAAGACGATTATTTTTCTATCGGCCCGCGTCTAAATTCGATTAACCGCCGATAGAGCTCGTTCGATAACTAGTCTAATGCCGTTAGGGAACTCTAGGCACGACCCGAGGTTCCGATCCGAGTTTCCGGGCCATTTTCCGGAGTGAGGGTAAAAAAACTCGCCCGGGTCTCTCCCTCGGCCCGCGGAGGGAGAAATACGCGTGCTTTCCTCTCTTCTTCTTTCTTTTTTTTCTGCACGCGGCCACGAACTTTTTGCAGGATACTCTCTACCCCAGCGCGCGCCGCGCCTCCTACTCTCTGTTTTCTGGTATCTTCACAGGCTATTGCTCCAAATATTCTTTCTGGCGCGCGGCCAGATGTTTTTCGGCTTCCACGCGGAAACTGATTGAACTCTCGACAGCTTCGGGCGAACTACCCGAACCCCTCCCTCCGGTCGTGCCTAGAGTTTCGATCAAGACGAGTTACTGTGTTTGTTCGTAACGACATCCCGACTCCGGAGAGATATCGGGAGAGAAATCTGTGAAAGCCGAAAATTTCGACGCGGGGCGAACTGCTGCGTTACGTGTCACGAAAACTTTTCTCTCCCCGTGAGCGAAACTCAATTAAGAGACCCAGCGCTCCCGAGATTAACCGATCAATAAAGCTACACGCTTGCCTACTGCAAAATTACTTCATCGCCGTCGCGAGCGAGAGAGGCCGGCTCACGCTCGGAGTCGTTCGGACGCTCGTTTTCATTAGGTCTATGAGAAAGTTCCCTCGTTTTCCGTATTCGCTTCGGCTTACAAGTAAAGAAACAAGCGGGACATCGATCATGGTAGGAGTGCGGGACACCTTGCAATTTAGTCCGATCTCCAGTTCTCGTTACAACGCACGGCGTAAAATGAATAATGCGACAGCACTTGCCCCCCGGTGGCCGGCATGTTTGCGATTTAATTTGTTTGATCGCGACACGTAAAGGGACACTTATCAACCGCGTTACATAATAGACAGCAAATTACAACGATCAATGCGCAGTGCATACTTTCGCCGTTTCAGCGAGACGAGATAGCGGGTTATACATGACCCACATGCAGGCGCGGCAGATCTGTCTGATAAGGAGTAAATACTGTAGAGCCGTCCGGCTGGCCGATAGTCATCACCTCATTATCGGCGGAGTTGTCGCACGGCTCTTCCTGTCGTGTCTTCCCCGCTTAATTCGTCCCACCAGCCACGTGGCGGGAACTTTTGCTGGTATCGTCGAATTTATTACCGATGTTCGCAGCGTATCGCGCCGAGAATCGGACAATGCCGCGTGTCTCCCTAAAATAATAATACGCCTACGTTTCGGGTCGTCGTTAAGTGCACGGCGACGTATAAGTTTTATCGCGCTGTTAAGTGACGCGAGCTCCCACGATGTACGTTGGAAGATGCTTTAACACATTGAACTACGTCAGCTGTATACGAACTTCTTTTAGTAACGCCAACGTCCGATACAACTGAATGGCGAACATAGTTTGATCTCGGGTCATGAATATTGAGAGTCTACGCTAAACAATTTTGACTTAAAAAACTCTCATTAATAAATTCCTAATCATTGTCAGAGAATGCGTTACTGAATTTCACGCGGCAGTCAGTGTGTTAGAGTCGATCACATCGTTATAACCGTTCGAAATTGAAACGTTCAATCGGATGAGCCACTCTCAACAATCCCGGCCTCTCGTCGCAGTACAAAATATCAAAGCGCATTCCGCCGCGACAATTCGAGCGATCGGCAGTCAACAGTGAGCGCGGATATTCTCGAGCGAAAGTAACACGGAGTTGCCGTAATAGCTGAGATATCGAGATTTGGCGCGCGACGTCAGGCATGTAAATCGCACGAAGTGCCATCGGGGAATTCCTGGCCTAGAGTAGTCACGTGCGCGCGTCACTCGGAAAGTTCGCGTGGGAACGACGGGAGGACGTTCTCCTCCGACGAGAACGACGAACTGGCAACTACCACGAACTCCTTGATAGTCCTTGATAGTCCTTTCCGCTCGGACGAAGAGCCTGTCGCGTCGCGGAGGAAGCCGTGCGAGGAAGAAAGATGGTGTGAGGCTGGATGCGGTGAAGGGAAGGACGGGCAAATGGAAGGACGGGAGAAATTGAGAGATGAGGCGAACGGGGCGGGGAGAAAATCGAAGGGGAAGATGATATAAAAAGCGGAGCACGAACGCAGAGATAATCATAATTAGAGAATATGAGAGAGGGAGGAAAATAAAGGAAACAAGGGAGAGAGTTGGACGGAGGACGGAGATGAAAGAGACGAAGATAGAGAGAGAGAGAGAGAGAGAGAGTGAGAGAGAGGGGATAGGAGTCGAAGGGCGGCAGAACAGAGAGGGGGGGATCGTAATTCATATGCTAATCTGGAGGAGATGCCATTGTAATCTCCGGTCGCCTGCCTCTGCGAGGCCCCACAAAGCCGCGCCTTGACGCGGATGCAGCCAGAGTGATCCGGAGGACGAGGACGAGGACGAGGACGATGCGGCGTGGATGCCGTGCTTCTGCTCCTCTGCCGACGTTGAGGCTGATGCCACGTTATACCGACCGTATACCTATGTAGACTGTATCCACGTAGTCGCAGCGCTCAATCAGGGGGTTACTGAACTTCGCCAGCGTCGAATGTCATCTCTGTTTCTCTCCACAGTCCCTTGCTCTCCGTCTGTTCCTCCGCAGCCACAGAGAACGATGTCCTCCTCCGCACATGTCCTTTCGCTTTCTCCCTTCCTCACTCTCTCTGTCTCCCTTCCTCCTCAATTCAGTCTATCGATGTCGCTAGGCTCTTTGCACCGACGCGATCATGCTGCGTTTACGATTATTTTAGGTTCTTGTTCTCCTGCTCGTCGACGTGAAGAGTTAATCCCTTGTTACCCCAGTTGACGGACCTGCTCGGATAGTTTCGATCGTTCGGCGCGCCTCGCTCGCGTCCCGCTCGCCTCGTTTACGCTCGCCGAGAACGAACGAAAATTCGGTAATAATTCCGCAAAGCCGATTTCGCGTCGTCCCGCGCAGGTATTACCGTATAAATGAATAATACTCGCTCCGTGTTTTCAATAAAAGCGTGATTCGCAGCTGCGGTCTCTCCTCGGCGCGTCGCTCGAGATCGTCGGCGGGGTTCGTAAAAAAATAGACCGGGGGGCCGGGGTGAGAGAGAGAGAAAAAAAATTATCTCTCATGAATAATAACGTTATTCTCCATTAAGGCAGTCGTAACTTCTTCCAGATATCTCTTCCGCCAGGGTGGCGCGAGCGCGCGAACGGTACGGCGGGAAGGGGTGCGAAGCCCCGACCACTTTAGATTCAGAAAATGACAGTTTAAGATTGCAGAGAAAGAGAGAGAGAGAGAGAGAGAGCCTCGCAGTGGCGCCTCGCCCTCGGGCATCGCGAAAGGTTTCATTGTTTCAGGCGGCTCGCTCGCTTTTTCCGCGTTAATGACTGCCCTTTACGCGGAACCCTCCACCCCGCGCCCTTCCCACCCTCTTGCGCAGCTTAATTACATCATTTATAGGTTCCTTCTAGTGCGGTAGCACTTTAACGCGACACAGCGGCCTCGGCGAAGTAATGTCCTATTAGCAGTACAAAAGATGAATCAGGTTTTAATTGCGAGACGTTGTCGCTTTAAAGTGCCCGACTGCGGCAAATGGCCCCGCCATCTGGAACTTATCTCGCTCGCGAAAACTCTCCGCGGCACACTATCTCGCGCTCATAAGTTAACCGCGCGCTGTAGCACGAAGCGCGCGCGCGTCAGTGAACGAGGCGACCGAGCGAGCCGACGAGGCAGGAGAACGAGTAATAATTCCTCTTTCGAAATTAGCAATCAACTCGGAAAATTGAGCGTGCTCGACGTTCCGCGGGGCGCAATCTCGATGCGATCGTAACGCGAATCGCCATTGTTACACTCCAATCTGCTCTCCATCTCTCTGCCCTGCGGAAAGAATTAAGATTGAAATTTCCGTCACGAAGACTGGTGGTCTCGTTCAACTTTACACGAACGTAAATCAGACAGTCCGGATAGCCGGAGGGTCGGCGGGCAGACGTCGAGCCCTCGATAAAGGCTGCTTGCTGCTGCAAAGAGGAAATTTTTCACGCCCGTGCCCGAGCTCGCGAGCTACGCGACGCTCGCGTCGCGGAATTAAGTCTACATCGTCTGAAACAGATTTGAGAAATGCGTATCTCGCACGGAAGTTGGCCGAAACTCGACGCTGGAGGGGTTGAAAGAGGGGATAGATGGGGGCCACGAAGTTCCTGCGACTGGATAAGGGCGAGGTGGGAGCTGTACCGAAGCTAGTTGAGCAAGTAGATAAGTTTCGATCCCTCGGCGAGCCACCTTCCTTCCACCGCCATCACTCGCCCTACAACCTTCGCGAAGATAAACGTATCCCTGGATATCGGGGCCTCGACTGCCTTCATTGCCGGCAACTTCGGGACGGCCGATGTGACGTAAGACCGCTCTTACATCGCTCCGAGAAATCCACCCGGATTATCAAAGTCCGCGCCCTTCTCATAAGAGTGAGAAACGAACACGAAGTTCGGCGAGCCCCGGTATCCGGACGGACAAAGAGTCCGTGCCCGCGATACAGGAAGTTATGGATTTCGATAATAATGAATGCGTAGGATATCTACGGACGCACGTTTTATTAAGACGCGCACAGGCAATGGCAGCGGAAGCGTTTATAAAACGAAAAAGACCACTCGCATGTAGAGTAGGCACGACAGTGACGAATAACAATAGTACACACGTACTCATGTTCCCATCCTTACAGAAATGAATCAGCCTCGGCGTCTGAAGACGCAATCGTGGCCGTTAATCCCAATCTCGCGCTGCGAAACGAGTGTCGCGGAAGAAATACCATTGAAGCCCAAGCGCATAGCCGTCCTGCCGGACGAAATGTTCGCTCGCCGTCCGGGAGATAATTTCCCGAGGGTTAATTTCTTCTTAGCTCGCGGGGAGGCAAGAGGAGACGGATGCGAGAAGGAGAGAGGAGCTCGGAAGCTGAAGGGCACGTTAACACTTAGCCAGCGCGACAAAGGTCCAATTCTTGGTCCCCACAGTGCCCTGGCGCGACAATGGGAGCGCGAGCGCTCGGCGAAAAGTACCCGGGGCTAAGGGATGGAGAATTCTCTCGCGAGGAATGAGGCGCCGAGGGGGCGGACGAGCGACGTTGAAGGGAAGCAGGACGGGGCCGGGGGAGGAATCTGCAGAAGGCGGGGGATGCACAACGAGACTGCAAGTCAGGCGAGAATCTAATTTCCCGAGACAAATCCTTAAATGTGCCCCGGAGCGCCGACCGGCAGGCGCGAGACGAGTTCTGGAATGAAGCGGGCTCTCGCATCCGCGACGACGACCTTTAAACTCGGCTCGCCAATTTTGCATCCCCATAAGCTCCGCGCGAACGCGTCATTAAGCTTGTTTGCGCTGCCTGAGGAACGCGGCCGAGGCTCAAAGGGCGGCGGGTAGAATCGAGATTTCGGGAACGGCCGACTCTGTTGCGCGTCGAAGTCTTGTCTGTTGTTTGCGAGACTGCGAACGCTTTAAGGAGGAACGCGGCGATGAGTGGAGAGACGTGTGCGTACGAAATGGTGGGCTTTTTTCGAACGAAATTCGCGACCGTCCTTAAAGCGGCGCAGAGAACTTTGGGTGGGCGATGTTTTACCACTTTTTCGACACCCGACTTAATGCTTAAGCCGGCCTTCTCGGCTCGGCCCCAAACAACCCTTCTGAAATTGTTTCACGAATGCCGACGAATCGTTTGTCTTTTTTTTTTCTAACTTTTTCGAGATCAACTATTGCACGATCATGTTTCCTCATTTTTTTTATTATTATTCATTTGAGAGTTGCAGTATGTCTACCGACGGAAAGCGATGATTTCTCGAATCAGGCGGAGGGAACGGTCAAAAGAAATATCCTGCACTGTACAGTCACGTTTAACGAACACGTACGAACAAACTTCTTCTACCGGGAGGGCGAAGTGTGAGAGGCGAAGCGAACTGATGAGAGTAGCGAGGATTCATATAGGAAATCAACGACAACGAATGGTGTATTTTGGGCTCAATGCCATTTCTTTGTTTCTGTTCTGTATTCCAGAGTGCATGATGGACGACGGGAGCGCCAGTGCCATCTTCTGGAAGTAGGAGGCACCGGTGGCGGCCGCTGAAGGTAACTTCGACTTCCAGGAGATAGCTAGCTTCCTTTCCAGTACCTCTATTCTTCTCTCCGCAAATCGGCAGAAAGAGAACTTCTTCCCCGTACCAACCCTTAACACCCCTCACTCCCAGCCCGACATTCTCGGAAACGAAAAAAAAAAAAAGAAGGAAAAAAAAACGAAGAGAGAAAGAAAAGAAAACGAGTCTCCCTCCTTCATCACGCCATCACCGCTGATTCAGCCGGCACAGCTCGCCGCAAAGTTCATTTTGCTGCTCGCTAGTGTTTAACCCACCCTCCCCACGAAATCCAGCATTCCCTCACGACCACCACCACCGCCGCCATTGACCCAGGCCACACACCCTCCTCACCCTTCGTCCCGACATACCGGCCGATGTATACTTATATACATACAAGCAGACGAGTACGTATGTATACATATATACGTCTTTGAAGGAAGCTCAATCGAAATTGCAAATTGGCGCGCGCACGGCTCGCGAGTCACGTCGAACGCAAAATTTTCCGCGGGACTAGACGCGAGAATTCGGTTAAACGGACGAGGGACAGTCTCGACGTTGAAAGCCTCCTGCGTCAGCCGTGTCGCGACGGTATCGGGAGGTCTCCGGCGAAAAGACCTGGAGACCGACCTTGGCGTGACGGGACGCGATTACAGTCCGGGTACCCGGTCGTCGATAATTAGAATGTTGCAATCTGAAGCGGCCGATCGACCTCGAGCACACGTCAGTATGTCCGCCTCGCCGTTCCTTTCATCCGTTTCATCCGATTCATCCGGCGCAATATCGCATCGACGTACGCCAAAGGTATTATTTACATAGACAAGTTTTGTGCGTAAACCATACACGTCTCGTGCGTGACTGATACCTGTAGCCGTAAACCTGTCGTTTCGTGTTTTTACTTTCTCTCTCTCTCTCTTTCTCTACCTCTTTATCTTTCTCTCTCTGTTTATTGCGCACCGACCGTTATCCACACTGTTAAAGTCTCGTTACGACCCGGTACGACCTGCGTGGACGCTCTTAGAAAGCCATAAATTGTCGGGTCCGCGGGCGCGTACTATGAATTAGCGCGAGTTTTCACGCGAGTGATGGGGGCGAAAAAGGGGAGCATACGTACTAGATTTGCGGTACGAGCGGGAAGCGCGGCGAACGAGAAACGAGCACGGGAGAATGCTCGAACGGGGGAGAGTCACGGTCTCAGAGCGTCTAGCGCGCCGATGATATGAAGCTGTTTCGTTCCGACGGCCGGCTGCTATATTTACGGACTCCTAAAAACATCCCCCAACCTCTCGTCGATTCCCAACTCGTCTAACCCCTAATCCATTCGTGTGGACAGTCACCTTAATCGTATATACACATATATATATATACAAGTGATGTATATGTATATACATATTGTACCGCTCTTTACAGCTATGACCATAAAATAGTGGCTCGCTCGTTGGATGTGTTGTCTCGTTCGTTATCGATGTGTTTTTTATCACCTCTGTACATATTTTCTGATTATGATGTGAGCTACATTTATCTTATTGTACCTAGATTTGATTATCTATGAAAGTTAACCCCCTGCTCCCCCCCCCCCCTTTACTCACCACCCCCCAACACCCTTAACACGTCCCGGCAGAGACCGACTCCCACGTTCATCCCTCTTCTCACGCAATCCAACTTAATCTCGCACAAAAGCCGCCCATCCCGAGATCGTGTGTTTTTTATCGACATTATACGGGGGTACACGTACACGGAACGGTACACCGAGAGGCCAGTGCAGATATTTCTAAAAGAATTCGCGCGCGACCAGCAGCAAAATCTATTTCACGGTACATCGGGCCGACGCGTCTCGGCGTCCGGCCCTGCGGAACGAGAGGCGAAGAGATCGAACGGAGCGAAGTGAACTTTCGACTCCCGGGAAAGCGGAGCAAAAAGCAACCCAATCAGGCCCAAAGTTGCGCCGCGGCCGGACTGGCGCCCGTCATTCTGGCGCGCGGCCTTAGAAATACCTGCAGATCGTTTGCCGTGCAGAAGCATAAGTCCGTTGTCAGGTATACTGAGTGGCGTGTGACCCTTTATAAAGGATATGTGGCCTCGGCACAAAGCGGTTGACTCTCGTCGGTGCTAGGCGCCGATCCCGGCGCGAAACAATAGTTGGCGGCATGGCGCGCGTGCGCAGTCGTAGTCTCGAGAGAGAGAGGGAGAGAGAGTTACCGGGCAAAATCGTAGGCCCCAAACGCCGGCGAGAGTGCTCCGCGCGTAGTGAGTTCGCTTTTCGTCCCACCCGGTTTTTTGTCGCGTGTTGCCTCCCGTTTTTTCTCTCCACCCCATTTATATATTCTTCGGCTTGTGGCGTAGGTCGTAGGAAGTTTTTGGTACCACGTTGATACGAGTTTTCTTTCGTCCCTTCCGGTAAGACGTCTCTCTTTCGTTTCTCGCATATCATATCGTTATCACTGTCTCATATCCGTTACGTTGTTGTTCACCTCTGTTACATATTTATCATTGTTGACTCTGTTACCATTATCATTATCGTCATTGTTGGTTATTGTTCCTCAACGTAATCGTTACCACATACATATAGATATACATATATATATACATAATTATATATATTTATATTATATATACATTCACACGCAGCCCCCACCCCATGCCCCCGACCCAAAATGCTGTTTAGATGTATACATTGACGTAGTCGCCAATGTGCAACACCGTACGCGTCCATTCGACCGTACGCGTACGCACAGAGAAACGTTACGTTTTTATATACCCCCCCTATTGTACCTCCTTAACCCCTTAGGATGGTGGATGCTGGTGTAACCGTGTAACTTTGTCGTTCTCGGTGTTAGCCGCAACATATTATTCTTCTTCTTCTCTTTTTGAACGCCTAATTGCGCGTACGCAACACCGCTTGCCTGAAAATTCGACTAACGCACATCTCTCGTTTTTTTCTCTGTTCTCTCTGTTGTCGACACCACGCGGCCGACCCGCAGACAGAAAGCTGTTCGTGGGAATGCTCAGCAAGCAACAAACCGAAGACGATGTCCGACAGTTGTTCGCTGCCTTTGGCACAATAGAGGAGTGCACCATCCTCCGCGGACCAGACGGAACCAGTAAAGGTGAGTAGCGCTCTTCCGTGTTCACATTTCTATCATGCTCTCAATCCTGCAACAATGTCGCTCGATCGTTTCTCCCCATCCTTGATATATGATATCGTGTTTGAGCCTGATCCGTGCGAGACTTGTCTACTAAATCCCTCTCATACTGTGCCCCCGCAATCACGCAAATGTGCATTAATATGTTGTAGTGTACCTGCAACGATGTCGCCCGGCACGTTTTTTCGACGTTTAATCCATACCTCTCTTTTTTTCACCCCTTCATACGCAACCCGGAGATTCGTTTGACATTTATCTCTCGAATCTCATAATGTGCGCTATTCGTTTCAATAATCCCTTCTGCATATGATGTTACCTCTGCAACGCTGTTATTACTCGATACATACATCCCCGTCCCGATAAACTGGGTCTCATACGTCACGAAGTATCCTTTTACTTCGAACTCCTATGAGATCCAGCTTGTACACTCCACTCTGCGGACTGTCTACACTTGTGAGCGCGGCGAGAACTAGTAATACTCTCCAAGATTCGTCTCTCTTATCATATTCTCCACCTAAAGGACACCGCCATCTCCTGCGGCCCCAAACACCACATTTCCGCTCACCGCGCGCGTTCCCTGTAACCTTAGCCGTTGTAATACGCACCCAGACAGCGTTCTCACCCCTCGGCGAGCGCGTCAGAGGTTCTAATTATTTCATGCCCGCCACGCTGCCTTTTTCCCGCGCGCCCGACGTTCGCGGCATTTACCACGGCGCCGACCCTTGCGGCGCAAATGATGATGACGAGGTGGGGGCGGGGGCGAGAACAGGAAAAAGGATCCAGCCTTATTCTCTCGTTACGCGAACGCGAAAGGAATTTCGTTAGCGTAAACGGGACGCGCGGCTCGTAATGCCTCCTCGAGGTTCATCGAACGACAAAGAAGACGATCGGAAGGTCTTCCGCGCTCGCCGGGGAAAGAATAAAAACCCTTCTCTCGAGCGGCAGGGGTGGAAAGGCAAACCTGGACGTAAAATTAATCACCGGATGCTGCGTCGGTAAGAACGCGGAGTTACCGGCTCAAAGGAAGCAATTGCCTCGTCGTGGAATAAAATAAAAAGGGAGAGGGAGGGAAGGGCGAGTTAGGGGGTGGAAAAGAAAACAGCGCCGAGCAGCTCTTTCTCCGGGGCAGCGAGTCGCGCGCGTGTAGAACGCGAGTTGAGGGCGAGAAATAAGGGAGTAGGGTACGGTATAATCGCGCCGGCATTGGAATATTTGCGCGCCCTGTAAACAGCTCGGGGTACAGTTGCGTAAAGAAGGCGCGGGATCAGAGAGACGGACAGGGGGTGGTTGAGGAATGACGAGACGAGACTGAAGGCTGGGATCGAGGGGGGTGGTGGTGGTGGTGGCTGGGATGGAGCGTGGGTCGCGAGCTGGGGGATGAGTGAGCTCGGAGTCGGACGGGGCAGGAAGGGCAATAATTTCCGCTGGACGAGGCAGGGAAATTTAAATATTTTCATTCAAAAATGAAGACCGCGAGTAATGGGATGCCACTCTCTAGTCGAGGCTACGTCCCAGCCCTCGCAGGGGTCGGATGATAGAGGAGGATGGCGGGACGGGGACGAGGCGGGATGGACAAGGAGAAGATGAGAGAGAGAGAGGGAAAGTGAGAGAGAGAAAGGCCGTAGAAGACGCTGAAGGGAATGAGAGTGAGCGAACTGCTACCTACAAGTAAGGAAAGGGGGTAGGCAGGCAGGCGCGAATGTAATTAAATTCCACTTTGAAGTGAAACTCACTTTCAGCAGTTAATAAGATTTTGATTCGCAGTCGGTGACGCAACGTAGCGCCACCCATCGCCGTCGGCAGGCACCGTGCCGACGACGATTCGCGATGTTGAAGGAAACACGCTTGGTGGGACGGGCGGTGCTCGAGGAAAGACCTTTACGATGTTCGAAGTCTGCTCCTTTGCCTCCGGCAAAGACCGCCCCATCCTCCCGGCGTCCTCCTATCACTCCTCGCCTGATCTGTGACCCCTGTCTTGTTCAGAGTCCTTTGTCGACGAGCCTCGCCGATGTTGCGCTCGCCTTTCGAGCTCTTTAATTAAAATCGCGCGAATGTAAAGACGCGGACGCTTCCGCGTGGTCGCGCCAGCGTCGCGCGGAATGTTCTTCAACTCACTTATAACAGCTGAACGTACTCCGTTCCACGTTGCCGCTCGATCCGGAGCGTCTTCTCGGCAAGTCTGCGTTAATTCGAAGATTAATTCCCGCGGCCGCCGTCGAAGGCGACCATTCGGACGATCCGATTGATCCTCTCGCTCCACGTCATCGACGTCTCGCCCTCGTTCGCCGATTCACGTCGGCACTACCGAAACTTCCAACTCCTCCAGCTAATCCTCCCTTACCCACGGCAGTCAGCGCGTGACACTTGTCCTTGGACGAGGCCTGTCGTCCGCCGCTAACCGGGCAGAATAGATGTGCCTCCTGCAGGAAACACACCCTGATCGCTTATTCCGCGCAACTCCGCCGGCACCATCCCTCGCCCTGGCCTTGTCCGCCCCGACAGAAACTTTCCGAACACGCTTCATCACCGCGCCCACCCGCCCGCCGACGTTACTGGCGAGTTTCATAACTAGCTAATCCGACCCGTAATAGAGAGATCAGGAAGAGCCCTTCGCCAGCGTTGCCTCATACATACATCGCGTCGCTCCGACGTCGGCAACGTACGCTCTCCGCCGCGCTCCAGAAATTACATCCAGGATATATCGTTTCGCTAACTCTTATTCCGGATCATCCGTCAGTGAAGTGGCCGCGGATCAGTTAGCCAGCCAGTTAGACGTGGCGAGCCGTCGGGGCGCGTCAAGCATATATCTCTTCCGCTGGCGTCTGCGCGAGTTCTCGTTCCGCTTGATATTCGAGAGCGTTGCGCGGCTGTATATCTCGAAAGTTATCGCCCTCTTTCCTTCTCCGCGACTCCCTGCTCGCAATCGTTGCCTTATCGAACGATACGCTTGCCGGGGAGTTCGAAAGGTGCCGGAAGACTTCTCGGTAACGAGGAGTTTAAGAAAAGAACTCGGATCGACGAGTCGCTGAAAGGAACCAGGTGACGGTAGCGATCTTCTTCGTCTTTCCCGTCGAACCGACACTCCACATCCACCCTCCTCCTCCTCCTCGTCCCCCCACACCCACCCCTCCCCGCGGAGCTCATCCCCCGCGCACGACGACAGGGTAACGACAGACTCTTCGTCCAATTATTTTTCCCTCGCTTCGAAACATTTCAACGCCACTTCAACGAACGAACTCGTCCTATTCTCGTTGCCGCGCAACCCTCCCCCCTCCCCCTTTCCTGCGCCCCTCGACGGGCTCTGTATACTGCGGGCCACCCCCTCGAGCCCCCTGGCAGATCCACCCTCCGACGCGGCCCGCGAGTTCGCATTATTTCAATTGCGCGAGCGGCAATAATTCACCGCTGCTAAGAAGATTATAAAATGTTTATGAATAATGGATACGAAATATTACTCGGAGCAAGTCTGAGGGTGTCGTGCGCGTATACAGGGCCGGGGGAGGGGGTCGTAGATGTTGACGGGGCTGTACGATGAAAATGAGGCACACCACCACCGACGATTCAGCAGCGGGGCAACCCTCGAAGCGTTACTCCTCCTCGCGTGTTCGCGCGAACGTTTGCGAGTGTGTAAACGCGGGGCTCAAGTGGGGAGGGGAACAATTCCCTGCATTAAGTTGTAATAACATTGCACTCCGCTATTCCGACCCTCTTTCCCTGTACGAGCCTACGCGGCGAGTACTGCTCAGTGCCTGCGGTTTCGGAACAGGCCTCTGAATCAGACGTTACATAATTTCGCGGCCGTCGAATGTACGAGAATCTCCGGTGCGATTCGTTCGCGGAGCTCTCTAATGGCAGACTGCGCAGTACGTCAATAGCTTGCCATTTGGTAATTACAGCGGTTTGCATCGGATACTTTTTCACGGTCCGTTTAACGTAATACCGCGCGTTAATGGAACAGCATTAGCAATTATAATATTACGGATACTGTATACATTAGCGGGCGTGTGTGTCTGTGTGTGTTATAGGATGCGCAAAAGCATGTTCTGAAAGAATTTTACCATGATTCCAAATATACGACTTTTTTCCGGTACTCTCTCAGCGACGAACGATACGAGCGCGAGCAGATTGCAACGATGATCCCGTTAACATTATTGCTGACGGGGAAATACGAATCAATAATTTCCTCGGCCTAGCATTTTATGAGAGTGCGTTAAAGCTCCGATGGTTATCGACGATTAATCGCGCCGCTGTCACTTGCATCGGCCCGTCGCTCGCTCTTTCTCCGTCTGCTTTTCACTACATCCCGCCCCGCTGATGTATCGTGCCTTAATACTCCAGCTGCCAATTTACAGCCTTTTATCTTTATTATCGTCGTCCGTCCACGTCGTCATTATCGCCGGCACACCGTACGATATCGTTGTCGCGCGATGATCTTCGAAAGATCCGAACGACAAACAGCGTCGACGTTGTTGCGTACAAATTGATTTGCCCTAATTACACGCCTCGCGCGCAACCGCAAACCGTCCGAAGCGTCGACACTGTCGCTCGCAACTACTCTCCTCAAATTCCGCACCTTTAATTTCAACAAGACCATCCTACCTACACTCCCGGCAGAGTTTGGGCGGAAAATTTTGGAACGCGCCATACAATAGACCGTTAGCACGACAAACGATTTATACGATCACCCGTCGAAATGTCCCGTACATTCGCGTGTTTACGCCGAACGGAGACCATATCTTCCTCGTGTCGGCGGTCGTATTTGTGTTTGTGGTGGAGCCACGAGTATACGGGCGACCACTACCACCACACCCGTCACCACCACCACCGCCCCCTCCCAGCGCCGCCACCGGCGGCAACACGGAGGGTGCTTTCGGGTAGAAGCTCTCAATATGTCCGACCTAATCCTCTCCCGGAGGACCCGGCGTCCCCTCTCGCGCTTTACTTTGCAATACGTACAAACATTTCGAGCCCAGCTGCGCCACGGGATTTAGGAGCTGAGCGATTAATAAATGCTCCGTACGACGAGCCGCCGGCAGGACTCTCCGACAGCCACTCGACGAGGCTGCCTGTGATTTACAGTCTCGACTCGCGCGTGTCTGCATTCAAGTTTCGCCCGCCCGCCCGGATTTTCGGCGATTTCGCGGGCATCGCGTTTTGATTTAGGGCCTGGCACCGCACCCTGCCCGCCCTCCGACGATAATCGTCCCGCTCTCGTTACCATGATTGATGCGAGCCGAATGTTCGATCTCTTGTAAGTTCTGTTTTTGCGGCCTCGGGATTGACTACCGCTTCCGGCCAAGTATCAATTCCGCGCCCGCTCCAACGTTCGCCTGCATTTTTGACGCGTCCTGTACGGGAGCCATTATTCGCGCCACGTTACGAGACGGGCAGAAAATATTGATCCGTCGAAAGCTCGCTTTCTGGGCAAGTGGTAAGAATGACTTTCGTTCCAATATGAAGGGGTCAAGCTTAACGAGCTAATCAAGCCGGAGGCACCCTCGACGTCTGACATGGCCGTTGATCAGGCACACACGCCGCTTCCCTAGGCCAGTGCCTTAAATCGTGGCTGAACAGTGGGCGTTCAGGAAGCTCAGGATATCCCCATTGTTCGCGCGGGTCCGCGCCGGCGGAAGTCGACCATTGTGGTTAGCAAGATTTACCGTTCTTATATTAATGCGATTACCGTCCGATGCCGGTAATGTCGTGCAGAAAGGGGTGGGCGAGGGGCTCGAGGAAAGGAGACCGTGGACTTTGCCTCGCGCTAGTCTAACGCCACTGTAACGCCAATATCCCATCCGCACGGCACGAAAGGAGCTTCCTTCGTCAATATCCGCGAGCTTTTCGCCCGCCATGGCTCGTAAGAGATATAGCGTTAGAACGTCGACGGTGGCCATATACCGGTGCCCCTACGGTCCCCTTCTGTCGGCTTCCATGCAGCAGCTTTTGCCCGTCAACCGTAAATACACCATATTGCCCATAAACCTTTACATTCGTGCATTACCCATCCCGATTCGACGTGTCCCTCCGCCCGGTGAAGCTCGTCGCTCTCTGCGTTATCGAATAACTGGCGTTGGGCGGCTTAACAGGCCACTCTAAAGCACCGCCGCTCTGCCTCTCTCTTGCTCTCTCTTCCTCTCCCTGCCCCTTTCTATTTCTCTTCTAGTAGTCTCTCACTCTCTCTCTCTCCCTCTTTATCTGCCGCGCACAACCCTTCGGCCAAAGCGTCGAAATCGTTTTCAGGGATCCAACGTCGGCTTTCGACCTGTCTGCTTTACTCGTAAATTTCTCGATTTAGCGCTCCGCCTCGTCTTCGATCTCGCTGACGTTTACACGTTGTCGCTACGCGCGTATTCACCGAACGATTCTTTGGCGCGCTTCTTGCCACGGCGGATTTGCGAAACGTCAGGCTGATGCGTTGATTCGTTTTAATACGTGGTTATTGATACATGTCATTGATGCGGTGTGAACATTTGTATTTAGTCGCGGCATGATAAACTGCCGCGGCAGATTTGTCGCGAGCGACGAAAGACGAGGGAAGGTAGCAGACATGATTCCGGAATTCTGACGTCGCGGACGCGAAAGCCTTGGCATTAAGGGCGCGCATCCAGGACGACGGTAATAATATTGTTAATAATCGTAACTGCGATGTAGTGCTACGGCGTGTACTTAGCGAGAAGTCTGGCGGGCCATTATGCCTCGAAACGACACTTCCGCGGCTTTAAAGGCCCGAGAGCGATACACAAGCAGCTTGCTTCATAGCGCGACGGGCTCTGGAAATTTAATAATCCATTACAGCCACATCCTCTAGCCGCTGGTGTATGACCATTGGTGCGTTGCAACAACGGCCACGTCGTAATCATAACCGGAAGTTTTACAAAGCACGCCACTCGCACGTTCTCTTTCCACTCTCCGTCAGTGCGTTCATTCTCTCTCTCTCTCTCTCTCTCTCTCTCTCGCCCCTCTGTCGTTCTCACTTTAGACGCCAACCCACTCGCAACCTTTCCTTCCCCACAAGTGCGTGATAGACACGATAAAAAGCGGAGACTGTATTTATTTTTATTACCGCGACGATAACGCACGAGCCGCGAGCGAAACGGCGTAATTGTAATCCGCACGAGAATCGTGGGCCAGTTGGCCAGCACGACCGATCGTCGCAGTTATTACGGCTTCGCTCGCCATAATGCGATCGTTCGTGCCCCGCGTCATCGTCTTCGTCCGACGCCGGGCGAGCTTTCAGCCGCTGGACAACAGATGTTTCGATATAATCTCTTTCTCTCCACTTCATCTCTCTTTTATGACGACTCTCGCCCCGCACCCCCGCGCGTCTTCCCCACCACCCCACCGCCGACTTTTCGACCGATGGTTTATACGCGACTCGCGAATTTCGTCCCGCCCGTTACTTCCGCCGTTGTCTCGTGCAATTTTCAGATAAGCCGGAGTCCATTGTCCGCCGCCGACGCCGACGCCGACGCCGCGGTGCCTTTCTGCTCGGGGATCGTTTTGCAGTTACTTTTTACGTTAGAGGCACGAATGAATTTTCCGCGCCGAGGCGATTCTCGCCGCGCGCGGCACAGTCGACGAACGGTTCCACGACAACGATCTCCGCGCCACGTAACCTCCCACGAACGTGGCTTTAACCACTCTACCCGACCGTCATAACGATGCTCGCCAATCTCGCCACGCCGACCGTTGTGTCGAGCGCGCGGCGCCTTTTTTTTCTCTCTCTCTCTCTCTCTTCTCTCTGCCTTTTTTACAGCCGGACCATCGGGAATCCATAACGCGGCACACGCGCGACACTAGAAATTTAATAATCCATCTCGTGCCCTACGTCGCGGAACGTGACCGTTGCTATATGACGCCGAGCGACGCGTACACACTACACACGTGTACAGGGTGGTACGTGCGATTCGATTACGTCGGTCGCTGCTTTACTCCTCCTTGAACGACCGCGCGAGTGATAAATGTAGGGAAAACGGATTGCGAGCGATTCGGCGCGCCGGGCGAGATAGGCGGAGAGCACCTCGTAATCTTCGGATTTATACTACAGATAGTTGAAGAAATTCGCGAACGACGCTGTACGGCCCATTCAGCCGACAGAACGGCGGGATTGATTTTCGGCGCGAGCAATGTTTACGGAGTTCTTCAAGCGACGCCGGTTGGCCGCAAACCACCCTGTATACGGAGCCACATAAATATCCGTGTACTCGTATAAGTGCAGGTACACCTGTATTGCGGCATATACATAGCGAACGACCGCGTCGTAATCGTAACGAGGAGTTTTATGAAGCGCTTTGCCTCTCCCACGCATTTCCACCCCCTCTCGGCCTCCCCTTCTACCTCCCCCATATCGATGCGTTGATGTTTCGTACCGACCGGATGCACCCGGTCCGCGTAATGCACTATGAAACTCGTAACGACGAGGGTCCCGGCAATGCGTGAGCCTCGCCTAATGGAAAAGCTAACGCCTTGACGCGAGACCGAACGATTCGGCAGTGGCCGCGCTACATTACCGAGATCGTTAGGTCCTGCGTCGTTTTTGTCTCCCGCTTTCACGAGGCGCCGTTATTATCGATGGATACGCTTTCGACGCCGAGCGAAAGACGTTTTACGGCGAGAGCGCACGGGGTCGACGGTAACGGCGATCGTTCGGCACGATAACGGTGGCCAGCGATTTTCTCGCGAAAGGAGTTTCACGATTACGGGGGCGACCGGCGTATTATCGTTCGTCGCGCTGCGCGGCGATTTCATACATTTTCGTAAGAATGTTTCGCGTAGAATGATTTGTTGGATATTTTCGACCGGCGGACGTAAGATTGTGCTCTGTAAAGTGCAGATTCGTATTGGGTAGTAGACGTATTGTCTGGGTTCGTCGAAACGTGTGAAGCTAGCGAACGCACGAGTTCTTTCGAGTCTCGTCATCTCGCGTACGATCATCGATCCCACGATGTTGTAGGCAGATTTGTAATTCTTCGCCGCAAATTGATTCTATCGTGAAGCCCGTAAATGACACGACGAAGTGTCAGACTCGATCTTGCCGTCGACTCAGCAGTCGAGACGAGGCTTTATCATCGAATAGGGAAACGCCGAGCCGTTCGGCTGATCAAACACGTGGAATTACTAGGTACAAATCGTAGGACGCGGATGATTGGATTAGTGTGCGCGAAAGCGGCTGCGATGGCGAGGTGGGGAGTCGGGGGGTCGGTCCCGGAAAGGGGCTTCGAGAGTGGAATGAACGCGAGTGGGAAACAGGTAGAACGACTGGCCTCGTCGTCAAAGTCGTCCACGTACGCGAGAGAAACGCGAATCCGCGCGTTCCCCGGCGTGTGCATGCGCGCGATAACAGTCCCCATACGTGCACGTACGTCCCCATACGCATCCGCGCGCGCGCCTGCCCGCGCACACACGCTCCCTCCGCGTCCGTGTGTTTCGTAAATGCACGTTAATCCGCCTACCGAGTACATTTGCGGCGTTTGGACCGCCCATCGAAACGTCGAATTTTCGTTTCCTCTGTAAAGCTCCGTGTTTGCCGGGGTCTCTACGGAAAAGTGGTCGGCACGGTATGTACACGCACGCCTCTCTGCACAAGCGCACACGCGCGTACGCGAGCCCGACGCCGTCTGACCGCTGCAGTGCTTTACAAACGATTTTCAACTCCGATTCGGAAGTTCGCGCACGAGCGACCGGTTGACCGGTAACAAATTTTTAATGCGACCTCCTGCATACGGCACGAGCTCGGCTATTCCGTTAAGATATTCGACCGTAAGGGGTACCCTTCGAAATGAAACCGGTCGCGAGTGTAGCATTAACATGCACCCCATTTCTCTGCTGCGCGCTTCGAAGGGGCGGCGGAGGGGAGGGGAAGGAGATGGAGAGCGAGTTAAAGGGCAGTGCGGAAGGGAAAAATGCGTATCGTCCTAGGATCTACGTGCGTCAGGAGCTAATACGCGGCCGTGCATGTCATCGTATGCCTCCCGCGTACGTGAAGCCGTTCTCTCGGCGCGTGGTGGTGAAAGAGGGCACGTGCGAGTCGGGATAGAAAGCGTGCGCGGCCGTGTACGCGTGTATACGAACGGACCTCGATCCCATAAGCCCCCGGGGCGTCACAATAATTATAAAACTACGGGCAACAGTCGTTCGAACCCCCGGATCGTGGGTCAGCCCCGAAACTGCTGCCCCGGAGGTTCGCGTCCACCCTCGTTTTAAATCCAAGCTCTCCCCCACCCCCTGTCGCGCGTTTCCTCTCGTTCTTTACCCCGACGCTTCACCCTTGCGCCGTCGTCTCTCGCGTGTGCAGTTGTCGTTTCAACTCGATTCAATGTAGCGAAGTGGATGCCACGGTCACGCGTTTAAATTACGAACTACCGCGCGCTCGATTTTTCCCGCGACACAGTTGTCCAGCGGTCACTTACTGTTGCTTCCGCCTTTAGCCCGACGATGAAAATTGAACAGCACCGACGCGTGCTGCTATTTACAAGCACACGATCCCAACGAACTCTTCCTTGCAACGTCGCACGACTTTCGAAACGCCCTATCACCCTTTTTCCTATACTTTCCTCCGAACGTCGTAAAACTAGCTCTACCAAAAAGATTATCGCAACGCCACTGACGTAATTACGCTCTAACCCGCTCATTCTCTTCTCTTCCACATTGTGCCCTCGATCCGACGGCCGTCCGACGGAACGAGCCGGAAGATCGATCTCTCCTCTCCATCGGCGATCACAGCCGACGAAGCGTCGCGCGCTCCCTGGGGGCGAACTTATCGGACATCTTTTCCGTTAAAGAGAAAAGCGTCCGCTCGCCGAAAAAAGGTCGACGCTGGGTCGGAATCGTAAAACGCGAAACTGCGAAACGGCGAAAAACTCGCCTCTCGGACCCTCTCGGCGTTTTCCGTCAGCATGTCGAGGGGAAAAAGTGTAGAGAATGAGAGAGAGAGAGAGAGAGAGAGAGAGAGAGAGAGAGCACACGGTGAAAATCGTGGTCCCGTGATTGCACGGTAATTCTATTAGGCGGGGCCGCGCGCTTTACGCGCCGGGGCGCTCCGGAAATTGTGTTTTTAATTCTCCCTGCTAAATCAGCCGGGGCTAAACAAGTATTAACATTCCGGTGCGGGCGGCTGCGGACGCGCCGGCCGACGGTGGTCCGTATGCGGGAGCTGGAGTACGCAGAAAAAAAAAAGGAAAAAAAAACACGAGAGGACGCCGGAGATAGGGCGCTCAGGCTGAAGTGAGGGGGCGGCGAGGTGGGGTTGCAAAGTCAAAACGTAATGCGATTAACAGACATTAAATTGGGATGCCCCTTTTGGGGATTCGCGGCTTCTCGCGTCGGCGACTCGCCGCGGCAGCGCTTTTTTCCATCTCGTTTTTTTTCCCCCCCCTCGCCGTCGTTAGCCTGTCTATTCTACGGGGTGGTCCGAATAAAGTGGTAAAGGCTGTCTTTTTAAAAAATGACGCGCTTTCGATGGATCCAGGCATCACTGACTTCGATTTTTCTTCTCATTGTTTTGGTACAGTACTACACTTTCGGTCGGCATTGTGGCAGTTTAGGGAATTCTCGAGTGAAGCCACCGGCATTCGAACTTACAACGTTTTCCATCAGACATCCCGTATGTCCTAGAGTGGTGCAAGCCGGGAAAATCGCTGTTGAAAGCGACGCAGGGCAAAGATGGGCGCCGAATGAAAGTTGAAGGGAAGCAAAGCAAACGCGCGCACCTTTACAAGTTTAATGTTCCCTCCCGGTCGATTTTAGCGCGCGTCTCACTACGCCGGAAATCTAGAGCGCGTCAGGCAATCGATCGATCACGAATTGTCGGCGCGACAAAGGATTCGCTCAGGACGCGGCGAATAGCTGTGTGTACACGGTGCGTCGACGAGACGCTAGATCGCCTGCAGAGGCACGAAGCCGGAAACATCGGAGCGAAAGGATACCTCCGACCGACGCCGAAATCGCTCGCTGTACCGCGGCAGCGGTTCGCGCATGCACACACGTCGATTCGGCGCCGACTATCCGCGAAATGCCTCTGGCCGCTTTATTCCGAAAATCTAATATCTCGACGCGGCGGTCGTCGCGCTCTCCGAACAACAAAAATGGCTTGGATATCAGTAATAGCGACATTGCCGACGCGGCAGTGCGATGCGTGGCGTCGAGTCTGCGTCGAATCGGATTTCAGACGCGGCATCAGCGAACCAGCGTACACAGCTCGTGTCACGACAAACGTTCTGACACGTAGCAGATACCAAAACGACAAACCCGCCCCGTTATTCGGGATATTACCGCCGACAAATGGGATTTCCTAAGTAAAGATTAAATTGCAGCGAGCGAGCGAGAGAGGAATCCTGTCTGTCGTGTGCGCACACACGTACGCGCGCGCGTATGCTCGCCAAACGCGGCCCGACGTCGACGGTGCGATTTCGCGCTCGCATTAAATCGAGGCGCGAGCGCTGCCCGCGACGTTTCCTGTCAGCCCGAAATTATACCCTCCCGCTGCTGCTCGCGTCGCTCCGCGATAGATTCCATTTTCATTTTTGTGTCAGGTGCGAACGACCGGGGCCGCGAGCGTCGCACGTTGCATCAGCCGTTCCTCAAAAAATGTGTGCAGTTTGACGCTCCCACTCTCAAATCGCTCCGCGTCACACGAATTCCGCGCGCCTGCTCTGTTTCTCTCTCTCTCTCTCTCTATATATATATATCTATCTATCTATCTATCTCTCGCTTTCTCTCTCTCTGTGTGTTCCGCGAACGCGCGAACTAGGACGTCCTATACCTTTTGATTAACGACACAGCAAAAAGTAAAAGAGCAAAACGTGTCCGAAAAAATACTCGCTCTAAAACGGAGCGGGTGGATAAGAGATTTAGAGACGAAGAACGCTCGCGATCGCCGACATTTAGACATTACAGACTCCGACGTGTAAGCGGGCGAGGGAAGGAAAGAGTCGAGGGACAAGAAGGGGTTCTCCCTGGCCACTACGTGACGCGGACACGAATCGCGACATTAATACTAAATGCTTCTTTATTTTCCGTTACGTTTCGCCCCGCGAGACCCGCCTCGACGAATTTTAACGAGAAGACCCGTCGCCGCTGGAAATTCGTAACCCTCCCGGCATCTTTTTTCGCCGTACCTTTCCTCTCTCTCCCTCTCTTTCTCATCCTTCCTCTTCCTTCCTACAAACTCTTTCCCCGTTTTCTCTTCACACACGTACGCCGATATCGCGCACACCCGCTCGGATTTCCGCGCACGATTTACACCGCGATGCAGAGCGTCGATGGAGAATTTTATGACGGCTTCGTGTAGTCTCCATATTTGAGTTTCTCCAATACGCGCCACCCGTCGAATTGATCACGTTTTTCGACGTACTATCCGCCGAAGGCGAAGGATATTGCGAATTGTGGACAAACCGTACGCTCGGGGTCGTTAAACTTTATCCCCCCCTCTCCCCTCTCCATCGTCGAAAGGAAATCCCGGGAAGCGCGGGCGGGTGTAAATGAACTTCCTGTTTCTTATTCGCGTCGCCCCAATCTTCCCGTGCCCGCTATCGATTTCCTTTGTTCGACATCCGCCAGCTACCGCGCGATTTATTAAAAAACTCGACACAGCTCGATTAAGGATGCGGCGTCGAGCGGTCGGCTGATTGAAGAGTCGGCGAGTCGATTTAACTGATTCGAGAAAGTGGGGAGAGAGAGAGAGAGTCTGGTTGAGGCGGGGAGGACGTAAAGAGCCGTCAGTCAGGAGTCCCATTAACCGAAATTTCGAGCCATCCTCCTGCGACACTTTCTTACGGCCGTGTGCACGGCGGGGAGGATTTCGTATCGCCGGCTTGCAGGACTGAAAAGCTCGGTTCTAATCAGTTCGGCACTGCGGAAAAAAAGGGACCCGCCATTTTTCGGGAGCAATGACACGTTCCTCATCGATGAGAGTTTAGGGACGGGTAGTGGAGGATGAAGGGACTACCGAAAGGAAAATCAATGTGGCGAATGAGCTTCGAACGTAGAGCTGCCTCCTGGCACACTATCGCTACGCTGGGGTGACTCGCGTTAGGGTGAATTCCTTGCCACGTAAGCGTCTACTGGGTGGCACCGAAATGTGAATCATCGGAAGGACTGCGTCGTGCCAACCGTTTCTGTGCTGCGCTCGAAGCACATCTCGTAACAATAGTATTTAATGTGTCGGCGGGACCGTCGACGAAAATACAGACAAAGAATCACACGAGGAGAAGGTTTGTCGAAGATTACACGGGGAGCAGTGCAAAAAGTTCGGCGAAAGAAAAAGGGGAAACAGTGAAAGTTTAAGAGATATAACGCATTATTTTCCACCGGTTGACCGTCTCGAGTAGAAAGAAAAATACTGTCGCGGGGAAGATCGGTTTTATTATCATTTCCGTCGAGATATTTTGCGAAGGAAATCCGAAACTCAAACATCGCGATTTATGAACAATTTCAACGGTCGGCGTAAATTGAAACATTACACCGAATGTCGTAATTGTAAACGCTCGCGTTTTTCGTGCCCGGCGCAGTCGGACGTTGAATTTACAACGGCGAGGAGTGATTTACATCGATCCTTCGAAAAGGGCAGGCGTCGCTGCATAGTAATTTACAGCGTGGCTTGCTATACCATTAACACTCCCACTGGGCAAACCTTTCGCGCGGCCACCTGTCCTTTTTCGCTTGCCATTGAACGACGGCTGTCCCTTCGGACAGTGACGCCGGATGTTGAAATCACTGGAAAGCCGCAGTTGTCCGCGACGAAAATACACAAAGCTCCGCTGTTGCCGGCGAAAATTGCTTCGCGGTAGAGACGTGCAATTTTGCAGCACGAACAAATCACATTAGCCGAAAGCCGATGACGGGAAAAATTATGCACGCTTCGAATCTTCGCCCGAAAATAGATGCTGCTTCTAACAGACATCATGAGGAAACGGATTCTCAATTTTTCAAAACGAAATTTCATCGTCGGCACCGCGAACATTCGAAGCGACGCAAAGTGCGGCAAAAATGACTGAAACGGAACAATAAGTGAGATTAATTGAAACACCTAGAAAACCTATCGCACAGTCCATGTACTCTCGAAGCGCACGTAAAGTCTGTGCCATGCCGACCGTTCTGGCCGCACAATAGGCGGCACTATTTTGTCCAGCGTGTGCCGTCGACATTGTTAACGAATCGATAAGACAGGAAGTCATTGTCGCGGGCGCGGCTTTCGACCGCACCAGCTCGCCTGTTACGGACGCGTTCGGTTGTGGGCACGTCACGCGTCTCCGCGAACGACGAAAGAGAGCGAAGCGCGTCAACGCCACGTCGCCGATGACAATCGGCTCGGCTCGTACGTACGTATGTATGTACGAGCGACAGATAACTATTTCGGCAACGTCGAGTCATCGCGCGCCGCCTGTCATCCTCCGGCGATCTCGTTCCGCGAAAATTCCGGCAACGACCAGACCAGAAGCTGCCACCGCTGGAAGCAGCACGGCCATTTTTCCGGGGCCGCGAAAATTCGCTGCGCCGCGCGTACATCAACGCGGACGGGACGGCCGGTGACGTATTGCACGGCGGCCGGAAAGGTGTCCGAATTAGATGGAGCGGTAATGAAACGTGGAAAGAAACGTCAGAGAGCGGTCCAAAGTTTTCTGCTCGAAATGGCCGGCGCTTGGCGCCGTCGGGATGTAAATTTGAACGCGCGACGCGGCTGAATTTTTCAACCGGAGAATCTCATCTGCGCGAGGGAAGGTCGCTGCTGGATAATGACGTTTTTCAGTTTTCGTCACTTTTGCGCGAGGGCAATTTGAAGCGGACTATAAGTGACACAGTGCGGACAAACTTTCGGAACTTTCCGCTCGAAGCATCGACATCGACATCCTGATGCCGTACGTACAGCAGTTTGCCGAACTACGAAACTGTTCCGAGCGATTAGCTCGACGGAACTAATTGTAAGTGACATTAGCGTCGACTACCTAAATGCCAGAACACGTTTTTAAGCGCCCTAAATCGGCCCCGCTTTCGAACCCAGCCATTGTTCGTGCGTGTGTGTTTTTTTTGCTCTCCAAACCGTATTTACAGAATAGGAGAGCGCGCGCGCGGGTGTTACACGAAGGGAAAGAAAACCGCCGTCTTTTCCACATCCGTTTATAAAGGGCGCGGCGTAGTAAAACGCAAGGGATCGGCCTTCACCCTCCTGTTCCTCCTCCCCCACCTCTCACTCCGTCGTTTCCAACCCCAAATGGCAGCTCGCCAAGTGTGCTAACACCCTCTCGTGCACATGCACGTTCTCTCTCTCTCTCTCTCGCCCTCTCTCTCCCCTCTGGCATGTCTCTCCCTCTCGTCTCTCGCGACACCCACGTCAGGTCCCATTCAATGCGCCATGTACACGCACTGCACACGCGGCTCTGCACACAATGCCGGCAAACACTTTGCATTCGTAAACACGCGTAAACAACAACGGCGGTTTCACACCTAAGGTACAAGCCAAGCCGAAAGTATGGATGGGTCGATCGGTTCAAGATGGGCTTGCTGGAATAAAGTGGCCCTTGTCCCGTCGACACGAGATTGTCGGAAATTATGTCGAAGAGCGACCAGGCGAGTGGAAGCTGGGGAACGAATTAAGATTGACGTACGTGTCCGCGAACAGTGCGCCAGACATAGTAAACGCGGAGATTGAGAGTTCCGAGAGAGGCTGGCGACTGTTCCGCGACATTGTCGGACATAATCTGAACAGCGGGCGAGGGTGGAAGTTTACGGGGAGCAATCTAAGTTGAAGGCGCGGACGTTTGTTAGCCGCGCGGCCGTAAAATGTTTGCGCCGCACGCGCACGGCCGTACGCCGACGCGGATCAAAGCGCGAGATCGAAACCGCGACGGGATGGACATCGTTCCTTCCAGTGAATAATTTCCCCGAGGCCCGTTCCGAGATTCGTCCGGACGCGGTCGGACGTCGAGTGTCAATAGAAGTTCGCGGCGAAAGTTCGCATTGGAACGACGCTCGATATCGACTCCTCGAAACGGAGTCCAGTTTGAGTTCAGAGGCAATATACGGGAGCGTTCCGTTTGATTCGAACCGCACGGCCTTTGATAAAGCGATATTTCTTTGACGACGATGTATATGGGGGTGGGGGAGCAGTGCAAGAGCTTGGGTTTCGAAACGTTTGCTGGACCGACTGCTAAACATCCAGAGTCTCCAGAGATAATGAAACGATCTCGCGGAAGCTCGCTCGTGAATTGCCGCCGGCCAATTGGCTCGACGTCGATTCTAGCGGAACGAAAATCGTGGCAGGAGCAAAAAGTCGGAGCACGAGTAAGGATAAGATATAAGACCAGGGCTCTGCGTCATTCGATTATGCCTCGAACGCAGTCGTCGGATTCACGGTTATGCCACGATTTTCACCTCGCATTGTACGGGCTGTCGGGGCGATTGAAAATTGTTGAGCGTCCGGAAATTGTCCAATACGTCGAATATATCGCCGGGCGTTCCGGCGATTTTCATTAGAACGATCGTGCGCGCGAAAACGTATCAAAAGTCGGTAGCTTGGACGGCGGGAGGAGCGGAAGGCTGAAAAGTAACCCGATTTTTAATTGGTTTTCGAGCGAACCGGATTTGCCCGAAGCCACCCACACAACCCAGCCTCGCTAGAGTTCCGCGAACGGTTTCGAAAGTTTTTCCGCCCGTTCGTAGGTCGGAGCCCACTTTCTTAACTCGCGATATTTCCAGGCACGATCGATCGGACGGATTAAGGAACTCCCGTCGCTGGCGTGATTAAAAATTAGATTCACTTTTGTCGACGTCGAAATTCCCTCTGCTCGTTGTAACTTCCGATCGATGCAAAATTTCACGGATTAACGACGTCGCCGATGATGAGCCAACTCGTGGACACGTAAATCTTAATTAAACATCTTTATGCCTTTATCACGAGGCGTTCAAGTATTCAACTACCTTGAGAAGCATAGAATTAGTTCAGATTTCGGTTTTCTGTACACAATTATATCCATAATCACGACAAATTATAACATCGTTGCGGCACGTTAATCGTGTCTGTTCCTTCGCCAACTCGTTTTGAGATCTGTTATTCTCAATAAATACGAAAAACAAGTAAATAAATCTTCCGCACCACTCGACCGTGTCGTCCGTTCCGTCGGACCCGTTGCACGAGGCAAATTTCGACGTTTTCGAGTCCACATTGAAATTTCATCGAACGGGCATAAACCGGAAAGGCCGGAAAGAGGGACGACGAATGAAAACGGTTCTGCGATTCTACACGAATGAAGTGCAGGGCCGCCGAGTCGTCCTTACTGACCGTTCAGCACTAAAAAGGGCGGCCAAATATTGGTTCGGCCGGCAATTATGAGTGGTTTTTCACGTGCCCCCCCTACCCGCGGAACGTACCCTTCGGCCCTGTTACTCGGGTACCGCTTAATTACGGGATGTTTGCGTTTCTCAAAATTAAACTCCTGCCGGTCAGGATAGCTCGCCGCAGCAGCCCTCCGGGGTAGTCTAAACAAATTTGCGTCAAACAAGAGGGCGCCGGTCAATATAGCCATCGTGATTCTCCGAGTGGAATCCTCTCTCTCCCTCCCTCTTTCTCTCTGCCTCTCTTCAGCTCTCTCTCTCTCTCTTTCGTTGCCTCTCCACGCTGGCTTGCTCAATAAAGGCGGATTTGCGTGTTCTTTCGTATTGGACGCGGTCTGCCCGCAGGCGATCTTGAAACTTCTAATAACAGATCGTCCATGGAGCGAATTGTACGCGGTCGAACCACGGTTCATATTTTTGGGGGTTCAGTAAAGATCCTGCGAATGATATCTTTCTTTCGTACTGCCCGATTGAAATTGTATTGAACGGCAATATATGTTTAACATTTAACCTATTTTGGCCGATGCGGACATGTTACGCGGTGTGAGAAATATGGCTGGATTTTTGTTTTTTAACGTCCTGTATAGTACGTCGAAATTGTTCAATAAATAATATTTGCAAGGAATGCCGAGTTTCAATAACAGTGATGAATTAATTGAATTCTGATGAGTTTGAAACTTACCGGTGTTGTTCGAAACAGCATCTGGAGCGTCGATATTTCTTTCGGCAGATATTCTAGTAGGATCGTTTTCCCCAATCAGACTTCAATCGACATCGACTTCAGCTCAACGTCAGTGAACGATATCGCTATCACAATAAGCAGGCAACAACACGAAACTATTCAATTTCACTGATTTTATTGGAACGACACAATCACTACGGAACGTTTGTAACAACGAAAGTGACGTCAGTGAAATTCTATACTAGCGCCACCTAAGTGAGTGCCACATGATCCATGGTCAATAAAGATCGAGTAAGGTCCGCCACCTACAGGCGCAGATCGGAAAAATAGTTAAATCGAAATTCTAATCATAGATGGCGACAGTACAAAAATGTCAGTATCGTCGCGGCGTTTATGAATCTTCTTTCACTGATTTATGGTTCCGTGAAAATGAATGAAATTGTATGGTTTTACGATGTTTTGTGCCTCTTGCAATGACGCTTTCGATTCCTATCGTCGTGCCGAAACTAATTTCGGTTCAAGTTCAACAGGGAAAGTTTAATCTGCTCAGAAATCTGCGGAAAAAAATACTGTTTGCCCAAACCCTATTTCGAACGATTTCGGTAAGTGTCAATGATTGAAATTCAAACATTCTGCACTTTTAAATCGAACTCACGCCCAAATTTAAAAACATTGCTTCCCGATCGGCGTCGTCTCTAATTTCGATTCTCATCGTCCGTGCGTTTGGTTAGAATTCGAGTAGAGAACCGTAACCACATTTAGAAATCCGCCGACATCGATATCGTGCGTTGATACAAAAACGAGTAAATACGAGTAATTTCCCTCGAATCCGCGCTTCTGTAAAGCCATTCTATACTCGCCGCTGTGCTCTTATTTCGTCCATCATCCAACAATCCATCGTTCGGCTACTCAAATTTCCCAAATCTCCCGCAACCGCACGCCCCTCCCACCCCCGTCCCAGCTCACCGCGATTTCGCGCATCAACCAACAAATCCAATGCAAATCCCGTATAACCCGGAACAAAACATGCGTGAAGGCATCGAGAACGGTTCGTCGATCGTTCCCTACCTTTCTCCCGCCAAACTAAAATCCCTTCATCGCTCATGGTCGGAATAGAAGCAAGCGAAGCTCGAGCTGGAAAGAAACCGAAACGGCGAGACCTTTCGAGTGGAAAGTTAGCTTACTCTCGGAAGCGAAGGAACTTAACTTCCGACGTATGTGATGTCCAGGCTGAGCGGACGGTGGCGAAGGACGGGAAGGAGCGGAATGGAGGACAGGAGCGGGGACAATGAGCGGGCGAGGATGAATTGGCTTTCTTTCCACTACTCCATCCACCCTCTCGCGTTCCTTCCCTCGCGAGTTTATTTTCGCGGGCGGTAAATTAACGGCTCGTGGCGAGTCTTCTCTCGGGACCCCTTCACGACGTTTCGACCAGTTACAGCAGCCCTCGCAGTTCTCGCCGCGAAATTAGCAGAGGGAAATGACGAGGGCGCCTCTTCTTCTCGGTTGTACGAGTGGCCCGAGCTACGAAACTTTTTCTTTTCACATTTTAATATTCATCGTTAATCGCCTTGAGAATAATTACCCACTTCGCCTGGCTCTCTCTTTCTCTCTCGCTCTCTCTCTCGGTTCGCTTCTTTCTTCCTCCCCCACGGCAGGATTCTCATCGTCACGACGCGGCGGTTCTTCAATTTCAAGAGGCTATCCTTATGAATTTTAAGACCCGAAAAACCGTATGAATAATTTCGACCCGGCCGAGGCCTTATATTATACCGAGATCTACATCGTTCGCGGAGTGATCTGACTATAGGTTGCGGGGAATTAATTGGCACGCTTGTTCATTCGGGGGATTATACTCAATGCTGAATGGGGCGAGCGGATTTCGAGGGACTAGAATTATGTTTCATCAAAGGGCAGATCTCGTGCTGGAATAAAGTCGATAGAACTGATATTACGCGCGATGTTTTTCAGTCTTTGACGGAGTTCTTTCAGCGGTCGCTTTCTGTTCTTCAGAGACGTGCAATAATATACAGTGCACTCTTAGTATTGCACGGTTACTGTTAATGGACGTCGGTCTTAACGCTCAAAGCGCATTTTTTTCCGAATCGCACAGTTTCCAGTCGCAAATTCCCGGCGGAAGTGTCTCTCGATTCCGTATGCGACGTTTAATTATAAAGTTATTACACCGACGACCTCGCCCTCTGTCGTACGTCTGACGCGGCACAAAGCGACGGTGTATTACGTGGAAACGCAAATGTATGACATTACTCGAGCAGCGTCCATGTTCTGCGAGCATGATATCTCGTCTCTATCGCATTAGATTTATTATTTCGATTAAATTTCTCGCGAACGACAACGGGGTGGAGCGTGAATACGTCGCACGGCCATGAGCGCGCCTTAACAATTCTCTTCGAGGTATTATTTTCGATTAAAACGAACGACGTGTCCCGCCGTTTCATTAAGATCAAACAACCGCCGCAGTTACCGCGAGAATAAACTTGGACCATTCGAGAGCCTATTTGCCGGAGCTGGCTGTAGCACAAGGTAGAAGTTTTCGAAATATAATATCGTCGAGACTTTTCGCCTGACCATCTCGGCTCGCCACGTAACGGGAACGTGCGACTCGCGGGGAAATGACGCGGAAAGAAACGAGAAACAAGAAGCCCAAGAAGAAGAAGAAGAAGAAGAAGAAGCGAATGCGGTACGACGAAAATGGACGTTGACGAGCTACGTGCTTCGGTATCAAGCAGCCCGCGAGCTGCTTTCGCGAAGTTTAATTAAATAACGAGGTGACGGAGCGGGCGCGCGCGGGTGCAAAGAGGGTGGCGCAGGGACAGAGGAAAAGGAGGACGTCTCGGAAGGGAGGGCTCTCAGAAGCGAGGGGGTGGGCGCGGTTGAAGACGGCAGAAAGGGAGGAGGACGGGAGCACAGAGAAGCCGGCGGTAAGAAAGGCCGCGACTCGGAAAAGGAGGATGGACTCGGTCGAGGTGCCAAGTTGCTAGGTGACTTTGCTAGTTATTTAATTAGCCCGGAGATCCTCCCTCGCCACCACCCTCGCCCGTCTTTCGGCTCTTTTTCCTCTGATGTCGCCCACCCTCGCCATCCCAGCGACATTCCCCTTTTGCGCTCGCTTGGACCGTCCGCTGACTGCTGCTGGCTTCCTTTATGACCTCCGCGCCAGGACAATGCGGCTTCCTTACGTTTCCTTCGACGCGCTTCGACCTTTGTCCATCGTCGTCGTCGTCGTGTGCTTGGCCGCGTGCATGAATCGCGACACCGCAAAGGAGCAGGGTGGTGCGGCAGAAATTACGGACGTCCGCTACTTCGAGGAACGAGGGACGACGGTTTCTCATGATGAACTCTCATCGCTAATGGACACTCCACTCGAAGATTCCCACGACCGTTGATGATCGTTTTAGCGCGACGAATCTGGGACGAGACATTATGTCTGACTGGTCATGTGGTCATTAGACGATCATCCGAATCGGATAGTCTGACGGACCGCGCGAGGACCCTCTCTCGTGTCACGGAACTTTCCTTCGCCAGGTCTTTTCGAAAGCGAGAATCACTCGGATAACGACGTTCGCTTTCCCTTCGGCTCGGCCGATCCTCTCATTTCCTGTTTTTCTGCGCTGGAAAGAGAGACCGCGCGATTGGGGACTAAGGAAGGTGCTCGCCGGGAGCTAGAGAAAGAAAGGGAATGGTGAGAGAGTAAGAAAGAGGGCACACCGTGCTCGCCACTTCCTTCGCTCGAGGAAAACGAATAGATTCCCCATGGGAAGTCGCGAACCTTTTTCTATACTCCCGGCCCCCACCCGCCCGCGCAATTCCTTCCCAGTGGTGGCCTCGATTCTACCCAGCAACAGAAAGGCAGCGGGAGCTTAGGACGGCTTAACCCGGTGACAGGATGATTGCTGGTATTATCGGAATTACCCGACGGCGAATTGCGTCGCACGCCGTAACGAACTCGCAATATCCGCGGAAATCGTACGTTCGCCGTTTCGTTCGTCTCGAAGCGGTGCTTCGCAGCCCGACGTCCCACGTACGAATCCGCACTTCGAAGTGTCGAACTTTCCTCCCCGCGAAGCGATTCCTGGATAAGCTTCTCTCTCCGTACAAATAATTTTTACCACTCCGCCAGCCCGGAGTCCCTTTTTCCCGCGGAAAGTTCCTCTAGCCGTTACGCCGTCGAGACGGTCTACACTTCGAAGCACCGATTTTCTACCCTCCGTCCCGTCATATCAATCCAGCGACATCGCACTCGTACTGGTACGCGTGCTGCGCATTTTTCGATTTTCAGCTACTTCTATCTATCGCTTCTTCCCGTCAGACGGAAAATCCTTCAACTTTCGAACCATCCTTCCTCTGCTCTCCGTCTCCCAGTCGTCCAACGGCAAACACGCTGGTGGAACGGCTGGCCGGTGAAACACGAGGAAAGCTGAACCGCCGACGCGAGAGGTTGGGCTAGGTGCGAGAAAATAGCGTCGAAAAATCGAGCGCGCAGAGCTCGACGTCGACACACGCGCCGACGTTGATCAAAGCGAACGCACGATTTCCGCGCGGGGACGGCCGGGGCGACGCGCAACAATGCAACGCCACGTTGCATAAATAAAGCGGGGCACGCTGGATGTGATCAATATTGGATGTGATGAAAGTAAACCGGCCGCCGCGCCGGGGCGAGCGCGACCGTCTGTGTAATTTAATGCCGGGTAAATACGCCGAGCGGAGAGTAGTTTTGCTCTGTAATCTAGATGAATCTGCTGGAGGGGCCGGCCTCCCGGCGTCCATAGGCTCCCTCCGTCAATTACGAGGCACTCGTAAAGGGAGTCCGCGACACACTTTCTGCGACTCCGCGCTCCTATCGCGGCGCGCCGAGATTAACCATAAATCGTACTTGACGAAGCGTCGTCCGACTTGAAATTCATTTGACGGCCCTTTCGCGGCAGCCAGGTAGAGATTTTTCACGATCCAGACAAGACTTTACGATTATTGTACTGTGTCAATATTATGCAACTGTCGTTGCCTTGGGATTAGAAGTGAAATGTGACTTAAAACTGGAAAATGACATATTGTGATCGAGATAAGGTGGAAAAATAGTGGAAAAGTTCCAAGCTCTGAAAATAGAACGCCGAAAACTCTCTTGAATAGTATCGGAGATGAGACGATTTTTTGAAGCCGAAAAACAAAATTTGTTTGGACGGCTCTCATTCTTAGTCTCATCTAAGACATCCGATCATAGCAACCTTACCCTACATGAGCATTTCTATAGAAGAATTATGAGATAGACGTAGTAGCAAGCATAGAAGTTGGGTTCGCGCTACAGGATAATGCTCTGCTTCTCGAGTGACGTAAGCCCAAACTACTGCGACTGTCACATGATCATTCTGCAGGGATGCTTATTTGTTCAGACTTTACAAGACACCCCGTAGAATATATCTAAGAAGACTAGCACCCATACCCGAAACAAATAATCCCCTACCAACTCTCTCACTCATACAACACAGTCTACTTATACGCAGACCTATACCACTTGCATTACGTCCGTACCACTACGCGATTCTTCGAAACATTATCGCGCCCGACAGTTCTCTGAAACGACATAAAAAATGATTGACATTAAAGCACGATGTTTCTCGAATGTGGAACGACAAAGGAGACGCCCACCTTCCCGGGACTGAAATTTATCTTCTCACGATAACGGACCCGACCGACGCCGTTCTCTGCGCGTCGTCACTGTCCTGTACGCTCGCACACGTGTTCTGCCTTCTCCAACTCCCTCCCGCTCTTCCTCCATTTCGCGTATCCATCGCCTTCCTCGTTCCCCCAGGATTCCTCCGGGATTCAGTCGTGTCCGCATTATAATAGCATTACCTGTCCTCCGCGTTACACATCGTGACTCCCGAGCTTCGGGACGAACGCGTATACGTACACGTCGAGCTACGACCTACGTGTCCCTCTCCCTGCCGGCCGGAAATCTTATTTGTTTCATTCGGCGAAATATGGCCGGCGTTTCGGCGACTCCGAGACACAGGTAGATTTGCGCGGATTTTCGATCGCGCGAAACAACCGCTAAAGTTTCTCGCTCGATCCGGGAAGGCATCGAGGAGACGACGTTTTTCCACCAAGGCGGAACTTGCCGACGGACGTTATTCTGCATAGCAAAGCGGGACGGACTTTGTGCCGGTGAAGGGCGATCGAATGAAGATCGTCTATGCATTTAACGAGACAACTTTTTTTCCACGTCTGCCCGGAGTCTCTTACCGTGAAAGTATTCGCTCGACTCGAAACGCGGGTTCTCGCGAGAGAAACAACATTTTCACAGTATTCTGACGTTTTCCCTTTTTCCCCCCTCTCTCTCTCTTTTTCTCTCCCCCTGTCTCCTACCTTTTTTCGTTCTCACGAGAACTACTCATTGAGAAGAGCGGGCACAAAGGGGGACTGGTCCACCCTCTATATCCATCCTCCCTCCCTCTTTCTCTGTGAAAAATGGAGTCGCCCACCTTCTCGTCCCGTGGGCAGTGCCGAGGCCGCACATTTTTTTATTTTTCCCTCGGATTTGCATATCCTCTCTTTTCGGTGGCGAGCCTGCAAATCTCTTATACCGAATTCCTGGCCTGCCTCCGCTGGATCTCCCTCTTTCCCTCTCGTTTTCTCTCCCTCTCTCACCCCTTCCTCGGTATGTTCCGCGCACTCTTTCATACTGGTCGTTTCTCTCTTTTTGTCTCTCACCTCTGCCCTTCTCTCTCTCTCTCTCTCTCTCTCTCTCTCTCTCTCTCTTTCTCCCTATGCGCCTCCACAGCGCCTCGGTTTCATCTCGTAAATATAAAAAGGGCTGAGCACACGAGTGTTTCGTAACTTTGTCAGCGTTTTTAATCCCTCCCTCTTTCCGTGAGTCCGCGCGCAAATCGTTGTGCCTGTACACGGACGCGCCCACACGTATGCACGGTATAACCTGTGAAAGACGGAATTGTGCTCGAGGCGGAAGAGTCTGGGAAAGACGGAAGCGTATATAGAAATCTGATTGCCTTATGATAATCACTTGTACTGTTTCATACGGGACCTCGCGATGATTTCTGCCAGTTTTAGTGTATTTTTATGGCCTGAAGTATTCAGACAACGTAGATCCATGAAACTGCTCCGCGGAGAAGACCGACGACGGCAATTACGAGAGTTCGTGTCACCCGGCGTTCGCTCGGCCGGATTTACTGGCCTAATTAATGGATTTAATGAATAATAATGAAAGTCAGAAGCCGCGCTTAATGAAATTGATCCTTCTTCTTCGGAGGCATTGACAGCCCCCCTCCCTCCGAAGCCTTTCCGAAATTTAAATGGATTTTGAGCCGTCTCGAGGAGGATTTAGCGTTACGCTTAAATCGTTCGAATCGTGGAGAGCCTCTTGAACCTTCCCCGCACAATTACGGTGTATCTCGGTATCTCTTGAACAACCTAGTCGACGTCGCGGCCGAGTGCGCGGAATAACTGCGAGTCATTCGACGTCGCGAGAACAGGGTAGAACGCTCGATATGAAATCCCACCTGACCCATTCCACGCGGTCGCGCCCTTACGCGCGTTTCCCACGGTCGTTAGTGTTCCCTTTTTCGCCCGACGGCCGGTCGCCGAGACCATTAACGCAATAATCAGAACCTCGCACGCCGGCGCAGAAACGCGTGTCAACTTTTCTAGCCCCCGGCCCACGCGCAACTGCACTTTAAGCCGCGAGAAAAGGCTTATCGTTGACGGGAAATAGCATTAACACTTTTCCGCGTTATGGACGGCGAGCTTTGTCGGCCGCAGATGAAAATAAAGGGCCCGACGCGATCGAAAGTTTTCATAGGCAGGGTCCACACGCAGCGACCGCGGAACATCTGTCTGGTGGCGCTGTAAATTTCCATCGGTTTAAAAAACAGACGGGCCGCCATCGATTCGCCACCCCGGTGGCAAAACCGTGTGTTTCTCTGTCTTCCTCATTCTCTGCAGCCGTTCCTTTCTCTCTATCTCTCTCTTCTCGTCTCCACGTCCTTTCGGCTCCCTTTTCGTCTCTCCAACGCATGGTCGAATGCGTGGGTGCTGTGCATTTCTGTTTTCCAGCCGTCCCCTCTTGCGAGCCTAGAAAAATAAAAGTTAATCGATCAGTGGGAGGGCCAGTTTTTCGGGCGCGCCTTCTGAAGCTTAACTTTGTAACTCCGGGACATAACGAATTGCGCGGCCCTCGGTCGGAGGCCATAGACCGAGCGGATCTAATCATCGACTGTCAGCCGATTGATAAAAGGACCCACTTCTCTTCAAAAGTGCCGTACGTGCAGGGAGAAGATTGATCAGGGCCTTTTACACGTCGAACGTGGCGTCACCCGAAAATGGTGGATGGCCCGGACACAGCCCCTCACGCCACTCCGTCAGCTCCGTATTAGAAACGCCGCTTTACTTGTCTTCATTCATATCTTGAACAGGAACATGTAAAAAAAATGCAATTGAAGCGAGTGTCACTAATATTATTAAATTTCAGTTGCCTAGCAGTCAATGCGCTAACATACCTCATCCGCTCGCGCGTCGAGCGAGCCTCGACTAAACGATTTTCTTAGACGCGAACTTCAGTCTCGACAGATAATCTTTATGACAGATGAGGACGAAGATCGAGGGCCGCTATAATTTCAACCCAACGAGCCGCGCGTTCGCGTCGCTCGGGAAGTATCTCTAAACGCGTTATCTCGAATATGTATCCAGTAAACGATTTCATCGCCATCAAGAGTCGATCATTCCTCCCGGATAAAAGTGACGAAGTGCGACTACGTTAAACTGCATAACGTAAGAGCTTTCAAAATGCTGTCGATAAAGCACTACGTTTCCGCCCGGATACTTTCTCAGGCCAGAACTCTACAAAATTTATGCTTCCTCTCTCTCTCTCACTTCAGCGATCCACGAGTTACATAAATGTCCCAGTTTCACTCGCTCGTCGCCACACACCGCGTCCACTAAACTCTATCTCAATACCGAGAACAGAGATCGAAAACGAAGAGGCGTACGGCCTGCGTGGCGTCAGGCCCCGCACTACAAACTTGGCCGTGTTTGTCGAGCAATCAAACATATGAGCGGGATAGTCTCGCGAGTTATCGATTGGCTGCTCGGCTGCGACAACGCGGAGACGAGCGAAGGGTCGCGGGGGTTAGTCGAATAAGGGGTGACTCGACAGGGGTGGACAGAGGTGGGAGGGAGAGATCGTGCGCCACGAAACTACTCGCCCGCTGCGGAGGGACGTTTCGACGAGCGGTTTGTCCAGTGTTTGTTGTTCGCCGTTGTTCGAGGGGTTAGGGGGAGAGAGAGGGGGGAGGGGGGGCAAACATAGTTTTCGAGCCGACGAGAAGGAGCCGCTCGAAACGGCCGGCAGAAGCCTGTATGCGCAAACTTTCGGGAAATTCGAGTCCTTTATTTCCGCGCGACCATCCTGCTGCTCTCCTCTCTCTCTCTTTCTCTCTTTCTCTCTCTCTCTCTATCTCTCTATCTCTCTCCTTCCCTCGCCAACCTCCGCATCCTTCGAACCCCGCTCGCAGACCGGGGCGATGGGGAAAAATCTGAAGAGCGCATCGTCTTCGAGAGGTCCGTCGGGGATTTTTCTGGGAGAACGAAGAAAAGGGAAGAGAAAAGGGGGAGCGCTTTGGAAGCCCGGACGAATTCTTACGGCGCCGCTCTATTTCGCGTCTGTGTTTGCGTGTAGCTGCATCACCGTTGGCTTCGCGAGCGTGTGTACGTACGTCGCACTCGAAGAATACGGACTCTGTGCTGTCCTCGTGCATCCGGCTGATATCGGAGTCGCGTGTCATTTTGGACATTCTTCCTGCTCGCGGCTTCCTAAACAAGGCGCGTTTTGCTTGCCTTGTAATATTTCACGACGGCATATATACGGCGTGGCGCACGCTAAACAGTCGTTCGCCGGCGAAATAGAGCCGGAGACCGAAGTTTTCGCACTTTGTCAGGCACTTTATTTCGTGGGTCTGAAAAGTTCCGAGAACGATTTCTCACGCGGCTCTGATTTTGAGCGACGTCAGGCGTCGGCCAGGGATTTCGTCCGGCGCAGTCTTCGGGGGTATCGCGCTTGCGTCGGTTAAACAGCGGAGTTTTCGAGAACCGGAGACGTGATTAATGTAGCGGCATGAGGTTGACATCGCGACATTATCATCGGTACAATGGCTGCCAGGTGTTCCCGACAAGAAGTGGGTAGGGGCGCCGGGGTATAATGACGTCAGGCCAATGCCGCTTAATGAGCTGCCGGTAACAAACTCTCCGGGGGAGCACTTCGTCATTTTTGCCCAAACGCCGGAGCGTCTTAAGACTCCGCTTTATAACGCCCTTAACCCCGTTCGCCGTCTGAAAACCCAGCGAAACGATTGTCCCAGACTCGCCCAATTTTCGCCGTCATTTATTTCCAACGCGAATATCGTGCACGCCCCATCTCTCATCCGCGCAAATTATGCTCTCGGCGAGAAAGAGAAAGAGAGACAGAGAAGCAGAAGCCGTGGCGCGTCGGCGAGCGAGACAAGATAATTACACGGTACGCTCTCTCGGAAGAGGAGTACAGTAACACCGGCAACGTGAGTTTCGTTCGCAGCCGCTATCGAAGCACCCTTCTCACGCACAATATGTTTCGGATCACGTCGATTATCACGACTCATCGCTTCCCAGCGGCCGACGCGCATGACGTTTTTTTGTCGGTCCCGGTATAATATTAATCCACCCCACCCGGCCCGCTATCGTTCTCGCGGCCAACGCGGCGGAAAGTTTTTAAACGCGAGATATCGATCAGATGCCTGAAATTGTCTCTCTCTCCCACTCTGGCTCGTCTCACGTCGACCGAACAGCCTGGGGTTGGGAACCGCGTCGAAGTCGAGGGCTCGGAGGACCCGAGGGGGGGAGAGAAGGGTCCAGGGTTCGGCGGCAGGGATGGGCGAACGTTATCGTGTCATACTCCAGCAGGTACGAGGGTGGGTGCCCTCTTTTCGCCCTAATTCCCTTCAATCCCGGCCCATCCCTCCCCGAGGAGCATATCGCAATCGAACTTCATTTATTTTTCACGACGCGCTCGTCCGACGAAAGTTCGCGAACACGTACGCGCGGCAGAGGCAAGGGGGAGGGATCGGAGAGAATGAGAGGGCAAGTTATAGGTGTCCCTGCAAAAGTGCCGCGTCCCACGATAGCATCTCTCGTTCGTTAGACCGGCGTACGGAAGAATGTTATCGGCTGGGCGGGATCAGTCGGCGCGAAGGCGAGCGTCGGAGAATATCGGGAAGGTCCTTTCAGAGTCACGTCATTGACGAGTTAATTCGGCCTTAATTACTTTCCACCCCTGACCCTCCCCACCCCCTTTTACGCCATCCCAACGTCACCCGTCGAATCCGCGCGAGCGTGCCGCGCGAATCGTGTTTCGTTAAACTAGGACAACCGTGAAATATCGTCGTGGCGTGACTGATAAAAGATACGTCGCGATGCTCCGCGGATTGGCTTGCCAAGGTCTCGGAGATAAAGCGAGCGACGAGAAGATGGCGGGCGTAATACGCGAGCTTCGCGTCCTCCACTCGTTTCCCTCTTCATAGCACACCGCCTCGTGCCCTTTTCGACACTCGCTCGCTTATCTCCCGTTTGCGCCGCATTCCAAATTTCGTCTCGCCACACGCTCCAGTCGTGTCCTTTCGACGATCGCTCCGCACGACGTCCGATACAAATCGCTGCTGCGCCGAGACTCGTCGTCCGTCGCCAAGCGTTCCTCTGTCCGCGGTAAACATCTTTTATTAAGTGCGCGTTGCGCTCCGGTGGCGCGTCAATTTTTCAAAGAGCCCTCCAGCTCTTTGTCTCCGTGTCCCCGGCGTAACTATATAACGATAAACGCGCGTGGCAGAGGAGGGTCGGTGGGGTGAGGTCGATTAATCGCTCCATCATCGCCGGGGGGGTGGATGAGACTCGGTCCGCGACAATGGCGAAAACGGAACTCCCTTCTCTCCTTTTGCCGCGGGATCCTCTTCATGAAGATAGAACGGATGGGACCGTTTTCGCTTCTTCCGGGTAGCCGAACGTGCCGCGGTATTTTTCGTCCGCGCGGACGGGAACGAGCGTTCTTTCTCCACCCTCCACCCGATCCCCATTGTCTTATGAATGGCCGCGGGATCCTCGCCGACCGACCGCCGATGCGGAGAGTTTTTTCCGTCGAGCGACATTTGCGTGAGATTTTTGCCCAACTTCGCGATTGTGCCCTGGGAGCCGGCGATTAACTGGATCTTCCTTCTTGTTACAGGCTGCGCATTTGTGAAACTTTCGTCGCACCAAGAAGCACTAGCGGCGATCAACTCTCTACACGGTAGCCAAACTATGCCGGTGAGTTTTTCCGTTTACTCTACTTTTGCGAGCGGTAATGGAGAGGCGACGAATTCGAGTGTTTTCGCCTGCCGAGACGCTGTTTACTTGGGAGCATAATTTTCGTGCTCACGCTTTACGGTGTTGTGACGCAGGGAAATGAGGAAGAGACTATGCGCGAGCGTATGTTGAAGACTTTCGGTCGTCTCGACGATTCAGTGTGTAATACCTTCAAAACGTCCGATCAAACACGTAATCGAACGATTTAAATCTTTTACCCGGATTTAAACGGCCGTTGACGAAGTTTGCGACGCTCATCACCATATGTATGAAGTGCCCCCGTGAAATTACACGGTTAATCGTGCGCGTATCAACGTGCCGCGTATGAGAATCGATGATAGGAACGTGACTTGCGTCGGGGTCGTCCTTTCGACGAAAATCCTCGTGCTCGAAGACGGACTATAGAGACTGCTGGACCAGGAAAGAGGGTGGATCGTCATTGCGACGGCTGTCGTGCCGGCAAACAGCGGCCGTAATGACTGGCCAAACAGAAATCTGCATAACACTTGGAGGAGTGTGAGTCGTCTCCTTCTCTTCGCGGACAACGACTCGCCCCCCCGTCGGACCGCCGAACTTTCCCGGCTTAGGGCGTTTGGACCCGGAATTTCCAGTTGTAATTGAATTGTCAGTCGAGTCTCGCGGCGGGATTCCACCTGCTGATTGGCGAAAGTTCGCCAAAGCCGCTTACCCGACTTGATCGTTCTCGAACCGGCCGAGGTTATTATCTATCGATTGTCACTCGCCGACGCTGAAGCTGTCGCCTAACGCGAAACATACACAATCGAGCGACGTGCGTGGGTACGTGCGCGTGTTCTCCCATTTACGTTCCGTTCTAATGCAGATGTCGGGTCACGTGTCCCGATGGAAAAGAAAATATCGACAGCTTCGCTAATAGCGTAGTCCGACGTGTTAAGTTGCTCTCTGCTTCGCATATCTACCGGCTGATTCTCATAAAAGTCGCGCTAAGAGCCAAGCTGAACATCGTAATTTCTTGTTCAATTCGAAATCTGTCTTGTTTCTACTTGGACCGACATTCCGGTGTGCGAGTATACAAAGCTCGCCGATGCAGTAGATCTTATCGCGTGCACCCATTTGCCGACATGGACGAACAAACAAAAGCCACCCTCGCGCCGCCGACTGAAGGCTGCCTTTCTTCGTGAGCTACCCGCGACCGACCGTGGTGTAACGCGAGAGGATTACGTAATGAGACGTTCACGAAATTTCCATTACCAACGAGGCATGGTGATTCGCGTCATGTGTCGGGCGCGAACACGTGTGTGACTATTTTACGGGTCGCGGATCGGAGAGAGAGAGGGAACGTTACGGACACCGAGTGAGATGGCAGAAGGGAGAGATGGAAGCGCTTGCCTCGTAACGTGGATATTACTCGTTACAACGTCGTAATCTAATAGAGTGCGGAGCGAAGTGGGGGACTTCAGGACCGCGCCCGGGACTATTTGCCCCTAAAAGAGGTACCCACGGTGCGCGCACGGGACGTAATATGCAGATCGCTTAATTATCACGGCGAATTATGCAAATCTCGACGTCGATGTTACGAGATTTCACGACGCGGCTGTCGGGACGGGGTCGACGTGGCTTTAGTCGGGGGGGAGGTAGAGAGGGTTGGCGCCGAAAAGCGGATCTTGAGGGTTGACTTTTCCGGCCGACGCGACGGATAGAGCCGGTGAATTATTACCGTACGCCCGGACCGAACTCGATCAGCGGTACGCGTCGATGGAAAATTGAACTGTACGTTATATTACTTTGACTCGGCGAGCGGTATCGATGGCGCGCGATACTTTGAGATGGCCCCGGAGTGGCTCGGCGGAGAATCGAGGCGGGCGTACTTCGCGCCGGTTAGAACCGACCGAAGGATGTGGTCAATCGAATTTAGCCGGAGGAGCCTGCAGCAGAAAGGGACGGGCCCTTTGCAGAAAATGCCCCGCACAGCGACGGGCGCACGGTACTGCATGGCCCCGAGGATAATTCGATTTGGTTGCGTTCGCTCCGGTTTCCGTCGACCTGCCGCAAGCTTCGAGCCCCCTCTCCCCTTCCATTTTCTCCATTTCTCTCTATACATCTCCCGCCTCTCTGCCCCTCTCTCTGTCTCTATACCGAGTCTACGCTTTTCCCGCCGTCTTTATCTGTCTATCTATCTCTCGTCTCGTTCTATCCCTCTGAAGTTATACGCGCTGTTCTATATGTATATATATATATATATATTTCGCTCACCACCCCCGTCTCGCCTTTTCCGCGAACACGTCTCGGCAACCTCGACCACGAAACTGTATTACGAACGCGACATCTCGGCTCATACCTACGAAATGAGATATTGATTTGCAATCTGATACCGTAATACGCGGCGACGCGCCGGCGACCTGTAGTCGAGGATCGGAGGTGGGCGTAGGTGGAGGGTCCGAGAAATCGTGACGACGGCGAGAGCCTTCTGAAATCCATACTCCGAGGACGTGAGAGTGGAGGTCCTTTTTACCGTAGAACCTCGTCCGACACCCCCTCCTTTCGCCCCGGCCCTCCTTGTTTGTTTCTTATATGTAACCGCCACCCCGCAGCTCTCTCACCTTTCACTTTCTTATTTATCGCCTCTTCCTCTCTCAACCTTCATCCTCTCACTCCTCACTTTCCGCTCTTTCACTTATCTCTCGCCCACTTCTCATTCTTTCAACTTCCCACTTCTCTCCTGTCACGCTTCTCACAATCTCAGTCACTTTCTCTCTTCTCATTCCTGTCTCCGTCTCTGACTTCACACTCCTTCGCTTTTCGCTTTAGCTTCTTCTGTCCCTCTTACTCTATCTCACTTCACGCTCTATGACTTTCCCTTCCTCCAATTTCCACCTCATTCTCCCTCTCTCGCTCACACACTTTTTCTCGAGCACACAAATTCCACTATCTATATTCCACGCGGCCGTGGAGGGATACTTCGCGACTTCCGCGTGGAATCTTCGCGCATATCTTCAAAAACAGCCCCCTCCCCGCCGCCGGCGCGTCTCTGGCGGACTTAAGAATCGCTAATCCGGGCGCGCGCTCGCTGCAAACAGAAGTTCCGTCCCGTAGAAATCTCGAAACTCGCTGGCAAGTTGGCGGTATCTCCTCGCCGTACGCCGGGGAACATTCCGCGGTGCTAAGGAGTAGGAATACAACGGCGACGCCGGAGGGGTGTGGAAGGGGGGGTAGGACGCGGCGGTGTTACAGTCGATTCTCCCGCAATTCCGAGAACTCGAGACTGTAACTTCGCCGGGCGAAGCGAGGGGGCGGAAATAATTGTATAGTGGGACGAAATTCCAGATGTTTTGGTTCCTCGACGTAATAATGCGCGCACGCTCGTCGAAGTTGCTCGGCTCGAGAGGGACGAGAGCGATTAAGTGGCGACAGTACCCTGTATGTATGTCTCTATGTCTCTCTCTCTCTTTGCCTTCGTCTCTCTTGTCAGTTGTCTCTCTCCCTGCTCGCGTTCACCTTCCCTCATTCTCGCTTCCTCGCTCTTATGTGCGCGCCGTGCTCCAGGGTCCGCGGAGTAGTCGCTCGTACGACGAAAACGCTCCGCTCGAGGAAGGCCCTTGTCATGATTAAGGCCTGTTAGAGCGAGGGATGCGCGTATTGTGCTGCCGCTTCTGCTGCTTCGCAGATATGAGGGATCCGCCGAGTATTCCAAGGACCCTTCAGTCGGAAGGAGAAAGGGACGAAGGGATGGCGAGAGAGAGAGAGAGAGAGAGAGCGGGAGAGAGAGGAGGGAATCTCGAGGCCAGTCCTCGTCGACTCTACCTTCCCAACCCCTATCCCATCGCCACCCCCTTCACCCACATGCGGACCTTCTTGCTCAGGTAGAGAAACCTCTTCTCGTGCCTCAGACCTCGCGTCCTCCTCTACATCTCCTATCGGCTCCCTACCGGAGATTCTCTATACTCTCCTGCCGCATCGACAGACATCGCTCTCGAGTGGACGACCGAGGGGCTCAAGATCTTCTCTCGGCCGGCGGACGAAGAATTTATATATGATCAGCGGCGATTAAAATGCGCGCAAAAGTTTACTCGAGCACTCTTTTCCGCTCGAGTGCATGGACGTCCGTGCGGAGGATCGATGTCGGATTCTCAGGGAAACGTGCAAGGCTCGAGGGGAGAAAAAGTGGAGACCGATAGACGTCGCCCGACGTTCTTCTGCGCCGTCGAAGAATTCATCGGAAATCCTGGAACGTCTTATAGCACGAGAATTCGGACGAAGATTCAGAAGAGGAGGATTCCTATTGAAGCCCGTGCGTTTCATTCCTGCGACGAAATTCTGCGCAATTCTGGCCTAATTCTGCGCGAAGAAGTCTGGAAAAGAAATAGCCGAGCGATTCCGACTCGGAAACCGCGACGCAAACATTTGCGTTCGCGTATCGGCCTCGAAGACGAATAAACGTGAGCGGGTGCCGTGCAAACAATCGAACCTCGCCCTTTCAGCGTCGCGCAGCTCGCGTTTGGATCGTCGTGGAAGCTGCGCCTTCGGCGCGACACGGCCAATACTTCCTCGTTGGCTCAATATTTCTGCCAGCTTCGCGGTCCGTCTCTCGCGGCATGTGTCACGGTTGGTATGCGAGCGAGCCGGCCTCACGTAGTTATGCCTCCTGAAGCGTGTGACATTTCTTGTCACGCCTCTGCGACGCCAGTGGAAAGCTCGCGCCACCGCAGCTTTCCTCCCTCTTTCCCGTCTTGTTTTCTCGCCTTCCCTCTCGTTATGTCTTTTTCCCTCCTCTTCCTCCTTCCCGTTTCACACCCTTTCCTCCTGCTCCCTGTCGCTTTCCTCGCACAACCTCCGTTCCTCACGCCTATGCACGCTCCTAAAATGTCTCATAATAAAAGCAAAAGCTACGGGGAACTGTTTTGCCGCTAGAAGGCCGGACGAAGTACGATACGAGTATAACGGCCGTTGCTAGTGCGAGAATTTGCAGGGGGTACCCTCCGCCTTCCACCATCCGCTTACTAGCTGCCCGCCCACGTTTCTGTCTCGCTCTGGCCACCGTTCTTTCACTGGCGTGCCGCGCGGAAATTAAACGCCAGAAGCGGAATCCCTTTTTATCTCGAATTATTCGCGGCACTACCTTCGCGGGGAGAGAACAGAGAGGGGGGGGGGGGGGGGGGAAGAGTCTTTCCCTTTAAATCATGCCGACTTTCTTCCGGAGAGCGCGCACCGCGTTTTGTTCGGGGCAATTTTCGAGTACAAAATACCGGCGGACACGAAATTCTTTCAGTTTGCAATGAATTAGACGACCGGTGAGAAAGCGTATGAATAATTTGCTCTGATAAAAATATTCCGCGTGCGATCGTCGGAGTCTTCCACCCTGGCTCCGCTATTATATTTTGCCCAGCAAAAAAGAACGACCAGTAGAATCGAAGCAGAATTTCGTCATAAGAGACTCCGTTTTGATAGAGTAAATCGAAAGTGCAGAACGACAATCGGTTCTATCGTGCGTCATCTCGACAGACAATGAACACTCACTTCTCGCACGGTGTGCTACTTTTAGGAAAGCGCGTCGAGCACAATGTGGAGATGACGAAAGTTTCGCCGAGGCACGGAATTCGATACTCGAAGCGATCCTTTTGAGCGGACGTTGACGGGGGCGATTAGGCGCACGAACTTTAAAACTTCGTTAAGCCGGGAAACATAGAAGCGTAGTGTTACGTGAACGACGACGACGACGGCAACACAACGTCGCAAGACACGCTCTACTCTCGTCTCTGCCTCGCTACCCTTCCGCCCTTGCCTGCGACCCTCCCTCGCCGGATGTTCCTTTCTCTTGAGCAGCGAGAGCGAGCGGAAAGTGGATGGAAGGAAATTGTCTCTGCATTAACGGAGGCTCGGAAACTGCTTCCAACATTTAATTAAAGACATTCCCTGAGTAATTCCCCCGGCGGCCTCGTAATTGCATTGCTTTTATCTCCAGTACAACTGTTACTTGTTTGGCGAGTCTTTCCTATCGAGAGTCAGGGAGAGGAGAGGGTTCTCAATCTTCGGAAGGGGTGGCATTTCACCCCCTCCCGGCTACCCCTCCTAGAGGGAGAGAAGCGCGATCGGGCGTGTAACTCGGAAACCGATTCTTGAGATCCCGACTGTTCCTCACCGCTCGAACCTGCGCGCGATAGACCCTCTGGCACGTCATTGGTCAAGCTAATACACGTATGGATTCCTCTTATCAGTCGGGTTACCGCTGGCGATACCAGCGCGATGTCCGTCGCAGAGAATACGCTGACATTCCGCTGGTATTGTGTAATAAACGTAATTACGGGCCATCAACGTTGTCTAGTGCTTCATCGGTTCGCTCTCTTGTTGCAATACGGCACGATTTTTTGAGTATATACATATATCATGCCTACTGATACACTGCTGTATATCATCCCAGCCCGTAAATATAGTGAAAAATATATTTTCTGATGGGGACACAGTTTTATATCCTGCACACTCCTGATCAATCGTACGCTGAACATTCATCAGTCAATAGAACCCGCACTTATCCACTCCGAACGCTTTCCGCCTGATCTCCCGTCACTGAACCACCACCACCAACGTCTATCCTCACAGTCCAATTCTTGACTCCGCTATCCGTTCGAATCAAGGCGGTCGCGTTCATTCGGCATTCCTGGATCAATCGAATCCCGCCGATAAAAGTCCCCCGTCCGTGGCAACACATTTGCCGCGGCAGTGGGACAGAGACGGCGAGTGGAGAGATGAGAGTAGGGAAGAGAGAAAGCGGCCGGCTGGCTAAGCTTAGCTCAGGGTGCCACAATATCGGACGAGGCTCGCCAACGGAATGAAGCAATTACCTGCTGATTGGAGGCTCTCCCGTTAGCCGCACCATCACACTTGCCAATCCGACGGCTGGTAATTTCAATAGATACAACTGGAACCGCAAGACCGGCCGGAACGCCGATTGCCTCTTGTCCGTGTGATTCTCCGGCGGATCCTGAAGCGCGGGAGACGGGGAGCGTCGAGCAAACCGACCAATTCGATGGTGTATTTCAAATTACAAGTTGCACCGTGACGCTTCGGCCCGACGATCGGAGGCCGCACACCATCGGAACGCCGGGGTCGCTCATGTAAAAGAGATTTCGCGAGCGCTCGAGCGGGGCAATTGATTGGGAGGGTGTGTGCTGCTTATCGAAGTATGCGCGTAATCATGTATAGTGGCGGACGCGTGCTCACTGCATACCTTTAATCAGTGTATCGACGAACAAAAAATGTTCATTGTGCTTTCTGGAAATTTTGAATGTTTTTAGAGTGTAATAGGAAATGTGGTATGGGTTGTTAATGTTGGCGTGGTCATAGATATGTTTGCGTCGGCAGCATTGTTCTGAAATATAACACGGTACCTCATCATACCGTTTTTCACAGGTCTCATTTGACCTATTCTCATTGTACGCCTGGTTCAAAGTCTACGCGAGCGTATTGTTTAACGTGCCTATCTTTGAAGGCCGACCAACAACGAAGTGCGAAAGTATGTTCGCCAATGAGCCCGGCACACAACTCGTGCGTGTCCGGCGTCGACCCAAATAAGACCCTCGCTCTCGCTCTCTCCACTTCCAATTTCGCTTAATGCCCCTTCGTGCCGGACCACCACGAGTGTGTACATTGAGCGTCGTAACGGTCCTCGTAACACCCACCGGGCCCTTTCCACGAGGCGTTAATTGCGCTGGAAAAATATTTGTTCGCCGCGCTCGCGCGCGCGCACGAAGCGCAAGCGTTTCATTGCGTATATTTTTAGCCGGCGTATAAAGGCTTTCCGATAAGGCGTCCCGACTCGCGTTTCACTCCCACTCGCACTCCCGACGGGCGTGCGGCTGTTTGTTATTGGATTAAGCCACCTTCTTAACGAACTCAACTTCCAACCGACGAAATGGTTTTTCGATAACCGTGACCGTTTTAGCTCAGCGCCAAGAACTTTGTTATCGAGTTAATTCCGCAATGAATTTGTACCGACGAAGTCGAGGCGTTGCGGCGCAATTTCATGATGAAAATCGGGCCAGCAAATCTTGCCTGTGGCGCGTCCTGGCAGAGGCGAAAATCGTTGTCCATATATTCCGCGGCGCAAAAGTGACACGCGAGCCGCAGTGGGCATCATTGATTCCGAGTATCTTTTATCTGCGCCCGCCGAACAGCGCGGAATCGATTCCGAACGCCAGCGACTGTAATACGCCGGACCAATAATAGCTGAGAAATTAGCTTCATCCAGGCGATTCCGGATCAGATTAGCACGGTGACACTTAATCGAAAATGCAATTTTTACCCGCGGCCCAGCGGGTTTCCGCTTCGTCCCGGCAGATATTATCGGGCGACTCGCACGCGCAAATAATTTCCCTCGCGGCAGTTCAACATCGGCGCGCGCGAAACGATCGAGACGGCCCAATAAACGGGCATTACGTCGGGATTAAAACGGGAAATTGATAAAGCGCGTCGGAGAGAAATGGGTAAGCGGAAAAGGGAAAAAAAAATCGATTTTTCAGCGCGACGTCGCGAGCGACACTAATAGTTTCGTCGGTCCCCGTCCACCGTGATTATTTGTTACGCGAGACAGCTGGAAAGGGTCCGCGCGGGGGGTGGAATCTTTCTTCTTTTTTTTTCCGTTTTCCCGGCGAACAAGCGGGCTTAACGCGATCAAATTCGTCTGCCTCACTCGTCTCGCGGGCCTCGCTACCGGCGGAGGAAAAACTCTCGACGGGAACAAACAGCCGCTAGGGTGAAACGAGACAGCTCGGAGCATTATTTTCCAGACATAAAAGGATCTTCGACAAATATTTGCATTCCGCAAACTGCAAAGCGTCGGAGCGAGCGTCGGCGGCGCGCGAGTGGCGCAAGGGAGAACGGAAGGGAACGATTTGCCGGTGCATACCTCGCCGATATTGCTGCTTCGCGAAATATTATTGATACGTCGCGCCCTTACATACTCCGTCCGCGCGGGCCTATTGATACTAACGGGGATCAAGTTTTTCATATTCTCCGTGCAGTCCTCTCTCACTTATTCTACGCCGAGACGCCATGAAGCACATGTTGAAGGCGGTTTCTTTATAGAAAGCCTGGGAAATGTCGAAGACTCTCTCGCGCTATCAAAAATCCACTTTCGTCGACAGGCAAATCGAGGCGTCTGAAAAAAAAAAATGAAGCCGCGTCCCGAAAAACAGTAATCTACATTTCCGATTAATTCTTCCGTATCGAGTGGCGTCCTTCATGTTTGCACGCCGGATTACCCTCCGCCCGCCCCTTCCGTAACGCGAGCATTGAAAGCCGGCGCATTAATTCGCCGCTGCGCCTACTCGCAAAGCGGCATTTCGATAAACAACATTATCCGTTCATAAAGCGCGACACTTATAAGCGAACGCCTAACGAGGTATCAAGGATGCCAGTTTTAATAGCGACATTTTTAAAGAGCAAGCTTTATCGGTAACACGTAGGACAGACGTAACGAGCAAGGGAAAGAGAGAGAGAGAGAGAGAGAGGCAGGAGCGGCTTCAAACGTTCTCTGCATGATACCGCTTGGGGTGGCTTTTCCTTTTCGCGTGTAGTTCAGAACGTTGGGTCGGAATTAATGAACCGTAATCCCCCAATAATGAGGCTTCGGCTTCACTGGCTCTGATACGACCCCGTACCCCGCTCCTACACCACCGACCGCCCTTTCCACTGTGTCCCGTCTCTGAACACGTACAACGCGGCGCGCACATATGTGCGCCCGTAAATGTCACATACGACGTGCGAGCAGCCACGTACTAAGCCGGGGCACATATGTGCATATATATATATATATCTATTATATGGGCGGCGGGCACATATGAAAGTACAAGTATACGGATGTAATATGAACGTGTAGGTACACGCTGTACAAGCCCACCCACGATACACGGAGGATGTCGATGCGAGACAAATTATTTTCCTGCGCCAACGCCGATGTTTTTCCACGTAACGAGTCGGTCGACGTTTCCGTCACGCACGAAGGAGAGCGTCGTCCGCTTCCTATCCGCGACGTGACATATCGTTGCGGGAATATACGATGATGGCTGGAACAGTTCGGATTCGGTGGAAATTTAGGAGGGACGCGCTCGGAGCGTTGCCCGTCGACGGCCGGGAATATGTTGACTCGTGCTACTTAAAATCGACGCGTGCACCTATTCACCACGCTGTAATGCGCACGCAAGCGTGCCACTCGTATTTTCCTTTACGACGGAACTCGGGCACGGGAAAAGCCTCTTAAGCGTTTGCAAGAGCTGACTCGTGCGCCGCGCGCAATTTTCATCGGAAAAGCAAGTTCGACGTGGGCGGATATTCTCATCTCTTCTTTTTTGATCACCCGTCGTCCGGTAGATTAAGCAGTATTAATCGGTAAGAAGCGCCGTAATTTTCATCGTTCCGCGGCAAAAACGGGCGCGACACGTAAAACACGATCGCTCGAGCAGTGTTGCTCGCGTAACTCCTGATATTAGTTACTGTAACGCGAAAAGTTGCATCCACCCGTGAAACCAGCGTAACTTTTATGGCTTGCAAACCGTGCGGATAGTAGTGGTGGTTACGATGTTTGTGGCGGTTCCCGCTCTCTGCATAACCGCCGAGCGTTTGGCCTCATTTGACGTCGCTATAAACGAAACTTTTAATAATTACATCGCCACAACCGCGGCCCTGAGGCGAGGAAAGCGGGACGAGGAGGGAGCGTTCAATGATTTCGGGCGACGGCCATTCGGGACGTGAACTTGTGGAACACATCGACTTGTCACGTGTGATTCGGTTACGGTGAGGCAGAAGCCAAAAACTTGCCCAATAGTTCGAGTATACTCTTTTCGCGACAAAAACTAAGATTTTTCCAATTGACTCGATCCACGTAAAACGCGAAACGTACTAAGAAAACTGAGAATTCCAAAAAATCGATAGAGACTTATGTAATGCTCGTTGCAGGCTGATCGATTTTGAGACAACGAGATCTCGAGTAAAGCGACAAAATCCGTGTGTGCCGAGAAGATAGTGAATCTCGTCTGCACTGTGCTTCGGATGCCGAGATTGGAGTAAAACCAGCATTTTCCCAACACCCGCTCTAGCACGCGCGAATCTTTTTAGAAAAACCGGACTCCCGACGCGTCTTTGTTCCTCCGTCTCGTCCTCGTTCTTTGTTCCTCGCGTCCACCCCCGCCTCAATATGCTCGTCGGACGCCGGAGCGACGTAACACAACGCTGGTCGGCGAGGATAATGAAACCGAAACGTTTTCCGCTCGGAAACAGAAGCGTCGGATACACGTCCACCAACCTGATACACCGGCATCGATGACACTCGCGGAAAATCGTGTCCAGTTTCAATGCGAGGCTATAGTCATGAGCGCGATAAAGAGAAACCGAGGCGCGTGGGAGGAGAAGCATACACGCGGCGCACAGACACAGGCGCACACGTGCAGATAGACTAGCTAGAGAAACCGTTGCCCGATTCGCGTGGAGTGTCTAATGCGCGTACGTAAACAGCTGTGTTATACCAGGTGAATCGCAACGGATCTCTGTGATGTCGAATACGTACGTCGATCGGGAGACAAACGTCCTTTGATGTCGGTTTTGTCCCCTCACCGAAAACACCTCGGCGAATCCTGCCTTTGAAACTAAGGGTAGAGACTCGGGCACGACATATCGCCAACTGATGATCCGTATATCTATTAGGGGATGTATCGCGTTACTCGCCCCCGTATTCGCGCTATCTCTCCCACACCCCTCTCATACACACTCTCTGTCTCTCTCTCTTCGTCTGTGGCCGTTCGGTTACAAACGACGACAGTGACGTACAACGGGTCCCTTCTGGATAATGAAGAGCGGCTTCCAAGGCGTTCCGCGTTTCCACTGATATATCCCTCTCGCGGCGGAGCGAACTGGATCGCCGTTCAACGTCTGCGATTCTCGTCACAACGGCCGCGCAATCGATAAGCCGCCTCAAAGGCTCCCAAGGTACGCGTCATTTATTGGCCTGACCTATTAATCCACCTACGCGTTAATGCGCGCGTCGATCGTTCACCGAAACGTGCCGGTAGCGCTGATAAGTTAATAACAGTCGAGGCACGCCTACGCCGCCCACCCACGCACGTTAATTGTCGGATGTGTTTCGAAGAAAGAGAGAGAGGTATATATATGTGGCAGAAGGAATTAGGCCCGGTCTGCTTCATTCCTTTCGCCGCTCCGACGTAGTTTCAGGTTTATGGGTTTTATTTTCTTAGGGTATCTTTCTTGTTCGGATCGTTGTGGGTTTGAGGGGGTGGAATAGAAAGATACGTAAGGGTCAGCGTTTAGTGGGAGACGAGAGTAATACGTAGTTTTCGGTACTTTTTAAAACTCTTGTGTATCATTTATGGTAATCATTTTTATGTTTTAGAGATTTTAAGTTTGGTTACACACGAACTATAATTATCAGCGTGAACACGTTGTTTGCCTAAAATGTCCCGAAAGAACGCGTAACGAAATCGTTGGTATTCGTGTCAAGTAAAACGTTAAAAATCTATTTCCCAGGTCCCATGCGATTAATCTTTTCATCACCCAGATCTGGGTGACGCGGCGTTGAACGCGTTAAATAAATGTAGTGTTCGTACGCGAAGCGAAGCAATTTATTCCGTGAAAAAAAAAGAACGATGTCGTTTGACCTACTAAACTTCGTAATTCACCGAACCGTCGCTCATCCCTTCAGCTCTAATTTTCTAGTCCAATTACAACTGCTACCCCTCGCGCTTAAGCAGGAAGACAGCGCGGAGATAGCATCGCATCTGCGTCAATTCCGAGCCATCTGCCGTGTCAATCTTCCGCCCGGCGAGCGTCGAAAGTCGCTCGCCAGGATGACTGGCGAAATTAGAGAATTGTCGAAAGTCGCGAGTCACGGCAGGCGAGTAGAATTAGCCCTCGCGACGCGGCAGATCGTCGGCGCAGATATTAATGCTCGCTCATTACTCTTTCACAGCGGCCACTTTGTCACGACAGAATTGGCGCGCCGCGCTCGCCGCGTCCCGTCGAATAAACGTCCGAACCGTCCGAAATATGTTTCGCCGAGACGTTGCCGAGAGAGGAGCGAGGCGTAGCCGGGACGGAAGAAATATGATACAAGTTTCGAGCCGAACCGATGTCGCGTGACCGGAGACCGTGCCGGCGCGCGTGTCGGCGAGTTATAATATTATCGCTGTTATATGAACCCCGGCACGCCCAGCATTTGCATTGATGACGCGAATATAATATATCAAGCAGACGCTCGGAAGCCGGGAGCTTTTCTCCGCGGCCACAATGGCCACTGACCACCTGTTGCCTTTCCATTTATATTTTAGACGTCGCGAAAGTGTCATCGCCTCGCGCAACCTTGCGGCCGCCTTCAAAGGAAGGCCGAGGCGCTCGCCTTTTATTATCCCCAAAGCGTCCTCGAAAGTGTCCCCTCGACTCGCCGGGAAAGAGAAACGTCGAGTCGCAATCGATGCCATTGCCGCGGACGATCGGCGAGCACGGGATTGAACGATTCTGATTAATTTGGCGTTGATTTCGAATAGCGCAGGTTTTCGAATGTAAGGTGTTTTAGATCGGGAGAACTTGAGTCTATTTTAAAACCTAGATTAAATTAATTATTTCGTATACTTGTTGAGTTATGTGATGTCAAACGGCACTAACAATGAGTTATGTTGAATAAGAGTATATGATACGTAAATGAAGAAAATATTCCAATACAATCAAACAGGTGCAGTAGAACGTGCCCAAGGCGCAAGTTGTATTAATACGTATGTATGTATTACGTATTATCACGACGTCGAAATTCAGATTATTTCAGATTATTTCGTGACATGTTCGGTCGTTGAGTCGCTAAGTACCCCGGGATGAATTTTCGATCATAGACAAAGGAGGAAGCAGTCTTTACGCGCGAACCTTCTGAGCCGACGACGTCTTAAACGCGACAACTCGCAGATGGCAAAGAACACGGCAAACACGAGTATATATCGAGGGACAAACACGGTTGCGGGCGTGCATTTATGAGCGACGGCGCGCGTATTAATCCAGGATTTCGGGGGCCGAGGTAAAATTTGCGCGTCGCGCGTCAAGAAAATGGAAGGTTCCACGAAATTATGCAGCTTTATGCGAGCGACCTTAATCCCCCCTGCAACAGCCCCGCATCTCAACGGAAATTACGACGGCGCGGGAGCGGTACGTCTGACAGGACTATCTGATCCGGCATTTTCAGACTCGCGCTCGCCATAACACGGCAATTTACATTGTGAATGGCTTAATCCCGCCGTGATAAACCATGTAACCGCCCTGTCTAAGTGCGGCCGCGCATAATGCATCGGTCTCGCATTCGGCGTGAACGCCTGATTAAGTGATCCTTACTTGCATCGTGTCCTCGTCCTGTATCAGGAGATACGGTCGAAGGCAAGCAGATTCGGCCCACTTGCCGTTGTCCCGGGTAATTCAGTCAACGAATTTCCGAGAGGACGCGTGGGAAATATTTACAGTTGCGATAAGAGGATTTTAAGGGAAATCTTTCAAGAAGAAGGTATTAGGAAAATGAGATTGAATTAAGCGCTTCACCGCTGTTAACACTTGTTTATCCTAGTTTCCCTTCACTTTCCGGGTAAATGATTATGGTTTTCCGATTCCATAGGACGTATCGAAATTTGTTCTAAAAGAATTTGATAGCTTTGCTCCGGTTGAGAATACACAACGCTTTCGAACGATCTCCGTTCAGATAACGAGGCATGAGAATAAATTTACCTTCGATTTAAGGCGAGTTTCAAGAGAAATCTTTCGAGAAAGATTGCGGTGGAGTGTGCGTGGAAAATTGTTACAGCGCTAAATGGATCGAGGGGAATTTTCGTTATAGAACGTTGCCGCGTGAGTCCGTTCCATTTGGATATCGCCGATAATTGCGCGCCGGAAAATTCTATTACCTTCGTGCGACGTTAATCAAGTGGACTGTGCGCGTCGACGCGTAGCACGTTTGATAATCGGAGCGGAGATAGCGAGTCGTTACAAGAATATATGGAAAACGGCTCGCACAAACGACTCGTTACAACGACGACGGACCCGTTATTAGTAAAGCAATCGAACGTTCATTACGCCGTAACTTCGTGCAGAATCAAAAATAGACGCAGCTACGTTTTATAACTCCATGCGCGGAAAAGCTGTTTCATACGAACCCCATACAGATTCGCATATGCATTAACCTGGACTAACCTGTAACATTCTGGAGTCTCGGACACTTCCAATTTGACGGAACATCCGCTTCGAAGCTGTTTCATTAAAATCTCCCAAACTGACGTATCGAATTTCTCCCAATCCGACAGCCATCGAAATTCAACTCTGCTCACCAATTATCATTACAATATCTGCCATTGCCCGAAGCCCCACTCACGCCCCCAAGCGCAATTCCTTAAATCGTCGGCAATTCCCATAATTAAGGCCAGCGAACGTTCACGGCCGTGAGAAACGGAACGGTGCGCCTCGACGATGTTTAATTCTCCGTATCTGTTTCAGGGTGCGTCATCCAGCGTAGTGGTAAAGTTCGCGGACACTGAGAAAGAGAGGCAACTAAGACGCATGCAGCAAATGGCCGGGAACATGAGCCTCCTTAACCCCTTCGTCTTCAATCAGTTCGGCGCTTACGGCGCTTACGCTCAGGTGGGTCGTGTTACTGTTAATGGCTCTCGCGTTACCGCATTACCGGCCGGTCGTGCTCGTTACCGCGACTCACAATCTGTAATAGTTTCTCTCTTGTTACGCGGAAATGATCGACCGGCCGACACTCGATACCGTCGCGCTACCCGTCCGGGCACGGCATGCAAAAGGATCTCACCGGCGATTACTCTTTGACCGTGCTTCCGCAGGCACCGGCCTAACGATGACAGCAAAAAATTGCTCGCGAAAACGACGCCGCGCGCTTCTTCGACGGTTAAAGGACGTTCACGGATTTACGGAGCGTTCTTCGTTCGAACGCAGGGCAGATCTTTGAGAACATCTTCCTCAAGGATATTTATAGTGAATAATCTCATTTTCGGGTGTACGTTTGAGGATTCGTTGAGATATATACTCGGTCTCGGATAGACTGCGTATGATTCCGACACTTTTAGATTGAAATCTGAAAAGTCGCGTACGTTACGAGGGCGCGGCCTCGTGACTTCAATGCGCGCGTAGCTCGATCAGCGAGCGATCCGATCCTTTACCGACTCCGTTCTTGATATTTACAGCAGCAGGCAGCGCTCATGGCTGCTGCGACAGCACAAGGGACGTACATCAATCCGATGGCCGCGCTGGCCGCTGGACCATTGCCACACGCACTGAATGGCATGCCGAACCCCGTCGTACCGCCGACTTCCGGTGAGTTTCGCGTGCCACGTTTCTCCTCTACCCTTATTTTCGCGTATTTATACGCCCCGCCGACATTTAATTTCGCGTCGCGCACCGTTTCCGCCGTCAAAGGCACCGGCTAAACAAATGGCCGGACATATATTTGCACCATTAGACGACGTTTTTGATTGCGCCGTTATTGATATTTCAATTTCCGCTCAGACGAGCCGCATTACCCTATTTCAAACCCGCGACGAGAGATTCAAAGTTCGCCCGCTGCATGTTCGGTGCACGCGTCCGTGCGCTTGTTGCGCTCGTCTGCACGCGCACGTACGCGCCGCTGCGGGGCTACATCCATTTCGCAAGATGAGAGCTCGGGCGAACTGCGGGAATCAGAGGAACGCTCGATTTCCCGGAAAACATTCGACACCGCGCGCAGAAACGAGTTAGGAGCAGCTATACGTGTATATAGATTTATACTCTCTTTGCCTCGCGAGGCTGCTTGCTTTCACCGACGCAAAACGGTCTCTCCGTCTCTGGCTCTCCCTCCCTTCCTCTTCACCCTCTCCAACCCTCCCAGCAACCCCTGCCCTTCGTCTCCTTCCGTCCACCTTTCTCTCTCGCCGCTCCGCCCCCCGCCTCTTCCTCTCCCTTTCTCTTTCTCTCCATTTCACGTCGACTCTCGACACGGCCTTGCGGCAAGAGAAGCGTACACTCGGTTGCCTTATAACCGGCTCGTAAATCAATACAACATTTTCACCGAGCGTGACTCGGGCGAAAGATATTGCCAGTACTGCGAAACTTTATCGAAAGCTCGCCGAAGGGAAAGAGGAAAAGCCAAAGAAGCACCTTCGTCCTCTCTCTCTTTCTCTTTCTCTCTCTCCCCGGTAACTCCGCGGGTAGTAGCTGGCGGTAGCCGGAGTCAGGGGGTGGGAAAGAGAGAAAGGGAGAGAGAGGATAGAGCGAGAGAAAGTGGTACGGACAAGTAAGCGCGGAAATCGGCTCTCCGCAAGCGGTATACGTCGAGACTCGTCGAGCGGAAGGTAATACCGTTTGATAGGGAAATAATATTTTATTTCCACCCCACCCCCCGTCGACCCCCGAGCCACCTTAGCCCCGTCGTTCGTCTTCCGCGCACAAACCCGCTCCCGCTTTCCGAAGATTACGCGAACCGCGTCCTTTTATTCCCGCGGAAACCGTCCACCTACACAAGCCCGCATTGTGCGCTCTGCGCGGATGAAGTTTCGTTGGAATATCAACGCCGTCCGACGACACGACACGTACGCAGTCGACGGGGCTTCGAGTTTACGACGTATCGTCATATCCGATCGCGGGTAGTTATCCGCGGCTTGCCAGACGCGCCGGTTATCGGTAGGTACCTTTATCGCCCGCACGACTCGCGAATCTTGAGATGCCGGCCTTCCCGGCCGGCGAACGTCGCGTCCTTGCGCCGACTATTCTCGCGTCAAGTGTCATTTTCATTTTCAAAATCTCGACCTTAAGCGTAACCTGCGGTTTATTCCACGTTTTTACGGATTCCGTGACATCTGATTTGGTTCATTGTCAGTATGTAGTATATTCTTTTATACTGAATGCTCGTTTTTCGATTACGGTTCTCTCGTGCATGCTTCACTATATACTGTTCTTCAATAGGCTCCAGCCGTCTGCGAATACGAAGTAATCAAAAAGATGATTTGTACTCGATGAACGTCTATGATTACAAAAGCTACCTAAAAATAATCTACAAAAATGGAATCTTTCGCTTGCATCGTCGCATCGATTCACACAATCGTGCCACGATTCTTCGAGCACTGAAAGAGTGTCCGATCTCGTTCTTTGTTGGCAAGAGCAAGAGGGTAACCGGTGTGTACTGATCAGGTTTGCTCGTAGGTACCGCTACAGGGCAGTCGGTCAACGGCGCGATACCTTCGCTACCCTCGCCGACGATGCCCAATTTCAACATGGCCGCCCAAACACCAAACGGTCAACCCGCAGGTTCGGATCCAGGTGTCTACACTAACGGGATACCGCAGACCTATGCGGGACGTGAGTATCAACTCAGGCGCAGTGCGCCGCCCCTGCGCAATGCCCGGCCAATCGACGTCGGACTTTATTATTCCGCGTTTCTGCGCCGAAGGAAATAACCTCGCCCAGGGTGGGCGAGAGCACGCTGCTGCACGAGCCGGCGTGTCTTGCTCCTTCCCTTTCGGCGAGGGTCGTTAGACTCTCCACGCTTCGCCACCGGTCAATTGTTGTAGACGGTGCTGATAGAACTTTGCATTCCTTTGATAATACAAGTAAATTGGGGCAGTTCCTTTCAACGATTCCGATGACGACGATTTCGTTGTACTCCGTCGCTTGCCAGTGACAGATTTTGGAAAATTTGGAAAAATGTAGCTGTACGAGAAATGTTCGATATTAGACGTTTGCCGAATGTAGCGGACTTTGCACTGTCGATCGGCCGGCGACGATTGCGACAGGGGCCCTTAGCTTAGGTATCTCACCGATAAGAGCTGAGCTTACTGAAGTGTAGATGCCCTGCATCTGTCCATTCCAGCACAAGGGCTGCCCAACGGGGAGGCAGCACTCCAGCATGCCGCCGCGTATCCCGGAATGCAGCCCTATCATGGCGTCGGTAAGTGTGCGCTTCAGTTCTTTCTTCGCACTCTTTCTCTCTCTCTCTCTCTCTCTCTCCAATTCCTTGAGTTTGCCGCGTGTCCACCCGAGCGTGCTCGACGCCATCGTGCGTGCGCGCGCGAAACGGCGCTCGCAGACTCGCGGTACTGCGACTGATTACTTCGGGAACAGGGCGAAAACGATTAGCGTGACAAAGCGAATTGTTCGAGGCCGCTTCAGACCCGCGCCGCGAATTCAGAGGACCCATCCAATCAAATCAGTGTTAATGCGGACGTCGGGTTTAATCGGAGCCTTTTTCTAGAGCCACTCGACTGTCGGCCGCGCACCATGCGCCGCGCCAGTTTAATCGCTGTTATTACTTATTCACGTCCTCGGGAAGCATATCATTTTCGTTCGACGATCAAAGACCGTGCAATCAGTCGGGATACAATCGACCCGACGAGTTGACATGTAAATCAATTGATCCACTCAGCCTCGTTTCGTCGGGCGAACAGAGAGTTCGCGGGATTCAATGGCACGTTCGAATTGGCGCGTCGTTCGTCGCGCTAATTAAGCGCGCAGGTAATGACGCTCGCTTCAGCGACGAGCGGTTTAAAAATCCTCGCCCAACGGCGAGAGCCTCGTTTCCAGGGAGAAATTCTGCGCAGCCTTAATGTTCACTGTTCAACGGAAAAAAATCGAACGATGCAATCGTCGGGCGAATAGAAATTACGGCGGAAAGAAAACTAGAGCGAAGCTTTCTATATATTAAAAGAAAGCAAGATATTGTTTGCTTTCGCTATACAAATGACCGAGCGAAAAAGAACGTCGACTGTCATTTTCAGGAATTCCGTCGATATTTATCTTTATCGCTGCTCCCAACAGAGACACGCAAGGACGAGGGGGAAAAAATGTTGCGCAAAAGTTTAAAAAGCAGAGAGAGGCTTCTTTTCCGTAGGGTAAAATCGATGGGAACGACGGACGTTTACACGCTTTTATATACGAGCGCCGGAGCACTTACCTTCGAAAAATTCGATTTTGCTGATCGCGTTGCTGGTTGTTTGCATGCAACTATGGTCGCATGTATATCTATATACATATACATATATACATGGTCGTCGTGAAGGCGTCACCGTGACGCATATATACTATATAACGCTTCTTCTGTGCTGCTGCAGTGTACATCGATGTTCTCTCTTAAATATACATCACAGATTCACAGTCTATTCGTGTATAAACATACATACACGATAGCTTTCTCTCTATGTATATAATATATGTATGTATAAATGTATATATATATATATATATATAAAGAATATATACATGTGCATACGTATATATTCGCCCCATCACGCGGTGCATGCTCGTCGACATCGATGGTAGTTATCTTCGATTCGCAGTCGACGTCACATACAACGTTGCTTTCATACGTACTGGGCCCATACAACATTTCGACGAGAGAATTACGACTCGATGATGCGGACAAAGCGGATGATGATCTCGTTTCACGAACGATCAACGCTTCGATCGACCTACATTTCTATTACATTCGCGTTATCCTCGGTAATGAGCGTGCGCGAGCGCGCGTTTAACGAATGCTTCATTAACATGAGCGAATTGATGTCCGAACGTACGGCTCTAACGACGTCCGCTTCGCAAGAACTCGGCTATTGACATTGCCAAGCAATTTCGGTGATTATCGTCGGGATGATGTTGACCGAGGCGATCGTTGGAAGAGGCACGAGACCTTTCGCGAGCGAACAAACGCAATTATACGGAGTGGGATCGCGTCAATTTTCTTCCCTCAATATTTTCGGGGCAGCCTTTTCGTCAATTGCGACATTTTATTTGTCAGCGAGCGCGCGGCACTTTCCAACGCCCTACTCGTCGCGCGATACATGCACGCACACGTCGCAGTTTAACGAATTTAAGGCTTAACCGACGTATGGCCGCTGGGCGCGGTTCTTTCGTGTTTGCCGAAGACTTCAAAACGCTCGGTTTTTCCCCCCTCGATATTTCCTTCCAGTGTACACACGGTCCATCGAGATGAACGGGCGGAAAAAAAAAAGCAATTCCAAATAACCCGACGCGGACGCGGACGCGGACGCGGACGCTGCGCATGACGTAACCAACGTATGATCGCGTATTTATTTCATACGCCAAACGTTGATCCACCGCGCTCCAGAGCCTCCGGGTAACGTCAATCGGAATATATTAAAGCGATGTTTGCACGGAAATAATTAATTTCGAAACGAAATTTCGCCTCTCCCGACGCTCTGAGAGACCCTCGCTGCCTATTCGCCGCTCGCAAACATATATCAATCACGCGCAATTTTAAATATTTACCAAGGTATAATTAATAACGTTATAATTGCATTTTCCCGGGGACTCGGCCGACGGTGCCGGGGCGGCGTCGTACGGCTCGCTGATCCGCCGTCCGTGTACATCGGACAAATTCGCCGCGCATTTCCCATTTTATATCGACGTCTAATTGCCGCGCGAGCGATATCGTTTCGCGACTATTCAAACGGCGCCGCGAGACTTTCGTCAGTTTCGTCCTCCGTCCGTCCGGCTGCCCGACGAGCTGCAAAAAGCGTGCAGGCGCGTGCAACCGAATACGTTTAGCTGGCGACAGACGACGCGCGCCGTTTTGTCCGAATATATATGGCCGTGGGGGGAGGAGGGTGGGGAAAGATTTCGAGAGGCGGAGGAACGCGCGTCGCACGGCACTTTGAACCGATATCGAGTTTCGAGCGAGCGTCACGTGACAAATACGCGGAGGATATAGGCGGCCTGGTTGTTCGGCGCGAGGCCGCTAATGAGGAGAGCGGGCGCGCCACAAAAGTATCGCGTTAAAAGTCTACCGATCCCTCTGTGGACACCCGGATAGCGTTGAGACACGAATACGCCTCTGTCGGGGCAAAATCGGGAACGCGTCGCGAACACCTGTCGGCCTGTCCGCGAGCGCGAATACTTTGCTCGCTGGATTCTGGGTTTCGTTTGAAGTGGAAAACGTCGGAGGGGGCGGAGGGTGGAAAAGTTTGGGGTGGTTGCTTCATACGGTCGGCTCCACGCGTGTTCCGTAATGTTGCCTCGACGACAAGATGGCACACGCTCTTTCTTGTCACGGTTGTATCTCGGCAACGACTCCGAATGAGCGCACCGGCCGACGAGACATTTTTCACCGTAAACCTGACCCCAGAATCGACCGGCAAAGTATTTATATTTCCTATCGACGCGACCCGCAGTCGGGGCAGGCTTTTTTCATTCGCCGAGAGCCGCCACCGGGGCAAACATGCCGTCCCTCGAATATGATACTACAGTTTTCGACTCTTCTAAAATACAAGCGAACGTTGTTGATAGAATAAAAATGCGCTCGAATCGAATCTCCGCAATTGAAGTGAAACGAGCGTGACGGAAGTGTTTTATTTTGTTACGATGATTCCTCTCTCTCTCTCTCCGTTTTTTTTCTCGCGCGCACGCTCTCCTCGCCATGGCCCTCTCTGTTATTTTTTTGTTTCCCCATCCCGAGCATAAAAACGCGCCGGCGCGCGCGATTTGCCGCGAGAGCCGATTGCATCGCGCGATACGTTTTCGCGTCCGCATTCACGAGTCATTTAGCGCGCATTACGCCGCTCGCGAAATTTGTTCGGCTTTCGCGTTGTCGAGCGAGAGTGGAGGGGTGGGCCCTCGAGTTAACCCCCGACATCCCGACACTCCGATTGGGGCTGGGCCGGGAGTCTGACAGAAACGAAAGCCGGCATGCATGTCGCGTCTCGATGTGGACAGATTATGATGTACTTGTTATATGTTATTTGTTATTGTCGCAGCTTATCCCGCCGTCTACAGCCAGTTCCCTCAAGCCATACCTCAGCCGATGGCCGCTGTGGCACCGACGCAGAGGGAAGGTAAGTACAAAACACACTCATCGACGTCTGTCTGTTGATTGTAACACGAACGATTGTAGACCTGAGAATCGTAGATCCATGTATCCCGTACACGTCCAGACACGATAGCTCCCTACGTCGGCACTCCGTCGCAATGGAAGCGCAGACAAAGAATGGACCGCGGAATGGTCGATCCTCTGACGACGGAACGCATTGGTGCGAGATAGAGGCGATAAGAGAGGTCGAAAGTCGATGCGCATCGGCGCTGCGTGGAAATCCGGGAAATTCGTTCGAGAGCTTCTCGTTAGAGACTACGCAGGACGTATGCAGTCGTCGCTAGCACGAGGCCAGACGGCCGGGCGAGTATTCGACGGCAAAAGACACACTCTGGCCGACGACGGCACAAAGCCCATCCTTCATGACGCGAGACTGTACACTGTACAGCCTTTTTTAATTCGCCGCGGGCCGCGACGCGAAGACTATTAGCGGTGACCCAGAGGCTTTGATGAAATTTTCCACGGCCACGCAGTCATTTGCAATTTCATTAACTCGCGCGCGTGCCCGTCCGCGGGCTTCTCTTTCACCAAGCTGCGCGGCGACAAAAAAAGAAGCTAAAGAGCTCTATCTTCCCCTCCCGTTCTCTCTGTCCCACTCTCAAAGTCGCAGCCAGCGCAGCCGACGACCAGCGCCCGCAAATTTCACGATATTTATCACCGCCCCCGCCCGCACCGCGCCGCATTCATTTTCTCCCGTCTTTTTTACCCACGAATCCGTATCGCGCTCTTTGCTAGCGTCCCGCCTGATCACGAGTGCCGAGCGTGGCTGCCGGCACAGAGAGAGGAAGAGTCGGAGATCGCGAGTGATTAAAAGTGACGAGGCCCAATTAAGAGTGCGCGCGAGCGGGCAGCATCGGCGGCCGGCGCGTATCGAGAGGGACAAATCGCATCTAGATGTTATCTTTGTGCGAAAAAAGAAGGATACCCGGGGAATGGGCAACGAGGCCGATAGCGGAGGAGGTTCGCAGAGAGGCTGGCGCGGAATTGAAACGGGCAGGCGTTGGAGGGATGGAAGGGGGAGGGTGGAAGGGGGCCGAGCGAGCCAGCGCCTAATTGCAATTAACAACTCGCCATTATTAGAATATACGACGCCTTACAATGAGATAATGCAAATAAAACGAAAGTTTTAATTACTTTGCTGCTACGCCCGCCGGCGATCCGTTGTTACATCGCAGGATAATGGAAAGTTTACCGCGACAGGATCCTCCCCCGCTCCCCTCTATCAGAGCCTCGCCCGTCTCCTTTCCTCTCCTCCGTCGTCTGGGGATTCTCGTCTTTTCACCCCACCACCTACCCCCCTTATACCTCTCGGCCTCTTTATCAAAGCCATTCCATATTCCGCCGGCAAATCTCATTGATACTCTTTGATATACAAAACAGGCCAGTGTAATATAAGACAGTAACACGATGTCCAGCCACAAGCGTGTGTCTAGCGCAACACTACAGCCATTTAACACCCACGTTGACAAGTTTCACGTAACGGCATAGCGGGCCGTGGGGCAAAAAACATATGGTCGCAGCGAAAACTTGATTTTACTCGTCGGAAAGTGCCGGCCATGCCAACAGTGCCGGATCGCGTTGCAGACGCAGAGTCGAGAAGTGACGAGGTGAATCGTTAAATAGACGCGTTGCCGCGTACGTGGAACGTGTCAACGTGTATGGGAGGAAGGAGAGACGACACGTGATCAGACACGGCGAACGTGGTCGTACGAGGCGGAAGCGTTCGATTTCTTCGCTGATCGACGTCCCTCTGTGGAGCTGATCGTTGCATGACAGCACTATCGATTTACTGACCGTCGCTTCGTGAATAACCCTTCTTCCGTGCCGCTACGCGCCGGAGTTACAGAGAGCAGTCGTCGGCGTATGGACTCGCGGACGGTATCTAACATCTAACGTCTTCAATCGTCCGTCATGTATGCTCGCAACCCTTTCCCTCGCCCGACGACTGTTCACTGAAACCCGGCACGAAACTGTCTTCACATATATATATACATATATATACATATCTATCTATCTGTTTTTCTCGGTGTTCTGTTCTACGTCTCTCACACACACGATGTTTCCTCTCTTCGGTGTCACGATACTTCTTCAACTGTTAACATTTAGACGGCGATACCGGCGGATGCGCTGTTCTTTCAGTGTTTTTTACCCTCCGTTTTGCACTGGATGTCGGTTGACTGTTTTATTCGGTGTTTGCGCGCTGTCCACCGCCGTGTTTGATTGTTGCTTCACTCGCAACGCGATACATTTCTGTGGCAATGCGACGACAGCACGCGGCGTTTTCGGGTGTCGTCGTGCGCACACGCACGCGGATAGCGTTCGCTGGAACTGAGGGGAAAAAGCGTGTAGACGACTGAGGGACTGTAAAGCTGGGTACGCACCGGGCGAGCATGCGAGCCTCGAGCCTCTCACACACTCAAATAATGATGTCTGTATAAGGCCTAAGTCTTTCATTGTGTAAGGCTCGGGCACGAGCCGTGTTTCCTCTCTTGTCTCTCCCCATCCCGCAGCCCCTAGTCTTTGCCCAGCCGAGTATCGCAGGATGCTACTGACACACCCAAAACACGATGTCGGTGTACTTTTTGCGCGTGTATGCGTGCATCGCGTGGATGCTCGCCGGCGATCCACCGCCGATGGAAAGCATGCGAGCCTTTCCCAGTCTCCCGTGCTTCGGTTCCGAAATATTTTCCAATTGGATACTGAACACACTATTTTTATACAATAAAATAGGAAAGGACATTTTTTTTTATCATACAAAGTAATTATCAAACATAATTACGTAAGTCAGTTTTAATAACGAAAAACCAAAAACAGTAATAATAAACATCGAAAGTATAGTAATGAAGGAAAATAAATTATTGCCTCATATTTTACGGTAACGCTAAATTGTCGCTATAATCGTCACATTAACAATAGAATACAATTGCAACGTCTTATTTTATCAATGTTATACTATTTCGAGTGCAACAAATGAGAACAACTTCTTATAACAGTTCGTTGAATTGAAATGTGGAGACGTAGCGGTTCAATCGTGTCGTTAAGCTGTCTAAAAGTATTCCGGTTATTTGTGCTATAAATGCGTATATTTTCTTCTATTTCAATATTGTGCCAAATTACATGCACGTATGGTAACCGGACTTGAACTCACTCTTGAGTCCGCAGGGGAAGGGATTCAGACAAAGGATTGAGATTAGATAGGTCGCCATGGGGGAAGGTATATTGAAACATTGTAACAGAATATACTTACGCATTATAAATTCACATTTTCTGACAAAAGTGCATAATTAGTAATAATATAGTTGCAGTTACAATAATAATAAACAATACATTGAACACCGTCTCCTATTCATCCGATAATGGTTAATGTCTCAATTATCTGTGGCATTATTTGAAATAGGCGCGCATGCGGTGGTATCGAATGCATGGACTGATGGGTGCGATGAGCGAGAATGCGTGTGCGTGACTGAAAGTGTGTGCGTGACCGAAGTGTGTGAGTGGCGCAGAAAGATTCGTATATACGTGAGCATTGTGTCACCTAGGTCCGCTGAGGCTCGGGCAGGCTCGAGGTTCGGCTACCGTACGCACCGGCCGAGAATCGGCTCGGGGCTCGGCTCGCCCGGTGCGTACCCAGCTTAAGGTAACACATAATAATGATCCTCGAATTGTGCATACAGTGTATCTCTGTTAAACAGGAGATAGAAAGAAAGGGACGAAAGTCTGCAGCATCGATATCGGCAGTTTCAACTTTAGACTCCCGCTTGAACCGGGAGAACTCGCGTTTTGGGCACATTGTGCTGCACCTCTTTGACTGAATTGGCATACTTGTTTCATTTATGTATCATATCCTCTTATTAAACGACGCTTAGTACCATTCGACATCACATAACTAAACACGTATGTAAAATAAATGACTCAATACATTGGCGTCGGATGACGCATATACTTCATCCGTGTTTTTCATTCCTACGGACCGGACGACGCGAAAACACGTAATTGAAATTTTCTTGCATCTATCAGGTATCTTGTAAAGAGCGTCTCTGCGCCTCGACGTCAATTCGTCAATATACGTCTTTCAATCTTCTCCACGATTTACGAAATCGTCGATTCTCGTCGGGGCCGCACAAATTACCGTATAGGCGCGAGTTCTCCCGGGTCTTCGAATTCGCAGTTCGAGCGCCTAAGCACGCGAACAGTACTCTTTCCCGCGGCCGTTTTTCCGAAGTCGACGGAACTTCGCAGCCGGAAAGCGGATTATCGTCGCCGCGAACGTTCAACTCTTCAAAAATCACAGAAAAATCCTGACGGCCGGGCGAGGGGGTAGCGCGGGCGTCTGCAGCCGAGGCCAATTAGGGAGTCGAAAAGCAATTTCAGGATCAACGATCTCGCGCCGGTGCGCGACGGGCCGGAATTTATTGCCCGTTCTTCGTACTTCCGCTCCGTACCTTCGCCGGCACGTTTCTCGCCCTCTCCTCTCTGACCGCGGTCGGAGCCGGATGCCCGTCGACACCGGCTCTAATTTGGGTTTCGCGTGACAACGGCCATCGAGTTATTACCGGCGTAAGTCGCGCGGACCGACGGCAAGGAACATTTGTCACCGCTCGCGTAAGCCGCGCGCCGATAGACGGGAAACGCGCGGAAACTCTCGATGCCGCCCCACGTGACTCGGTTAATTTCGTTCACGGCCTCGTCCGATTCTCTTGGAAACCTACGCTTGTTTTCTATTTATTGCTTATTCACCTTTTATTTTGGAATTTAGAAAACGTTACACGTCGTACATATACGTTATACTAGTTTATTCTATACAAAGAAGGAAGAAGGGAACGGGGGAAAAAAGAATCGAGCGCTAGATCACAGGCACGCGCATGCGCTGCGTCCTTTGAGGAAACACGCCGTGCTGAATCCGCGATCGTTGCAAACTAATAGATTCGCCGAGCGCGATACTTTTTTATTACGCGCACGACTCTCTTTTCGACTCCGCGGAGCTTACGTCCACTCCCTGCTTCTCGAAGCGTTCCGGTCGCTTTTCGTCGAAGCCAATTGTCGTCGGACCAGATGTAGGATAAGACTGACGTGGATTCGTCGGTGATTAGGGACGATTTCCGAGATCGCGGCGTCGTTAGATCCGCGAGATCTCGCGCTTTTCTCCCGCGTGGGGCGGAAGTTATAATCGTTCGCGGAACTGGCAGCAGACGATTGTACTTATGCGGCGCGACGCTTGTTCGCGGAATTGGACGAGCGCAGGGGCCGGGGGTGCGTCGAAGGGAGAGAAACGGAGAGAAGGCCGGGCGAGGTGAGAGAAGGCGAGGATCTCGGGGCCTCGATGAGTAGCGTCCTAAAAGTTGAGTGGCAGCCATCTCATTACTTAAATGCGTCCGTCGGGGAAGCTCTGGGCAAGAGAGCAGAAGTTTCCACGGTCATAATCGCCGCTAATTGACGTCGGAGTTATAAAGTTCAGTGAAATTAGCTAAATCCTTATTTGGACTCCCGTTATTCCCGACCCCACCCCAGCGGGCTCGTCGCTATTTCCTTAAGACCCTCCCGCCTCCGGGCGCATTAATCCTCGATGTCTTCGTCGCTTTTCCAGGTGATATAAAGTCGGCAAAGTATTCCGCCCCGCTGGCACGCACCACTCTAAGACGGGCGACGGTGCTTTTTCACGATTACGACTGACAATGAGAGAGAGAGAACGTCGAATTTACTGCTCGGCGAACGTTGGTCGGACCGAACTTCGATTGTAGCGGGCAACGTTGTTTTTTCTTTCGTTTTCCTAATGAAACACGGAGAAAAATGCTTCAGACAGTCTCGGTTATGAGTAAACGAGGTGCAGCGACGTCGGCGATTCCTCGTCGGGGGCCGAAGGGATTTTGTTGTAATTTTATTTGGAACGCTCTCTCGCGCCGCGCCGTTTAAATCCCTTAAGTACTGTTTGAACAACGGGCGGGACATGCGCGTTCCATTTGCCACGGCGAACGGATTAAACAAATCCTCGATGTTTCGACTTACTTAATCGAAACAGCGACGAGCGGGCAAGGTCCGCGGTCGTAATATCGACTAACGAATTAACCTCCGGCGAATCGTCTGCGAACGACGACCGGTGTGTGCGAAGATAAGCACGTATGAGTAAATCGGAGGATGGGAAAAAGAAGAGCGGAAATAGGGATTGTAGGGTTTTAAAGCCAACGGTCGTGCCTGAGAGTGCAGACCTGACGGCGTCAAATCAAAGATGTCAGTGCGTCCCGATGCGTATACGGCCGTGCACGCTTCGTGTAAGACCTCGTTGAAAGACGAAATTCGAGGGAAAGAAAATAAAAATAAACAGTCGAGTGTTTCCACGCAGTGCTCTTAGCGAAGTAGAGGCAATTCGTCGTTGAACATAGTACATATGGCGCTCGGATGATCGTGTCTGGTCAAATTAGGCGAGTATCGCACCATCGTAATCAGTGTCATCACCATTCTCATCAACCACTTCTCCTCATGCCCATTCACAACGTCATGCCACCTCAGTATCACCACCGCCCGTTTACTGTGTTGTGAGTCCCAGTGTTGTGTGTTTGTATATTTGAAAGTATAAATACTCAACGTTACTTGAAGCGCGAGATGCCGTATCTCGCGACGATGATCGCGTTTTTCAAACTCTCTCTTTCGATATCATTACTCTCCTCGCCGGTCATCAATCACATGACTCGCTCTCATCGCTCATTCACATCGATCTGACAATGTTTCGCTCTAATCATCCACACGTATGCCAAAAAGCAAAAGTCACGTTTCGAAGAAAGACGAGACGTCGCGTCGCGGCGATCATTTTCAAACGGCGAGTGAGATAATCGGATTGCCATCGGGTAGACTCGTTCGCATCCGTAATTAACGAACGAACGCGACGTAATCGGCGCGAAATTCTCGGCGAAAAACTAGCCGATCGGCCGAGCCTTTTTCCATGAACGCTCGGCAGGAGCCGTACCGCCGCGCATCACTGTTCCGAACAGCTACTACGCAGAGAAAAGACCGAAACTCATCCAGAACTAACATTCTAACTTGAGTATTATACTTCAAGTTTAGATGTTTAGATGTGCTCTGATTTATATGGTAGGATGCTCTATCTCAGGACCCGAGGGCTGCAACCTGTTCATCTACCATCTGCCCCAGGAGTTCGGCGACACCGAGCTGATGCAGATGTTCATTCCCTTCGGCAACGTCATTTCATCGAAGGTGTTCATCGACCGGGCCACCAACCAGAGCAAATGCTTCGGTAAGTGCGTCGTGCGCGACGGGAGGATAAGCCGAGGACGGATCGGGAGTTCTAGGATCGGAGGAAGATCAAGTCGGACCACGATGCGGACCAAGAGGAAGACTTATTAATTGTTCTATAACTAGAGTGTTCGATGGATAGACTAGAATTTTGTGACGTCACTCGTTCGTTCAATTCTTTCACGACAGTCCGCCGGGCCCTGACGATCGCTGTGTAGTCCTAAACGATTACGAAGCCGTCACGTCTCGGGCGGATTAAAATCGTAGAGAAACATCGAATTATTAGCAACCAGATCACCCTGACCACCGCTCCAAAAGCAGAAAGTCACATCTTCGCGTCTTCGCGCTGGGACCTCATTTTTCCAATCTAAACGCAACCTTCCCCTTCGCTTTGTGTCTCGGTTCACGGTGGAGAGTAAAAAAAAAAATAGTACCCGCTCCCCTCCGACGCGTATGAATGCCCCTGCTATATCGGCCGTCAAATGTGAAGGCAGCCGCAATGGCCCCGCGTTCGACTCGCACGAGACCGCGAAGCCTTTTTAACCGCGCACATCCGAGGGAGAGAGGCCAAAACAAAAAAGGAAAGCCGGCAGTTGCCGTGCTCCTTTGATTAATCGTATCCGAAACGAATCCGCAGACGCGGACACGGATAATTGGACGATTTCATTCGGCCGTATCGTCCTTAGGCCATTCAACGGCGCCGATCAATGTGATTCGGCCTTTTTTCGCGTTCTTCTCTATGCCACCGCCACCACCCTTCCCGTTCCGTTCCCAGCGATATAAGCGATAAAAAGTCCGAATCATTCTCTCCGCGTTCCCTTTTCACAAGGAAGAGCGCGCGGCTCGCGGCAATTCCGCGGCTTCCTACTATTTCGGACGTTATTAAGGGGAGTGGAAAGGTTTGCGCGGCCGACAACGGGGTGATGCTCGAATGACCGCTATCGAACAGATGAACATGCAGTAAATTCATTTTTATCGGAGTTTTAATGCATTCTTCGTAAACGAAACAAGCTTTGAAAGTTTGATAAATATTAATAATTGAAGAATATAGTTCTGTTTGAAAACATCTGCGTGTTATTTGTGAGATCTTCCTAAACAAAACCTGAATTTTCCAAAATAAATTTGAAATTCGAGCAATTTCAGCGAATAAAAAAACAAAATACTTTCAAGCATTCGAGTTATTTGTCGTTGAAACGGTATTAAAAATTGATTTATTATATCCAGACTTTGGTGCAGTTCATGTATTTTGTCTTTATCTTCAATTTGACACCAGAATCAAGTCGACGTCCGTTTGGGAACATAACTACGCAGTAACGCAGGCTCTTCATGGCCTCACGTTTTTGCTTTTCATCGATTTTTTCCGAAATTTCAAACCTTTCTAGTCCCCGTAAGCCCTGCGACGGATCGCAGGAAATTCGCGCGATGGGAAAGTCGGGGTTAACCGCGCAAGAATGACCGCTCGACAATTTTCTCTCCTCGTGATCGCGTCCATCCCCGGAGACGTCGTTCCTCTTATCGCGAAACTTTTCGCCGTCGCGGGAAGGGTTAAAATAATCAGGGACACTTTCAGTTTCCGGGGGAAAGAGAGAGAGAGAAAGTAATTTACGGGGCCGCGGGTAAATCGAGAGGGTATAAGACGGAGGACCATGATTGGTCAGGCGGTAGGCCGCCATGATGGCGAAACTAAAATTGGATTGGGGCTAATGGTCAAAATTGGCTTAAACCGAGAGAGCCCTGACGACCTTTTAGGAACGCTCCCACGGTTAGGAGCTTCGTTATCGCATGCCTCCTATCACGACAAAACTTGGATAATACCCTCTCTCTCTCGCTCTCTCATCCACGGAAACTTTTTATTCCTCTCGGCGAATTTCGTAATCTAAATCACGATTAAGGCGGCCGGTATAACTGTTCCGAACGACTTCCCGTTCTTGAATAATGATTATTAACTTCAAACTCCCCGTGAATCCTTCATCGTCACGTCGATCCGCTGCCATTTCAAATTGTCCCCGACACTGCCCCGAGAAGAGTACGGATTGACAGTGTGTAACAAACGCCTCATCGTATCTTTGATTATTCCAGGTTTTGTATCGTTCGATAATCCAGCGAGCGCACAGGCAGCGATCCAATCGATGAACGGCTTCCAAATAGGGATGAAACGGTTAAAGGTCCAGCTGAAGAGGCCCAAAGACGCCAACCGGCCATACTAACCCACGTTCTAGCCTAGAAAAACTGGACGGGTCGCGCCCTACGTCATAACCTACAGAGTAAGTCATGTTGCATGTCATATTAAACACGCTTCTATAATCGTTCACGCGACTTTTCGTAAATGGCAACTGTACAAGCAAAAAAGACTTTTGTCCTAAAACGTCTCTACTACCTATTACGTTCACGCGACTTTTCGTAAATGGCAACTGTACAAGCAAATAAGACTTTTGTCCTAAAACGTCTCTACTACCTATTACGTTCAGTCTCCTTGTAACTTCTATTGCTAAACGTCGTCTATTTTTTCGCATACCGTTCAATTGATTCTATTCGACGTAAATGAAATGATCAAAGTCAACGAGCAATAACTACTACTTGTCGCTGGGTGTTATAGTGAAAGAAAATTCTAGCAATTTTTGGTGTTGTCTTCGGTGTTGCATCTCGCTCGGCAACGGATACGCCACGGTCGGTCTCTTTCTACTTGCAGATGTCGTACGAGAACGCGAACCCCATGGACGCTCGACGATCAAGAGTGACGAGTTTGAATCACCGCTACAACGCTCTCCACCGTAACAACCTAGTATACTAGCTAGTTAATTCATTAGAGGATAAAATTTAGGAGTCAAGTAGAGCGACTTCGCCGGCAACTACGCGGCGAAGGCGAAGAGGCTGAGGCAACGGATGTTCTGCGCTGAACCCAGTCCGAAAGTGAATAACGAGTACGAAGCACGCGTCACAATGATCCATACAAAACGGAGAGAAAGCGAGAGAGAAAGAAAGAGAAAGTGAGAAAGCGAAGAAGGTCGAATCTCGACATTTTCCGAGGCACCGGTCGAACATTCTATCACTTCCCGTTGACACAGTACACACACATGAAACACGTACACGCCTGCTCTTGTATATTTTTTAATTGATCTCCATTTCTCCCCCCGGGTCAACAGCGCGCGAGACCATGCCTCGAGAGATCGAGAGATTCGACCCGATTGAGAGGAGAGACGATCTTCACGGAGCGAGAGCGATCTCCTATTTTAGCGTATAAACGAAACCCAAGGTGATACATGACTCAGATCCACGCACGTCATCGATGCGCCGTTGCTACACCGGATGCACGCGACGGGAAAGACACGAGACACACGCGAGACTCTTTGAACCGCGCGACGAACGCTCGTCTCTCGAACAGCGCTCGGAGAATTCGCGGCGACCGGAAGAAAAACTGAGAGAGTGTCGAGGGATCCGCCGACGATCGTCGTGCGGGCCGCGCTCGCGTTCAGTTTCCGGCCCCCGCGAACGGCGGTCATCCGCGGTGGACAACGCACGACCGTCGTCGGCGCCCGACGCGTCGCGAGGAATTCAAATACAGGGACGCCACTCTCGATCGGCCGAGGAGGACAGGATCGGGCGCGCGCGGCGCCCGATCGACGCACTCCGCCGCGAGAGGCGACGAAATAATGAATAAACGAAACGAAGGAGCAGACGAAGAGTACGAAGCAAGCAGACAGAACGCATGACGGAAGTTCCGCGCGCGGAAACGTAGCGATGACATTTCCACCGCGACGAGATGCCGGGCTTTTGCAATTCAAGAGCCGAACGAGGACGGGTCGCCGGAATCGTCCAAACGATCGTGTCCCGGGTAAGACGCATTATGCATTATGCCGAGGCGGCGTGAGGAGGTGGTCGTCGTAGCGGGAACGTGCGAAAGACCGCCGCGGGGTTGACGTGACAAGTGTACGCGAAAGACGTGAAGACGATCGATTGGCGGACGAGGGCGATGCCGAGAACCTCACGATCTCTCCCAAGCCAAATGTCAATCACGTTATACAGGGTGCTCGTCTCACGAAACGTCCGAATTCTAAAAAAAAAGTTACAAAAAAAAATAAATAAATGCGCAGAGATAAAACAAGTGGGATATTTGGGATCAGCGCCGATCCGACATCCTGCAGGTATCGGTTCTCTCTACGATTATTAAGGTTTAACACGTATTGTCGCGCTGTAGGTTTTATATACCGCGGTAGAGACGAGATATGATGAACTCGGGGGAGGGGGGGGTGGGATGGGGTTGAGTTGAGTTGGAAGCGCGGGGGGGGGGGGGGGGGATTGTCAAGTGCCGTGCCCATAATCGAGAAACAAAAAAAAAAAGAGACGATAAGATAGATCGGTGCGGAACGTACGGCTCCCCTTCTCATTGTTTTCTCAACAACATTTTCGTGCTCCGCGCGCTCGCACGGCGCTCGCTCTCCCTATAAATAGCACGTACTTATTATTATGATTATCATCATTATTATCATTACGATCATTACTAACGATTATCGTCGAATAAGTCGCGAGCGAGTTTCCGGCCGAAAGTAAATTGTCGAGGGTTCCTTTTACTGGCGTCGAAGATGGTCGTTCGGCCCGTTCTCGTCGTGAGATGAGACTCGTCGTGATGCCATCCCTTTCGATTTGCAGGGGGGGTGAGGGATCGATGGTACGATCGAACGACGACACGGCGTCCGACGATCGAGATCGTCGTTTTCGTTCGACTGACCGGACCGGCATCGCCCGAGAAATGTCAACTAGGCTGTGATTATCCAAACAAAACAAAATGACAAAAAAAACGCGAAATAAGAAAAACGGGACGAAAGACGCGATGAACGAAACCGGTGTTTCTCCTGTACAGTGCTTTTCCTCTCTCGAGATGTTAGAGAACGGATAAAAACAAGGGGGGAGAGAGAGAGAGAGAGAGAGAGAGAAAACGATAGGAAGGGTCGAAGATATGTCGCTCGAGAGACAGGATGACAGAAATAATATCAAGGCGCGGTATTCGATAGATTCTCTCGACCTGGCACGTACATACTGGCACGGAGCTTTCTTTCCTTCCGTAGGCTGTTGAAAAAGTCCTCCCGCGGCACGCTCCTTCGTTAAAAGGTCATCTATATCCGATCGCAGCGCTTTGAGGCTCGCGACCATCGGGGAGAGAATTTTTTCTTAACGCGAGTATGTTTATCGAGAAGGGGACATCGGCGCGATAGAAAATATCTCTCAGTCCGCTCGGTACCGTCTGTGGCCCGAGCAGGCTGCATTCAACCTGCCTCTCACTTCGTTTTGCCGTCAGTCAACGTCGAGTCATCAACAGCCGATCGCCCACTTTACGTCGACTCGCTTGAAGTCGGCTTCCATTCGCGCTCGCGCACATTCGAAGCTTCGCGCGAGCAAATTGCTTACGTTCGCGCGCTCGGCTCGTCGGACGACGTCGCTTGTTCCTCCGAGCACGATCGAGATCTCGCGCGAGTCACAAAGCGGCGCGCGTTCATCATTACCGTCAGCACACGCACCGTGCTCGCGCCGAAGTCTCTTCCGTTTGTCGAAGTTCGTTCTCTCGCCCCGCTCGCCGAGGACTAGTCGAGCGGACCGAACGTCGTCGATTATTAACGAAGGGCCGTGTTTGTTCGCGCCAATGTTGCTCGCCTGCAAATCGGCTGTCAGCGAACAGGCGGACGGTGCGAATCGGCGAAACACGCGTTCCGCGGCGGCTCTTATGCAGGATAAACAAAACATTTGGACATTTTGCGAGCGATGCCCGGTCGAATCGCGTTCGAATTGATTGCGCGGGTGGAATGGGTTGGGGGGGGAGGTATTCGTAAACGAAGAAAGAAAACGAGATTGAGGGGACGGGGGGAAATGGGCAACGAGCAAAGAGGGGGCGCGATAGGGAGAGATATATACCAAATACATAAAAGAAAGAACACACACACACACAGACACAGACACGTGTAGGAAATAGGGTAGGCGAGCGATGGAACGGAGAGGAAAACTCTGATCTAGCGGAAATAATCAACCAAAAGTACCAACAACCTATTATATATAAATATATAAATATGAATTATTGAAGAAGAAGTATATAAATATATAAATATAAATACTATAAATATGAAATATAATATATATATTGATTGAAAGGAAAAAAAACCTAGAGACTTAGTAAATTATTATAGTTTTAGTTAAAGAAAGGGGGAGGAAGGGAGAGCGCATAAAATGAGAAGACAAATTATTAACTTCGAGGGACGGGGAATGGGTAGGGGGCGACTTTAGTGAGATGTAAAGGTGATAGTCGGGTGAAGCGATTTATAACGCGATGTGCGACTATCGCGCGTTTATATATTATATATAAAAAATATATATATATACATATATATATATATTATACATATTGTACCTACTTTTCGGGCGAGCAACCCTTCTCCTCGCTTTACAATCTGTTCACGAATTCGTTGCTCGTCCAAACGTGCACACGACACACGCATGCGGAGCATATACATGCGTACATGACGACAACACACGACACACAGACACGGTTATGAAAAAAAGGGAAGTAAGAAGGGGCGCATACGGCAGCCACGTGTAGCATGTTCACGTATGCGCGTAAATTAAACTAATTTAAACGAACGAAGAGAGGAGGGGTCGCGTAATGAATTCCCCTCCCTTGACGAGCTGAAATGGCTTGCTAGTTACCGACGGATGACTATATAAAAACAATATATATATATATAATAATAATAATTACTATAATAATTATGATAATAGTAATATTAATAATAATAATAAACTAACTAATAACTATTAATAACAGATGAATGATAACGGATAAGTTATAGTACGTATACATAACTTATACGGTTACGGTAACGGTAAAGGAACAGACATTCACAGCCATGACACATGACACACGCACACGTATATTCTTGTCATTTTTTAGAGGATTAAATTAATACTTAAAGAACGATGCGTTTCAAACGTGAACGGACGTGCGAGTGCTGAATCGACGGAGCGGATCGGCGACGTTTGTCGAATGTGAACCATGATCGAGCGCCTGTTCGTCAACTATCGACCAAACCGGGAGCGCGAGGTGTCGCCGCGTGTTTGTACGACAATGCGCATATGTTAATGTTCACGCCGGGTACCGGTAGATTACGTGGGAAATTAGAAGACAAGCGGGAACGGCAATCAAAGGGGCTACGCGTTAGAAGTTGTCTGCTTGTCTGTCGTTTGTGATACACGCAAGAACGAACGTCCGATGTGACAGATTCGAAAGAACCGAACGCGCGAGTTTGCGTTAAATACATATACGTCATTGCCATCGATCGCGACTTTCATTTTCTCACGGGCAACAGGATGGCATGCATTGGGCGGGATAATCGAGAGGGTCGATCGGTTCAACGCGGTTGCCCGACTCATACGGACTTTTCTACTTAAACACGCGTTCACGGGCGAGCTTTTCTTTCTCCAGCGACGCGAGGGCGAAGATATGCGGAGGTTTTTCGTTGAGTGCGAGCTCATTCTTTCCGAAACACACGAAATCGCGGGACGGATTGCAAGGACGCGCCCGACACGATAGGAATTGTCTAGAGGCGCAACGATGCCAGATCGCTGACATTAGACACACGTTTAGGGAACACCCGCACATGCCCGCACATGTGCATACGCGCATGCACACTCGTACGGACATATACGAGCACACATAAACTTTTGACAGATCGACACGTACGAGATGAACACACAGACGACACGTATACCGGTTAAATGATATGCTTCTATGCAAGCACCAATTGATAATATCACTATGATCTAAGCTTTTTAAAGGTTAACAAAAAAAAAAAAATAACAGTACTAATAGCGAATATCAAGGAACACACAACCTACCCTAATGAATAACCCTAATAAAGTAAATGAATAAATATAAATAACATATAATTATAAATATATACATATATAAATATATAAATACGAAGGTAACGACGATTGTAAACAAACCAAAAAAAATACAACTATTTTATCCAACAAAGTTTTTGCTACAACCGAAGTAGTGTGCATCTTGCTATGAAGTAAAAAAAAAAAAATAAAACGAGACTTAAGTGGGGAGATGAGGAAAAAAAATATTCGTAGCTCTTAAGGACGAGAAAATAATAATAATAATAATAGTAATCTGTGAGGATCAGCTTTGAATTTATTTTTACATGACGTGATGTATTGCTGAGACGAATTCGCTGCTCGTATTAATTAAAATGTTCCGAATTCTGGGAAGCGACCTGCTCGCGAAAGAGAGATAAAGAAAGAGAGAAAGAGAGAGAGAGAGAGAGAGAGAACGAGAGAAATAGAGTGTGAGAAAGAAAGATGAGAGAAAGGACGAAAATCGACTTCGAGAAAGCGTTATATCGACGTGCCCCAGTATCCGCTGTATGATCGACGGAATCGTGGGCGAGGACATTTTCCGTGGAAAGAAAGAGAAAAAAGAGAAGGAAGCGAAACGCGTCGATCGATCGGCGCCCGAGATTTCACGTACGAATAAATAATCGCCGGCTGTCCATCGTAGATTCAATACTGGCGCGCGTCGTTATCGTGAACGTCCATCTTCGACTTCGCCCCCGCATGAATGTTACTATATATACACGGGAGAAAATGACACGTGCCGATCAACTCGCAGAAAGGCCATCCGCGCCTTCTTCGTTCGACGAGGCCGAAAAGCGAACTCGATCAAGTGGTCGAGACACAGTGTGACCGTACATACGAATTTACTAGCACGTCGCTCCTCGCGAATTATCCGCGCATCGACGAGGGAACGCGATTAATGGAGGAGAATGGGAATATTTGAAATCCACCGCTCTCGAGACATCGGACACGTTCCATTCGAAAACAACCGACCCGCCGCAGAATCACTCTCCACCACCGAAACTCGCGCACGAAGGAATAAAATGAAAAAAAGAAAAAACAGAAGTATCGACTACCTGTCAAATGCCCCTCTCGACACCGCTACACCGCATTACAATCCCAATTTGAAGTGGAATTAAATTGGAATCAAGTCTCACTCGCGCGCCCCCGCCATTTGATCTCGACTTCCGGTGGACGTGGGCGTCGCGGTGGCAAACTAGGAAACAGGGTATGTTTTTGCAATTATTTGCGTAACTTGTAAAGAGACTACTAAACACCGACACTTCCCCTCACATACGCACATCACGCACACAGACACACACACACACGCGTTCGCGGTCACCGAGTCACACATCTCACGTACACACGTTTTACACGTGAAGCGAGGCGAGCGAAGTTAACACGTTAGCTAAGGCCACTAATCGTACTATTTCTATTAAACTATAAATACGACTACTAAAGAAGTATATGTGTCGTCGTAGACTATAAGCGCGGGGAACGTTAACTATCGGAGTCCTCGTTGTCGTCGGCGTCGTCGTCGCAGTTCGAGCGGGACACGTTTTCAAATTTCTCCGTCAGCTAGTGGAACAATAGGTAGTTCTATGACGTAGGCGCCGGAAAGAAACGTTTTGTACGTACGCCACTTTGATTTTCCCTTCTTCCCTTGGTCGCGTCATCGGAGATCGTCCAATCAGCTCGTTCTTCCCTAACACTTTCCGTCAGACTTCACGCGCCTCTTCTCATCTGTCTGATCATCAGTTTCAAACCGTTTATCCGAGAACGTCCAAGCGCGTAGGGACAGAAAGAGACCACTCTTGCTCATGAGACCTGTTCGTGCCGTAACGGCGAGGTTTCCGAATTACGTCGTATCAATTCACTCGATACCGATCCATCCTCAGCGTTCGGGTCGCCGACCTAGCAACGCACACGGAAAGTTCCAGAGCGGGCCCCTATGGCGGAAGAACGAAATTCAACGAGATCCTACCGAGTCTCAATGTCCCAGGTCTCTCGACATCGAGATGACGACGGTACATCGTACTATACCCGGCCATACTTTCGATCGACTATCCGGGACCAATCATTCCTTCAGAATCTTTTCGAAAGAGCACGCGCGTCTCGCGGTCAGGCTACAAAAGCGCAGGAATAACGACTATTACTCTTAGATAGATAAAATGACCCTATTCGAGGCGGCACGGTTTTCTTCTCCCACCGTCTTCTTTCTTTCCGAGACACGACGAATCGAGCGATCTCGCGGCTACCGCTCTTGGACCAACGACACGCGAGGTCAGGGAACGCGAGCAAGTGCAAACGTACGGTTCGAGAAGAGACCGCTGACAGTGGCGAGGCGTGCTTCTTCGAGCGGACGAAAGAATCGCGATGACAGCCGCGTGAGCTCTGCGAATACGATTTTCAGTCGCGAATGAGAGCAGACAGTCCTATTGAAGTTTGCTAGACGATCAGCAAAGTTCTCCGCTAATTCCGACTTCAGCGTCCACTGATTCGGACCTATCACCGTCGAGTCTCGCTATATACTCAGACCAGAACAAATTCGCAGTTTCGCGTCGGTACGCTCGATACGGCACTTTCGTCCGCGCGCCGACAAACGGAGCGACTGGCATCCGCGAAGCGTGCAGATTGAACGGCGGAAGATAGCGGCCGAGCAAACGTTACACGAATACGTCGCGACGCTCGTAAAACGAACTTCCGGACATCAGACCAGGCAGCTACTTTCCGTTCCCTCGCGCGTTCACTTCGGTGAACGAGGCGGGGGAGGGTGGCTTAGCGTGTGTAAGCGAATGCAGAGAGACGGAGAGTAGAACGCGTGGGACGAGGAGTGAGAGACGTAGCGACGGCGGACGACGAGTCGTGATCGTCCGGAACGACACCGCGAGCGATCTCGGACAGGAAGCTGGGGAAGGGATGATAAAGAGGGCACCACTGGACAGCGATTTTCCGGAATCGACACCGACGGCAGACGGAACCGTGCGCTCGCGTGCCGGGGAATCGATTCTCGACGGTGTATTTTTTTTTTTTCGCGATATTCAGGACACTCGATCGGTCGGACAGAATCAGGGAGAAGGGGGAGGGGAGGAAATCGAAGGAGAACGTTTCCCCGGCGTCCCGGAGGATGTGAATATCTACTTCGTGTCACGCGATCGTTGCGTCGCACGTCAGCTATGCGGCCCCTCAGAGAATCGCCGGCAGTCTCGCGTCGGAGGAAGTTGTTTCGATAGAGAGGCGATCACGCGGCAATCGAAGGACTAACGCCGAATGCGCCGAGTCTTAGAGGAATATTAGGAGAGGAGAGCGAGACATGGAGATCGCGGCACGTATGCCGGACGTTTATGGGTGCGTAGAGGATCGAGAAACAAATGAATTGCATATAGCATAGTTTTATATAGCGAGCCATCTCTAAGCGTATAAGCGGAATGAAATATAACATAAACAATTAATATGATTATCGCTAACGTGTAAGGATTATTAAATGATTGAGATAACGAAAAAAGTATGCACTATATTGTCTCACCTACTTCGGAGGGAAGGGGGGAGGGAGGGATCGGAAAGACACGAAAAAAAAAATTATAATAATACACAGGAATACACATTAGACAGTGGTGCGGAGCGGCGGAGAGATATTATTATATATCGTGCGCGTGAATGACGACTTACAAATATATAGCACTTTGGCGTAGAGTGCGTGTAGGCTGAGAGAAAGAGAGGGAGAGAAAGGATGGGAGAGAGAGTGAGAGAAAGTGTGAGCGTGAGATAGAGCGCGAAAGAGAGAAAGAACGACACAAAGGGTTATTAACAGACAGAACATATTTTAAATAATTAATCGCCAAACGACAAGTTTTTAACTCTAAACTCGTAGCGCGTAAGATCGAGATAATTAACGTATATATATATATTATACATATTATATATAAATATATATATATATATAAATATAATGATTGAAAGTCGACTCTAAAATTAAATGTAAATCGAGAGCATACTTCTTACCGACACCACAGTGCGTGTGACACGACACAACACACGCTCGAGTTACGACGGATCTCATGGGATGCCGGAGGAATATAAAAGAGAAAATGGGAAATAAATAGATCGGGGCGCGAGTGAAACCTCAAGAGTCGTTAAAAAGAAACACCCACACACACACACAAGAAATCGTAATGTTTCGCCGCGTTGATTCGCGTCGATCGGAACGCGCTTGCATCCTGAACGATAATTTTGACGCGAGCTACGATTAGCGTGATGTAAGTGCAAATCCAGGGTAATCCTTTGGAGCGGAGGAAAATGTTTCTGGGCACCTGCATCGTTTCAACTCCATTGCGAGTGATGCAGTTGGCGCGAATGCTTTCCCACTGTTATCGAGTATCGATCGCGGCAGTCGTTGGTAATTATCCGTTTTGCGGAATTTGCTCTCGGAACGGCGTGCGAGACTAATTGCCTGAAAGTAACCGATGTCGAGTACAGACTAACATCTCTAAAAAAACGAAAACGTCTGCTACCCCCGCGTGATATGTATCAGAGAAAAAAAATGATAAATTTAATGTCGTGACAGTTATAGTTTTTGATGGAGAGAGAGAGAGAGAGAGAAAGAGGAGAGAAAGAAATAAATTGGAAAGAGAACGGAAAGGCATTCGTGTCGATTTGCGTCGACGTGAGTTTACAACGTTACAGAAGAGAAGCAGATATGTTGCGAGCAGAGAAATACTTTCGATCGCGCGGCTACTGTAACGGGACCCTATACGCAGGTTGCCGAGGTGCAACAGTTGGCTAACAAGTGGCTCTACACGGCAACGAAACCGTGCCGGATCACGCCCCGCTATAATCGGCGAATTAAGTCGTAAAACACTCTCGCAATTGGCCCGTTCAAATTTTCTCCCGGGATTTTCCTCGGCCCGTCGTTTTATTGGCTCCCAATGACGGGCAATGCGGGCGCGCGGATTCGTTGCTTCGCCGTTTCCGGCAAATTCCGCCCGGCGTGTTCGATCGCCAACGAACGGCCGATGTCGAGCCAAGCGAAACACATCCCAATTTATCGATGCTAACGCTTAAAACGCGTCTGTCTAACGCCTGTGATCCTGTAATTCTAATCAGCAACTTTTTACGCTGTCCTTTCAAGCTTGCCATATTGTATATCGTGTACTTAAAAACGAGTCCCGAACGGCGAACGTCTCTAGTCGAATTACCAAAGTGCGTCCGCAGCAAGGCGGTTGAACTTTTATCATTTACGCTCTTTACACTCGCCACACTCGATACTTGACACCGACCCCTTGCCAGGGTTATCTTATTTTATCGTTTACTGCAAGAATTGCACTTTAAGTAAGGTACCGTTGCCAATACTCTTAGATAAATCTGCGCGGTTAAGGAAGACGACGACAGTTGCCGGAGTAAGAATTGGGGGGTGTGGGAGGAAAGGGGGGGAGGGGGCGTGTGTAAGGATATTCGGCCCAGATCGTACCGTCCAGGAAAAGGATAGAACTTTTTTCCGTACTTTCGAGCCCTCGAGGAATCTCTTAATCGCTGCCCACCTACGAGCGATCTCGACGAGCTGAAAGCGACTAACGTCGAATTCTCGGAGACTCGGCTTCGTTTCGCGATATTATTTGCCACGTGTCGCGCTCGGCAGGCTTAAGAAGGCGGCAGCGAGCTCTAGCACTTCGCGAACAACCGAGAGATCACGCAACTGTCGTTCGTCGGCAAAGGAAGCAAGACAAATGACGCGAGGGCGCGGACGAATCACATTCGATTCGCGACGTTCCGCGCGGAGTCAGTGCAATTACAAGTGGTTCGAACTACAACCTACGCAGTCTGCGAATTCTAGTCACACGCAGGGGGGAGGGAAGGAGGATTTTTCCTTTTTGCTTTAGCGAACTCTAGTCACATCGCAGTTTTAAGGGCGTGCGCGGCCGCATGCGTCGCGATTGCGGGCCATGTCGCCACATTATAGTATTCTTACGCGAGTGCGAATTCGGCGCGACGACGTCTGGCCGCCTTCGTCGAGACGATTATTTGCGAACGATCGCGGCGATTGTTTTTTAATCGCCAATTAGAGGGACGGAAGGCGAGGATCGTCGCGTTCTTAAACTCGCATCGGGCAAGCCCGATCGAACGACGTCGAGCATGAAGTTTCACTCCGCGTTCTCGGAATCCTAGGCTTGCGTTCCGAACCGTAGATCACTCCGAGGGAACGACTCGACTGTGTCCCGTACTCGAGGCTAAAGATGTAGAATTTTTTAACTGTACTTACGACTATAACCTAACCTGTATATTTTTACATATTGAATATAGGGAAGCGAATTGAGAGTTGATATGCGGGAGGCGCGAAGGAGAGTCGAAATATATAATGAACAAACGAAACTCAGAAAGCACAGACACACACACACGCGCGCGCGCGCAGACAGAGAGCACACGTAAATAGTACGGCGCGAACGAAACAAAGGTAACGAGCGCACTCACGGAGACTCGTGCACGTATTGTCCTGTAATGTCACACGAAATGGGAGGAGAAAATAACGTTCGTACGCAGTTTCCATTGATTCCACACACACACACACACACACACACACGCACACATTTAAATACCCCGATACACACTGCACACAATGACAAATATCCTCGAGCCTTGAGAGAAGGAGATATTATAGCATGGTCATAAGGTGAAATCAGTTTTATTGTTGATTTCGGGCGTGGCATACAATAAAAATTTTGTAATCGACGGCTCCGGGCCTTCTTTCACGCCCGGGGCCCGACAAACGTTGCGTAGTATAATCAAACACCGATATACAATGCGAATTTTAACCTCGGCCGGCGAGCGAGGATCGATACCGTCCACGATTCGACGGGAATCCGGCGTCCGATCGAGAGTAGATCGTCCCGCCAACGTAACGGCGGACGATCGAGACTCAACGCTACTGATAAAATGCCCTCTTGCACGTCCATGCGAATTTTCGCGAATCGTGGATCGACGCTTCGATCCCGCCGACGCCGCATCGGGATCGAATGTGTAAATAAGAAAATTACAACATTGGCACAGGGTGTACGAGCATGCCGGTGCACACGTAATGTCCTACATAGCGAAGTACTAAGAGAAGTATAATAGTGCATGAGAATAATAAAAGCGTTCGCGGCACGTGGGGCGTTTGTCGAAATGAGAGACCTCCCCCCTTCCCCCCTTCACGCTCGAAATCTCGCCCTGGCAGGTGCAAGCCTCGAAAACGCGCTGTCACGAGTCGTCAAAGAGAACTGATAACGAGCGGTGCTGAAAATCGTCCCTTGTGTTTCGAATGTCTCTTGCGACACTGTACGAATATTCTTTTCTACCCGCATCTAACGTGCCCGGAAACACGGTGTGACATTTTCATTATGCGAAACGATGGACTCTTCATTTTCGTTTCAGTCTAGCGAGGCGCTCGAGAATGAATCTTCTCGTTTGAAATACTTTTTTAAGTGCTTTATGTGAAAGACGAACGTGGCACCGTATTCGAGGCTCGGTGCCCGCGAGACACAAAACGAAGGCGCGTGTTGGCTCGAGGAGGCGGGGGAAGGCCGACCAAAGACGGTCACTGAATTAAACGGGAAACGATGGAGTGGACGATGAGAACGTTGTATAAACTATTTATTATAAGTACAACAGTATTAATCCTTAAATGCGACGGACGCGCGAGGCGAGGAAAAGGATTCATTGATTCTAGCGGTTAATTCATTGACTATTATTACTATTATTATTATTATTATTATCATCATTACGAACACTTATTAACGATTACGAGTATGGCTATTATCAGTTCTCACGTATTTATATAGCGCTAATTGTACTTATTCCGAGGAGAATATTGTGGGCGTGCGATGATCGGCGGAAGCGAGCGACCTTACGTGCGTGATTTGTAAAGAGAATGCGGAACAGAGGTGTCTCGAAGCACGGCGAACGCGACGAGGTGATGACGGGCTTGCGAGACGACGGGCCGAAAAAAGAGAAAAAGCTATGTAGATCAAAAATAATTTTATGCTAGGTAAGATAAGCGGAAGGGAAAAAAAGTTTTAGCATATCAGCGTGTTGAGCTTAGGAGAGGCACGCACGGAACAATGATGGCGCACGCGGCGAACGAGGGGGTGAGAGCGGCCGAGATGATGAAAATATTAACGTAGATTAATGCGCATTTAGTGTGGGGAGGGGGGGCGTGATACGAGGGGAGACGGAAGAGGGACGGTTCAATCCGACGGCACGAGTTCCGGAGGCTTCGAAGACGCTGCTGGTTCCTCCATCGAATACGTTGTAAAAATTAAGAAACGTCGTTATCGATGCCGACGTCGTTCGAGGACTTCGAAAAGACAAACATGCAATTTCTCACGTCATCCGTTAACCAAAACCGAAGAAAAGGGAAAATGAAACAAAAGCGAAAAAAAACCATACAAATCGTTTCGAGCCGAAACAACCAATTAGCGCGTATTCACCGCAACGGTATCACGGCATGGAGTCGGCCGTCGACGTAATCCGAGGGAAGCCTCGAGCAGCGCGATCGAAGCCACGATTCGATACCGTACCGGCATCGCTAACGACGCTTATTGTACAGAGGCGGCGAAGTAAAAAAGGATAAACAGAAAAAAGAGCCATACTTTTATATCGACTAACGGACGACGGCGTACAATGCCTCCGCACGGTCCGAGCGGCCGGCGGAATTTGTGATTACGGAATCGAGGGCGCCCCGGCGAAAGCGGAGTTCTCCGGAAATTGCGAATTTCACTCTGTGACGGAGCGGGTCGCGAGCGGCGCGAATTGGTTGAATCGTTATCACACACGCGTCGCAGTCGAACGTCACACATTTGTACGTGGGCGAAAACCGAAATCCTCGTCGCGAGCGAATCCTCGTAGGTGAAAAATAATTGTTATTATCCTAGACGCGCCGATCACGGATCTTTGTTTCGAGAGGGCGAGAAAGAAAATGAGGGGGAGAGAGAGAGAGAGAGAGAAGAGCGAGGTGGCGCTCGGGGAAGGGAGAGAGGATTCGGACGTGAATTTGGATATTTTTCGTTTTTCACCTCGCTGGAGAACCGACGGGAAAGACGGCGCGAACGGAAAACATGCCATTTTTAATTATTCTTTTTTTCCTGAAGGGATGTGTAATATAACGTACGATGTAATATCGAATACGACGAATTAACGGGATTATCGCGGTCTACGACGATGACGATGGTTAATATTATTTTTATTATTATTATTATTGTACTATTATTATTACCATTATATTATTGCCATTATTATTATTATTACGATTGTCATGGTTATTGATTATGATTATTATGGAATGACGATTATTATTATAACAAAAATGATGCTAATACATTATATAAAATAAAAATAATTACACTTAACACTTACGTTAGGAGGCTAGATAACATACATTTTTGATGATGACGATGCAAGCGAGAAAGAAAATGGAATTAATACACATATACATACACACGCAGAGATACAAAGAAACACACTCACCGATAAGAAGTCTGGGTGACATAAATTAACGTCGTACATTTATATATCAAGGCTAGGACGACAGTGACGTATATTAAAAAGAAAAACGATGAAAAATAAGAAAAAGATACAACCTTTCGACGCGCCTCGGCCGAACTCTGCCGTACTATCTGTCGAAAATATTCGAGCGTGTACTGTCCGCGAAGTCGCTCGGGAAATATGTAGTTGCCAGGGGACACCGAACGACGATAGAATAATCGTGCGAATCGGATCTTCCTCGCATTTTAGAGAACGAGATAGCGATAAAAGCGAACAGGCAGAACGACGAGTTCAACCGGGGCGCGTAAAATAAACTTCGCGCCACAGACGTGTTCCCGTATTCGGACATTGTTTGTGTTAAAAGTCCTTTCGTTCGTTTTTTCTTACGCGAAAAATGATGGAGGAGAAACGGAAGGGAGAGCGAAAGCAACAAACAAACAAACAAAAAAAAAAAATGGAAAGGAAGAAATTGTAAACGGAAAAAAATAAGAACGCCGAGCCGAGAAACTCTCTGTACGACGTACCTTATCCCACTTGGAGCTCGCATACAGACTACATAAAACTAGCTCTTACGGACATGGCCATTAGCAGAGGGAAAAAGAAAAAAAATGTACCATTCAGATAGTTTATCATTAAAGAAACGGTAATCATTATAGGTATATTAACGAACATTATTTATATTATTACGCATATTATATAAATAATTGATAAACAGATACTAACCCTAGGGTGAAGTATTCGGGGAACGGGAGTGAGAGAAAGAGAGTAAGAGAGAAGTTTCGCGATGACACAGTCGCGCGCCCGAATTATTAGTAAGGCGTGGCGGGAATATATAAAAATGACGGCGGTGGCGGCGGGCCATTCGTTTCGTAAATGGCGTCACCGGCGAACAATGATAAATGATGAGAAAATAATGAATAAAATAAAAAAACCGCCAATTACTTTAACTTCGACAAGTACTATTATTTGTATATGCCGAACGATTATGCCGTTTTCAGCGCAAACATATTTTGGCGAATTCTCTTTGGTGGTATGTGGCTCACGGTGATTGGAAGCGCGTTCTAGGAAATGAAAAGAGAGAGCGAGAGAGAGAGAGAGAGAAAGGGAAAGAGAGGGAGAGTGAGAATATAGATGATGATAGAATGAGGGACAAGCGGAAGGAGCGTGAGATAGCGAGAAAGTATGAGAGAGGAGAGAGAAATAAAAAAACGAACAAAATAAAAACCAGAAGTTTCTATACTTTTTACGGAGATTGTTATAGTCTAAGCGCACACTGATCAAGGCATTCGTCGCTCGGCAAAGCATAATACAATTATTAATATAAAATTTATAACAGAAATAAAATAAATGAAGTTAATAAATATGTACACTGTATAATAAACATTATTTCCTATTAATAATTACCGACTTCTTTATTCACCATCACCCATAATACTCACTCTAATTTCACAGGGACAAAAATGGAAGAAGGAATATATCTCTTAGGATATTGAAAAAACCGATGAGGCATCAAAGCATTAATAGTACGAAAAATAATTATATTTTTTTCCTTCACCGACTCTGGTAAATGGTAAATTTGTTTCATTGCCATCAGTCAATGATACCAAATGATACCACTATAGGTAAGTATCCAATACACCGACGAAGAAATTACCGGCTGTGCCAAAAACCAGGCTGGTTCGAGCGCACTCTGTGTCTGACAGTGACAAAAATCGAAACTATAACGAGCTGCATTAGAAGTACCGACTAACTCTAGCGGCAAAAATTTCAAAATTTAAAATCCTCAAAATTTCAGTCAATTCTGATGACCGGAATATATTATTTTTTTACTTGCTAGCGAATAATTTTTGCACCCAATCGTCCAAGCCGCATTTAATTAGTTGCGTTATGCAGTAATCGTTATCATTAAGCAAATCTATGTACAGGAGAATCCCATACAAGCAAATTATGATTATTACTGTCCAATCAACTCATTTGGACAGTTATCGTTTCACACCCAGCCGGTAAGGTTGGATGTGACACGGTAGATGGTAAGAGATGGTAAGGAGATCATGAGACGAACATTTGCATTGGATGAACGGTCTATGCTTCATCTCGTCGGTATCTACTGACAAAAAATTACATTAACAGCAATAAACCTACACAGCTTAATAGAGAAATAAACATTTCATAATCAAAGGATGATTACGAATGCAGTAGGCCCAGTCACAAAATGCTAGAAAAAAAAAATGAGTCAGCACAAAATAGAAGTCATACACTACAAATGGTAATGGGATAACACAGTTCTAAAAATTGAATTGTTTCATTATGTGAATTATTTAAAAATAAATGAACAACTGAGCTCTTGCGGAGAGCAGAACACGCGATTTGCAGCCTTTCGCTCGGTATGATCTTCGATTCGGATTTGAAAACCGATTCGTGGATAAAACCGATTTCCCAGGTCACACCATCGGGGAGGTTGCTGCAAGTGGTGACCCACCCGCGTTGCAAGACGGGCCCATCCACCAACCATAGCAAATGATCCTTTATTGATGTCTCCCCGATAAATGTTCAACAAAGAAAATTTATCTGGAAGCCATTCAAAACTCTACCTGCCGCGGAGAATAACAGACAAGGGAAGCCTGTCGGTCGTTCTTTCACAATTTTATCGAATGTCTAAACGACTATCAACACTTGTCACAATTGTCACAACCATACTGAGAAAATTGCAAAGAATCGTAACATAGTCCATTTGCATACAACGTTTACACTTTCATACGACACACATTCAAATCTAGTATGCATTCAAACGTATCGTAACGTCACCTACTTAATATATTTTAAAGTCTATGTTCTATTTCAACTATAACTAGCTGGTGCAACGTGAATATTCCCCGTTGTCCGCCGATGAATTCGAAGATTGTGAAGAAACCTAGCTACAAAAAGTAAAGAGAAAAAGACAAAGTATATTATCTGTCGACATTAAATATGAGTGCACTCATAACAGAATTAGGAAAGTTATTTAAATAAAGTAGTTATTAAATCATGATTGATGAGGCTGAAAATACAAATGCTAGAAAAGACAAATAATTTTGATTAATAAAGACGTAGTTTCCAACGATGGAGGTCCTGAAACAGAAAGGAAACTGTAATTAAATTAACCTTCAAACGTTCCAGCAATTCGTGATAACGTCAGCCCAATTACAACAACAAAGGTTAATTCTTTCTTCTTTGGTAGTAAGTCTACAACAGAAAGTAGAACAAAATTAAAACGTTCCGACAAATACCCGCTCTACTCTGTCGCTTCTTCGAAAGAATTCTCAATTTCTCTATTCCCTTTCCTAATTCTTGGTGTAATCATACTTCATCTCTGATTTGCCATTTCGTCTATGGTCATAATAAACCTTTCCTACCACCTATTGTCCCATGCATCTCTCAACCTCTTCTTGCTCCACTCCTCATCATCTCGCCCGCTAACGACAAATAAAAAACTATATACAAGCTTATAAAATGCCAACAAAAGTTAACGGTGTCCTGCAACAGAAAGCAGACGAACATTAACGAATGAACATGTTTAGGACTCTTAAATTCTTGATGTTTATAACTGCAACCTGCAAGAGAAAATATATATTAGTACAACAAATTTAAGTATGAAGCTGTAAAAGAAATGATATATTAGTAGCCCCAACCAACCCCACGGAAACATTATATTTTGCTCAGAATAAGGTTCAATATTTTATTATAGAATTTAGTTAATAATTTGAAAATATTACAGTATAAGCTATGCAACCAGTTAATTTATGTTCCATCAACATGTGCAAATCAACGTATTATGCGTAAAAATAATTAACAATACAGCCAACCAAGATTGCGCACCCATTAATGGAATAGAACAAATATACTGTTTTTAAACTGGAAGCAAGTGGAATTATTAAATTTTAATATGAATCATATATAGTGTAAAATGAAGCATGTTTCAACGTATATTATACTTCAATGACTGTTCAAAAATCTTTACAATTCAAGAAACTTTGAGCTTCTAACATGAATTATCTAATTCTACAATTATATTTAAATTGGAAAATATGTACAAGTGACGAAGTGGCAATCAAGGTTAATATTAGCTTAATTAGAACAAAATTCGGATGAATTTCTTTGTGATAATAAGCTACAGGAGCAGGCAAAACAAAATTAAAACATGTAAAAAAGATAAACAAAATTTGCTATAATATTAATAAGCCTGGAACAGAAATGGTTAAAATTATTCCTGTGAAAAAAGGCACATATTAGTACATAATTGAACCAACAGTCAATTAACAGTCAATGTACACCCTGCGTCAATGTAACAATGACAAACAACTTTCATTACGCATTCAGTAAGAGTAAATAGATTTTGAAAATATTTTCTTGCAAATAAAATAGCAGCCAGCAAAAGCGGCGCTTATAATAAAATAACTTCGTTAATTTTCAAACCCTCCCAAATTTGTTCATTTCCAGTCAAGAGATGCCAGCCAAAACAATTAGGCAATAGTCAGCTTATTATTCCATATTTCATGAACATGATATAAGAAATAACAAACAAATTGACGATTTATCAAGGCGACGTAGTTTCGTTCTTAAACATATATATTAGCAAATCCTTAATATATTTGAGGGTAATTACACACGGTTAACTCTTCAATATAGACAAAAAGTATTTTATCTAACCAGTAATAAGTTAAAATTGTAATTAAGGACTCTATTAGGTATTACAAAGGAGAATTGTAATAATATTTTCTCCTGATATGCAAATTCTGAAATTACTTCAAAAACCAATATTTCAATCTACCAAATAATATGTCTTTACTCTACGTATATCTATTATGAAGTTTACATTTAATAAATATGACAAAAGAAGAAGAGTTAACCGTGGCATATTGTATATGAATTTCATTTGCAGATGTAACTGCTACAAGTTACATGTGCAACACCTAATAATCAGCGAGCACAGTGACTATAGTGGTATGCTACTCCAACGACGAAAGCCCTTTTCTCCGGGCCGATTCGACTATGTCAAAATAGTCACTTCTTTCTTCGCATATGCATAAGCATAGCCCCCTGATTGGGATTCTATAAACAGGGATTGAAAGTTTTACATCAACTCGAGCACAAATTCGAAGGCAAAGTGAGACGAAATCGCAAAAATCGTGAGACAAAGCAATGCCAATTTCGTCTTTGCCTTGGAATGTGATCGAATTAATATAAAATTGCAATACCTGCTTTTCGCAAACTATACCGATCTCTCAATGTATGAATGAAAACTATGCGAACAAAAGCTAGCACGCAGGCATTGCCGACATTAAAACATCTGGGCAGATAGCGGTAACATAAACTGTTACGTAAAAAGTAATATATTAAAATGTATCACTTTTTAGGTGTGTGTGAAATTAAAGACAATATTACTGACAGCTCATAAACGTGCGCATTTAACCGAAAATCCCAATCAGGTCGAAATACGTAATTCGTATGTGTAGTGAAGTAAACCTCAGTAGTACCATGAGAAGTATTATTTAGACGCATAGCATAATTTTATATACTTTCGTACAAAACTCAACAAACACAAGAGTACACTGAGGTGCTAACTTCATTTGTGCAATGATTACGTATTTCTGCTTAAAACTATATAATAACATTAAGTTTAGCAAATGACAGTTGCAACCCAACTCTACGGCTGGTATTAATAACACCACTTTCATAAAATGAGAATGTTGCTATATAAAGTACCATTGATATGATATGAGTATTGCCTTTTAATATAAGGAGATATTTGTTACAATAACGGAATGCAAATTAATGATAGAGAATATTCATAAATATTGACAATATTGATAATATACATGCATAATATACCTTTAAAATAATAGTTACTAAAATAAGTAATATCGCGAGCAAAATATTATGGTTGCAATAGTCAAATGAATCCCAGGTAAAGACATATCACTTGTGCGCCTAACCAGTATTCGCGAGAGAAAAGTGATAGCTTCCGCTGGCCCTGCCTGCTTAAAATTAATCATTCACACAGAAGTATGCTACCTGCCTTCCTGATTCCTATAATTAAAAATGCAAAGCAATCACACCAACACACACACTCCCGGATTCTCACACAGTCCGCCCGGGTGCAAAAGCCTATTTCTAGAGAGTACGTCCCGGGACGTCTCCGACACCCGAGCTCAGCGCACATCATCATTCATTTCACTACTTTACGTACCAGTTCCTGAAATCGACTGTCAAAGGCTAGTGACCATGCAAGTTAGACGCGATCGCGAATTTTACTACTTCATTTTACTATACAACTAAATGCTGTACAGTTCATGAAACGTATTGCGTGGTATTTAAATTAAACGTGATTATCTGCTACTAAAAATACTGAGTAGCAATCACGGTGATTTCGTATGAAATCAATTATTAAAAAAATTACTTGAATCTAATGAGAAGGCAATATATATTTTTGCTTACCCAACATGCAATCCATAACACTACCATTCATACAACTCACAATGGATAGCATGTTGGTGGCCACTAAACACATCAACAGTCGCTAGTACAAATTAGTAAATATCAATAACCATATCCGTGCTCACCAGTCTGAACCATCCATGCAACACCTGGGCGCATGAATGGGTTCACACTTAAAATAATGAGCACGGCCAAGAAAGTGTGTACCAACCGTTTTGCTGAAAACATCCTGATCTAAGATTAGTACAGATATTGTATACACTACATGTATGCGGGCTAATGATTCATTTTCATGTATATGCAATTCAATTTGATTAAAAAAATGTTCTTCAAAAATAAATAAATGTATAAACTTTAAGTATGAAAACATATTAATATCTGTCATTTCAAAAGCAAAGTCTGGGCATGCATGAAACTTTATGTGATCTTTCAAATATTATTACATAATTTCTAGATTTGAACATTAAAATAGGTTTGAATAATTTCTCAATAAAATTAACCTGAAAGAAAGGAATGATTAACCTCGAGCGATCCGTTTTCGGAGAGACTTTTGTAAAGAAACTAGTATGTATTGCATTAATGTATCTCTCTGAAAGCAGGTACTACTCGTCGCGAAGCGCCTTCTTGCTCTTTCAAACAAAGTCGGAATGCGAGAACGAGATTGTTTCTGATTATAGACAAACTATAACCAGAAACTGTTGTGTGCAAATAATCAAATTTAATACTTTAATTACTATTGATGCATGTATGTTAAAATTTTAAATACATAAAAGTACAATCATGAAGTTGAAATTAAACATGGACTTATTTAGTTGCAATTTTTACATTTGTTTAAGGTTTAAGTTAATGCCCCGAACGCGAATCGCGATATGGAAATAAAACATACTATGAGCAAGGGAGACCTATCCTACTCTGATTAAACATGACAATAATGATGGGCCTAACAAAATACCACTCATAGGTAAACTCCTCAGAGTTTATCTATGGTCACTGTGCTCTTCATTCAAATTTCTAAGGAGTAATTACAACCAATCACCCGTGTCGATTCGGACCATTCGCCCTACGACATGATTGAGTGACTGGAGGGACATTAAAATTTCACTCACCGGTGATGTCTTGTCTGCATACCACAGGAACATGCTGCAATAGTTTGCTGCTGGCCCTCAGGACCTGGATTTGGCTGCTGGACTAAGGCGTCGTTGTCATCTTCTTTATCGATCCACCATGATATCTTAAATAAAATCGTGCTCTGTAAAATAATAAAATTTGATAAAGTTCAAACAGAAAATATATAACATTAATTCAGGATAAACACCAAAGAAAAATACTGAAAGTAATAAATCAATTTTAAACGTACCTTGCAAACGCAACAGCATTGCACGCAATTGTGAATCAACTGTTGTGACTCATTAACTTCTTCTGGGATGACTGACTCTAATACCGATGAATAATTTTCAATAAACTGATAATATAATATGTCAAAAATAAAATAATCGAACAACACTGACTCGAATTCGCGATTAAACAATGTGGAATACTAGTGCCCTACAATAATGACTCTAATTCGCGAGGCTCTACATTACTTTGCAAAGGGATCTAGTTACAACAAAGAGCTCATACAGCTTCAATAGGGAATAAACATTTCGTAATCAATAAGTGACTCTAAACCGCATTGCACGCGGCCACTAAACCCTGCAATCACCGACTCTAATTCCAATATATAATGTATAATATACTAATAATATTATAAGCTAGTATTATAATAATCGAACAACACTGCCTCTACTTCGCGTGATTCTACATTACTCTGCAAAGGAATAAAGTTAGACCAAATAGCCCAATTCGGCTAGAAAGGGATTAGACATTTCGTAATCACACACTGACTCTAAACCGCATTGCACGCGGTCATCAATCCTGTAAGAAAAGTTGAGGAATACCCTCTTATTAATTACAAGTTATTATGTTAAAAGAAAATATGAAATATACTCCAACAAGGGGCAGCATTCCAGAGTTCCTGTAACAGAAAACAGAGATCGATTAGGAAATTGAATAACTTAGGTGTTGCAAATGTTAATGGACGTTTGAATTCTTAAAATTGAATTCTGTCAATATCTGATAAATGCAAAAATGAAGGAACAAATGAATTCTTGAAATTGAATTCTTTCTATATCTGAAGGAATGAAAAATCAAGGAACAAATGAATTCTTGAAATTGAATTCTTTCAATATCTGAAGGATTGAAAAATGAAAGAACAATTGAACCCTTATGCAGAGCAAAATACGCGGTTTGCAGCCTTTAGCCCGGTATGATCCTCGATTCAGATATGAAATCCGATTCGTGGATAATACCGGTTTCCAGATCACACCCTCTTGGAGGTCGCTGCAAGTGGTGACCCATTAGAATGGAGAAAAAAAATTATCTAAATATGTTTAGAATAATAATTTTGTCCTACAAGACAAATACAATTTTACTGTGCTCATTTGTATAATAATTCGAAATAATTATTTTATTGAACGTGCAATCTGAAAATTTTGCACGAAATTTATATGTTAAACATCCTATATGGTGTATATGTATCTAAAATATGGCTGAAAAAAAAATCGTATTGCTAACGTTACTCAGTCGTCCCGTCCACGAATGACGTCATCGCCATTTTCGAACGGTTGCGTTTGCGCACTTGTGCTTTCTAACCAATTCCTACCCTCGATATTGGCAAACTCAATAATTGCTTTTCATGCACAAAATATGTTGAATAGACCCGATGTTTGTGTCGAATCAGTTGCTACTACCGCCCTAGCACGTAAATCAAATACTGAATAATGTTAAACTCACCGAAAAACATGTGAAAACTACGAAAAACTGGGGCCGAAATACACGGCGTCCTTCGATTTCCCACGCTGCCAAGAGTACCTGGAATAAGAGTCAGATAATTTGATTAATTCACGATATCAAATAAAAATATATGCACCTCCACGTTGCCCGCTAGTTAATATTCAAGATTGTCACAAATTTAAGGATGAAACAACAAATATTTATAAAATAACTGTTAAAAGCGGGAGCATACCTTTTCCGACGTCACTTTTGCCACTGTCTGAACAAACTACCGAAGTGAACACAGCAACTTTACAGTGGCGAATCAGGACGAACTGGGCATCCGCCATTTTGAAACTGTTCAAATCGCGAGATTGCTTTCCGACCCATTCTTTCCCGCGATATCGAAAAACGCAATAATTGCTTTCCGAGCACGAAACGTGTTAAATAGATCCGAAATTTATGTCGAATTAGTTGCTACTGCAGCCCTAGCACCTAAATCAAGTACTGAATAACGTCAAACTCACCAGTAATGTTGCGAAAGCTGCCAAAAACAATGGTTCAGCTCGACGGCGTCCTTTGATTTTCCAACCTGTCAAGACATGTCTGGAATCAGAATCACATATTTCGATTAATTCACAATATCAAGATAAACCATGTACAGAATTACGTTGCCCGCTACTCAATTTACAAGATTGCGGCAAATTCGTGCAACAAATATCAAATTTTTATCAAATAATTGTCTGAAATGTAGGAGCTTACGTTTGGTAACGTTGCGTCTTGCGTCACTTGTGCTCTTGTGCACTGCCTCGGCCAAACTACTGAACCGCCACCGCGGCGAATTCCCACACGAAAATTCAAACGGTCTGTGTTTACAAGTCACAACATGTCTGTATCAGGTTAGAAAACAGAATATGTCAATATGTGGACTTGTAGCGTAGAATACATCGAATAAACCCTATATTCGTAATGAATCATTTGCTCACGCGGTTCTACAAACTAATTAGAATGCCAAATACTGCCTGACTCACCAAAATTGACGTTAAAACTGCGAAAATTGAGATTTCATGTCACGGCGTCATTCTTTCGTCCTCAAGTGTCAAGAGTGACTGGAATCAAAGTCGCATATTTTGATTAATATACATAATTCAGCAGAAACATTTAGATGAACGTATATATTGCACTCAGCTCAAATCGCGTGTCAGTAAGAAATTTGAAGATGGAAGCTAATAATTATAATTACAATATGACAAGTGCGGGAGCTCACCTGTTGCGATGTACACTCTACCGATGCACAGAGGGAACTGCAGAGGTACCGATGCTGCGTATGGTAAGTGCAGGTAAGTGATGGCAAGTCACGATGCCGCAAGAGTTAGATACTTATATCGAAAGTTTGGAATGTGTCGGTTTTGTTTCAAGATTGAGATTACTTCATTTGCTATTAATACAGCATTGGATTTATGGATTACTACAGTGCATTGTGTTAGTAACGTGGATATTAATAGTGAACACTGACAGTTTGTTTTCACTGTCTTTATTGGTAGCGACATGTGATATTGATTGTAAACATCAATAGTACCGATTAATTTTGCATAATGTTATTCGTTTTAAATTCTCAAGCATGTATGTATATATGTGTATGTGAATAATAAGAATTAATTTTAAATATAAATATCAAGTGTGACAGTGACATAAAGTACATGCTATTGTTGTGAGAACCATGCTTTCATATGACATTCAGCAACAGGTGTCTGCTTCCTCTCCACCCACTGCTATGTTTACACTATATGTCTACGCTACTTTTGTAAGTTACAATTGTTTTTATTATACATTCTCATTTTGATTACGCAAAGAAGTTTAAGCTGATATTACTACGTTGTTGTACCCACTGTGGGGTTGTTCCCACATTATATACTGCACATTTTCTATGGTTGCTTAACTTTACTTATCATTACTCTATATGCATTTTTACCGTAACCACCATGCCTGATATTATTAATACAGTCATTGTAGACATCATTATTTGACATATTATATGACTCACTTTTGCTTTATTTTCATTTGTATTTTCAACCTTATCTTCAACCAAGTACTACCATTAATTTAATATTACTTTTATTTACATTCTTTACAATCAATATATGACAAGACTGTATATTATACTTTGCTTAAGTAAAATTAAATAAATTTGATGGGTCACCACACGTAGCTACCTCCACAGGGTGTGATCTGAATACTGTTATCCTTGAATCATGTATTCTTACTTACATGAAGAATCACAGTGAGTAAGGGCTATGACTCATATTTTTTTGATAGCGTATTTTGAATAAGTTTTACTACACATAAATTCTGTTAGTATTTGATGGTGTGTAATATTATAGATCAGGATAGTTTAACGTGGCTCTCTTTTAACCTAGTTCCCCTGCTTATGAATAATGAATAAGCGGAGTAAATGATATGAGGCTTGCACCCTGATCTAGATATACACTGAATAAACAATTGGATAGGGCGACTTGTGCCAAATTGAAAGACGTTGTTCATTGAATTTAGTATCAATTCTCAGCATAAACAATGTTATGATCCAATGAAACATCCGGCCGGTAACAGTGGATGTTACAGTAGACATAGTCTGTACAACTTCAAGTAAATACATTACATCTTGAAGGCAGCAACAAAATATTATACATCATAATTAAATTCCGCGGTAACGATTTTGTTGAAAAATGACGTTGCTGATCCAACCTCGTTGACCCGTTCGTCATAAGTCTCTTAGTTTCAAATTGACAGCGCTCCCACACTACCAACCACAATTTAAAGGTGTGTTTGTAAGAAAATCATTGTTAAAATCAATTCATTTTAAGAAGGCAATAAAAAAAAATTTGATGAATGTTTACGTATCCTTTCGTTTCATTACACACACATATTTATTACAAACAAATCCTATTTCCCCCTTTTACTTTTTATTGTATACTTCGGTATGTAGTACCAATTTTATAGTTGCGCTCATATTTATAATAAGACGTCAATAATATTGACCATATAATAATATGATAAAACACTTAACATATAAGTACAAATAAATACGTCCGCTTTTCGAATACTGTACCTTAGAATTATAATTAGTAGCTCAGGATAGTGCTGCCGTATTTGAAACAGGTGTGAAATTCGCAATTCACAGTCCATACTTATTTAGTCAAAGGTTCGAGAAATAAAGGTAGTCGATTTTCGAAAAGTCTCGAGGTTTTGGAATATCCGTTCCAAAAATGGATTCTGATACAGGTAGGACAATTTGTGTATGTCACGGGAACGTTTTATTGTGGACCCCTTTGTTTGCAGAAGTCGATGATGCTAAAATAGAAGAGCCCAAGGTTGTTAGAGTAGACAACGTCACGATGATACAGGAATTAAGAAAATCGGAAGGATATTTAATGTCTCCTATTAACCTTAATTTGAGCGAGATGGAGGTGATGAATTTGATGAGTTTGCGCTGGTTGAATTATAGTGTTATGCCGAAGAAAATGAAGCTCACCAATACAGGTCACACTGGTAATATAGAGGACCTAGTAAAAATTGCAGTCTATAAAGGAACATTCTTGTCATCATCAATATTCTTCATATAACACTACAAAATTCCATATTGTATATAGTGCCTTATCTTACCAAGAGTTTCCATTCGTTTCAACAGTAATCCTTAGCGCAAAATGGCATCAAGAGCGTCCGTTTCTTGCGTCAGGGCCGTTTCTCCACAAATATGTCTTCGGCCAAATACATTTCCATTGGAGCGCGCCAGCAATGACGGGAGGAAGTGAACATTCCATCGACGGTTCAAGGTTTCCAATAATAAAAACATACTTCATTCACGAACAGTGCTGTGCAAAATCATAATCAACATTTCGTTGCGTCAAGTATGCCGATGGAACTTCACGTGGTGCACTTCAAAAGTGAATTCTCATCACTATCTGATGCGATGCGCAAAACGGACGGTGTGATAATATTAGTTTATTTGTTCAAGGTACAAAAATGTTAACACATCCATTTCACGTACAAAGTAAACTAACGATGTGCAAAAATGAACTTATTGTACAGCTTTAATTCCTGCCTCGATAGTTTCAGGACGCGCCCAATGCACTTCTGAAAGAAGTAATATCTTCGCTGCCATTCATTCGACAAGCTCATTCTTCCGTTCGATTGGTTCCCATGCTGATGACGACGATCGTTCGTCCGTTTCAGGACGATTATTTCTTGTATTGGGGATGTATCGCTACAGATGCCCTGGTTCACACTGTTCTTTGGTTAATAAGCAGAGAGCCTATCGGCATTTCTATAGCACAAGTAAATTCATTAAAATGATACAACTGTACATAAAATCCTTTTTTTCTTACATAGCAACTTTATTTATTCGGTGCGTTTCTTGAGGAATTATAAAATATCCCTTCGTGCAGGCCACAGAGTTTCGTACGTTAAGCGACGATAAGAACAGAACCCTTTTGACGACCTGTCGACCACTGCAAGAAAGGCAAGGCAGACATATTTTTCACGTTAATCCCAGTGGTTCCAGATATGCGACGCTTTTACCAATTCCAAGGGAACCTCCGTTCGTCGCTTCGACAGTAGCCGCTATCAAAGATCGACTTAGCGTGGAGGAAAGCTGATACCAACAAACGTTATATCGACACTAGCGTGTATGTATATGTACAAACGTTACCATCATGTTATAACATAACAAAAGAATGAATGTGGCGGTTTGAAAAAAAGATCTGACATTTATCTCCACCAAAAATAATATATTTTAAAGGATCGTATAAGTATAATGTGTGCGTACAACGTAAATGAACTTATTTTCTTCTTCTACGACGTCTCTTAATCCTTTCCTTACGAAGATCACAGTCAGGGTAAAGCAACGTACAATCCGCCCCTCCGAGTCCGAGGATCGAAGCTTTTACAGAATCCAGCATTGCCGACCAACGAGCACTCTTAACCACCCTCCCCGACATCCAGCTCATGCCAAGACTGAAAACGACGAAACTGATATTATCCAGTGTCCACTTGAGTTGATAATGGATAAGAGAACAACCCGGATACTCTCTTGATAATATAACGACAAATTATTCAGACATTCAAAACATATTATATCATTTTAATAATTCAGTACCTTAGTTCATACTATTGCATGAAAATAATCATTAAATTAGGACAGTTTTCGAGCTATGTTTGATTACAAGTACGTTTTTGGGTCCACATTTATTGCTTTTTTTGCTGGCTGGTGAATTTGAATTTGAATTTATTACCTCCACACGGGTACCCAAATTTTTCGACCGTCCTTTGTTTCCTTAGAGTATCGATTATCCTCGCAGAGAATCCGTCGCAGACAATTTCCCGAGTCGGCCTCGGCTACAAGAGCTGCTTCGATCGATCTCAGCACTCGATATGAGAGTTCGTTTAGTTCCTCATTACTGGCATAACTCATTGTAAAGCCTCCGAGATCTCTTTTGAAACGTGGTACCGTTCCGTCCATCATTGTTGCTGCAGTGGCACCATTCGAATTCTAAAACGTAACGTTCACCACCTTTTTATTCTCTTCTATTCGTTCAATGATAAGTTTAGATAATACGAATTTATAATTCTGTTAATAATTACCGTAGCGTTCATTAATAATTGGATGATGAATAGCCCGAAGGCAAGAAACGCTAAAGCAGTGAGAGCAATTTCGAAAAAATCTCTTATTGACAGATCGTGTCCTTTCGCTTTCGGATGATAAGCGGGTTTATGGTGTTCCTCTTCGTGTTCATGATGCTGAGGTGAAGTGTAATAATATTCTTCGTGAATGGCAGGGAAGAAGTCTGCGTGATGACCGTGGTAGTCGTGGTGAGGCATTCCACCTACGAACTGGTGAATCGCATGTCCGGAAGACGAGGACATCATATGATCTGGTAAGAATGAAAACAGTACGTACTGCTAATTCTGTTAAATCCCATTTTTACTGTGATCGCTATAATACGATATGCGCATAATATTTGTGCAATTGTTGAAAACATAGTGCCAATGACACATCTATATTAAAATCAATACATATACGTAAATTGTAAACGTAATACATAGAAGCAAGTAGACGTTGCACAGATGACTAATGTAACTTCCTACCTTCCTCATCACCAGGTGGTTCATAAATACCAATCTTTCCCGACGGTAAAGGAGCCTGCATCGCATATCCCGTTACTTCGCCGTCGAACTCCTCCAAATTGTCAACACGATGAACACCTTGCTTCTTCTTGATTTTCTTATGCGGAGTGTAGTGGCGATAAACGTCATCCAAAGTCGTCGTTCTACGTCATTGAACTCCCGAATGATCAGTATAATTTCATAGAGGCACGAATGAGAATAGCTTTCGATGCTTTGTGGCTTACCGCTGGAGCCAATTTTTATATCTCGAACTACCCTCGTCCGACAACAGTTTGTCATGGATCGTTACGTTGTCCTCGCCCAAAAAATCATTCAACTCCCGCTTTGCCGACGATTCGGGACGACGTTTGACACGGGGCGTGCTGACTTCCTTGAAAATTTCCTCGGCCACGTAACCGTGACACAGATACTCGTTCATTCGTTTTCTGTTTGACAAAAGGACGCACAGTAGTTTATTTTATTTATACCTGAATAACTCGGCTGCTGTTGGTGATAGGAAAGAATGCGTGAGACGGAACTTGCTTGGTTTCGAGGGGGCCTTAATCCGATGTTAAGCTTTTTTATATGTGGATACGTTTAGAAGATTTGAAGGTCAACTTGGTTTTTTTAAATGGAATCTGTTAACCGGTGAGCAATAGAAAAAAATGTTTCATTTCAATATTATAGGACTTGGTGAGGGCTACCGAAATATGTTACAATTTTTAACACATTCCATTTAAAAAAACCAAGTTGACGTTCAAATCTCTTAAACCCGTCCGCATATAAAAAAGCTAGTAACATCAGATTATGGCCCCCTCGCAACGAAGCGTGTTGCATCTGATGCATTTTTTTCTATCACCAATAGCAGCCGAGCTATTCAGGTGGCCGCTCTCTTAGGTGCCTCTCCCTGTATACCACGTTCACGCTGAAACATGATCTTGAAGTCTTACCTATGATAATCCATTGCATTCAAGGCGTTGTTAAAACTGCCGTCCACGGTCTCGTTCTTACTCTTCTTCCGCAGATTCTCGTTCTGAGGCTGATCCGCGAACAGAAACGATCCGGGCAGAAGATCGACCGATAGAATGTCGTCTTGATCGATACAGAATTCATTTCCGTCGTCGAAGCACTCCTGCGCCGACGAAGCATGAACGTTCGCAAATATTAATACAAGCAACAGCATGCTTCTGAAAACGTATGTCAGGAGTTTGACGACGCGTCCGGCCGGTTATTTGACTACTGCGACGCGAGAAAACGTGTGCACGGCGCGACGTGAGAAGGACGACACGCTCGTGTGATAATACGTTCATCCGCTGGAAATAATGACCGTAACTGTAACGACGCTCCGGCTACGTTGCCAGAACGTTCCTCGAAGACGCGAATTCGGCAGACACCTTCATATTCGTAACAAACACATATTTTTCCACCTATAAATTCTCTCTTGCAAATCCGCCGCTGCGTCAATTTTGGATGATCAACGCATTCAAAGTTATAGGTCTATATCACTTGTACGTCTGACTTATTTGATCACGCACCACTTATGAAATCTCGATTGATGGAACGCTCGGTTCTTCTAAAATTCGTAGACCAAAAGCACCCGGCAACAAATATTTCGGAGCAAACAGCCCACATTCAAACAAATCCGATTCGTCACTCATATCATCCCGTCGACGGCAAGTCCCGTGTCATCCCATAATCCCACTACCAGCATCGGACCGGTCGATTTACACGTAATCGGACACCCATGATTAAATACGTTTATTAAAAACCACTTACACCGCTCTTATGAATGTTTTAGGAACGGAGGGTTTGGCCGGAATGGTTCGGCCGGAGATGGTAAGACGGGGTAATGGGGCCTTTGTTCCCCTGGGAACTGGCTCACCTGTCTAATATCTCGCAAGAGTGGCTATATCTGTACACACACAACCCGCGCCGAACAGTTACACGCCGGGCTTACTGAAAATTAATCGCCCAGTTTCGAAAGAATTCTCGCGATCTCGCTGAACTTCCACGTTTCGCTGAAACGGATAAATGTTACGCCGCGGTAATTAATTAATCTTCGCATCACGACGATCAGCCTTCTTATTCCCTGGTTTTATTACGATATAATATATGGCGAAAAAATATATCTAATTGCGACGTATAATTTATATTTTTCTCGCTTAAAACGTTTTGTTAGGTACCACAATTGATATCCTATATAGTTTACTGTATATAACGTAGATCTCACGAAAACTGCATAATGTGTACCATCACTTATTCAATGTTTCCGATCTCTTTTCTTATGACAAATTATTCGCTTGTAGACTGTAGAATAATTGCTGCCGTATCTCGTAACTAATCCTCCAGTTTTGTACATAGTTAGTGCCCACTCATGTCGTAGTCCGACGCCAGGTGTGAGATGTCTGGGATTTACCTTAAAACGGATGCGTCACAGGGGCACTCACATGTGTGTTTTACGCGGCACTGATCGATTCCACGTGCGTGAAAGCATCCGGCGGTTTCGTACACGCGTGAACTCACCCTCCATTTCTCAGGTGCTTGATTGATCGTTTCAATTATGTGGCGCAGCGTGCATCAAACGTGAGAGTAAAGCCCATTCGAGGGAAACTATCGTTCGGAGCATTTGCAGAACGGCACAATGGGACTCGGGCGTCGGGGATGAACAAACACGGTCAATCATCGGTTAGGAACAAATTTTCACCGACGGCGTTGCGCGGTACGTATACAACGGCAACGACGATCGGTTCACTGGTCGCAGGAGTGAGGATAGTTGAGGATGGTGTTGCGCGAACTTCCAGGAAGCGACTCGTTCGGCAGATCGTTACTTCCTTTCTTCGCACCTAACACTTGTCAACGGCTCATTTCGCTTCGTGGGTACAGGCCGTTTCTAAAACGCTATCATTGAATGAACAATTTTATTCTAGAGGCAAAATTAAAAAATAAACCCAATACTCAAGAGTTGCAGGTAGTTCATTTTGTAAGCATAGGCACATTGAGTCATACCGTACGTATTGTACCTAACTGTACTAATGCACGGTTAGTCGCATAGGCTACCGTCAAAGTCAACCATGTAGTATTACTTCAATCCGAAATGCTTTTGAACTCGAAATGTTTCGAAAGTCCCCACAAGAAGCCCTCGACTTCGAGACGCGTCATGCAAGACATACCACAGCGACAATTTCGAAACGCTCTGTACTCTCCACTCAATATTTGCTCGCGTACCGTGCAACACCTCTTAACGCCGTTCATAATCGTCGAACGTGGTCGGCACGTCAAACATTCCGCGCGCGAAAATAATCGGCGTCGTAAAGCACCTTAAAGCTTAAGGACGAATTGGGCACACACACAAGAAAATTGCAGAAATTCTTGGAACTTTGAAGGGTGATATGTTTTATTGTAATAAAGAAGCATACAAATTTCAGAATCCTCTACCATATAGTTTCAAACATAATTGAATCATTCAACACGGCCTCTACAGAGAAATCGCAATTGAAGCCCTTTTGTTATCATGTTTAGCAGTTGTACACTCAGTATAAAAAATTCTGTCCTGCGTTCCCGCATAATGATAACTTTTACCATTATTATTATTTCAAATCAGAAGTCAATCTTTTGTTGTGCCAATTACATGTTCAACATACACCACATTATCCTCAATTGTAAATACGTATGCATGATCATCGCGTGGCATGAACTTTTGACGAAATTGTCTGTCCGATTCCACCTTAACGTCCTCTCAGGCCGCTTTCCGCGCCGCGCTGGTCCCGTCGTCGCGAAAAACGTAAACGCAGGATGCAAAGTAACTCCTCGCGGGCACGTCGATTTCGCGGCCAGGCAAAGGATTGATGACGGTCGAGCGCGACAGAAGGGACCGCACAATTGCCATTGGTCCTTTTAGCGGGCGGAAGCAGGCGGGGCTCGGGCTCAATGGATTTACGGCGTGTAAGGATGAACAAACGCAGAGATTCAGCCGGGCGCGGGCGGTCCTGGAGACTAATGGAAGTGCTATCCGCGGAAATGGCCGCCATTCTCGGCCCGTAAACAGGGACCGCTTGGCTCGATACAAGCGCGGTAAAGTGTATCATCGATACGGAACGGGAGTCTCAGAGGAAACATATGTCGGGGATCTGCCGAATCTGAAGGCTCTTTTCTAATATCATAATTCGATGGTTTCGCCGGGCACGGTATCGCTTCTTGAAACAGATTTATTTGTTTGTTCTTTCATTTTCGGTTTCGTGGAATTTCGAGTTTCAAAGTTTCTGGTTTACAGTAGAGACCTTAGACAGGTGTAGAGAAAGTAGGAATGGAAGTTTATATTGTGATTTTATTCGAAAATTTGAACGTGGCTGCTTGTATATAAATGGAGCATAATTTATGCAGTATCCGTCATTTGGAGTTATCTTTTGCTCAGATGTGACGTCAAATAGATGATTTTATTTTTGCCTCACGTTGTTCCGCAGATTCTTATACGTAAGGATTGCTTGTGAGTAGATGTGGTATAAGCTAGAGACCCTATAATCGGGGTCACGAAATAAATGTGTCGATTTTGATTGATGCCGCCACTTTTTAATAAAAGTACTACATAAAGCACGTTTGCGTACGACCACTATCAATGGGTCTGTACTTTATACAACATCAATGTGATTTGCAATTGGAGTCTGCAGTATTCATTTTGTTGAAAAATGGCATCTCTAACTCAACCTTCTTGACAATTTCGTAATTTTGTTCTCTCGTATTAACACTGTCTCGATGTAATTGTGATAAAATTGTACAATGTATCGTTAAAATATTATATTTTCATAATCTACTTTCAACGAATTTATTCAATGGCTGGCTATTCCTGTTAGCCAATTTGCTAGCAAGCAATGACCAATAAATGAAAGGAAGCTACCCTTAAAGAGGGATGCTATTGGAACGCTGAGAACCGCTGACTGTCTGTTAAACGTGTGAAGAAGTGTTTTGCGGCACTTTTTCACGGCATTCGTCGAAGCGGCAGAAGCGTTTATCCATTTCCAGAGCGTATGCGAGGAAAGAGAAGGAACCATCAGTCTGCCGACGGGAAACCTTGAGATAGCGGGGCCAAAGAGGGCGGACACTGTGAGTGGAGCATGCGCCTTCAGGACCAATAGGATCTTCGTCCTCCGATACGCGATGAACTCTTCCCCACAATGCGAACCCACGCTATTGCGCACGATGATACGCCCGCGACTATTTTTTCCTCCCGACTATTTCAAAGTACAAGAAAAGGAACAAAATGCCAGGATAATACCGTGCAATCTGCATTATATGGATCATTGTACTCTCCAGGGACGCTGAGTACAAACTTTGAAACGTGACATAATACAACAAGTATCCCAAACAAATTACAAAGTACTTACATGAGCATGAGTCTGCCGTTAAAAATCGACGAAGGTCAATAAAAATCGAAATCAACTCTCACTAAAATCTGTCCAGCAATACTAAAATCTCTTTGAAGTCCCTTAAAAATATCTCTGAAACATTGTCATGTTACCGTACGCGTACTGCTGTACCGTATTAACAAACCGGACAGCGAAAAGTGTGCGATGATTGATTTCACATTCGCAAAGCTCGGTGCCGGGCGCACTATCGAGCCGATCGCAGCGCATAATGGTAAACCAACATTAAACCAGCGTGAATAAGCTTTTGACCCCCTACTCCGGATGAGGCATGCGAGACGAAGTGGGGCGCATCAGGCGTGAGATGTTGCTCCAGGCTCGCGGGAGGATGACCTTTCCTCTGGGAAGGCTGGTGGGGATGCTGGGAGGTCCCTCTGGACCACGGACACGTGCCACCTGTCATACATTCGGATGTACTTGCTTTCGGAAGGTTGAGAGGGGGATTAGTGCGAGATTAGATCGACTCCGCGTCGAAGCGTAATTGGACGCTCGTTTAGCACGCTTCCGTACTGTTCGCCGAGTGGATTAGTGCTGTCGTTTGAGGCGCGAGAAATATCTGTCGGCGGAAGCTTCCGGGATCATGACGAAGAAGCGGAAAAACATTGCTCCTCGCCGCTGAAACGGAACAGCAGCATCAGTGGAAAGTGGTGAGATCGGGCGGGGATCGTGATCGGAAACCGGAACTGTTAGACGATCGATGATTTATTGCGACATGGAGCCTCGTCAGGGCGAGAAAGCGAGCGGCGCGCTCTACGATCTGCAACAAGCGAAGTCGAGCGAGCGCGACGCGATCGGCGAGACGTGTTCGCGTGGGAGAGAGGAGTGCGACGAGTGCGAGGAGTCGCCGCGCGATCCTCGGGAAACGTCAGAGTACGCGTCCGATTCGAGCAGTGAGAGCTGCCGAGAGTCGCGAAGCCAGAGGCCGGGCGGCAGGAATCTGTCGCCGGCGGTCGTGACCAGCGCGTTCACGATTGACAACATTTTGGGAAGGAACGAGAGCAAGGAGGAGGGAAGGATTTATGGGAAGGACGACGGCGCGGAGAAGGAGGACGATCGGGATGACAGGGACGACAGGATCGAGGGTGGACACTTCATAAGGCCGACGGCGATTCCTGCCACGCATCACGGTGAGTTTTTTAGTTAGGTGACGCGCTGACGGGTTAAGAGCTGGGTTGGGACTATTTGTGGAATTATTCGGTATCCGAATAGTCGGTCAGTTTACGTGTTCGAATGGCCAACGAATCGAATTCGAATACTCGAATAGTGTCCGAATATTGTTTAGTACTCGGATATTGTTCACTCAGCGGTACTCGGATATTAAGATATTCGAAATGTATTCATACTATTGGAATATCGATGAAATACTTGAGTATTAAATCATTCGAATAGTCCCGGTCGTTGTTAAGAGTCTTCGACATATAGAGCAATATTTGATTTTTCATAGAACACCTCAATGATTACTGTTACGAACGCTTCATTTCGCCTCAAGTTACTTGCCTTCGCCGCCAGTCATTTATTCTTCCTCCTTTTTCGTTTCAATTGCCTTCCTATTTTCCGATCGTTCAGTTTTTCTTTTTCTGTTAATCCTTATACTCTTTTCTAGCCGTCCACACTCCGCTAAGAGCAACAGTGTCTTACATTTTCAATTTCACCCGCAATATGCGCGTCCAATTTTTATCCTGCAATCTTTTTATTCGCTTTCTTCAGACGAGGGCCGCGCATGTGCTTTTTGTTTATAACGCTACTTTCCTATACATACACCTTACTCCGAATAAACACTCTTCTACAAAAAAAACACTATAACGAATGCGTGTTAAGCCGGTCTCGTTGAACTCATAAAGAAAACAAGATTAAATGAAGTGTATAATCCGCAAGTATTCAAGCTTCTTTCGTTGCTGCCGCATCGCTTCAGGTGTGCCAGGACTGTACGGTCACGCAGGACTCCCATACGCCGAGGCCAGTCTCTCGGACCCTTCAGCATACTCAGCCACGTCTCTCGCCTCGGCGTCGTTACTCTACAGCAGCTGGTTCGCGCAAACCAAACCGGGACAGCTATTCGGCCTCCAAGGTAAACCTTCCCACGCCAGCGTAATGTAGGCGCGGAAAAGTAAGAAGCGCACGCGACGCCTTTTTCTTCCCCGAACATCTTCCCGGCCCGCGAATTTCAGTTTTCGTCCGGGCGCGCGAGCCACGACAAAAGAGTCTAATTACCCACTCGTAATAACTTATCGCCGTAATTCCATTTTCGCGAACAATGCTGGGCAGGCTGGGATGGGAGAGCGCGCGGATCTGGCCGGCTCTCTCTACGACCAAACGAATATTGGATATTACACGAGGCGCCTGCGGTAACAGCTTTTCGACACGCGAACATCACATCAACGACCCTCCGCGCTACGGCCACCTCGTCCCTTCCTGCTCGATCCTGACACGTTAGCGCCGAAATATAAAATCCTCATTTGCCCGGGAATCGTGCGCCTCTCGGCGCGCGCGATCATTGTTATTGCGGCGATTCCGTGGTTAAAGGAAGAGCGCGAGCTCGCACGTCGGATCGGATTACGTTGCCGTCTTGGGTTGTGGTTGAGATGGGCGAAGTAAGGGAAATGGAGCAGGGCGTCGGTGGTGCGAATTAATTGGGAGGCAAATTTGTGTAGATAATCGGTCTGAGAGAATCAAATTTTTTATTTTGTCACGAATCGATTAGGGATGAAGCAATTGTTTAATCTGAATGGTTTATATGTATACGAATATATGCCTAGTGATAAGAACAGTGGAATATTCAAGAACTAAACGTTGTTAGATACTGCCAAATTGTTGAATTCTCTACAATGTAAATATTTCATTTTTATGTTTTGCAGGTTCATTGTCTGATTTCTGGGGAACGTTTAATAATTTTGGGTCACTACTTTTAATGTTGCTAATTGTGGATCTGCCAACATTATATTCTTTCGCTAAATTAGGGGCACATTCAGCTTTTTTTAAGTGTTTAATAATGTCCAACTTATGTTCTAATTTCAACACCAATCTTTTTCTTTTAACACTCATCATATGAGTCAAATCTATACATACGAATGTCCTAAATTCAGACAAGGTACTAAACTCACAATCAGGCTTTTAAAGCAGCTAGGATGCGTGTCCCATAACATAAACATTGTTAAATGCGTAGCTGAAATATGTACATACGTGACCCATTCTATAATCGGATAATTGATATTCAGATAAAATCGATGTTCGTATAATCGACGCTCTACTGTATATCTAATAGCATTTTCAATATCGCGATATACAGTAAAACGCTCTACAAGTATGACGTTCTTTCAAAAGTACCGGTTTCTCTATATAGCCAAGAGGTCGTACGAGTATAACTCAACTTGGACAGAAAAATTGAGCAAAAATTACATTTTTCTCTGGCTACGTGCAAGAAATAATTTTTTGTTTATTTTAAGTTTCGTCCGATCTCGACGCAACTAATGTTCACTGAGATATAAGCGTGCTTATGATGCGATGTTCTGCGGTGTGAATTAATGCTTGTCTCGGATTTGGTATCGAAAGAGAAGTACAAGAGAAGTGAAATTGACCGATCTCACGTAGGACTCGAGTCCGCCATCGTTGTCCTTTCTCTCCCGCAGCAATCCGCCATGCTGTTAGGAGCCCATTTATCAGCAGCGTCGCTCTAACCACCTTCCGTAGAGGTGCTAAATGTCTCCGCACACTCGTAAATCTTAACCACCGACTCTCCTTCTTCGTCACTGACCGCCTCTCCCCCACGCTCGTTCTCGGCCTCGCGGCTTTTTATTTTGCAGAACATACGACCGACAGGCGCGAATTAATTTCTCCCAAATCCGCGACTCATTTGAAGACGAAGATAAAGCTGTATCGTGAGCACAAAGCCGAGGATAAGATTCGCATGCGTGCGATCGTAAAAAATGGGGCGTAAATAAAAATTATCCGGCGAAAATTACAGTGTCCAACAAATTCTAACTTTTTTTATGTATTCCGAAATCTGATAAGAGACTCTTGCAGATTCGCGTTTAAAGCATCAAAATCTCTAAGAATCTCTTAACAGATTTCCGAGCACAAAATATGTGCTGGACAGTATTATCTGAGCGCAAACAAGATGCGTATGACGAAAGTTGATAGAGTTGGATGAAATTTGCTGCGCACAAGATCGAATTCGACAAGCTTCGACGAAACGTACTTCTTCGCGGTTAGGAGACGGACCCGTAAAAGGGACCCTTCGAAAATCTGTGCCGTGTCACACGATACTTTCACAGTTACGTCCACTTCTCGAATCTGGCGATAAGGTAAACAGAGAGAAAGGGCGGCCTCAGGTCGGCCCTCGATTCGCTAATGCTCACGCACGTCGGTGAAAAATAGCTGCGAGGCCGTTTCTAGGCAAGCCTTCCCGGCCGCCTGTGAATTTACAGCGCACCTACAAGGGTTCCCCGTACTCGGAGGAAGGTCCTCGTAAAAAAACGCAAAGGTCTTGAGCAAACACGCGACATCTATCTGTTGACGCATCGTGTAAGGGCCGTCCGGCTAACTAGAAATTAAACACGAGGGGAAGCTGAAAAATGTCTATTTTCACGTGAAAGCGTTGCCATTTTCGGAAGTCCCGCTTGCCGGATTGTCTCGCATGCAGCCACTGTCGTCCGGACGTTACTCGCACGCCACATACGTCTACGATTAGCACGGGGTGCGAGTGTCGCAGATCAGGATTCGCCATTGTGTCAATCGTCGTAAGAACGTTCGCAAGCACACTCGCGTCCGCCGATAATTCGCCCGTTTCCTCGGCCAAGACAGTCAACGCTGCACTTGACATTGCCTTATTGCCGTAGGCCGGGGCTAACTATGTTATAATGCTTCTCATAGCTGGTCGCGGACGGAAATGTGTGGTACTTCTTTGCACCGGGACGATAATCGCACCCAAACGCTCGACGGCATAAATTGTTTGCGCCGCTCTTTGCCACATTCTGACCGTTGTTGGCAGTAAGATGTCACGCGTTCCTCAAACAATCCCACATGTTTTAGACACGTTCGGTAATTCTAGACGCTGCTGGCCCGGCTCCGGGTTTGGCGACGGAGAAAGTGGTAATTGAGTGCGAGCCGCCCAGGTTTGTCGAACAATTAAGCAGCGCGATTATAATGCTAAATTTTCGTTACCGCCGCGATAAATCATTCGACGCGGCGGCTGTCAGGCGTCGTTAGAGTCTACGTACGAGTCAACACTCGAACGTCGTGGCGAAGGAATTAATTGCGAAATTGGCATTTTTTTTTCTTTCTTTTTCTCGGATCTCAGCTCCGAAACCGAGTGGAAGGCGATCGCGGAAGCCTGGGATCGATAGGAAGCCTCGACAGGCGTACAGTGCGAAGCAGCTCGAGAGGTTGGAGGCGGAATTTAAGGTACATTACTTAAACGCAGCACAAGGTAATCATAGTTATCGTCTCGGCTCCGAACCAAGTATAGTTAGTAACATGGACACACTTAAGAGGGGAACCTGATTTATACGGTCGAAATGGTACAGAACTTTGCGAATTTGTTTTAGGTAAGAAAGAATAAAGATATTGTTTTGAAACTTGTGGGGTACTTCAATGCATGCTTCTAGAATACAGATAATAACCATTTTTAGACCAAAATATGCAATTGTTACTCGATTATTGATAAAAGAATCCGGCATCTCGCTGGGTAACGTCTCAAATTGGTAGGAAACATGGGGTCGGTAATTTCTTTGTAATACAAAAACACCAAACATAGTTTTACTCATAAGGAAATTTGATAGCCGATGAACCTAGAAAAAACACAAAAAAGTGTGAATTAGTAAGAAAAATACGATGAGCGACGATTTTCGAGAGAAAAAATCAACTTCACTTACGCTTCAAAGTCGTATTTTACTTGCTAATTTACACTTTTTTGTGAATTTTTTAGGTTCATCGACTATGAAATTTCCTTACAAGTAAAACTGTTTGGTTTGGTTTATTTACATAAAAATTATGGGCTGCATTTTTGGTATTTTGGATACACATAAGATAATCGCATAAATTCTTGATATTTTGAGGGGTGATGTATTTTAAGGTAATAAAGAAGCATACAAAATTGCAAAACTCCTTATTACATAGTTTGGAAGATAATAATTTAACAATTTAACATGCCTCTTATAGAGAAGTCGCCAACCTTTTACACTACCAATTACATATTAATCTTCAATGTGTTCATGTTAAACATACACTACACTATCCATATTTGTAAATATACACCCTTTTTCACAATGTGACATTAACTTTTGACCAGATTGTCTGTCCGATTCCTCCTTGAAGTACCCCACAAGATTCAAAACTAACTCCATACTTTCTCACTTAACAAAATTTCGCAAAGTTAGGTACTTTTTCGGACCGTACACATCAGGTTCCCCCCTTAACCCCTCCGCTAGAACCATACTCACATTTGGCACCAACATTATCCTTATAACAAGAACCTAATAAAAATGTAACACAGTTAAAATTCCGAATTTATCCTCGAATCGTTTCTCGCCAGATCGACAAGTATCTCAGCGTGAGCAAGCGGATGGAACTGTCGAAGTCGCTGAACCTGACGGAAGTCCAAATCAAGACCTGGTTCCAAAACCGTCGCACCAAGTGGAAGAAGCAGTTGACGTCGAGGCTGAAGATCGCTCAGCGTCAAGGACTCTTCCCTCCGACGTACTTTCCGCCCACGCAATACCCACTGCTGCCCTATTACGCTGCTCCGCTGGTATTCGGGAGCCCAGCAACCGACGAAGCAAACGCTGGAGTCGCCACGATATCATCGCGCTCTACCCTACCTTCGCCAGATGCCGTCTGAAAATCGATTGACTCGCACTACTCGACCGTTCACACGCGATGACCGACGGCAACAGTCTGAACCACCTTTCCGAATAACGATAAGAGTTATTGATATACTCTAAGTTGGAGACGGGATCAAGTAATGTTCGGTTCGGGACGGATTTCGTTGAACTTTGAACTTACCGAAAATAGAATTTTATTGTGAGCCATGTCGACACCGGAGAGTACTGGATTGAGACTGCGGATATTCTCACGTGACGACGAATTATTGACTTACGAAATTTTGATTTGTTGCACATTACTCGATGTGACGAAATTGAATTACGGAACGTCGAGTCTGTCAGGAGCGTCCAGACTATTTACGAAATGCCTGATTCCGTCTGAGGCGTATCGACATAGCAATTCGTTTCCGTATGTCACTAATTATTATCGCGTAGGACGATGTGTGCGTGCGAGTAAAGATGTAAATTTAAATTACGACGCGCGCGCGAGTGGCCGTCGTTTGTCGAACCTGTACATAAAGTATTATGATAATAAATGTAGATTTATGTTACGCACGCCTGCGCATGTCTGTGTACACGCGCACGCTGGCGCGTGTGCGCACTTGCAGACGTGTCGCGTTTCGCGTGCGACACGTTTATTGACTCGGCGAAATATCTGGACGAATTCCGAGCTTGCAAATGACATTGTCAGAGCACGTCAGAAATCCTTTCCGCCATCTGTCCACGTCACTTGACGTTCTGACAGCGTGCACGATGCGTAGGAAATAGTATTCAAAGGAGTTTCGTGTAAACATGGGATCAAAGGCGCCTGGATATTTGAAATTGCACACCGCTCGGCGGACTGGTGAGTTAAAGGATTGACGTCGGCGTAATATGAGGGTAGAATCTTGCCGCGGCTTGATACGCTGATTTGATTATGGAAACGAACGACTGTTAACAGTCTGCCGCCCACGACACGCGAAACCATAGCTTTTCATCCCGTAATATCGGGTCAGAAGATTGCGTCGGGTAGAACGAATAACAGATATGATCAACTGCTTAAATGGACGTGTACAGGTAGGCATGATGAATCTCTTTAAATAAACGACCCGAGGCCGTGACGAGCCGCTAAATTTCGCAGGAACACTCATTCTCGTCGGACTGGGCACTGAAGGTATGACGTTAGGCAGCGTCACACATACACGGCAGGCTATAAATACACCGTGCGTCATTTTCCGCCGACTCGTAAGGATAAATGATCGGCAGTGCACGTCGATGCGCTGGCACATTGCAGGTCTTTTAATGTCTCTTTACGTCCCGACAGAGACAGGCATCGAGAGATTCGTTTCGCCAAAGACATTTCTGTCGCTGACAGAAGTCGATATTCGCTTCGATCGCTTTCGCGAAACGTGCGGAATTTGAAAATTGTCCCGACGCTTGTTCCTCGCGACACGAACAGACGAACATCCAACGAAGAGTATGTGCTTGAAGCAGAAGCCGAAAAGTGTCGACATGAGTCCGGCGGAGCGAGAGAGAGCAAAGCAGAGCAGATCATCCACGACGTGCGACAAGTCGCACGGCGGCAATGGAAAAAGCGCCAAGCATGTACGCATCGAGTTTATCGGCGAAGTATCGTTGATCACGAACCTTGTCGACGGCAGCCTTGGGAAAGCCGCTGAATTTCGTGAGAATTTGAAGGAAACCTTTACGTTGGCAGCTTACGACGGCGGGTCCAGGGAGGAAGGAGTTCAATTTTGCGGACCGCTGGAAAGAACGTCTGTACCTCGGACCCTCGATTCGGTGGGTCTCGCGCGAGATATTTTTGACACTGCCATCGAACTGAAAAATTAATCCTCGGAGATAGAATGTGCAAATGCACGCCGAGTTCGACGTGCGAGGGAAGGCAGGAAAGTGTGCGGGACTGATTTGAATCTCTTCCAAATATCATTTATTAAGGACTATATTCTAAGAGACCCTTGCCTTCCCTCATCAGACATGACGGCATCCTTAAATCATCCAAATTCAAAGCATCATCTGCAGATTTATTTTAACCCTTATATATGCGCATCGTGAGAGAACTCTGTCTCAAAAAAAATGTATTTAACGTTATAAATACTTGAATTCCTCTGAAAATGTTCAATGTGAGATTTTTCACGAATTCTACAATTCTTTCGGTTGGCACTAAAAGGACTAAAGTAATACAGACTCGAAACAGTATAGTTGTACTTACGAATCTTGGTCGGTGGGTGCGATTATTTTAGTGTAAAAAAAAAAGCACGGTGGTGGAAATTGTTATCGTTCCCGCAGACTTTTGGTACGAGATACGAAGCAAGGTCACCGAAACGGCATCGGGTCAAGGTTGAAAGTGGCACCGATGCGTGGCCAACTGTGACGCTCAGCGCCGGCTGCGGGTCGTCGGAGACAGGCGCAAAAAGTTACGGAACCTGGCCGATTCAGAGCGTGGCCGGAGTCAGTGAGTGAGGCAATAATTAAGTCTGAACGATCCTTAATGATTCCTAATGATCGGCCCGAAGACATTATTGCGCGTCGCGAGTCTTGAGAAAGTGCAGTTTTCCTCGCACAGAAACCGACAAGCTCCAAGTTTCTCCGGTTACGCTAATGCTACCAGGTAAAGAGTGATTTGTTATTCCAGACAAGTCTACGGAGACCATTTTTATGGAAATAACGAGAGTTGGTCGGGACGGAGAAGTTCGAAAGAAACAGGAACTTCAACATTCGCGAGAACGGGATATTAATAGGGGAATAAGAAGACGTAAATGGTACGAATCGTTTCGTTCGACCTGCTTCTTTTCTATCCTTACAGTACGTTATAGGAATTTATTTGAACTCTGTTCCATGGAAGGTATCAATTTGCTTGCTGTCTCCGTGCTAACGACGTGGAATCGGACGAACGTCCAATTTCTGTTCCCATATCCCATAAGAGTTCGTTTACTCGAGCGGTAAGGAGCACATCAGGAATTCTATTGGATATGAAGCTTAAAAATTGCTCTCAAGCCGAAGTGGACAGGGACCACGAGAAATTCGTTATGGAATTTAGCCCAGGCTATGACAAGATTCCGGAGAAAGTCAATATACAGTGTTTGTCGAAACAGAATTTGACCGACATTTCCCTGCGAATACCGAATGTGGTCTCGAACAATGATGTAATTATGAATCTTTCGCAATTCCTCCAGCCTGCTTCGCGCACTGTCATATTTTACAAATATTACCATTTTGATAACATTTCAGCAGCATTTCAACCTATCGAACGATGATCTTCTTCAGTCGCACAATCTGAATGTGGACTCGAAATTCTATGAAAGTACACACGCATTCCACGCATATCGAGTCTTGATTAATCAAGCCGCGGAAGGATTCACTGGAACCTACTTAAATATGCAATCGTCAACGAACTTACGATTAAATGCGCCCACACAATCGTCAACTGTAATAACGTCAACGTCAATCAAATCCCTATTCGACGATAATAAAAAATTAAGAAAAACAAAGTCCATGGAATTGCTCGAATCAGAAAAGTCGTATATCGGTAAACGGAGCGAACGAGGTGTAAAGGTAAGATTAAGCATAATTTCGACAAATACGTATGTACTTTCCGCCTAAAGATTACCTTGTTTGCAAGAAGATCGAGGACGTCACAGCTGCGCCAAAGAATGTACTACGAGAAATACAGGAACGTCTACAGAATTATTTGCACGAAGAAAAGCACCGTCGGCCAACGTCTCTTAAGCGCATTACAGCGTCGAACACGAGCAAGATTGACAATCTCATGTCCGTCGGGAAACCGATTACAGGGAGACCGTATCCCAACTTGGGATACTAACGTCATCGGCATGCCTCACGCCAGAATTGAATTCGACCCACGACGTCATTGTGGCCACGGTATTGCGTCGACACATACTTTGGCTTTCTTTGAATAGAGCAAATTTGGACATATGGAAGCAAAAATTAAACGATTTAAACTAATCTAATGAATATTCTTTTTCTTTCGAATTTTCTTTTGAAAACTAATAGTGAATCAGGTCTCGCAATCGTAAGTCCAAATGAGTCTAACGAGTAATTCTTGGAATAATATTCTAATTACTGAGCTGGCTTTTTGAGACAGAGTGTCCTAGGGCAAACCCAAATCACTGTATTAAAAAATGTCAGGCACAAACACACCGCTGAAGTGTAGTAATACGACAGTATGTTACGATTTGCTATACGCCTGACAACTGAATTTTTCACACAAATTGCAAGATGGTATACAAATCAATAGAAGCAACGAGAACAAAGCGTCTTTGCACACCGTGCACAGACCTGCAAGGATAGGTCACATATGCACATGCAGAAGAGATGGAGGTCAGGAAAAAACTGTCGCCTACCCCGCCGCACTTAACCATTGGCTACGGTTCCGTCGTATCACTTTCTTGTCAGCTCGACAATGCCAAACAAATCCAATTCCAGACTGTAAATCTAATTTCCTTCCTGTCAACTTCCGCGACTCTGTCATTTTTCTCCCCTTCACCTACCCAACTTCGCAGTTTTCCAATTATTCAAGCACCGCACTTTCAATTTGAGTCCACTTATTTATAATGAGCCTTTGAAGAATGAAGAGAGAACGAGGGTCGTAAAGCGAGGCTGAGGGACACTATAAACCACCCAAAGAGAGTTTTGCAAACATTTCAGAAATCGCGAGCTTTGGCGACAAGGGAAATAGTCGAACCGATAATAGATCATGTTCAAACAAAAGACACGCTACCGGAAGTACAGACGGTCAATTCTTCTTCCTTTTCTTCCTCTTTTTTTTACGGAAAACGTGATTGATGCTTATTACCCCTTTGAATTATAATGCAAATTGGATAATTGGCGAGTGGAGAGGAAAGGGTTTCTTTTTTGTCCCTGGCATATCGTTCCCATCTTTCGTGGCGTTAGGTCAATGCTTGGACGCGGTGTTACTCATCAAAATAGTTGCGGATTTTGAGAGGTGTTCTTTTAAGCAGGAAGGATGGGCAAAGGTGAAGTGACGTGTGCATTCGACAGCGAATATCTTCGTAACACGAGGATGCTGCTACATTTGATCGGTCGGTGGCCATTTCAGCGCCGGAGGATCAAGGCAACCGCGTGGATATTGTGCACGCTGTTTACGTGGTGCCCCATGCCTGCTCTCGTAAGAGAAATACACGATATTCCGAGTTTCTCATTTTTCTCCCAATTTTCGTTTTCACTCATCTAATTTGCCACTGCCGATGTTTTTCTTTTACAATAATTTCATATTTTACTTTTTTCTTTTCTACTTATCTCCGTTTTTAGTTAACGTTCAACATTGCAGATTAGAATCTTTGATACTCCACTGAAACATTCTGATCTTTGTCTGCGATTCATCTGCGCTTGAACAATGTACTTTGGCATATAAAAGAAAATTGGTAGAATCGATTTCCGCGAAGAAAGCATTATATTCGCGACCTAATCGCGTGCAAACGCACTTTCCCGGTGGATCTGTGTCCCCACGGAAAAGACAGAGTAGGAAATTAGTGGACGGCAAAAATGCGGTGCAATATCTCTAAACTCTATTACGAGCTGAAAGATTTTAATGACTGTTGGTAAGTTTGAAAGAGGACACTACCGCGGTGATCCCCTAGCCCGGCGTTGACATAGGATCTAGGTTAACATGAATACGAAATTTAATTAAAAATATCAAAATGAAAATCTTAAAAACAGAAAGGAAAACCCGACTTCAAAACACCGCTAAAAAGGATAAAATAATTTTCTTTTTTTTTTTGAGGGCGGTGCAAAAATGTGCACAAAACAACCAATGGTCTGGATTAGGTCACCGACTGAATTTCGTTTTTCTTCTTTACATTATGAATTTCTTTCATCCTTTGAAAATGACACTAAGCAGATGTCGAAACGTTAAGCGAGTATATTAAAGTTCTCTTCGTTAAGATTTTAATAATTTTCTTTCTTTATAAACCACTGAGAGTTTTAATTAATACTGATCGATTTATATGGCAAGAAAAATTATTCATTATATTTGCATAGGTTTTAGGAGCTTCCAAACTTTCTGTCGCGCCATTGGTCGCGGTATGCCGCGCAGGGCCGCCGATTTTGACACTTATCGGCAACGTCGCGAAGTACAATATTTACACCGTATTCGACAAGGAGGTAAACAAATCGGTCGTTTTGGATTCGTAACGTTTTCAATTTTCTCAAAGCCGTGATGTACATTTCAAAATACATTCTGAATCGAAGAATGCTCATCATTCTCTTTCACGATTTTATAGTGGGCGTCTCTAATCAAGGAAGTAGAAGTCGATTGGTTGTCGATACGCCAAAGAGAAGAACGTGGTATTCTCCTACATTATCATGGCAGAGGAAGCTTACTAGTCTCCTTTTACTCAAGTAAGAGCTCACTACTACCACCGACGAGATATTCTTAAAGACTGCCAGCGCCTGTGTTAAACAGTGGCCCGCAAATGGGGCCTGGATGGGGTCTCAGAGTAATAGACAAACATAGAACGTTGACATTACCCATTGTGTGACTGCTTAAAACGTAATGAGATTTTATTTTATAATTTTATTTCACCCTCACCTTTGTAATCGATACTTCACAGATGCATACATAATTAAAGAGTAATTAGCACGTGATTTAAAAATAACATCAGTTTCTTTCGCTACTTTGCAATATCTGTTTAATATATCAAAACAGTTCGTTGCGCCTCGGATCAAATTTTCATGCGGCCTTGGGCTGCCCTCATGTGCATTCGAGTTCAAATTGGTACGCGGCTGCATGTTTTGCAACAAAACGAAAAACTTGTTTAAATAGACCAATGAAAGCGTAACAAGTCCGATCAGTGTATTGCGGAAAATATCGAGTGCCCGGGGAAACGGTGCAATATTTATGGGTGTGCACTGCAGTGTCATCAGAAATAGCATCCTGCCGCACACAGAGAAGTAGTATGCGTGCATGCCGTGAGAGCTATGAGCCAATCGAGTGGCGCGTAGCTCTCATGGACACGACGCATACTACTTCTCCCTCTTCCCCCACCACGCGTGAAACATGCGGCAGGATGCTATTTCTGATGACACTGGTGCACTGTGCGGTCACGTTTGACTTCGTTTATCTTGGCTTGTCTCGGAAACCGTCAATAGAACACAACCGTGCATGGTATCGCTTTGAAGCTCTCGACAAGATCTGTTCGAATATACGAAGAACATTTTGCATTGTTTTAAGCTGAACATTTTAAACATTCTTTACCAAATTCGTCGTGTTGCACTCACAGTTGCCGAGATAGGCTGACAATGAGTTAAACGCGGCAGCGCACCCGCATGAAATAAACGCTTAGAAACCGTACTTGACTAGCTCAACTTCACTCTCCAATCTGCAAGTCTTAGTCCTACACTTAGATCTTAGAAAATAACGGTATATGTCTATATGAAATGAACTTTCATGACAGTTCTGGGGTAAGCGCGGAGCGGTCAATCTCCGTCCTTTTCCCAACAGGTAACTCTTGCTCCGATTTTCGGCCAGATCCATTCTCGGATTTGTTTTTATGTCCACTCTTTCTATACGGGTCAATGCCCCGAAGTGAGCATATGCTCGTCAGCCGTCAGCCCCATGATACCTCTCAAACAAGTCGCATAGCAAAGCGTCAACGCATGGCACCAGTGGTCTCAGATTTGGCCCGTTTGCACCATCGATGCCCGCGGGAGTGGGGATACGCGCAAGTGTGCCTGCCCTGTCTGTGAGCTGGCAGGCCAATGCGTGGAGTCCACGCTCTCACAGAAAGGGCATGCACACTTGCGCGCATCCCCACTCCCGCGGGCATCGATGGTGCAAACGGGTCAAATCTGAGACCACTGCATGGCACTCTTCAATTAGCGCGTGTCATTGGTCAAAATTCGCAGCTGCGCTAATAAATAAAACGTCTTGAAAAGATTTGATCACTATATATAAATAAAAGCCAAACGGGGGAAGTTGATTCTCTCGGTGCTTCTAGTGCTGATTTTGTAAAACTCATTGTAGCTGTCTTCGGCGTGGTTGCGTGCGTTTTCGTCGATCGCTAAACAAACAAAAGCATGACCTTGAGAGTGGATATGCATGTGTAGATGCACGCATGGACTATGCCTACTCTCGCAGCGATACCGTTGTTGCTATGCGACGTATATGTCGATGTAGCTGAGTGCCACTACTGATAAATTGTTTCGGACTACAGAAGATCGACCAAAACCGCGACCATTGTAGCGGCAGCTTTACTTATTTTCAATCTCACCGATAGCGATCATGACCTATACGGCAGATTTTTCCGGGCACCTGTTCTCCAATTGTCAATTTCATGTATCTCACACAGCTTCAAATGGTGGAACAAATGAGCAAATTGCATTGAAACTATACGTGAACTTCATTTGAACGTACAATAATATATATACCAAATTCAGACCAACAAGACATGGTCAGGTTTGTATATCAAAATTTCCGCGTCCAATGTTGTACATATATTTTTACGGTTAACGTTGAATAGTTGAACATTTATTAAAATTTTAGTGAACTTTTTATCTTTCATTTTATGTGTCGTACACCCTTTTCTGCCGTTGATAGTAATTTTGCTTCTAATATTTTGAAACTTAAAATTCCACTTGAAATCGTCTGTAAAGAGAGCTTGACTTGCCCACACGCGCGTGACATCTCATGATAATAGTTCAGTACGGTAGTGATTCGACATCAGTTTCTTACTCTGGCCGCAATATATTCTAGAGGGCGCCCGAGAACAGTGAATTTTGCTGGAGACACAAAGTCCCATAAGGCTGGCAGTCTTTAGGAATATCTCGTCGGTGCAGAATGTTAACTCAGGCAGATGGAAAATTTGCAAAAAACGTGAAATATGTACATCTAAGTTAAATGATAGGAAAAATAAATTTATTTTTACCATGGTATAAAATCTTTCCCTCATTTTGGTGTGTGCCTGAAGTATTGTAGATCATAAATGACGAATGTTATAAAGAAACTTTCAAAGCATCAATTGGCGGTTAGAGCACTGTAGTAATTGTAAGGAATTTTCAGTAATCCCATTTGCTTTACCTCCCTCTTCAGAATACATTATTGGAACCGGCGTAGCATTGATTCTGCTGCCAATTCAACCTGTTCTAATGGACTACTTCGCACCGTTAAACGAGAGCAGACAGAGGACGCTAGTGTTTCCATTAGATTACGGATGGAACGACAACAGCGAAAACATGTATTGGCTCGTATACTGGCATACAAATCTTACAATCATAATGATAATTTTCGTCATCATCGGGGCCGACAGCATGTATTTCTCTATGGTTCATCACATCTGCGGATTGTTGGCCATCACGGGGTTAGTATCGAACTACGAAAATTGTCAAATCTTCATTTTCGATTTTTCTTTCACTATTATGTTGCTCGCTGCTTTGCTTTTTTGGCTGTTATGGTTGATGGTATCCAGTGGCGGACTGGAGCACCGAGCAATCGGGCAGTTGCCCGGTGAGCCGGTGTACATTTGACAAAATAGGGCCGGACCGTAAATCGCACATCCACCAGCGACTATATATATGTGATCAGCATGATCACTCCATGCCCGGGCCAGTTAACTTGGCCAGTCCGCAACTGATGGTATCCTTAATAATTGATTGTTTTCGAATTTAAGAAATTGTCAACGTTTGGCACAAACTATTTTTCTCGTATTTTTAATATCGTCAGTAGACAGTAGTAGTGTCCTTTTTTAAATATTTAATTTCTGATAAATTTCAAGATTCACAAATTGAGTTTGAGTAAGTCTTCTAAAACTCGTTTTTCGTACCATTTTTTAGACACCGATTGCAGAGCATTTCCCAAAACCAGGAGCTGCAGCAATCGGTCGTTAATGGGAACAAAATACCTACTTGGATGAATACTTTAATCGATGGCATTCGATTGCACAAGAGATCGATTTGGTAGTAATTTAGCTAGTGTCGGTAAAATTGTTTATATAGTATTCAAAAGACGGAGACTGTATTTCTAACAGAACATATTACCTCAATTTAAATATGCATTTTAATTTCCAAGGATAATAATTTTATTTTCCATTTTTGATTCCCTATTTGGATTCTTCGATTCGATAATTATCTTGTCCTTAACTGCATTTGACTTTTCTCTTCGTTAAGGTACGTTAGTGTATTGGAGACGTGTCTCACCTGGCCCTTCTTTGCCCTTCTATCTGTGAATATGCTCATCGTAAGCATCACCGGAATGTTGGTAAGAATATCGGCAATACATTATGTTACGAAAAATCGGAACTTCAAAGGGAAAATAGTAGATAAACAGATTGTTTCCCATCGATAAATAATGTTGTTCTTTATTCCAGGTAATCGCGAGATTCGAAATTTACGAGGAATCTATACCGGCAACTTGCTTTGCCATAGGTCAATTAATTCATCTCTTCTTTATGTGCCTTCCGGGCCAAACGTTGATTGATACTAGCAGTGCTGTTCGAGATTTGGCGTAAGAACTTAAGGATCAAAAAACGGATTGGATTAAATCCATATAAATAAATGAAGCTGCGCACACTCGTCCGGCACGACACGACATTTATTTACAATTATTCAATTGTTACCGTTTTTGTCGTGTCGTATCGTGTCGGATAAGTGTGCCAGATCCTTTATGGTTGCTTCACCCTCTTATCGACTGCTATCTGCACCATTTGTTTCTGTAGAACTGTAGGTAATTTAAGTTTAGCTCCAGTCCATCCGTCTTGTGATTCATCCTGTTTGCTGCGTGCAATTATTTTATCACTTTCACTGCTTTCACATGCTATCATTTATTCACCTTATGTATTCAATTATTGTTTAGTAAAAGTAGGCAATTCGAGAAAGTTATGAATTGAATTAAGTATTGGCATACTTGTTAATTTAGGTACAATTCAAACTGGTATACAATTCCGCCCAATGCTCAACGATTGCTCATACTGGTAATGGCAAGAGCCTTGGAACCGTCCAAGATAACGGCAGGCAAATTTTTCTTGTGCAAAATGGAGACTTTCAGTTCCGTAAGTATATACTGCTCCGTTGTGAACAATAAGATCTTGTCGCTATCTATTACCCGTACCCCGTAACCTTCAGTCGGTTCATTGATGGCAATATATTTCAGAGAGACTTATTTACTACATTCTTCTCTGAGTCATATTTCGCATATTTTTATATATAAGTGATTCAATTATATATAAGATACAGTAAATTCTCAAACCACACTGTCTGTTACTCATTGCTAATGCGATAATACTCCTCAAATATCAATTTTTCAGGTCATCCAGACATCGGTGTCGTATATGACAGTTCTTGCTTCATTCCAATGAACAGTGGAGATAATACACGATACTCTTTGCTAGAATTATCTAAAAAAAAATATATTACTCGTCATTTGTACTGCTTGTACGACTGTATTATTTTATTATTGTTCTGTCCCAAACGTCATTAAAAGAACTTGGCTTACAAAGTTATGTTCCTTTGCCATATCCACGTTCACATTAAATTTCCACTCCGTTCCATTCTCCTTCAGTAGTCAATCACAATATAAAGATCCGTAAGCGCGTAACCCGGGACTACTCACAGTCAGTCCTAGCCAAGGAGTCCTCAATCATCACAATCAATCGAAATCCAAGTAACAAAATATCCCATGCGGAATAGGACTACTGATTTAAAAATTGAAATCAGAACAAATTGCAAGACTGACGGTATCTGCCTCAAGCTGAATCAAAATTTCGCTGATCCTCGATAGTATGGGAGATCGGGGTTCGATTCCTCGTCGGGGAGTAGTAACATTATTTTATTTCTTTTGTTACCGAATTCTTTTTTCTAACAATAAGTTATCAACTTCATCGTACGCATATCACACGTGGCTATCGTCCCAAAGATGTAGTAAATAAGCGTTTATATATATATATATATATATTACAAACTAAACATTTTATTAACCCCTTTTAAATAAGTTATATTATTCGTCGCTCCTTTATTATATTTACAATTAACGTAGCATTAAGTGCAATATAAATATTTTTGTAAGACTTCGAGTGCTCGTCCCAGAGCCATTAGTCTGTAAGGCTCTCTTTACGTTTCTGTCATGGTTACCTTTTTATACGTTTACGGTTATATGAGGCTTTTGTTATTAATTTTGTAATTATTCTTGCTTTTCAACCGACTTCGAAAAAGAAGGAGGTTCTCTATTCGACATATATATTTTTTTTCGAGGTTATTTCTACATGTTCACATATAACTTTCCACCGGGTTGGCTGAATTTGATGATTCTTTGTTTGTTTGAAAGAGAACACTCCTATTACGATGGGAAGCTATATGTGATTGTAAAATGAACGGGAAAAGGAAGCCTATAGTGGGGGCGGTTGTGTTTTCAGGCCCTGAAAGTTTCGCGTATACATCTGTACCTACTTTTGTGACTCTTAGTGGTGCGCCAAAAAGAGATTCAAACCTCGTTGGACTTCAATGCTTTTATTTAAACGTGAAGATTGAGAGTCTAACCCAATCTTTGGTAACAACTGTGGTTACAATGAGTAACGCAAGCGAATGAAGATTATACAATCATAATAGGCGAGAAGTTAATTAGTAATTCAAGAGTATGCGAGAAGTGTAATAGTGACAAAATGGTCAAAATCGAAATAAAGAGTGCCCTCGTGCGCGAATTAAGTCGTTGTGAGAAAAGTTTCAGAAAAACTCAGTATTAAGCTCGGTATGTTACAATTCTGAGATCTTAACGTGAATCATCTGTTACCCTTGTGGACAGTCAATCGCGTGACGTGCGGCTCTCGATAAATCAACTACTCGACTGTACATACAAAGTATCCGATGAGGCCTCATTCCCTCGCACGTTCTGAGGACGAGACGACACTGAATTTTTTGAAACTAAACGTATACAGACCTGACAAAGGTAACGATAGCATAGATAGATAGCAAGAAGGCATGATAAAACACGACAATAATAACAAAATCCCTGTGAACTGAAAACCGAAATCTGGCACCACTATCACCGGCCTGTGTACTGAACGAAGACGCGACGCCGCGACTGCATGTCGAACAAAGACCCAACGCGCGATGTTAGTTGAAAGGGGACGGAGCATAGTTCTGTCCTTCTTATGTGTCGTCACGATACGTGACGTCACACGACGTTGGTGGAACGGAGACGCAGCATAGTTCCGTTCTTCTCTCCACGCAGCTCTCACAGACAGGCTACGCACACACGCCTATTACCCCCACCAACGCCAGCACGGTGCGTGCTAGCGAGCCAGATCTGGCGTCACTGGGGAGACGCAAAGATTTGTGGACGAATGAGGACACAAATGTCGCAAAGTACCTGAGAGCGTATTACAAGGGACTGTGTTCGGAAAATGTCGTTTTCTTTGCTAAACACAGTCTGCCGCGTCTCATGGAAGTTAAAAATGACTGCTAGACAGCAAGGAATAATGTTCAAAGACGAATGTATCAGTAAGACGAGGGTTGGTTGCCTGAATCGATTAATTGATGAACCGAGTTATTTCGACTCGTTAGAGGATGTGCTTCAACACAATGATAATTATTCCTATTAAGAAGTGACAGGTCAAGTTTCGGGATGGCAGATGAAACGCAAGGTTCGACGTTTGTTTTACGCTAGCCTTTACCTTATCGCGTGCAGGTTACCATGGCACGCGCGCGTAAGATATTCCTTGATTAGATAGCATGAACGATCGCCGTACACACGCCCGACGACACTCGATGCCGTACGCACTGCCCCGAGCGCGGCTATAATCAGAAAATGAAACCGACACCGTCGAACACGAACGCATTACACGAAACGCATCATCGCAAGAACGTCAGAACAACAGTGCCAGCGTAAAAACGACACCTGACTCGTAACCGCAATTACTGCTATCGACACACACGTCCAATACACCCATTTCCTCGGCACATTTATCATTGTACCTTCCCGCTCCGAGCGCACTAATAAAAAGAAAAACCCATATAACCTAGTATATCAGCGAGCCGAAGAGAACGACATTTTCGCCACAGCACATTAGCTTCTTTATTCGATTCCGCTCACAAAGCCGAAGCCTCTCTCAGACCATTCCCTCCCTGCAGCATCTCGCGTTTTTCCACGCACCCCTCTCTCTGTTCGGTCTCAACCTCTCAGCCTCGCACGTCCTCGAGCGCGCGCCCACGTAGGTCCACTTCCAGAGGAAGGCAGCGAACTTCTTCAGCTTCGATTTCGGCCCGTGCCTCCGCCTGAAGCTTCTGCCTGGGCAGGGAGTGCTGGTGTCTCGCGTCCTCGCTCCGGCCGGCTCGGCACTGCAGCTTTTATCGAGCGTCCTCCCGCGCACGTTCTGCTCCGCTGCGAGCTGCACGTACTTGTCGACGCGTTCCGCTCTGCCGGAAGTCGCGGCTCTGATGGCCATGGTGTTCTGCGCGCAGAGATAGCAGCAGGTCTTCGTGAAGTCGGTCTGGTCCTTCTGGAAACGATGGTCCTTGAGCACAGTCTCGGCCTCGGGACGCTTGACGGACGACGCCGACGCTTCCGGCGAAATGGGCGACTTTTGGACTAGTCTTCGTCTCGAACTTTCCGGCTCCCTCGATTCCTTCGACTCTCTCGCTCTTGGTGTCTCCCGATCCAATTTTTGCGACCGTTTCGATCGATGTTTATCTTCGCGTCTGACGCCTGCGTCCTTGTGCGATTGATGCGTCTGTTGAGTCCTGGCTGTGTGCTCCTCGGAGCGCGTGGTAGATGTGCTGGGCGGCGTGTACTCTTTCGACGTGGCGGATGCAGTGCTGCTCGGCTCGCTGGACAGACCTTTCGATCTTTTTTCTTGTCTTTGTCGAGAGAATTTGTGACATCTTGAACGCTTTCTTGATCTCACTTTGTTCTTTACGCGCCTCTTCCACAGACGACATTTCGCGCAGCATAAGGAATTCGTGAAGCTGTCTCGATGGGATGCGTTTGACGGCGAGCCGTGTAATGATTTCGATGTTTGCGTTTCGATCGACGGCTTGGATGATTTCTTCCTGCTACGCTTCTGTGCGTTCGATTTATCCTGTTGCATGGTGCCGGTTTGCTGTTCATTACGCTAGGTTCTTACATCGTCGTTGAAACCGTCGAAGAAATTACCTGACTGGCATGTTAGAGCATGCTCTATCCTCAAGTTTACGTTCCTTTCCGTATCGCACTGCGGTTGAATATCCGTAATATTGATATTACCGTTAGGTTGAAAGGGTGTAATATGTTTGCTGTACAGAATCACGTTTGACGGCTGATTTGATATTATAGATTCATCCGAACTCATCGCCGTACTGGGAATTAGTTCGAAAAGATGTTTCCTGCTCCATTCGTTGACAGTTTTAATGATCGAAGTACATAACCGCATTACAGACGACAACCAACGTACATAAAGGAGGCGTATTATGTCAGTAGATGCATGTTACTACATGTTTTCTTCAAAGGTTCATGGCAGAACTTTTATATTGTGTTGATTGTAAACGTTAGGACGAATGCTCTTTCCATCTTCATGTTTCCATACTTATCACTGCACAGACTGCAATAACTTGTCCATATAAATCAATTTCTTATATAAACTTCCCGATGAACAATTGTTAGGATATGTACGATAAACTGATATTTAATATTTGACGATACCCTTCTGATACCATCGCTGTTCACCATACATTTTGAAGGTTCAAAAGTGCCGCTTTCAGGGGACATACTAGACATTCTCTCCAGCTGAAAAGTCCCTAGCAATCCCCATAACTCGCTATCGATATCTTCCACGAATCATTCATTACCTTCCAACAACCCGTAAAACGACTCCTAATACCTCCAAACAGTCCAAACCATCGTTCCATCAATCGTACCATTTACATTAACAATATCACCTGCCAGAATTAAATCTCAATTAACGTCTGAAGTCTGACGTCAACGTTTCCCGTAGGACGGCCAGTGCCGGACACCTTCGTTCCCTCAAACACCAGCACCCAGCAATCCGAAAACATCCATACAATTCCACCCAACCCTCCAACCCAACACCCTACAACCCAAAACAACCCCCAAAACCCTGAATTCATCAATCCACACTCCTGACACATCTGCCATGAAACCTGAATCATCAACGACCTCCGGGCCAAGCTGGCGTCGTCTTCGTCCCTGCCCGTCCACACCAACCAAACGCATCCCCTGAAAGCTGACAGCTGCTGCCAACTACCGTCCCTTCTCCTTACCAACAGCCACTCGCCGCCATCCGCCCAGATGTCGCTGGCGAGGCTCGCGTCGCAGGGAAGTCCGCCCTCGGACTTTGGCAGTACTGCCAGTTGGCGACGGTGGCGACTGGCCGACGTCGTGCGTGTGTGTTGTTGCTGGTGGTGCTGCGATGCGTCTGTTAAATCTCGAGTCGTCTCGTACGGGTGCGTGAAAAAAGCGGAGCGCGGTCAGCTGTTGAGGCTTGTGGGGCCGCTCGAACGAAGACGGCGCGCGGGCGAGCGAGGTGTAGGTGCGAGAGGGGGCGAGCAGGAAGAAGGACACTGGGGAAGGAACGAGATCGGAGGAAGGCAGGAACAACGAGGAACGTCGGATAAGGAGGAAGGAAGGTCCGAGAGAGAGAGAGCGCGGGGAAAATAAAGATACAGTGGTGTGTGTGTGTGTGTGTTTGGTGCGCGTGTGTATGCGGGGGCGTGTGTATATCCTCTCGGTGGCCGCGGTGTGTCCATTATCGTCGTCTTTCGCCGAGCGCGTGAGAGCGTCGTCCGCGTGCGAGGAATAATATCTCGTCGCGAGGCACGATGGCGTAGGCGCGCGCTCTCTCTCCTTCTCTCTCTCTCTCTCTCCCTTTCTTTCTCCCACCCTCCCGCTCTATCGTCCATCCTTCTGCATCCGCACGTCGCTGGTCTCGCTCGCTCGCGCCAGCGAACGAGGGACGACGACTCCGTTCGAAAGCTCGCGGTGGCGTGCGTGCCGTGTGCGTGCGTACGGATTTTGCCTGCCGTCGCGAAGTCGCGTGGCCGTCGCTGGCCGCGAGACGGAGAGAGGCGAGAGGAGAGCGCGTTCTCGTCGGAAGGGCGCGCGCGTCAGTTCGGAGCGTGTTTGTCGTCGTCGCGGCGCCGAGCGAGGACTGGGAACGGCGTGCGCTCGCGTGGACCGACCGACTCGCGCGCAGGAAGCTGTGCGTAGACGCGGGCAGGACGCGCTGCTTGCGGCTTCGGCGAGTTTCGAGGAGCGTGTGCGGCGAGCTCCGGGCCGCGCTTCATTTTACGGGCCGCGAGGCCGCAACAGGCGACAGCCTCGCGCGACATTCTGCGAGGAGCGGCCGCGCGTCGTCGGCAGGAGGACGGCGAGCAACAAAGCGGTCCATTCCGGGAGTCGAGTGTCGCGGCGGGTGATTTGAATCGGGTCGTGGTGTCGAGCGCGGCGATTGCGATAAGCGAGCTCGAGTGGAGTGCGTTTGTGGTCGTTGCGAGAGTCCGTCTGGTGGACGACGACGGACTGGTATCGCGTCGATATCGTGCTGGAGGTAGATAACGTGGTCAGAGGAAGAGTTCGGGGAGTGAGGTCGGCAGTGCTGCGATATATACGTCGGCAGGAATCGTGCTCCGATGTTGAGGAGCGAAGATCAGTGAGGCGGAGTGTTGTCTGGCCAGGCCTGCTGTTTCGTCACCGCGCGTCCCGCCGTTTGCACAGTTGACGTTTCGCCGCTCGTTTCTCACACTCCTCAGTTCTCTCACCTTGTGCCCCCTGTTGCTGATTCGTCATCGGTCGCGCCACCATCGTCGGTGCGCTTGTTGTTCGTTTGTTTGTTTCATCCGCGCTCGCCGCGAGTTTTTCGGTGGTGTTCTCCGTGGAAGGAGTGAGAGAGAGGAAAGGCGAGAAAAACATCGAGAAGTGGCTTCCATCCGCGGGAGGGAATATGGTTACGATGATCAGTGATACGTGCGGATACGTGCTCTTCCTGCTACTCCTGCTGCTGGTTCCCTACATCGAGAGCGGTGAGTGTGAGTCAGATTTTACTACGCGTACGTGAGCCAAGCGTACACTTTGTGTAATAACGTCCGGTCGTATATTTGATGGGTCTATGGCTATGTATTCATATGTGTATGTATATATGCGGGTACGTTGCGCTGTTTAACGCGTGTGCGTATCCTTCTCTGTGTATGGGGTCTGAAGAGGACACGTTTTGTCGGGTTAAGCGTGTGTGGGAGAGGGAACGAATGTGTGTGTGCTGCCGGTGAGACACTCGTGAATCATCATCCTTTCGAGCGCAAAGCGTGTCTCTCGCGTGTTGGGATACTCTTTCGGAACGCGAGAGCATGTTGTCAGGCTGCTGTAGACTCTAGACTTTGAGAATGTTTTCTTTGGCGTACATTATCGGTGGAATGTTTGGAATTTCGGAAACAATCGGGAGCGTTGTTTAGTACGGTATTATGGAATGTGTTTCTCGTGTCTGAGCGCGTGGGAATTTCGTCGAGATAAATGTGCGTAGAATGGCGGGATATATAGGCAGTCCTCGAATGACAGAGTCAGTTTTAGCTTTTGGAAATACAACGACTGCGTTTTGTGTTATCGAAACGTGATAGTTTAGCAAATTACACGTCACTGGCCAGTGGTTTCGAGGTCGTCGGAATTTTTAACTACACGAGGCGCCGTGAAATACTGGTATAGCTTATTACATGTTCGAGAATTTCCTGTGCAACGTAGACATGTTTATGCACGCGTGCAAATGAGTATTTTACGGTGCATCCTACCGTCGTATTTGAGGTTAGCGCAGATCGGTGTAACGAGCAGGTCGGATGTATCATAGGTCAGGGTGTGATGTATGTATATGCAAGTGTGTCGTGGATCAAACCGCGCCATAAATTGAAACGTATCGTAGATCAAAACGTAACCTAGATTCTGCCGCGTTATATGTCAGCGGAGCATGGCGCGGGTTTCTTTATGTCTCGCTCCAATGGTTTCCCATTTTAGTTGGTGGTGCATGAGTAGGGTCGCGATCCAAGGATCATTGAAGCGGATTGCCTCGATCAATGGACTCGATACGTTGTTCATGGAAGTTGAGATAGCATTGTTGCAAAATACTATCCTCGCAACAAATGAAAGGCTTGTTTCCGAACTTCTTCAGAATCGTAGAATTCGTGTAAGACATCTGTTTCAAAGTTTCATATTTTAGTTACCGTATCACGATCTAAGGATCATTGAACTGGATTGCCTCGATCACTGACCTCGACACATTATTTATGCGATTTGAGATATTCTATTTGTTGAAAGAATAATACGCTCAGAACAAACCGTCAAGTGTTACTTTCATCGAAGGGCGCTTTTGTATGCATGTAATATAACAAAACCATTACACATCACGTCGTCGTTAATTATGAACGATTGACAAAACATTACCGTCGAATATCATCATCGTAGCATCCGACAAAATACGAATACGTGATGAAATTTGCGCGGCAAGTGAGACCATCCGGAGCGTAAAATGTATTATCTCACTGTCCGACAAAGTATTACTGAATGTGCGCGGCGATAATGTGCTCGCAACAATGTGTCGTAACCATCGTCCGTAACGCATTCCCGTACTTTTCATCGGCACGGGACGATAAACGAGTGGAACGTTATAAACGATCGAACACGCCTCGTATCAGCCGGGTTCGCCGTTCGCCTTTCGCGTCCGCCTCGAGAGTTATTAATGGAGTTATTGTTTGCGTTAGTGTTTATACCGACCGTAAGGACGCCGTTATCTACGCCCTGCTATTAGATCGGAGTTTTCACTCGGTCGGCGTGATTCATTAAAGGAATTCCGATAAACTTCCGAGAAGCGAGAGTGAGATAAGGACACACGCTCCGACTGAGGTTTATGAATAATTGAGACCGGTGTATTTGCATTCGCCAACCTCGTCATGGATTTGGAGCATGACTTATGCCGGTTGCGGGCGATCGTATTAATTTGAATTTTACTCCCGAATTTCGCTAATGTCAAAACGCTCGCAAGTTCGAGATCTAGTTTTAATGGGACGCTTATTCGATATTGTCCATAACGAGGGATATACAAGTCGACGGCGGCTAAAAATGTTTGCACCAAGTTGCTATTCAAGCGTCGAAAAATCGTCCGGAGTGCGCAGTACTGAAACATTGAATTCTGGAGTTCGCATTGGATTTATCTTGGATCATCTTTTATCAGACGGATACGTGGTTTTTTTCTCTTGCCTTTTCGAAACTTTTGCTGGCTTCTTCAGATCTCAATGTTCAGGTTGCCCCTGGTTATAATTAAAGGTACGTCGAAATAATGTCAACGTTTGTTCGATTGCGGCCACGACGTTACTCAACTCTTCGCTCGACGAGACTGCGAAGAAAAGATTATGAAAGTGGTCTTCGTGGAAGTTGTTTTTGTCTTTCCCGTCGTTACGTGTCGATTCTCAGGAAATGCGATATCGAGTCCTTCAATTCCTAAATCGACACAGTTCGCGGACACGGGAGACTGACGTCATTGTTTCGATGAGACGTCGATAGCATTCGGCGTGTGCCCTCGTTTCGTATCGGCAAGCTCAGCGGGAAATCAGCTTACGCGTCGAAAAAATAAATGTATAAGTATCGGACTAGGTTCTATAGATGGTCTGCGTTCAACAAGTTTCTCGCGTAGAACGGAGAACCGTTACAGGCACTTGGACAACGTTTGAGAACACGCTATCGTAACTTTCGATTTGTACTCGTGAAACAAATATAGGGGAAACTCGGCTAATACTGTAATTCGTCCAATTCCCTGATACTTTTGAACGCACACCTGATACACTAAGCCACACCAATTACAACCGTGCTCATAGATATAGTACATTCGTAGAATGGACATACCGAATATCTTATCACACAAAATATTGTCATGTTTTCAAGTTAGTTACTTCGATGCTTTTAAATTCTTCGAATGAAAAATCAGTCAAGTTGCCTGAACGGGGGACCTTGGTACTAGTGTTAGGAAAGAATATTTAGTGATTCGCGAGTAACAAACGGCCAATATAAATAACAGGCATAACCGTGAGGACCAAATATCATGCAAAAGTTGTGCCGGTTGAAAGAGCGCAGTCTGCGCATAAGTACATTCGTAGAATAGACATACCAAATATTTTATACAAAATATTGTCCCGTTTTCAATTTAGTTACTTCGATGCTTTTATATTCTTCGGATAAAAAAATCAGTCAACTTGCCTGAACGAGGGACCTTGGTACTAGTGTTAGGAAAGAATATTTAGCGATTCGCGAGTAACAAACGGCCAATATAAATAACAGGCATAACCGTGAGGACCAAATATCATGCAAAAGTCGGTCGAAAGAGCCGCAGTTCACGCATATTTTTCATTACGCAGAAACGTATCTCCGGACATTCTTCACAGTACCACGAACAATGAAGGAAGACGCCGCGGAGCGCTTGTTTCGCCGTATTTGCGTTTGAAATTTTACGAAGGCAGTCTGTTAGACGAGTGCAAAGGGTTAAGCGTTTCGCTCCCGTCGTTTTACCGTTCCGAGGGCGGTAATGTTACGATGGCACACGGGTCCTTTTATGCGCGAAGACGCCGTTTAAGAGCGGGCGCGCGCGCGGACCGCGTTTAAAACAGGCGCTCGTAAAAGGGACGCGAATATTCGCTGAAATTCTGAAACCACCGTGTCAGCCCCTGACCCGTAAATTCGCTGGACCGGCTGACCGATCGCGCGCGAGTGGCCGTCTTCCTCGGATTGCAAATCGTAGGATTACCGTCACCGGAAATCCCAATCAGGCACCAGTGACGTGACTAGCTGATAGGAATATATAGGCATTGGGGCGTCACGGATCGTGCGTCCCGTACACACCGCGCCTCGAGCGTAACAAAAAGCGAGAGGGAAAAGAATCAGGGCTTGCTTTCCGAGCGGACAAGGACGCTCGGCGCGTAGGAAGTGCTGATACAATACGACTTCCGTTATCCGACTTGAAACAGGGAGGCATTTCGACTAATTGACTTCTTGGACAATGGAGCTCTCACCGTTCCACTGTTACGCATTACGGTATAATGAGTTATAGTATATAGTCGATGATAAGGATGAGGAACCTGAGATCTGTGAGTGGCGCAAAATGTTTTTTAATAATCCGCGATATCTTTTCCACGCGGTTCAACATGGTTTTCAGTTGTTTCTTTTAAATAAAATTAAATATGATTAAGAAAAAATTATTTGCTCTCCACATGTCGCAGTTTCCACCCACGTAACCCATTAGCATTAAGATCGTATATTAATGTGAAACTGACTATCACGTAACAATACGCAAATCTCCTTGACGTTCCATTTTCGTTCTTCATACGTGTTATACCGAGGATACGAGTCTCGTCTTGTCGGCGCGTGTGTATTAGTTATGTCATTGCCCTTGGTGCACACGGTCAGATTAGCGCTAGGTACTAACATCTGCCTGCAGCAACACACAGATACAGGAGCCTATTACCCCCATACGAACGTCACGTAGCCTCTTTGTCTTTTGACAGTACAAATCTTACTTCTTAGACATATTCATCGCAACCATTTTTCCGTTGATTTCGACATGTATTTTTCATTTTTCCTCCAACCTCTTTATCAACCGCAGGTAATTATACACATAATCCCTGACTTTCTCAATTAATTGCAAAAAATTTCACGTATCACACAACCCAACAATTAAATCAACCCGTTTCCAATTTTTCCTACGGTGTGCATTAGACATCATTTTGATCACCCCTTGATAAGGACACCTATGACTGTCGAAACGTTGGGCATTTAGAATTCTCAAAATTCCACTGACCCGCATAATACGCCATCAAATCATTTATTCATCCTATCGACGCTCATGTACAAGAACACTCCTTCATGAATGAGTCATAGTATAAGAAGGAGGCAGTCGACTAGCCCTTTCCAGGAACGCATCCTTCGAGTTCGTCCGCGTATTACAAGTGCAATTTCGATATGGCCCCGGGTCGGCTTGCAGGAATTCGTTCGGCCACTTCAATTTGCGAACATAAATTCGCGGAATATTACCGGCCCCCGCGTTCTCCGATCCGCCCTGACGCAATTTACGGGAGCTGATAAATGCAGGGCTGCGCGCGGCGGTTGTTCTTTAAATAAAATCGCGACTCCGCGCGCGGGTCGTTTATCGAATTTAATGGACCCCGCGTTGGCCAGGCGCTGTTAAGCCGGCGAGCGACCGCGGTATCCGTTTCTTTTAGCGCAATTCGCCGGCGCTGGGCTCTTTGGTTAATGAAAACGTCACGGGCGGCCGCGAGAGAAAGACGGACGAACGGAATTGGGGGTCAGGGGTGCTGGACGGGGGTTGGAAAAAAGCGACGTCGCCACCTCGGGATACTTTCTTCGAAATACTCGGCCCGAGATAAAAGGAAATCTGGTACGAGTGAAAAGTCACATCGGGACACGGCGGAATGCGCGCGGAATATAAAGACGAATTTAGACCGAATAGCTGGGTCATTTCGTTGCTCTCCGAGCCATATCTCAAGGACAAAAGGTCGGTTTTTCCTTTTACGGACTTTTCAATTCCTCGACGGACCGACCCCCGTCTTCTTTTCTCCTTTCTCTTCATTCGCTCTCTCTCTCTCTCTCATTCTCTCTCGTCCTTCTTTCCTTGAACGCACTTTCCTCACCCTCCAACCTCGCCCCGACCCCCCGTCATCGTTCGCCCAGTCTGCTGGAAGTTACTTCGCGAAATTTTCAAGCGAGGCACGTTGCGGCCATCTTCATCTTTCTTATTCGAGGAACCGCGTCATCTGCCGGGAAAATGTGCAGCCGAGGACGGAATAACGTAATGTCTTGATTGTAAAATTTCTCGCGTCCGTCTCGTACCTACCCTCCCAACCCCACGGACCATCTCGAATTAGTTTCCGCAAACTGCCGCGTAGTGACGAATTCGGCGCGCCCTTTTTCCCTCAGGACCGATGCTCGCCATCTTAAATGTTGCTTTCATAGTTCCGCGGCCGTCGCACGGCTCGCTCGACGAATTTTTAAACGTCCCCAAATTCTTCCGCCGTCTCTGGCGCGGATTTTCCTCGGAAACGGTAAAGCTGTATGTTCGCGCATGAGTTACGGGTCAGTCGGCGTCCAAGAACATGTTGGCACGGTTTTAAGTGGTCGGCATGCATCACGAGTACGAATGGCGAATAGAGGATTACATGGCGCTACTAATTTACAAGTCGGCACGCCACATGTTAATATAAATGAAAATGAACGCGCGGGCGAAGGTGCGTGCGGGATTCGCTTGACGTGCACGCTTTCAATAATTCATTCCGAGTTTTGTGAATAACGGCCAGCGCTGTTTAATATGTAACGACGGGTTAATAGGTGAAAACGATAGAAATTGCCGGCGAAACTAGTTCACGCCGGCTGATTTGTAGACTTAAATGTAACGGGGCAGCGAAATGATCGGGCGCGTTCTGTAATTTAATGAACAATCAGTATGCAAATGGGGCGATAATCTACGAAATTAGAGGTCCCGTATTTCGGCGCCTAGTGATTCGTTCACGAGCCGTTTCAGTTTTCGAGTCACATCCGACGTCCGAACGAAGTCGTTCCTCGCAGCGATCCTTTTAATAAGTACTACCGCGCGCATAATGAGTCCGCTGCGCAGCGTAGGTGGAATTAGTGTCGAATACTTGACCCCGGAGGGTCGACGCGCAATTGGAAGGCAAAGAGTCGAAAGAAAATTCGCATCCGCCCCCCCAGGCGCCGAAATTACTTTCTAACCGCGCTGATTCTCGCGGCCTGATTCAATATTTCGCGTCTCTCCAAACTCAGCAAGCGTCCCGCAAGACGAATCGAGTCTAACACCAGTTCCTGATTTCTAATGCAATCAAGCCATGCAGTCCCTCTCTCTCTCTTTCTCTCTCTCTTTCTCTCTGTCAATGTTGGCGCGGCGAATTTTAGACTTCCATTATGACGCCCACGTCTAATCCGTTTCAGGACGGATTTGACGCACTGAGCGGCCAACGCTTACGGTGTCCTATTGCCGATCATCTATTCAGAGTCCTACTCTCGCCGCGGTGAGGTTCTCCATGACAAGTGAGCTCTCGAGTACCTTCGTCTATTCGCTCGCTCACAATCACTGCGACACTTCTCGCTTGATATATAGGGCGTCCCTCTTTTCCCTGACCTTTTCACCATCAGACGCGACTCCCTGTCACTCGCGCATTATGGCACGGACAAACGTCGGGTTGGAAGAAGATATTTTCGGGCGCGTTTAAAGTTCGCCGTTGGCGAGGCAAATTACGTCCAATTCGTGCGAGATGCAGAAGTGTTTTCGAGTCGAACCCGCCACTTAAGCGCGGGGCGGAAGGCGAGTGGTGTAGTGCGTGAGGTCCTAGTCGTGAGAAAGTCCGGCGATGAATCAGGATTCTCGTTTTAACGGTTTGTGAAGCGTAGCATGCGTAATTTCGGCTACTTTGTTTCGCGCAGAATTAATATTGCGAAACTATTTTTAAAATTTGAAATAACTTTTCTGGAAAAAGGAAACGGTTTATGTATTTAATGCATAGCGATGCTGGTGACGATTGAATTAATATAAATGTGTTGTACGAAAGATGTGCTTCGACTCGCTGATTTGGACTGAATAGATTGGACTATTGCGAGCTGACCGTTTGCGAGGTTTCAAAATTCTAAGAAAAAGGTGGAATGAATGAGGATGTGGAGGGAACGCTTAAACCTTCGCATCTCCGAATTATTTTTCAATTTTGGTGCCAGCCACTCTCTACTATTATAAGTGTTTTATTTGAAATTTTCTTCAAAGGACAGTTCCTCGACTGCTACTTATTTTAAACAATTTTGTTTACTAATTATATTTAATATAGCTCTCAAACTTTGTTGTAATGTATTCTTGTTTTTAACTAAAAAAATAAGACAATTTAAATAAATAAAGGGAGAACTAAATTCAATTAAAAACCTCATTGGTGAGATTAAATTTAAGAGGTTGCCAGTACATAGGTTTTTGGATTACATAGTGTACAGTTGAAAATAAACGTATCGGGATAAGGCGGATGTAATTGTCGATAGCCTATAAATAACGACAATGATAGGTACGCGACGGAACACTTTGCCGGTGCTCTCATATCGCATTGATCGCATTGACAATAAATCTTGCACTAAAGTCTCTCATTTAAAACACGTCCTAGCGTCTCCCGCTACACGCAGAACACCTGAAAAATCTGAAATTCTCCCGGTTTACCGAACACATTCATCGAATGCGTCCGAAGAAGCGTCTTTAAATTAGAGCAGGTAGCCGAATTAGGTTCTCCGAAACTGCTGCTCTGCCCGGGCACCATCATTACTCCCCCCAAATAACGCGCCACATTTTTGTCCGTCTATCATCAGGAATCCGCTTCTCGTTTCATGCCTTCTACGATCGGCTTCGAGCGAATCGTTGATCCCACGGACGGATTTCGGTGCATTCCTCATGTCGTTGTCCCGTGCGCGTGGACCACAGTTATGCTCACTTATGCTCACCACGTACGTCCGTACGATATACACTGGGCTGAGCACGTTTCTCTTCGAACCGCGACGTAAACGTGATGAAACGACGGTTATCCAACTGTTGCGTGACTTTTACCTCGTTAAGCCAGTTCCTTTCGTCCACGCATGAAACAGTAGACTCGAGTCGCATCATCGACCATCGTGCGCGGAGAATCGTCCGTAATAAAAAACGAAAGTTCGTCAAAAGAATGTCTGGCCGTTCGTCCCTCTGTTTGACTAAACGCGAAGACAGTCACGCGTCACTTTACGAGTTTACGGCTTCATTAAGCGACGGATTTCTTGCGCTCGAACAATACCACGCGGCATAATTAGGTTCTTTCTAGATAATTTGCCCGGCTCTGTTTACAAGGCAATAATTTGTTTGAACTCTGTTTGTAAACGGTCATAGGCACGGCGATATAGGATAATTGGTGTCATTAGCTTATTTTTAGTTGTTTCCTTGGAACTCCCACATGATGCCTTACTTCTACATTTCCGTACGGTGTGTGTGCTGTTGACTGTCAGTTTCTATGAATGTAGAAAGGTATAGCTCTACTTAATTCATGTTTATCGCGTATCTTTCCATGATTGCAGAAGTTTCAGCCTGTCATTCTACGCGCGCATAGATAAGTGTTTTCACTGACGTATAGTGTCGTGTTCTTATCTAGACACTTGTACACACTCTTTTAATCATGTACAGTTTCTGGCAAAAGTTTGGAGCACCTTACAGTCTTCAAGTAGATTCAAATGATTTATTCACATTATTAAAAGTATTAAATTCTTAAATTTTCTTCTAAATTCTTCTTCTAAAAATATTAGCGCTACTTACTCAATATAGTAACCGATATTATATTGAAAGTGAAGCGCTAACAAAGTTTCCACGTGAACAGTTGGGTACTTTGTACTTATAGTCCATAGTCTACGCATACATACTCGTCTGTTCAGAGATCGGGATACGTTCCGCTTATTTATACTGGCATTTGTGCACGGACACTTATATTTCTCCTTGCGTATAGCTAGGTCTGTGCATTGAAAGGTTACAATATTGACCAGAACTTCGACACCACACCGAGCTGCAATCAAAGATACCTTTTCTATTGTGTCCCTATTTCGCGAACACGATGTAGATCGCGGACAGCGGTCAAAAGTTTTTCTATGACGCACAGTGTCGCGTTTAAATGGTGTTAGCTGGACAAAACCATTTTTTATTTTTTATTGACACGAAGTGTGAATTCATAAAATGTGATTTATTAACTATTGCTCAAACAGAAATTTGATCAAACAAAGAATATATTTATATTGGACTAGAAATAACAAGCAAATTTATTCTTTGTCATTGGTTGACTTGCAATTTTATCAGAAATGTTATCTGACCAGTCCTCGTCTAATTTCAGTTTTGTCACTTACACTGTTAGTATAGGATTCTTATATTTATATTTTACCCTATAACTATTTATAACTAGATCAGATGTAATTAATAACATTGATAATACATCCGTATTTGTTGCAAACGTAAAAAAATTCCGACCATAAAATAGCGATCCGTGTCACTAAAAATATGAATTATTACTGGCTTCCGCACATTTCCGCATACTCAAATTTACATGATAAAAGAGCTTAAAGTCTATTCTACTACTAGCAACAGGAATTTTCGCGTTTACCGGTGTTTATTGAATACTTTTAGCCGCTTGTATATTACAGACATAACCTAAGTTAGAAAAGCAGTTAAAAGAATTAATTAAAATAATTGCACGTGCTTTTATTGTACGCCCAATTATTGTACGTAAAATAGATTTTGGAGCAAATATCGGTCTTCTTGTTCTGTGGTCATTACCCCATATAGTGAGCATTTATTTCTTACGAAAATAAGTTATTCATTTTGTCCGGCTGATTAGCCTCATTCGAGACACTGTGCGACGGCGTAAGAGCCTGCGCCGCGGAATCCGGTCACATCCTAAACCGCCACGGTTGCCGGGATATTATCCTCGGGGCCTGAACTTTGAACCTCAAGTGTGGGTGTGAGACGACGGCGTCGGGTTAAGGTTGGCCTCGCCACGCTGCTGAGAGATTTACGACGTCTCGTCGCCGGCCCGCCGCGGCGCGAAGAATTTTCCAAATTTCCTCTTCCTTCCCATCCTTCTTTCTCGCCCTCGGCCGACGGCCAAGCCCGGCGCAATAAGAGACGCGGAAAAAGCATCCGGTCGCCGGAAAAATTCGGCGTCGCTCGCCGGCAATTTTCTCTTTTTTTCCTCTCCGGTCGGGCGAAAAACTGATTTGATTGAAATTGATTGACAAAATAGCTACGGTATCCTGTTTGACGTTTCACGTCGCCGCGCGACACCTCTCGACCCGCCGACACGTCGAATGCCGATGAACACGTGCGTTATTATCGCCGGGTATAATTCCTTCGGCAGCCGGTGGCCATTTTAATTCGCCCATTCTCCGCCCGTCCCGTCATCGACTTCCCGGCAAAATTTTCGTTAAAACCGCAGCCGGGAGTCCCTGCGGCCGCAGCGCGCACTTGTGTCAACAGCCTTTATCTTACCAGCCGCGTCAGCTGAACCGACAAGGCTTCTCTCTCGGTCGTTCGCGCGCGCGAATCAATATTGTTCCTGCGCGGGCGGCAGTGCTCGTTCGATTCGAAAAATCTTCTCTCCCCTTGCCCCAGGAATCACCGTCGTCGTCGTGGTCGGCTGTTGCGCGCCGATCGATGCCTCGATAATTATTTGCTCGGACGTTAAATGGGACGCGACGAGCCAGCCGAAAGTTTCTTCTCCCGCGCGCCGTTTTCCCGTCCGTCACTTCCTTGACGACTCCACGCGCTCGACGTCTATGGTCGATGCTTGTGTCTCGACCAATCTTGACTCAGTCTTCGTCTCCGGTGACGGGGCGTTGAGACATAGAGGGCCGCGCATCTGCTCTCGACCGGGCTGCTTAGCGAGATGAAGTTTCGCTGGAATTCGGCAGCGTGGGCGCGCGATGAGGGGAGCGCGTGCGGCATCCTCGGGAATTCGGAATTCCCAAAGATCAAGGGGATCTTATCCTCCTCCCCTCTCCCCCTCCTCTGCCACTGCTTCTGCCCCTGCCTCTGCCCCTGCGGACCGGGGGGTATTCCGTATTCAGGGATATAGGTGGCCGCCACAAAACTTCCTACTCGACATTCCTGGCACAGCCGCGCTATTCGGCTTGGCTCAAGGAGCAAGAGGGTTTACCCGAGGATATGCAAACGTTCGCGATAGTTCACCGTTGAGGTCGTGTGGTCTTTTCCAGATTTCGAGGCCCGCGCGCCTCCGCCCCTTCTGCAATCTGAGTCCTTCTCTCTCTTTCTCTCTGTGCTTCTTTTCCTCTTTCCACTTGCTCAGCCGCCCTCATTCAGTATGCACTTCTTTCTTCCTTTTTTGTTTACTCCGACAAGCAATTTTTCGGCAGCCTTTGTGTAGACCTGATTTGTGAAATAGGTCGGCATTTAATTAGTATTATTTATTGGTTTAGGGGAAGACGTCATTGTAGACGAGGATAAGCCAGAGAAAATAAGTAGGAAAAGAAAACATCTAAATTAAATGTTAAGGATTATACGTGTAAGCAGTTTGGTGGAGCGCGAAAGCAAAAGACGATAGAATGAAGTACAAAGTACAACAATAACAGAATGAGTATTAACAAGCAAACATTTAATATGAAACAGAATATAAGAGATATACAAATAACAACAAAAAGAAAGAAGAAAAATAAACCGAGAAAACAAGGGGAAAAATAATCTATCTGCACATAGGATGGCTTAACTAAGATTAAATTAAATAAACAAAACTCTTATACGGGGCATCAATATTTTGCAATATCCATGACGCTCCATAAGGAACGTCCTCGCATTGTACAGAGAAAATAGTTCACTGTCAACTGTTTCTACGTAGCACCATTTTTTCGTCCTAATCTAAGGAATGAGCTGAATCTTGAGACTGCGCGGTTTTCTGACGCTTTTTAACGCTTCGTTATCAGCCGACCGAGCCGGAGTCGTCCCTCGGGAAATAGAAAACATTGTATCTGCACATAGGATGGCTTACCTAAGATTAAATTAAATAAACAAAACTCTCACACATGGCATAAATATTTTGTAATATTCATGAACACTTCAATGTCGCTCCATAAGGAACGTCTTTGTATTACACAGAGAAAACAGTTCGCTGTCCACTGTTTTTTACGTAGCACCATTTTTTCGTCCTAATCTAAGGAATGAGCTGAATCTTGAGACGGCGTGGTTTTCTAACTCTTTCTAACGCTTTCGTTATCAGCCAACCGAGCCGGAGTCGTCCCTCGGGAGAAAGGGAGAAAGGGATACGCAAGTCTTCTGGAAAATCGCCAAGTACGGCGCGTCGAAACGGACCGATGACACGGCGCGCGATGCGGATCGTTAATCGTGCATACTCGGTCACTATCCGCTCGAATCTAGCGTGTACTCCGTCTCGAAACAAGTGCCGAGACTCGTGTAGACCTAATTCGATTAGATTCATGAGACTCGCCGCGCTCGCCCCGCCATCGTACAAATGAGTTTCCATTCGAAAAAAGTCGGCCTACTTTCGAGTCGCTTAAAGGAGCGAACGATTTCGCCTGAAGCTGCGGCATAAAAGTAGCGAAGCACAAAGTTGATGCTTAGTTGGCGAGTCACGCGAGCTTGTTTGGTCCTCGCGCATAATAATCAGAGCACTTACGGGCGCAATTTCGATTCGTAATGACGCGTTGCATTATTAGCGATCGTTTTTGCGTACACCGGTTTAATATTAGAGCGCGATGCTGAAAGTGGGACAATACTGATATATAAAGTATGTCGAGCAGAACTTGCAGTGCGTCAGAGTGGATGGAAATAGCTGCATGTATTATGTTAAATAGATGTGCCGCACTCGCGCGACGCCCATTAAAATCCGAACGTTGTGCGTCAAAATTTCGCTGCCAACTGACACGTTTCGCAACGCTCTCGGTGCGTCTGCTAATTGCTCGTTGCGCAACGACGGGCATTCATCTGTTTACAATCTAATTGTAAGGAACGCTCTGACAATATGGCGCAAGGCGATGAAAAGAACGTGATCACGGCCGTGAGAAATCCGCTGTCCTTCGTGTCGGTTCCGTTGCATGCGTGAGCTCTTCCAGCCAGCGCGTGCGTGTAGTGTGTGTGATGCAGCCAATATACAGGGTGCGACGAATGTCATGACTAAAACATTCATTCCGCGTCAGGCGAAAGTGAACCAGACGTACTTTTTGCCGCCGGCCCCACGATATTTAAGGACGGCTGATGGACGCTAGTTTTTACGCAGAGCCTGATAACTTTAGATACTTTCGATTTAGAGCGAACAAACCGTCTCTCGAGCTTTTTCAAGAATATTCATCTTATTTGCGGTCACGATAGGCGTCTAACGCGAGCTGCCTCGGAAGCTGTTTCATCGACGCCGCCGATTTATTTTTCGGCCAAAATTACCGCAATTTTCGCCGCACACCGTATAACTCGGCGTACACGCGTGACTGAGCGCGGGCCGCCATTACTGCCCTCCGCGATTACTCTCGCTAGATACCGATCTAACCGTGCATCTAGTCGCATCCTGCCCGCTCGCTGCACGCGATATGTACAGAATCGCTGGCCGAGACTCGCTCGCCTTCGAGGCTGAGAGTATTAAAATTCACGCGTCACGCCTTTCGGCTCGCGACGTCGTTGATGCAGATATCGATTGAAGGCGTCCTTCCGAAGCGTCAACAACTACTCGCGGTTCTTCTCGCGCGCGACTGCATAGTGTCAAGTCGCATTGCCCGGGAAACTAGCTCTAAGCTCTAAGCTCTAAGCTCTAAGTAGACGCAGCAAATGTGCAGGGTGTTTATAATGCGATCGCTGCGACGAGAACTTCCAGCGGCGTGAGCTTCGTTTATCACATTTAACGGGAGGCGTCACTTAAAAATTGTCCATTTTTTGTGGGGTCAAGATCTCGCGCCACAGTGGGTATAAATGTTTTTTTGTTATTATATACACGAGAATACGAATTTGAATTAAAAAATGAATATGTATATTATGCATATACGATTAGATACGGAGAGAATACTTTACCAGTTGCCCAGGCTTGGCGTACACAATTTGCACTAAAATATCGTAAGAAATATCGTACCGTGTGAAGCCAAAAACCAGTAGCGTTTCCACTGCTGAGAAATCTTAAGAAATATCGTAAGGAGAATACCACATCTTAAATCACATTTATTGAAAAATGTCCGTCACATTCCGCGTTCTCAATGGTTTTATCGTATTCAGAAAGATTTTTTCTACATTTTGCACACCAGAATTCAGCTGCTGTTTTTGCCGCTTTGCAAAATATTTAACATTTTCTGAGCGGAATGGAGCTTAACCTCTTAAATTACTACGGCATCATAATTTGCCGACATATTTATATGTTTTTGGAGGTAGAATTTATTTCCAACAATAAAATAGTTCCGACCAACATTGAGTGACTGCCGTAGAATGGTATTTCGTTAAAATTAATAATTCACACATTCCGCTTCTAACACGAATGCGCCACAGTCGCTACGTCCCAACTTTCCTACGTTTCGACCCACTGTGGCGGGCCAGCGAATAACGAGCGCATCGTTGGCGAGTTAAAAATTCATGCTCTCAGATTTCGAATCCGTAGAATGTCGGATACGTGCAGACTGCTCAGCAAATGTTCACTGTCGCATGACGCATGCGGATTCGCCCGGCACACATGCGTGACCGGCGTCAAAGGTGTTAATTCAAGATTCCGTCAGGAACAAACTGTATAAACTGTGCCCGTACAGTGGCGCGTGAGATTATGATAGTGCAAGCACCGAGATTCGTCGATATAATGAACCGGTATTACAGTCGCTCCGCGATCATATCGCTACCAGGTATCGTGTCTCGCTTCCACGGAAATAGCTTCGAGTTCATTCACTCGCGCTCACCACGTTCCCCAGATATCATCCGCGATACCGTTCTTTCCTTTCTTCAGCCAGTCTGCCTCGTTTGCGTTCGCGGATTAATGAGCAGCGCGCGACGTGAATTGAGGATCGAGATCGATATCTAGGAAGCGCGTGCGACGCTCGTCGGCACGTGGCGCACAATGAATTGAGCCCTCTCCCTGACACGCTCGAATTTATTTTAACTCTAGCCAGTCGAACGCGGCCAATCGACATCTATCTGCCTGGCAGTTATGACTCCGGATTCTCGTTACGCGCCCGCGGGCGCGATCGTAAAAATTCTTCGCGTAGTATCGGAAGCGCGTAAAACCGGCATGCTGCGCCATGTATAATAACAAATCGGACGCCGACGCGTACGGCCGCCTTCGAGCTGACCATCTCGACCGCCGCGAGAGCGTCGATCAGTAAAAAAGCAGTAATCTGCGAGGAACAAATGTGTAACGCAGTCATGCGCAACCTTTTTCTTTCTTGGGCCACATAGATGTGATTGTTACATTACGCGCGCTGCAGTGTAGTACACTTTACCTATGATTTAATGTGCAAAATAAACTAAAATCTTTTCAAGCATTTATTGGAAAATTAGTGTGACTTTTGATATTGAGACAAATTTTGGACTATTTTACAGACGTCAGGTTTATAACTGTTAGAAGCTATTCTTGATACATCATCAAGATGCGTGTACTCCGATTTGCAAATATACGTTGATGCGAACAACGTGAGCAGCGTTTGGGCACACTTTTGTACGGTCTTTTATTTTTCAGGCCTTGAGAGCTTTATTACAATTCTCATTTATAAGCCAACGCACATATAATTTCGGTCGTACATAAAACCTCGGCGGGCCGCACGTTGACTACGGCTAGTACAACGAAGTAATCTACCATTCACAGAACCTTTTTCTACAACGTTTTCCTGTATCCAGCGATTGTCCGAATTTGTCAGTTCGAAAACAAGCATGGCAGAAGCCGGAGAAGAAAAACAAGTGCCGTTCGAACGAAATAATCGATCGGAGCTCGAGTCAGGGCGAGGTTGTTTTCACGTGAGCTGCATTATTTGAGAACGCTCGTCCGTGACGTTAAATGATCGAAACGAAGCGAGAACAATCGACGTTCTCTCGCGTCGCGGACGAGGGACAGTTTGGAGACCCGCTACTCGTGAGAACAAATTGCGCTGACTCATTGGGCAATAAATCTTAACGACTGTCATTGAGCGCTCGCGCCGTGTCGTAATTACCAGCGACTACTTGGAATTTCCTTTTGAAACGGGGTCGATCGTTACAACCTCGAGGACGCTTCCCACTCTCCCCTCTCTCTCGCACTCTCCCTGACAAACTGTATTGGGGAGAAAATTCGCGGCGATGCGAAAGTTTTTCCGGGGCACAGGCACAGGCGCGCGCCGATAATGCTAATGCCGTCTCGAACGAGATACGCACCGGGTGCCGGGCCGTTGATTTTAGCACCCTCTAAGGCGGCAGGATTCCTCCTTTTATTTCGAACGTCGCCCAGCAGTTGCTCCCGTTTAATGGTCCATGGGTAATGCTGGAAAGTTTCGCGCGATCCCTCGCTGGCCTATCTGGACGATGTAAATCCTGTCTATCTCGTAATCGAAATCCATGCCGGCGGGGCCTCTCTTCTTCCACGAGAAGACGAGGGGTTAGAGATAGGGTAGGGCGCGGGGAGGGGGGAAGGAATGGGAAAGAGAGAGATCCTTTGTTCTCGACTTAAATCCTCGGGAGTAACCGAGACCCCCCTGGCCTCTGCGGTACCCACGAGGACCAGACCCGAGGGAGATGTTACTACAGACGTTTTATATACGCCTCGACGGTATTCCGTATGTAGAGAAAGAGAGAGAGAGAGAGAGAGAGAGAGAGGACCGAGTCGTTAGAGGATAACGGGCACGGAGTTTTATCGTTGAAGATTTCCTACCTCGCGTATGTATTTCTTTCTTTCCCCCGGCGCTCTCTCGCAGAACCCTGTGCGGAAACGAAAATGCAGCGAGACGACGGCGGGCTCTGCCTCGCGATCAATTCTCGCGCCGGATATAGAGTGAAGCGAGAGGCACGAGGAGTCGGGAGTCCGTTCGAACGTTTAAACGAATCTGTATGTAAGCAGCGTCGCCGTCGAAATATCGCCTCACTCTCGCTCCTCGGAGTTTTTCTTTCGCTCACGGCAAGATAATCGATACTGGATGTTGCCGGCGAAAAGAGACGTCGAGGGCCACGTCGCTGGTTTCAGTTTTCTTTTTCTTTTTTGTTTTCCAGCGGCGACGTCATTATTCGCGAAGCATTGCTCTCGTTGGCCGACGCACGGCTTTTAAATTGCGTATTTCTATGTCGCTCATCGGTAGTCGCGTTGCGTGTGCGCGTGCGCGGGTTGGTTGGGGAAAAAAATGCATCGGCCCGAATCGAAACGAGCGACAGGTTCGTTTCGCATCCAATTCGCGTGCGGAGAGAGCGACGGGAAGGACGATACGCGAATGCCGGACGGTTAATCGAAAGCACTCATTAGTTCCCGATTGATTTTTAACTCGACTGGTGCGTCCCGTTTCGAATATTTTCTGATCGTGTGATTTTCGCAAAATAGTTTCCGGCCGCGTTGCTCCAGCTGTCTTTTTAACCCTTCGCAATGTATTGTCACGTGGTAACGTTACAGTAACAGAATTCACATTATATAACTGCGTCGACCTACCAAGCATCGCATCGAATTTTCGAAAATGTACTCCAGCAGGTACCGTGGGCCTTATTGACGTAAGAATTCGTTACTCCCGACGCCATACCTTTGGCCTTTCAGTCCCGTCAACGCTCACCGTACATCTAAATTTATATCTGTGCCGATGTAACGTCTGACGACACAACGACAGATTAAATTGACCCACGTACATGCGCGAAGTTTGGCCGTGCAACCAGGCGTCGGTGAACGTCGGATCTGAAAATTCCCGTCTCGCCCGAAGCGGGACAAGAAACGGCGCAGTTATTATCGCCTCAGCCGCGTGTTTCGCGATTCCCCGGCAAACATTATATGCAGCATCCCGATGTTATCACGCGCTCCGCCGTTCAATAATATTATCGAGGAATTGGACACACATATAAAAATCGCAGATATTCTTGCAGTTTCGAGAGATGATGTATTTTGTTGTCATAAAGAAGATTTTGAATGAGAAGTCAGTGTTTTGAAGCACCAATTACGTATTAATTATCTAGTTAACGTGCACTACGTTATCCACATTTGCAAATATGTATGCATTTTCGCCATGTGGCATTAATTTTCCACCAGATTGTCTGTCCGATTCCTCCTAGAGTCCAAACGAGTGCGTCTGGCAATACGGCCGCGAACTTTCGAACCGTTACTTGCGTTCATAAACCACCATTACGTAGTGGAAACGGGAAGCTCTCATGGAAGGCGACGAAACGCTCACTGTCGACGAGGGCTGATCGGGGCGAGTTAATTTTCCACACCCCTATGGCCAGTACGATCACCGACCGCCAGTGACGTCACGGCAGCGAACGGTGCTTGGCCAATTGTGAACTTCGCGAAGATACCGTCAGTGTGTGCGTGGTCGAAGGTATTGTGCCACCGCGGACAGAGTCACCGGGGCATTGTAAATTTCCGGTACGTGCTACATAGGCGGAACAAGCCATGCCAGCCTTCCCCTTAGCGATCCTGCATCATATCTTCCTCCGTCTCTGTCTAATCTTCGGAGTGCATCTGCTTCTCTATCGTTCCTGTGGGTCCTTGCGTGCGTCTTCCCCTATTTCTCTTTCTCTCTCTCCCTCTCTCTCTCTCAATGCTGCTATAGGGTGTCCCGTACCTCATGTTGCAGTTGGAAAGGGGTGACCGTACAATGGCAATCGCATATAACGAATTTTGCGAGATCGTCAGATTTGCTCACAGTAGCCGGTATGTATCTCGTACACTGAAAATCAAATATACTCGTACGACGAATTTGAAGGTTCCGTCAGATATGTTTGCCGTACCCGATATCGATGTAGTAGGTAACGTAGATTAAAATTTGTTTGTGTACACGTTTTCGTAGACTGCGTTGAAGATTCATCGACCTCTTCGGTATTCGTGCTGTCTTCCGCGTTCTCTGTTCTCTGTTCCCCGCCTTTCAATACCTGACATCCATAGTCTCTCTCTCTCTCTCTCTCTCTCTCTCTCTCTCTCTCTCTCTCTCTCTCTCGTAACAGATCCCTGCAGCCATCTCTAACGTATCGACTCCGGGTCGAAACAGCATCAGCTCGCAGACTTGAACCCTCCATCGCACCCCTCGCCTCTCAATTCTTCCCGCAGCCGCCTTTCGTACGTCTTCTTCTTTCCGCCCGCTATTATTCACTTTTCTCTTCCTAGCGGTTCTCTCGGAAGGGCAATATATCGGTCGACCCTTTCCTCCCCGCTCCCCAGCCGGTGGTTCATTCTCTTTCATCATGCACCTTTCCCTCTCCCATCTCCCTACCCCCGTGGCATTCTCTAAGCCACCCCTCTCCGTAGGCATCTCTGACGTGTATCGACTTCAGGGCGAAGCACTATCAGTTCTCCGGCGCAAACTTTAACCTTCCTTCTGCCCTTTCTATTCTTCTCCAAGACGCTCTCCTCCGTGCCGCTTCTTGTTCGCGCTCCCCTTTCCTCGCTATTATTCACTTTTCCCTCCCCACCGACTTCGTGCCGCGCGGCAGGGCAATAAATTGGAGCCGGCCTCCCCCCCTGCCTCTTGTTCGCCTTCTTTCCTTTCTCCTCTTCTTCGTCATCTCCTCCTTCTGTCCGCCGTTTCCATTCTCACTCATTGTCTCGCCACTTTCGCGCGTCCTCCCTCCCCTCTGCCGCGCGCTCGTTCTTTAAGCAATTCTAAACGGAAGAGGATCCTGACGGCGCTTATTACGGAGTCGTTATAACTTGCATTTTCGTTAATGTCCTCGACAAAAGAAGGCAGTCCGCCGCGGGTAGGGTGTCTGGCGAGCGACGAACTAAGCGACGTACACTGGGGTTGAGTGGGCGGCGCGGGAGGGGAAGGGGTGGGAGAGAGAGCGCTGTTACGCTTGAGCACGTAATTCAGCCGAAAGAAAAAGTTTTGCATCCCGAGTGCGCCCGGGAGTTGCGAGCGGACGTGCCTGTGTGTTCGGTAACGTCGTTGTCGCGAGTTCTGTTGCGCCGCTGGCGCCGACGAACGGCCGACGCACACGCTCGTGTGCCGACCTGACGATGCACGTCTCATCGCGCTTCTTTGTGCCGTAATTACCGAACGTAGGGACTGTCCTTACATCCGTGTCGTCGTCCGGCGAGTCACCGCGGCGATGATTTTTTTCGTCTGCATGGTTTTTGCAACATTGCATCTTTCGGAATTAGACTTAATGCTGGGCTAAATATGTATGGACTGGGTTCACTTGGTGGTCCTAGGAAAAACCAACTTCGTGTTGGTTACGATACAAGCCTAATAGCGTCTAGAGACTCTATAATCGGAGTCATGTATGGACTGGTGCTGCCGTTTTTTAACGAAAGTTATCTACCATGAGTGTATACGAACACAATCGATGTGTCTGTGTTATTCTGTAATTTGTATAACTTAAATGTGATTCGCTATTCTATTGGATGCATTTTGTTTTTAAAATGGCGTCGGCGATCCAACCTTGTTGAGTATTTCGTGACTCTGATTACAGGGTCTCTAGTAGTGTGTACTAGATCTAAGATCTAAAATTTGTAGTATATATATATTTATAATATGCAAAAATGTTTGTTACAGAACTTAAATAGCATAGAGTAACATATTGCGATGCCGTTTTTTTTTGTGTGAGTAGACGCGTTTCATATTATTTCGTATTATACATAGTTTACAATATATATATTTAATGAAAGGAATTGCCCTTTTCACCGAAGCTCGTTTGCCGTTGATGACACAAGCATAAGCCCCTAACCTATAGACCGCGGGTAATGAATCGTTATTACTGGGATATTGTTGAAGTGACGGTTTGTTTTTCGGATTTCCGTTTTGTCATTAAAGCGACCTACGTTATGATACAAAAGGGATGTCGGCCGCCCTCACGACCACAATGGGTAATATTTGGAAAACAATTTAGCGGTGGATACTTTCGATTAACGCGCCACTCGTTTGTTCGCTTCGAACAATCGTCACTGCCGTGCAGGAGCAAAAGAGGATTGGCGGGGTTGGTATACGTTTCAAGTCGAGTGTGTGCTCGAAAGGGTCGCATGATGAAATAATTGAATGCGAGTGGCGCTTATCGATCCGTCGTCGCGCAGACAGCTGCTCATAATTGCGTGACATAACCCAGGGGCCTTGGTACACGGCCGTATATCGTAACGAACGTAATATTTATCGTTTCGCTGAGTGGCCGCTGGGTATTAATCGGGACCGCGCCTTTCTTCCTTATCGCGTGGCCATAAAAATATCTTAATATGAGGCCAGAGTCATATGTGTCGTCAGACACGTGGCAATTTGATTACTTAGAACTTAGACGCTCGACTGAGAACCGAAGGTCTAGAGTACAGGTGACACTGTTTGTTGGATTGCTTCGTTTTTGAATTTCATTTTAACTTCATTGCGGTATTATACGAGTATTATTGGAGTACTCGTGAATTACTATCGATATCTGTAATATGCGAATAGTACCGTGAGTCATAATGAACATCTTACCCATGCCGAATAACGAGTCGACGCTCGCGAAACACGTTTCTTTGGACCTCAGACTTCATAACGATGTCACTGACGCTCGACACGTTAATTTTTTTCACGAATTAACCGCGCGCATATAAATACAGGCAGTTCAGTCCGCTGCGAACGCACGCTCGCTGAGTTCCCTGCTACTTACGCAGAGGAAGTTAATACAAATTTTTTGATCGCACAACCGGTAATACGAGTCAGATTCGTAAACCGGTTCGGGATAAAGTCTATCGTCCGCGTTCACACTAGATACGACTGCCGGAACCGCGAGATTACGTCGTCTCGTCCGTCCGCGTCGAGCGAGAGAACAATATGTTCTCTTCGTTAGTTCCGCGGCTGGGATCGTGTTCTTCGTTCCCAGAAGCCGGACGTGACGGCATACCGGATTACGCGGAACGCAAAAGGATAAACTACTATAACTATTGTTTTTTTTGTCATTACTATTTTTTTTTCGTTATTTTAATTTTAGTTAATAATATATATATATTTTGGTTTTTCTCTACTCCTGTGTATCTTTGTTCACTAAAGGGCCCATACTCGTTAATAAAGAAATAATAATAATAAAGGATTCCATAATATTTTTGGCCCGTCACGCTCGGAGATTCGACTATCGGAAATGTGAAATTGGTTATTCGAGACAGAGGCCAATATATTTGTCACGCGCTCCGTGCATGATGCAGTGAACAACGAAAAAAAGATTGAAACTTCAACGTTCAGGATTTCTTGGAAAAGTCCAGCGCACCCGCATGCCAGCCACGTTCCGCGAAAATGCATTCGCATCCGTAACACTTACACCGTCGAGCGTTCGAACGTTTTCGGCATTCCCGAAAACTGCAACAAAATGGTGCGCGCACACATTTCACTGCCGCGAAAATGCATTCGCTGCCAGCGTCGCTCCCGTCGTTTCGCGGACGAGACTTTGACCCCGATACTTCAGGCGAGGCATAAAATATCCAGGAGGCCGGTCCGTCGGAGAGTTATGCGCGTGACTTCTGCTCTCGCAGGTGGAAAGTCGGAGAAATCTATCCAAGTACGTGCTTCATTTTTACGCTCTCCCCGCGGATCGGGATAAAACGTTAAACAGCGTCTGCATCGAACGACTGTAACCGTTGTTCTCAATCTTCGCCAGCATTATTTCTCATCCCTCTCTCTCTCTGCCGTATTCTCCTTTCTCATCGTCTATATGCTGCGCTCACTTTCGTTATCGAGCCTGTTCTCCGGAGACACACGGTCACATATCGAATTCCTCTCGAGCGCCGTTGAAATCCAGGACTCTGGCAGAAACAAACTTGGCTTCGCATCGTGATCGCCCTCGTCCTCGTTCGTGGCTCCTTTAATATTTAACGAGTGTATCGAGCTTCGTACTATTCCGCGGTTCCCTTCGATTCCGCAGCTTTATGGAAGCACGGCGTCTTCCGTGGTCTCGTTCGCGACAGTTTCTGCCATTCGTGAGTCGCGAGCGTGAAATGCCGCGAATCCGATCTTGGCGGCGAGTAATGCGCGTGGAAAATCCGACGAACGTCGTCGACCTTACGCAATGTCGGCAATACATTTCGGCACGTCGCTCGGCGTGTAGTTTCGTTACTCAACACAACGCTGTTACACGTTCTGAGCGCGGGCTTATTCATAGATTCCACGTGTGACGACTCGAAAGTAAAGAATGTTGTAATATATGAGACCATGATGATAAGGAGAGTTTAGGTGCGTGGCGAGGAGCGAGAGGTGGGAGACGAGTTGGCGAAGCGATGCAGAAGGTCGTCAATCGTAGGACACAGACTAAGAATATTCGATTCTCTTGAAAGAATCGATTTTTGAATTGATATAGGGATTTTTGTTATTTTTTATTTTAAGGCCGACGTGATGGGTTCGAGAGAATGTTATATGTTTATGTATATTAATCTTATTCACCAAGCTCTGACAACGTTAAAATAGATCCCGCACAATATTTCATAATAATTACTTTATTTATTGACGGGAGCGATGTAGCTCCACATGACGCCTGAGTGACGCTACCAAAAAAGGGTTCATTACACGCGTGTGACGTCAGACGCGGGGAACAAAAAAAACTCGTAAAATGCAAAGTCCGAAGCTCCGCGCGGGGGGACTTTACGCGCGCCATAAGCCGTGCTTTGTATACGAGGCCCATAGAAGCCGAGGGTGTAATTCGCGGGACATTCGGACGTATCTACGATTTTTGAGATCCCACTTTAATTAAACGCGGCCACCGACACGGCAGGCCTTTGGCCCTAAATCGCTCGCCGCTACGTATTTGTACGGTTTAAACGTCTTATTTACTTTCCCCTGGCCGTCAGGCTCCGCAATCTCCGAGTTACGATCCTGAAAACGAGCGCGCTGCCGAGGTAAGTCGAAACTTTATGGTGCCCTGGCGCGTCCGCGGTACGTCTTTATGTGGCGCCTTTTATTCCGTAATGCCCTCGCGCCGCGTACACGGGCACATGCGCGTGAGTAAGGGATGTCCAATAATTCGACGAGTAGGCGGAAACATCCGGTTACCGTCCTCTATGCTCGCCCAAGATGGTTAGAAATAGCTTGTTTCATATTTCGCTATAATTGTCACTTTCCTTTAATTTATTTTACAATTAGTTTCTGAGCTTAAGAATGACACATGAAACAGAGAGCAGAATCGACAGACCAAGAATCGGAGGGGTAACGAATGTCTCAAGATGGGTCCACGTGCCTTATAACAAGTCGGGTTTGTGCATGCGGATGGACGAGTCCGGAGGATGCGGAAGGATTCGGGATATGTATGTTGTTGGTTTCGCTGACGTCAGGAAGAAGTAGTAATACTGTCCGACCGTCTGACATATTTATGCGTACCACCCCATGATTTACAGCCGAGGGAGGTTTCCCCATCCGGACGACGGGGTGGTTCTAGCCCGAGAAAGTCCATAAACATTAACTGTCCAGTAATCGAGCCTCTCGGAGGATCTTGCAAATTTCTCAATTCTACCACACCGACACATTCCAAAATTATGCGAAACATCGTCTTCCCTCGGTTTCCATTTCGCACGGCCAATCAATCTCACTTCTGGAAAGCTCCATTCGACTCTGCCTTTTGCCCGCGTCACAAATTACATATACAGAACGCCATCTATGTGCGCGCGCGCACGCGTACTCGTCGGAATGTCGGGTTTACACGGGTCCCAACGCCCTTTCCGTGTGTCGCTTAATGAGCTAACGTAATAGCGTCGGAGGTGGCGGTCCGCAGGGGCAAAAAGAGCGGAACGGAAGTGGAACGAATCGAACGACCCTCCCGAGAACCGGGAGCTCGCCTTTCTCCCGGCTCCGTAGTTGCCTGATAAATAAATTGGGCCACCGGTGGAAAGCGCATTACTATCTGTCGGCTACAATGTTCGGATACCGTCCCACGCCAGGCTCGCCACTTACGTCCATTCGGATGACTGTGTATGGAGCAGCGCGAACGCGCTGATAGTACGTTATGCAGTCGTTACGGGGCGGATTTTGCATTACACGGGATCGGATATCTAAACTGCGCGGCGGGTTTCCATGTCGTGCTGTTGCTGCTGCTTTTCCGATGTCCGTGTTTCTAAGACGAGTTACGGGAGACGGCTGATAGTGGGCTGGGGTGGCTTTGTTTCGGAGTAACAAAGCAAATGGCAGATGTGGCATAGATTCTGCGGTAGTCTGACTCCAATTTCTGATGGTAGGTATTGGAAGAAAATGTTGCGGGTCGTTGCATTATCGCACGCGTTGTAAGAGGCTTTTGTCAGAAAGTTTGGGTAAAGTTATTAAATTACATGTTTCTTTTTTTATTGCAAACAAGACAATTTTAGTTCAGGGTTTGCTTGTGCGGCACAATAAGGATGTAAATTTCGCGAAGGCGGCAGTGATAGGTTTTCGGCAGTACGGAATGTCGGGTTATAAATATGGCTGGAACTATTCGTCAAATTATCTGAGGTCCGAATGTTGTTCAATACTCGAATCATAAAGTATTCGGATATTGGTCAGTGATTGTAATAGAAGTAGGCATATTGTATTTGTAATAGAAGAAGGCATATGCTGTGCTGCAAAGTGACACACTGATCGGATGTTAGAGTATGCGGACACGATATTCGAATAATCCCAGTCTTAGTTCGGACTGCGAATGTTCCATTCCGATTCAATTCTTCAAAAAATCAATTTTTTTAAATCGATTCTTCGCTATTCGATTTTTCTAAGAATCGATTATTTACCCTGAAAAATAAATTCTTCCAAAATCAATATTTTTATTTTTGAATAGTATCCGGAGCATATATTAATCTTGACCTCGATTCTTTCCCTCAAAAATCGATTCTTTCAAGAGAATCGAACATCCTTAGTTCGCACACGATATTCCAGTAATAATATTCAGATATTAAGATCTTTATTCATACTATTCGAGAATGAACGAAACACTCGTATATTAAATAATCCCCACACTCCCAACCCCACTTACAACCTACCCTCAGAACACATTGCACACGAAGAAACGGAATCAGAAATCTCAGTCCATTGGCCGGCACCGAAAAGTTCGAAGGGACAAATTATGAGCTTGGATCCCCGACGAAGGGTGTTCCGCGCGAACGGGCCAAGATTCTTTGAACCTCGCCGCCCCTCCTCGTCCGCCCAATTGACCACGTTACTACGATTGCGTGGCAGGAGGCACGCCGGCGTTCAATCGAGCGCGAGCTAGCGACGCTGCTGCAGCAACATGCCGGCGGGCAGAATACATACCGCTGTTTAGTACGCAAAAGCGTGCCTAGACTGGCCGCGCTCGCGTCAGTCCGGACAGACCAGACAGTCCGTCCCTCTCGAAAGCATTTCGGGTGCTACCGTGTGGCTCGATTTCCAATTATCCAATTTGAGCTATTCGCGCCGGACAGGCGGAGGGCCCCGCTTTCAATCGTGTCCTTAGGTACGTAAAGCTTGGAGCCGGCTCGAGACTCGATAATACGATTCACGGACAAAGGATACGTGTCGCCTTTGTCCGCGTAATTGGGGGCCCACCCTTCTATCTTGCCGCGCTATCTCCAGCCCCGTTCGAGCCTTTTCTGCCTTCGCCCCCTGGCTTATCCGCGTCCGTCTCCACCCTTCGTCGTCCTCCATCACCGACGTCCCGATGCCGATGTTCAAGCAGTCCGGCTATTTCATTGTTGCGACGCTGTATGCCGACGTTGGATTACAGCGCGCATTGTGTCAAGGGGGTGAATTGAGGGGTGAAGGGCGGGCTGATGATTGCGTTTCGTTGTTTTGCCGTTGATTTTGCGTGAAACGTTGCAAGCGCCGTTTGAATTTTGTGGGTGGATAGGGTGGCGAGGTCGGTGTGCTTTTTGATAAGGTGGATCAGAGATCGTGGAGCGTGGGTAAGCTTGTGAATCTGGGTTACGGGGCGAGGGCGATACTTGGTATCTGGTGGCTCGTTTGATTTATGTGTAGAGGTTGTAAGGAATAATTCACGATTCGTCGGAATGCAATAAGTGACGCTAACGAAGTAGCCTCTTCGACACAGTTTCACGCTTATTCGAATATACTGCGCGGCCGGTAATTCTCGGGTAGTACATAACGCGTGCTCGTTTTTTCGCCGAAGATGGATGCACTTTGTGCGACTGCTACGTGTCTGCATGCAGTTCCGTCTTCTTTCTACCTTCTCACTTCCTTGCCTCTTCGTAATTACTTGCGCGTTCGGATGTGTTGTATAGCATTCTTCGAAGTCGTGCCCGGCAGAAGCGGATAAACGAAAAAGAAGAAAACGATGATTAACGGTCATTATAGGTGTTATACGTCATTTACCTAATTCGTGCACATGCAATATGTCGAGACTCGATTCGAACTTGAGACGTCGTCGTGATCCGAGAACACTCGAGACGCCGTCGCGACCCAAGTCCAATCGTAATATACACGTATGTATAAGAACAATTCTTGCACGGCGACCGAAGCGTAACGTTAATGAGACACCACGCATTCTTCTAATCTATCTTTTTCGACTCATGTCACCAAGATGATCAGCACTAGTCTCAGGACTCTTTAGTTCATCCATAGAGCGTCAAAATTCTTTAAAAACGTTATCTCTTTAAAAATTCTATACTGTACGTTAGTCAGACCTCATTTGGAATACTGTTCCGTTATTCGATCACCTATTTCTCCTCTAAAAAAACGAATCACCGTATTCTTTTCGACGCTAAATTCCTAATTTTCACCTGCGCCTGTATTACGCAGCTACCCCGTACCCAGCGTTCCGTAATCCTGACTTTCGCGGCCGGCCGTCTTCGAACGAGCTGCAAAATATCGAAAAAGCGCGCGACGCCTCGGAGCGCGGTAAACACATTAATGCGATTTGCGGCGGCCGTTACTCATTCCTCCGATTCTCGCCTCGGCGGGCCGGTTCTCGAAAGCGCGCGTTCCTCGCATAAAATACTGGCACGGAAAATGGCGGCTCCGGGGTGGGGGACACGGAAGTCGCTGGGCGCGTGACTGAACGTCAGCGGCGTCGGGCACGATGAATCTCCGATCCGGCACGTCGCGTCGGCTCGTAATTCCGCGAAGGTCGTCGGAAGTGAATGTTTTATTTCGCATCCGTCGTGCGGAATTCCGGTGACGCTCGAATGGTAAGGGAAAGGGTTGGGAAGGGGGGAGGCACGAACGTCGACGTCGCTACACCATGAGCAAGACCGATGTCTGACTCGATTACGCAACAACACGCGTCGCTCTGATCTGATAATTCAGCCGAGAGCGAATCTGGCGAATTTTTAATCTCGTTCGACTGCCGAGCACGCTCGGTTGTCAGAAGCGCGCGCGCAGCGCTAACGCGATTTGCAGCTTGCGCGAGTCGTTTACAAGTTTACGTCGTTAAAGTCGAATGTTCTAGCCCGCCTCGTCCGTCACGCCTTCCTTCCGCGCGCGGTTTCCGCGGGAGACTGTGTAAAACGGCGGCGAATGATGCCGGCGAGATCGATGGGTGATTCGATTTGAGAATACGAATGCGGCATGTGCCGCGAGCGGAGGCTGCATTTAATTAAATCCCTGTTTTCCTCCCCGCATCTGCGACTGGTCCTTCACTATCCCATTCCCGTCGTCTCGCTTCGCCGATTCGCACGCTCCCCGATATTCGTATGTATGTACCCTCCGTCGGCTGGCGTACATAAGGCACGTGATGGAGTTGGAGTACTGTTTTAACGATCGCTTTATTGCTCCCTGTCCACCTCTTATGCCGTCCGCCGGATCCGCGTCGCGACCTTTGTGTCTCAATGTCCGTGCACCCCGCGAATATTCATTTTAAAATATTTTTATTCGGTTCTCGTCGAGTTTCGATGCATTCTGTGGCGTCGGGTACTACGTGCACGCGGTTACAGGAGATGCTGTAGTAAGTCTGGCAGTTTTCGATTTCTCGAAATGCATCGACTTCTCGAAGGTAGATCAAGTTACACTGGTAGTTATTTATTTATTTATTTATGGTAGAACCCTTTAGTACAGTAATAGGTAGTAAATAGACATTGGTGAACGGATATTTTAAATGGGATTCAGTATGGAATACAAGAATCGTATGAGAGTACATCTGAAATTAGTAGGTGAGAAAGAGTTGAGATGGCCACAGGATGCATTAGCATTCAGTCAAATATTATTGATGCCACTGTTATAGCCATACAAGGTTCGATGTCAATCAGGTATGAAAATTGAATGGTGTCTTGAGCCGGGTCTAGACATATGAAGTTTAAAAAAGGAAAGTATGTCGGGACATATGATAAGACCAGTAACAACTTTATGTGTAAAAAATAAATCGAACATGAGGCATGCAAATTTAACAATGAGCAAACGATTACTTTATTCGAGTCCTTTGGAACTTGTATATAATGCGTTTAAGACGATGGTACAATTCGAACTGAGTAACTCGAGGTGGTACTGCTATTTCGTGAACTAAAACTATGCGATGAGTGGTGGAATGTATAGGCGGTACTTATTCTTAATAAGTTAATTTTGAAAATAGCAGGTGGGCCGATCAAAAACATATGAGCTGTATGTAGAAAAACGAAATGCTGACCTTCTTTACCTGTAGAATTTAGATGCGGACGAGCAGCTGAACTGAAAGGTGATAAGTTCGTTGTGAGCGAATTATTGCGTAGATATGATCGAAGTTTGTATCTGACAGATATTGCGACGAAACACGTTCAATTTCGCGGCAATCGTCGGATTACGTAAACATCAAGAATGCATTTGCGGCGTCGATGAACACAACGAAACCATCGACCGTGATAATCTACGAAATCGGTGGAGTGGGACTTTCTGTTTTTTTTTCTTTTTTTTTTTTTTTTATCTCCGACATTGTCCGAACGTACGCTCCGCGGCGAGCGTAATTGTTACACAGGCGCGCCCGGCCGGCCGGTTTGCCGTGCAATTTGTAATCCGCGTCTCTGCCTGTCGGGGCAATCGAGAATTTTGACGCGCGACGACGAGCGAACGGCGCGCGCGCTGGGAATCGTCGATAAACGCTCGACTTTAGCAATTTCCCGACGAACGACCCTGTCGATATGTATATCCGCGACGCGGCGAAGGGGGTCGGCCCCGTTGTGTTAAGTGACGCCGTGATTATTTGCCGCTCGATGTAGCGCGATAATTATCGCCCGTTCTATGAATAAATGCGTTTAATCTATCGATTTTCGCGCCCTGCCCAACCAGCCGGCGCCGTGCTCCTTTTTTTTCCTTTCTCTCTCTTCTCTTTCCCGTGCACCCCTCGGGTCGCGCTTAAAGTGTACGTTCGTGGCGCGAGGTGCACGTGGACTCGCGGCGATGTCGATTGTCGACATTGGGGATCGACGATTCCGTGCAAAGGAATCGATAGTTGAGAATCGAGCCTGACGAAACATCGGAACTTAAGAATAGAGTATTTTCGAAAAGAATCGAAGAATCGATGAAAGTAATGAAGAATTTGATGGAAAAAGGATCAAAGATATTGTCAAATATAATATACGGTATATATTCTTTACTCTGAGTAGTCTAAGTATATATGTACATACTTTGATTTCTCTCTTTGGCTTCGCGTAGAAAAGTTATACTAAAATGTCGTAAGCAATATTGTGAGCAAAATACCATTGTGCGCCGCCAGCTTAATCCTTAACTTACGCTTATTTTCTTCCACGTGTTCCATGTCTTGATAATGCTTAAAAAAATTTAAACATAAAAATACGTAAGAAGAACGTCGAGTTTTTCTTGACTCTTGGTTAGAAAATACTCGCGTTACAGAAAATCGGGACTTAGAATAATCGCTAAAATAATCGATTCTTCCGAATAACAATCTAATAGAAGCGCCCAATCGATCGATGAAATCTCGCACGGCAAAGTCTCGTTTCGTTGGTTTGCTCGCCGCTTCAAACGTTTCGTTTGTTCGACGTTCGCCGAACTCACGGTTTCTCACGGTTCCCTTGAGTCGCTCAATCAGTTATTCCTAAGACTACCTGTTAAATAATCGTCCCGTTTCAAGTTCTCCATTATTTCTACTCTCCCCCGTTCAGCTTCGCGCTCGGATTGTTCGCGTCAAATGAACACGTCTGCTTCGTATTGTCGAACGCGCGCGCGCCGTCTTCGCATTCGGTCGCTTTCTTTGTCAGATCGCGTGTCGCTCGCAAGGGAAGACAGACCGGCAAGTGTGGAAAACCGCACGCGCCTACAGAAAATCAATAGCGCGCCAACTCGGTCTCGCAGTCCAGATGAACGATTCCTCGCGTTCTCCCGTCGCGGAAAATCGTCGACAGTGTGCGTCTGCCGTTTCGTTGATTGTCAGAAATCGCCCGCGGACACCACTGGCAAACGTTTGCGAACCGCATCAGATCGCTCGCAATCCGTCTCCTGTATTCACTACTAATATTTATATAACTGTACTTCGGAAGTGTATAAATGACGCACGCCTTCTTCGCTTTGTCTCATCTTGTCTCGTTTCGAGCAACTACGAGCAACAAGCGGCCCACTTTTTACGAACCCATTGGTAGAGGGTGGGTTTGCAGCGCGACGATAGATTCGAAAACGTCCGATAGTCGAAACAAACGATTCGGCCGGCATGGGGCGGAACGGAAGTGGGTTGAATGGGACTTTTTGTTCGTTTCGTGGACGGAAGAAGAGGAAAAATGACGGTTTATCTTTTAACGAATCGAACCTCTATCGAGCACCGCGATCTGCTCCGAGTGCGCGCCGTGCACTAGGGATGTTCGATTGCAATTCGGTTTTTGAAAGAGATTGATCTGTTTCGGTAAAAGATCGATTCTTCCGAGATCGGTTTTTTTATATTGGATTAAATAGAATCCGCAGCATTTATTATTCTTGAACTCGATTCTTTACCCTAAAAGAATCGATTCTTCCGAGATCGGTTTTTTTATATTGGATTAAATAGAATCCGCAGCATTTATTATTCTTGAACTCGATTCTTTATCCTAAAAGAATCGATACTTGCGAGCTCGATTCTTTGGTTCCGATTTCTTCAGAGAATCATCCCTACCGTGCACACTTTCGTTCGCGAGTAGCTCACGAACAGCTCTAGCTCTGGTCGGTGTGAGCTCGACATCACTCGCGCGCAACTGTGATGTTCCCAGGTGCACGCGTCTGCACCTATGTGCGTGTGTTTTTATATACATCTATATTGTGTAAACCGGCGCGGCAGTGGCGTAACTCGATTTCGTGATCGCCCGTGAAATTGCGTTACCCGCCCGCTCGCATTTTTCATGATTTGCGAAAAAGCGGGAGTCGGGCTGCCGGTCGGCGCGCACGTGAAAAACAACGGGGAAGGAATTGATAAGCGGCCCAATAGCAGGCGCGGAGAGATAGAGCGGACGCGTGTAGGGTGTCCGCTTTTAATGGTCCCGGTCTGTGTAATGGAAACGCCTTTTTCCACTTAACTCGTAAAACGATACGAATATTGCGTGCGCAGAGCCCATTAGTTATCAGTCACGCGCATTGTGGGTGTTATATTGAAACAAATGGAGTATTATAAATGTATTAGGTGTGCTCCGTTGCATTCGGCATGACGTACGTCATAGATAACGTTCCGCTCAGAATATCATCGTATTTGCAGTATTTGAAATAATTTAATCCGACCCCTTCAACATAACGCGCGCTCAACAAATATGAAATATACTTAGTTTATGTAGTGTCACGTTTCGTTGATTACAACGGTTGACGGATGCGAATAAAAGAATTCCGGTGTAACCGGTCACCCTGTATACCGGGACGGGGAGTCCTCAGATATGATCACGCCATCAAGTTTGCACAGCGTGCGCGCCGGGAAAAAAGGGGTGTCTGGTCGGGATTGCGCCGGAATTGTAGCTGAACGTCGAAGGGGTGGTAAAATTTAAGCTGCGCTGCTACAGAAGGGGGACTGTCTGGTGCGTGGAGTTTGGTAATCCCTCGGGAACAAAAATTGGATTAGACGCGTATTGAAAGTCGAGAGCCCTGGGATAAGCAGATCCGCTCCAGAAAGAGACGGGCAAAGAAAACGAGAGAGAGAGGGAAAATTGAAGAGTCGAGAGTGAGGAGACAGAAAGAAACACGCAAAAACTGAGAAAGAGTGCGAGTTCGACGGAAGACGGGCAGAACGTTAAATTAAGTCACGTCAGATAGAAGCGAGCGTTCGTCGCTGCTAATTGACTTTTCCGCTCGCGGCTTTTCTCGCCGGAGCAATTAAAGGGGTGGCGTGCCGATTTCTTTTTGCCGACCGAAGTGCTAAGTGCAGAGTGCGCTTCTTGCCGCTGCGCATCTCTCGCGGGCGGGAAAAACGACCTGCTCCGGCCGAATGAAAAGGCAAGTCGAAATTACTCTTTCAACGCGAGCCCTCCCTCCCGAGCGTCAAACGCGCTTCGTCCGACGCCATTGCACGGTCAAGCTATCCAAGCGAACATCAGCGAACACAAAAATCACGGAGTGCCAGCGAAGAAAGTGCAGAATATTCCTGTCCTGGGGTCATCTCGTGGAAAATATCATACTCGCGCGATCGTTGAAAATTTCAAGGCGGGGCGTTGGCCGCGGACAAAGAAAGAAAGACAGAGAGAGTGAGAGAGAGAGTGCAGTAAAGCGAGAGGAAACAAGATTTTGTGTTTCCCACGGCTTCCCGTCGCGCTAAGTTCCTCGCACGGGGGTCCCCCGAGCAAATCGGATTCCCGGCTTGAATTCTTCGGGAATTCCGCGCCGCTCTCGTTGCACCCCCCACCCCCTCCCCTCTCCCTATGCCGCCATGACGCGGGATCTCATGGAACAAAGGCCGGGAGATGAACCTGCCTCGCGGTGGATGCAATTACGTCGCTCGATGGCCCGCTGGCAGTCGGCGTATGGGTTTGAGGGTGGGTTCGGACGGGGGTAGTGGAAGGGGGGTGAGTGGATTTACCGGACGCAAGCTTTAACGGTGCACTGTAAACACCACTGTTTTACGGTCGTCGATTAGCGCGCGCCCCCGGGGGCTGGCGCTAGCCCACGGGCAATAACATCGGTCGTGGATGTCGTGATAGAACCCGCGGTCGCTCATCGATTATGCTAAATTGGCGGCGTGGGGGGGCTGAAACTCGAAAACTTCGCGGCCGTGCCATCTGCCGGGCTCTCGCTGTCCGCTCTCTCGCCGAGGGGCTGAGAGGCGGGCGCGATCGAGGTTTTGCAGGGTCACGAAATTGAATCGATAAATTCGCTCACCGAATGGCCCCTATTTCCCTCCGGTTCTTCAATTGACGCTCCAATCATGCGCTAATCCGATCTCCCAATTTGTCGGTACACGGTTAAGGTCGATAAAAAATGCCGACGCGGGCGGGGTCGAATTGATACGTTTCGGGGGCCGGAGCGGGTTGGAGCGGTGGTGTGGGTTTCGTGAGAGTGTTTCTGATTGATTTTCTCAGTCATTGTTGACGCGACGGTTCGATGGACGCGGACCTGTTCGCGTCTGGTCGGACTATTTTAGTGTTCTGCTGGGAGGTACTGTTTTCGGAGGCGTATTGTGTCATGCGAATGTCGCATGTAAATTGTCGACCGTAAGAGACACGGCTTCGGACGAGTCAGCTTGGTAGCTGGTACGCTTCGAACGGAGAGATGTTTCTTTTACCGTGTTTTATCCAATTTCGAAAATGACGTTCTCTGTTAATATCTATCTGTTTACCGACGTCGGTCACGTACGCGGGCTGCAACGTTCCGATATATCCGCGCTAGGTAACGTTAATCTCTGCGCAGAAATTAGATCTTCGGAATTGTTTCAATTTCGCTGCGAAACGGTCGAGTGGACATGAAGAATGTCTGCGTCGAGCGATAGTATTTTCAACCGACCCTCTCCGCATTTGCTGTTCCACGTCCTCTCTTCCCATGCTTCCTCAAGAAGGCATCGCGAGGAAACAATTGTTTTCCTATTTCTTAGATTTTTGTTTTCTTTTCTTTTTATACTCTTCTATTCCAATAGAACGACTCTGTCTATGCTTTCGTACGATTTTTGCCCGCGGTATATATTCGTCCGTGCGCACGGGAACATCGGAAATATAGGGGATTTACATAACGCGGACGCGCAGGTTACAAAGTCTGTACGTTATGGGATCAGCTGTTCTAAAGCCTACACACCGTGAGACTTACGTTTACAGCGGTCATAAATTTGGCGAGCCGCATTTACGGAAGAATGGAGGAAAGGTGGCGGAGTCGTATGGAGGGTCTAGCCCTCTCCCATCAAATCTGGTCAACGTACTTTCGAATAACGGACACCCTGCTTTCGCCCTCGGTATTCCTTCGGGACGACTTTTCTGACGCTCGTTAATTTCGGTTAAGTGGCGGAGTCCGCTTTCGAGTGGATCTCAATGCAATTCCGAAACTCGCGTTAGCCTCCCAATCCTGCATCTTATTCGACCGTGGACAATTTTCCGCGCGCTACTAATGTAATTGAACGTTTCCGCCGCATTTTGGCCCGCCGAAGACTTTCGATTTTGTGCCTAATTTTCAGACACGCGAAATCCTTTCCACTTTGCTATATCCAGCGAGCCGATCTGATTTAATTAGCCGATCTCTATTCTATTGTAATTTCAACCTTCCGTCGGCGACGCTCGCGATCTTGTCTATTTTGAATTTTAGATAAACTCGTCGATTTCCATTGAGCCGTTTCAATCGAACCGTGACGATTAAATTAGCGGACGCCAATTACCGTTGCAAAGGGACGGGAGAGGAAGATTTGGACAATTAGAATGGCGAGCGATTCTTATATCCGACGGAGCGCGAAAGAAAAAGAATGTCGCTTAACGATCGGTAGCTTTTTCGCAATCGGATATCCATGGGATTTCTTGCGCGAGTTAAGAAGAGAAGGGACGAGGCTGAAGCTGTCGGAACTTTTTGAAGGGCTCCATTAAGTTTCGCCTTGCCCGCGGCTATCGGGGCACTGAAAAGAGAAGCAAACTGAGCGACCGAGATAAGTACGACGGATCGTTTTATTACGTCGGGACGTTCTCTCGCGAATTAGTGAAATAACGCGCGATCTATAGTGCGCGCGAGGCTGTTAAAATGCAAATACGATGCCTACTTAAATGAAAGGTCCATGTTAAGCCGTGAGATACCGCGGGTAAAGAAGAACGAAGTTGCATGAGCCTCGGGCTTTAACAAGGAGCAGTGCAACGAGGAACATGCCGTGATTTCAGAATAACGAGCCTGGCCAGTGTTTCGCTTCGTATGACGTGAATCTATGGATACACAAGTTTTAGATGAGAAAGAATATACGGTGAGTTTACCTCGACAAAATTCGAACGCGGCGAGTTCTCGGGGAACTTCGTTAGCGGAATGTGTAAATACTTGATGAGGGTAAGGAGGTTGAGAGGGTTCATGTTGCTCACTCGCCGAATTCATGGCCGATGAGATAGCGGTGCGCGCGGGAGATTTGTTCTGTCTTAAGAATTATTGGGACGTTCCGTGGAAGGTCTCCGAAAATGTAAAGGAAATGGCTTATAAAGAAGTTCGCGGTAGAGCTCATACATTATTCGCGAGCGAAAGAATATTAAACGAGGCATTGATTTATTAGGTCTCGAGCTTTATTTCGAATTTGGGTCAAAGGCTTTTCTTCCCTTCTGCGAACGGCTCTGTCGACTCGGCCCGATCAAGGTTTCTCGCATTTATAAGAGTTATTGATGAAGAGAGAAAGGGCCGGCTTTATAAATTGTCCCCGGATCCATTGGACCTCTTCTCGGATTTTATGAACTCGCTCGTAAAATATTACTTTCGCAAACAGCGTCTGATTTGGGTAGATCCGAATATCCGAGATGCGAATGCATCATATTCCAAAATCTCTCCCCAAACGAACAACCCTTACATCGACTACCTCACTTATCACAAAAACATTTACCAAGCAAACTCTAAAAACACCAGCCTGCCGTGTGCTGCGTACGGTCCTCTGCCCATAAGGTACCGAATACGTAAATTCGGATTCGCATGGAACGAGCGACGACAAAAATAGCCCTCGCCGCAGCGATTCGAAGCCGTGAAAAACCTGGGCCAAAATTCTCGGCTCCCGCGCCGGCCTCGCACCGTCCTCACTCGACATCTGTTCGACCGGACTCTACCTTTATTTCGGTTTCGTCGGGCGCAAGGGTGCGCGGGACAGGAAGGGTAGCGAGTCGGAGCGAGAGTTTCGAACGTGCCCCGTCAATCCGAGCGTGCACCGTCGGCAGGGCCGTGCAAAGGTCACCTTTCTCCCCGGCACTTTTTGTCCCGGCTCAGCTGGAGGGAAACTTTTATTTTTTCCCTCCCTCGTTACCACTCCGACGCACCCGCGCCCCTCCCCCCCTCCCCGCCCCGACTCCCTGACTTTTTTCTTCTCTCTCCTTTCTTCTTCCCTTTTTTGTCGCCCGTCCGAAAGGGATCGCACGCCCTTTTTCCACAGGAGAACGCCCTTTCGCCGGAGCACAGGAGCGCCGGTCTCGTCGGAGGAGAAGAGGAGAGAAAGAGAGAGACAGAGGCCGGGAGACTTAACCCAGTCGCGCCGGGTCGATGAGGAGCACGAAAGAAATTATCCAGGCCGTTGAGTCTGGCGCCGAGGACCGAGGGAATACGGCTCCTCTCCTCCGGCGTCCTCGTCTACCGGTCGGATCGACACTTCAACGCACCCGCAAATAAACGAGGAGAGAGAGAGAGAGAGAGAGAGGTGAACATGGGAGTCCATCAATATTGCAGGCAACCGTGAATATTCGATGACGGCGAGGAAACGAGAAGGATGCGCTGAGGCGTGTCTTCTTCTGCTCTCTCTTTCTCTCTTTCTCTCTCTCTCTCTCTCTCTCTTCTTTCTTCAGACTTTCTTCTTCCACCCCCGCGCATTCCGTCGTGTTTCTCCCTTACCCCCCATCGTTTGTTCTCTTCTCCACCCTCTCGCCGATTCCTTCCCCCGCAGCTTTCATCGCGCAAAAACAGCCCTCCATCGTTTTCATTCCTTCTCCCGATATCCTTTCTTTTTCTTCGCCGCCCTTCTCCGAGCGAACGTCTCACCTCAGCTTTTTCCTTCACTTTCTCCCTTCTTTTCCTTAGGACCGCGCTTCGCCCTCCTCGTCTCGGTACTCTACGCGTCGGCGGACCTCTGTCTTCTTTTGTTTCGCTGTGTTCATTCTCCACTGCCATCGTCGCCATCTCCATCACCGAATCATGAGAGAGAAAACGAGCGAATGGGAAAAGGTTCGAGAGGCATAGCCCTCTCTCTCTCTCTCTCTCTCTCTCTCTCTCACTCTCTCTTGGAGAGGAAAAGCAATCTCGCGAGTGCGGCGAAGTCCGTATACAAGCTGCAACGTAATTTCGAATTTCAAACAGGCTACTCCACTCTGGGGAAAGTTCGCATTACGTATTGACGAAAGCTATCTTTTTGCGCCCGCGCATTCTTTCCGCGCTCGTGCCAGTGTGTGCGCGCGCGCTCTCGCGTGTCTGTGGGGGCGTTAAAAAACATTCGCTGAAAATTTCATAGAATTGCCAATTTGCCACGGCATTGTGCCGTGCTGCCTTTTGTCAAACCTCTCTCGCTGTCGGTCGAGAAAGATACAGTTCCTCGAGCCCCCCGACTTCTGTGCTCGGCTACTGCACGCGCCAGGAGTCGCGCCTTCATTTTTCTTCTGCATTTCTCGCTTTCATTAGCCATCTGCTACTTCCGTACGCCCGGTACTTACATCTGTTTCTGCGCATATGTCCGCGCTCGAAAACACGCACGACTCGTCGACCGGAGTCGCGAGCATTCACGAGGAGTCGCCGTGGCGATAAGCGCGGGCAGTTTTCAATGTTCGCAGTCAATCCATTGAAATTTTTGTACACTAAAATCCGCGCCGAGCGGTTAAGGAGGAATCGGACAGACGATCTAGTCAAAAGTTAATGTCACATGCTGAAAATGCATACATTTTTATAAATGTGAGTAATGTAGTGCGTGTTTAACATCGACGAATGAATGATTAATATGTAATTGGTGCCACAAAAGATTGTCGTCCCATTTAAAATTATCTTTACGGTTAAAGTTACCATTATTCGGTAGCACGGGACAGAATGTTTTATGTTGACTGTACAACTGCTGAATCCGATGACAAAAGAGCTTCAATCGCGATTTCTCCATAAGAAACCGTGTTAAATTAACAAATTATTATATTTTAAACTATGTATGATATGTTATGACAACAAATTCCTTTTCTGCTACTACCTGCTAATATTTGAAAACCATTAAACATTAAATTTATAATTAGAATAAATAACAAGTTCTGTCTTTTCAGTTTTCTTCAAGAGTCATACTTTCATTCGTCATTCAATGTTTAAATAATCATTAAAAATATAGCTTATCTCAAACTTTATTCATACATTTTAATGAAACAAATATACTGAAACTCATTAAATGTTTAATTTCTCTTCTTAACCGAATTTTTACTGCTTAGTACAAAATAATGATTTATTTACATAAGTATTTTAATTATAAAATCCCAGTTTCAAATACCAACTTGAATTCGTCTTCCGTGTCATAAAGCAGGAAGTAATTAAAAAGACAGACCAAAAATATTATCACTGCTCCGTGTGTCGAAGAAAGAGCAGATTTTTGAACGTCCTCCGACGTGTGTCTTCAACCCTTTCCGCTCGACCGTCTGAGAGAACGTAAACGGTGGGCCGCGCTAATTACGTAATTTGGCCGCGTCGCGAGGTTCCTCTTCCCCATTCGTGGCACCTCGTGGAAACTGCCGTCTTGCAGGATTACATCGTTACGAGAAGATCCTGCGGGTCGGTAGAAGGTTCGCCCCCGGGACACTCAACCCTCAGGACGCCTCGGCTAGATGTCGTCGACGATTATTAATCATGCGCAGCCAGTAGCTAACGGCTTACCTCCGCTCCCATCGTCGTTATTATTACTATTACAACTATCCTTATTAACGACGCGCGGCGATCGATGGACATTAATGCACTGGCGGCACGGTAAATTTGGAGAGGCGGGAATTACGTTAACGTTGTTTGAGGTAGTTAACGCCCGACGAACCGTTGTGACGTTTGTGTTATGTGCGGTAATTGGACATCGTCGGGCGCCGTTTGTCGGGGTAGTTTGAAGATTGCTTCAAAGCAGTGGCGATGCTCGCAGCAATTTAGCGTCTGTTCTGCAATGTCGCGCGCTGTTTCGTACGGATTTTTGTTCGCATGCCGAATGTTGGAGGAGTCGAGCTTTACGGGATGGTCAGGTTCGTTCGCAGTGATCGATGTCTTATTCTCATTCATCTCGGTGTCGAATGGAAATTCGATGAGATTTCGGTGCTTGCGTGATACTTTCCAGTGGACGTTTCAAGTCCATTTGATTGTCGTACTGCTGAAACAATGTTTTGTTCTAATTAATTTCAGTACACAATGATTACACTGTTCAATACGTGTTTTGTGCTTCGAAATCTGTTAGATGGTTCTTATCGATTTTGATGATGTAAACACGGATCCCAAGCTCGTTTATTTCCAACGCCCTCAGTTTTTGGAAAATTCATTTAGGGAGAATGGCGTTTTTTAACTTTGAACAATAACTGCATGGTAGACCATTTCTATTGGTGGAAAAACGTTCAGCCGACTTTTCTGAATAAAACGGCATAGGTCAGTTCTGCAATATGAACAGGTACATTATTTTAAATTTGTTCAAATATTGGTTGAAGTTAGCGAGACAAGCTTCACGGGTCTATTTTAAGACACTTTTTTCAAATTGTTATCGCTATTGTCGGCCTGCCTGGATTCTGATTACACTGAGCGAAAGAGCAGACATGTTTCTATGGAAACCCATGATTAGAATATGCAACGCAGGTTTTCGTTTCGCGCAGGAAAATGAAATAATCCCTCTGCGTAATTCAATTTCACGTCAGACCCCCCGTTTTTACGAAAATTTCAAGAGGGTGTCGAAAAATGTATGCATTAATTACTGCAAATTATTTAACATTCTTTGTTTCCATCACTAAGCCGTTTTGGACATATGTTCACATGAACTTTTATGACAAAAATCAACCAAGCAATCAGCCCTTAACGTTTGTCGCCTATATTTAGAATCACCCTGAATAACCTAACGCACATACGATTCGGCCAATGCATAAAATCTCTCCGAGCCGCACGTTGAGTACGGCAGCCGTAACCGATCTCGTCGCCTTCGACTTCTGCCGCCTCAACCAATCCCGTCCTACGTTCCAAAAATATTCCGCACTGTTCACCGGCGCCTAGATGCGGCCCCGAATTAATTCCGACGGCTCGCCGTTAATGCGCGCGGCAAATTTCCCGGTAGACTCGTGCTCGAGCGTCGAAGCATTTCAAGATGCCGGACTCCGGCAGCAATTGGTCCCCGTGAAACCAGGCTCGACCAGAAACGGCGTCCGTAATTTCGTCCGCGCGCGCGCCTGTGCTCGCGGAAAACTCGAGGCAAAGTTGCTGAGAGAACGGCGAGACTTTTGGATTCGGTCCAAAAGAGACACATTTCCCGTGCCCTTTCCTATTTCCTATTTCGTGTTTCGTCGCGCTGCTCTCGTCGATCGCAGGGAGGACCGTTTACGGGGCGTGGGAATTCCGCGCGACGCGTCGGCCAGGTGTTATTTCTTCGTTATGAGAATAATGGGCCGCGAGGACGGATCGTCTGTCGGTGGGTCGAATAAATCCGCGCGACGCATCGCGCCGGAATGACCGCCCGGCCAATCCTCTCGGCGCATTAACAATGCAACGCCGACTCGATTCGTTTTCGCCGGCGAATTAGCGATTTGTTCCTCGTCGGCTTCAATTATTTCCTCGCCGAACGACCGCTTTCTTTCGCTGCCCTCGCCCACCGACCGCGCACACTTTTCGCTGTCTACTCTGTCTGTTGTTCCTGCTGCTTTTTTTTTTCTCTCTGTCTCTTTTGTGTTGTACAAATGGCGAGCAGCGGTTGTGGAGGAGTTGGATGCATATATGAAAATTGCAGAAATTCTTGAAATTTTGAGGGATGATGTATTTTGATGTAATAGAGGAGCGTACGAAATTTCAGAATTCCGTACTGCATAGTTTAGAAGATAATAATTTATTCATTTAACATGGTCTCTTATGGAGAAATTACAATTGAAGGTCTTTTGTCATTAGGTTTAGTAGTTGTAGACTCAGTATCAAAAATTCTGTGTTGCGTTACCGAATAATGTTCATTTTTAGCGTTAATGCTCTTTTAAATGGGAACTGAATCTTTTGTAGTACGAATCACAAGTTAAACATACACTACATTATCCACATTTGTAAATACGTATGCATTTTCGACATGTGACATTAACTTTTGACCAGATCGTCAGTCCGATGTCTTCTTAATTAGCGTTGACCGACGCGAGAGACAATTTTAATATTGCACGATCGAGAATTTCCATCGCTGCCGCCGGAAACGATTCGATTAACAAGCAGGGGGGCCCGACTGAAAAATCGTGCGACTGCTTTCGTGACGTAAATAAATCTCATTGGTCGCGGGGTGAAAAATTGCCATCGCGGATCGATCGGGACAGTCGTTGGGTATAAAACCGTTTCATTGTCGGGACGCGAGGAGCGTAAAATAAATGAAGGGGAGAGCGCGGACTGAATAAACGAGCGTCTTTGAACGAGTCCGTAAAGCGGGCCCGCTAAGTGCGCGAAGTGGCCTTCTGCTTTGCTCGCGATTGGCTCGTTTCGAAAGTCGAAAAGTTCACGGCTAAGCTTCGCTTTTCGCCGCCGAAACGAGTCGCCTCTAATCTGTCGTTCCTATAGAAGTCCGGTTCAAGTGCCGGCGTGTCTTCGAGCGAGCCATTAACAAATTTCGCGCGACCGTCAACGCGTTAAACGAACTTTGCGCTGCTCCGGACGTAACAATGCACTGGAATGAATGAACGTGGGTGGAAAGAATCGAGCGTGTGACCCGCATGTGCGTAAACTGCCTTTCACGAGGTCGGCCGCTTTGTAACGGCGTGCTAAGCGCGCGCGGTCGGACTATGAACAGTGTTATTGTCGTACTTCTGCCAGCCGATGAAACGAAAATCTATCCGTGCGCAGTCACAATAACCAGCATGGCATTTCGAAGTTACACAATACAAGAAAAACACTAGAGACGTCGTGTGCGGTCGGTTGAAAAGTAAAATTTGAATTTATTCCGCTTACTTATATACGCTTCTCTGCAGACCGGCCAAGGAAAGAAAGTAACGTCATGTCCGTCGACGCATAAAGCAGTCTTACTTCACTCCCGCCTCTGGCGCGATCCAATTTTACACGGCAGCCGGCCTGTCAATTAAACCGGTTACAACACTTTCGTCTCCCCCCTCCGAATCTGCCTTTTTGCGAGCGCAGCGAAGAAAGGAAAGTATCGTCTTCCAATGTCCCAGGAGCGAAGTTGGCAATCGGTAGTGGCATTAGACGAAAGTATGCAACAAGCCCAGGTCGAACGTGCGGGTCCCTCCCGTGGGACGATTTCGTCGGCATCCAATCTCAGTCTGCAGACTGCCGCCTCCCTCCTTCGCCTCCCGGGTAGCAACTAACCCCTCGAGCCCCGTTCGAAAACCCAATTTACCAGAGAGCAGCCACCCCTCCGCCCGCCCCCGCGGATATAGGATTGCAGTCAATGCGAGACAAATCTAATCGCTCGTCAACGCGGATTCGCGCCAGACAAGCCAACGAATTATTCCGGTCTCTATCCTGTCCTGCCTCCTCTCGGCCAGATCGTCCTGAGCGCCCAAATGTCAGGCGCGCGACGGATGCCACGCAGCTGTCGAACGTAAACTTTCGCGCACAAAGGACCCTTTATGAGGTCTTACCTGTTCGCGCGCAGTGGTTCTCGAAGTCGGAGTGCAGTGTGTCTTCGCGGGAGTCAGGACCAAACCAATTCGACGATTCGCACTTGTGATTATGTATATATATGCCGTTGCGATAGGAGGTCTCTTGGATAATTTGTTGGGGCGCAAATGTTCTGCGTTGCGTACATTAAACTCTTTCAATAGTCGTGTGATGAAAATACGTGTAAAATGGGATAATTTAATGTTTTTCTTTTTTAAGGTGGGTTTCTACTTCTACCTTGTTGATTTTTCATGAATTTTGTGTGAGAAGAGAATTTAATGTAGAGTGCTGCAGTTCGGTGTTTATTAAATCCCTTCAAAAAAATCTTCGGTCGTACTTTCAAGCCTTCGGGCCACGCTTTACTCATTACCAAGAAACAGTAAAACGCAAACAATATCCGTATGTCAAGCGATTTGCACGTATGCCTGCACACTTCTTCAAACCACCACAAGCGTATTCTTAAAACATGACTCGTTCCAATAACGTAAAAAAAGAAAATCGATTTTTCGCACCCAACAAACTAGAAACCCCCTTAATAGAACACACTCTCAAACGAAGTACAAAGTCTTCCAGCTCATTGGATCAAGTCCCGTTCATACCTGTTAATCGCTCCCATTGTGAGCGGCACTGACTTCGTCGGCTAAACATGTAGCCAAACTGCTCGGCCTTCTTTTTGTCCGCGGTCCATTTTCTTCGCCGCTCGTCGCGCGTCAGACGACACCGGATAGCTCGTCTCTGCCGGTACGCAGATGGTCAGAAACTCTGACCTCCCAGCTGGGGGCGAGCTAGCATCGATTAGCCGCGTATTACGTGCACAGCGTTCGTAGCAACGAGACAAGTTTGCGGAACTCTTCGTCACCCGATATGTCAAAGGACTCGCCACACGACGTCGTCCGTCTACGTGCGACTTTCCTCGCTGGCAACAGTGGTGCGCTTCCACGTTACAACAAAGTCCGACGATGAACCCGAAAGGCACCCGCCAGACGCGAAGTTCCGCGAGATAAGGAATTGTAAGTCATATCCGCGGAATCGTCAGATTCCAGTAAGCCCGTTCCGCTGACAAAGATTGCGTTGTGCGCGACACGTACTGTCTCACTCGTCTTAAAGCTTCCTTTGTTCGCCGGACGCGCGGCGGATACGAGACCTCGATTGGCGCGATCCTTCAATTTTCAGCTCTTTCAGACTACGGGAGGACAACAATGAGCGGGTTGTAAAGGAAAATTGATTGAGAAACTGCTGCGCGAGGGTATGTTGGTACGTTACGCTGTCGCAGTGAGTGCACTCTATTTTTTCGTGCCTCCGTTTGGCGCGTTGACGGTGTCTCGACTGTGTTACCGGGGACGCAGTCTTTATATTGTCGTTCGAGTCGGAACGGTCCGTTGACATGCGCCCCGTCGTCGTCGTCTGTCGAAGGAAGGCAAGTTTGATGAGCGAGCGGAGCGAAGAGTTCGATCGAAAGTTAAATAGGTTCTGAGACTGGTGATTATGTAATCGATCGACGGGCTCGGCGGACTTTGTCTGCCCGGCGAAAAGACTCCGAGGCTCGAACAATCCTGTTATTGACATACTGTTTTACGGTCCTTTGTACTAGGAACATTGATCATTAATTGGATAACCCGCGGCTTAGCGTGGTAAGTTCGATCATGCAACCGACGACCTGCGGCGAATTTTCGATGTTCGGCTCCTCTCTCTCTTTCTCTTTGTCCCTATCTCTGTCTCTTCCAATATGCAATCGCACACAGTATGCCGTGAGGGTATTTGCGACGCGTTACACCGCACAAAGGCACATCCTCCCTGTCGTCTTTCGGCTCAATTTCCATGCGCGGCGTCTACTTTGCGCGGCCGAAAAATTCGTGCGTTCGTGTGCAGCGTTCCAAAGGGCTTTCGTTGCCATCGGTTTTTCAATTCTCGTGCGCTTCGCCTTTCTGCTTCCCTGCGTCCCAATGCGCCGATTCTCAATACCGCGCGGTTTCCCCAAACTTTCCGCATTTTGCAAGCTCCGAAATTTCGGATTTTTCGCTCGGCGGCGCATCGATCGCCAATACTCTCGGCTTTCACGCTCCTAATGATTTGTTCTTTCAATACTTCGATACGTTCCTTGCCGATGCCCCGGAGCAATACACGTTGAAGACCAAATCTTTATCGCGGACTGTACATACCGCGAGCGCGTCATTTAAATTATTTTAAATCCTTATGGGACGAACCTGGTTTATATGGACCAAAAGGGGTACAGATTTTGCTGTCAAACTTGCGGGGTACTTTATTGCATGTTTCTAGAATACAGAACAAACAAAATCAGACGAAAATATGGAATTGTTGCTCTATTATTGATCAAACATTCTGGCCTCTTGCTGGGTGAGGTCTCAAATTGACGGGCAAAATGCAGTCCGTAATTTTTTTCTAAATAAACGAAAAACCAAAGGAAATTTTATAGTAGTCATTTAACCTAAAAAAAATCACAGAAAAAGTATAATTTTGCAAGAAAAATACAAGTGGCGATTATCGAGAGAAAATAACAACTTCACTTACGCTTTAAAGTCGTATGTTTCGTGCTAATTTACACTTTCTTTGTAATTTTTTTACGTTCATCCACTACAAAATTTCCTTACGAGTAAAATTATGTTAGGTATGATTTATTTAGGTTATCATTACGGCCTGTATTTTTCCCGGCAACTTGGAACCTGACCCAGCGGGACGACGGAATCTTTTATCAATAACTGAGCAACAATTGCATATCTCGGTCTGAAATTTCTGTAATCCAGAAACATGTATCAAAGTACCACACAAGTGTCAAAAAACAAACTCTTTATTATTTCTCACCTAAAGAAATTCGTAAAGTACGTTTTGTACGTTTTCAGACCGCATAAACCAGGTTACCCGTCTTAATTCATATTAAAAGAAGAACCATAGGTGCCACGAAGACACTACCGACACACCTTGCGCGGACTTCTCGCCCAGGAACGTACAGCCGACAGGATCCCATGACTTACGCGCGAGCCTGAAAACACGTTGACTAGTCTGTGTGCGCGTGGCGCGTGCAGCTGGATGCGGGGGTGGGAAATTCGAGTTACAGGAACGTCGTCGACATCAGATCTGTATTACGTATCTCGAAAGGCGGAATAACGAACGGTGGGAGCGAGTCTTTGATTACGTCGAGAGGGCCGTTTAATATTCGGTACCGTCTAGTCGCCGACTCCCGTTTCCCCGGCCGCCTTTTTAAGCGGCCAAAGGCAAAAGGAGGCTGGGGCGGAAAAAAAAGCTGCGGACTCTGGGGCGGGATGAGGATCGAAGAGTAGCGGAAAAAATATTAATTGCGAGAGAGATATTCGAGACCCGGGCGGTGGGGGTTTGTACTCTTTTCTTCCCGGCCGATTCGCCGTTGCCTGAAAGGAATTCCCTTTTAATATTTTTCATAATACCTCATCCGCCGTGGCGCGCGCGCGCGCGTGCCTCGCGCCGCTTCGTTCCGAGTAAATACCTCTTCGGGGATTTTTAATATTAATAGCTCGTTACCGCTGCTACGGTATCGTCGGGACGACGATACGCCCGGGCCGGGTCGGACGGGATTTATTATAATTTTCGTCCCGTCCTCGCCGTCCTTTTTTCCTCCTCCGTTCTCAGGGTGCATTATGCAGATCCGCCGGCTGCGTCCTTGGATATTGTAATACGTACGGCGGGTCTAGGACGCACCGGTGCCTAGGACGTCTCTCCTCCCACGCACTCAAGCTCTCGTCGCGCAAAGTGTCCCCGGCGTATTCCGCGCATTCGATGCGCCGCGTTTCCGCTACTAAATCGGTCCCGCGGCCGCCGACTCGAGATTTTATCCGCGCGTCACGGAAGACGCGCGCCGTAAATCCCGCGGACGAGTGGTATAAACCGGGGCCGGCGACAAAAGGGAGTCCCGGGCAGAGCTGGCCGCCCGACGACTTTCTGCGGCCGGGCGTCGTACGTTTTACGTTAATTAGAAAATCCGCGCGAGAATGCGTCGCGGCTGTGTAAACCGCGCTCTCGCCCGGGCGTAATCTTATCCTCCGTCGTGGAAAGTGGGCCACGTGGCGAGGGGAGGGGAAGGAAATTTCGAGCGGCGCGGAGAGAAGGATTTTTGTCGGGGTAAACGGACGATTCTGCCGCAACGAGGGAGGGTGCGGAATGAGAGAGGGTGGGATGGGGTGGGATGAGACGGAGGGGTGCGCTTCTATGCCTCGCCGCCTCGTTTCAAGATTCGCGCGAACCTCCGTCAGGAATGATATTCGCGAGGAGAAAGGTACGCGTCGAGATTTAATCCGAGATTAAATCTCGATCCGCGTCTGGGGTTGTCGACCCTCTTTCCTCACTTTGTCTTTCTCCCGCTCGTCGCTTGCCTGGCCTTTTTTAACCGTCGTCGAAAAAGGAGGAGGTTGTCAGTTTGATGTGTATTTTTTTTTTTGCCTCTGTTTTCTTCGGTATATTTTTCTCGCGGCTTGATATTTGTTCGGTGCAACGTCGAATTTGTGCCGCTGGCATACCTGCCTAATAACATCCCTTATTCATTATGTATTAATTGTGTTTGTACGATACGCTCTGTTTGAAGTTATAAAAAGGTATTGTAGGTGTATCCGATTCTTTTCAAGGACTGAAAACTGTGGAGATAGAAAGTGAAATTAAGATGTGTTAAATTGTGAATGAATTGTACGTTAAAGACAAACGAAGCGATCAAGAAATAAATGAAAGAAGAAAGTGCGACATACGTCTTTACCAATTATAGAGGCAGAATCAAAACCGAGCATCTCCTTCCATCACTCGCCTCACGAGGACCACGTTTCTTTACTTTTCTAGTTCGAGCACGACAGAATTACAAGCATTTCGATTTTCCGAATTTAAAGTTTTCGTTTTCATAAACCACGGTTTCAGTCATCGTCTGCATCGTTTAACATGACACGCCATACGCGAAATCCATAGTTTGTTTATACAAACTGTAAATAGCGTACAGCTTAATAAACATGACCTACAATTCAACACTTCTCGACAAGATAATACAGACGTAGCAGCCTTCCTTCACCACTAACTTCTTCCACCGTTTGGTCCTACACCCAAATCGCATTGCGAGGATGAACGCGCTCGATTACGACATCGTCGTTATTCATATTATTCACCATTTGTCCCGATTGACGATCGAACGTCGGATCGTCGGCACCTGCGCAGTTGATTGCACGGTCTGGGAATAGAAGGAATGCAAAGCGCGAGCTGACTACGTTCTTCGAAGGAGGGCGGATGTGGAAGGATGGCGCAGGCAATTTGCAAGCTTCGCGTCTTACTCGAGGGCGGCGGTCGGGCCCAGACTGTAACTGCGTATCGCAGTCTGGCATCTCTTGCTCACCGTATCCGGAACCACCCTTTTCATTCTTCCCGTGCCCAGCCTTTTTCCATTGTTTCCGCTTCCGCTTTCCGCGGATCCTCGACATGCGAGACCGGGAAACCATAATGCGCGTTGTCGATGAGCCGGATTCCCAACCTTAATATCATTCCGAATCGATGATGTATTCAGTTTATATACCGCAGCACCGCTATCATTGTTACGAGCCGTAATAAATTCCGTCATATTCCCGTTCCCTTAAACATGAGTCGCGTCGTTGAAGGTAGACGCGCACCTTCCCAGATATCTAAACATGCTTTTTAAACACTGACTGTCTTCTCGAGTTTTCTTCAACGATTCTGGTTTAACTTGTATTTTCACAATTTTTGCTATGATCACCATGCGTATGTTATCACGTTTACTCTCACTCGCGTTCTTACCAGCATTGACTCTTCCGAAAACAAAAGTCCACTCACTTCCTTTTTCACACAGACATACACACACAATACGGAATCAATACTGTTTTATTATTGCGCCACGGATCGCAGTCACAGAAATCCTTTTTCTTGAAATCCTACAATTCTGAGGAGTTGTTGTCTGCGCCGTGATATTGCAAGCCAAAATGGCACGTGATAATATTAATGCCGCGTCAAATCCTAGTATATCAACCGACGTATGAATATTGATCGCAAGGATCACGGTCGAAATTAGAACGTGTTAGCGTATCGGACGCTTGTCGTAACGTAATTTCGTGCGGACGTCCCTTGTCTGTCTGGCTTTGACTACCGGTTCATGGGCAGCTTGTTTGATGCCCTAGGTCGGCGAGCATGTGGACAAGAGCCGCACACCTCCGTGCCACTGACATCGAGGCATCGATGTGCGTGGATTTGTTTTTCGCTAAAAATGTCGGTCAGTTGCGAACTGCCGTGTGCAGCGGTCGTCGAAATTTCATGATGCGGCAATCCTCGCTCAATTTCCAACGGCATACGCGGAAGCCCTGCAAATGTATGCCGTTGAAATGTCATGAAGCTTGTACGATATAAAATTTAATTGGCGCCGATATCGTGCACGGAGTACATGTAAAAATGATCATCACTGGTTGGGCAAATTCGATTTCAAATCGTGATGCCTCGTCTCACGATGCTCTCTGATACGATTTTTCGGGCTTACTGTAAGCTCCCTCCGCTTCCAAGAAGCATCGTTACACGACGAAACTAGGACATGCGGCGATCAATCACGCGTTTAACACGCTCGACGCAGCCTATGCAAATATTTGCGCTTTTAACGGACATAAAAATCGAAACGTAACGATCCCTGAACGGATCAGCGAGTTCACGTGCGCTTTTTCCGCGGTTCGACATGCGTTGCTCCCGAAACAGGTACATACAATGCATGCATCGGAACCAATTGAAGACCTTACGCCTACAACAGTGAACTCAACCACATTTTACGATACTAACACAAAAGATAGATAGGTCTGGGTTAGGTCATAAATTTCCATATTGGTACAAAAATCCACATATTTTAGCACGTGTCCAAAGACGATCACAAAGTTACTTATCACGAATAAGGAACAAGACCTACCAAAAGCCTTCAATTAGCATCGCAATTCGCACTCTCACAAAATTGAATCGTCTTGAGTCCACTGTACAAAACCTTATTGCGGAACGCCTTAACAACTGACAGAAGTAAATGTCGGGTTGGAAGAGTTCTCGATCTTTTCGTGGCACGCCCGCTGTCCACCATTATTCACACCGGTTCCCACTTCCATCCGCCATTCTCGTCATCTCGTTGTTATGGCTCCAGCTTCCGCGTCGTCGTCGCGTGTCGTCAGAGAATGATGCTGACTCGGCGGGATTTTATACTGCCGTCTGACCGATTCGCGGTACTTCGTCTCCATCTTTTCTCTCTCTCTCTCTCTCTCTCTCTCTCTCTCTCTCTCTCTCTTTCGATTTCTCTCATTCCTCCTTCCCGACACTGTCTCTTCTTCACCGAGCGTGAGTGCAATTTATGGATGCGCCATATGCGCTGAATAAGGACACGCGGCTAGTGGGTCGATGAATAAAGACCCCGACGTGACTTTTTATCGATAACTATCCGTTTTACGAGAGAATACGCGAAGCCGATGTTGAGCGATCGCGAATTTTCGCTGGAACGAGCGCATCGTCATTTTTGAATACAGAGTACGGTTGAGGGTGTGGATTTACGGGTGGATAGTGAGTACTCTGGACTGGATTCTGTGTTTATTGCGACGGACGCCTGTCGAATGGGTTAAGGTTAAGGTTTGCCGTATTTCTGCCGGTTTTTACGAAAATGGCCTAAGTGAGATTATTACGTTCTTTTTTTTTTTTTTTTGTAAAGATGTTTTATTTCGGCTGTTTTCAGAATTTCATGTTTATTTTGGGTATGTTAAACGATTAATTTTGTATTGTTAGTAATGTTCCGCGGACCAGCTTGTATGCCATTGTACTTTTCCAGACGAATCACGTCCGCGAAATGCAGACAAGTTTTTTGCCTCGGCAAAATAGTCGGAGGTACGAAGTTTCGGAAAAGCCGATGATAGAATCGATCCTCAACTTGTTCCGTGACGTGTTCGCCTGTGTATATGGTATCTGTGTATGGTATGCGCGGAGATCGGTGAATATTCAAAAGCCCACGCCAAATGGGAAGCGCGCCTACCAAGCCGCGAACTTCATTGAATTTGCTTGACGCGGATGTTCGTTCTGCGCCTCTTTCGTCGCTAACCGGAAATCCAATCTGGAAAAACAGGTGCAGTCACAACGCTAATGCGACGCCGATTGGCACAGCACACGCTCGCATTTGCGAGGCACCGAGTCGGTTGGCAGATTTTTTCATCGAGTTATTAGATGCTTTGTATGGTTTCAGAACGGAAGTATGTTCTTATAGAAATTTTCTGAAACATATCAAATATATATCTTCCATGGCAGTATTTTTCGTAATTTTCTAGTGACGCGATATAGAACATCGGTTTGTCATGTCAAAGTTGATACAATTGAAATTAATAATAAAAGTACAATTGCAAGAGTGTGGGCATATATGTAGTTACGACTTTTCGAAATATACTTTTATAATCTGTACTTGGACAAAGTGTCATTTACACGTTGTATTCATGATACTGAGTAACTTGCATATTATTAGTCAGAAATACTTTTTATACTGTATTCATTCGCCAAACAAAGTGTACATACTTTGGTATACGTGTGTGGGAGCTCCTCGGAATTTGGGCATAGCGGAATTTCTAATGCTGTACACGTGTGTCCGTAGGCATTCGGACATGTGGGCACGGAGGAATTTTGAATATGTGTGCGTTTGAATGTCTTGGCACGTATGTCGGAAGCCTTAAGTGCCTAAACACCTAAGCCTTAATCATATAAGTACTACGGCATCTAGATTCCACGCATTTGTATGCAAATATTTAGGCGCCTGTGCAACCGTACATAGAAGCACCTAGGTACGCAATTGGACACACTGCGCATGGTGTGACTCAATAACCGTCGTACGCCGCGCGTGAATCATCAGCGATAAAGATAAAACAATGTGCCTTCTTCTTGCTTGAAAAGGAATAATAATTTATTAACGTCTCTTCAAGTCTCTCCATTATCATTCTACCGCTACGGAATACATACCATCACACCTACAATAACACAACTCACAATCACCATCGTTTTCTTACACCTATCTTTAAATCTGTTTTTGTAGTATGTCTTCTACTTATTTCTAATTGCGTTTGTTTTATGTAGACTCGTGATATCAGTGAAGAGACATTAATAAATTTTTATTCCTTTTCAACCAAGAAGAAGGCAAGGTGTCCCATTTAAGTTAGGACTGTAAAAAATCTCGTAAACACGTGATTTTAAAAAATCAAGTTGGCATGTGCCCTTTAGTATTTTGAGTGTATTAGTTTTTTGATGCGGTGGCGTTTTCAAGGTTACTTCAAGGTCATAATGTTTTTTGTTTCAATATTAAACATCTGTTTTTTAATTCAATTTCGTATTCTCGATTATGCATATATGATTAGATACGATGAGAATACTTCACCGGATATAGGATAAGATTGAATAAGGTCGGGGTCCGTCAGAAGTGGAAGAAGAAGGGGAATGTGGCCCGCGGGCCACCAGTTGCCCAGGCCTGTTGTAGACGAAGGAATTAAGGAAGTGCCCCCGTACAATGCTTCGAAATCTTACAATTTTCCTTGTACATCTTGCGAAAGCTCCCTATTTCGGGACGTCCTTTCCAAAAAAAAATCTATTCAACGTCTATGTCGTCGACAAGAAAGTGTCCCCTGACACGACAACTCCGCGCCCATGCGCCTAACACGAAGAATACGCTGTTCGAAATAATTTCCCTAATACACCGAGGCCGGCTCGACGTTGACGTCGTCGTCGCGACGCCTTTTCGGGGACCACTCGCTGCTGCGCAGAATTCTAGATTACCCCCGGCGTCGCCTCGCGCCCGTAATCGCCCTGGGACGCGATTGCGTCGCTCGCTGATGCCCGGATTTGCCGGTTGGAACGAAGAGGGGCCCGACAAAAAGCAGATCTCCTCGCGACGGCAGTGCGCGAGACAAATGGATCTTACGTTACGAGGTAAAAATGTCCGACTCGCCGAGTAGTCGCAGGCTGCCAGCGCGAGCCCGAAGCTGCCCCCATCTCCCTTCAGCCCGGCACACTTTTTCCATCCACTTCCAGTTTCTTCCTCGGCCGTCCCTTCTCCCGGCCGCGTCGCGTTTCGTATTTCATTATGCAGCCTTCCCGGTACATGCGCGTCTGCAGACGAATGCGCCGGGCGATAGGAGCGGGCGGAAGGCTCCGCGTTATCTTTTTCATTCGCCCTGCCGCCGCGGCAACTGATGCAAAGTGACTTTTGCCCCATTACGGCCGCTTCCCCTCCCCACCCTCGCTCCGGGTAAATTATAATCATGCCCACACGCGCGCGCGCGCACTCGCGGCGGTCGCGTGCAAAACTTTTCGCCGTAATTACGTCGTGCACTTTCCGCGGCTCCCGGAGTTTGCGGACCATCGTCGAATCATACTTGCAAATACAAATTACGACTCGCGATGAAGTTTCCCTGTCCACCCCCGCGCGAGCGCGCGCCGTGCACGTTGCGTCGCTTCTCGTATTCCGTTTGACGCCCGTGCGTAGTGCGCGAGCGGCAGGGAAGTGATTTGCGCGCGAGCGCGGGAGGATGAAATAGGGAGTGGCGTAAATTTAAGTCGCGGACTAAATTCTCCGCCCGCGTCGCTTGCACTTTGGCGAGACAACAGCGAGGAGGAAAAAGAAAGAGGAGAGGTAAAATCGATCAGTGCGTTGTGTAATTTTGTTGTTCTTTGATCCCCGCCTTCTCGGACAGAATCAGATTGTTCGACACATTTCCATTTCATTTGCGCTGTCTCTCGCGTGTCCGCGACTTCCCGCGCACCCGGTATGTTGGGAACGAGAGAAACGGAGCTAATGAACGGACTCGGTGGCCGATTAGTCCGCGATCATCGGTACGCTTTTACGAGGGGGTAATTTCTTTCTCGCTCAGAAACGACAGGAGCTCGACGGCCGTATCAAAAGAGCCGATCGAATCGCGTGGGTCGCGCTGAGAGAGAGAGAGAGAGAGAGAGAGAGAGAGAGAGAGAGAGAGAGAGAGAGAGAGAGAGAGAGAGAGAGAGAGAGAGAGAGAGTGAACGAGGGAAAAAACGTGCGCGCAGTAAATATCGCCTCGCGCGCACAACGTGCTAAAGCGCTTTATTTGTATTATTTGCATGCTGATAGGCAGCGAGGGTGGCGGAGCGCATCGAAACGAACGATAGAATTGGACGGCCGCGCGGTGCGTGTTCCCTCTGACGATCGTCCTTTGCTTCCCGCGCGTCTGTGCCTCTATATTGTGCGTGGATGAGTGTAAACGCGCGGGCCCGCCAATATGCGCCGATGGACCTCCGCATTCCCGATTACATATTTAAGCGCGCCGTGTAAATTGACTCTGGATACTGGCAGCCATCGTCCGCTCTGTTTGCCGCGCCGCTGCGAGCCAATTTTCCGACGAAAAATCAGACTGCCACGTCATTTTTTACTCCCGCTGTCCGCGACAGCCTGTCGCTTCGCGCACGAGCGTGTGTGTATTTTTCTTTTTTTTTGTTTTGTTCAACGCACGATGTAAATGTGGCCTGGGAACTAGTGGTTTCGGGAAAATTGGCATAAGTATCGGACCGGAATTTGGTGGACGAGTATTTGGAGTAATGAGCGGTTGTGGAAACTGAAGTGAAGATGGACGTATTCAGCGGTGCAGATTAAAATTGTCGTTAGTTTGACGAAAAAGTACGCTTTCTGACGGCGTCCGAAACTTTCGTCCGCTTCCCTCTTCATCGGAATATTTCCTGCGTTCACGCATGACGTATGAATGCGTGTAAGGGACATAATGCGCTCATCTCTTCTGTGCACGTACACGCATACGTGCATATATACGTATATACACGTACCATGTACGCGAAGGTTCTCTTATGTGCATATACTCTGCGTGCCAATAATTTCTCTCACCCCGCCGTAACAACGTTCCCAGCCCGACAGCCGAAGTTCCTGAATGGTACATTCAAATCGAACCACAATCGTAGACACTGTCGCATCGCATTTACAACACAATACGTTTTTCCTCCCTCTCTCTTTTTCTCTTTTTACCCATTCATCGTCTCTTATATCTTTCTCATCCGTCCGCCTTCGTAGACTTTCGGCTTCTTTAAATCGGCGAGACCACCCTCTCCGCCGCGACTCCTCGAATAATTCTCTGAAATACATCTGGGAAACGTATTTATCGCATTTAAATGCGCGTCTCAACATTGCCCCGGCCCTTCCGGTAATTGCCTTTGTTGTTGAGCTCGCGATTCACAGTAAGTCGAGGAGCGAAGGGGATGAAAAATGCGGCGAATTATTTGCGAGGATCTTTATGCAGGACATTAGTTCCGTATTAAGGCGAGACAAAGGAAGGAGATGACGGGCTTATTTAATCATCTAGATTGCACCCCGCTTGCAGTGCTCGCTCGCTCGAGACAGAGAAAGAAAGAGAGAGAAAGAGAGAGTGAGAGACAAGACTAGAAATTTCTTTTTCCACCTTTCGTCGGCCATTGTGGCGGTTTCAGCGGTTGCCGGGTGGCGAGCCCGTTGAATTGAAAGTCTTCGTTAGCATTCTGAGGAAAGTCATCGCATTCAATTCCGTCCTTTAGATTTCCCGTTTCATTATCCGTCGTGCACGATTCCGTTTACGACGCCTTCCCCTCCGTTTTCTCTCTGCGAGAAACGACGCCGTGAATAAACGTATCGCTAGGGGTCGGCATGTAAAAATAGGAATCTTATCGGCGTCGGATACGGTAAGATTGTTCTTCCTTCGATCCTTGACCCCGCGAGTCATCTGGGTCGAATAGGGTGGCCGCGGGAAAACTGGGTCAAAGAAGGAAATCAAACTGCACGCTGGGGAGATCGGTCGCGCCAGGCTGTACATCACTTTTTCATTGCTCGCACTTTCTGGACCGGATCCGATGATCTCAACTTTTTCGAGACTTACGTTTACGTAAATGAGTTTCGTACGCACGATCTCCCGCACCGCGACTCTGCGCTTTTCGGGCAGTATATGCACTGTAATGTTGATCGTTAAGCTGTAATGTAGGTACGATGAATGCAACGTGACTGGCGGCTAATTATTATCTAAGGTGCAAACTAACCGGTAACTAGTTGTTATCCAAGGCAGATTCGCTGGAAACTTGTTACTAACCTAGCAACTACCGACTCTCTAATTACTTCTCTAAGCGCATACATCAAACATTCCAGTGCCGTGATCATCATAAATTGATTCTTCCACCGTATCGTCGCTGGCAGACATTTCTGCTTCTTTCGTTAAGGAAGAATTGGACAGACACTCTGGGTAAAAGTTAATGTCTTGACGAAAATGTATACATATTTAAAAATATGGATAATGTAGTGCATGTTTAATATGGACCAATGGAAGATCAATATGTAATTGGTACTAAAAAAGATTGACTTTCCATTTAAAATAAAATTAACGATAAAAATGACCATTATTCGGTAACGCAGCACAGATTTTTTGATACTCAGTATACAACTGCTAAACCTGATGACAAAAGAGCTTTAATTACAATTTCACCTTAAGAGACCGTGTTAAATGAATAAATTATTATTTTCTAAACCACGTAGAAAAGAATTCTGAAATTCCGTATGCTTCTTTATCACATCAAAATACCTCATCCCTGAAAATTTCCAGAATTTCTGCGACTTTCACATATGCATCCAATTCCTCCTTAGTACAAAAGCCATCGACTGCGCGATCGTTAGCCTAATTCCCTAATTGATCGTCTGCTTTTGCGCGCCGGAGATGGACACGGCCTTGTGAGTACACGCTGGCGTCCACTGTTTCGCATGATTGACACTTTACAAAGTGCATAAACTGCGCATCGCAGGGCACAGTGAAAATTAGGCGGTCAGGAACTCGGTTACGAGGGAAGTGGCGGCGAGTGTTTTGCCCAGGCCCGCCGCTACAGTACGAAATTGGAGCTCCTCGGCGATTAATATTAATCGCGAACGAACTGCTGCGCGGCACGCGAGCATCGCGATCGCTCTCGCGTGCCGAAATCTGGGTTCCGATAGGAGAACGCGAGACCCTCGAAAGCTCGAAGTAGGTTTTACCGGATTTTAGCCCGGCGCCCGTTCGTGCGAATTACGATTGCGAACCCTCTTATTCGGCTGACCGAACTTCGACCTTCGCTTGGCAGCGGAGAAAGAAGCGTAGACACGCTGCAAGTAGCTTTCCATATAATTGCGATACGGAGCCGAGATACGAGAGGGAATTCTTTCGACGGGAGATCGAGCAATTATTTCGTTGAGACGTTTTAGGGACTAAACGAGCTCTCGCGACGGGAGTAATAGAGTTGGTTTGCTGGATTGGGGACGTGTTAATCAAATATTATTCGTAGATTAAGAAGATAGTTTTGTTTGAATAAGCTAATTAGTTATTGTGTATGCAGGGTGAACCACGAATCGTGATCAGTAGAGTTTACAAACAGTAGGCAAGTCTGTCGAATGGTATTGGTCCGGGGCCAAACAAAATTTTGAACTTTTTCACTATTTTTCGTGGATATCTCGATGACAGTATGTAATTTTCAACAGTTCTGAGTCATTCGCGGGGTGCTACATTTTATTTCTAATCAGTTTCTAATTGTTTGTAACATACGTACACAATACACGATTTCGGTTCAATGATCGCGACCTTACCCTAATATTATATTTTTCTTTCGACACATCCGTTAGACGAGGTCAGAGGCACTTGGATTTCAATCAGACAGACACGGGTAACTGTAAATAAGCGTCGCAGAATTTGCAGGCGATTCGCATGTAGCCGGAAAAACAGGAAAGCATAAAGCGATTATAACAAGAAACATACAAAAACCGTAAAATCATACGATTAATACCACTCGAACACGCGAGAGTGTCGGAAAACTGAGTCTCGCTCTCGACATTACCGTGCAGCACCCGGCGCAGCGTTCGCGTAAATCTAAAAAACGATAATTAAACTCCGCCAGATAATCGAGAGCATCGGGCCGACAATAGGACCGCGCATAAATGAGACGTAGTAAATAACTAACTCCGCCGCTTCTATCTGACAGAAGGAATCGCGCGATATCCCGCTCGCGCCTCGGCTTAACTGAGTTTGCACCACGGACCGACACGCTACTTGGCAGTTTTTGAACTCGTCGAGACGCGCGAGTTTCTATGGACCCGCCATCCGACGTCGACGTCGACCGTCCGACCTCTCGTCGCGAAGAAGGAGACGAGGCGACGACTCGAAAACTGTCCGCGCTGAAAATAACGATGTCTCTCATTCGAGCACGATTCGTCAGCTTTCGATCGACCAGACGAGCCCGCTATCTCGCGCGGCATAACCAAGCAGCGCGAACGTTATCGTTGTCGTCAGTTAGGGGCGCGACGAATAATTCGCGGAATCGAGCGACGCGGCCGTGACTTCTGCTACGTTTCCGAGCAAATATCGCGGCCGTGTTCTCTTGTTGCTCGGAATCGGTCGCCAAGAGTGCTCCGTCGTCGTCGCGGAGATTAATGAGCGGACTCGACAATTAACAGGCTCTCCGCGACGAATGGAAAATGCGGGTGATGCGAATTTTGAGAGCATAAAATTGTTCCCCGGCATGATTGACAATCTGCGAAGAAAATGGATTGATATGTCAATAAAGCTTTTAGACCGCGCTGTTCTACTGTGAGGCGTGCGAAAATTTGTCGGCCAGTACCGACGTCCAACGTGGACCCCGTTTCCTTTCAGAAAATTGTTCCACACCGAACGAAAGTACGTCGTGTCGAGAGCTTGTTAGGCTTTTATGCGCAGCCCGCTTCAGCTTCGCCGATTTCATAAGTATGCAATCTGAGTGTAACGGATATTAAGACAGAGTTCATTATAATCTCAAGCGCCCCGGATCACTGTCACTCCAGCAGACATTTGTCTGAGCATGAAGCTGTCGTGTCTAAAATTTCCCGCGCGCCAGCGAAAGGGCGAGTGGGAGGGGCGCGAGCACAGCAGAGTAAATTACAGAGTGGATCAATACAGGTACACAGAGCGGCCCGAATGCGCGAGGATCAAGCCGGAAGTGATTAACGAGCGCAAAGTAAGAGCGACGCTAATACGAATTAATTATTGAATCGCGAATCGACCGACGTCTGTCTCCCTCCTTTTCTTTCTTTCTTTCTTTCTTTCTCTTCGCCTACCTTTCCGTCCCACTCTGACCCGCGCGCGGGTTGAAGATAATTACGCCGGACCAGATTCGCGGCAGTTGTGAAATTAGCTGGCGTCGTCCCATGTCGACCAACTGTACAAACTGGTCAATCTAATATTTCCCGATTTCGACACGTGGTTCTGCTGTTGACCACGGTCGTCGGGACTCGTTCTTCGATTAGACGCCAATAAAAATTACCCCCACCCCTCCGTGCACCCAGCAACACGCCCCTCCGCACGGAACTTCCCGGCTGCGAATTCTTTCGATGCAACTTCGTGGCACAACTTTCGTAAGCTATTTAACGGGCACGCTCTTAATGAAGATGAATTCCCACTCCGCTTAATCGCGTCGGGTATTTCTAATCGGGAAAATCGTCGGAGGGAGAGAGAGAAAAGTTGCGTCCGCGAGAGCGTGCGTATTTTTAAACGCTCCGCGGAAAGTTTTCTCCGAAGGTATGCAATTTCATAGCGTCAGCTCGAAGAGCGCGCGCGCGCTCTTCTATGGCTTTTTTTTTCTCTCTCCTTTCGCTATTCGTTTTTCCTCTGCACTCTGTTAACGGTTCAATTTGTAGCCGAGCCTTAGTAATAACTTTTTTAACGCGGCATATCGACGGGGCCGCGGGCCGGGCGACTTAATTGAGTCGATACCTCCCGATCGTGAAGTCACAGTTTCGAGGGCGAGAGAGAGAGAGAGTGAGAGAGAGAGAAAGAGAGAGGGACGAATGACTACTGCGGTCTTCGCGAGTTTCCGAGTCGCGAAATAGCGCGCGATGAGGGAAATGGGGACAATCAATGGTAATTGATGCGACGGCGGACTAAGTGAGAGCGAGAAGGGAAATTGGGGAATAGGAGTATAACGAAGAGGGGACGAGAGAGAGAGGGGGACAGAGAGAGTGTGTGTCATAAAGCAAGCGGTTGAAATAGAGGACCGGGAATAAGTGTAGTCTGTTCTCTAATCCGCGTGAGACAAACTTTCCGCTTTTAATTCCGCCTAATTACGCCACTTTGCATTTGCAGACGGCGCCATTGTCCCGCGCGACTTTCGGACTCTTCGGCCGCGGCGTACACTGCCGCGGAATTTAATTGCCGAAATAAGCGCTCGCTGTATCTGGGATAAACTGTGTGAGGAGTAGGGCTTATCCGGTATCCGAATATTTGTCAGGTTACATATTCGAATAGTTGTCGAATTCAATTCGAATATTCGAATACTGTCCAAATATTGTTCAGTGTTCGAGTAACTCGAATACCGAAATGTTTATTTAGATTTTTTATTTATTTATTTAACCTAGTTATACGAGTAAAGCCCATGTTGTACAATGAAACAGGCACAATATAACATAAAGAATAACGTAAAAATACATATAAAGAATTATAGATAATAAAAAGAGAATAAAAAATAATATGAATAAAAGCAATAACAATTGAAACAATTAGAACAGTTTAACAAATTAAATAGAAATATAAGCTAGGACAAAAAACAATATCAATAACGCATACTTAAGTGACTTAGGGTAACTTAAAGTTAAAATTATCGACAAGCAGACACTGACTAGCAATAATCAAGTATTCGAATATTGTACACGAGCAGGTATATGCTGTGCTGCAGAATAACACACTGATCGGATATTCGGGTATTCGAATACGATATTCGAATATTAAATCATTCGAACAGTCCCTTTGAGATATCCAAAGTTCATTCGTACTACCCGAATACCAATGAAATATTCGAATATTAAATAATTCGAGTACTCTCAATCCTAGTGAGGAGTATATACCACTGGATACGTTATTAGAATGCGCATAATAGATTACATACGTTATGCTGCAATTGCTCAATAACGGAGTGACAGGAAAGATATAATAACCGCGACTCTCGTGGATCCCGTGTCGATATGAAATTTTTGTGCCTGTTCATTCGGACGATGCATGCGATACATCGTCATTCGTAAAATATCGTGTGAAACTCGTCCGCACACGCTCGTATTAGCATGAAATAATAACGATTTATCGACCCGGCGATGATTGCCCGTACATTGGCGCGCCCGATAGAAATGCATTACGATTAGACGGGAATACATTATCGTTACAATACATTAGGCTCGTGATCTGATATGTCATAACAACGGCTGCCGCGGCCCAACGAGCGTACGTGGCGAACGTACGTGTCACGCATACCGTTTCCCTCGGCACGATACTACAGGAAAGTTGATCGTCAAGCGTGACTCATTCGCCGCTTTAATTTACATCGTAACGCCAGTTTTTAACGCGTATCAGGTAGAGCGTCATCCGTCACTACCATGCATCGGTGACTGGTATCTTCGCCAGCGCAACCCTCCGTGTAAAGCAGACCATACAGACAATTTCGCGGCGAATAATCGAAAGTATGTTTACCGAAACGAGCGAGTCAGCCTAGCAATGCATAAAATCAACAGAATTCCCATAAAAGCATCAGAGCCGTCGCAACATACAACACTAAAAAAAAAAAAAAAAAAAAAAAAATGAAATTACACCCCACCCACCACCATTCGAACGCGAGTTAATCAAGCGCACACTCGCGCTTGCCAAAAGTCTCGCGTCGAACCGCGCGAACAAAGGCCGCCACCGGGACGGGGCAGGAAAGAGTACGCACCATTTGCACGTCAGGGCCGTTGGGCCGAGTCAGAGCGTACCTTTTTCGTCCCTTATTACAGGGGAGAGACACACGTCGGCGATGCGTGCGTGGGGGTTGTTCGCGCGGACGAAAACGCGGCCCTTTTCAATGGCGCACCGCGGATGCAGTTTTGTTCCGCTACCCCCCCCTCCTGCCTTCGTCCACTTTCGCCCCGGGACCGGGACGCATTGTGCGCCCGCCGAGTCTCCCTCCCTCCCCGTCTCGCGAGCCATTTTTATTATGAATTTTCGCGTTCCCGGCACGACGCGAATATTACGGCGCGCGAACGAATGCGGTCGCTCGTCGTTTTCCCTCGTCTTTTCTCCCGTCTTTTCTACCTCCCGCGCGCTCCTACTTACTCTCCCACTCTGCGAGTCGCTCACTCTCGTCGGGTCACTGCTGGCATACAGGGTGGGGCAATAACTCTGGCCCGTCTTGAACATCTCCGTTGTTTGTGATGATATGAGAAAATGTTTGGTGCAGAACTCGAATTGCGTAGAAGGAGACATATTGTGATGTGTGTTTTTGTGTGGGTGGACGCGTTTCGGAGATTTCAAGGTCAGCTTGGTTTGTTGAAGTAGAACGGGTTAAGTTTTTTTTTAAATGTTTTGATAGCGCTCACCAAGTTCCATAACGTTTGTTTCGAACATTTTTTTCTATTATACGTAGTTTAAAAGTTGTAATAGTAATACAGAGAAGTCACCGGGTTTGTGTGAGTTGTTATAACTTTTGAACTATGCATAATAGGAAGAATGGTCCGAACAAGCATTGTGGAACTTGGTGTGCAGCCACACATAAAAAGGGCATCACAATGTGTCCCCCTCTATGTTATTCAAGTTCTGTAGCAAACATTTTCTCATATTATCACAAGCAACGGAGATATTCAAGGTGGACGGACTTATAAAAATAAACTAAACTAAAATAACAAAAATAATAAATAATGACTAAAAAGAAACAACAATAGATACAAAGTTGAGCCGTTATAGAGTTACAACGTTAACGACGTTGAAAATGGGAAACTGATCAAAAAGGTCGAGGTGGTAGCAAAGTTCGTTAACATCAGTTACTAATCTATTTAGGCAATTCTGCTTACCATAGGTGGCATAGGTCGTTCGATCAAATTCTTGTCTGAGAAGCAAAGCGTGCCTAATAGAATATTTCGTAACGTTAAAGGTGGACAGAATTATTGGCCCACCCTGTATAAGCACAGAACGGCGAGGGGTGTTTAGCGACCGTAGTCGCTACCCACCGCCGTGGGTGGTGCTGGTGGTGGTGCGGTGGTACGGGCAGAGGGTGCGGAAGGTCGTGCCTCAAAGGGAAGCGAAAATATGCATCTTGCGCTCGACGAAACGGGTACGAGTCAACCAACCTGCAAAGCACACACGGCGGCTGGAAGGCGCGTGGCTTGACAAAAAAACACCGTCAGAACGGCCGTTGTTACCTTTTCGTGGCCGCGCGCGTTTCTCGGCGCGACTCTGTGCTCCGTGGAGGGAGGCAATGTCGATCAACTTTTTCTTCCCGTCTTCTCGAGCAACGTCAGTCGAGGAGTGGCTAAGGGTTGACGCATACGGGTCGCTTGCTTTCGCGTGTACGCGTACTGTTCAAGTCAATTTAACATTCAGATCGATGTGCGTATGCACGTGTGACAGGATGTTCCGAAGTACAGTGGATTCCTCTTGTCATTCATTCTTCTCGAAGCATTGAAATGATTTATTTTCGCGGTAAATTACTACCATACGTATACAGTAGAAAAATACTAGCGGGTCTTTAGAAAAGACAGAGAACAATGAGTAATATTTATGCGCAGTCGGTAAGTTTCAGGATGATTCGGAACGGAAACGTAATTGGCAAATACCTGGATCGTCCTCCGAAAATCGTCCCGCGGGCACTACAAATTTAAACTTTCCTATCGCTACCACCCATTCCGACAAACTTTCTCCCCGAAACATCGCTCGCAACGAGGTAGGAGCAACTTGTGGACAAAAATGCGCGGATTCGAGCGTGCCCTCCGTCGAGATTCCATCTCGTTCGCGGTGCACCGCCCCTTGCCGCCCGAAGGTGAGCCTCGCGAAAATGCGAACCTCGGTGCTTCGTTTTAATTTCGTATGCCGTCGCGGTCTCGTCGGACTTAATTTCGCGCCGGCCGAATTTGCATGGCGGAAAAGCTCTCGGCAACACAGACGCGTCTCTTTACGTGCGCGGTGGTACGTACGAAACAGAGAGAAAGAGAGAGAGAGAGAGAGAGAACGCTGTTCTGCGCTTTCGATTTATTTTATTCATGGCCAGTCGACCCTTCTCCGCTATAAACGGCGCCATCCTAATGTCTTCGTTCAGGAATGCATAAATTAACATGGCAGCAACGAAGTCGCCGCGTGCGAGCCGGCAAAATGCATGAGACAAAAATTGTCCTCAAAATGAATTTTCGTCAAGGATTTCATGGCTACCGATACTTCTTTTTTAATGAGATATCGTGTGTCCTTTGACGGCTCTGTACGTGGGGGTTGAACGAGAAGAGTCTCGTTTGCGAGCGATGGCGGACTCGCGGTCGGGTACAGAGTGGTTAGTTTTCAGGGTAAGCTCGCGTCGTCTTTCCCTTTTGTCGAGCTTCGACTTCGTTTTTTTTCCCGACACGCCTCGCTTCCTCGCGAGTGTGTCGCCATCAGTTTTTACGCAACCTTCGCAAGGAGCCGCTGATACAACGTCGGCGCTAACGAAGTGCGAATTTTTCTGCCCTTCCAGATCGTGCGCGGGCGAGCTGGGTTTTCCGAAGTTTTCGCCGTTCGCGCATTACCATGTCATTACTATTCTACGCAGCCGTCGGCTCCGTGACTTTTACTTACTTTTTCGCCCTTTGTTAGCGCCGGCGATTTGTTTCTACGACGGACAACGTATTGGCGCGGCTTCTCGCTCGGACAAACGTGAACGAGCGAAAGTAATATTTTCGTCGTACAATATATTCTTGTCGCGTACCTACTGAACTCGAACACTTTTTTTCTTCCCACGAACACAGTCGACATCGTTTGTTTGGATTCGATATGGATATCGGAATGCTTTCCGTTCTGATCTGGATATTGGCTGAAATTATGGCGTTTATTTATTTATTATTTATTTACGGGCTATAGCCCTATGTTTACAGTGAAGCGAGAACAATGTAATGAATAACAGACTACATATGCGCTGTTTAAAATCATAATTGCCACACTAAGAGTTGTGTAAGTGTAAGCAGGTCATCAATCGTCGAAACCTATTGATAGTTTATTTGCATATTTCCATATTCTGGTAATTGGATCAGTAAATCTCAGATCGCTATAGTAAAAATCAACACGAAAAATCGATGTATTGCGAAAGGGACGTGAGCTAGCACTAAAATTAGTAAGCTGCAATAAATTAACAAGCTTCTATACGCATGTACAGTTTCAGGTCATGAAAATCGTAAATCGATAATATAAATAATAAAAAGTAATGGCCCTAAAAAAAATATTATGGCGTTATCGGAAACGATGTATATTTGACATCACTCCAGGACGGTAATTCTCGCGTTAATTGACGCGTCGAACGTTGCTGCTCGGTCTCGTAAGTTCGATCCGGCCTGCATGGGATTTTTTTCCCTAGCGAACTCCAGCCAGACCGCAATACCTTGAACAAAATCTGACAAATACCGTTGAAATGAAATGCCTGCGGCGAGAGAGGGGAGGCGCGACGGCAAATGCGAAATACGAGGGTGCGCGGCAAAATTTCGTAAACAGCAGCTCCGCGCAGTTCGACGAAAAAAAAAAACAAACAAGGAAAATGAAAAAATGTCGATCGATCGGCATGGAATTTCGATGCGTACCAGGGCACCCCACCCATCGCGCAACAGCAACTTTCGAAAAATCAAACGCGAGCGCCCGCAGAGGAGGCGAGCCGGAAATTGTTCTGAAACCGATAAACAGATTACCCAGCGCGAAAGTAACGAAATGGACTTTGTCGAATAAACTTCTTCCGCGTCATCCTTTCGTTTTGATAGAATTTACACAGTGCGCCGTTTCTCGCATTTATTTGGAGCTTTTTTCTCTCTCTCTCTTTCTTTCCCTCCCCCGTCAAAAGCCATTAACTTGAAACGCTACGAATATTTCGTACGAGCACATTACCGATCCGCCGCTGCGTTTCAACTGTTTGGTCTCGACGAAATGCGGTCTCCGGTACTTTGAATTTATTTTGCGATTTCAGTTAATTCTTGCATGAACAATCGCTCGCTCTTCCGTCGCACAATTTTCATACACCCCCGCCTCGCGTGTACGTGTAACAGTTGTAAAATGGCCGTAAATTAATTTTCCCGAACTACCAGCTCGCCGAATGAAATTCGATAATCCTATTACCGCACTAGCTATTTCAACGATATATTAAACACGATACCTCAACGATTTCCGGCTGCCATTATCCGTTCGCCCGATTTTCGCCCGCTCATTTTACACATTCGCATTGTTACAACATGAGCGAAAAATCTGTACTCATTACCGGCGAATCAACTTCGGTCGGAGTTCGATTTAAAATTGGTGTCCGAGCCAAAAAATTCGAGCCACCTGGAGTTCGAATTTCAAATTCACTCTTTCTCGAAAACCCCGATCCCACACATCCTTTTATTTTTTTATTCTACAATCGTCTTTGAAATCATGAGCGAAATCCGTCACTACTCTTACTACTGTCCGTTTGAGTACGCTTCTTATCTTAGGAACAACTAGCACTAGCACAATAGTAGGAATATTTCGACGAAAACCTGTTCTAATCTTTCAGCCATAACACAGTGCCGGTTCCATCGAATCGTGCTAGCCAGTCGGGTCTCTCTCGACCCGAAAGACGAGCCCCGCTCGTTCCGGTTCCTCTTTGCGCGCGCCCCATCCGGATAATTAACGCTGCCTAATTAGCGTAAGCTTCGTTTCCGATTCCGACCGCCGACGGCGGCCTTCTCGCCGAGCTGCACCACTAGCAGCGAGTTGAAAAGCGGCACAGAGTCGGCCGCCGACTAAAAGGATAAAGCGCTCGAGAGGAAGTCGCCGGTATGTAAATCGCAAAGGACCCGGCCGGCGTTTCCGTCAAGTGGAAGTCAAACCGAAAAAATCCGCCCCGCCGCCCGGCGCTTTTTCGTTCGACGAATAATTAGTGCGCGCGGCTGCGTGATAAGAATGTCCTATCTGCTTCCCGTGTCGCGCGCCACGACTATTGGAGGATATCTCTGCGGTCGGTTTTCGGCGCGGCTCGTTAGGTATTCTCGAAGCGCCGAAAGCGTCGAAAATCGACGCCGTTATACTGAATTTCGACGAATGCATACAGTGCTTATTTGAGGCAGTTACCTGGTTCAGAGAGCTAAAAATTAGGTGACTTCTGCTCTCGGATCTGTACCCGACAACATGCTTCGAATTTGCCTCCAAAACTTTAGGAACGTCTCCTCCAATACTTGAACTATCGACTAAAGCAGTATTTCGCAACCGTTTTCTCCTCGCGAACCCCTTCTAAAATCCGAAACAATTTGGCGAACCTCCTATTCTGGCAGGTAAAAAATAGAACTAAATAGTACTTTTCGTTTTTTGGGTATAGTATTGGGTATGTTTCTTTTTTGCGTTTATTTTTCTTTGGCGATTTAAAATCCCGCTATTACAATATTATTTTGGCGAACCACCGGTTGGGAAACACTGGACTAAAGCAAAAAGCGAAAAGAAATTATTTTTTTCTACCCTCTGAACCAGGCGCCTGCCTTAACGCACTGTTACATGTACGCATAGCATCGAGATGCTCGAATCTTCGGGTTGGCGCGCGCAAAAATTGAGAGCTTTTAAGCTTCCCTCTCGTAATGTTTCCTTTGAGCCTCACACGCACTGCCAGAATGAGGTCGCCATCTCGTTACACGTGCATTAGTTACATGCATGAGCCGGGTCGATATCGTAGGGGGTGTAATGCAGCGTGGAACTTCGAAATGGTCAGTGGTCCCTTTGTCAAACGGTTTACGAGCCAGCACGCTGGCCAGGTTGCGCGATATTCCATCGGTGTATGACCATCGGCCGGGAGTCTACTTGACGCGCCGCTTGCACTTCACGGATTCTATTAAGTCGAACGAACGAGTGCACGGCGAACGGGGCAGCGCTGAGGGCCCCGCCTCGAGTGTCTTTTGCCGATCTTGACTTCTCTTTGCAATACTCGCGCTCCCGTGGAGAGCGCGGCTTGCGGTCGAATCGACCGATCGCGGGGCCGCAAACCAGGCCATTTCTTTCTCTTTTCTCCTCCGACGATAGCATTCACTTTTCCGCTGGAGGGATTTTGATGCCAATTTCTGTTTTCCGGTCCGAAGGTTTTATATGTTATCGCGTCGCGAGGCCGAGAGCTGTTCATTTAAGCGTACGTACTGTGACGTACGACGTTTCGGTGGAAAATGTCAATTTATATTTGAGCTTGTAGCTCAATTAGGTATTTTTTTAGGAGGCATATACGGGCAAGTGACGTCAGCAATGTTATCTACATATACATATACACATCTTTTTAGATACATCCTTTTTATATATATTATCATATATAATATTCAAATTTCGGTCCGAGAACGAGAGCCAGTGCGAAAAGATCAGAGACTTTTGTGCGAAGAGCGATTCTTTCTGAACGACTTATTGAAACTGTGATATTTAGTACCTTAATGCATTTGACCAGATCTGCGACCGGTCGCATTAAGAACACACCTTTAATATTTTCTTTCATCAATAAATAGTTTCTTTCTATTTTCACAATCTAAAGCATAAACGCATCAGTGCACTTATTCTCCATCCCACATTACTGTGCTGAACCGTACTCGACTCGGTTCATTATCTTTGCGTTATTATCGCTTCGAGAATAGGATTGGTATTAATTTCAGCGATACGTAGAGCACGGCTTTTTCTTGCGAAACAAGTGAGATGCAGATCTGAAAGGTTTAATCAACTTTGGCAAACGTCGCGTCGGCGCAGATTGCCATCAGCGGTCATTAGTAGCCCAGTTTCGGATGTTAATGGCCCCTTAACGTCGATCGAATTGCGTGCCATTCGTGTAACGACGTCTCGCATTAATGTCAGACCAGTGAAAGTACGAACACGTATACTCAGCCTTGCAGTTCACGGTTTACACGCTCGCATTCTTACGTATCGCGCGCCTTCCAGGTGAGCGAGCAGTGTGCTTTCCATATTTCGTTCCACCTTGCTGTGAATTTCTTCGATCGCTTTTGAACGTCCATTCTCGACATATCGATTGGACGTACAAAACCAGAAATGATCACAAGAAATTAGAAAGTAGTCGTATACTCGTATAGTGGTTTAGCAATAAGACGTCGAGTAGTATCATATTGGATTAGTACCGGCGGGGTAGTGTATATCGTATAACGTGTTGTTTTTACACTGACCGACGTTGTCAGTATCACGAACGACGCTTTAATCCCTTGTTCAACTCCTCTTTTCGTAGAGCTTGTCTTACGGTAAATATGGACACTGAAATTGTAAGCTTGTAACATGCAGCTTATATGCTGCGACGCCTACGGGTTTTCCGCAGGTCGGGGAAGATAAGACTGTCCTTTGTAAAGTTTGAAAAGTACATGGCTTATGTACCTACGCAAAGGCTATGTAGGACGGCTCGCGTGGCGCGGAATCTGTAGTTACAATGTTACTAAAAATTGCAAAGGCAAATTTAAAGAAGCAATGGTTGCAGGTGGCAAGTCCTAGGGTAGCATCGCAGGATTTTACATTATTGAACGCAAGCCACACGTATACGATTTCAAAGTTCTTTTTCCACGCAGGCATACCTTCCTCACATCCTCCAAGCAAAAATGCATGACCTTTAAATGATTTCCCTATATATTAACAGTGATGAAAATTACAAATCTCCGGGTATAAATATAAATAGCGGACGTAATATTTATGAAATAAAAGCACACAAATATTAAGCCGCAGTAATAGTCGTGAATGTGATACGGGATGAAATAGGGAACGGAATGATTAAGGTATGAAAGCGTAAAGCCATTAAACTACATTCACGTGTTTTTGAAGGTAATTCTCTATGCAGGCAGTAATTATAACATTTATCGCTGGCCATCTATATGACCTCATTGTATTTCATAAACGACTTTTCTTCCGGCCCCCGACCCTCAAGCGTCGTTTAATGGAAAAGCCGCCGGAAAGTAGGGGTTAAAGGACCAACGCGCCATGGAGAGCGGAAACCTTTGAACTTTGATAACGAGGCTGATTGTGATACGTTTCGATGATCCGAGCGAGGGTGTCTCTTTTTCGCCCTCCCTCCGGGCACATGCATTGCATTATACTGCGAACCTCATACAGCGTGTTTCACAGCACATAGAAGCTTCACTAATTAGTCAAAGTAAAGAAAAAATATATTTTTCATACAAGTAGGTCCATACAAATTTCTATGAGATGAAACATTCTGTAACAATTATTTCGAGTTTCCGCGGCCGCGAAACACGATCCCACCGGTGTTTCGCTAACGGCATGCTGGTACCTTTGAATAATTATTACTTAAACAGCGACCGCGTACATTTTTACATAGGCATGCAAGAAAAATACTTGCTACGAAAACAGTATATCATTTCTTTAGAATTATTCCCATTGTAATACCTCGAATTCGGAACACATTGTTACTCTGAGACACCCCGTACGTGAATTTATATATACCGCAAGCATATATATATATATATATATATATATGTGTGTGGCAAGCATATATATATGTGGGGCTTCGGCGTTAGCCATTAAAATTTCATTCTATCCTCCATACTCCCCTCTTCCCATACCGCGCACATCCCCTAACCTGTATCGGCCAGCACTACCACCATCATCTCGACACTCTCTCGCAATGGCGGTTACGCCGAATTAACATTTCAACCGACGATGGCCGACCGGCTCGTTCGTTCTCCCGGCACGATAAAATGGACGCGTTATTGCTTTAATGAATAAACATCGCCCGGGGCCGAAACCTGCGTCACGGGTATCAGGGCCGGCGTGGGTGGGTGATGGCGGTATGTAAATTGAAAAAGAGTTAGCGCCGACATACATCGCGTCCCGCTTCTTTCCACCTTTTTCATTTTACGAAGCCTCCACAAGCGCCGACCGCGACGTCGCGACACGCTGCAGTCTTGAACTGACATTTTTCTACACTTCACTTCCTCCCGGTCTCCGCCTCTGTCCGCCCCACCCCCGCATGTCGCGAAATTCATTTAGCCAGCCTCGCTACGCCGCGCCAAACTAGTAACTTTCGTAATAATGCGGACGATTTAATTATTGCCCCGCCGCGCCGCGTTTGCTTTGTATTATCCGGCCGCTGGTACGTACGTATATTATAATGCGTCTCTGATTTCATACGTCCTCCGCAATGCTCCTGTACGGGCATGCATGCATACGCTTATATCCGAACCCGCATGCCACTGACCGCACTGTATAACGTAATGTTATTTTAATGTTTCAGGTAAGTGTCATGTTTCCACTGTCTGCTAACGAGATATTATTCAGGAGCGCAGTAAGTATAACACACGCACACGCGCCCACCGACGCTCCGCGTATTTCCCGGGGTATTTCCCCAAGTATTTCCTACGTATTCAACGTATTCCCGATGCGTGAGCCGTTTACGAATGTCGGCGAGTGAATTATGTAAATGCTCGCGAAAGTGGAGCGACGTAGGTCGCGCGCGGAATGGAACTGGTATAATTCGCAACTGCGCGACGGAGGATGTTCGTTCTTGTAATTCAACAATTTCCCGCGGAGAATCACTTTTCGCGAGTTAACGCGGAACTCCAATTAAAGCGATAATTGACTTTGGATCGGTTCGGTAAGTCGGCGGGAGTACGGAACTCCAGGGGGTAAGACCGTCGATAACGTTAAGAACACGTAAACGATTTCGGAAAGATTAGTAATTATAGATCTAGGCTCGTTAAGAGCTAGACAACGGGGCAGGATACTGAAATGAAACTTTTCCGTCCGTTCGAATTAAATTCGTCTTACTTCGGCCGAACTTCCCCGATGCACTGCGAAGTAAGAATTGGGAAAGCTGTAATTATGTAACCATCGCGACGAATCGATCAAGGTATGAAGTACGTGATTACGATCTCGACGCTCGGTTTAGAGTTTCGCGTTAAAAGAAATTTATATCGAGTGTATTGGCACGACCGGAATAATCCGAAATATCGATCTGCGTATTTAAAGTAACCGCCATGTCTGTGGGAAGATCAAAACGACATCGTAGACGTACCGTCTGTCATTTCATAACGTGTCGATAATAATTTAAGGGGACTGGGCAGTCGAAAAATGGATTTTTTTTTTTAGAGTTGTCAATAGTCTTATGCTTCATACCTAAAGTGTCGTTCGAATTTTATCGAAATTCGCAAAAACACAAATTCATTTTCATCCGCACGTAGATAATTAAGCGCCAACGTCTTTCGTATGGGGATATATTGAAATGCGTTGTTATGTTTCACACAACAAGTTTATATGAAGCAGCTGATATTGCCGTAGAAACATCTACTGTCATATTATCACACTTTAATTTCTTCCATAACTTTAAACGCGTTTTTCTCGGTTTTGCACTTTACCTTCGTTTTACAGTGATAAGTCAAATACATTGTTCATTGCATATTGTCAACTGCAAATTTTTGTTTTCGCACAACCGGTGACCTCAGTAAACCTGACGCAAAACTTTCAATCCGCATTCATTCGTTTGTCATATATCCCGAGTAAAGCCTTCATGTTCGACAAGTCCGACTGCCGAGTCCCAGCACCGTCTACTCCACGCATCGACCTGACACGAGAGCGCTAGATTCATTACGATCTTACAAAGTGCCACCTTCAGTTTGATCCCCGCTTCGGAATTGGCCGCCGAGCAAGTGCTTCCGGCCGGTCTGCGATTGTGGCATTTAAAAGACGTGCACTCCGCGCGTTAGTCGTCGTCGGCATGTAACCGGTCGTAACGTTTCCTTTATCGTTGTCCCGTGGTTCTTTTGCAGGCGCGGGTAATGAATTTCGCATTACCCGGGGCAGAGAACGTGCGCGCGCGCGAGCGCAATGGCCGTGCGAGACGGAAGTTTATTAACGGTTACACGGATTTACGAGCGCTGGAGAGGAGCCATCGTGCAGCTTAAAACGGCCGCTTACTCGACAGGCTACTAGCCCCGAGCCCGAACGGAAATTTATACTCGCCCCCAGGGGGGTGGCAGACGCCCCACCACCCTTGCCTCACACTTTTATCGATATTTTCGACGACTCGAGTCGTCCGGCCGCTTGTTTTCCGTTTTCGACCGACTTCAAAAGAGGAGGAGGTTCTCTGTTCGACATGTATATTTGATTTTCCCTTTTTTTTTTCTTTTGTATGTATGTTCATGTTGTATGTATGCTCTGTTGGAGCTAGGGCCATGATTGAGGATGATTTTCAGTTGATTTCGTATGACTTTATTCTCTTATAATCTTACTCGTGTTTTCGTACTCAACCACATACCGGAAGTCTCTCGACTCGCTCTACATACTTCATGCCGGTCGTACATGTATACCCGATCGCGATATGCGGCCACCTCAAGCGTTATCTATTGAGCCCACAGCATCTTGATGGTTCTTGGTGCATATGAAAGGACCTGTTCTTCCATTGGTCCCACTTAAGTTTCGACAAATTTCGACAACGAAAACCCAGTTTTTAAACAGGATTTTCAGGATATTTCGAGAGTAGTTTCTACATGTTCGCGCGTAATTTACCACCGGGTGCCAGGTCGATTTTGAAAAAGTTCTCATAAAGAATCATCTTTCAATCTATATCTTTACTAGCAAATTACTAGCCGGAGCTTGGTCCGGTCACTGTCAAATGTAACTAAGAATTAAAAAATAACACGTTTAAAGAAAAAAAAAAAAAAAACACTTAACACCGACTTCAAAATTGCATTTAAAAGTACGAAATAATTTGAACTTGAAATTCAATTAGCCCGTAACCATACTCTGAACTTTATATTGCAGTCATTCGATGAACGAAGCAAATTCTAAACATTTCTTTCGCCAATTGATGGGTTCATTTGCTTCTATCTCGGCACCGACCTCAAAAATCGAATATTTCATAATTTTGAAGTCGGTGTTTTTTTTTATGTTTTTGGAACCGCGTACTCCTCGGTGTCGCGAGAGGCACGCGATAGCTTCGGAGGAAGTTCGCGCGGCGGGATGGCACGATAAATCGTGGGTGTGAAACTGGATAATTATCGGGGGTTGGAGATCGCTGGAGGTTAAGTGATACTTTTTCGTTGGCGATGGGAGATAATTGGGAATAGCGTTGCGGCGTCGATGCGTGCGAGAGTAGACGTGCTCGAAATTCATAATTGAGTCTGCACCGGCGGCGGCCGGGCGCGATTTATGTTTCGCTAAGTGCACATGCGATGTTTTTCACTGCAGTGCGTCAGAGTGAAACACGCGGGCTCGGCGATCGTGACTTCGAATTTGTGCTTTCTTGTACGTGTAATGGAGGGACAACGGGTTCAGGGGACGTGATCGTGGATCGAAGAATCGAGTCTCAGCAAAGGATATTGCGTCCGCGTGTGCGAGCTTTCCGTAAATTTTATTACGTACTTCGCGAGTACGGCTGTATATTTGTTTGTGATAAGTGTGTGCTTACCGGGATGATTTTATCGGAACAACGTCAATGCCGAACCTTTTCGGACGGCTTAAAAGGTTTCGTTAAATGTAACAATTTACCATCAATATTGGAACACGCTTCGAAAATGTACAAGCGGTTTAAAGCGTTCCGTTAAACGCGACGATTTCATTTTAACGGACACGTATATCGAGAATTGACAAATGGCTTATAAAGTTTCGCGCTAAACGCTACAATTTCATTCGAAACGCTTTCACATCGGACGTTCTTCGATCGGCAGAAAAAAAATGAATACGCCCGACCGCAGTGATTTCGTTCCGCACCGCGCCATCAATTATGTCACATACCTCGAATTCCGGAAACTCCGATGCAATTACAAAATTAGATCTAAACAACGATCTTAACTGACTTCGTATCGACGTCCGAAGAATGTCCAAACGAGCCTTTATAATTCCGCACTAAAATAATCGTTTCGTTAACCTCAAATGTAGGACGCCAATTTATGATACACTTTCCGATGCACGTAACGCGCTAAATAGCTGTCTATATTTATCGAACGTCAGATTCGAATTGAAATGATTTGGGACGCGTTATCGATGGCGTTTGCGAGTACCTCATTACTCCGTCGATTACGAGACTGATCCTACTTGGATGAGCGGTTGCAGCGGCTGTTTGGAGGATGCGCGAGACCTCCTCGAGAATTCGCTCGATACAAGCTGAACGACGTACGTATATGCCCACGTATCCGCGCGCATATCTGCGTATGCGAGCAAAGCATCGCTCGTCGAGTTCCTCGACAACGCGTTATTGGCCGAGTTAAGGGTCCTGTTAACTCGTTAACTCGTTAAATATCGACGCCGTTTTTCCCGACGAGCCCGCATCGAGCCGGGTAGAAAATAGGTCGTGCGGGTGCGCAGCCCGCATGCGTGTTTTGAAAAATCTCGAGAACCGCCGACTTCGGAGTTAGCTCGCGGTCATTTCGGCCGGGTCTCGAGGACCTCGCGAACGGCTGCGGGATCATTTTCGATGTCCGAGGGTTCAGAGAACTTTTTCTCTGCGGCTCGCGAGAAACATCACAAATTTTGTCAGCCGAATTTTCCATCCTTCGTTCGACGTACCCGACAGCTTTCGGCTTCTGCGCACATCGCTCATCTGTCCGCAATGAATTTCTTTTTAGCGAGTCGCGGAACTTCTTAATAACCACCCGCGAGTCCCGGTAGCAAGTTGAATTCTGCGCGGGTTCTCTATTTATCAGAAAATTCCCATTGTTACGGGGCTGGTAATTGTTCGCGCTGCGATCTCGGGCGAGAGCTCGAAGAAGCGCGGAATTCATCGCAATTCCCCGGACTGCAGAGATCTCGCAACTGCAATTGTTCTCCGCTATCTCCCGGCCCCTCGTTGAAAGTCTGTCATCCGCCGTTCTTACACGTGGCACGGTATTTATTAAACTCGAGCTTCGAAGTAATAGCCTCGCCGTGGATGGCGTGGGACGGGAAACGAGGGGGGTGGGTTGCGAATGGGGCGGAAAGGGGTAAATGAGTAATCGTCCAACGGTTATCTCGTGACGCAACATTAGACTTAATGCACGAACCGTTCCCTTCCACGCCCTTCACTTGCGCTTTCCGTCTCTCTCACTTTCTCGCTCCCTCCCACCAGCCGCCCGGCGACTCGTAGTACAAGCGGCGGAGGGGTGGTTCCCTGCGAGGGAATAAATCAAATCCGTAATTCGCAGAATCCGACGTGGCAGAGTCGCACGCTCCCGGGACTCGACGTTTCGAATTGCAAATTGCGAAGTTCGATAATTACGGATTTACGGATCGAAAAGAGGTGGAATTAGGAAAGTGGAATCGGAGGAGTTCGTAACCGTGGCACACTGATACCTTTCGGGCCTGACTTCCGATCAATGCTTCTGCGCGCAGTACTACTCTTGATGGTATCACGTAACCCTGGGCCGTCCCGTACGTCCATTCCGTTTCTATTCCCCCGAAACAGAATCGGTCGTCGAGCACAATGAGCTAACGAGCGCTCCGCACGCACGCGTTTCTTCATAATTCCGCCGCCAACTTTCCGCCGCCCCCACTTTGCTCGCTGAGTGAAATTCGTCTCTCTCTCGCGTGATCGTCAGGCGGACGCCGCGAGATATCGCGAATTGGAGGGTGGAACGTAAGTTTCGGCGCGTGTCGGCGACGATTAAAGATCGGCGCCTAAAAGAGGCCCGATAATTAACGAGCGCGTACCCATTCTCTCCCGCGAAGTGGGTCACGTAGACTATTTAGGAGCAATTAAACTGCTACCAGTAGCCCGCGCCCCTTTATCCGTCTCTATACGTGTCTCCCGTTTGTTCATCGTTCTTCACCTCCTTCCTTCTTCCTTTTCTCTGTTCTTTCACTCCCAGTACCTACCCTGTCTCCGTTTACACGTCCGACGCGCATAATGGAGGACAGCCCTGCAAAGGGCATAATAAATCCCTCCCTCTCTCTTTCTCTCCTTCTCGCGTCTCGAAATTATGGCGTCTGAATTAATTGCCGCGTCTCGCACTCGGTCAGTCAACTCCGCGCCGCCTTATTTCCTGCTCCTCGAAGCGTCGCGCGACGATTTATCGTTCAGACTCGGCCGTACTCTCCCTTATCGAGCGGTCGCACATTTTTTCGCGCGACACTCTCTCTTTCTTTCTTTCTCTTTCTCTTTTTCTCTATCGCCGGCTAATGCCGACGCGGCGCTCGTTAAACGTAACCCTGTCGCGCTTTATGCGAATCGTTTTATTGTGCAGACTTCTAGTTGGTAATCGCGGAGCGTAGAGTGTCGCGAGGCAATCGAGCGAGATGACTTTTTATCGATGCCTTGGGGGGAGTGTTAATGGTAGGTGTCAGTCGGTTGTGTCTCGGTTGGCTGTTGATTGATCGGAGATATTTAGCGACGGCGCTTTGTTGCTTGAATGCGGTTTGATCGAGCAGCACGTCTCACTTTCGGATCGAACGTTTTGGGGAACGGAGTGGGTATAGGTCAGGGGTGTGGAAGAATGTTGAAGTTTAACGCCATTTTTTGGTCATGGCACGATTACGGTTTGTCACTTTCCACGGTTTTAACCTTTTGGACTGTGAACTGGGTCGTACTTTGCGCCTGTTCCAAATATGCGAACGCTACCACGAGCTACCGACTGTAATTCTAATTGTAAGGTACAGTAGGTATATGGAAAGCTTATGAAATTCAAATAGTCGATGACGTATCCTTACACACTTTGCTGCGTATTCATGTTTACATATTTAGTTCTACTTATACGTTAACTGTGAATTTGAGGAAATAGAAGGTGTTTTATCATATTATTATACGGTCAATATTATTGACGTCTTATTATAAATTTGAGCAAAATCTTTCGTAGCACCAATTACAATATACACATTTGTAAATATGTATGCATTTTCAACATGTGACGTTAACTTGTTACCAGATTGACCGATTCCTTCATAAAGACATCAATTTTTCATGAAGCACCTACCATTCTGTATCTTACCGGATTCCTTGTCACATCTTTCCGTTCGTTCGACTATCATCCGCGCAAAAACGACGGCGAGAAATTGGCAGTTTTGTTTCGTCCGAGACTCCTCCAACGAGCCCTTATCGGTTAATATAACGACATTAAGGGGTGGGAAAGGGGGGTTGAAATAAAGTCTTTAACGACGCCGCGATGGCCGTACAGTTCGACATGCAAATTCGCACATCTACTCAGACTCCGTTGAATCGATCCCTGCCTCTCTTTTTCGTTTTCCTTCACACCGACGCACCACCAACCCCATCATATGAATTATCCTCCCGAGCTTTCCCATTCTGGACAGCCAAACCTTTAAACGCTGCATACGACACTGGCCAGTCATCATTGTCCTTCTACAATAAATTCTGCGACACTCTTACTCTTTCCATCATTCCTCACTTACCTACTCTCTGCATTCTCCTACGCCTCTCTCTCCGCTCTTTGCCTCAATTTCACTCTCTTCCTCACATCCTGTCTCCATTTCAATCCCACTCTCTCTCTCTCCCTCCGTTCGTTCTTCACTTCCGCGCGGCAGAAACGAGCGGCGAACAAAGCGGCCGCTAGGTAAAATCTCGCCTCACGTCGGCGCGGCAACTGAATTATGACTCGCGGCGCCGCGGGCAATGGCGCGCATCCGAGATATCGTTCGCGGCGAGACGGCATTTTTTTCCTTACACGTCGATGAGCGCAATTCCGGGTCATTATCGCGGTCGAGGAAATTAACATCCTGTTAGCGCACCACCGGCCGCGCGCGGAACAGCGCGGCTCAATGTGAGAGCGAGCGCTCACGTTTCATGTTCGTATTTACATTACGGAACGATAATACGTTCCGAGGGCGGAGTATTAATTAAATTTCATTCCGAGCGCGTAAATATTGTAATAACGCGTGGCGGATAAGAAAAAATCAGCACGTCGAATGGAGATCGTCGTACTTTTTTCGGCATCGGTTAATGTATTATTAGCGCTGGGTGCCGTATCAAAAATGGGCTCCATTATTTGTTTTCAATAGCGTCAGAAATTTCTTACGGCCCTGATTCAATCCATGCACACATTCAGTATACATATATGCACACTAATATACTCGGCAATGATGCATATTATTCTAGCGTTTGTACCGCAGTTCAGGCTGAATACAAGTACTCAATTTAAAATTTTATATTCACCATTTTGTTTCTCCTGAACTAGACGGTGAAAAGTCTTTTTTTTTCTTTTAAAATATTCCTCGAATGTTGATCTACAAGCTGGAATTTTTTCAAAAAAAAATTAAGTGCCGTTTTCGAGTTATTATCAAAAAACCGTTTTGTGTGATGATTATCATTGCTTTAGATGGAGAAAACGCTAATCTTTAATTGTTAATAACTCGAGTTCTAGACGGCGGATCAAGTTCATTTAAAAGAAAAAAATTGTTATTCTTTAAAAATCTTCAATTTAAGTCTGGTTTAAAAAAAAGTTTAAGTGATTCAGCGCTAGTAATACCTTAAAAATGTGTAAAAGGCACGAGCGTGTGGCGTTCGTTCTTTTTTTCACCGCCTCATCGTACCATCGACGTTCTCCGCGAGCACGATTCGTTTTTTACGACTTCTTCACACGGTATTCCGGGTTCGTACCGATAATGGCCTGGCATTTGACATCCTCGCGAGATCTTTAACTCGCGCCCGGCGAAGCGAGTTCACGGCTATCGTGGCTCGTGGCCGGGTCGAAAGATGGCGCGTCAATACGTTTGAGGAACCACTTTACGATCGGTCAGCGAGATTGAGTCGACCGCGGACCTTAAAAACCGTATTTACCTCGCCACTTAAGCTTTCCTACGTGCCACGCTCGCCAACAGTATGGCCCGTAAAGCGAACGTGTTCGGCGCCGCACACGGCTGACAGAAAAGGGTGAGTGCTGAGAATGGGAGGAAGGGAAGGCGGAAATAAGGCGGAAAAGTCCGAGTCGGAAGGAGAAAGTGCGAGAGGCGAGGAAGAGATAAGAGTGACGATCAAGATTGGAACAAAAGAGACGAATGGGTTGATTCGAAAATGGGTCGACGTTTTCCAGGAGCATTGGGAGGAGGGTTCTCCTGGTGGTCGTAAATACGGAAATGCTTCCTTTTGGGGTATAACTAGGTCTTTTTCTGCTCGCTCCTTGTTCGCGACCTGTATAATGAAAGAAATAGGAGAGAAAACTCAGCGGGGGGGTGGGAGGTGGGGAGAGAAAAAGAAGGATGGATAGCGGAAGAGAGGTCGCTCTATGCACGAGCTGGTCTTCCGAAAGAGCCAAAGGTGACAAAGGCTTGAAAAGGAAGTTCGGAGCGCGTTGCACGCTTCAGTGTTCCTCGCTGTCCGGGTAACCAAGAAATCGTTTGGCTTTGATGCATGCCCATTTGTCACCTCTGATCAGAGAAGATGCAACGCGATGTCATCCTTAGTCCGCAAACGCTGCTCCGCCTAATTAATAAACGCGTATACTCTCTCTATCCATCCATCCATCCGAGCCTGTCAAATTCTATCTGATCATCTCCACGAAATAAACCGTAGACAACTAATACCGATTTTATATACATTTTACGTACCCACAAGTTCGGCTTCTGAGAGCCTCAGTTCATAAATCCACTCATCAATCCTGTAAACGAAAATTCTAACATTACAAATATTTTTATCATAATTTCAGAAAATAGTATATACAAAATAGGAATCTAGAAGATTTAATAAATCCTGACCGAAAGAGCGATAATAATTGAGATCGTCCCCAATTAATTTCCCGCCATCGCCTGGCAGCTTCGCCAATAAACGGGCAGCGTTAATGATCGCCGCGGCTCGATCTAAAATTTTCACGGCGCGCTGCCGGCGAGGCAGACAGCGCGCGGAATAATTCCGTATTCCGGTCTCATCGAGAGATCCCGGCCGCGGAGCGAGCTCCGGAATAAGTACAACGTCCTCATTACGCGCGGTAATATTCACGCGGCATTTCCCAACGGCCGCGGCCGTCTGGCCTCGTCCGCACGAATATACGCTATTGGCAATGAAATCATGAGAGAATGATCTCGCGCCGGCGGACGGAGAGGGAAGGCGAGAAAGTTGGGAGGAGGGGCCTTTTTCTCATTCGCGTTCGAAACATGTCCGCGGCACGTGCTCGCCAATACTCCTCGCGTTTACCCTCTCGCGCCTAACCCTCGTCTGAGAACTGGGGATGTTCGATTCCGATCGAAAAAAAATGTCGAATAGGTAACTTCCTGCTTTTTTGAAGTCGGTTAAAGAATCAATTATTTTGGTAAATTGTTTGGTTTCTAAGAATTCGATTCTGTTCCCTGAAGATTTTTCCGGAATCGATTTTTTCATTTGAATGTTTTTAATAGATTCTGTAGCATGTAGTACTTTTGAGCTCGATTCTTTGGTTTCGATCTTTTTCAGAGGATCAATTCTCATCATTTGATTCTGACTCGAGTCAAAAATCGATGCTTTCAATGGAATCGAACATCCCTATTGAGAACACTCGTCTGGCCGCTACATATAACCTGACAGCATCGAATCTTCCGCTTCTTTCTCTCATTCCGCCTCTTTGTTTCTGTTCGCAGCCCGTCCTGCTCTTCTCCCTCCCTCCCATTCGCTCTGCTGCACACCTTTCCGTCTCTCCTTCCGCTCGGACCTCTCCCGAGCGCGCGCGCGCGCTATTTTTCTGTCCGCCTTGGAGATCTCGTGAACAAAGGGATGTTTATAATTCGGAAAGGAAGCGTTAACGTACTTGTAAGCGTGGAAGCTTTTTCTTTTTCCGCGGCGCGAGTGAAATACGCTCGCCAGGTTCGGTGACCTATTTCAAAACCACCCTATACACGTCCGACGCATCTCTCTCTCTCTCTCTCTCTCTCTCTCTCTCTCTCTCTCTCTCCCTTTCTCTTTTGTTCAGCCCCTCCGCTCGCAAGCCACGTCCGCCAGTGTCATACGGCCGATGGTTACCAAATACAGGGTAATGGTATTAAGTCGATGGGAACCATAAGGGTGTGGATGTCGGATAAGGGGTAGCTGACGCAGTGTTCAAGGGTAGGGGACCGGGTATCAGGGGCGGATCATGAACAAGGGTGTAAGGTGACGCTGCGCTGTATTTATGCATTGCTCACGTCATTGCTCATTAACGTTCCCCGTCGCGATGGCCACCACCCGTGCACACGCGCGCGCATCTATAATATCTATATATACCCAGTCCTCATGCTTCTCGAAAGCTCGCCCGAGCGTCCTTAAAACAGAGATACAGATCGTGCGGCGGATGCTTGTTTAACGATTTCAGCTGAAAGCTTGTTTGCCCGCTACTCCGAGAAAGGAATCGGATACTTTTTTCCCAAACGCAACGCAAACAGTATTTTACATCTGGAGCGCACAAAGGGCGCGACGGTCGAGTTGTTTCAGTGTCGAGCAGGGCTCTCGAGTGGTCGCACAGGGCTCCCCCGACTTCGATATGAAAGCATTAGAGGCAAGTAGACCGTAACGGGGGAGAACCGTGCGCACGGAAAGTCGAGAGACGTGGTGGAGTTTTTTTTTTTTTTGGTAGTACTTGAGGTAGGGGGGAGCTAGGATAATTTAGCAGATTTATAGTCGCGGTAAGGAAGGAAAGTGCTGAGGAAGCGAAGATCTCGGGGATATCGACTTCGGCCGGGAACATTTCTTGACCTCGTCACTCTGATAAGGGACGGACGGATGAAGGATTTATCGATCGACTTTGGATGTCGTCAGCTGGAAAAAGTCCTCGCTCGTTTGAATACGGGTTCAGTATTCCGAGCTATCTTTCTACATTATCGTTTATACGGGCTGGCCCGAAAATAGATCAGCGCTTCGGGAGGGTTGTCTGTAAAAGAAGCAGTCAAATCCGCGAGATTGACACCCGATATCCGAGTCGTCGCTGTTATCACTTGTATGAGCGCTCGCACCACTTCCCGGTCCGTGGATGGAATTATAGAATTAACATTGGAACTGCCGAGCGGTGAAAATGACGGGTTGACATTTTACTATAATACAGGATCGTTCTTAAGTCACCTCAGTTTCTGAAATTTTGCTTCACTTTTATATACCAATGATGTATAAAAAGTTTTTCTATAAAAGTCAGACAAAATTCTCGGAAATAAAATCTTTTGAACACGAGCCTTCATTATAGCAAAATACCACACCAGTCATTTTGACTGCTCGGTACTTCTAGTGTCAATAGAGGACTTCGAATCAGAATCATGAAGGTGTCTTAGGCTAGCTTCGCCCCCAACAACATCGTCACGGGAAAATCACCAGACATATTTCCTATATGAGCGAGCGCCTTCCGTCGAGGCATTCAACATTCGCGTTGATCGTTTCAACGGTTCAATGATATCAATACCGACGCCGACATAATCACGTCACTGACGTCCATCAAGCTCAGGGCGCGTACGGAATGGCGGATCATGGCGAATCGTATGCTACCAAGCCATTGCGAGAATATTAATACACGCTATCGATACTCCGCACGCGGAGTAGAAGTCCATCACGCGGGGTGTAGAAGGCAAATTGAGCGTTCGTCGTTGCACGATAACGAATCCCTTTACTCGATAACATTAGGCCGTAATGAACGTCAGTGCACCGCCAGCTGGGCCAGCTCGACGTTTACCTGTGTCCACCTGTCGCTCGTGCGTCATTCGTCCTCCAACGTTCGTCAATTTTTATCACGCCGATACACGCGTCGGCTTTTATAAACGTTCATCACGACATAAGACAGGATTCAATTTGCGTCAGATGTTTCACGAAGAGCACTGCGGCAAGGAATTACCGGGACATATGGGATGACAAGTAGGCCTCGACCACTCAATATAATAGAGTGTAACAAGAGTGACCCTTAAGGCTCGGCCACCTTCATTCTCCCGCCGAAAACGCCAGGCCGCTCGGCTCGATCTAATAAACGTAATTAATTCGATCGGCAAACAGCGTCGAGTCGATATACGAGCGACACACTTTTCCGAAGTTACCTCCATAAACCATCGCCGTTATCATATCATAAATTTCACTTAGACGAAGCCATTCGGACAAACGGCCCCCCCGGTATATCCATAATTTATAGACACTAAAGTGCGAATATACGACGCCGGATCAATGCCATCGGCGCGGCGACCGTACTTTCGCGGCAAAAAGGGTCGTCCGCAAATTAATAGACTATCGTCCTAACGATTCCGGGGGCTGTTCCGTACTCGAGGAAGGGAGGTCGCGTCCGAAGAGCGTCGTGAGATTCGACGAGGGCGGATTCGGTCGAGTTCGGCGACAAGAGGCTGGATGATATGGTCGATCGCAGGCCTAGAGCCTAGAGGGTCGGATGCGCGGATGGCAGGGATAGGGATAGAGGCAGTCTGGCACGAAGAGGATTTATTACGTTTTTATGAACCCGACGTCCCCGGTAGAATGGTGGTATTCTTGCGGTATACGCCGAGGACGCCGTCTTTCTGCACGCTCCGCTGGAAAGCGGCCCCTTTCCGACCCGCCGCTCCTTTCTTGCTTCACGTACGGACCCTCCTCCTGCCTCGCAGATTCGCCTCAGCGTCGTCTTCGCATCCGGACTCCTTTCGATCGAAAACTCCCTCGTGGCTTCTCGATCCGCCGGCGGATGGGGTGGCGTGGGTTTATTAAGCCTAGTCCAGCTCGAATGATGTTTGTTGTCGCTATAGTATTAAGCCACGTGTCCGGTCTCAGGGCACGGCTATGATTGATACCGAGGTTAATTCCTGTATTACCCTGAAACTGCGGACTCTACACGACAAATTAATGTAATGCAGATATTTTATGTTCAATATTCATGAGATGCGGCCTTAATGTGTGCCATGGATCTGATGTTAGTATATGTACTACCAAAGCAGGTAATTCATTGATTCAGTGTTACGTGTCGCCATCGTATTAAAGCTACGTATCTGGTCTCAGGGCACGGCTTTGAGTGATACCGAGGGCAGTTCCTATAATACTCTAAGCTCGCAGAATCTGAGATTTCAATGAATACCAGTTCAGGTTATGTGTGATTGGACATGTAGTTTTGGTGAGAAAACCCTTGTATATGTATGAATCTGATCTCTGTTATGAGACGATAACGAGATTGAGGTACCCCACAATTAATGCTATTCCTCACTCACTCACTCACGATATAACTCGAACTTACAACGATAGCGAGATTGAATGTGTCGATCCGAACCATGTGAGGTGTGCGCGGAGACTGTCCTTCTCGGACCTCGTTGAGCGGAAAAAACAAAACGAAAGCCTGATCTTTAGCAGTGACGCCGCTCTGTCACTCCAGAACCGAAGCGCCTGCATGCATCTACCTCAATCACGGGGTTGCGTACGGAACAATGTTTGCCGACGACTTTTTGCGTGTGCTGGATAGACAGCAACATCGTGCGTTAGTTGACGCCTAGCTTAGGCCAAACTGGACAACGAACAATCGTCGGATAGGTTGTCAGAAACGTTGGCTGAGTATTTTGTCGCTTGATGCCCAGTGATTTTTCTGTATCAGTGTTTCCCGGGTGAAGTGGAAAACATCGGCGACGTGGACAACGAATTCTAATCCTTTTGTTCGTTTTTTAACATTCTTATGGATTTGAATGCGTTGAAAGCGAATGTGAAATCCGTTTTTGTTAATGCTCCAGTTTTCGAAATATTGAATATTGATGAACATTTATTTTCTCATTGTTGCAAAACAAATGGAGTGCGAGTGATGCAGTATCAGCAGAGGTTCCCCGGCACCATATTTCAAGATATCTGCAACACATATTTGCACTTTGCAAGATATATTATTCAAGCTGGACCAACAAATCAGTGTATCCGGCGAACATATTACCAGTCGCGTGTATCCGACGATTGTTTCCCATTCTGGACAAAGTTTTTGACGCCGAACGTCAAGACTCCGGACACAATCGAAAGCTCGAGCGGCGTCGAGCAAATTATGCGCAGCAAGCTCAGCGTGGAACAAGAGCAAGAGATCGGCCGGAATCTCTGAAAATTTTCGGCGCCACATATTTTCATATTGCCGCTTCTGCGAGCCTGTGCCGACGCAGCGGCGAGAGATGGATTTTGAGATTAGGAGGAAAGTTTCGCAGAGACATCGGGCGCGGATAAGGAGCTTTAGCGATCTCTCACGGCGCGAGTAAGAAAAACAATGAGCCCGCGGGGTAACAAGTTCGGCGGTCGATGCAGATGCTTGTCGAACACGGCCATCAAGCATCGAAGATCCTTCACGGCTTAGCGCGGCTTACGACCTTAAACCGTCGTGCTAATCCCAAACAACTGGCGTGTATGTAGCGCGTGCCTCTGAGGCGGCATGAATATGTATGTGTCGCATAACCGCCGCCGCCCCCGACCCTCTGTCGAGTGGCAAATCGTGAGAGGGTTCTCTCCTTCCGTACCAAGCCTCAGGATCAACCGGCTAAATCGTAGTCATCGATTAGCCCGAACAGCCTCGGAGCGGTCAACTACGTGCGCATTCATCATGCCGAGGAAAATGGCGTAATCACGTACGCTTACTTGCCCACCTCGCGCGAACGTAAGATATGCGGTCGGCATAAAGGGAGCAGCCATGCTTTGCTTTCCTCGGAGCTTCATATGCGGGGTGTCGTATGCGCGAGAAGTCGTTTTGCAGAAGCTTTCGCGTGATATGATTGTAAACGGTCGTATATATTATGCAGCGGAAACCGGGCGGGGTGAAAGTTCGATGTTGAAATGTTTTAAGGATGAATGTGTACGTAGGTTGCAACGTGAATAAAGTTGAAAGTTGATAAGATTTGTCTGTTACAACCACCGCGAGTGAGGCCTTATCTTTCGAACCACCTTGACAGTAATCCAGTGACCAACGCAGGAATTCTTACCGAGTAAGTTCCGTCGAGGGCGCCGAGCTTGTTCTGACGTGAATGTAAAATTCTTCCGTCAACATTCATTGAACTTTCGTCCATCAGCCCGCCAACAGAGGTCTCGTCGAGTACAGGCGCGCAGGTTCCCCAACGGATTTTTATTGATTCCGGCGATCTCGTCGACCCGATTATTTATCGCTTCAAATATCGCGTCCCGATCTGTCCCGTGCCGCGGAGCTGTTTTTTTTTTCGTTCCAATTTTAATGCGTCCCGCAACGATACGGTTTAACCCAGCGAGTAAACACTTCCGCGAGATCCCGTTAGTCCGGGAGCATTCGGTAGTTTGGGCGCATTTACTTTTGATTCGACTCTCTTTCTCTCTCTTTTTATTATTATTATTATTATTTTTTTTTTTTTTAATATCGTATCGGCGAATGATGTTGCCCGAGCGAATTATCGTCCGCGCGGATTGGAGAGCAGATATATCGGAGGCGCAAACTGGTAATTTTCCCGGACTCGCGGCAGAATTGGGACGGCATATTATTTGTACAGCCAACGATCGGTGTGCGAATAATGCAATTTTATAAATTGCCCCGGTAAGCAAAATTTCAACGTCCTTCCCGGGATTCGGGACAGCGGGCCGTTGCGCTGTCACGTGTACGCGTGCGCATTGTGCGCCGCGTAGGATGTCCATTAATTCGTAATGCAACTGATTGCGACAGCACGGTGGGATGCTATATGAAAAAACATGTCCCATCAAGAATTAAATCGATTCGGACATACTGTGAGCGAATAATTGAGGAGGTTGTTTTGCTCTCGATGTTGACCTTTCGCGTGAAAAATATATGTACATGTACAAGGTGTCCCGTTTGTGTTGAGACTGTAAAAAATCTCGTAGCGTGAGTTAAAAAAATCAAGCTGGCACGTGCCCTTTAGCATTTTGAGTGGAGACTGAAATAGCACTATTAGTTTTTTTTATGCGGTGAGGTTTTCAAGGCTACTTCAATGTCATCTTGTTTTTTTTTAATCATAAACCTTTATTTTTTATTTTGAAATCGTATTCTACATTAAGAAATGCGAAACTTTTGCTTGAAACATTTTTCTCTAAGTTCCATATGAAGCAATGGAACATACGATGCTCTCGAAGTAACATCGAAAACGCCACCGCATCGAAAAACTAATAGTACCATTTCGGTCCCCGCTCAAAATACTAAACCGTACATGGCAGCTTGATTTTTTGAAATCACGCGTTCACGAGATTTTATACAGTCTCAACATAAATGGAACACCCCGCCTACCCGAATATTTATTTACCGCTATTTTCCTCTCGTTTTTTCGACGCTGAAAGCGGTATGTCGCGCATACGTGCACGTACTCGCTTGACCGTCCGCGCTGGAATTCGCATCACCGATCGTCACCGGCGCTCTCGCGTTTATCCTCCGACCGAAACTCGGTCAGGAACAAGCGGGGCGAGCGCGAGAAACCCACCCCCGCCTCCTTCCGTCCCGGTTTCGAGTCCGGCCAAGTCACGCCGTCGAAAGCCATTCGACGCCCTTCCCCCCCCCCCCCCCGACGCTCCCTTAATCAATCAGAAATTCACTCATTTTTTCCGCCCCTATTTATCACTGTCCCCGCTCGCCCGGCATTCCGCCGGCGGAAACGAATTTAAATCGGCGCACCTCCGGCGAGTGGAAAAAGCGACGAAAAGTCGGACATCTTTAATAACGAACGCGTCATGCCAATAAGCCATCCCATTTCGTTCAATCACAGAGCCGTAAATCCTTGGGACAGCCTTCCCCCGCTCCTCGGTTGCATAATTTAGGGTCGATTTGCTGTCGCGGAATGGCAGGCATTAGCCACGGGCATAATTCACGGACACTCCCCTTCCAGGATCACTTCCAGTCAGGTAACTACGTGCGGATCCTCGTCCGCATCTACCGGGTGTCTGGTATCCGCCGTTGTGCGCCGCGCGCCGCGGCCAACCCATCTGAGACCCCGGTGTCCCAGTTCGGTTGTATGATGTAGAGGCAATCGTGGAGCCGTAGTGATTAAGCCGTTATCTCGGTAAGTCGACTCGCCCCGCCGCCCGCCCGCCCGCCTCTATCAGTTTGCAGTTACACGACTCGTAGTCATTATTAACTGCGATACGGTGTCTCTGCGTTCAAGGGGCTTCCGCGGCAAGCTTTAAAGCTAGCCTTCCGCTGCCCGCGACCGCGACGCGCGACCAATCGATAAATATGTGTAGCTTTAGTCTCGCGAAGAAGAAAATCAATAAATATGTATATAGATATATATTAGTCCTCAGCACTTGTCAGCTCGGGACGATCTTTTTTTAATACTAGGACAAAAGTAAGTATAATGTATATATATATATATATATATATATACTTTTGTCGCGAAGAAAAAAATATCGTTCCGAGCTGACGAGTGCTGAGGACTAATATATATCTATAGATATATATATATATATAGATTGGTCGCGCGTCGCGGACGTGGGCCAGCGGAAGGCTACTATAAGAGACTGTGAGCCGTCGAAAGACTGAACCCTGACACGACTTTGCGCGTCAACGTCACAGAAAAGCGACGTATATTCCTTTTTTACCCTTTCCCATTTCAACGTCGCCGGTACACGTTTCTGGGTCACTGACGCGTGGCGTGGGCCTCGACGGGATACTCTTTGACGATCAATTTCGAAGTGACGCGCCTCGTTAATTAATATTTAATATCACGATAGCGTGGGAGTAATCGAGAAGAAGAAGAAGCTAATTCGTTCGAATCGTCGTTCGTCGTTCGGAATGCAGGTTGGCCCGGTTCCCTGGCGAACTCGCTGGACGGCAGTTTTTCAAAGTATCCGAATTAAGTTAAACCGTGGGATTAAGGGGCTAGTGGGTACTGTCGTCGTTTTAACCGTCGCCTGAGAAATGTCCGTTTTACACCGGGCATTACTGTCTTCGCGAAGAAGGCAGGCGCGGAAAGCGGGACGAATCTATTCTCCGTAGATTCAGCGCCCTCTACCACCCCGCTCGTCCATTTTCGTAGCACGCGACAGCAGGAGCGCGGGCGAGGGAAGAGAGTTCGGGCCGCTTTTAACTTCGTTCAACGCCGTTTTAATAAGTCTCCGGTAAACGTCTCGGTTTTAACAACCAGACTGCGGCGGTTTGCATTTGGCAGGGTTTCAAAGCTACGCGGACTGTGCCGTTAACGGCGCAAACATTGCAGTCGCGTCGCGATTAACGTCCCGCCGTCGCGCGTTTTCGGAGAGGGATGACGATGGCAAAAAACGGCCTTTGGCGTTGCCGATGGTCGCGCGGAAGTCGCTCGAGCGTTCGTACGGAATCGAAGCCAGAGGAGAGAGGGAGAGAGAGAAGAAAGGACCCACGCACAACGTATAGCCGACTCTAACGAGTCTCGACACCTTGAAACGTGACACATCTTTAGAAGACAAATACGTTAAATTCTGGTATACCAGCGATACAGCTTCTATGTTCAGAAATTGGACCAGAAACAGATCTGCCATCGTCGGCAGGTGAGAACTGAAGAAACGCGGCGAGCAGTAACGTTCACACCGACGCCGACGATATCCCACGAGAAAGTTTCGGTGGATGAATTGACCTTAATTACGGATTCCACCAGCGGACGCTGCGTGAATTTTGCCCGAAACGCGCGCGGTCCCTCGTCTAGTTTGGACCAGGCACATTCTCCCGCGAGAGCCGTGTACTGTTGTTGCCGGGTTCGTTCAGTTGGCGCAGCCTAGGATCTCGCGCGTAGACGACAGGACATGCCTGCGGGTTGAGCGCGACGATCAGCCGTGATTGCTGTTTTCAGCGGCCTGGGAACGACGCTCGCTTTATGACGCGCTCTAAGCGAGCCAATAAACGCGATGCGTCGCGACGATTTCGGGCCGCTCTAATGCCGGCCGGAATTTGCACTTTACGGCTCGCTCTCGCGGGATTAACAGGTCCGCGATTCTGGGCTCTCTATGCATACCTACATTTTACACCGCGCGCGGTACATATTAATAAGTGGGACTGGCGGCGGAGTAGAAGAACGTGGGTGTCGGCTGGTGTGGCGGTTCGAATTTTCAGGTCATCGGGTTAACGGAATTTTCTTTTTTCGCGCTTCCTAAGCAACGTGGCAAAAAATGCGTTTGCTTATCTTTTGAGCTAAGGTGCGTTGCAGTTGAACTTTTCTGTGAACGTTCGTGCTGGAGAGACGGTGGAGTGTTCTCGGCTTACGTTCTTCGCGTTCTTCTACATTCCGCCATCTATACCCCCAGCCAGATATCGCTTACGGTTTTCTTTCTCTTTTAACTTCTCTTGCCCCTGTTCAGACAATTCTTCATTCCTCCGTTTTCTACCCCTTTTTACCTTTCCTACCTTTCAGACGCACTCACACTCGCAAGCTCGTTCCCTCGCGTAGAATCCAGTCCTGTCTGCCTTTTCCTCTTCCTGTGTGAAACCAGTCTTCAAAGCATTCTCTCGGTCTTCCCTCTCTTTTTCCCGTCTAGTTTCGTCCTCGTCGCTCTTGGTAATCTTCAAAGCGAGGATGCTTTACCCCGCTTCAAGAATTCCTCTCTCTCTCTCACTCTCTCTCTCTCTCTCTCTCTCAGCATCTTCCTCATCCTCGTCTGTCCCCGGTCGACCCGGTAAACGATTTTTCTCGTCCGAGTTATTCGATTGGGAAGAAAGAGACAAGTACCGGAGTAGGAGTATCGCGAGTACGACCTCCGTTTCCCTTCATCGTCCACGATATTAAGGCCGGCCTTCACTTATTCTCATTGAAAATCGCATTATTCTGACCGTGCAATTAAAGAGGAATCGGACAGACAATCTGGTCCGAAGTTAATGCCACGATATTACACATACGCGAGCGGCGAGTCATAATCGAACAATCAGAGCATCGACACTGCAATTGGACGCGATCCGACTAACAATAAGTAGAAGGAGGTCTTTATGCGAGTTGACCCGAGTCACCGTCGCGTCGGTTTATAAACGTCGCCCCGTTGGCCGGAAGCCAGCCTTTGCCGTTCGCGATTCTAGCTGCTCGGTCGCCTTCTAGGTGGCAAAAGGAAACAATGGGATCGGGAGAACGAAGGCGCGCTCCGTCCTTGGGACTCGTGCAGGAAGCCTCTATTACGAGGAGACACCGTGTGACGATTCGAAACTAACGAACGTTACAAGATCATAATGACGAGGAGAGTTGAGGTGTGTGAAAAAATCGGAAGCAAAGAATCGATTTATTTGGGGTAAAGAATCGGAGTCAAGTTCGAGAATAATGAACGCTGCAGATTCTTATAAGAAATCAGACAAAAAAATCGATTTTAAAATTTGACTAAAAGAATCGATTTCTTGATGAATCGAACATCCCTAACCGGTACCGCAGGCCAGTAAAAGTAGATATATCTGTACATTATGCCTCCAACAAAACGAAACACATGTATGTATGGTATACGTATGTAATTGTCGCGTGATGTGATTTCGATATAGAGATTTTATTTTATTTTTATTTAAATGCCGACGTGATGGGATCAAGAGAATGTTTTTATGTGTATGTGTATTCATTTTATTCACCAAACCGCATCGGGTGCGTTCTGTTACGTGTTAATTTATTCTCTTACGCTTAATTTTTTATACATCCCCGCCGACATTAAAATAGATCTCCTACAATATTTGATATGTAACTATCTTATCTATTGACGGAAGCAATTGAGCTCCACATGATGTCAGAGTGACGGCCCCCAAAAAAGCTTCGTTACAACCTTCCGACGATGCGTCGGCCGCATTATTCGCCAGCTCCTTCCGCCGGTGAGGAGAGGATAATCAAATTCGTGCCCTCGCACGACCGTCGCTCGCCCCCGAATGGAATTCATTTTCGTTCGTTCAACGGCGTGGCCCAATTTTCCGGGGCACGCGCGGAATTCCTTTGCCGCGGAATCAACGTGTGTCAAGGCGCACTCGCGCACTATCCTTTACGTGCGTGCCCGTGTGTGCACGCGTTCCTATTAGGTACGTGTACTCCCGACACTGGAAGCGTGTACATATGATGTGCGGGCTGGTGCGATAACCTTCGTCGCCGAAATTATCAGGAGCTGTGCTGAAACGTGTTTGGAAATGAGACGCTTTCGAGCAAAATCGTATGTTCTGAGAATGGTGCTGTAATTCGTTTCAACATATTCTTCTGACGGTGGTAACGTGTGGTTGTGGGGTGTGGTGGAATAATCTCACTCGCTCGAGTACCGAGAGAACGGTATGAAAGGTATTTTGAATGATATGCTCTAGGCTTCAAACCTTGAAAAGTAATGCATGGTTGAGTGCAAATTTATTTTCACTCGACAGCAAGAGTGCGAATTAAGAAATGCTTCATATGCTAATTGAAATTTTATGTCCTCGAAACAACTTCTTTGAGACAATACGAGTCGACACTGTGCTAATTATAAATAGCTCATTAGACTCAAACGAAACATTAAAAATTAATATTATACCGTAGCAAAGCACGGGTATCAAGCTAGTCATTACATATTCCAGAATTATGATCTCTTCCATGAATACGATTATCGATAACTTTTCACCTGCAACCCTTATCAGAACATTCTAGCTGTACCTACGTCTGTGCCATCTAATGTACATAGACGCCCGCGCGGATGAGCAAAGTCCACATATATTTCGTGTGCACTCGGCAGCACATAGCAAATACATACACAAAATACATACGTCGCCTGCCGTCGACCTGAATTCGTTTTCTCTTTTAGGCCGTGCGCTTTAAGAGCTCCCTTTTTCTGTGCTACGCATATATTTCGCGTGGAAAAGGGAGACGCACATGGAGAGCGAGGTAGCGTGTGCACGTGGGCTTTGGGGGTGAGAAGAGAGAGGGTTGAAGCGCGTTGGGGAGAGGCGAGGCGGTCGATAAGAAGCACGTCCGTCTAGCATTAGGTACCCATTAACGGCACACTCCTCGTTACTACGAGGGTTTCGACTCCGCAACGAGCTCGCTACGAATTTCGAAATAACAGCAAAGGCGCGGGCGGGCCTCACAAAGCAAATGGCTAACAGAAAGGAAATAAGGGAGTGAGGGAAAAAAAAACGACGCATCGAAGATGGAAAGCCCACTCTCTTCGGTACTCAGAAACCCGAGTCACAGAACTCTGTCTGGCTAACAATAAGTTCACAGATTACGAAATCATCGCAGGCGCCGCGCACGGTTTGCATATGCACAAAGTGTTACACGGTTTCGCGGGTTACGGAGTCTATGCATTATGGATTCGTGGCATCTGCATTTAGAATGTCCGCGGCGCAAGGTCGGACAGCGGATGGAAGCGGAAGACAGCGCGGAATCCGAGGGCCGTTATAGATCGCCAGCGCGCTCTGTGTAGGGTATTCTTCCTTTTTTTTTTTCCCCTCGCATTATATCCTCCACCCTTCGTTCGGCTCAAGATAAATGCGTCTGCACGGTCGGACGCGCGCTTTCTGCCGATCGAAGCTTCCCCCGGCACAGGCAGACGGCTGCAGATACGGCTTTTGATACTTCCATATTTAATGGCCGAATAAACGATCGATATATGCCTCGATAGGCGAAATCGGAAACGGATGGCCGCGGCTCAGCGACTGTCTGCCGGTATCGATACATCAGGATTTACCGTCGGCGCCGGAGTCGTGCCAGAAATTTCGCTCCCGCGATTCCGTACGTATTCCTCGCGTTCGGAGTGTTCGAGGCGAGAGGCGACGGCGAACGTCAGGGTAGCCAGCCGCAATACGTCAACCTTTATTCGCTCGACGTTCGAAGGTCCATCGACCGCAATCCGGCGACGTGTCGCGATGCTCTCTGACTTTTCGCGGCGCGCACCATCCGTCAAACGTATTCCTGGCCAGAGTTCGCAGCCACTCAGCCGTCCCGCGTATTCCGGGGAGCGTATTCGTCGGGTTTTCTTCGAGATATTCTTCAACGTTTCCCGGGAGGACGGGCTGCCCTTCGGCGCACTCGATTCTGAATGTCAGTCGGCGCGGGCTCTGACCTCCTGTCGGCAGCGTACCGCGGGGAGCGCGCGAGAGGTGTTCATCTTTTCCGCCACTTCTCGCAGCCGCCGACGTCGAGCAGTTCTGTGTCTGCGGATGTGTATGCCTTGGCATGCGCGGAGAGCTGTTTTAATTGTTTCGGTACTGATAAACGATTACGCGAATTGTGATTTAATACTTTTAGTGCCGAAGAACGATATATCGTTGGTAGTAACTGAGTTTATTTGCAGCGCGAGAGCAGTCTGTGTCAAAATAAATTTATCAAACTTTACTTCTTTCGAACTTTTTCGGGATTAACTTTTTGTTGTATTGTATTTTGTTGCCGTAGTAAATTACATCAAATTCTTTCGATCGGCAGCAAAAGGGTTAAATAATGCCCTGTTCGAGGTTGAGGTAGGTACGTTAACCAAAATTCGTGAATTTCAACTCAACCTGTTTCGGGACAACTATGGTCTCTTCTTCAAAAGTTTCCTTAAATGTTAGTGGTAGCTAAACGTATTTTACATTTATGGATGGTACCATTGCGTGATATGGTGGCAATTATTATGGTAAGAAGTATGATGAGGTGTCCTTGCACGCATTCTGCCACGTGCTTCATGGAGTCTGAATACAACCCGTGTGCGTGTGCTATTTTCTCAAATGGGTGCTGACCACGTGCATTACTTTTGCAAATGTTACGCGTGACTGGTCCACCGTTAGAACAAATCCTCAAATTGTGCCGCCCAGTAAACCGTCTGACGTCGACGCTGCCAAAGCATTTTTCCGGAAAAAATTCATAAGTGCTCTTCGCGTCGGCGAAATTTATTCATTTAATTAGACGTAACTGCCGATGTCGCCGGGTTTATATACACTTCCCACTCGCCTCGCGCTCTTTCATATTCAGATCTTTCCACGCGGCGCCTCGCAACCCTTTTGCGCGGCCCTTAATGGTCATCTGACGAGAGACGACGCTTTCTCTCGCAACGCTTCCGTTTTAATTACGCTCCCTTGCCCCGTGCGGTTTTCATGCGATCTCACGTTTGATTATGCGACCCGCCCCTGCGCGTGCGCATTCGCGCGGATCCCAGTTAAGCGCATTTCATCAAAATCCTCCGCGCAACGGAATCCGCCATTCGCGGAATCCATTCGTCGGAAAGGGGCAGAAGTAAAAGCGCCGGGAGCGTTTGTTTGTTTTATGTAACAGCCCGCGCTAGTGCCGCGGACCAGATGTAATCTTCCCGCGCTAGACTTCCACAATTTTCAAGATAAATGCCGCGTCCGCCGTACGTTTCTCGCGCTCGCCCCGTTCCACGCTGTCCAAAACTGTTTGCGAGCAGCTCGCGAACTGCTCGGCTGCTGTGCGCAGGTGGGTATGTAAATTAATTTGAATACAGATTGATGACTCCCGCACTTGTCAGATCAATAAAGAGCTAGGCGTTCAAACGATATTAATGGAAACGGATGATTACATTACAGAGTTTCAAAGTAATTTGCGCAAGGAACAATAAAGCCGTAACAAAGAGCAACGATCGGATGTTTTAATGCCCTCCGTGATCGGCAGACAGAAAATGTTAAATAATATTAATCACTCCCCTGCGAACCTTTCAACATACCCAACACCCCGTCGCTGCGACTTCATTTCTTCTCCCGACAACATAATCTTCTCACTCGAAGCTGCCTAAGAGACAAAGTCACCGAGCGCATTAAAAACTTCGACTCCACCTCAACCGCCGAGCAAAGCATTACCGAATTTCACTTTCACCTCGACGCGCCCAACGAAATTCGCTCAAGTACGTACGGACATAAACAATCCTCGCGTGTTTCCGACAAAGCCCGCAGCGTAATGAAAAAAAAAACCGTCCGCTCGCGATCTTTATCCACCACCCATTTCGCGCCAACAGAAACAGAAGAGACCTCTAGAGAGGCCAAAGGCCGTCCCGTGCTCCGGCCCGATGGCGCTAAGCGCATTTCATCAAAATCCCTTGCCTGCACCTAGGTGAATACGTGTGTGCTCGGTAATTCTGACAGACGCCCGGCTCTCGGAGTGCGCTATTCCGCACGGCTGCCTCCCGTCGCCGTAGTCTGTCGATCGTCCTCATCTAGCGGAGCGCGCAAACACGAAGCCCGGGGCACTGTCGACGGCGGCGGAGGCCGTCTCTTAGCCTTTGCGGACTCGCCGCACAGATTCCCAAACGACGACAGTAACCCCGTTTAATTTCCCGACTTGATGCGCCGCTGACTAACTTACGTAAGCACCCTCCTGATCGTGATTGCGTCTGCCGCCCTCCAAGACGCCGGGCTTTGAGAATTCTTCGCGGGTCGAAAGCTGATAACGAGGATCGAGGCATTTTCTGATGAGTAGATCCCGAAGTTGTACTTTTAGCTCCGTTTAGATGGGCTGTATTTATTGTGTGTGAAATTAATTGGTTCGTTCTTCGCGGGGTGGTTTTATGTATGATGATTTTGTCATTGATAAATTTTGATTGATAAATAAATAAATTTGGCGTTACTTACGGTCTGGATAAAAGAAAGAAGTTAGATAAAAGTGCCCAACGTTTCGACTAGTATTTGGTCCTCCTCAGGGGCGAAGAATTATAAAACTATAAAAAACACCATATTTAATTAACGTTTGTTACCGTTTACTTTATTTATTTACTTATCATATAACAGAACGGTCATTTTAATCTACATTATGGTTACTTTGCATTCTCGCAGATTCGAATAGAAGCGCGCATTGTCTTCCGCTAGGAATGCTGTAGCTTCTCGTAAAACATTCAGATAAAAAAATCGATATTTCGGTGATAAGAATCGATTCTTCCAAAAAATCGGGTAACAAAGAATCGACCAAAAGGATCAATGTTTCTTAAGAATCGAATCGAAATCCAACGTCTGCCGTTCGCAGTATGCACGCTTTGCAGGATTATAGCGTACAGTCCGCACACACGGACAAAACACACGCGTACTTAACGTAGTTGACTCCGTTGGAAACGTATCGACGTTTAGGATCCTTTTAGACGTCGTTCGCGCCTTTTGATTCGAAACCTTTCGCGCGACGCGCTCCCCAGGTCGTTTGGACGTTATTCAGGCCGTTCCTCGCTTTTTGGCAGGGCGCGCGCGCGACATTGTTCGTTTAGATAATGGTTCGGCGCGACCTCGATGTACTCGGTCAATGCGAGCTTATCGTCCGCATCCAAGCAGGACTCGCATCCTGCAGGATAACCGGCCGAATGATTATTCATGCCGCGACGTCACCGCGGGGTGTTATCTGCCACCCCCGCCGCACTGGCGGGACACGTGAATCCGGGAGGGGCGAAAAGGGCGGGTATGTTTTATGCAAGCGATTGATTTTAGCTTTGCATTATGGCCGGCTGCGAGAGGAAACGATTGGAGGGGGGTGATGGAGGGCGAGTCTATTGTGAAGTTGGCAACCGCCGGGGGTGGAGATAAGAGGAAGAATGGGCAGACGCGGCTGTACGGGGTTGATGATAAATGCAAAAGTGTCGGCGTTATGTTTAATCGATCGACGTTCATTAACGCAGATAAACCGCCGCGCGGCGCCAATTTTCTCGCGGACGAGGGACGGGTGGGTCGCGGGAAAATTTTGGCGCCGGTTCTGGATCGATAAGATAGTAAGATTCTTACATGATAAAGACGAAATACTAAGCAAACAACTAATAATACTAAAAAAATACAACTACAAAAGAGAAGAAAAATTAACTAATAAAATAAGTATTAATCATACTCAAAATTGAAAGTCGATCTTCTCGAAAACAGAGCCTCATATAACAAAATTTCATTCTATTATTTCGACTTATTTTTTTCACCTAGAATCAGCCCCATTTCGCTTGTACCGCCAGTTACCGAGCACCCTGTACGTTCGAATTATGGCTCGGTCGTAGAAAATAAGGGACGAAACGTGCCGACCGGCGAAGAAGCAACGATGAACGAGATTGCGATACGTGACTAATTCGCCGTATCGCTGACAGGATGCTCGCATTTCGGCGCCGCCGCGGGCCGTATATGTAATTACGAACGTATAAGTGGGGGTGGGCGGCGAAAAGAAGCGGCGGCTCTCTCATCGTCACCGTCGCTAGTCCCGGTTGGCACGACGCCAACCTTATCTGGGGTAAGAAGCGGACTTTACGTCAGCCACGTCCTCTCGCCTCTCTTCTCTTTGCCACATCCGCCCGCGCTGCTCTTTTCTCCTCGCCCTTCTCACCCCCCGTCTCGTCACTCGGCGGCAAGGTGTCTCATCCTTGACACAACCCTTAGAACGAGCCGCAAAATTTCGCTTTGCTCGTCACGTCTTTAACCCTTTGCGGTCTGTTCGAGTGTCGCTCGAGAGACGTACGTACATACCGAAGCATGTGACCGATATACCTGCGTGTATCTAGATCTACTCACGGCACTTTCGGCAGAATCGTAAATTCCTGTCGCGCGGCCTGCCTCGTCGATACAATATCCAGCGCGGACGACGTCGGCTCCATTACGAAGCTTCTCTTCTACCTCCAACTTAACTCGCGGCACACACGCGAAGACTGTGAAAATAGAACCTCGGCGGTGTTACGTTGATAAAATATACGGTGGTAGTTTGTAAAACGTGTATGTTACAGGATCTAGCGTGATATAAAGTTTCCGCGCCGCACAGTTCGCGGCTGAAGTATTTATGCGGATTACGCGACGAGGGCGGTTCAGTGTTGTCTATTTTTCGTACCTTTTCGCGTACTGCGAGGAGCTGGTCGTCGGCGTGGCGCGAGCGGGGCGCCACAATTTGCATCACAAAGTCCGCCGAAGTCGATCGCCGGTATTCCATGCGTCGCGTTACGGGTTCATGTACCTTCGATATTACAGAGCGTACATTAAACATCCACGTATATCCATTAAAATGTAAATCAGGAGTACGTACTCGAGGGCGGTCGCTCCTAATTCTTCCGCCCTTCTAATTTCTAATTTACATCCACTGTCAATGCAGAATCCTGATAGCCCCCACGTATTACCCGATCCATCTCACGGCCTCTACATAAAAGATGCCGGCCGTATCTTCGAATTATACAGTCCCCCGATATTACACTCGACGCTTAAAATATTCATATCGACCATAACGTTGGACGATGACTCCGGGAGTGGCTTCGATCTCAATTCCTCTATCTACGACCCGCCTCGTTCTACCGCCGCGTCGAAAGAGTCGACATTTTCTCCAGATCGGGACTCAGTTTCCATAGATACAAAGTAGAGCAGTAGTTACGGACCGCAGATCGGATCGACGGGAACGAGACGTAACGCTCCTTCCGCCCCAACTATATTCGGATCGTCGACGTTTAAGCAGGGCAAGCGATGTTGGAGGGGAGGGCGTGGTGGGTCTAACCGAATCTACCCTTTTCGAATGACTTCGAGTGCCTGCTCGGTATACATAAGGCCGCTCGAGATACGGCCTGCGCGCGAAAGGAAGAAAAAGTTCGTAGCCTTCGTACCAGCTCTTCTGGCCTATACCCCCCACCTCATCTACATCCATATACAAACGCCTTCTTCTACTCCTCGCGCTACTTCCTTTTGCTCGGATCGCTGGTAAATTCGAGGGACTATCGACGCTGATACGGGAATGGAAATGGAGAAGGTTTCGACGAATTCGATTTCCTCGCCTTTCCATTTCAGGGGTGAAGAGACACGGGCGAACAAGCGGTTCTGGCAGAGAACGTGCGTCGTTGTCAGCTCGAGATAGCCTTCGAAGACAACGCTGCTGCCGTTGAAATTTCATCCGCGCGAGCGCGATATGTTGTGGGGCGTGTGTATCCTCAGAGATGGCAGTAAGTAATTAGTTTCTGTGTCGCGGTAGTCTTTAATGGAAGCGAGGCTTAATTACAGTGGACTTTTGTACGGACGTCGTGAAAACAGCGGCTCTGCATCGATTTCTATTGCAGTTGCTTCTTCAGGTGTCGGAGAAGTTAATCATGATTCTTTTAAATAGTTAATTTTAATCTGGAAGTGATTGCAGAATTGTAGTACTTGTGACGAATTTCATTTGACCGATCATCTGGCCGTTACACACACCACACTGTTATAATTCTACTAGTAGTAAAGATCGATGTAGTTATATTAGAAGAGAAATGTAACGAGCGCAGAAGAAAGCCGTGGCTTCGCAATTGACGGATTACATACCACAGAAGAATGAACGTTACAATGAATAAAGTTTCGTCGCAGTCAGTTTTATATCAGTATTTCTGCCCGACCCGTCACGCGTGCCACCGACGTCCTTCTGGCGTCGTTCGAAAGTTAGCGACCGAGTCACTTTTTCCGCGGAAACGTCAGCGCGGAGATTCGCTTCCAGTTTCACTCCGAACACTCATCGATCGTCCCACTTACGCGTCATTGATTCCAGAGGAAACACGGTACTCGTTTAATTTGCACAACTCGAGTGTGTAACGATGCGACCACACGCGAGGACCCTCTTCCTCTCTCCACCTCTCGTTCCTGTGTCGCTTCTGTCCATATATCTTCACCTATCTGCATACATAGACGGTGTCTCGGAATTATCGGCGGATACATTGCTGAATTAAAGATCTTGTTTAATTCGGTAAGGAAGAATTGCAATTCTTGCAATTTTGAAGGATTATGTATTTTAATGTAATAAAGGAGAATACCAAATTTCAGAATTTCCTATTATATAGTTCAGGAGAAAATAATTTATTAATTTAACACGGTCTCTTATGGAGAAATTATACAGTCAATATAAAAAATTCTGCGCTGTGCTACCGAATAATGGTAATTTTTATCGTAAAAATGATTTTAAACGGGAAGTCAATCTTTCGTAGCACCAAGTACATATTAATCCTCCATTTGTCCATGTTAAACATGCCCTACATTATCCACATTTCTAAATACGTCTGCATTTTCGCCATGTGGCCTTAACTTTTGACCAGACCATCTGTCCAATTCCTCCTTAAACGCCCAAAATCTTCCTCAAGAATCCGTAACGAAGTCGATATCTGTCGCGTCCAGTAAAGCGTTAAAAATCTATTTTCCAAAGTCCCACGCCACAATTTTTGCCGTCACCCAAATCTGTTCTCTTCAATTCATATTCCCACCACTTACAGATGAGCCAAAAATTGAAAACCAACTTCAAGCACCATGTATTACCAAAATAGCACACTATGCGCCCCTTAGATCTCAGCAATCTCGTTGCACGTCCGTCAAGATACGGAAAAAGAACTTTCGTTTGCACGGCGCCGGTTTTCCGGCAAGGGGTGGTCGGAAGGCATTTGCAATTGTAACCGAGAGAGGGATTCGCTCATTACGGGGGCGAGTTGGAGGCGAGGAAGGGAGATTTATCGACGCTTCCTGACCTCCGCAACCCTTCGAGCCTCGTCTTGAGGGACCGCCCGTCGCACAGTGTGTTATTTTGGCAATCTAGCGGGACAAAAGTACCGTCTTGGTGCTTGAACGTGATTTTTATTTTTTTTTTAGCTGTAAGTAGTCAAAATGAAAAGAAAATAACTTGGTAAAAAAAAAACTTTTTGAGCCCAAAAAAAAATTTATGAAAAATAATTATAAATTTAGATATTGTGTAATTTGTTTTACATTAACTAATGTAATATGAGCAGAACAACAATTATAGTTCAAAAATATATTCGTAACAAATTATGAATGATAACATAGCTGGCAAATATGGCACTTTTCGCAATTGTGCTCATTCTACACGCAGATAAAAAATATTCAGTTTCTACCAAAAGCGCAAGAATGCGCAGAATGTTTTTACAGTTTTGGGTACTTGAATTCTCACAGATTAAGTCTATAAAAGAATCTGGTTGGAATTTTGCGGAATAACTAAGAAAAAGTTAACCTCAATGTCATGTAGTAAACGAATATTTCGCCTTGTGGAGCCCAAACTTTGAAGAACAATAACTGCATAAATTGATATTTATATAAGAAAAATGAGCAGAACATACGTTATTGAAGGTACAATTCGGTATGAATAAAAAAAAAACCAGGAAGATTTGCCACTTTTCCAGAATTTACGGGTAAACAGAACGAACTGAGAATAACGAGCACAGGCCATTAGTTTGCAAGATGAATACGGGTGGGTTCAAACATGTCCCAACGCCCTGTGTTGAAGGCAAAAGAGTAAACAGTTTCGGTTTCGAGACTACCGAATATCCCTCTGAACACACGCAATAGCGTCCACTTAAAAAAAAAACACTTCATGTTTGGACTTTTGTCCACCTAGATTGCTGAAATAACACACTGTGCGTCGTGTCGATATATCGATGCGGCCCGGGGGCTGGGGGAAGAAAAGTCAAAGAAAGTGGCTTGTTTGCTGAATGCCGTATCAGCGCGCCAACTTTCGGGGCTTCCGCTAAGGCGCATTACTTCAAACGTCGGAAAGTCACGGGCGCTCGGCCACCTTTCGCCTTATAATTACATTAGCCGACGCTGCGAACAAAATGATTCCCTCGCTGGATTTAGCGGGCTGACGCGCACGATGGTGGGGTTGGCGGGATCAATCGCGTTTGCAGGCGTTTGTCAACGGTAATTGGCTGCAATTATCAGATTTTCTATTGTGCGACTTGGTATTGGATCTCTGGCTCTGCGTCGCGTGGCGTATAGGATTTATTGATTAATCAGATTTTCCGTTGTGCACTGTACGCGGCCGGTGATTGTGAGGGCGGTGTGTACTTATTTTAATGAGTGCAAAATGCTGCTGACGAAATATGCGGGAAATAGCATTTTTGGTGAACTTTTCGCAGATTGAATAGTTTCGTAAGAAATATTTCTTATGGCGACGGAGCTTTTTCGGTATTTCATTAATTCATCAATTTTGCACTTTTTTTCAGTATCAATGTAACATTACAATCTGTTCTGGTTTGGACATTAACTACGCAGTTTGGCTACATTATAAGTGGAGAAGAAGATGCAGAGTGAGATGGAAAATGATAGAATGAATTGACTTGAAGAGAGTACATACTCCAGTGAATATTCTCCATTACCTATGACATAATTCATTTTGTGACTGTTTCTGTCCTATTTAAAACCAGCACTATATTCATCAATTACCGGGGACATATTTTTCTGCGCTAATACGCGCATCCACCGCGTACTCACTGTCACCTAATGAGACTTAACTCTCGGCGCGAATCCTGTTACGGATCAGAGTATCAGACTCGAGGAGGGCTCAACTGGGGCAGAACTCGTCTGAAGTCGTTGAATGGCCTTTAACTATCCTGCACAACTGTCTCTGTGGATAGTCGGCCGTCTTTCTCGTCTCGCTCGTCTTCCACGGAATTGGCCTGTATTTCCTCTTTCAGCCCTTCCACCCCTGTCGGTACAGCCAACGAGAAAGGACTTGATTACCGCTCCAGCTCGCACTGAAACCCCACCGCTTCACATTCACAATTTTATTGTAAAAATGATCCCTGTAGTCCGAGCTCTCGCTCGGATCATGTAGCAAATAAGAATCTAAGATCGTTCTCTAAGTATTTGCCTTCTCCGTTTTCCGAAGAAAGTCTCGGTTTTTTTTAACACATTTTAAAACTTTCCGTCAGATTCCTCCTGCGAAAAAGTTCGACGAGGTATCTCGGTTCTTTTTTCGAACGGCGCAATCGTCGGGCTCGGAACGCGAAAAATTCGAAACATGGCAGTTTCTTCGTGCGCGCGCGTTCAAGATGGCGAGGAATCTTCCCGAGTCGCCGATCAAGGCGGAAGCTTCACAATCAATTAGTCAGATGTCGGCGGGCGCAGTTTCGTGTGCCTATTTGCCGGCTGCCTCGTTGGGATTTGCACTTGAATGCCCATGAATAATCATGCGAGACCATGATCGATCACCCGTGAATCGGGCATGACGACGGAAGCCGTCGTCGTTTCGATTCATCGCCGATTCGACAGGCCGTGTCTCGGATACGTGGGTGACGACATGTCGTCGGGTGTGGGAATCCGGACCAACGTGAAAGAAGGCTCGACGGGAAGTGCCTCGTACTGCGGGCGAGGAGTCGGTAAAGCTTTCTGTAGACAGCGTCGGATAGTGAATACTTGAAAAGTTTGCGGGCGGACAGACAAAATCGAGGATTTTTGTAAATGTGTGTATATGTGCACGAGAAGGAAGAAGAGGAATTTCGGTCACTTTCCCGGTAATATAAAAAATATTTTTGGTTTAGCAGCTGTGACTGCCTTGAAATACCAAATCGAAGATAAGATTGAAATGTCATATTATAGATTTTTCAGTACGACAGTCTATTATCGATGATTGCCCGATTAATCGTTTATATTTAGGAAGATCTAAAATGTCTTCGTGTGAATTTGTTTGCCGTCCTAACGAGGCGTGAGCGAAGCAAGAAAAATCGCAACATGCCCTTTCGAAGAAGAGACGCTGACGTCATTGGTCGGTCCAATAAAAATAACGCTTCAACCCTGACTATTTCGAGCCGGGAAGGGGTGGGGTCGAATTAAAGTCGGGTCCGCCTGTGTCGCCTGTCGATATGACTAATTTAACTTCGTCTCATTCCCAATCTCGATGTCCCTCGTTTGCTCGGCTGACAAAAAGGATGGAAGGAGAAAAACGCGTCCTGCGGAAACTTCGGCAAGTCGATCGACCCTCATCGTCTTCAAACTTCGAATATAATTTCTTGAATCTCCTCGACCCCGAACGGATCCCGAAACAGTCGAACGTGATGAGTTTTTTATGCACAAAAACACCTGTCGTCTTATTATAAAAAGTCTAGTCTACGGATGGGCGATTTCGTTCAAAATTAACTACACACATTAACTATTTTCAACAAGAATCGCAGAATCGAAAAATCGATGAAAATAATGAAGAATTTGATCGAAAAAAGGATAAAAAATAGAATCAATTAAATGTGAAATAAAATATATACTCTTTACTCTAAGTATATATAAAAACACCATCGTCTGCCGCCAGCGTAATCCTTAACTCACACTTATTTTCTTCCATGTGACCCATGTCTTCATAATGCTTAAGAAAACTGAAACAAAAAGACGTAAGCTAAACGTCGGTTTTGTCTCTATTATTGATTAGAAAATAATCCTGTTACCGAAAGTCGAGTCTTAGAATAACCGATAATAAATAAATCGATATACAATCGCTAAAATAATCGATTCTTCCGAATAAGAAACAAATAGAATCACCCAACCCTTGTCTAGACAACTGCTAAACATTTCTACCAAACGCGCAATAATAAATAAACGTGTCGCGTGGCGTTGAACAGTACACTGTGTTTACGCTGCACTCTCGAACGTATCAAAATATCCCTTCCGCCGCATTAATCAGCTTGCCACCCTTTCGCAGTGCTCCCTCTCGACACAAACTTATTACTCACCTCTGCTTCCTCAAAGACGAACTCGACGAGACAAGCGTTATTTACAAGGAGGGCGCGAAACGAGAGTCGAAGCACCTGACCCGTGAATGCAAAGCTTTTCACGCACAACTTCGTCGGCTCCCGCTGATTGCCGTCTCTTTAGGGCAACAGTGCCTTTTCGTCCTAAAGCAACACTCGGAGCATTGTCAGCGACGCAGGGAGGGGAAATTAAACTTGCCGCCGATTCTCCGCCTACCTTGATCTCTCTCAACGATAGGGCAATTGAACCTTCCGTCGACGTCCTTCCCGCGGCGAGACTCACGAAAACAGACCTCGCCAAAGAGAACACCTGTTTCACTCAAATTTTCCAAACCCGCTTCGAGGCAGAATAAAGATCACGCGCGTTCCAATATTTTCGTCCGCCGACCTTTGCGCCGCAACAAAAACAACATACCGATATACATATATGTACCTTCAACTCGAAGTGTGGCAATCAAGCGGGAGGATGATTCTGTTGAATGAAACTTTGCAACGACTGCGTTAGAACGGCGGAGCCCAGTGTCAGTGTTGTTCGTGCAACTTGAAGAAGGGGTGGAAAAAGTCGGAATCGCGAGGTGGCAACAATTTTCTGCAAGCGGAGCAGGGGTAAGCGAGGGTGTGGCACACTGTCGGAGTTCTATCCATCGCACGCTTGATTGAAATACGGACGCGTTGTTGGAAAGCAGACGGCGGACTGAATGCTGGATAAATTGAACCCGGGACCGGCCGAATTCCGGGAACGCTTGCAAACCTTCGCACTCGTTACCGGACTGCACCCGGAACGCGGAATCCGATCCAGCGCGGGCCACGACGGACCTGCAATTACGTCGATTCGTTTCGTATAACGCCCTCTTCGACGGGCCAGAGTTTTTTCTGGGAGTGGCATCAAACGTGCTGAGAGGGCCGCCTGTGTTTTCTATTCAGGAGATCGTTTTCGGGAACGGGGAAAAGAAACGTGTGGCCACGTAGGTGCAGGCTAATTGCAAGTTTTATGGTGTACTGCGAACGATTGGTACTTAACAGTAGTGATCCAATATTTTTGTCCGAAGAACGTATTTAGGATGGCATAATGTAACTGCTTAAAATTTAGCTGGCAGTTGGAGCTTGCATAGGTATGGAATAGTAAAGTCTTACGAGCGGCCAGAACGACAGCAGGGTTGTTGAGTATTGGTACAAGAAACGTTAGAATTGAAATAACTGTTTTCCTTTTGGATACTACATTGGTTTTCTGCGACGTAAAAATATTTTTGACGAACACGAAGCATCTCGGGGCGACAACGAGAACAATAGCTGCGACGTCCCACGCGCATTGGCTTCCGCGTTAGCCGTGTGTCGGGCGAATAGAAAAGTCGACCGAGTCGACAAATCGAATTACTCCGCGTTCCCGCGGATGCCTCCGACAAAAGAAGTCCTCGAGGGAGGTGGAAGTCTTTCCTTTTATCGCACCCGACACTGTTTTGCCACGACGGATCCGTTTCTCATAAATTTTGCACGACCATTTCACTCGTCAGCCGGTGAACGATTTCCTGCATACGCTCACAGACATTCTGTTGATTTATATAGAACTGCTCGGGATGTCAATTTTAAACACTTTCGATACGTACGCGCAATGCTGCACGACATAGAATCAAATTTGGCGCGATTTTCGAAATCTGTATATACGGGGAAGTAAGTTGAGACTGTAAAAACTCTCATGAACACGCGATTTTAAAAATTCGTTTTATTTCGAAATCGTATTCTGCATTAAAAAATGCAAAACTTTTGTTTTGAATAGAAGTTTATGAAGAAATGGCATAAAACACGTTTTCACAGTTTCCTCAAAATCAATAATATAATATCATAAACACAAATTTCAGGATTTTTCCCTAATCAACCCCTACATATACTACGAAACTACTTCCTTCAGATAACACGGGTCGACATTGAGATCAAAATAAACAGCACATTAGACTGGTACAGAGGTATCAAGCTAGTGGCCCTATATTTCCCCAATATTCTTCCGACACTTTCACAGGTCCCCTGTCATTTTATTTGACACCGCCAAGCTGATTTGCACGACACATCCATAAGTGACTGCAACAGTCAGGCATATTCATCTTCAATACCCACCACTCTACACGACAAGGACTAATATTCCGCGCAGTTTCAAGGCTTACAATTAGACGCGACACACGACACACATCCGTCATATTTCCCTAATATTTCCCCGATACTTTCGCCGGCTACCTACTTTCGGCTAACACGAGGACTCGCGCGGCACGTAACTCCAGGCCGTTAAGCTGATTAATTAAACCCGCTTAAGGATCAAACGGGGTTATTAGCGGGGCCTTTCCCTCGGTCGGCTCTCTGCATCATAATGTCCCGGAAATTTAGTGCACCTCTCTCCCGCTCCGCGCAGGACGTCCCGACCAACCCCCTTGGCAAGCCCTTTTCGCCCGCTAGTTTCCCCGGTCGCTCAAATGTAATGTTAACGTTGCGCTTAATTCCGCACCCGCGGCCGCTTACGCGCTTAACGAACGATCAGAATTAACTGGCGCTTGAACGTCCGGCGAAATTGAATTAATTAAAAGGCAGCCTTGCCCGTAGCCGGGGGTCAGGTAACAAAGCGAGCGCGCGCGCGGGGGTGCATTTCGTCGGGTGAAATTGAAAACCCACTTGTTTTACCAGCCCGTCCCCTGTCCTTCCCTCTTCGCGTTTCGCATTTAGAGGCGAGCGTTGAGCAGGAAACTTCCAGCTTACTCCCGACGACTCCGCGTTTGACTCAATGCTGCAAAACGATGTATTAGAGTGCGTGCGGATCTGAGCACGAACCCGACCGAACAGGCTGGGCATGAAAGTGTTTGAAAGTGTGCGAGTGTCGAACCTAATGCTTTCTTGTCCTCGCACACTTTAAAATCTTCTTATGCGCAGGCTGTTCGTTCGCGTTCGTGATCAGGTCTGGACGCAGGCTTAAGGTGCAGACGTCAATGTTTGGTTTTAATAATGAAATTGTCAAACATGAAGAAAAATGACAATAGACAGTGGCGGGCAGCCAAATTTTTTAAGACCAGAACCCAAATAATCGGCCAAAATAATGTATTACTTTTCAATGATCTGTTGCCTAAGACGAACAGTGGAAGATTCGAAAACTTTGTAAGAATGTCACAAACTCGTCCTGCGCGCAAACACGAACTTGTGGCCTGTGCATAAGAGGGTTTGAAAGTGTGCGAGTATCGAATACAATGCTTTCTTGTCCTCGCACACTTTAAAATCTTCTTATGCACAGGCTGTTCGTTCGCGTTCGTGCTCAGGTCTGGACGCAGGCTTAAGGTGCAGACGTCAATGTTTGGTTTTAATAATGAAATTGTCAAACATGAAGAAAAATGACAGTAGACAGTGGCGGTCAGCCAAATTTTTTAAGACCAGAACCCAAATAATCGGCCAAAATAATGTATTACTTTTCAATGATCTGTTGCCTAAGACGAACAGTGGAAGATTCGAAAACTTCGTAAGAATGTCACAAACTCGTCCTGCGCGCAAACACGAACTTGTGGCCTGTGCATAAGAGGGTTTGAAAGTGTGCGAGTATCGAATACAATGCTTTCTTGTCCTCGCACACTTTAAAATCCTCTCATGCACAGGCTGTTCATTCCAGTTCCTGTACAGATCCGGACGCACCCTTACACACTTTCCGTGCACCTTTCATCCTCGCCAGCAGACGCCGCTAATTTCGCGCACTCTCGTCGCCCGATCGCGTCCGCTGCTTTATTCACCCGCCAGCATTTTTTCCTTCCACCCCCCTGATGCGCGCGAGAGCGCACCTTTGACAGGCTCGCGGGCATATTTTCATTTAAATCCCGTGAAACAGCACTCCCAGCCCGGACTGGCAGTATTTTTTGCTCCGATCGCGACATATAAACTTTCGCGAGTTACGCGCTGTGGCGGGAGGATTTGAAGGGGGGTGGGGGAGGGAACGGAAAAAAAATACGCATCGTCGGTATCGAGAGGGAATAACTATCAAAAGGCGGGGAGGGTGGGCGCACACAGTCGAGAGTGGCGGTCGGTATCGAAAATCGACGCCGCCGAGTCACGAAGTACCGGAATAGAATTCGATACCGTGCGTCGGTTGATTTGCGCTGGCCAACGGCGAATTCCGGCGTCCGGCTCTGTTCGCGGTGTGTTTCTGCGCGCTGGTGTTTAAAATTACAACGCGCGCCCCCCCCCCCCCCCCCTTTCACGCATCGACGGCCGCCCACATACGACCGGCGTCTACTTTCCCGAGATGGTCGCGGTATATGGGAAAATAAATGTTTCGGCAAACACTTGGAGCGAGGACGTCCAAAATTTGTCCCAAATACGACGAAATGGAAGGGAAAGAGAAGTGAGCCGGGGACACGGATAGCGGGATGTGGATGTAGGTGCGTATATTTCATGGAATGGATATCAATATTGAAAAGCCGCGGGAATGTGACCCAAATCCTGCTGCACGGTTGACACACTTCGGTTTATTAACCGCCTCTCGCCACCTTTCACAGAAGTTCATCGAGCGATCAGAGGCAGTCGCATGAGTTTCCGACGAGGGGGTGGGAGGGGTGAGTGTGGAAGGGTTGAAAGATGGGAAACAGAAGAGTGGAAGGGAGGCCGCCGCCTCTCCTTCCGAGTCCCACCGACTCGAAAGCTCATATCGAGAATCGCACAGGCAGGCAAGTTGCCGCGACGTGAGCCTTCAAAGAGGCAGACGTTCTCGAGACGTTAAAGACGACGGGAGCGTACGGACTCTAATCGCGACTTGAATGCTAGAGCGAAGGGAGCCGTGGCTGGATTTAGGTGTCACGTTGACATATTTTTCGGGGGCAACGAACTGTGCGGAGCGAGCTCGAATTTTCTGTCCGCTCGAATTCGTTGTGCACGTACTTTCGGAGTGAAATATTCCGAAATTTATCGTACACCTTGTTCGTGGGTAGTATATTATATACTTTGATGTGTCGCGTTCTATGATAATGAACTCGCTTGTTCCTTGATCACACTTCTTGCCGACGTACTCTGTTTCATGAGGAGTGATCTCGTTGCTCGAAATTTTCACTCTCAAAACAGCACCGATCCGCTACGGTATCATTACGGACCGAAGTGCGTTCGAATTTTCTCATCGCAGATTCCCGCGGACGTCTATTAATACCGTGATAAATATGAATTAAGTTTTAACATTAAAATGGCCCGCTAATCTAATATCTACCCTTTCTGCCTTCCCACCTTCGAAATTCCATTTTTCATTCGACCCGTCACTCCCCCGCCATCGAGTTCCGCGTCGGAATCGAGATTTTATTCAAATTTAACATTGTCAGTTAAAACTCACCCGGCCGCGCTACACTCCATCTAAAAAGCGAAAGCTCGTTACCATAGAATTTCAATTTCGCCGGGGCGCGAACGAATTCCGAACGCCGAATCGAACGCGACATATCGCCTGCGCTTGTTAACCGATCGAAAGGCGCAGCTCGACACTCGACAGCAACGAAAAAAAAAAAAGAAGAAAAAAAAAATCACCGCCCCAAAGAGAAGAAATTCAAAACAACGCGCGCGGAGCATGAGGCGCCGACGAAATCTGTATCGCGCGGCGGCGGCGAGGCCGAGGCGCAAAGGTCGAGAACCCTTTACACTTCCTTTTTAATACGGTCGAAGAACAAGACCCATTACCGCCAACCGTGACGCCGACGACGAGGAGTACTGCCACGACGTCGGGCATCGTCTGAAAGCCGTAAAGGAACGAGACCGGGTGTTAACGACGAGCGGACGGACACAAAGGGTGGAAGGGAAAAAGGACGGAAAAGAGAGAGAGAAGAGAGTGGGGGACGACAATGAGAGTATCGCGATACAAAAGCGCGTGGGAGAAAGATGAAGAGGAAGGTGGGAGGAAGAAGGAAGGGAAGATGAGGTTGCCCATGAACGGGAGAGAAAAAGGGTCGCCAGGTTATCGAACGGGAACCGTTCTACGAGCAACACGAAGAGCGACCGCCCGTTCGTCATTGTTATGGCTTAATTAAGGAGCACCGTGATCCTTGGAAATCCCGAATTACCGGAAGATTGCGGGAGTATTTCCCAATTAGCGGGCGTGTTGGAAGCCGTTCCGGGAAAGAAGCATCGCGGCCGACCCCTCTTGTCCTCTCCTGTTCACTTCTGCTCGGGTCGTTCGTGTTCAGCTTCGGGGGCAGGCTGAATAATTTTCGGCCGATCAGCCGGAAACATGGAAGGGATTGGATCCGCTCGCTGTTGGATGCTGGATCGTTAATAATGAGAGTTTAACACTTCCCGTAATAGCGGGACGTTTCTTTTAACACTGGAACTATCGTAAGGTCAAAATGACTTGTTTCACATTTGGCTACACTTAAGTGATCTTACTTTCTAAAATTTTGCTATACTTTCAGTTATCAGTAAAAGCCAGGAAAAATTCTCGGAAATAAGATGTCTTGAACATCAGCATTCATTATAGCAAAATATCATACCAGTCATTTTGGCTGTTCTGTAGTTCCAGTGTTAAACCTGATGACCAAAGAGCTTCAATTGCGATTTCTTCATAACAGACCGTGTTAAATGAATAAATCATTATCTTCTAAATCTAAACTATGTAGTAAGAAATTTTCATATATATGTCCAATTCCTTCTTAAAAGAACTAGCCTCCTTATTCGACCGACTCAATTAATTAAACTTCAATCCAATTTGTACTACCGCTCGAAAATTGCGATCCGCACAAGATTTCGTCGACTCTCGCATCGCACTCACAGTTCCAGCAACCGAACGAATCGTCCATCACGTCAGGAACAAATTCTCAATGATCCTCCGCGTACGTGGTCGTCCATTAAGGATCGGCGTGCACGGCGAGACAGGCGTGTGTATCTTCCGGCGGAATTAAATTACGTGGGAGGGCAACGCGGGACAAAGGACAAAAGGGGCGAAAAAGTGAGAAAGAGGAAAATTGACCGGGCAGAAAGAGAGTCGGGAGGACGCGTAAAACCTCCGTTTCTAATTAAAACTTCCGCGTTTCCGGGAGGGGGTGGGGGGCATATCGGGACAGCGCGGCGAGAATACCTCGGGATGGTATAAATGAAGAAACGGAGAGTATAAAGACCCGGGGCTGTCGAGGGGCGTGACGGGAGATGAGGCAGTGTGGCGGGTCTCAAAGGACCAGCGCGACAATGAAATGTTCCTGAAACGTGGAAGAGCGTCGGACGATGGGAGGAAGACGGGGCCGGTATTAATAGCGGACGTCTCGCTCGCGAACGAGTTAAGGACTGATTACGATTGTCGCGCCGGTTAATACGCGCGTCGCTATTGGTCAACGTGTGCATTCCGCTCGCTTCGTGCGCGAGACGCGTAAGCGGCGGCGGCCGTTGATAGACACTCGGATTTTCTGCATCAGGTCAAGCTGTTTCCTTTTTTCTCGCGTCAGCTTGAAACGTGCTCTCATTATTTCTGACCACGGCTCGCATCCTGCGGCTTGATACGAAGAGAAGGTTCACGCTTTAATTAGATAAAAATTACGGACTGCATTTTTCCCGCCAACTTGGCACCTCATCCAGTGAGACGGCAGAGTCTTGTAACAACAATTGCGTATTTTTATCAGAAATTCATTTTCTGGGATCTATAAACATGTATTAAAAGTACCCCACAACTTTCGGAATATCTTTATTCTTTCTTGCTCTAATAAATTCGCAAAGTTCCGCACCTTTTCGGACCGCGTAAACCAGGTGGCCCCCTTCAGCCGTAGACCTGCCTGTCCGGCCAGTGACCCGTGAACGCTAACATACGTGCGCCGAACCTTACCTCGTTATCATTCATGACCGAGGTTAGTTAGTCGTACGTAGTTACGCCGTCCGACGCAGTTACGGAATTTCGACGTGGCTTATGCCGGCGTGTTAACATCGTTACGGCGACATCCTTTGCAGCGAACGGCGCGCGGGAAAGAGGCTCACATGTGGTCAAGCCAGACAAGAGGGTGCTTGCTTTTAGCCGCTCGGCTCGCCTCACGACTCGCTCACCGAGCGCCAATTTTTCGCGCACCACATTCCATGCAAAGCACTCCCAGCCTCCAGACCTCCAAAGTCACCCGCAAAATGCTCACACTTTTGAACGAAAATCGGAGCGAGCACTTCTCGAGCGCAGCTCGACGTCTGTTCTGTGGAAGATCGGGATCAATACTTTCGAATTCACCCCGTGATTACGAGTTTTTATTGTTTTGTGATATCCGTATAATGTTTGTGTTGTCGCCTCGTCCACCTGCTTGTAGATCAGGATTTTTGCTACGCCCGTACGCTCACGTCTTTATATATTCAATCCGGGTCGCGATTACGCCTCAGCGTATGCTTACGTTGGATCGCGACAACGCCTCGGAATGATCGATGGTGGTAAATCGCTATTTTACTTTTATTCTATCGCTTTGCTAAACGCTTGCTTATTCGTTTGCTATGCAACTGCTCGACTTCGCGACCGCGTCTCTCCGTCGTGTCTCGACCAGAGAAGAAGTGCGATCATGTCATTGGCGCGTCTCATTAGAGACCGCCCATCAACAGATCGCACGCACAAATATTTCGAAAGTCGCGGACGCGAGTCGGCCTTTGCGGGACTGTTTGATCCCTTACATCTTAGATGACCGCCGCCGCTTGTCTTATGCTACGTCGTGCACGACTACTTACATTTAGCACGCAACAACGTCAATGATGACAGACACAAAGTCTTGTTCGCGTTTTTCGAAGACCCTCCTCAAGAGCGCACCTTTCACGCGTGCCGCGCAAATTACGTCTCTTTCACCGGAACTAAGAGGCTTTGCCGCCGGGAAGCGCGGTGGTTTTCGGATGAAACGAGAGTTACGCCCGGCGTCGGCGACTTCATTGACACGCGGAAATCCGCCCGTTACCCGGTCCGCATCTGCGTCCTCGCCGCGTAATTAACGTAATCCGCCCTAATCCCGCGACGCCCCGGAAGCGTCTTCTCTGGCGCATTAAAATATTCCCGCCTCGAACGGGTGGGGTTGAAACGCAGGCGTCGCGACGCAGCGACGTCTCTCGAAGCCGGGCTTCCTCATAATAACGCGGTCGTCGTCCTGACAACCCCGCCCACTCACCTGAATCAGCACCCTTGGGTGTCCTCGTGGAAGTTGTCGCGGCGAACTAATTCAGCGAAAAGCGACTGTTGAACGGCGCCGAAGTGAATAACAATTAACAGAGGCTGCGTTTGGCGCTCGTCAGGGGGTGAACGCTCTAATTGCGAGAAAAAGGGGGGGGCGGGCGGTTAAGTACGGGGGAGGGGGACGGAACTCGGGCCATTTCCCGCGATGCCTTCATTTCCATGTGCAAATAATATTGCATGTGTGCGCGTGTGCGTGCGGTGAACTTCCAGTCGCGTGACCTAACCCTTCGCCGCCTGTTCGAAATTCGCGAATTAATTCGACGCGGGCCAATAAGGCTAATCGCATTCGGCGCGACGATACTTTATGCGCCAGCCGCTTGCTTTCAATTAGCTGAGAGAGAGAGAGAGAGGAGGGAGAATCGTTGGAAAGTCGTATAGTTGCGAGTGGTGTGTAGGGGATGATGCTAAAGCAGATTGACAATTGACGACTGGATCGATTTGGCGTTTAAGGAGGAATTGGATACACATGAGTAAATCGAAGAAATTCTTGAAATTTCGAGGAAAGATGTATTTTAATGGAATGAAGGAGCATACGAAATGTCAGAATACCCTACTGCATCGTTTACGAGAACACTACGATCTTTACCGAACGACTGCAACTTTACCGTGAATATTATATCATTTATCCATGTTAAACATACACTACACGATCCACAGTTCTAAGTATATATGCATTTTTGCCATGTGGCATTAACTTTCGACCAGATTGTCTGTCCGATTCCTCCTTAATAACATATTTCGCGAAGAATCAAGTCAAACAGAGCCACATTCCAGCCGTTCCTTATAAGTCCCATTTTTTTCCTTGTTAGCTAAGGGAAGTACGGTCTTCGTTCGGCGACCTAGTTTAGACTCACTCAGTATGGGTGGGCCATTCCAGCCGAAGGATATCCTTCCTAGTGGCTCCTATCAGTTTGCGGCTATACCGCAACAGATTAGGTCCTTCGAAAGTTGAATGCGTTCAATTTAAAGCCGCGGTCGGTTCCCCCCGAATTCCAACGAGCGCGAGGAGGTCGTCGCTACTGTCACTGAGAGCGTGGTATTGAGGGGTGTGGGGGTGGAAGGGTCGCCTTTGCAGAACGTAGGAATGGCCGACCGATAATCGGACAAAACTTCGACGGTAAGATGGTTTCCCAACGAGCAAATTTCAGATTTCATTATACGCGCGTATACCACTCATCTGTATATACACTGGATACATGATGCAGTGCAAAACGTCTGTGCCGACTCTGCCATGTTTATAGACCCTGAATACTCAGGCAATACACTAAAAAGGCTCACTTTAGATATATCGGGATATAGGTACCCACTTCATTCAATGACTCACAATAATCTCCATTTTTAACATTAGAACTACCGAGCAGCGAAAATGATTGGTATGACATTTTGCTATAATGAAGTTTGATGGTCAAGACATCTTATTTCCGAGAATTTTCCCTGGCTTTTATTGAAATATGTACATCATTGGTAGGGGACAGTAAAGCAAAATTTCAGAAAATAACATCACTTAAGTGTCAGCCTTCATTGTAGCAAAATGTGAAACAAGTCATTTTGACCCCTTGGTAGTTATAGTGTTAAATATGTACGAAAAGAACTTGTTCCATTTCAAACAACTAAGTTGACTTTGAAATCACCGAAACGCGTCCACCCAACCCTAAAAAAAATGGCATCACAATATGTCGATCTCTATGCTATTCAAGTTCCGTACCGAACATTTCTTCATATCATCACAAACAACGGAGATATTCAAAGCGGACAGAGTTATCGCCCCACCCAGTATATAGATCAATGACATAATAAGTACATCGCTCGGCGAAAATTGAAATGACTCGGCAAACTTGTTTTTGCGCCGTCGCCGAACGTTCGCTTCGCTCTAAATTCTGCTCCATTGAAACGTACGTTTGACTTCTTCCGCCATACACAGCGCATAACGACGTTCCGACTGCGCGGAAACTTGCAAATTCGCGAGATGCGCGCGAGTACCTAACGAGAAAGTCGAGCAATTTCATTACGGAAGAATGTTACGCAATTATATGCACGGACTGGCCCGGCCGACGTCGTCGGGGGGTAAAGAGTTATCCGTTGGGCAATCACTCCGGCGCGGAATCTTTCGCGTGTTTTCTTTGAAACTTTCCTGCCGACGGGAAGCGAAGACGAGAGAGAAGGAGAAGATGACTGGACCGATTCTCAGAGTACGTGCCGCGAAACTTCGCCACAGCCCCGCTCCGGGAAGTTCTCGCGTCGGGGTAATAAAGAAGCTGCGAGCCGCGATGCTCGAACGATCGGAACATTTTCCTGGGGGCCAGCACGTTCGTTCGAGCGTTCCTCAACCGCGGTCGTGTGTCGTGTGCGAAAAAATTGCGTCCCCCAATGCTCGCCCGTCAATGCTGAAAAGCGCGAACCGCCCATCCCACAACATTCGTGAATGTCAATTCTAACGAAACTCTTTGCCTTCTTTTGTTGCAGGTAAGGCATCTACTCATGTGCGACGTTCAGTCTGCGAACGACGAGGGCGTCGAATGTGGAGCGGAATATTGTCGGATGCGATGCGCTTGCCTGGTACTAGGGGAAGTTTCGCCAGTGGTGGTTAAGGTTTTCCTCAGTTAATTAAAGGAAATAATTTTTTTTCGTTTTTTTTTTTGTGTTTTAATTACGAGTTAGCAATGACTGAAATTGAACGAAATTAACAAAATAACAATATGGTCAGAATATGGACCCTTTACACTCCGTAAATTATATCTATCTTATCGTCAGAAATTCAAGGTCGCGGATGATCTGGCATCGTGGGCCGCGTTTCTAGGGGATGCAGGCCGCACTTTGGGAACCCCTGCCGTATAGGAAGCGTGTAGCAGGAACGATGCGCGCGCTAAAAATGTAGGCCAACCCGCTCGTTCCCGTATTCCCGCGCAGCGGAAGTTGCGTCGAGAGTCCTTGGCGGCATAATTCGCGCGAACGAAAGTGGCCCGGAACGTAATCGCGGAAGTTTCGCGAGCTGTCCAAAACGGTTACGTCAACCTGAATTCGCCGAGCACCGCGGAAGTGAATAACTATGACGTGGAAGCGGAGCACGAGTCTGAGGGTCGAATAACGCACCCGCTGCGAGGCGGGTTCAAATGTTTTCGGAAGCCGTGTGTCGGTGGAAATAATCTCGTATGCGTACGCTGAATTTTCCGAATTCGCACGAGAATCTTACTGATCGCAGATAGACATCTCATTTGCGCTGATTTATGTGTACGCAGGATGCAACGTAGCATATGACAACATGTGCCGAGTCGACCCCGAATACTCACTTAAAAATGGTGACTATTGTCAGTCAAGGAAAGAAGAAGGTATATCCAGGTACATATTTATATATGAAATGATGTATGTGCGACTCATTATATTTGAATCGCCCGCTGCAATCTGAGTATTCAGAGTTTCTAAACATGATTCACACAGATGCTTTGCATTGGATCGTGCATCCGGCGTACATATACATCAGTCCCCATCAGTCATTATCAATATTACACACTTTCTATAAACCAATCCGAACGACGTGTCTACAAACTCGCGGCGTGCTCGTCGCGACATCGCCGTCCACGTTGCCTGAATGTCATTAAAACATTCGGAAATTCTTCTTTACACCAGCGCGAAACGACGTATCCAGGAAGTCTCAAGTTAATTAACATCCTGTAACCGGGTGCCCGGCGCGCTTTTATGTATCATTAAAAAATGTACAAGTTCCCTCTGCACCGACGTCAGCCACTGATGCGGCAAGTTTGCAACGTAATTAGCGCGGCATGTCCGTATAAACGAGGTATGACGAAAAAATTGCCGTGGAATTTTGAAATCCCGCCCGTCCCCGGGCACTCGGTCGTCGTCCGGAAAATTCAACAGTCAGCCGCAGACGTGACTATCCGCGGGGAAACGTGCGCGCGCGCTGCACCCGCGTGTTTGCACGCATGCGAGAGCAAACAAACGGGATAGTTACTCTCGGCAAGCGTAAAGGGGAAGTTGAAGCGCGCCGGATGAAATGAATGACGGATGGCGGATATGTGTAAGCTCGACGAGCAAGGCGCTCTATCCCGATACGAGCGCACTCGCGATAGATACGCTTGTCGTCTACGTCGACGTTCCTGATTAAATGCTCATTGACCCAGCACTCGCGTGCATCCGCGGCACTTTGTGTGTTTCCGTCGGTTGGCATCCGTAGTTCGATGCGATGACGATAACGTTTGTTATCCAGGTTTTAAATGCAGGTCAGGCGGTAGGAGGGTACGAAGGAGTGATGTTGGCTGACACGAGAGCACGTATGGCGGGAAGCATACGTGGTTATAATAAGTGTATTAGGTGAAGTGTTCCAAATTTTAGTGCCGCGCGAAAGAATTGTATGTTCGAAGAATACCGAACCGAATCGTTGTTCCTATCTTCTTCTCTTATTTCTAACCCGTCAATTTTGTTCACAATAATTTGTTCAACTCGTGGAACATCGCACGTGGGGCTTGTGAAGAGGAATTCGACCGTTTATACCGTTTTATAAATTTATCTTCCTAACAACGATATATCGTTGTTCGGCACTAAAAGGGTTAAATGAAACTTTGCGGGGTAGCATACGTCCGACTAATAAATCTGGGAACTGGATAGATTCGGGTCAAAACACAGAACGTCATGCGCGCGTCGTCGTCTAATTGGAGCCACGCAAAATTGTGACTAGCACGTCGACGCGTCCTGCTATGTAGGGCAACTCTAAATTCAGGTGCGTAAAAAGGAATGTATCGACGGCATGCGTCGCGGGCATACTTACAAGCCCCAGAAGCGTCTATTATACAAGCACTTTCCGCGCTCAGGATGCCGCCGATATGCACATCATAGAACAGATAGAGAGCCATCCACCTAGCGCGGGGAGGTAAGCGGATTGGGAGTGAACCGTCAAGGACCCACGTCGTCTGCCAATCAGCTTACGTCGACGGTAACAGCGTGTACAGTGGCAAGAGTTTCGATCCATTGGGATCCACCGCGCGGAATTGCGTCTTATGCAAAGGAGGCTTAAGGAATTGCCAGCGGGAAGACAGGAAGGGCTGGCCCCGATATTTTCCTCGCCCGGCACGTACGGCGCTCGCGATAAATATCGGATAAGTTTACCTGGTCAGCCTGATGGCCCAATAAATCGGTGGCTCCGAGCTCCAGGAGAACGATACCGGCCGGCCGGAGGGCCGAACGAGATGAGACTTCGAGAAAGAGAGAGAGAGAGAGAGAGAGAGAGAGAAATTCGCGGCGGAGGGTCGAGATCATCGACGAAAGTTTCGATACGGAAGACACACTGTGCGAGGAGCGTGCTTCCGAAGAAAATGGAAGACTGCTTCCGATCGCTTCTACTCCGGCGATCTTTTTGCCCCGTACATTGCAGTATACAGGGTGGTCCACGCAACTTGCACACCTCTATAACTTGTAAAGTATGCGGCTTGGTATATGAAATTTGTATGGTTTTAAAGGATGCGTAGGTAATGCATGTTTTGTTTATTGGTGGAGGTGTTTCGGAGATTTTAAGGTCAACTTGGTTTTTTTGAACGGAACGAGTTAAGTTTTTCTACGTATTTGGATAGTGCTCACCAAGTTTCATAACGTTTATTTGGAAGATGTTTTCCTATTATGCATATTTATATAGTTTCCCGTATCTGTGTCACTATTATAACTTTTAAACTCTGTATAACAGCAGAAAATTTTCAAAATAAACGTTATGGAACTTGATGAGCGCTATCCAAATATGCAGAAAAACTCAACTCGTTCCATAAAAGCCAAGTGGACCTTGAGAACTCCGAAACGCCTCCACCAATAAACAAAAATTACACATTACATAACGCATCCTTCAAAACCGTACAAATTTTATATACCAAATTGTTCCATACGACGCATACTAAACAAGTTACACAGGTGTCCAACTCGCTTAGACCACCCTGTACATCTCCGTATCTCTCCGCATCTTTCCCGCGTCTCTCGTCGCATGAGAATTTCGAATTTGCGCAAACACCGACCGCGCCAGCAGAATCGCTTCTTATTTCGGACGCGATGCGCGCTTTTCCGGGCAAAAGTTGGCGAGAGTTGGTGTAATGTTCTCGAATTCGTGCGCTTCCCTGCCGTCTCGCGCCGGCCGCTGTTCTTGGGGAATCATACCGCTAACCCCACACCTGCCGCCAACATTTATTCCGGCCACGATGCCGTAGTGGTCATAAACAAGTGTAATTCGCACGCCACTGTCCCGGCATTCGACGGCCGGAGACAGGGACAGTATCCGGAGGATGGCCGAATGTTCTAGCGCTTGAATACTTCATGCAGGTACTTCATCGCATTCGAGGCACGCTCGCCACTACATCCTATCGCTCAAAATACGGATCTTACTAGTGAACGCGATAACTCATTGCTAGATTCTGTTTACCTAGACCCGGGACACTTTTTCGGCCATCGACGATTTCAACGCATTTCTTAGACGACGACAGTCCACCGCGGCCGGAATCAAGACCGTCCGCTCATATTCCCACGGAATTCATCAAAATTCCGGCGCGCCCAATCTGTTCGCGGTGCGCGCAAGAAATCCGGCGCAATTCATTCGGAGTACCTACGCCCGAGCGTGCCGACCATAAACAAATGTAATTTGCAAGCTACTGTCCCGACATTCGACGGTAGAGGTTGCGCAGTGCATCTGGAAGATGCCCGGAAGTACCGGAGGGTGAACACATATATTCATACACATGTACGGGACACATAGTCGTACATACCGCGGCACTTACCCGAACCTGTGTTTGCCTCTGGCCACCTATGTGCATGGACGCGCGCGCGCGCGTGTTTGCTTCTCTGCGCTTATGTACATAGACGCGTGTGTGGGAGGAAGGGTTCTTATCACCGGACCTCTCCTGCCCGCGCGTTTCGAGCTCGAGGGATGTAATTACGGAGTCGGAGAGACAGAGAGGGAAGATAGAAGAACCGTCTGCTCCGCCGATAGCCCGAGCACTACTCCGTGCGCTCGATCGTAAAGACGATTATCGTTGTTCTCGGCGAAGTGCTTCAGGTGCTCTTTCCTGCCCCTTCTTCTTCCTCTTCTTCATCCTCGACCTCCTCCACTTCCTCTTCCACCGAACCACCCTTTCCGCGGTCGAAGACTATTCCACGAAGGAGACCGATCTCGTACTCCGTCTCTTCACCCTTTCTTCCAGCGCGGTTGAGATGAAATTTATTAGCTATGTGGAAAAGTTCTGTCGTCTCTCCCTCTCTTTTACACTCCGCGATTTTCCTAGCCAGACGAATGATCATATTATCCCGCGAAGTACGATATGCTTCCTTCTTTTAAGCACTCCTCGCTCAATTCGTCGGCGAGCCGGCTGTTTTATTTGTACTCCGGAAGAGTACTCCGTTTTCCACTTTTTCCGGTGAGCCTCGACTGTAATTAAATTGTCTAATCAACGCTCCGTCCGAGGCGGATGACTATTTTGCCTCCCGCCGACGTTTCCCGATTTATTCTTCCTCCCGTTCGCGGCTATCGTCCTCTGCCGCTTCGTCGAACTCTTGATTTCCCGGACCACCCCCTCGAGGGGCGCGGATCATATTTCTCTTAAAGGCCGGGTACTTAGCGCGCCGCGAACGAGGGCGGGTCCGGGCCAATGAAAGATTTATACGATCCCACCCGACTCGCCGCCCTTCCCTCCTTCCACCCTTTTTACTCCGCCGGTGATCGAGTCTCTGGCCTCTCTTTGTTTCCGCTTCGACGATTACCGGGCCTGGAGAGTGGGTTCCGGCGCGCAAGTAACAGCGCGACTAAAAGCTGCGGTCCGAGAGCTAACTAGCCGTGACGCGGAATTTCGCGAAGTATCCCTTCGAGCACAGGCGCGATATTTTCAGGGCAAAAAGCTCTCGAACGAGTTACCTGCAGCATTGCTTGAAATGCCGCGACTTCGATCCTGAAGAGTTGGACGCGTTTGATAGATAGATAGATAGATATTTATTTAGCTCCAGTAGCTACATTTGAGGTTTACTGCCATCGCGGTAGTAATATACATAGATTGTCTTAACAGTATAACCCCATTGTTACATATGTAAAATAAATAAAATATATGTTGCCCTCACTGCTTCCTCTCTCCACTTTTTATGTGTGGTACTAGCAGTCTTTTAAAATCATGCAATTTTCCTTGGTTTCTTATTTCCTTTGGTAAATCGTTAAACATTTTAAAACCATCATGGAGTAACATTTTTTGCTCTTTGCTAGTTTTACACTTACTTATATAAATATTACCCTTTTGTCTAGTTTGCACTGCCCCTTCGTGCCGCATTAATTCTATCTTATTTGCTAAGTAATTTGGGCACAGCCCATTTACCATTTTATAGATTAGTATACATACATTATATTCAATTCTTTCCCTTATTGACATAAAATGTAATGCCTCGAGCATGTCCTTTATTTTAGTTCTTTTATCGCACCGCAGTATGATCTTCATTCCTTGATTTTGCAACTTTTGTAAATATTGTAAATTCGTTACTCCTACCCCCAATAAAATTGTCATGCAATATTCAAATAGCAGAGCAATAATTGTTTTATATACTACACATCTCCCTACGTAATACTCCGAATGAGAGAGAGAGAGAGAGAGAGAGAGAAAGAGTGCTCGTAAAGATTCGCAGTTTGTCTCCGTTCGTCTTTACGGCGGCGAGGAAATTTTCATCTCCCCGCCGAATTACTTTATTTTCGCTGACGTCGCGCGACCGATAAGACGCTGATAGTTGTGATATCGGGCACGTCGTACTCTCCTCCGGTCCCGTTCTCGGTGTCTCTTGTTTCCCGTTCGGTGCTTCCTGAGAGTTGTTGCTCGTAACGCGGAAAATACACCTGCCGCCGCTGGAACGCGAATGGCGCGATCGTTCTTCCGCAACGCGGACCGCATCGTTCCTTAACGTGGGTGAAATGCGAGCGCGAACGACTATAGATCCGGCGGAGCGTTTACAATCCAGATAATTCAAGCTTTACAACCCGCGATTTGTTTCTATGCCCAGCTCGGTCGGCGTCAACAGCCGGACGGATGGGTTTCTACATTATAGATCTTGCGTGCCGTGCCTCACGAGTGCATGTCCATACCTGAACAGTCAATATTGTACAATGAAATACTCATTTTTCCACCCACACACAGACACACGGAATCGCTGTAGAACGAACGTCATTGAAATCGTTCTAGAACCACCATTTTTCGGCATCTACTTCTTGAAGAGTCTATTCGATTATACCTAGACTAGCTGATACTCGTGCTTCGTTACGGCATAGTATGATGTCTGTAAAAAAAAACACGTTTTTCTTCTTTTGGCGCTCTTAGAGGTTGATTTTCGAAAAAGCTCTTTTTAAGGACTGTTTACGACATGGATGGAATATACTCCTCAAATATCAAATTTTTCGATAGTGGTTTGGGCTGGGCGTTGATGAGTCAGTCAGTCAGTCACTCAGGACACTTTCTTTTTTCTAAGATTGCCCCGCTGCATATTTACATTCCTAAAAAGGCAACGCACACAGGAATCGAACAATCTCACGTACGACCACCCGTACATTAATACCGTCTACTTCAAGCATCCCCCGAAATCGATACCAAGAAGCCTAACCATTGTACAACCCATTATAATATCGCATTGTGCAGCCTGTAATATAGAATACATCACACACTCTGCGCTCGCAACGAGCACGTGTCCACCTTCGCACCATATTTGTCCGTTCCGCCATTGATTCGCGACGCTTGCCTATACACTACCATCTACCCACACACCCCCGCGGCAGACAATTGCCAGGCGTACTGTAATCGAGGAAAATTATACCTGCCCAGGTAGTCACTAATGTCCGTGCGATTTTTCTTCGGGCCTCCTCTCGCAATCAGCAGTTCGCGCACGTAGCCGGGGGAAGATTTGTCTCGCCGGGAAAGTTGCACGCCTCGGACAGAAGGGGTGGTTACCCTCGTGCCTCTGGAAAAGCCTCTGAAGAAGGTCGAGAGGAGGACGGCGGACGAGAGAGCGTTAAGACGCGGTCGTTACACGATGGTGTACCGTCGCTCTGATAAATGAGAGATGTTATCGGGATAGAGGGTGAACCCGGAGGAGAGCCGAAGCAACCCCTTCTTAGACGAGGCGAGAGTGGCTTTAACGATTGTGCTCCCAAGATGCGGAGCATTATCGTGCCAGACGCGAAGACACCGTGCGAACGACGTCAGCGCGTAACTCGAGGCACATTGTTACGCGCCTCTGTCTCTTCTAATGGCCAGTGGTGTACTGCAATCTTGATGATCGAAGAGCGGACGGGTTGCCGTCTGAAAAGAGACTGGATTCGACGAAACGGCAGTTTAAGTTTGGTTGCTGACGGGGTGTTGGCAAATTTTTCATGCAAATTCACGAGACGTTGTGTTAGGAAGGTAGTTTTCCTCAGGGACGAGATGGAATATAATGAAAATTGAACGATGTTTTGAACTTCTTGTGTCTGATGTTCCCTGTATAGTGTATACGAGGAAAGATGAGTTCAACATGAGTTTTTAGGAATTCCAGCCAGAGCGGTGCACTGTTCTATGTTCATTCAAAACTACGACTGTCGACCGCTATTGACGCGCCTGAACTTGGTCTCTCTTTCTGGAACATAGATGCCTAATGTTGGTGGATCTGACGTTCACACTTAAAATCCTGAACGGTTCGGTAAAGAGCCCTGAGTGAAGGATCTGGCACACTTATCCGACACGACAAAAAATGGATTGGATTGAATGCATGTAAATAATGAAGCTGCGCACACTCGTCCGTCACGACACGACATTTATTTACAATTATTCAATTGTTACCGTTTTTGTCATGTCGTGTCGTGTCGGATAAGTGTGCCAGATCCTTAAGGAGGAATGGGACACATAAGAAAATCGCAGAATTTCTTGCAATTTTGAGAGATTATGTATTTTAATGTAATAAAGGAGCATACCAAATTTCAGAATTCCCTACTACATAGTTCAGAAGAAAATAATTTATTAATTTCACACGGTCTCTTATGGAGAAATCGGAATTGAAGCTCTTTTGTCATCAGATTTAGCAGTTGTATAGTCAATATAAAAAATTCTGCACTGTGTTACCGAATAATGGTAATTTTTACTGTAAAAATGATTATAAACGGGAAGACAATATTTCGTAGCACCAACTACATATTAATCATCCATTTGTCCATGTTAAACATGCACTACATTATCCACATTTGTAAATATGTACGCATTTTCGTCATGTGGCATTAACTTTTGACCAGATTGTTTGTCCGATTCCTCCTTAAGTTTGACTTTTTAAGATTAACGTTACGACATTTTGCTACATTCTCTCAACGTCCGATAGTCCCAACTCGCGTCCTACGTCCTACCCGTCCCGAAAAACCCAGCCATGTTTTGAAACGATTTCGCGACCAATCGAAATCGGCCAGCACACGTGTCGCTCGGTTTATTGAAAAAAGTATGTGTACATAGAGCAGGATGGTACGTCGCAAGCTACGCTCGCGAACTATATTGTCGGAGCCATCGGAGGCATGTACGGCAGCGAGCGGCAATAAAAGTATATTGAACATCGTACGTGTGCGCGTGCGACTGTGATTGGAGGGACGAGTCCGAGGACGCGGAGGGATGAAGCGAAGTCGGGCATATCCGATGGAATCGACGCGCGCGAGAGAGGAGACGAGCCGAAAGAATCGGTGTTCGCCAGAAATGGAACTCGGTTAGGCGGGCTCGCTTTCGTACCTGCCGACACGATTCTTCGAACGCGACAGCCGATGCACATCCCATTTGCCGATACGCAGCTGCTCGCCGACACAGTTTCGGCTCGGTAAAACACTGCTTCGCGAGAGTGTCGCGACCGCACTTTGCTGCTTCCAGGCAAGCGAAGGAACAATGGCGTCGCAGAAATTCGCGCGCCAGGCTCGCGACTCGTGACACACGCGAGGCAGGGTAGAAATTCGAGCGGCGGAAATGGAATTCGAGCGGGCCCGCGCGGGATCGGTGCATATCATCTGTCGCCGTTGGATTTTTCGATCTTCTCTCACGGCACACTCCCGTGTGTACCCTTGCCAGTCCTCCGCGCGCAGCTGCCCCTGACATAAACTTCACGACCCCTTCGCCACCCCATTGCGATCGGTTCATTCGTACATGTTCGTTCTCTCATTCCACTGTACTTCGCTTTTTCGTCGCTTCTCTCTCTCTCCCTCTCTCTCCCTCTCTCTCTCTCTCTCTCTTTCTCTCTCTCTCTCTCTCCCCCTCCCTGTGCTTTGCCTTTTTGCGCCGAAAATCGAGCGCGCCCCTGCACGTGACGCGCTTCCGAAGCCACGATAAATTCCTTTACGAGCCACCCCGAACGTTGCCCGCCATTAACTCCCTCGTCTACCTTCGATTACGTCGACATTCCACGCGCGCCGCGCTAAAAATCCTCCCTCCCCTTCTTTTTTCCGGCCGAAAGAAAAGCTCGCTTTTACACCTTCCGCCCGGCCCGGCCGAACTCGCCGGCCGAGCACAAAAATTGGACGGACTTTTTTTTCTCCGCAATTCGGCAGTAAAAAAATCTCACGACGCCGAGCGTCCTAATGCCGATGGCTCGCACGTTACTTCGGCCATCCTGGCGGGAAAGTTTCTCTTTCGCTCGTTTCGTGCTTCGATTAAAAGCCACTAATCCGTTTTACTCCCCTTCCCTCCGCCGTATCATTTTATTCCTCGAGGTCGATGTTGACTTTCGAACTACGTTTCTCGAAACAATTTTTTTTTCCCTCGATTTTCCAACGACAGAGTTTGAGTAGCTGACGATATGCGTTTCTTGAGTCCTGAATTATCTTCGCGTTGCATTCGAAGCGTACACCGACGTCGTCCGCGCAAAAAGCGAATAAACAAGGAAGCGGGTCGTCTATGAAATTCTAATTCAACGACCTCCCGCGCGGCAATAAAACATCCGCGTTTTTCCATCGACAGTCGGGGCCATGACGGGGGTGCGTATTCCGTTAGGATATGTCGACAGGCCACGCCTATCAATTCGACCCTTCTCTCGTCGTCCCGATCCTCACCCTTGCGCCTTCTAAGCTCGTTCAACAATGCGCGGAACCCGGAAACCCCGGATCAACCCGCCTCTGCTCTATTCCCCATGCATGAGGATTCCCGACGTTCCGCGCGAAAAGACGTTTTCTCGAATATCGTCGCTGCCTTCGTCCCCGTTCCCTCGTCGGTTTTCATTAGAATTTCTAAGTTTTAATCCGATGCATCCGAACGTGTCGTCCTGTCGCACGAATAGCGACTTTAGGAGGAATTGGACACATGTAAGAAAAGCGCTGAATTTTTTCCAATTTTGGAAGATTATGTGTTTGAATGTAATAAAGGAGCATACCAAATTTCAGGATTCCCTACGAAAATATCTATTCAAATGTGTAAATGGTAGAATAAGAATGCTCGTAACGTACGAGAATATACGCAACAATAATAGAGAATAAGAAGACATGCTTTAGGTCGAAATATCAGTTGCTGTAAACTCGCTTTGCGGGTTGCGTCGAATTTTCACTGTGCTTGAGCAGACGTAATAAATATGAAAATTCGAAAATGTTAGTGCAATGACGATGTTTTTCGGCTGCCAACGAAAACCGCACTACAAATGTTCCACGTTCGCCACTTGCTAGCCCACGTCTCGCTTTTTCCGATAATTAATCGGATCGCTCGAAGTGATATAATTCGCGTGTCACTCTCGTAAAGGCGCTCTCTCTCTCTCTCTCTCTCTCTCTCTCTCTCTCTCTCTCTCTCTCTCTCTCTCTCTCTCTCTCTCTCTCTCTCTCTCTCTCTCTCTCTCTCTCTCTCTCTCTCTCTCTCTCTCGGGCATAGAACCGCGGCGAGATGAGAATTCCGCTGTACAATGCACCGTGGCCAGCGGTGTTTATTACGCCGCGAGCCGATTGGAATCGATCCGATTCGGTGTTATCTTCCCCGGCCATTATAATACGCCGGCCGCCCGCCGCGATATCGTTAATCACAATTTCAATCCAGCGGGCAACTGGAATCAGTCGATCGCGAGGTGTGCACTTCTGCCTCCCCTCCGACGCACCCTTTGCCTCCTGTCTCCGTCGATTTCTCTCCGCCCGCCGCCTCTGTCCCGAGCTGACCGTTAGATATCGAAGTGTCCTGGTAACGATTCGGCGCGAGCATATCGATTGGCGCGAATTAATCCGTAATCAAAGCGATCGAATTGCCGCTGAGATTCTGGTGTCGGGCGCATTCAATCGGCGTCCCTTTCTGAGCTCCGGACCTCGGAGGGAGCGGAATGGTTTGGAACAGGCCGAAACAGAGGCTGAGGGCTGTGGACGACCTGTGTATGCTATACAGTACACAGGATCTTCGGCCGCCCGAACCTGTCCGATCTGCATTAACGAAACAACCTCGAGTTTCTCTGTCTTTCCCACTACGCTCTCTTCCTCTCCTCGCCTCTATCCGTCCGTCTCTATTGCTCTCTCCTGGGCGCTATCGATCGTCAAAGGGGTTATCCTCTCCTGGCTCATGCATACGCACATTTGCAGACGCGCGTACACGCGTATACTGGGTGTCCGGTGATACATAGGGGCGAGGAGGAACAGCAGAATTCTTCGTCGGGGGTTAAATTGGAAATGTAGAGTGAGAGTGCATGAAATGAAATGAAGTTGCGAATGAATTTAAGTTTGACGATTGAGCATTGATCCTGTGCTTTGATAATAAAATGCAGGGATTTATAGGAAATGGAGCTGATTAATTTGACTGCTCGGAGACTCGATTGGTTTCGTTTTCTGATTTAAGCAAAATGTTGCTTTGTGGGGTAGGTTTTGAGAAAAGTAACGTGCTGCTGGATGGATTGCGCCAGGATTTAACGCACACTCTGTATGCATACGTACGTATGTACGTACATGGCCATGTACGCGTACGCATGAGCGCGCGGGGACGTGTGCGTGAAACAACAATGGCCGTCGCCGTGCAGAATGGCTCAGATGAGTCGTGCATGAATAAACAAGAACGTAGGCCAGGTGTAAAACCGGCGCCGATGGTAAAAGGGTTGATCTGTGACGTACGCAATGGAAGTAAGCCACGTTAATGCGACCGTCCTATTTTATGTCGCAGCGCTATATTTATCCTGTACAGTAAATCGTAGAAGTACAGAGTCGTTCAAATATAAACGAAAGTATCGGTAACTGATTGCAACGACTCACCAATATTCCCGTACTATTTTAAAATCGACCGAGTCGTACGCACTCATAAATCTATACACACCGAGATTTCGACGTTAAAAGCCCTAAACGCCGGAACGCTAACAAATCCACGTATTAAACTTGCCGACGTTCAAACACCTGAGGCTCCGAGCCGGCCAAATGCTAAAGAATTTATAGTTTCTATAAATCTGACCGAACTGTCGTCGGCGAAAGAAAAATCGCGGAACGGCGGTTTGAAATGCCGAGAAAGGCCACTGAAAGTCTGGCAACGAAAACCATGACAAACTGCTGTAACGGATATGTGGACAAGGGACGAGAAAGAGAGAGAGAGAAAGAGAGAACGTAGCAAACGCGCTGCGTTAAGCCACTTTGTATATGAAACCTTATCCGCTTATCCAACCAGTCCACGGTCCATGGCGTTCGGCATTTCGAACGGTTACATTCGGTCTGATTGGCCAGGACGCTTTAATCGCATTGCTCATTCCGCAAACGACGAGTGAGAGTGAGAGGAAGAAGTGGCACGACCCTTCCGACGATTGCATTCCAGCATTTTGCCGTCCCGCGATGACCGTGTGCCCGCGTCGTCAATCCATCCGCACGTCAAAAAGAGGAAAGAATATTCAACGCGACAGTGTTGTCGTTCGCCGCGGCGTCGAATCAAAACTTGCCATAAATTAGCCTCGCCCGACGTTCTCCATTCTCTCTCAATAAAAAAATCCCCACAGTCTCCGCATTATCACAGTAGAAAGAAGCAGCACCTTAGCGCAAATTACCCGCGCATTACCGAGAGCCACTCGTTTAAACAAACGCGTCTAGCCGCGAAACTTGGCCGGCGCGCAGAGGCGGCACACGGGAAATTCGGCGGCCGCGACGAGTAAACATGAAGGGTAACTAAGTTAATTACCGTTAAACCCTGACTCCGCCCTTTGAGCAAACAACTATCGGCCATTCGTCAATGAAAAGTAATTACGGGCCGCGCGGGCTACTTACGTCGTCGAACGAACGGAAGCGTATCCGGCGTACAAAAGGAGCGTGATCGATTTTCTGGCTTGTGTGCGCGCGAGGTACGCGGAATGGGAGTCGAGGAGGGCGTGAGGGGTTCAAGTTGCCAGACTCAAAGAAAGTCCGCATTCGATGAACTTCCCGGCGTTTCCCCGCATCGGGTATCGGTGACGGAAAGAATGGGAAAGGAAGTGGTCGGGTATTAAGGCGCGCGCCGGTGCCGTAACTCGACTCCCGGAAACTCGTTCGACTCTCGCCACTTGTTCGAAAGCGAATTCGCGACTGGCCGGGTTATCGAGGGAGGGTAGGTAGTTCAGCCGGGCCGTCGGAATTTTTTCCGCTGCCCTGTTGGCATTGCGATGAAAATGTTTCGAGCTTTCGATGATGGCTGCGAGCGTTTTTGGACCGCGCGGGGTGTGATGAGAATATTCTGTTGAATATGTCGTGTGATGACACCTGGCGGTGCGAAGCGCTTTCTATTAGCAGGACTCGCGTCTCGGTGATGCGTGTCTTAATCTATATTATTGTTTTTGTTTTATGCCCTTTGGTGCTTCCTTCCGGCATTGCTCTAGAGACACTGTAATCTGTACTAAGAGACACACGAGACAGCCGCTTTTGATTGGTCCGTCATTTATTGGGTTTCCCCGCAGATTTTTAAATCTAGTAATTATACTGATGTCAATTGCGACACATTTAAAGCTGCATTACTTCATAATATTCAATTATCTTATAATGTACAATAGGAAAGTAATGGAAATAATAATGATAATATTTTGTACTTGCTCACCCTTGGTAACTATAAATCAATAAATTATCCACATAACGAATAACGAAATACCTTCATAACGTAACCTTTCTTAGACGAGTTGTTGCAAAAGGGTGCTGAACATTCGCCCATTATTTCACAGTTTTAATTTCTTCATATGTATGTACATAAAAATAGTCCCATATATATAAATATACATATAAAATTATTCACGTAACCTTTATACTTATATACCCAAATGTACGCCGCGAAGGCAGCATTTTAAACAATCTTATAGGTAAATATGGGTAAGAGCGAGATAGAGTGAAATAGTAGAAAGTAGATATATCTTTCTCTCTCATAGGATTAACCCAAAACATGGCGGACATTGGCTCGTGTCCAGTCTCTTATTATAGTGTCTCTAGCATTGCTTTCTTCTCTCCCGCGTGTGGTACCATAAGCACGCGTGAGGCTGCGAGTACCTTACTTGTATTAATTAGTAACACCTAGTGAGTAATATACACTTTTATGTTCGGGACAAATCATAAAGCCGATATTGTGCAGCAACCCACTTGTTAAGTTTGTTAATTAAAGGACTATAAGAATAAAGAACTCAATATATTCTTCTGTTTCTTTGTCGGCGCTGGGCTCATATTGTGTTGGTTATGATCTTTAGGTTGAAACATTGATTCCAGATATTACGTCGGAAGCGTAACGAACACGTCGCTTGAGTCATGTTGTTGTTTTTCAGAGACCATAACTGTAGGTCTCCTACGTCCTGCGATCGCAAAATTGTCCCTCCTTCTGTACTATCTTCGCGTGTACGCGACGGGATAATTAGGTTCGTTATAAATAACAGACGGCCTGCCACAGGTAAGCTTTCACATGTCCGCGCGTGGGTGGCCCGGCGAAAGTCTCCCGAACATTGTTCAACGACGCGTCCGGCGCGGATTTTATTCGTCGCGGACGTCACAAAGGACTGTAATATGAGCCTTATCCATAGCGCAGCTGAATAATAACGAGCGGCCGACCGGCCGGTCGCGTTATTAGCGCGAGTGTTTGCGGCCGACCCGCGGCATATCGGCGGCCCTGAGAATGAAACTTTGACAGTGCCTCGGACCCGGGATGCGCATGACGTTGATATAATGGGAAAAATCGGACGAGGACAATATCGAAACAGAAGCGCGGAGGGCAAGTTCGTTCCACGCCTGTCGGACTTTCAATCGGGATTTGAGGAGAGCCAATCGCGAGTGAGACGGCGCAGAAAATGTCACGTAATTCGCGGTACAATTGGAAGCAGGCTTTTTTTTTTCTCTGAATACGTGAATGCAAATGTGGAGCGATATCTTTTGATAAGGAAGTTCGTTTCGGAGAGAGAGACGTCGTCTGATCGACTTTACATTGCTACTCTTCGCGAACGGCGGAGTTGAAAAACGCGGAATAATTTTAATGGCTTGCCTTGTCGCGCGTAACGTCATTTGCATTGTATATAAATGCTGTATCGCAGAATGCTTGCTCGATTGCGTTAAAAGGCCAGTATCGAAATAAAGATAGGCCTGGGGGCGGCTCGCGGGAGTTTCGTTTCATGATTTTTTTTTTCTGGCCGCTCGTTCCCGGGAGACGGGAGGAAAATGGCAGGGCCGCGAGCGAAACTGCACGGATTTACGCACGCACGTCTTTCTGCATTGCCGGAAAAATCGAAATCCCGTGTTTCTCGCCGCTTACGGACTCGCCGAGCGAGGCGTGAATTTTTTTCGTACACCCAAAACGCGCGTTTGCGATCTCGTTTGCATTTTACTCAGCGAACCAATTCTTACGTTCTGTTGTTTTTTTTTCAACGTAAAACTATAAGTATGCACTATCAAGCATTCGCTCACTCTCGATTCGTTAACCAGTGAACGCATCGAAAGCCGACATTTAATCACTTTTCTGTCTCGAATTCGTTGAGCTCAGCGATTCTCCCAGTCTTCGTATAAGACTACAATATTCACCACCACCGCCTATCCGCCTATCCTGAATCCATTATCGAGCAGACCCATTGAAACGTCAAGTCGACGCCTCGCTTTTTTTTTTGCCGGCGCCTCGAATTTCTCGCAATTTAAATTAATATCGACCGGTCGGCAGGTCTGAAAAATTCTGCGCGCCGTCGACGAAACGCGAGGGAGAGAGAGGGAACGATGAAAGGGCGTCGAGCATAATTCGTTTCATTTCGCACGTATCGGCTCTCATGACAAATTGGAAAAACGCCGAGAGCCAGAGGACTCTGGGCTATATCGCCTTCAATTATCTCCGTTACGGGCGACGGGACGAGCGCGGCAGCGCGAAGACAACGGGCGAGAGGAAGAATGAACGATTACCTTTTTCTAATTAAAGTTCGGTCTCCGCGCCCATTTTTAGATCGAGACGGCATTATTAAAGTCGCTCCGCCATTCAGCACCGAATGTGGCAAAGAGGATGGTGGGAAGGGAGCGGGGCGAGGTGAGAGGATTGGGAAGAGAGGGGTGATGTAAAAAGAGGGGGAGAAGGGTGACAGACGACGAGAGAGAGAGAGATTGGCACGGGAAGATCGATGCGTTGGTCTACCGGTTGCTAAAGGGGATGGAAAAAAAAATTGGCAAATTTACGGTTTGTCGACAATCTAACCAGGTTTCGTGAAGGTGCGCTATATATCAGTTTGCCGCGAGAGTCGAATGTGTATGCTCTAGGGATGCTCGATTCTCTTGAAAGAATCGATTTTTGAATCGATTCAGAATTTAATCATGAGAATCGATCCAGTATCGAATTATGAAATCGATTCTTTTGGGGCAAAACATCGAGTTCAAGATTAATATATGCTGTAGATTCTCTTAACAAATCGAAATGAAAAAATCTATTTTTTCAAAGACTCGAATCCGGATCGAACGTTCCTAGTATACTATATGGACACTTTTATTCCCGAATAAACGATACGTTCCGTGATCTCGGTGCGAGAGAAGAATGAGAGACGCGGAGTGTGGAAGGAGATGACTGTCCACTTGCGCGAGAGTCGTAAAGTGCAGGGAGTAAAAGGAAGACGCTGTAAGGGTGGCGAGGGTTGATGACTTTTAATTTCACCCCTAGCCTCGCCGCTTCCTTCTCCCCCAACGCCGGCTTGATAAACGATGATGCATCGAATCGCAAAAGTCCCGAGATTAACGAACTCGAATCAACGCCGGTAATCGAATTAACTCGCTCCGATGGATGATAAAATTCCTGCTCCCAATTCGCGCGAGTCGACCTGCTCTATTTCTGGTCGCCCCGCATCCTACCGTCTGCCTCGACATTGATTTAGCCGGTGAAAGAAGCTTCAAAGCATTACAAAGAAAAAAAACATTCAAAATCTCTTCCCACCGTTCGACACCGAAGTAAACTCAAATCGTTTCAAAAAACGCATCTCACGAGCTGCTACCGATGATGTTACAAATGTTTCAAGAAAATCTTTCTGTCCCCTCGCCCCTCAGCGAAACACGCGATAAGAACAATTCCATTCGCTGCTGTCTCACGCACGCTAAATCTAGCCCTAGGAAATCAAATTTTCGACTCTCATCTAACTCGACATTGATTTAACCGGTAAAAGAAACTTCAAAGCATAACCAAAAATTTAAAAAAAAAACTTTCAAAATCTCTTACCACCTTCTCACACCGAACTACCCTCAAATCGTTTGAAAAAAACGCATCTCATGATCTGCTACCGACGATGTTATTAATGTTTGAACAAAATGTTTCTGTCCGCTCGACCCACAGCGAAACACGCGATAAAAATAATTTCATTCGCTGCTCTCTCTCGCGCGCCTTAATTCGAGCCGTCGGAAATCAAATTTTCGACTCTCATCTAACTCGACATTGATTTAGCCGGTAAAAAAAAACATTCAAAATCTCTTTCCACCTTCCCACACCGAACTACCCTCAAATCGTTTGAAAAAAACGCATCTCATGATCTGCTACCGACGATGTTATTAATGTTTGAACAAAATGTTTCTGTCCGCTCGACCCACAGCGAAACACGCGATAAAAATAATTTCATTCGCTGCTCTCTCTCGCGCGCCTTAATTCGAGCCGTCGGAAATCAAATTTTCGACTCTCATCTAACTCGACATTGATTTAGCCGGACAAAAAAAAACATTCAAAATCTCTTTCCACCTTCCCACACCAAAACTACCCTCAAATCGTTTCAAAAAAACGCATCTCACGATCCGCTACCGACGATGTCATAAATGTTTCAAGAAAACACGCAACATTTTCCCACATCCGTCGCCTCGGCGCGCAGCGAAGCACGCGACAAGAAACAATCTCATTCCCTGCTCTCTCGCGCGCGCTGCATCGAGTCCTCGGAAATCAGATCTTCGACGTCGCCGGGGCGCTGAAGAAGAGAGCAGGCGAGGCTGAAAGGCGTCGGAGAGCCGGCTGAGCGCGAGGAGTGCGCGGGAGGGTGATTGGGGAGGAAAGTGAATGGGCTGCATCCAAACGGGCGACGCTTCCAGGAGGCGAGAAACTAAGTAGTAGAGAGCACGGCGATAATTTGAGTATCTCGCTAATGCACTCGCGCTAAAGGAAAAGCGCGGGCGGAATATTATAAGCGCGCGAGTACGGATCGTGACGGGGGGTTGGGGGTGGTGGGAGGGGGTGGAATGGAGGGTAGGAGGGTTGGAAAGGAGAAATGAGACGGACGAGATAGTCGGGCTGAAGCAAAACACGATTATTTTCCCTCTCAGCACTCCGCCGAACCCCTTTTTCCTCCATTCCAACCCCTGCCGCCATACTTGCCACCCCCTCCTGCCGCGCCAGCCCCACCTGAAATGTATCGCTAACAGACGTACAACGGGATCTCTCGGCCCACCATTCTTGCGCTGTCGGGGAACGCGGGAATGGGGCCTGGCGGAATATTCCATTGCTAAATTTAATTGCCGGCTCGGGATATACTTTGGAGTAAATTGTGTGTGAACTCGCCCGGGGGTTGGAGGCTTTTATATCGTGCTGCGGGGCGCTTTCTCGGGCGGCGCGTTGCAGTGCAGAGCGGTAAGGAGCGACACGGTTGCTGGAAATTGGACAATTCCGCATTGAAGGATCGCTGTCCGCGCGCATGTTACGTTCAAAAGCAATTGCTTCGAAGTGGGGATGCTCGATTCTTTGAAAACAAAGAATTGATTTTTCGGGGAAATGAATCGATTCTGCAAAAAATCCTACAATTAATCCTTACTTCAGAGTACGTTCCTACGATTCTCATCGTACATACGATCGAGAGCGGTAAGGAGCGACACGGTTGTTGGAAATTGGACAATTCCGCATTGAAGGATCGCTGTCCGCACGCATGTTACTTTCAGAAGCAATTGCTTCGAAGTAGGGATGCTCGATTCTTTGAAAACAAAGAATTGATTTTCCGGGGAAATGAATCGATTCTGCAAAAAATCCTGCAATTAATCCTTACTTCAGAGTACGTTCCTTCGATTCTCATCGTACATACGATCGTGGAAAAGAATATGCATGTTGCACAGAGAACAAAACAAAGAATTGATTTTTCGGGGAAATGAATCGATTCTGCAAAAAATCCTGCAATTAATCCTTACTTCAGAGTACGTTCCTTCGATTCTCATCGTACATACGATCGCGGAAAAGAATATGCATGTTGCACAGAGAACCTTCTCCTTTTTTGAAGTCGGTCAAAAAATACGGTCTGGTAACGGACACGGGCAGCCACTGTAATCGATATGAAACAAATCATTGTGTGCGACCGTCTAGACTCTTGATCAGCCGTACTTAACGTGCAGCCCGCCGAGCTTTTATGCATGGCCCGAATTGTATGCTCGTTGGCTTATATATGAGAATTAGAAAAAAGCTCTCAATGTCTGAAAAATGCAAGAGGATACAAAAGTGTCCCTAAACGCTGCTGACGTTGTTTGCATCAACGTATATTTGCGAATCGTCTGATTCGAAAATGAAATATGCTTCCTATGCCACGTCTATAAAATAGCACAAAATTTGTCGGAATATCAAAAGTCACACAAATTTCACAATAAACGCTTGAAAATATCACATTACACTCATAGTGTACTATGTCGCGGCCTGCGTAACCTAACAATCTCACCATCACACATGACCCTTAAAAGAAAACCGTCGACTACAGCCAAGTCCAGATCCCTAAATTCGCGTCCATTACGGCGCATTACGAGCGTGCCGCATTACTTCCACCGGCGGCAAACGAAGAATCATCGTCGGCCCATTGTAACGCCGGCAACCCACGCGGGATCTATCCCACTCTTTATCACCGGGCTCATTGAATTAGCCGTCCATCTTGTTTTAAATATAGCCGAAGCAGCCCGATGCCCGAGCACTCGCGCGTACGCGTGTAACGATAAATTATTCAGCGTTGCGGGATAATTGGGCGCGACTATATATCACTGGATAAATGAGGTAAAACCGGCGAAGTTGCCTGGAGCTTGCCCGCGCTTAGCAACACGCCCGCGCCGGTGCGTTTCTCGCTCGCGCCGCTCAAATGGAATTGCATCCCGGCCGCGCCGCGCGGCTAAGTATTCGCGCCGAATAACGGACGGTGAGAATTGGCGTCGGCACTGTATCGAGCCGCGCAAGTAAGGGGCTAAGAGGTGGGCGTCTGTTAAGTGGGTTAGTTTATCGGGCACGGCGTTCTCGGTGGCCGAGCGGAGACCGTAAACCTTCTGGACGATTCGACCCAATCGGCCGTCGATCGAGGGATTTCCGTCGAGCAATAATTGAGCTGCTACCGCAAAACCGTTCGGCCGCGATCCGCACGATGTCCGACACGTCCGTCGGCAAATGTGTACGCTCGCGGGAGGCTGCTGTATGTTTGCCGCGAAATCGTCCGCGTTGGATGCTGGGCGGACGCGGGGCAATTCGTTGACCGCGTCGTTAGCAATTAAACTTCGACGCTCGCAGCGGCGGATAGGCTGAATTAGTGGAAAAGGCGGCTGATCAGAAATTTGTGACGATGTGATCGCTGACGCGCGAGGATTCGTGGACACTGTCTCTGGGAACTAGGGACGTTCGGTTTCGTTTAATGTATTGTGGAGTTGGATCATAGTTGTGGTCAGTTACGTACATAAGTGGATTAATGCGACATGCGATGTATCTTAGGAAGTGTGCTGGGTCCTTTCGATGATATTAATGTGTCTCTGGTGCATTATAGGCGACCAAATAATCGACGCGTACTCGAAGTCAAGCCGAACACCTAACTAAACCGCAATAGAGATTTCGTATTGTTGATGCGTTGGAAAAGTCAATGATCTGTTCGCCGTATTATATATATGTTAGTACAATATAATCCAAAATTTAGCTTGAAATCACACGTTACACCGAGATCGCACACTTTCGAGACGTTGGAAAGATAAACGCAATTTAAGTAGTCCTACGTATCCATCGTAGCCGGCATTTTGAAATATTAAGCCTCAGTTCATTAATAGTAACGCACCAATCCGCGAAACACGACAACTCCCTTTGCAGCATCAGACGTTCGCGCGGGCTCGAGACGAATGATCTCGCCAACGATACTTCCGCCGCTCGAAAATATCTCGTTCGTAGAATATTTCGTCGAGCAGTGAGAAGCAATTATGCAAATGACAGTGCCTCGAAATAGTCGGATAATGCCGCACACTCGACGCCCCGCCACTTGTAATACTGCGCCACTAGCCCAGCGGGCGGACTTTTAAACTCCACTTTAAAATCACTTCCTGAAGACGCTACGGCCAGACGCATTTGCCCGGGACAATTCTGAAAGGGTCACCGGGCGGGTTCGATCGCGCGAAACAGGCCTGCGCAATTATTTCGAATCCGCGGCAAGTGGATGGCCGCGGAACAAAGGGCGCGATTTAAAACGCTCGCGGGACGATGAGAGGAGTATGGAGCGTGTGGGAGAAAGAGCGGAGAGAGGTAAAACGGTGCGTCACTATTTACGCGTACTTGCGCGAGCATTTACGTAAAAGGGACCTCGGCAAACCGCGAACGTCCGGACGACGCGAGGCGCACTGACAGTGAGATAACGTTTGAGAGAGAAAAGCTGAGGTGAAAAAGTGAGGGGGCGTGAGTGAAAAAAAAGGGACGCTGACTGGGAAGAAATAAAAAGCACGGTATTAAAGGCACGAGTAAGTAATGATTAATGGAAAGTATCCAGAAAGGGGTAGAGCCAGAGACAGTGCACGGTACAATAATATATACCATAACGTATGTGAGAATTAAAGTATATGTATAAGAGTGTTTTTCCTTAGACGTCTTCTATTGAGGGTTTTCAAAAGAGATTAACTAAATTTGTTTCTCTGTAAAAAGAGGTTATAATTTCTATTATTTACATATTCTTTACGCTATTTACAAACATGCACGTGACAATTAAAGTCTATTCTCTCTAATTATACTCCTTCAACTGTTTATTTAACACTTTCTTTTATAACTCCTATCTTAGACTTATGCATATGTGCTTTCTCTTACGTAATCTTTTTGTATCTGTCCTTACGTAACCTTTCTCCATCTCTCTCCAAATAGAGTCACCGTATGTCACCAGACTTACACTAGATTGTACTCGAGTGAAGCGCGGTAAAATTAAAGTTAAAGAAATACCATTTCTTTACATATATACCACGAATTAAAGTATTGAAAGTTTCAATTAAAAATCGGATCAGCGTGGGGTACAAAAAAATAAAAGAAAAAGGGGTGGAAAATGGCAGAGAGAGGGAGAGAAAAGGTGGACGCTAAAGGTTTATAGCGGCGGAAGGACGGGCAGGGATGAAAAGCGCGCGGGGAGTCCTACGGTGCGAAATATAACGCCGCGGTAAACTCGCGAACGTGTCGCGTCGCGCCGTTAAAGCACGTTCACACCGAAACGGGCCACGGTATATCGATATATCGTCCGTTCTCGTTTACGCGGCGCATTCCGTGCGTGCGCTGGATAAAAAGACGGTGCGCCTCGACGCCTGAATAATCTTTAGGAATGCCCCGTTCGTGAGGACCATTCCCGAGTATCGTCGGCGCACCATGAATATATTAAGCGCAAACGTACCTACCGTGCAAAAACTGCAGCGCGCTGCATTCAGCGAAGATTTACCGTGGAAATTTATTGTGACGAGGCGCCGCTTGCGATGGGCTTGAAAAGCGTGCTGGAACTTTTATTCTTACATTGAGCACGCTTTCTGCGCTTATGTCGTGTCTGCGGAACTATTCGGAGTTCAACCGGCAGACGGTGGACTATTTTCGGTGCGACTTGTTCTCTATCGATTGATATTATTGGCGCGCGGCGAAAAGAAGACTTTTATAGTATTTCCACGACGATGGCACTTTGTACATCATTGACTCGACTCCGCTCGTGTCATTTCTGTTCGGAGGGGATTCGGAACGAAGGGATTTGATGTGAAAGTTGTGAGGATATTAAAGCAGAATCACAGAATGGTGAAAATTAATTTTTTACCGTGTCCTCTGACAAGGTATAACTGAATGTCATATGACAATGAATGTGCCAATACAGCACCAACGACCGTTGTCTGACAACATCGTTACATTCCACAACAGTAGTCTACCGTACCAGAAGTTACACACGTGGATCGATCCGTCGATCGATCCGTCGATAGCGACTGCATAAAGTTTACCCGCGTAGAATGAAAATTCGAGCGAGCTCTCCATCGATCGCCGATAGAGTTTATGTTATTCACTGTGCGCCGCTGGCTGGCACGTTTCGAAGCTCGGCCGCGCTGATTCGTCGCATATGCGGCCAGCGTGTACTAACACGCTCGACTTGTGTAAGCGCCAACGTATGCTGCTACCTCGTGTACGACGGGATGTCGACGGCGAGACGGCGCGCGAGTGCGCGCGTCGAATACAAATTTCTCGTCAACACGACGCGACTGAAGACAGACAGGTGGGGCACAGGTGCGAGGCACTGTCTTTATTGTGCGATATAATAGAAAATTTCCAGACGCTGGTGATACTCGAGATATCTCAAAGATTCGAGCCACTCCTGACACTCGAAAGTTACAGACACTTTTCAAAGTGCACGAACCTTTTTAATAACCGTAAGCTTGTTCGCACGCGCACCACTATCGGACACGATCCGATCGAACGGAAGCTCTCATACGTATTCCGACCCGACTGCACCCGGCATTCGTTTCATTACATTATTTCTAACCGACGTCGCGTTAAATAAATCAATTTCATCCGATCTCAATGCCAGCATCGATTTCATCCACGCATCCCCGCGAATCCCATTACGTTAATCGAGAAACGCTGACGCGCCAAGCCGACGGAAAATTTCTTACCCAACGCTTCCGCCAGCCCCGAAAACTACACGAAGCAGCCGAATGGTCCAATAACGCGCGGCGTCGGGAAGCGGGGAGGATCGCGAAGCCGTTCGCGACCTATTTTCCGCCGAAACGTCAGACACCGACGTAGCATTACGTGGAAGTAACGGGGACCGATTGAGGCGCAACCGCGCGCATTCTGCCGGCGCGTCCCGATCTCGCGCAATATATCCGGAAGCCGTGGCTGTGATCGAGAAACTGGATTGGATTGACGACCGGCGGAGTATTACGCGAAAAGCCTCAATAAAAGGGAGACGCCGGGAGACGACGAGCGCCCGATTCCTCAGCTGCGACGTAACGGAATTTACGAGGGCGGAAAATCGATAACCCACCCCCTCCTTCACCACCCCTCTTCTGCCAGGCTCGCTCGCCCTGGCCGGAGGATTTTCTCCGGACGCCGCGCCGGCTTAATATCGAGATAGCTCAATTCGATCGGCTAATTGCAAGAAGCGCGCGAGCAATGAATTGCGTTCGCGGATTCGGCCTCCCCGGGACCCTGGGGCCGCTAAGCTGTGGTAATAAGAAGGCGGCTGTAGGAACAGGCGCCAATGGTTAGCCAGCTGCGACGCACGTGTTGGATTAGAATAGTTTGTACGAGCATGCGTAATTGCAACTATTTTGTTGCACGTCGAATTAATATTACGAAAGTCTTTGCAAGATTGAATTAAAATAAATGTGCTGTACAGAAAGATGTGCTTCGTCTCGCTGACTGATTTAGGATGACTAGGCTGGACTATTACGAGCTGCGATTCGCGTCGAATTAATGTTACGAAAGTCTGCAAGATTGAATGAAAATAAATGTGCTGAACAAAATATGTGCTTCGTCTCGCAGACTGATTTAGGATGACTAGACTGGACTATTACGAGCTGCGACGCACACGTTGGATTGTGATAGTTTGTACGAGCATGCGTAATTGCAAGTACTTTGTTTCGCGCCGAATTAATATTACGAAAGTCTTTACAAAATTTGAAATAATTTTCATTGAAAAAGGAAACATATTGGATGTTTAATGCATAGCGATGCTCGTGACGATTGAAGTATAAAAAACTTTAAAACTGCACTAAAAAGTGCGAAATAATTTTCAATTTATAAGATCAGCGTCGAAAGATAAAACAATGTGTCTTCTTTCCGGTTGAAAAGAAATAATAATGTATCAAGGTCTCTTCACTTACATGTTTCGAAGCCCGCATGCTTCCTCATCACGAGTCTACACAAAACAAACGCAATTACACCACAAAAGCAGACTTAAAGATAGATTTAAGAAATCCGTGGTGATGATGACAAACTTACGTGACGAATGAAAAGTGTGCGTGTGCACCGTTGTACTGTCAACCTTACGTCTCTAAGACACTACGTTGCCGCGCGATTCGAAAAGTGCGCTTATTTTTCGAACAGACCTCGTATATCGCTCGCCATTATTCCGCCGGCGAACGAGGTCTCTCCCGTAAGCGTTTCGAAAGCGCGTGGGAATTCGCGCCGGACGCCCGGGCCGAGAGAGTTTGTAGACACTGGCCAGGCTTGTGAAGTTGGCGCGTTTTGCGGCGCGATTCTCGGTGCGCGAAAAAGGAAGAGGAAGAAGAGGCTTCGGACGCCGGGCGCATTTCGCACGCGACCGGCTCCGCTCGCGGCGGACGTCGAATTTCATTTGCGCCCTTTGAGCCCGGACGGCTCTGTTTGCCTCTCGAACTCGAGGGAGAAACAACGAGTCGCGGTTGTATATTTATCGCCCGGAAAAGTGGAGCGGAACGGGTGGCGGGCGGAAGAAATTGAGAATTTGTTGTTTGCCGTTCCATCGGCCACTGGCGCAGTTGCGGCAGGGTCGGATGAAATGTTGCTACCTTCGATCTCTCTCTCTCTCTCTCTCTCTCTCTCTCTCTCTCTCTCTCTTTCTTTTTCTCTCATTCACCCACTGGCCGCCACCTTTCTCTTCGTCTTTGTCGTGTTTCAAGAAGCTGCGGCCGGCACCCTTCCCTCGCGTGCATCTAAGAATGGAACGTGGAACATTTATTTATCGGAGTCCCTTCTCTCGCTAGCTGTCGCTGTATTTCACCGATCGATCCACGCTCCTCGTGCGCTGGCTGCTCGACGAACGAGTATGTACATATATGCACCCGGCGGGATTCGTTAAGATCCGACGATTCCACGTCGATTCTATATCTATTTTCCGTTATCCGCGTTTCTGAGAATGATGTGTCACGTGGACGCGTCCGACGCGTACGCGTGACATGGTAAGTTGATACGACTTTATTTCCTCCGACAAAACCCGCTTCTCACTTCTCGTAACAAACGCAAAAACTCGTGTCAGGCTGAGAAGCAAAGAACCAGACCATCGCCGATTAAAGACAACCCTTTTAACCACGGAATCCGCCCCGACTGACAGAAGGGTTGAATTTACTAATTAGCCACTCGCCGGCGTTGCGCTCGTCTGAAAGCGTAAACAAAAGCGGCTTCCACTTACGCAACGAAAATTATTATTTGCCACTGTTCGCCGTCGAGTGGACCCTCGCAAACTTCGCCGAGGATATTTCGCCCGGCGCATTTGTATTTTTTCTCGTTTTATTCGTATACAATTAATGCCGCGCAGAGCGAAAAGACGAGAGGGGGAGAGTCGGGGAAAGTTTTAAGGACTCCTCCACCCGCATACATAAGGTCGAGACGCGTGGGCGTTGTTGGGAGAGAAGAGGACAGGCCGGAGTACGAGTGGCGTCGTGGAAGGAGGAGTAAAACGCTGAATTTTCTTACAATCGGGAAACTTTCCTGCACGGCCGGCCTTAATTAAATTAATCGACGCTGGAGGGGAGTACTCGGGGGGTGGGGGTAGATTTTATCAAGGTAGCTTCGGGGTCGTCGAACAACTCGCCGTTCGATCGACTGTACTCATCCCTTCCGACTCTTGGATCTTCCGTCGAAACACTCTTTCCTCCCCTTCCTCTCCACCCCCGCCGAGTCCCTGGAGGACTCTTCGACAAATAACTCATCGCTGCCGGAAGAGAAAGGGAGTGAGTTCGTCGAAGATTTGATCAACCCTATTGCACGTGTGGCGAGAGGTTCCTCCCCGTTTGACTCGGCAAATTCAATAGGCCGCGCCAAATGCGCGGGGACAATAGTCGGAGAAGTGACGGTGGATTCGGGAAAAAATTGTGTCGGAGATACGAAGTCGATATTGAGCGACGACGATTGAAGCATTTTTCGGAACGTATGCTGGATGATTTATGTTGTGCCGAGGCGTCCCGCGGGGGACGCTCGCGAGTTGTTTGCATTTGTGTGAAAAAGTAAACTGACGTTTCATACATCGCTGAAGAGTCTAAGAGTTTCAGAAGGCCGCGAGCGGAAGCGCAGAATTCGGAATTATTTTGAGGACATAGCCGAGAGTAAATCGAACGATTTCGCGTGTCGAGACTGCTGATGAAAATCATCGTGAAAATACGGTAGCGATAATAATCGGGTAAAAACTGAAATCAGAACGCTTTAAATATTCCTCACATCGGCGAGTAGAAACAGCAACCGACATTGATTTACATACATTTCGGAGTATATATACACGTTCAACGTAATTCACGTACATCGGCATCGTGCAAGGTTCGTCTCGTCCGGGGTTGACATTCGTCCGACACACCGAATTTTCGAGTAACGTCCGCTGATTATAACAACCCCCAATCGCGTTCCCAAATTTTTCGCCCGCCCCGACCGTGGAAACATTAATTGACAGATTCTTCGACATCGCGCCAACCACATTATCATACAATCCCTCATCCTACTCATCCACCACCAAAACGCAGTAAATCATCAAACTACTACGTCCTATAAACAATAAGACACGTTTCATTCTTATTCACCCGACATCGTAAAAACTGAACACCTTGATCGACGTACACGTCTGAACGCTTTGTCCTGCGCACAGCAACCCTCAGCCACGTCCTATATTCAGCATCGACATACTCCATTAGGCGAAGCACGGGGCCGAAACCCTTAGCTTCGATTAGCGGAAGCGCAGCGATAATCCGACAGTGGAAGCGCATTATTGTGACAGTTTCCGTCAGCTCGGCTGCTGTCTCCAGCCGATTCCTAAGCCCTTTCGAAATTCCTCCGGCTTCCGCTCCGGCTCTCCTCTCCTCGGCCATCCGGCCCGCGCGCACGTACGCGTTTATGCGCGCCGAGCGTGTATTCCCAGCGGAACGTCAGCCACGTCAGTTGGGCTCTTCGGGATTACGCCGCGAGTGAGTCTCCTCGCGTGTCGTGCCGCGACGTTAAACCTCGCAGGATCGCGTGCGTAAGTGTGCGTAAAATGCGTGAGCCGCGATAGAGAATGCTCGCCGAGAAGAGAGTGTCACTGTTTTCGGTTGGTAGACATTGTTCCGAACTTCAAGGTAGTACTAGCGCAAAATCACTTTTCTTAAAGTTTTTTTTAAACCAAGCTGAAATTGAAGATCTTTAAAAATTCACAATTTTTTTCTTGTAAATGAACTTGATCTACCGTCTGGGACTCGAGTTATTAACAATTAAAGTTCAGCGTTTTCTCCATCTGAAGCAATGGTAAGGACCGCGGAAAACGGTTTTTTGACAATAAGTCGAAAACAATTCTTAAACTTTTTTTGTTAAAATTTCAGGATGTAGATTAACATTCGAGAAACATTTTAAAAGAAAAAAAAAAAAGACTTTCTACCGTCTAGTTCAGGAGAAAAAAAATGGTGAATATAAAATTGTAAATTGAGTGCTTGTATTCAGCCTGAACTGCGGTACAAACGCTAGTATGCATCATTGCCAAGTATACTAGTGTGCACATATGTATACGGAATGTGTGCATGGATTGAATCAGGGCCGTGAGAAATTTCTGACGCAATTGAAAACAAATAATGGAGCCCATTTTTGATACGGCACCCAGCGCTAGTAATACCTTAAGGTGGTCGTCGTTTTATTCGGAGTGTGAATTGAGACATTTACCTGGTTTAAAAATATTGAAAGGTTGAAACGCAATTATATTTGATTATACAGGGTGTCTCAGCTGAGTTCGACATCTTGATTTCGTTGTTATTATTAGTGGTAGGAAAAAATTCATCACATGGAACTTACTTGGTTTTGAGCGGACCTTAATCTGATGTTAGTAGCTTTTTTATAAATGGAGGCGTTTGGGAGATTTGGTGGTGAATTTGGTGGTTTATATTGCGATAGCTCTCATCAAGTGCCACAACATGTACGTGAAACATGTTTTCCTATTACGCACTGGTTAACAGATATAACAACTCACACAGACGCCGTGACTTCATTGTATTACACTTCTCACCCCCATACTTGTGCGAATACAGTGAATTTCCTGCATCTATGTTGGTGTTATAACTTTGAAACTATACATAATAAAAAGGAACACTTCAAATCAATGGCTTGGAATTTGGTGAAGATTATCGAAATATGTTGCAGTTTTTAACTCATTCCATTAAAAAAAAACCAATTTGACCTTTAAATCTCCTAAACGCCTCTACTTATAAAAATGCTATTAACATCAGGTAATTGTCCGCGCGAAACCGAGCAAGTTTCGTCTGATACATTTTTTCCTACCACTAATAATAGCGACAAAAACAAGATGTCAAAATCAGCTGGCGCCCTGTATATGAACTGAAGTATCGTGTCTGATTTTAAGTAAAAAATGCCACAACCAATTACATTTCACGATACACGAAGTATCGAGGGCCGACAAAATTTCTCAAGTGGCACGATCACATTTCCTGCCACAAAAGTACAACAAAATGGAAAGAACGGTCCTATCCGCACGAACGAATGCATCTCGCGCGCTGATAATCACCGGAAAACTTTACATTTCCGCGCACGTGTAATTCAATAAGCAACGTGTACCCGTCCGGCGATATACTTCGCTAGAAACTGCTCTCCCAAAGTAATTTCTCACGACGTCTCCATTCTCTGTCGTCCGTTGGGTCACATTGAGCTGCGAGTCCGCTCGGTGAATCGCGCAGTCCTTCCTCTTGCGAGGCTCGCAATCTCATCGGGCGCGCGTCGCACGGACAAGTGCAACGAGCAAGAGGACGAGGACACTTTTCGTCAGCGATCGTCCTTTCGCCTGCTTTTAACCGAGTCCTTGCACCTTGCCGGCAATTTAGCTAATGCAAGCGCTGCGCCGCAAGACGTCGTGGCCCACGAATTGCACTTTCAGGCGCCCGGAAGAACGAAGTTGAGACGCTCACGGGTACGTATAGGGTGTCGGCTGCAAGGCATTGCGAGATAACGCGGTGGAAGGCGCGGATAATATATACAAATGTTTAAAGAAAGTTGAAGTCAAGCGGCTGTCTCGGTCTCAGTTGCGAATGCCTCAGTTTCAAACACGAAAGTGTTTCGTCCCAGATCCACTGCGTCGTCAGGATGGAATCCTCTAACCGGCGACAAACTCATCCGTGTCTAAAACCAAGCGTTCCATCCATTTTTTATTCATTTTTATCGAGACATCCGCTTAGCTTGAACTTTCGTTCTTCCGACGACCACGTAGATTCAACCTTCATACAAATGTCTAAAGCGACTTTTGGCTTGGATCGAACTTGAACGACACGGCGTGGCACGATTGTTCGTCGGTGCCCGAAGCTGGACGAAGATGGAATTTTTTTTCCGTGTCTAAATCCAAGCGTTCCACCCATTTTTTATTCATTTTTATCGAGACAGCCGCTTAGCTTGAACTTTCGTTCTTCCGACGACCACGTAGATTCAACCTTCATACAAATGTGTAAAGCGACTTTTTGCCTGGCTCGAACTTGAACGACACGGCGTGGCACGATTGTTCGTCGGTGCCCGAAGCTGGACGAAGATGGCATTTTTTTTCAATACCGCTGGAACTTGTATTAGCAGCTATGTGACGGAATCTGCTGTTATTTATGGCTGCGAGGCACGTTTGGAGATATTGACTCGGCATGTTTTATGTCGGCAGTCTGTGTGGATAGGGGTGGGTAAGGGTGGCTGAAGGTTACGGAGTTTTCGAAGTGAATGGAGAAAGGGTGGCGAAGGAGGACATGGAGAAGAAGAACGAGGCAAAGAGGTGGACGGCGATAGGGAAGTACGAGTGGGAGCGGAACGACAAAGACGGACAGGGACAGTGGGAAGGCCCTTTAATTCCTCGGCTCCCTGAGGAAGACAAAGCGCAATCTCCCTTTGCGCGACTTGGCCCACCCAGCAATCCATTGCATTTAATTACGCGCTAATTTGTCAGGCCTCGGGACGCCGTCGATCCGCGCGCGTTTTGTTTTCATTTCTTGTCGACGTTTCGATTAATGAATATTCGCCGTTGGCCTTTATGCCCAGCGACGGCCATTGATATACGTCCGGCTATTGAGAACGGCTCCACTTCCCTCACTTTCCGTGGCCGACATAGTTTCCAAGTCGATTCATGATCTCCCGCTGCCGAGTATTCCGCCCGAGGAAGCCACAGTATCTCGGAATTGTTTGCTTACGACTCGACTATGTAGACGCACGCACATAGACATCTCCGCTAATCCCTTTGTAAGCGCGCGGAGATGGAGTAGATGTGATTAATATTGTCCTGAACAGCGTTGCGGTAAGATTTCACGAGACGACAATCTGAGCTTCATTTTCTTTACCCCCATACTCCTTGGCACTGCTACGGATAGGATTCGTTTCATTATTCATTCGTCATATCACCGCCATTTCTCGTGGCTCTCTCCGAGTATTTTTCGTCTAATCTTTGCTGCGCGCAGAATTTAGTGTCGATGTAGAACTTATTTTTAACGGTTGACTAATGAACGTTACCATCAACTTTAGGGCGGTGAGATTTCATGACACGAAACAGTTGGCTCTTATTGCCTCGAAGCGTTACTCGCGATACCTACGCAAATAGAAATTACCCTGCCCATAACTACCCTCTCTAAGAGTTATAACGCCCCAAATTACAAAGTTTACGGGCGTATAAAATCTACACCCGTAAATTCGATGCTAACGCAAAGAGGCGAGAAGCAAGTTCTCTCCCTCTCGCTCTATTCTCTAACAGAGAAATTTTTCGTCCCTAACGCACGTAGAACTAAAATCTGCGTCACGCGATCCGTACACAACGACGCTGCAAATTGTAGGTACGCTATCTAGCGTCGCCAAGAGAAGCTGTTACATTTAGCAGAATTTATTTAGCGACGACGGAAAAGACGAGCGACCGTGATCGCGAGCACTCTTTTCCTCCTTTCATAAGAGGATCTGAATAAGTCAGTGCTGCGCCAAGATTACGTCAACGCAGTAAGTCGCCGTTAATTAAGGCACCGAGAAGCTAAGCAACGGGAGTCCGCGGAGGCAAATTATGAGATATCAAAGATTTTGCATTTCCGTCTCTTGAAAAAAATCCCGTCTGTGCGGAGCAAGTCCGCTAATAACGTATTCTATGAGGAGGGCAAGAAACTTTTCCGTTCGAACTAGTTTCTTCATAATAGTACGTAAGAGGAACGGGGGACATATACCGCTCGGCTTCCCAACTGTTTCGAACTTCTTGCCGGCGGTCACGTAATATTGTGGCTGTACGTTAAAAACGAAACAGGGCAACGGACAAAATGAGATCTGAAGGGTTCAGCGAGAGTGTTATATAAATTGCGGAGCTCCGAAAAAAAAAAAAAAAAAAACCTCAAAATCGACTGTGGCCGAACTTACACCACTCGAGTCTGAAACTGTCTCGAGCTTCTCGATGACCGCGTAATATGCTCCTGTAAGCCGAAAACGAGAGGCAATATAGAGAAAATGTGATCTAAAGAGTTGGGGAAAGTCATACAGATTAAAGTACAGGGGGGCAAAAACTCAAAACCGATAACTCAGAAAGTTTTGCCACTTGACCATCGACCCTTTCGCACTATAGCGCCAATTTGCCGTAAACGAGGAAACCGTGTATACATCGCCACTTCCAAAACTTTGTCCATATTCATGATGCATTCGTGGAGACTCTGTTTTTCGAGACCCGACCGCCATATTGTATTTATGAAATCGAATATTTGCATTAATCAATGTTGTCAACGGATTCTATAATTCGTACCAATGCACATGGTCTCTTAACTTTGCAAAAATGAATTTATAGAAAACACATCAAATATTGACTCACGACAGAGACAGTGCACACGCGTGTAGGAAGAAACTCGAGCCTCGAGCCACTCTTGTATTGATCAAGACTAATAAAAAGACTATTGGAAAAGCGTGCAGATGGACGTCGCTGGTACGCGATGGTACAAAAAGCTGAGCGAAAACTCCTTTCGAGACGTCGTCGTGCTGGCTTGCACTTGATCTTGCGTGCATTCTGTGACGTGGGAGCGTGCACGATTCCGTGGCGGCCGTGGGAGGCGAATATGTCTCGCGAATTATCGATGAGCCTATTGAGCGTGGAACGTCGGCGCACGTAATTTGACTAGACTCGCTCGGCTTCCGGCTTGCCTCGGTTTTAAAGCCGAAAACAGCCACGGAACGTGTCGTTGACGGAGTTTGGACCGTTTCAAGACATTTCTCGATCGTTGGAATATCAATGAAAGTTGATCGCTGCAGTATTTACACGACGATTTCGTTCGGTTACAGCTTTGGTTATCAGATAGTTTCGACAGTCGTCAACCATCTCGTTGTATAACTTTTTGCTAGTTATCCGAATTAATGTCGACACGATGTTATTCGATTCTTGCATTAATTACAGTAAATTCTTTCACATTGTTCGTTAGCGCGGACAGCAATTACTGTTTTTGAGGCTCAAAGTTTGTTTTGAACATTTTCTGAATGAAAATGTTTGTAACATATTATTGGTAATGTTGTGCTGATAAAAATGAGACCAAACGTAAAATTATTTGGATTTAATTTATTTATAGGATAATGGAGTAAAGTGAGTTATACCATAAGTATTATATAAATAAATGTGATCCAAATTATGTCATGTTTGATCTCAATTAAAATCGAAAAAATCTCAGCAATATATTCAACAAATCTTGAGACAAAAAAAAACTAAGAACAAGAAAGGTATATTATTATAAAATAAAATGTTAGACGTGAACTCTCGTCAAAGGAACCGCGTCGGGTCATAAATTACATGCTTGACTGTCTCCGAGAAAGAAAACGCAGACGTAGGACTACGGGAGCGGACTATGTTAGAGTAAGATTAGGTAGACACTGGCAGAGAATTTACTGTAATTTGACGTATTGTTCTCCTGTCAGCCCTTACTCATTTCCTTCCAAATAAACCAAGTCTACACGCATGTCCGGGCGCAGGACGTTAACAAGCGCGTGGCTGAAAATTCGAAATTTTAAGTTCTCGGCTGATAATTTTTTTTTCTTCTACAATTTACAGTTATACATGACTTATTCATGACTGTTCATTATCCTCCATCCCATTGTCCTGAATTTCGCTTTCGCGAATTTCCATTTTTGATGGGGCGACCGCGTCGCGCGACCGTAAAATTTGGACACAGGAAGTTTATATATTTGTCATTATTAACGGGACGAAACAAAAGCCCGTCGCATTGTCTACATGGGAGATGCGTCTCACCATAAAACGCGCGATAAAATATTAGTTTGGCGTGTGCCCAGAATGTACTGTACGTGGGCCGCGGGCAGAATTTAATGGATATATAATAAGTATTAATACGGCGCGCGAAATTCGTATTTAGCCTCTGAATGGTTTAAAATGTTCGAGCGATCGTTAGTGCCTGTACATAACACCAGAGTATGTCGTTATTTTATGTCATATGCTTCACTGTATTGCGAGTTTGCGTATTCCTAACTCCTTAAGAAAATCTCGTGTTTTTTTTTCACGGTCCTCTAACTTCTAAACTAGCAGTGCTGGCCTTTATGTTCTTTTAGTTACGGGCATAATAATTTCCGCTCTCTGCCATTCTGGGATGCAAATCGCAAAACTTCATAATGTAATACAAGTGTAGGAAAGTTGTTCCTCTGATTCGACGGGCCCATATAAAATTAGTTGATAGTCTTATTTTATATATATGAACCTTATCTAAAAAATGCGATTCACAGAAAACGTAACCTATTAGCCTAACAAGTATTATTACAGCTATAAAGAGGCATAAATTTCCATCTATAATTGAAACGTACAATCAAATCTAGTCAGTAAAATCATACTTCCTTTCGCTTTATTTCCAGTCAAATATTACCGTAATAAGACTGCGAACACAATTACAAACATATCAACGCAACTCTCTAATCTACAGCAGCCGTTACCGTACTGTAAATAACTTTTGCAGTCTAGAGCAGGCAATACTTCCCGACGCGATAAACCGTGTGTAACGGTTTCTAACATTCGTACACGATTTCGGTGTAACGATCGCGACCTTACCCTAATAAAATCGCGGCATTGTTATTCCTCAATAAAACGTTGTTACGAACAAAGCCATTTCATCGTTCGCGTCACTCCCCGGTGAAATTTTCATTTGGAATAAAGCAGCCTATTTATTTATTAGCGCACCCAATCTCCGCCACTCTCGCATATACATACACACACCGACACGTTCACCCGACAATGAGACGACTTAAGGTATTACTAGCGCTGGGTGCCGTATCAAAAATGGGCTCTATTATTTGTTTTCAATTGCGTCAGAAATTTCTCACGGCCCTGATTCAATCCATGCACACATTCCGTATACATATATGCACACTAGTATACTTGGCAATAATGCATATTAGCGTTTGTACCGCAGTTCAGGCTGAATACAAGCACTCAATTTACAATTTTATATTCAGAATCTTTTTTTTTCCGGACTAGACGGTAGAAAGTCTTTTGTTTTGTTTTAAAATGTTTCTCGAACGTTAATCTACAACCTGGAATTTTTTCAAAAAAAGTTTAAATGCCGTTTTCGAGTTATTATCAAAAAACCGTTATGTGTGATCATTACCATTGCTTTAGATGGAGAAAACGCTAAACTTTAATTGTTAATAACTCGAGTTCTAGACTGTGGATCAAGTTCATTTATAAGAAAAAAATGGTTATTTTTTAAAAATCTTCAATTTAAGCCTGATTTAAAAAAAGTTTAAGTAAAGTGATTGAGCGCTAGTAATACCTTAATCTCTTCCGCCCAGAGCGAAATAATGGAGGCGCTTAAAGCCGAGTGGCGCGCGAGAGTGAGCCGCAGCACATTCCTTGATTCGTCTCGATAGGCTCGCATATTTCGTCGTCGCTTCCGGATCCCTCGGATTTCGCCGGCGTCGAACCGACAAACCGCCGTCGCGACGAATGGATTTCCTATACAACCACGAATAGTTTTACGCCCGCTTCCGTCCCGGGGAAGCGCGAAGAGCCAGGAGACGTACGTCGACGTATTCGCGGTTTGATATTAAAATTACGTCAACCCCCTTCCGATGATTTATGTTCGTAGCCTGCAAACGCGCGGTGCGGCTATTCTCTTTATACCCCCCCCCCCCCCCCCCCCCCCCGCCCCCCACCCCTCGACGTCGTCTCTGTCAGACCGTACGAGCGCCATTTGTAGCTCGACAGGGTGGGCGAGGTTGAGGCACGATAAATCTCGCGCGCGTCCCTCATCGCGATCCGTTTCTGTCGAGACAACGGGCTTTAGCGATTTTCGACCGAGTCCCGCGCATCGACTCCCGACGTTAACAGAAATTGCATTCCTCCGCGCGACATTCGTCATCGAGCGCGTCTCGCGACGCTCCGACCGGCGGGCGCCGTGTGAAAATGGAGGACAGGAAAAGCGAACGGACGATGCGGAAAAATTTCGCATGAGGATCGGTTCGGTTTCTTTTTGTCTTTTAATGGCTGTCGAGGATGATCGGAATTTCAGGTTGGATGCTCGGTCTCTTTCTCTCTCTCTCGCTCTAGCTTGATTTTCGGCGCCCAATTACACGGCACTCGACATAATGGACCAGCCACGCTCACCAAGCACGAACCTGGCACCTTACGCATCAAACTAGACTCCGAGCTCTCGCGTATCCGCTCGCATATCAGCTCGCATGTCAGATTCGGAGCCGATAAATCTTGCACGCAACCCGCATCGCTTCGCCAGCAAGGTCGGCGTTGTACGCTGTCACTCACTTAATGCTAAGTAACTGAGCGAAGATCCGTCCGTTCATTAAACCGCTTGAACAGCGCGCGGTGCATCGCAAATGAAGATGTTTCTGGGTGTCAAAACAGGAAAGCGCTTCCGGCTGTGTGTGTTTTTTTTTTGCACGTCCATGTACTGTATTGAGGATAACAGCTTGAGAGGTTAGTTGGGAAAGATTTGGTATATGTTTCGAATACCATAACTGAATTGTTGGGACGTATTAAGCGTTTATTGTTTTTATAGAATGAGCCTACAGGACTCATTGCGTATTTTTCCACGAACTCGCCTATCACACACCTCTTTGCTTGCGTTTCAATACATAATATAACTCTTTGGGGCTAGGTGGGTTAAAAACTGTTCTATCCTTTGCTTAGCTTTTTATGCATGGTGGGATTATTCATGCCCCACTCTGTAATTAAGGATTTATCAAAATGTTATTATTTTTTTTCTCGTTTTGAGTAATATTTTGTGGTAAATACAAACTGTGCACTGGTTACTTTGCAACTTGGGTTTTTTTTTTTTATCGGACTAGACTTCAGTCGTTCGTAAGTCTCAAACGAGAGCAGAACAGAGCGCAATTACAAATACAGAAAACATAGCCATTGCAATATTCCTACATATAGTATTTTTAAGTGTTGAAAACATATGCATTGTTTAATACAACTAACCAGCCTTTAGTTTATTAACATAATCTAGAGTGCATTACACGTGCGACATTACGTTACGTCAATGCTTTTACTTTGACCTAGTTAACCGATGCAGAAATGCCTTTATTAAAAATGCGTCTATATTAACCCTTTGCACTCCGAGCAATTTTTAATATGACCTTCCACCAAGTCCGAGTTATTTTTACTATGAGCTACCAGCTACTCCAGAAGTATTTACAATGGTGCGAGCGTGCCTCTATGAAAGATCGAAGATCCTGCGTTATCATTGAAAAAAAAAAACGCGTATGTATTCTCGCGTATATATACAGTATGAAAAATATATCACGATGTCGCCGCAGCAGCCACAACGGAGTGTAAAGAATTAAACTAATCACATCGTGCTTGGATCCACATAGGAGCGCAAAGAATAAATACGCTCGAGGTGGATACGAAATTTTCCGATTTTCCAGACAGTCGCCGATTACTCAATCCGCAAAATTTCGCCCCGACACTCCGCATTACAACGTTTCGCTCGCGCGCGTCACTCGGACCCGTGGCCCATTTGCGGACGTAATGAAAAAGCACCTCCAGCGTAGTTGCTGCTTCGATACCGCGGAAAATGTCCCGTGCCGCTCGCGATTTATGCCGACGTCCGCTGGCTCAACGACGCGGGCGCAATTTAAAGTAATATTTTTTCACGCCGCGCCTTGATAAAAAGACGAGCGCCGAGGGGCGGGAATGAGAGAGAGAGAGAGAGAGAGAGAGAGCAAAAAACGCTTCCTTTTCAACCGTTTGGTATCATTATTTACGGCGCCATTCGGCGGGCTCCGGGGTAACTGCCGCGCGAACCGCCGGCCGAGATAAGGAGCGTATACATGTCGCGCGGCATAAGCATTTAAAACTGTAAAATGCGCGGCCATTGTGGTCGGCCGATCTAAGGTGGCCGGATACGGGAGAGCAGGGTGGGACGATTTGTCGGGACGGCCGGACGGCTCGATGATAATTGCGGAATTACTGCGATAAACCGATTGGGATAGAAAATGTGAGCGCATATTTCGCGCGGATTAAAAAGCAGCGGGCTAATAGAAAATTATACCGGCTTCCGCGCTGTTTGTCTTCGTTGCACCTTCCCAGCGCTGTGTCGTCTACTGTATTTAGCAGGCTCTCGCAATGCTCGGACGGTTTGACGGTTTTACGATGGAACGGCGTTTTTCGTTTATTCGCTCATGATTCCCAGCCACTCGATTCCTTTTCGCGCACTTTCGTCGTCTATCTGTCGCTGGCCGCCCCTCCGACAGGTAATTTTTCTACAAACTGTAAAACGTCTATATAATTTTACGAGCGTGCGCGGGCAGTAAGCGTCCCCAGCCGGCGTTCGCTTACCAGTCAGAGTGGTTTACGAAGCGAACTTGTTTATGGCACGGCCCCGACAATAGGTAATTCAGCTAAGACCCCGTCACCCGCGTAACAGCTGTTATGAACATTTCGTCTCGCGGAATATTGTCGCAAATGCACTGCCTGGAAAACGGACGGCGATAAGCATATTGTATATATCAGACTGATCGAAAGAAACACAATCATTTTTATACGTAACATACGAAATAGCTAGACATACGGAATATATAAGGCTTCGTTCACAAATGAGACAATTAGACGCATCAAGCAAGGTTCGATGAACGCGCGTATTAATACATCAATCCATAACCGTGGAAAGCACCCGATGTTTGCCTCGACTTCGTGCCGTTTTATTCCGACTGACATGCGAAAGTGCACGTGCGCTTCGAATCAGCACCGTTGCATAGAAGCAAGGAAGGCCTGTATCGCTTTCGCCGACACCTGCGACCGAAATACCATGTCCGGCCGGTTGGACCTATTTAATAGAACGGACGTGTTTACATTCTCCGGTGAGATGCTGGCGGCGCCTTGCGCATCCCTTGCTTCATTGTAGTTTCGCTTGACTATCTAGCCTAACACGGGACGCTGCACGATGTTCCACGCATATTGCCACCCTGCCTTCACCCCTGTCTCCCGTCTCTTTCTCACTCTCTCTCTCTCTTTCTCTCTCTCTTTCTCTCCCCGACTCGACTCCTTCCGCAAACCCCGTTTCACAACGTCGTCCCTTTATCTCTCTACGTTTCTCTTTCTGCGCCCCGTTTCAGCCCCTCGAAAGCGTCTACGCGGCTTCCTCGAAAATGGAACGCAGCCCCGGGACAGTGCACGTATAGGGTGCGATGAAAATCTTGGTACGAATTAGAGGACACGCTGATGCTATTTGCTTCGCCTCGTACGACGTGCGACGAATGTTATAAAAGCACGTACACGCGTGCACAGCGGCATCGAGTCACTGGCAATAATATAATATTGCCTCAATCAACTACCAGCCTCGCGCTACTTCCTTCGAGCTGCGCGACGCTGCGACGGGAAACGCTGAAAACAGGGACAAACAAACGATAGCGTGTGTGCGCTCTTTTTAACTCACTAGAGAGGATTTTTTTGTAGCTTTCAACTAGGGCTGGGACTATTCGTCGAATTATCCGGTATCCGAATATTGTTCAGTGCTCGAATACTCGAATATGTCAGTATTCGAATATTGTTCACTTGTCGGTATTCGCACTACGAGAAGGTATATCCTTTGCTGCAAAGTGACACACCGATCGAACATGACGGATTCGGGTATGATATTCGAGTAATAATATGCGGATACTAAGATATTCGATGTTTATTCGTACTATTCGAGTATCGTTAAAATATTCGAATAGTCTCAGTCCTACTTGCAACATCATGGTTCTGATAAATATTTAGGATTTATAGAAATGTTTAGATGTACCAATCTGAACGTTTCACCCTGTACGTGCATCACAACCTCTGCTCTTTTGTCTTCCCCCCCTCTCTCTCTCTCTCTCTCTCTCTCTTTCTCTCTCTGCATTTCTACTCTCACCCCGTTCTCCACTCCGTCTTTCTCCCAGTCCCTTTGTGTGCACCTTCGCTTCGCGCGGCACTTCGACCTCGTTCGCGCGGAATGGAAGTTTCGCGAGGACGGAATGGCCGACTAAATGATAAACGAGCGGCGCTCGAAGTTTGGCCGGAGAGTGCGCGGCTGCACGCGCCAACGTCCAGCTTCTCTACGCGAAGAATATTTCTCATGGCCCGAGCCGCGAAGCTTTCCTACTCCCGAGCCAAGAACAGTTTGTTCCCCCATTTGTGGTCATCCGCGAGTATTTGTGGCCGCGGAATTTAACTTCGGCTATTTTGTCGACCGCGAGAGAAAGAGAGAGAGAGAGAGAGAGGAGAGAGAGAGAGAGGAGAGAGAGAATTTTATTCGACCGAGTTATCTCGCAGTCGTTGGATTATCTTCTGCCACAGAACAACCCGTCGCACGTTCGTTCTATTATGCCTTCAACGATTTCAGAATTCCCGTCTGTGCGCGTACGATTCGAGCCTGATGCATATCTTACATTCTCTTTCAAATTTCGGCGTCTCGACCGCGTCATACATGTTTACGTAGTACATACCACCGGACTTTGCATCGGTGCGAGCGTGTCATGCAAGTTTGCGCGTTATTATGACAAATTTATCGAGCCTCGCGCGGCTTCTTTGCGGGCCATCGAAATATTTGCATGCCACCGGTGGATATGTAATATGAAGTGCGTGGTAAAGGGGGGGAAGAAGGGAGTGTAACGCGCGCGCCAAAGCGACGAACGGAAAAGTGGACGCTGCAGGGAACGAGAGAGTGCGAGAGTGTGAGGACGGGGAATTAAATTCGGGACCCCGTGTCGCTCTTCCGCCCTATTCTAATGGCATCGCGCACTTCCTGCCGTAACTGCCCCAACATACACCGCGCGCGCGCGCGCGTACAGTCCACACGTCGTCCGCACATCGGCGCCCCGGGCACACGCGCGCTTCGTTTTTGCCCGCCCAAACGAAACGTGTATCTCGAATTTCTCGTTACGGCCCCTGCCTGATCCTGGGCGCTAGCGATTAGTATCGCTGGAAAAAAAAAACAGAAGGCAATTTCCCCGGGAGTCAGCTGGCCGCAACATTAATTAGCCGACTAATGTTAATCCCGCGCCGCTCCTAAACTAATTCAATTAAAGCCCTAGCCGCACTTCCAGCCTGAACGGCAACTTGGCGTGCCCGCCGTTGCCGTAGTTAAGAGCAACTCTCTCCAGGTAGCGTTCTCTCTCTCTCTCTCTCTCTGTCCCTCAGCTACTTCCTCTCTCCTTCTTCACTTACATCGCGAGAGGCCCTTTCCCGCACGCACGTTGTGTGAAATCTAACGAGACGTAATTAGTCGATCTTTTCTTCCACCCGCCACGTAGTGCTTTTTTCCCTATTTACACGCCTTTTTCTCTCCTTTCCGTCCGCGTACCTTCTTCAACGCGTTTAAGAGTAACGAACCGTTTTCGCGGGCGACGCAAAGAAGGCCCATCGTTTTCCTTTCTATTTTCCTTTCGGCAGGGAGCCGTAAATCTCATGCACAATCACAGAATTCGAATCTAGAACAGAGTTCGACGTCCGTTCACTGCCCAACGATCGATCAATCCCAGATCCGTCTGAAATCTAACGAACTTACACCTCGTTACCGCTGCTGAAAAACTAAATCCAAACCAATTAAAGAATCGACGAAAGAGAACGAGGCAATCACGTCAGCGCCACAAAGCGGCCAAGAGTCTCGCCTACAGAATCAACCGTTTCCTCCCAACGTCCACTCTCTCATTCCCGGCCAGCACGGCGTTCTCGGGCGACCCCAAAAAGAAGCGGAAAGAACTGCTAATCGACGCCGCTCGTGTTTCGTCCCGACCGCGAAGGTATTAGCTGTGACAAGCGACCGACACTGGACGAACTGAGTTAGAGAAGAAAGAGGGGAGCGGCGGGACGGGTGGGGGTCTCTCCTAAATAGTTAAATTAGATAATGGCGGCAAGCAGGCCCGGGCACGTGAAATTGGGTCAATTGATTCCTCCTCCGTCGTCGTCGTCGTCGTCGTCGTCGTCACCGCCTCTGGCCGCGTTAAACTCGCGCCGTCGACGTCGTGCTCGCCTCTCTCTTAGCCGATCGAAACGTCCGGCGGCGGACTAATTCATTCGCGACAACGACGGGTCGCGTAAATCGTTCCGATAACCTCGTTAATGCGCCGCTCCTCGAACGTCACTCGCCTCCGTAATTTATCGTCGAATTTATCCTCGGCACTTTAGTGACGCACGCGCTCGCCCCGCTTCCTCTGCGCCCGTGTTGACGCATCGGCCGGGGTGTGTGGGTCGTTGGGAGCGCGGGGACCTATGAATTGACGGATGCTGCGTCTGTTGTGTACGTCTGCGGCCGTAAATATGGCCGCCGGCGGTACGCGGCGCTTCTGCGTGGACCGGGACATCTGCGACGTGACAGCATCGTCGGCGGTGCGTAAAACGGAAGCAGGACGGACGTTTGTGGATGTTTGTACCTATCGATAGTCTAGTTTTAACGTTGGCGTAGTCTGTCATTCTTTCATCGTTGCGAGAGTCCTTTTACGCACTTTACATTTGGTTATTCTCGAAATTGACCACGTGCACATCCTACCGTTGCCGGCTTTGTTCCCGGGCGTTCTTCTTAGTTTTACTCTAACCTTCTGTCCAACTTTTCTACATACTTTCGCCATCTGTATGTCGACACTCTTCAAGACTCATTCTCACCCCTTCTTGCCCTTTCTCTTTTCCGCTTTTCCCACTTAACCCTTCGTCTATATATTAAGGAACGCATGCATTTTAGTATAGATATACTTTTTCGTTTAGCCAGAGAGATACACTCTCGCTTTGCAACACCAGTCCTACAATACATCTCGTACCGTTCGCACGGAACGGAAACTGTCGTTACTTGTCGGAGATCTCCAGTTATACTCATAGTAACACACCAGTTTGTTTATATACTATTTTTACAATAAATATTATTCTTCAAAATATAAGGAGTTATCAGACGTAACTAGTTAGGAACGAAACCTAATTCGTGAGTAACGCGTCCACGGAACATACTGACAATCCCAGCCGTCACCTTACGACGCTTCAACAAACAGTGTTCGATGCCGGCAGCTTTCGGCAGGAACCGATCGAAGGCCTCGGGTCTACGCAATTTTCGGTGAAGCTCTCTGGCAAAAGGAGTCAGACTGCGAGAGCTTTGAATTCGAAATGCACGGAACGGAGCCTTTCGCGTTTATTCCTGCCCCAAGATCCTCCTTCGTCCTGAATCGCCACGTAGATCAGTGGACGTGCGGAGTGGGAGGAGCGAGGGAAGGAATGGGAAAGGGGGAAACGATGTTCCGGTCCCTTCTCATGGGGCTGATCGAACGTGTACCGAGTCAACCCCATTTTCACCCCCCAGCCAGCCACAGTAAATCTCCCGCCGCCGTCGGCGTCGGCGTCGGCGTCGGCGTCGGGGGCGAACTTCGGCAAACATCGGCGTTAACTTCGCGGCCTGGAGACAGCCAGCGCAGCGGGTGGGCAGAATAACGTGCCGTTCTTGCGTCGAAAAAACTTATACGCGAAGCCGTTGATGGGGATTAAGGGCGGAGGAGGTCGGAATGTACGTGCCGATACCTTTTACCTAACGCCGACCCGCGCCCGTTCCGCGGACAATTTCGAGAAACTTTCGTGGTTCGGGGAAGATACGTGTCTTAAAGTGTGCGACCGTGCGCGAATCGGGGCACACGTTGCCGGGGTGTCGAACTTGTCGGCCTGTATGTCTCAATTTTCCGAAAATACGTCGACTAATGCGACCGGAAGAATCGTTGAAGTACGTGCGGTGCGTTGAGCGGGTCGAAAGTTCGAGGAGAAAGTTTGCGGATCGCCCGACATTATTCGGCCGCTGCGTGCTGTTATAGTTTATGGCGTAATAAAAGAGGAACTGTCTGTAAACTAATTTCGTTCTAGCTGCCGCTGGACTACCGTTAGGAGAATATTTGATTGATTGTTTTATGATTGTAGTATCTTTTTAGGTTTGTTTGTTATGTCCTCGGAAGGTGACCCTAAATTTATGACTGACAGGGTATATTGACTTTGTTCGTATTTTGGAATACTCAGCACGGAGTAACACAGACCGTTTGAGTGAATGCAGGAAACGAACAGAGTACACGCCTAGCACAGTCTCCAAAATTCGCGGATCGATCGTTATTATATAATTATAGCGTGTGAAGCCCGGGTAGCCTAATTTGGGTAATTTCCCTCGACCCCACGTCGCGGGGTTCATTAATTCCAACATCAGCCGACGCTAACGTCAGACCCGCTTTATGCCTCGCTCAATTTCGCCCAGCGAAAGAACAAAAGCTATCTCGACTTAAGTACGGTCGAAAATACACTTGAAACTTCCTCCCATCGATCCAGACGTATTCTCTTCCTTCCTCGTTCGTTTACTTTTCAATATCAGCCATCTCCGACCATTCTTTATAGAACCATATCTATTTATTATTATAGGGACTCGATCGTATTTAAATTAACTCCGCGCACCCAACGCTTCATCGCAGAATTCATCTCTGACAAGTCAACCTCAACAACTCCACTTTTTCGCAATAGACTTCGCGTTACACGAAGGATATGTTCTTCGTTATGCAAATGTCGGAGGACAAATTAAAAAGAAGAAGGAAACAAATTTGACATAATCAAAAATAATACGTTTTTCGAAGTTACTCTTCATCCCAGCGATGTTGCCGTGAGATGAATAAATATTTCATAAAGTTGCTCGGTTCAGCGTCCGACAGACTCGATTGTCGCGACTTTTTGCAAGTTCCCCCGCACGTTTTAGTGCATGCCGAGAATCGGAAGTGCGCTACGTACATAACGTTCGCACGTTATCCAAAGTGTAATTCACTCGAGTAGAGAGTGGACGTCGGACCGGTCTGAGTTCCAAGAGAACGGCAGATCCGGATGTCTTAACTCCATTTAACTTTAAAGTCGGCAAGTTATACCTCCGCGCCTGTTATTTCGCGACACGAGAGTAGGCGAGCGAGCTCGGGGTAAGGCAGTGAGTGGGTGCACGTGCATACACTCTGGGTCGTTTCGTACCCGTTATAACGCCGCTTCCCAGCGGCGTCAAAACGACGCTCGCACGACGCCGACGCTCGTTTCTAAAGCATCTTAGAGCATCGCGCCAGCACAAAGTTAATACTCGCCACGTTGGCGGAACTCGTACTTGTAATGGCGAGGGCCGTGTATCGTGGCCTGAGCTCGTTTAATCCAACCCCGATAACGATTAACCCTGTAACGAGAATGCTCGAGTTGCTAAAACTGGGAAGATGGCGCACTTGAAGAAAGAACGTGTAATGTATCGCGTAATGCAACGTGGTCGATTTGCTGGTCAAAATTACGCGACCTCATACGATCCGCGTACCTACGTATACTTCGTATAATATTGTACGTGATAGCAGCTATCTTGAACCCTTTATCAGCGTCGAAAGACTCAGCAAACGTTCAGGTCAAAATAATTGTTGCATACGCGATGATCGTACTTACTTGTACAACCGTTAATTCGTCAAGACGCGAAATATCGCGTTTCCAATAATTGATATCAATAATGAAGAACGGGTTTAATTACAGGCACGAATATGCGTTCGTGAAATATTTGTATTAAGAGTAGCGCAATGCCCTTATGACGGATACATTTTAATCGGAACGCAAATAGTCCCGGGCAGTACAGCGGGCGTCCGTTGAAGTAGTGCAAACGTACGTAATAAGTAAATACGGGAGCGCAAACGACGAAAATAGCACACTGCACGAGCTCGGCCACCGGTTACAGGCTTACATAAGTACCGCAGGCATTGAACTAACGCGCGAGGGTCCCCCTACGAACGATTATCCCCAAGCTAATCGCGCTTCACGCCGCCGATCGCAGTTTCGACGTTCTACAGTCGGCAACTGCGGACGATTTGCGAGTCGGCGTTATTTCATTCGATCAGCATATTTGCCCGTCCGACTGAATGACAATTTAATCGCATTGCCGGCCGTAATATTATGAGGATCATAGAAATTGCGGGCAGATTACGGCAGCGGGGGTGGAGATTATGGGCTGGAACAATGTGACGGACCAGTTCTACACGCGCATCGTTAGCACGTATAATACTTTTGCGGAGCTGAAGTTGGTCGGTTGGTCGAATCCTCAAACGATGTGCGCTTAGCATTAACAATATAGTTCTCTGTCAGCCACGTCCGTTGCATATTTTTCGCATCTGGTTTCTCGCGCTACTGCGTCAATTCTTGATTATCTATCAAGCGAGCAGTGTCATCGTATCGATCCATCGACAGATACGTTTCTCCGAACACATCGTGTACTGTCCGAACTCGGACTATCGGAGCCGCTTTGAATGAATAAGTTCTATAATTCGCCTTTCGTCACTGCTTTATTTACGGTTTAACCTCACTGCATGCGCTATGGCATCGACACGGAGAGAGAGAGAGCCTTCTAGAATGTTCGATGACTTATCGATCGTGGATGCATTGCTCGCGGTGTGCTGCGACGAGTAATGCTATTGGTCAAAAATGGGATCGTGTGAATGTGTTGAGATGTAAGTTTGAATGTATTGGAGCGTGAGGTGGAGACAGTCGTGCGGACGAAAACAGACGCATTCCTGGGACACACGTTTGGAGTAGGTCATTGTTTTTCCATAGATTTTTCCATAGACTCTTAGAGGTACATATTGCACTGGTAATGCCATTGACCCCGAGAGGCGCACGACAGCAGCGTTCTGCTTTTTATGTGGTGTGAAATGCTCCAATACAATGACATAATGATCGCGTCGCATACATTGGCCAAGACATCGCCTCAAATGTGTTCATTCGGCTCGCACTATATACATGTTACGCGACCCAACACATCGATCGATATGTTTTTCATCAACATTTCGATCGACGCTCTTTTTATCATCGGCCTCCGCCCGCAGCCTCCGTTAATTCCCGCGTCTCTCGTTTCCTACGCTTTTATAATCGCCCTCGTCCTTCTTTTTTCACCTGCCACGAGCGCGCAAGCGTTGTACGCGAGATTGATCGCGCTGCGCGGTGCGCGATGATGGTGTCCATCGTATGTGCTCATAAACCATGCAACGAGGGATCCCGCGGTCCGTGACGAGTTACGCCCCTCACCACCACGTTGTTTCCTGTGGCCTCTACCAGCTACCGGAAACTGGTTCCTCTTCGTCGACAGAGAGACCCATGAAGCCGGGAGTCGATAGATCGATGCCAGACAATCTCGCGGCCACATGTCGAAGACGTGTCATTAGCGAGGCATGGCTTGACTTCGTAAGTTTCTACGACGTGCCCGACGCAGTCGTCCGTTTCACTCGCCAGCACGCGAGAGACATCATTCGTTGTCTATGATCTCGTGCTGGTCGTGCGAATTTTTAATTCTTTACCATTCTATTTTTTGAGCAGATCTTCGGAGATCAATTTTTTTTATTTGGATCTTTTTAAGAGAATCCGCAGCATTCATTAATTCCGAACTCGATTCTTTGCCCCAAAAAATATCTGCAGCGTTTATTATTCCTGAACTTGAATTAGATTCTTCACCCCACGAGAATCCGTTCTTCGTTTCTATTTTTTCAGAGAATCGATTCTTTCAAGAGAATCAAACATCTGCAGTTCACATAGATTATATTATACAATAGTCGCAGCTAGGATATCAACAATTTCCGCCCCTTTCTCATTCTTTCGTAATTGACACAATATCGCCCGTAAATCTGTAAACGATGATACCTGCAGTATCACGTAGCGTCGTCCACGTTATTGGATCTCGAAAGTTGCCAACTTGAAGGGTTAATGAGTTGAGAGTATGCGCGACGGATGACTGTTTGCGACAGAATGAGGCAGGCAACTATACACAAAACTGAAGTAATTTCACTGGCGAGGCTTCGGGCGGCCAAAACTTTTCCTGCCGTCTCTGGCCGCGGGCCGACGAAGGGTGTTCCGAAAATAAAGGCAAGACGACGTGGATGAAGAGCACGGACAAGAGACAGAGAAAGAGGGTGATTTAGAAAGATAGGAGCAGATAGAGAAGTGTCGACTGGAAAAAGACGGTGGCCGGGGTTCGAGACGTCGGGAGAGGAATTGAATTCCTTCCGAAGCTGGTTGGAACATCGGATCAAGCTGATCCTCGTGGATAGTATTTACATCGAAAATTTGCTCGAATGTCAACGTGACCGGATCTAAACTCTTTTGCCTTGCTCACCTGACCGCTGGCAATTTGACTCGAAGAGGCCTATGTAATTACCGCACGCTGTCATGATAACCGGATTCGTTAACAAGGAAAGGTAAGAAGTCGGCATCAATGAAGAGTTCTACAAAAACAACGAGAATCGTGACGCACGTGTAACGAGTCATGCATCCACGTCACACTCTGGCGACGAAGCATGAAACAATGCGCTCACTTCGTCAGGCCACACCTGCACAAAACATCAATTATTGTTAGCTCCACTCCACACTCTTGCGCAAAACTTTGTTCTCTCCCCTTCGCACGCGTGCGAGACCTCAACGAGATACTATGGTTCCATCTCACGGCAACTTTCGTCGCACCTCTTCGTTAACATATTTTCCGCGCTCACTTCCCAAATACTTACAACTAGTACGCTTTCGAAGACGCTGCCAACGGAACGGATTTCTGCGCGCGTATCGCGGGTCAATCTGAAGGCCAGCGTCGTTCCATTTACGCTCACGATGTGTATGTGCAGACACATATCGCTAGCAGCGGGTACAATGGCACGCGGTGCACGACCCATTTACCTCAATAGCCGTGACTGATCCTCTTTACCTTGAGACTTAATTTTATTCCGGCCTCTCGCGCAGTCGATGCCCAGCAGGCGCGATAATGTTGTGGAAGTCGGGGGATTTAACGTGAATTTGCAATTCGGATCGTTGCCCTCTCCAAGACAGCCGCTCGCTAATTGCGAAACGCGAGGATTCCGTTCGACTTTATCGTCGCGGAATGAGACCGCTTTACTTCGGATACACGCTAATTTATTGGGTTATCTTTTAAGTAATATGGGCTCTTCCGATTACTATTCGTCGTAATGAAGAAGTGCAGGGTTAAGTGAATATTCATTGAGGCGATAATCTCTGCTGTAAAGATTTCGATTCCGTTTGGGAGGAAGAATCTTGAGTACATTTCGGAAGTTGCAAAGATTAGCGGACACACATGTTTGTGACTTTCGAGAGGTACTCTAGAGATTTTCAGTCCAAAAGTGACAGTAAAAGTCCTAACTCTCTGTCTCCAGGGAAGAGAATGTCGATCCTTTACGCTGATCTATTTATTCGTGTAGAATTTATCAAAGTCGGATCCTCGTAGACGCAGATCCGTTTTTTTTTGTGAGTCTAGATACTCTAGATTGTTCACGTTACGGCATCTAGAAGTCGAGATATTGACGTTTAAAAGATAACCCTGCAATTTTTACTCTTTGAGAGCAACAGTAATGACAAGAGTTGATGTAGGTCAGTAGTAATTTCCAAGAACTTACTACGATCAGCTCTGACGTAGGTCGAGGTTTGTTATTGGCATGTGTTCTTCTATGATAGATGTGTAATTATCTCTTAAAAGTAACATCTCGACAACGGATGACTGTGTCGACTTCGAACAAACGTCAAATTGACCCTCATCATTTTTACTATTTGTTACAATATGTCCGACCTCCGCGAATTTGTTCAAACAATTTATTTCGTTAGTATTGTAGATGTATATTCAATATTTTACTCTGAGAGCAATCTTTCTTTTATCAGGCCTGCGTTAATATGCTCGGTACACGCATATATTATTGTGCACGATGGTTTAATAATCTTATAATTAAAAATTATAAATTCTATTACACGCCTTCCACACCATTGCCCACCATTTCACTACCCTCCCATCGTCGAACAATGGCTTCCCGCAAAGAGAGAGAGCAAATCTTTTCAATGAACCAATAACAGCCGATTTTTTTCGTTTCACAAAACTGTCACAACGTCGCCGCCTGAAATTTTCAAAAACTAGCGGCACGTCGTTCTCGCGCGCGGACAAACTGTCTCAACCGTAAATTCCGTGCGCTCCTGGGTCAAGGGGGGCTAAAACCATGGTAACTCCTGCGGAATTTGCGGGAATGGCCGACGTTACGGCGCAGGAAGAATACGTCCGAGTGAAAAACTCCAGCGAAACAATTCTCGCGCGGAAAAGCGCGGCCCGGAAGCCTGAGACAAGGGAATGGGAGAAAAAGACAGCGCGGAAAGTTAGAGAGACCAGAATGAGTGAGAGAGACTGAGAGATAGAGAGAGAGAGAGAAAGAGAGAGAGAAAGCGCTTGACGTTACCGTGACCTCGTTCCCATCCAGAAGCTTTATTTATTTAAAATTCCGCCCCAGCGTTCTGTAAGCGTGTCGCACCACTGCGAGGCCGCCCCCGACCCCGTTTTTCGAAAACCAACATTTCCTTTTCCCTCCGAACGGAAATCGCGCTGCCACTCTCCTTGTTTTTTCTTCGCTCGCTTATCGAATTGTCTCCTAGCCCCACTTCCAATTCTCTTGATTTCCCGTCCCGTCTATTTGCGCGCCACCGACTCTAACAGGCTCACCTTCTAACCCGGTGACTAGGAAACTGGGGTCGGCGACAACGGGGACAATTCCGCGACACATATCTCGTGCCCGTCGACGTAAAGAAGAACTCGCGAAGAAGCGTAATAAAGGAAGTAACATTATATGACCGTAGTCGGCTGCTGACTCCTCTACTTTTCAGCATCCACCTCGACCCGTTTCTTCTTCTGGTTCTCTCTCTCTTTCTCTCTCTCTCTCTCACACACACACACACACACACTCACTTTTCTCCCTTCGTCCTTCCGCGTTTTTCATGAGGTCACAATGGATGACGCCCCGGGATTCTTCGATTTCTATGTCTCTTTTGATACCGCCGCGGTGGATGTGCTAAGCGGACGGAAGATGCGATTAGAAAGACTAATGTTCGGATAAACGTGGATGAATGCGAGCGAGCCGTGCCGGGCGCGTATGGAATCGCGCTGATGAAAATCTACGACGCGCTCATCCTTGCGAGCGTAAATCCGCGGATCCTGGAGATTTAGAAGTATGCCGAGCTACGGATATTGAGATTCAGGATGATACAAATCGAGGGAGAGTAGTAATAGATATTCATGATCACGCGGCTTTACGGGGTCGGCGTGTGAATTTACAAATGCCGATTCCGTTCGTTGCCAGTGCGAGATGGAGAATGATAATGGATACGCGCTGCAATTTGCATGTTGCAAAAAAAAAGAAATGAATCTATACGTTTTAACCCTTTTGCTACGACCGGCGACTATAGCTGCTCTCCATAATGTGCCATCGACTCTACGACGAGCGACTATAGATTTGTATGGTGTTAAAAATAGTTTACCTGGCCGGATCTTCGAATCCTGTTTTATTCGGTATATTTGGCCCGAATTATCGATCGTTCAAAAGAAAATTGTATCGTCCAACGTTTCGGCCGGTTTCTTTTTGTTACGAGCTAGTATTTATACATATATCTTGCACATCCCGAATCTCTCTGAACTCTCGGTTCCAATATTTCGTCGACATATTTATTCGATATATTCATTTCAAAGTTCAATCAAAAATCAGTTTGTTTAAAAATCAGAAGTATCCCTTCAGGAAAGTTTTTTTTTTTATTTTTCATATAAAATACCATCAAAGCCACTTGCAGTATGCAATTTTGACGCGGCTCGACATTGAGCGGGAGTGTCACAGATCACAGCGGACAGAGCGGCCAAAGTGAAGGAATCAAAAATACATTTTTGTTCACGACGTAATTACCTTATTAGCGTCGGTATCATGATTCCACCTGCATCTCGCGCAGATACTGATACTTTCGACTCGTCGATGCCGCGAACGTGATAACCGGGCGAGCGGAAGCGGTTGATCGAGTTATCGGCGGAAATTCGATTGCTGCCGGAAGATCGAAGAATGAGGGAAGGGATCTACGTGAACCGAGGAAATTACGGAATCCTTGTCTCTCGGAGCGAGTCTCTTTAAACCGCGATATAATCATCGCGACTGCTCTATCCGGCCGCGGCAAACTCGATTTTCGAAAACGGCGAACTTTAATTCCCTTCGCCTCGATTGTCCCTTTCACGGTGTCCCAGTGAAAAATGATCCGAACTTCCCCAGATACCGAACCAACAAACTACCTTTTCTCGATTCCTTCCCCTTCTCTCCCCACACACACAGAAACACACACACTCGTCCTATAAAACACTTCCACGGACACCGAAACGATCAATTCCACAACAGAACGCGGACGAGGTTCGTTAGCTTGACATCTGAATAGCTGGGGCGTCGAAATAATTTTGTCCTCCCCCGTCGCATAATCCGTTATCCGCTTATTATACGCAAAAAACTTTTGTCGCCGATGGGCGCGCGGTACGTGTGTGGATTTTAACTTGTTGAAAGTTCGGAGCCGCGTGTAGGCGGCTCTGGGGGTAGGTGGGTAGGTTGGCGGGCAGTAGGTAGGTAGGTAGGTTGGTAGGGAGCCCGGAACTTTTATGCGCGGAAATGAACGAGAAAAGTGCATCAGCCACGTATTGATCCACGCCCTCGCGGCATTCAGCTCTCGCAAATGGGCATCGCACCTGCATGTATGCACCTGCATGCATCTCGCGGTGCAGCACGATGCGTCGCCGGCGCGCCCAGACAACACGTCGGCGTCGATGGTGTTTCAGGCGTCAATTCGAATCATGCTCGGGACAAAAGTGCGCGCCCAACGAGAACGCCGCTTTTCCCTACGCCGCGGCACAAGTCATTCGCGACATCTGTTTCTATGCGGACATCGTGGCAGGGTGGCAACGGAGTGCTGGAAAGTCGGGCGGTTGGTGCTCAACGTGGTTATGTGCCGAGTCTATGCCGAACTGGACTCCTGACACTCCTGTTCTGCGCCTAACTGCTTATTTCTTCGGAGGATCTCGTGACACGACGTCGCTGGGGTAATGCCGAAAACTTTTCGCACTCAACTCTGTGTTACGCGTTTTCTTAGAGAGCACCGTTTTATATTGTCAGCTGCTTTAAACGAACATGGCAGCTGCCTCGAGCTCGGATCCGAGGATTTTATGAGCTTAGGTGAGATTCGGATTATGGTTGCTGTGGGATTAGCTGACGACGAGTGGCTGGTCGTGAAGAATGACAAGGCTCCGTTAGCGTTTTAACTGATGAGCAGGAACGTACAGGTGGTCCAATCAGCCTATATCAATTTGACGTTCGATAAGCCTTTATTGGTTCCCTCTGTCGAGTGCCACCCACAACTTCAATGACCTGATTCAACGAGATGAGAGCGAGGATCTCGCTCGTGAACGGACAATCAGCTTATTTCGGGCTTACTTTGTGGGATCTCTCGTCTGGCCTGATATCCGTATCGCGGAATAAAAGTCGTCCGTTCTTGCCGCACTTGTTTCCCTCGCGCAGCATGGTCAGAAGAAGAGGACGCATCTATCCAACGCTTCTGCCTTCGAGCAAAATTTGTCCTCTCTCGCGCACTTTGGACCACGCTTCTTAAAATGTTACATCCACGACAGCGGAGTTGCAGATATTGTTTTGATCTTTCTTACATGGAAGAAAGGTTTTCGATGGAAGGCAGGCTGTCGTAAAAGATAATGCAAGTACAGCCCGTAATTCGCAGGTTAGAATTGAAAGTGCAGTTACCATAGAATTAACGTATAACGTAGAAAGAATGAATGATAGACTATAAATTTCCATCTATCCGCACTCTTTCACCGAGCGAGACGTTTTCAGAAGTTACGCCCGATATTAGTGTCCGTCGGTATATGCATAAAGACGATATACGTCGACGCACAATGAGGAAAGCCGCAGACGCGCCAATGGCTATGGGGTAATCGATGATATACACAGAAAATCTCATTTTCCACCGTATTCCTCCCTCTCTCTCTGTCTCTCTCTTTCTCGTGTACCCGGCCGCGTCGGTTTATTTTCCTGGATCTTCGTAAATTCTTCCGGATATTTATGGAGAGAAGTTCACCGTAGATGAGAGTTATGTCGGGCACGAGAGGAAGACGAGTCCCCTAAGGTCGGGGCGGAATTTCTCGATTTACGACGTGGACCAGCCGGATCGAGGCACCGCGACGACCGTAATATCTCGTAATATCGGCGCTCGCGATGTACATACCCATAACCGTCCGGACATATATCGCACGTCATGTAGACAGAGCGGTATAAGAATGCGCCCCGTTTTTGTCCGGCCGTCCGCGTCCGTCGAATCGATTGCCGCCGAATTAAAAACGCTTTTTGCCGCGCGCCGGACGAAAAATACCGGACGCGGGTCGGCGGTTCCATTAATTCCCCGAACGCGTACTATCCCTTATGCCGCACGGACGTCATTTAATATCTCCCCCGGCCGCCAGCGCGCTGCGCCGTCAAAGCGACTCTTTTTCCGACCGACCTCTGACAAACCGACTCTATATCGCTCCTCCAGAAGAAGTCTCATTAGCCGGCGCCGAGGAGAGAAACACTCGAAGGAAGACAGGCGAGCGGGAAATATTCGGTATTACGAGAGCAGAGATCGAAACTGTCGGGATGTTGGATATTGTAGATGCCGAAAATTTGACGACTATTTTTTATTCTCACGCGTCTGACGAAACGATTTCGCAGAATTGTCTGCTCCGATCGTCCGTACGTTTTTTGGGTAAGGCTTCGTTTTAGCGGGCACGAATTTTTGGGTGTTTTTCTTTTCCCAAAAGAAAGTCATAGGGAAAAGTTATAGAACTTTCGATGCTCTGTCCGGGGAAAAAAAGAACGCCGGAACAAAATGCACCTGCTGCAATATACGCTCATAACTTTTGAAGGAATGATTTCCGGCAAAAACGTCAGAGGAAATACTTTCTTACATTTCGACGCTCCACTCAAAAAAAAAAAAATCCCAAAAATTCGTGCCCGCTAAAACAAAGATGAGCCGTTTTTTGCATTGTCCCCTTCTCTTGCCCGGACCCCTCAATTTCGATGTGCCACCGCGTGTTTATCAGTCCCCACTCTTTCTCATGTCTGTCCCTATCCGTCTGGAGTCTCACCATCGACTAATTGACACGCTCGCGCAAACGTCTGTAGCCCCGTTCCGCTCGATTAATATGACGAATTTACCGTGTAGATCGGGTAACGTGCGCGCGACTGGTATACTCACCTGCCGCTGATAGATATTGGATATCGTTGATCGATAAGCGTACGGCTCGGTGCGGTGCACGGGAGAATCGTGAGTCCCGGCCCCGGCCATGTACAGACAAACATAATGGCGCGATATAATCCGCCGATGGATAAGGGCAACGTCTGACGTCGGATTCCCACGACGAGCAAAAACGGCCAGACCAAAGTGTTTTGTCAATACACGTACATGCATCTATGCAAGCATATATATATATACACCTATATCTCGCTATACGGCCGCTCTTTATACGGCATTTCGCTATAACGTCCTTTTTTTTAATTATGGCACTTTTTTTATATACGGCCCACAACGTTTCGTTATACGGCCAAAAAATTGCTGTACTGTTGGCGACCTTCTGTTTATTTTCAGCTTCTCCCTTTAGGCGGCACTGCTACATTATGTCTCACGAAAATATGAGGAATGTTGGGCACAACATTGCTATAATTTTATAATTGATTCGTTATACGGCTTTTTCGCTTTACGGCCAACTTTTCCGGAACGTATCCAAGCCGCAAAGCGAGGTATGGGTGTATAAGAATTGAAACTATCGTCCTACGGACGCTGAGTTTAACAAAGTTGAATATCAGATGGCGATTAATGCATCAGCCGGAAGGCACTTAAGTATGTTTCTATGCGCATACGCTTGCCCGACGGGTGCCTGATTGGGAATCGAAAGAAGTTGTTACGAAGTTTGATCGATCTCGTTGTCAGTATAGAGACACGATATGCGTGCACGATGGGTTCAATTTTAGTTTCGAGACGATCTATAAGAAAACTGCGCGACGGCCGTGGGGAATCCTGAAACATTCAATTTTCGTCTGTACAACTGTCCCCGGCGAAACTTATCCACGAAACTCGCGCGGCGACATACAAAGTGCCTGCTTACCGCGCCGTCGACTGGGCCATCCTTTCAATTTTCCCTTTTAAGCTAGAATTAAGAAGAATGGCAACCAGGAGATAGAGGAAGGGGTGGGGTCAAGATCCAGACCTGATGAAACACGATTATCTTGCGGGGCACTGTAAATTTAAAATACGTGAAAGTAAGCATCGATGCCGGAACAAAAAGCGTGAAACAATACCAAATAAAGCCGGACCGCGGAAAAGGAAAGAAAATAAATCGCGAGGAGCGTACGGGAAATAAAAGTCAAAGAGATGAAAAATGCATTCCTCATCTTCCATCCATTCTCCATAAACAACCGCTTCCTTCCCTATCCCGCCATGAATAACAGAGCACCCTCTACATAAACGACAACGCGCGCGGCCGCCTCGGCGCGCAGAATTGTCGGCAAAAGAGCTCAATCGGCGAAATGGGCAAAAATCGGCGAGAAAACATCGTCCACCCGTGAGCCCCGGGAGAGCATACGCGATGAAAGAGGGTGAATTAAAAGACGGCGGGAGGCATTGGCCGAGTTCGGGGCGCAGAACGCGGCCGGTTAGTGCGTCGATCGTACTGTTATGCCGCGTTGGGAAGGTGTGGGGTGATAGTATTCACTCCTCTTCTCACGAGCACAACTGAAGGTTTATTAAGAATAGCGTACAGTTTGCAAAATGAACTAAGTGATTGAGCGGAGTATCGAGCAGCGTAACGATGTTGTTTGCTCGATGGTCTTTCTTAGAGGGTCGGGCCCAAATTTGGGCGTTTTCTAGGTACTGTCTAATGGGGGAAAAACCTTTAGCGTCGGTTACGTAGGCACGCGGTGCATACGGTGACATCATCATTGGCACAAAGCTTCAGTTGTCTTGAAACTTAAATTATTTACGCAAGATGAAGGGCATGCTCTAACGCAGTGCTGTCCAGGGAGCGCTCCCAGTGCTCTATAGGCCCCCCCACCAAATTAACGTTGCCCTGGAAACGGACGACGCACCGTGTGTCATGATCGGCATAAACAAAAAAACGCGATGAAACATAAAGGACAGAACCATTTCTATCTAGTGGAGGTGGAAATAGCGGCGTAAGGGGCCCCTCTTGTGGACTGCACTGCCCTAACGGATAACTATAAAAATAGTGGTGGCTTAGACCTAACAGAGAAATGCTTAAATCTAGTGATGGCTACAACCTAACAGTACGAATGCTCCCCTTTCGTCCCGAAAACCACCCTCCAGGGATCGCTCATGAAGGAATCGTTTTATCTGTTGCAGCGCGCCGATTGAACGAGTACATCCGCCACTACGAGCCTCTCTCGTACCCCACCGAGGAGGTCCACCGAGGTCACTTGAGGGCCAAGAGGTCGGTCACCCGCGACAATTCCGTGACTTTAAAGTTCCGCTCGCACGGCAGGGACTTTCACATCCGACTGAAGCGGGATCTGACCACTTTTAGTAATAGCCTAGTTATAGAGGGTCCTAGCGGGGAGGTGGAGGACCTCGACACCTCGCACATCTACCAGGGCCACTTGATCGGTAAGTTACGCTGGTGAATGACGTCGCGGCGTCTTTTCGGCGAGTCTTTGCTCGCCACGTGTCACTTTTCGTCGAAACATAGGAAATATCGGTGCCCAGTTATTTAGGCAATCGCTGATACTTATTGTTAGCTAAAATATTTATGTTTTTGGAGGTAGAATTTGTTTCTAACAATAAAATGATCCGACCAACAGTGAGTGACTGCCGTACAATGATATTTCGTTAAAATGAATATTCGCTCATTCTATTTCTAGCATGAAGTCGCTATGTCCCAAGTTTCCTATGTTTCGACCCACTATGCTTTTTCGTCGACCAAGATCTATTTTTGGGAGGTCCGATGTCATACGGAGCGTGTCGTATGGGCTTAAAGGATTTTTTCGTTGGCAATGAGAAAGAAAAGAAAGACGATAAAGGGACGGCTCGAAGTTTCTTCTTTTTAATCTCAATTTATTGGAAACTTTGTTGCTCGGGGTAACGGTGCACGGCGCATTTTTCAGTCCAACTTCTTTCGTAATTTACTTCTGCGCACAAAACGGAGCTGAGAATCGACGCACATCTGCGTGCGTTGCATATCATTCGAGGCACGTTATTCCGCGCATAACATACTTTGCATATCGCGGCCCGTACCGATTAACTAACATATACGTAATCCGGGATGTGTATCAGCCGCACGGCCGCGCGCGGAAATGTAAATTAATTCGGCGCAAAGTTAAAACGAGGACAGATCTCATCAAGCCGCAATTCCGCCGACTTTTACTCGGCTAAGTGTTTTGTACGTATGTAGATACGTCTGCGGCGAGATGGAATCGCGGGCAAGAGTCGGAAGTGCGCGTTCAAATCATCGAGTTTCGAGTTTGCGAAAGTTTCGCGCTCACCTCCGACGAGGCAGATATTATCGCGACGCTTTGCACGATATCGATACCGCGGTGCAACGACATACCGAGCTCGGTATCGACGTGCGTTTCTAAACATAGAACGCGCTCGCTATGACAGTAAAGTCAACAATACGTATTCGCGCGTACCGAGGCATATAGGCGTGTTTAAGGGATATGTTACTGGCGATTCATGCACTGCTGGCACATGAAATAATATGTGAAATACGTGAATTTTGCGAAGCGTATGAAATGTTCGCAGTTCGGGCATCATCTGATTCGAGAGACGTCGGGAGAGAAAAATTTGCCTTATTCTACTGCGATGGAAAATGCGCGATAGTTGAAACGGATAGGAAATTCGACGCAATCGGAAGTCAGTTTTCAAACAGAATGTGACGAGCGCAGAAGAGCCACATTGTCGCGTGTCTTGGATAATGCTGAGCGAATTCAATTGTTCGCTCGTACGTGTGCGTTTTCTTTTCGTAATAATATCGATCGTTCGTAATGACTCAATCGGGGTCTACAGCGGCAGCGGGCTATAGTAGAGTGTGTAATGGCTAAAGTTCGCGATTTGAAATTCTATTTTTCATAGGAAAAAGTTTTAACGGACTTCGTAACGTGTAGAGTGGCGCGTGCGTGTTTTAATTAAAAATTGTAATCGGTACTGTGATTAAAAAGCCGTAAGGGCATGTTCAATTTTTATTTCGTTGAAGTAAAAATAAGAAATACAACTATGGTATTATAACTATTTTCGTAATATTACGTACAAAACTTCACATCTCTATATGCGGAATATTTAATGCATAGGACATAATATCGACAGAACACCATTAACTCAGTATTTTAATTTCAAGATAAAAACGTTTCTTACATAAAAGGAATATATGAATATGCATATGGCGCTCTGCTTAATATCGATCATTCGACGGGAATATCCGAAATGGCAGTAAAAAAGTAAATGTACATTTCCTGTATCAAAGTCGAATACGCCACGACCAAATGTAATTCCGCTTTTACGATCTTCATATCGAAGGTGAAAAAGAAGAGTCACGTCATCGTGCAATTTCTTCCGCGAAAGGAATATGCCCGTGCATTCACGTATCGCCAAGACCAATATCCATCTTTCGACGCGCGTACATCGGCAGCGGAAAATTACGAAATTCTAATAACTCAATGTTTAACTCCGCAGTCCGCACGAAGGACTTCTATCGAAACGCAACGTATTTCTCGATGGGAAGTTCGCAGGTCGCATTACTCGGGTCGAAACGTCGGTAAAGCCTGACCGCCAAGACGAGCCAAGTAAATTGTCCATCGCCGTTACAAAGTGCGCAAGAAAAGTCACTATGCGATTTGCTATACCCCATGGCTCGAGCATAAATAATCATTATCTCGTAGTGGACGCCTTAAGTGCGTGCTGCTTCTCGACAGTCTTGAGATGCGTCCAAACCTGAGCACGAACCCAAACGAACAGCGTATAGATGAGAGGATTTCGAAGTGTGTGAGTGTCAAAACCAATGCTTTTCCTCGCACACTTCCAAATCCTGTCATGCATAGACTGTTCGCTCGCGTTCGTGCTCAGGTCTGAACGGACTCTTGGAAGAAGGTACTCAAACCAAGCAAAGAGCCGATGAACAGAATGAGACGAGAATTAAATGAGAGAGAGAGAGAGACAGAGAAGCGTAATGGAAAGAACGAAGGAGATCGGAACTGAGAACGAAAGAGGCCATTGAACGAAGGAAAGAGACAATGGAGCAGTAAAGAAAAGCCGTGAACTAGGGATGTTCGATTCTCTTCAAAGAATCGATCTTGCAATAATCGATCTTTTGCCCAAAAGAATCGACTTTTTTTAAGAATCCAATCCCGATCGAACATTCCCACCGTGAATACATCGAGAAGAAGGACAACGGGAAGAATGGCGCGAGCGAAAGAACCAACGCAAAGAACGATGGAGGCAATGGCAGAAACGGGAGTAAGGTCAATGAAGCGAAGCGAAGAGGCAGGCACCAGACGCGATAGTACCGTTTCATCGCTGCGGCTTGCCATTACGCACCGACTCCTGCGGTGTTCGCGATAACCAGGTGTGGCACGCAAAAGTGCGTGTCACGGCGGATACCGGGTGGGCGGCTTTGTTTCCAACCTAATAATTCACGGCGGAGTTAGCTGGCGCGAGTTACTCGCAAACCGCGGGGACATTTTAAATTATGGATCGGCTTCGCCTAGGTGTTGGGACGGTTTATCTCTCACCTGCGCCAGCGCTCGTACGACCTTTGTCGAGCGAACGTCGCGCGGCCCCGAACATTCGTCGGCTTACGCCGTGAAAAAGCTCTGACATACTTTTCCGCCGAAGATCAAAGGGATTGCGAAGCTCTCTCTGTCTCTCTCCCTCTTGCCTCCTCTGTGCTCTCTTCCGCGATCCATTTCTTTTTTTTTTCTTCTTCTACCCACCCCTTTTCGCTGGCTTTATCTTGCGGCTCAAACGACGAGTGGCCGCAGAGCTGATTATGTGACGGAAAGGGTGGAGATAGAGGTATGTTAATACGTATCAGTCGGCCATCGTGCGTGAATGACGAATACTCGCGGGGGTGCTCTCCGTGCCGAACGAACGCGATCGAGTTTTTCGGCGTAAAAAACGCAGGCACGTCAGACAATCCGCGACCCGTTCGACGTGCATTAATCGAGTCAAGCCGTTAGCGCGGTGCGTTCGTCGTTTTTTCTTCTTTTTCGCCCGAAACACCTGCGCTGCGCGAATTGAGAGGGAATGGAAAAGCGGCGAAGAGAGAGAGAGAGAGAGTCTGCAGCGGAAACGCGTTAAAATTCCGAAATGCCGGCCCCGTGACGTACTTACCCCCCTCGACGCAATCACGATGTGTGCGAGGGTCGGCATTCGGCAAAAAACGAGAGGGAACAGAGGGAAGATAGACGGACAGAGAAAGAGGGAGTGGGGCGCGAGGGACATGCCGAGAAAATTCCGTGTAACGCTCTGATCAAAAGGAATTCGAAACGCGCCGTGGCTCGCAGTGGCGTCGCGTGAATTGTCGCGTTTCATTCTATCAAATTGAAGGTGAAACGGGCGGAGCAGTTGGCCGCGCGTTCCGCGAATATTCTGTTTATTATCATCTTTCCGACTCGTCGCTCCGTCCTGCCGCGCACTCGCCCGAGTGCTCTTCCCTCGTTCTTCTCTCGGCAAGTTCGACGTAATACTGCGCGGCGCATCGCACGACTTACCGGCGAAAAAAAAAAATAAAAAAAAGCAGCAGAGACCTGGAACCGCGCGACATTCCGGCCGCCAGCACCTTTCTCGCACCCGAGCCGCCGCACGTACGCGATTTTTCCTCGCCCCCCACGTCGCATTTCCACCTACCACGAAATCGCGTCCCGCGCAACCTTCCTCTCTCGCCGCCGCGCGAGCTATCCGGCCGAGCGGACGTTTTATAATCCATATCAGGAAGTTCACCCTCCGCAAAACTGCCCGCGAGCGCCCTTACGGAATTCACCCTCCGGGCAAGATATTATTTTGCATTCCGCGACTACGTTCGTTCCCGTATTCCGTCAGTTTTCGCGCTCGCGTGAATAAGCGCACGCTCGCGTTCAGCCGGAAGGGACGCGAGGGCGGAAAGAAGTTAAAAACAGGAGAGAGAGAGAGAGAGGAGGGCTTTACCCCGCTGGGAATCCCTTTTTCCTCGACGCCTCGCTGAAAACCTCCGCTCCTGGGAGGTTTATCTAAAATTAACACCCTTTGACGGTAGGCTCCGCTCGCCTCTGCCTCGGGAAACGGTCCGACGCCATTATTTGCCCCGGGAAAATCGACGGCCGACGTCGATTGTCGTGACGTGTATTCCTGGCGCGCTCGATTCTGCCGTCGTGTATTTTAAACTATTCCGTTTTATCGGCTAACGCTTATCCTTCGGCACGCCCTGTTGCGCGGTTTCAAGGTTTCGAGACCTTGAAGCGGAGACACGGGGTGAACGGTGGAAATTAATGATCGAAGCTCGAACGTAGAGAATTGTGTATCGGCGAAGAGTGTGAGTGATGGCGATGCGAGATTGAACTTCGGACGTTATGTAGGAATGTTAAGCCTGCTACGCGCGTTTGCGATTCATCGGAGCGATTTTAATCTTTGGGGTTAGGTGGGTTAAAGACTGTCCCACCCTTTGCTGAGCTTTTTATGCATGGTGGGATTGTTTATGTCCCACTTTGTAATCAAGGACTTGTCGAAATGTTATTATTTCTTTTCTTCTCATTTTGAGGAATACTTTATGCTAAATAATTGAATTGAATGTTTTTTTTTTCTTTTTAATGTTGAACAAAATTCTGTGCGACTTGGATTTCTTTCCTTTAAAATCGTCTGCCTCAAGGAGTTAAGGAGTAATCGGACAGACAATTTGGTCGAAAGTTAATGCCACATGGCGAAAATGCATACATAATTACAAATGTGGATAATGGAGTGGACGTTTAACATGGGCAAATGGAAAATTAACATGTAACTAGTAGTACAAAAGATTGACTTTCCATTTAAAATAACATTTACGGTAAAAATTACCATTATTCGGTAACACAGTACAGAATTTTTATTATTAAATTTAAATGAATAAATTTTTATCTTCTATAATATGTAGTAGGAAACTCTGAAATACTGTACGCTCTTTTGCATTAAAATACATCGTCCCTCAAAAGTTTCAAGAATTTCTACGATTTTTGGAGTGTGTGTCCAATTCCTCCTTCACTGCACAAAACTCGCTGCGCAGTTAAAACTGACGTGTGGACGGAAAATCGCTGCAGTTATTTCCTATCCTCACGTCCGTTTTAACTGTGCAGCCATAACTGTGCAATGAAATCGCTCAGATTTACCGTAACGCCTCTAGCAGGCTTTAGAAGAAAGATACTAACATTTCTATAAAACATGTCCATAAAACTGAAGCGAAAATTCAGCAGAAACTAAATATACACGCCGAATAGCGAACCGTCTCCTGTTGCTGAAGTCCGTTAAAAATACGGTGATTCAAAAGCCAGTAACCGTGGTAACGAATTATGAAACTCGGAAGGTGGAGGCTTGAATTGAAAAACGCAGTGAGCTTGCTACCCTCATCTTTCTCATATTATTCTCCATGTCTCTGCTTCCTTTTTTTCAGGCGAGCCTGGCAGTCATGTGTTCGGCAGCATCAGCGACGGCGTCTTCCATGGGAAGATAGTCCTGTCACAGGGTGATGCGTTCTACGTAGAAAGGGCGCATTATTACTTTCCGCCGCACGAAATAAACGAGACGCTGCATTCCGTTATCTACCATGAGAACGACGTCGGGGATCCATACGCCGACATTCGGAAAGGTAAGGGAGGCTTCCCGAGGATTCCCCTTATCGCCTGATGACGCTTCATCGTTTATCCGACGTCATCACGCTCCTTCCAATTTCCGAGAACGTTCAGTACTCCGCGACCGAATCAATCTTCCCGGTTGCCGCTGCTGCGGTGGCACTCCGGTTAACATTAAAGCGCTAGAAACGTCACTTTCGTGAAATACAGTCTTCGAGGCGCGGCGAAGCAAATTTTTCAAAACGTCCAATACCCCATCGTCCGCCGACGTTCGCGAGCAGCGCGCGAACTTCTACGTCAGTGTTTCCCAAAGTGTGGTACGCGTACCCCCTGGGGAACGGGAAGAGTTTGGTGGGGGTACGCGCTGCACCGGGTTAAAAGTCAAAAAAAGTTTAAGTTAGAAAAAAGGAACAGGCTATTGGATGTGGAACCGCTCAGATTAAAATTGACAACCAGGGAACCAGATTATAGTAATCTGTCGTCTTCTCATTGATTATAATGAATCTTATTTATAATATAATTTTTATTCGTTTTATTTATATTTTATTATTATTATGTTGTATTAAAAAGGAAAAAATAAATATATTTTGATTGTTATTATAGTATACGCAATATTTTTTTTTTACACGGGATATTCTGTGTTTTACGAAAATTATAGAAGGGGCTACAGAGATGTCGGAAGTTTGGGAAACACTGTCCTACGCGAAAAGTTCTGGCCGGGCGTGTACAGACGTGTCGACGCGGCTAAAGAATTCTGCTCGAGTCCATTTTTCGTACTGTTCAAGAGTGCCGTTTGTTTCCCTTCCAGCGCGCTGCGAATGCTTCGCGCTCGCGTGCTACGTGCTACGTTCCGTGCGAATTCACACGCGTTATTGTCGGCCACAACCGATCGCGCATAACATTCCCGACCGACGATAGACACGCGCTAATTACTTTCCCGTCTCGGCGCGGGGACATCGGCCGACCATTCGCAGGCTTCGAAATCAGGCATTTACGTGTAATTTAGCCGATTAGCCTGATCCGACATCGATCCCGCTGTCCGCCGGCGTAATTTTACACGCGGCGCATAGCGAGCCGGGCCCGTTTTCGGAGCCGATTCAAAGGAAGCCCTTTGATGAATTCGATTCGCCCAGCGATATTCTGAAACGCATCGATGCTCACGATCTTCGTGCAGCAGCGCGCGGCTGTGATACGGCGCATCGCATTATTTTTGGCATCAAAGCGCGCCCTGTGTGCGCGTCGGTGCAATTAAGGTAATTTAACGATGCATCAGCGCGATGACTCATGGCCCGGCACAATTGATGTACCGGCGTGAATTAAACGGCTTCATAACTTGACAGCTTTATACCGTCGTAATTACTCAGAAAGCCGGGCAGGATTTTGAAATACACGAAATATATAGCGCGACCCCCGGGGTGCGCGGAACGATAAAATATGAACGTGACAGTTAACGCGTTAATGCGGAACGATTCTCTCGGCCAGTGATGTGCACCTTTGAAGCACTGTTGTCAACGGCACAAAGTCACGGTGTACGGACAGATGACTCGGTACCGTGTATAGTAGTCCGTACCAACAGAATTGGGAATTTGACAAAATCCCATCTTTGAACGTTGACACCCCTCGAAGATTCAATTATACGATCATTGAATCGTGGCGCGCGGCGAATAATTTAGCAGCGTGGGATTAAGGGGACTGGACAGTTCAAAAATTGATTTTGTTTTGTTTGAATTTTTTAAATGCCATTTGAAATTTATCGAAATCGCAAAATTGCGGATTTGGCGGTCGAAAATGTCGGAAGGCGCACGAATTCATGTTCGACCGCACGCGGATATGTAATTAAGCGGCAAATGGAAACGGATGTCTTCTGTAAAGGGATATGTTGGAATGCGTTGTTATGTTTCACGGAACAAGCTTGTATCATGAAACTGATATTGCCGTAGAAACATCCAGTGCCATATTATTACACTTAAAAATCTTCCATATCTTTAAACCCGTTTTTCTCGATTTTACACTTTCCTTTCGTTTTGCAGTGACAACACAAATACAGGCACTCAAAATGACTTGCAAAAAAATTCAGCGTGTTCGCAGTACATATAATTTCGGACTGAACCTCTAAAAAATCTAAAAAATGTGCAAACTGTAAGAAAAAAATCGTCTGTTTATAGCTGCCATTTCTACAATTTTCATTTGATCTCTTCTTTTTAGGTTCAGTTCAGAGCCGTATTAATTCTAAAGATATTCTTACAAGATGTCCGCTGTATCTAATTTTACTCGAAACTACCGCAAACTGAACAAGAATCGTTCAAAGAATCGCTTTAGTCAATTACGTACAACGTTTTATTCATTGCATACATTCAGCCGCAAATTTTTTTTTCGTGCCCCTATTGACTCTGGTAAACATTTTCGAGAAGGAAACGTTTCAATTCGCATTCATTCGCGTTCGACAAATCTGACTGGCCCACTCCCCTTAACGGGAAGCAAAGGAAATAGAAGTACGCGTGCGAGCAGACGCGTGTTCCGAAGAACCTTCGATAGAGCACCTTCTGGCGCCTCACGGCAACGTTCGCGTCGTTCACTCTCCCTTCTGGCTCCCTTCTGCACTCGGAAGCACACCCTCTTGTCACGCGACGTACATATTTCTTCGTTCCCTCCGTTTCCCGACGACGACGCTTCGCCGGGGCGTCGCCGGCGTCGCCGCCGCGATCCTTAAAGGAGCATCGAGCCGTGCACACCTTCGAGCGAACCTCTTAACGACGCGACAACCGCCTTTGTGCGGGGCCCACGTGTACGTGCCCGAGTTGGACAGAACCTCGGAAGTGCGGCGGCGAAATTTTGTCAGACTCGCCTCTTGTTTGTGTCACTCGAATAGCACCAGAGGGAAAAGTAAACAAAATATGCCTTTGATATGTTACCGCGTATACGTCGTTGACGCCTCCGAGAACGTTAGTTTCTGAAGAGTTATGTGTCTTGATAGTCTTTCTTTATATCTTTTTACTGTGAGGTCTTCGAGGTTGAGATGTTTTGTTTGTTAAAATCTAGTTTTTACTCTACATGTTTCGGGACGTCTGGGGTCCCCTCTTCAGGAGTCACATATACAATATATGGCGCAAAAATAAACTATTTGTCGAGATGGATGAATGAGTCGCGCGTACAGTATTAAATTCGGTGGTAATATAAGGAAATAGCGTAACATATACACCATAATGATCAAGTTTGTACACTAAGGAATTTGGACGTACATGGGAATGTCCGCACTCCACACAGGTATTTAGCTTAAATTGTATTTTCATCAAATTCAACTTTGTCTATAACACACATAACCTCCGTAGCACATCGTAAGATACATGTATCATCTCATAATTTTAACTACATTAATATGGTTCATCATATTAGCCAGACGTTTCACCCATAGATACATATAGTATGCTTGTTACCACCGAATTTAATACTGTACGTACATGCCTATAAATCATCTCACACATTCCATCCCATCTCCACCGCGGCTCATTCATCCATCTCCATAAATAGTTTAGTTTCGCGCCACTGATACCCATGATTATATTCTCATACTAGTATATGTTTGTAACAGGCTCCCAAATAGGGAACCCCAGACGTCCCGAAACATGTAGAATCAAAATTAAATTTTGGTTAACAAAACATATCAACCTCAAAGATGGCATGGTTGAAAAATTTAAACAAAGAACACGGTTGAGTCAGAAACATATAATTAATAGTCTTTCAGGATGAAATTGTGGGCAAGTGACAAACGAGGAAAAAGTTAAATTCGTGTCTCGACAATAGTGAGTACCAATAATCACCGACTCATAATTGAACTTTTGTGCCATTAGTGTAAAACACTGTTACCATTGACGTCTCCGCGAAAAATCTTTGGCCGTAGAATTAAGCGGGCGATCGCGAAGGGAGAGGAGCGATTAATACAAGCGTGCGCGGCGAATAACGTGCGGCCACGTAGCCAGGGTAATTAGAGTTACTCAAACAGGTGCCGTGGGCTTTCGGGAGTTTCGGGAGTTGCGCCTAACGACGCGCGCGAAGTCCGACGCAGCGAACATCGAGTTTTCCGGTCGATTTGCCGCGACGCAAAAGGTTGCCCGTCTGAGCATCCGCGCGCGCCACGTTCGATTTTTTTTTTCAAACTCTTAACCGCCTCCCACCTCGCACGGCCTTAACGTCTTAGGAAAGCGCGCCATTCATTTTCCCGCCGTCGCTATGCCGGGGGAAAATAAACGAAATCGCTGTATTTTAAAAGAATTTAATATAAGCGAGACCAACCGCCGGCTGGCGAACGGGCACGCCGACGTGGCCTCTCTGTTCGTTTCATGCTAATAACGGCGGAGAGAGAGAGAGGGTCGTTCGATAATAAAAGACCGTCTCGCTCGAGCCCTGGAGCGCGCTTCATATTTGGGGCTGAAATTTTCAATTTTCCCCGGGCTGTGTTCCTTAACCGACCTGCGGGAGCCAGCGTGCTTGGGCCACTAGTCTCATTAACCGGCGCACTCCACGGCTCCTGGTGATTCCCGCGTCTTCGAGCATAATCATGTGGCCACGCGCGAGAATCCTTTTTTCGCGTTCCCCGCGCGAGTCGTATAAAAACGGCGAAATTGGGTCAGAATTCTGAGTTTCAGCTTTTAATGAATTTCAGAGAACGCGCGCACAGGATAGAAATTTTGTATATTTTTTCTCTGTTTCGGAACAAGCGAAGCCGCGTTGATCTTGCACGAAATTGTACCTGGCTTCCGATTGTACGGTACAATCAGAACGAAATTAAAACTGATATTTTCTCTGCACAATTTCAAGATAGAACATCGCGGACTGTTCGCAAAAACTTTGATAGAAAAATTGACGAACCGTCACTTTCAGTTTCCGCGCCCGGCGAACAATGCTTCTTGCCTCGGACATGACGGAACGTCAGACATTCGCCGAGATTATTTTCGAATTCAGTCCATTCTTCGCGCCAGGTTTACCACGAGCCTGACACGGTCGATGCTTAACCCGTCACGGGATTAATTAAATTTTTGCCCAGCGAAACAAATCCTCGGCTGTACGAAAGAGAGGGGGGGGAGACGGTCGGAATAAAAATGAAAATCCATTACGAGCGGTTCAGTCCGAAGTGCATTACGTCGGTGTAGGTGGAACGAGAGGTCCAGACGGGAAATAAGCCGGACGAGCCATTCATTGTCTCTGCAAAGCCGCAGATTTTCTCGAATCCATTCGGGACGCGCATTACCGTTTTACTGGAACCGGTGGCGCACGATTTGTAATCGCGACCGGGTCGATTCTGCCGCCTGCCCTCCTTTTGTTCGACAGATAAAGCGTCCAGGTGTAATTTCCTCTCGCTCGCGAGCCAGCCACCCCCGCCACAATAGCAGAACGTTAAAACATTCGACGCCGCTCGGGAGCATCGACTGACCGGGAGCAAAAGACGCGCGCGACACGCAAGGAAATTGCATCGCGACGCTCTCCCGAGAACGTCGGCCGGATATCGAACGTCCTGCACCTCCTACCAGATAGCACGAATTGCGCGCGCCATTTGCGGCTTTCCGGGAATGATGCGATATTATGCCGTTCGATCGAGAGAGATCGAGCCGGTCGGTTCCTCGCTGCTGCCGAGGTGGCAGACCAAAGATCGGTGTGCATTTCACGTGGCGCGAGCCACTTCAAACGGCCGCGACGAGATTGACATAGGAACGTGCGATTTTGATTTGATTTTGCGAGAAACCGATTCTTTTGGGGCAAAAATCGATTCTTTTCCCGGAAAAAATGGACTTTTCTAAGGGCTACTTTTTTATTTGAATTCTTTGAAAGAGAATGTGGAGCGGTTATTATTTTTGAATTTATACTCGATTGTTTATAATAAAATAATCGATTCTTGCAAGATCTGTTCTCATGATGCAATTCCAAGTCGACTCAAAGATCGATTCTTTCAAGAGAATCGAACAACCCTAGCTTGTAGGGACTCAGATTTGCCAACAATGAGAAGGTTCTCTATTCGACATGTACATTTTTCACGCATAACTTGCGAACGATTTGGCGGATCTTGATGATTCTTGATTCATATGATTGGTCCCATTTAAGTTTCTACAAATTCTGTCCTATTCGATGCCCGCTATACACAATTTTGCAACTCGAATGAAAAGCAGCAATTACTTGAGCATTTTGGACGAGCGTGATGAAATCTATAGTTCTGCCCGAATCAAATTATTCTTTCCATACCTGCCGACGTGCTCACAGTTTTCGACGTACCTTTTCCCGGCGAATCAGCCGTTCCCGGGTCGCATCGCGAATAACCGAGCGCGCCATGCACTACGCAGAGACACCAGCGTGTGTATGTGCGGATTTTGCAGGGGGGTGCCCCGCCATGTTTATAGCAGTCGTGCAAATAGCCAACGCTTAAATAAACAGGCGGCGTATCGCGTGCAATATTTATCGCGACTGCCGTCCTATACAACCCCCTCATACATCGTACATGCACCCACACGCGCGCGCGCACACACACACGCACAGGACATGCACGGAGGCTGCCTTCTCGCGAGCTTTCTCGCCATCTTGCCGCGTTGTTTGCGCCCTGGATATGTGTGCCGTTATGAGTCTGCAACATTAACGAGCCGCTTTGCACGGCTCGCACGAACGTCGTCGAGATTTCGAGTAGTAGCGCTAAACCACGACAAAGACGCCTTTGCCCGGTTCCGTGACGAGGGTGAATCCGGAAGCGGACTGAATCCCGAATGAAATTGGCCAATGAATGAGGAGCCTCCGCCGAATGCATCGCATTGTGAATACGAACCCGAGATTCATTCATTGCCTGGCTTTGGCTGTATTATTCGAAAATTTGTCATAGAAGCTTCAACGTGCGGGACGTCGATAAGCTTGGGGATATATATATAGGTGTCGAGGTGTTAAGCTGTTTACATAGGATAGGATATCAAAAATAATATGAAGAAATCGTACTATGTCTGGTTCTTGTTGTTTTTTGCATTATATTTGTTGTCGCCACGTACGCTAATTATATCGTTGTTCGCGTTCGCGTCATTGGTTTGTTTCGAATAAATTCTTAAACGTCTTCTGCCGAATGGGTTATTGTCCCTTCTTCATTGAACCCGCTTTGCCCTATTCTCATGCATCTAGAATCACTCACGACGCCGAGTTCGCGTGTATCGCCTGTGCATGTGCATACGTGCACGCGCGTATATTGCGGTAGGCCATGAAATAGGAATGGGGTGTCGAACGTCGATCGATCGTTGCTTAGCATGCGACACCCGATCCCGACACGCTCTCACGAGCGAGAGTTATGCGCATTACGCTTTAATCCTCTCCCGACACACTCCTGCAGGACGGCCCGCACCGGATTTTAATTGACTTTGATCGCGACAAACACACGCCGTCACGTTAAATTTCGAGTCTTAATGACTTCGGCCTTGTCGACGCGCCACTCCCAATTGTCCTAATCGAATGTCTTTTTCCGAGGCCGTTAATGTCTGGCTCGCAGCGTTTTCATATTATCTCGATTCGTTCGGCGACCGTTTCGAGTTGGTAGTAGATCGAGCGACGTTGTAAACAAGTATCACGCGTTTTTAGAAAAAAAATATATATATGTCGAATAGAGAACCTCCTTCTTTTTGGAAGTCAGTTAAAAATAGTGTAATTTGTTGGAAAAGTTTGTAACGACATCTGCAGTGACGTTGACAGTACTTTTAAAAGATTTACTCATATTCCACTGTCGAAATGTAACTCCTGAAGCAGGAATCATTAAACACACTGATGCACAGTTTCGGAACAGAGATTGTAATGAAAACGAATCGACGTCCTGTCGAAAAATATTGCGAATGAATCGATTTCCGTTGAGGCCAAATTGATTCCGCGAGTCAGGGTAATGCATATTCCGAATCGCCGGACGACGAAGATACCCGGCGCTTTTCTTCATATTTTATTGTCTGACGACTTCATACCGGTGGCCGAACCAAGCGTCTACAATTACGTCGATCGATTTCTCGCGCGTTATGGCGATGGGAACGGACGGAAATTGAATCACGCTCGCGTTTTTACGACGCCGCGCCAAGTCATTTCGCATATTAGCTTTACGATTACTGTTAGCCGAAACGACGAGCGTTCAGCGTTCACGCGGCCGTTTTACCGATAGACAGTACTGGCGTTGTTGACTGGATTAAAATCGCGCAGGGATAACAGTTAATCAGTGCACGTCTTTTATAGCATTACGTGTTGGTGCGGAGCAAAACAAAATTCTGACGTTTCTACAATCAAAGCTTCTTATTCGCGGTTTCGGTATTTACGATAAAAATATTTCAAACCGCTTTCTTCATTCGCGGATCGCACGAACTATTATTTTCGTATAGACACGATTCGACACGTCGTCGCTTGGTATAAGAAGCGTCGACTATATTTCATCACTATGTCTTAATCACAGGTTGCCATTTTGACGCCACTAAATCACTCTTCCGATATAGAACTAACATACTCGTAGCAGTCGATGTCTCATTGTAACCGATATCATCGGATTTTCTTGGGACTACATTTCTCAAAGAATCGACAGATAACGAGTTCCAAGAGAACGTCACATCTTTTATAATCCACGTTCCGTTGAAATCGATCCCACACTCGGTTTGCATTATCTTTCGAAAACATCCTATTTCCGGCGCGCGCAACGTTAAAAAAAGAACAAGATTATCTGTCCTGCACACGTCAGCTCGTTGGCCCTCTCGCCGAACATCTCGGTAATCCGTATTAACGGGCACGCGTAGCTGGCAGTCAGTAAAGATAGGCCATATCGTCGCGCCGAAACGCCGAGTCATTAAAGCTCGTGGCTCACGGTTAACCCGGCAATAAAGCCAGCGGTAGCCACTATGATTACCGAGCATGCCCGCTGCGCCGACTACACTGGCTCGTTCTTCCCGCGATCTCTCGCACCTCGACCGATCCGGAAGTGGCGTAAAGAGAATTTACACAACGCGAAACGACGCGAGTTGCGATCCCGGCACAGTTACTGCCGTCCGAACCTTTACTTCCCTTTGTTCGCACTGGACGAGGCGCCCAGCACTTCGAAATCTGCTAAGCTGTTCTGTCGCTGGGCCGCTGTCTATCTGTTCGCGTGAGATGACAAAAATGAGGCGGAATGCATTCGTGTAGCAGGGATTTTTTTTTTCTTTAGAATTTATGATCTTATTTTATTGGGTGTGAAGTTGGGGCTTGTTGTTGGATTATGTCTGTTGTTCGGCGATCTTCTTCGTGACAACGCTGGACTGGTTAGATACTGGCCCCGGATAGAGTTTGATCCCTCGTAGAAGAGAGATCGCACCTTTAACACGTTGTCTGCCGAAAATGTTCCGAAAAAATGCGTTTTGAAATTAATGTTAATTTTGTCAAGTAAAGCGTTAAGAATCTATTTTTCAGAGTACCATGGGACAAGTTGTTTTCGTCACCCGAATATGGGTGACGTGGCAGTCAACGTGTTAATGCGAACGGGATATCGATTGTTTTTGGCAACGTACTGATGCCGGGTTTATCCGATTCCGTTCCGTTGCGCGTGTTCTGGCGGTATTTTTTTTTTCCCTACTATATGTGGATTGGCAGTGCTAATTCTGCTACAAACGGGCGTTGTAAAGTCTGTAATATGCGGAATCTGCTGCACGTTATACAGTTCACACATTATAATCTGTAAATTCCGTTATATACGGACGCTGCAATAGGAATACTTTATGTTACGCGTTCGACATTTGCTGTATCAATGTGCGCTGGAAAATTTAACAGGACGCAAATATCAACGCTCTCGACACAATTTCGTGTGGCAGCCTGTCAGATTTTGTTTCGTTGTGTGTTACTTGATTATATGTTCGGCAAATTTCAAGGTATTATTATTCCTGTTGGCTTTGGCTTTTTTTTTATTCTTAAAGGCAATAAGATCAATAACATGTTCTTCACTTTCCAGGCATAATAATTACCCCTCTTTGTTATTATGAAAGCCGTAATACTTTATAAAATATTCAAAACGTTGGAAAATTGTTCACGTAATTCGACCGCTCCAATGACAGAGATTAATTGTTAGTCGACTGCCAGCAGATATGAACATTATCTAAAAAAAAAACTCGTTTCACAGAAAACGCAACCTATCACCCTACCAAGTATTGTTACTCTTACAAAGAGGACTTTCCTTCTATATTTGAAATATACAATCTAATCTAGTCAGTAAAATCATACTCACTTTCGTTTCATTTCCCGTCAAATATTATAGTAATAGAGTAATATCATAAGACTATGAAACATAATTAAAAAACAGCAAGTTCCCTAGTCTAGACTTGGTAAAACATACTCCGTGACCTGATAAACGGTTTCTAACCTACATACACCATTTCGGCCCAATGATATCTCTGGTCCAATGACCGCAACCTTACCCTGAGCGTGCATACCCAAAAAACGCCGAGCGGATCCAGGAACCATTACCACAAGACGAAGTTCCGCGAACAGGAAGACGCGAGTGGAATTTCATCCGGTGAAGAGAAAATTCCGGCAGAGCTCCGCCATTTCTATAACACCAAGCGACCGGTCGCAGGCATCCCTCTCTCTCTTGCTCTCGAGAGCTGTCCCAGCTACCATTCGCGCGCGCGATAACGCGGGGTCCGAGGCGAGAGAAGGCGACGATTAAAGGACGAATAAAAGGCTGGAGTCTGGCGCGACGCCGATAACAGCAGCTCCGCCTTGACGCAGCTACAGCTTCCATCGGAATGCAGTTGCGCGCACGGCTGCGGATCGTTCCGCGTGTCATTACGAAGTTGCCGCGCGCGCTTAAGGTATTACTAGCGCTGAATCACTTTAGTTAACTTTTTTTGAAACCGGACTTAAATTGAAGATTTTTAAAAAATAACAATTTTTTTCTTATAAATGAACTTGATCCACCGTCTAGAACTCGAGTTATTAAAAATTAAAGTTTAACGTTTTTTCCATCTAAAGCAATGGTAATGATCACACAAAACGGTTTTTTGATAATAACTCGAAAACGGCACTTAAACTTTTTTTGAAAGAATTCCAGGTTGTAGATTAACATTCGAGAAACATTTTAAAAGAAATTAAATACTTTCTACCATCTAGTTCAGGAGAAAAAAATTGTGAATATAAAATTGCAATTGAGTGCTTGTATTCAGCCTGAGTGCCTGTATTCATTGCCAAGTATACTAGTGTGCACATATGTATACGGAATGTGTGCATGGATTGAATCAGGGGCGTAAGAAATTTCTGACAGAGAAAAGTAATTTTGTTTCGAACACGTTGGAGTCCATTTTTGATACGGCACCCAGCGCTAGTAATACCTCAAAGGCGCAGACGACGGCAAGACGCCGAGACAAATCGGTGGCTCGCGGCAATTTCGCAGCTCATTAAAAATTTCCCCGCCAGCCGACGTAATCGCGAGAAGTTCGCCGCCGTTAAGCGGGGCAATATCCGCACGACGACGCGAATTGCGCTCTCAATAATGCAAGGTGCACGTAGGTGTAGGCGAGTGCGCGAGCGCGTGATAGCGCGCATCCTCTCTATTTCCCTCGCACGCCCGCCACTTTATCGCCGGGCGAAGCCCTCTTTCCGCTTTCTTCGCACATTCCCAGCTCGTCTGCTTTTTCCGTCTCTTCGTTTATGCGGAATGTTTCGAGCATTAATGCTCGCAGTTGGCCGTTTGCGGTGCCGCGCGGCTCGATGCGAAGTTTCAACCGGCCGCACTGCTGGCCGCTAGCTTTTTTCACTGTCGGCAATAGTATATTGTTGTGCCACTATAATTTAGCACGGATCTGTGTATGCACTGGATGCAGCGTGGCATACGGAAACATCGGCAAAGTTGAAGCTGTGGCTGCCATGTTTAGAGACCGCGAATACTCAGTTAAAAATGGCGACTATTGTGAGTGAATGAATGAAGATGTATGCAGATATATCTGAAGTATTTTCAGTGTGTTTTCTAAGTATTCAGAGTATCTAAATATAGCGGATTTGGTCTCTAATCGGCACAGATGTTATGCATTGGATCGTGCATCCAGTGTATATATAAATGAGTGTAATTTATCCGAAATAAATACAATACTATTACTCTATTTTGGTATCACTCACACATCACACAGGGGACTGTTACTAAAGATTATATATTACTGACTACTGTACGAAACAGTGACAATAATTCGGTCCGTCAAGGGTTAAGGGGTTGAAATTGTAAAAACAGAAAATTTAATTGAGAGCCTAATTTAATTTGTTGTTCTTGCTCTACGTTAAAATCTTCTCAACTCTCGCAATCGAATCTCAGCGGAGTGGCTAAAGTTCGCGGACAATCAACCCGTTGATGCCTGTCCATATGAAAATTAGACTTTGCACCTGTGGATACTAGCCCGTGGTCGCCAACATCGTCAAAATAATGGGCCACGTCCTGGCGCACGAAACGAGACTCCGGGGGAAACTGGGTTGTCATTATCCGCCGCATTATGTTCGCATATTCGCTTCGCCACGATGCTTCTCTTTATCTGTTCGTCTATCCAGCCTTCATCATATTCCGAAATTACGCACAAACTCTTCTCGCGGTTTAATTCCGAACCCCATGAATCAATCCTGTCTCTTTCGATAAGTTTTACGAGATATCGGATATGGCGGAATTAATTGCAATGGACGCCGCTCAGGCCGGCGTCCAAAGTTTTCGATCTCTCGCGTATAGGGGTGTGTCCGTGTGCCCAATTTCGAAATTTCATGTATAATTAAATGTCATCGCTGCTGCAGACATTTAATCCAAACTTTCGTCGCGTTGCTTTATAGTATAATTGGATGCGTGAGCTCGTTGATGAGATGTTACTTAATATATCAAACGAAGCTAAAGTTGAACAATACCATGAATTCTCGTCGTATCCCCATGTTCATCCGCACGTCACATATGAAGCATACTCTATACGTAATTACAGTGGGTCCGACATAAGCTACGACTGCTTCTTTGTCCTACCGGAAAACTTTTCGCTCCTTTATTTTCCGCGCCATCGATCTGCCACTCTCATGAAAAGCCGGGCGCTCTTTCGCGGAATGTTTTTCTTTGAGTCGCAAACGGCGCGCTCCTCTGAACGGCGGTAAACATTTTCATCAAGAGCGTCTCTTTCTTACGAGTCGAGCGCCGACGAGGGAAAGAGAGGGGATGCTTTTTGAAGCGTTCCAGCGCCGCGAGTTTCCGCGAGCAGAGTTGCTCTCGTAAAACTCGGCCCCGGCACATACGCCGCGCTTCTTCTTCTTCTACATCAGACTTTTTACGCGGCTCCTATGTTCCGCGTTTAAGTATCCGCGATGCGCCGGCAAGAAAACATCCGCTTGGCACGGTATACCTGAGAACTGAAGGTTGACGACGGATATGTTTCTTAGCTGACGAGCGAAAAAAGCTAATGTCAAGTTCAATGCATTTTTGCGTTTCCCGTTTGCATCGGAATCTTTGGGTCATATCGGAATTGTGCCGAATTGGGACGGAGTATAACTATTTTTTAAGTAATGGTAGAGGACAGTATTGCATGGTGTACTAAGGACTATGTTCCTATTGAACAATTTTTGTTGCACATGCACCGATGCACCTTGCCGGTGCAATTGCACTTTTTTTTTTTAATTGAAGCTGTACTTTTTGCTAATATGGATCGATTCTTGTCACTATTCTACGTATAAAAGTATTAGGGTAGGGTCATCTTGAAGACAATACTTGTAATAAAATACATTTCTGACCTAAAATATCGAATATCTCGTTTAAATGTGAATATCAATGAACTAAAAAATGTTATAACGAACATAAACAAAGGTTTCAGAAAATGTTTGAAATGTAATAATGAAACACTTGAACACTTATTGCAATGACCTAAAATGTCGAATGTCTCGTAAAGTATTGTCATTCAAGATGACCCTAAGATAGGTGTTAAAAAGAACAGAGCTGCATTTAAAACAAAAATCGGTGCATATACAACAGAAGTGGTGTAATAGGAAGATAGTACTTAGTACGCCATGCAATATTGTCCTCTGCCATTTCCCTCTATCATCATCTAAAAAAGAGTAATAGCCCATCCCAATCGCCAGAAACACCCTGTATACCGTGCCACGTTCACGACCCTTTACGCGCCTACGTCAAGTGGTCCGTCATGAGCGCGAACCAAGCAACGCGGAATGGTTAACATTGAACAACCCTAACAGCCCAAAGCAAGCCGTACGCCGTACGCAAAATTGATCTGCCCTGTCCTTCAGAATATCCCTTCTTTCCAGGAGACTCCAGCGGCTGCGGCATTACGGACGACGTGGTCGAATGGATGGACCGAATTCAGAATTCCGCCGAGCCGGACGTCCCGCCGATACCCGTGATCAGCAATCCGAACAACAGCAATCCGAAGGCGCAAGCCGACGCGTGGGGCTACAACCAAGAGACTCCCGGCCACAAGTACAGCAGAGAAGCGAACGAGCCTATTCATCGAAGGACGCGCCGTGCCACCAGACCGAAGGAGGACAACAAGAACACCTGCTCCCTCTTCATCCAGACCGACCCCCTCATCTGGCGACACATATCCGAGCAGGTGAGGCCGAGAGTCGCCGGTTTTCGCTCGCGATTATCGATCCCACCTTTTTAAAACTCGGAAATCCGGCTCCAGGAGGTAGCGCGCGGACAATAGTCGAATATCTCGAATGCCCGGAATTCCGGGCCGGCTCTTTCCGCAGTCACATTCGTAGCCCCACCTTTTTCCCCTCGACAATGGGACCATTGAAATTCCATTTTGCATTTTCTCAACGAGCCCTCCCCAGCGTCGACGTCGACGTCGACGTCGCCTACATTCCGCTGACCCGTGTAGAAGGAATATTTTCATCTTCCACATTCCGCTCGGTCGGCGTGACGGGCCGAGCGGAACGAGTACACGTAACATGTGACATTTTTTTCGCGCCCTCCCGCAGACTCCGAAGCGGATCAAAGGTTGGTCGCGGATCGAGAGTAATGCGACGATTGTGGTTTTTCGATTTTGCAGCTTCATCACGACGCGGAGAAGACGCGGGAGGAGATACTGTCGCTGATCGCGCACCACGTCACGGCCGTGAATTACATCTACAGGGACACCAGATTCGACGGGCGGATCGAGCATCGGAACATTAAATTCGAGGTGCAGAGGATAAAGGTAAAGAGATTTGATTGACGCCGATTAAAGGCTTGACACTCGTTTGCCTTAAGGTATTACTAGGGCTGGGTGCCGTATCAAAAAGGGGCTTCATTATTTGTTTTCAATTGCGTCAGAAATTTCTGACGGCCCTGATTCAATCCATGCACACATTCCGTATACATATGTGCACACTAGTATACTTGGCAATAATGCATACTAGCGTTTGTACCGCAGTTCTTTTCTTTTTCTTTTAAAATGTTCCTCGAATGTTAATCTACAACCTGGAATTATTTCAAAAAAAGTTTAAGTGCCGTTTTCGAGTTATGATCAAAAAACCGTTTTGTTGTGATCATTACAATTGCTTTAGATGGAGAAAACGCTAAACTTTAATTGTTAATAACTCGAGTTCTAGACGTTGGATCGAGTTCATTTATAAGAAAAAAATTGTTATTTTTTAAAAATCTTCAATTTAAGTCTGGTTTAAAAAAAAGTTTAAGTAAAGTGATTCAGCGTTAGTCATACCTTAAACGGTCGCGGTTGGTTATAAATGGCAAAGGTAACGTAAGGCAATTAGACGGCATCGATTTTTCGCGTCACTCACACTTTATGTCGAATGCTAGATCGACGATGACACCGCGTGCACCCAGCAACAGACGTACGGCGAGCCGAATCCGTTCTGCATGGAGAACATCGACGTCAGTAATTTTCTGAATCTCCACTCGCTCGGCAACCACGAGGACTTCTGCCTCGCCTACGTCTTCACCTACAGGCAAGTGATCACCATCGCTTCGACATATCTGTTTCGTTGAAAATCAGTACACGGGATCGTTCATTCTGAAATACCAGTAACGTCCACTGTGCTTCCGCGCGCGCGCAAGCTCGTTATTTTGCATGCGCATGGCGGAACGCTTTAACGCGCGGCGCAAACAAAAACGCTTGCGTAAGTTATTTCAGCGACGATCCGTGGGATTAATCTGAAACATCGGCAAGAGTAACTATGTAGATTTACACCCGATCCCTCCGTTGCCGCAGGGACTTTACCGGCGGTACTCTGGGGCTCGCCTGGGTGGCATCTGCATCCGGCGCATCCGGGGGGATCTGCGAGAAGTACAAAACGTACACGGAGACCGTCGGCGGGATGTACCAATCCACCAAGCGGTCCCTAAATACCGGCATCATCACGTTCGTGAATTACAACAGCCGGGTACCGCCCAAAGTGTCTCAACTGACGCTCGCCCACGAAATAGGTCACAACTTCGGCTCGCCGGTGAGTGGAGATAGGCGGCGGGGTGGAGGGCGAATTCGCCGACGGCTGTTCGTGCGGCTAATTAACGAGTCAACCTCGCGCGCCTGCCTTCGAACGGATAGAATTACCGAATTCGATGATCTTTTTCAGCACGACTTTCCGCCGGAGTGCAGGCCGGGCGGATTGCACGGTAATTACATCATGTTCGCGTCCGCGACCAGCGGCGATCGACCGAACAACAGCAAGTTCTCCAAGTGCAGCATCGGGAATATTAGTAACGTGCTGGACGCGATCGTGGACAAGAAGAAGAGCAATTGCTTCACCGGTGAGTCGGCGCGGTCTGCTCAACGTGTCGTGCACATGTTCGACTGGCTCACTTCGTGCGCCGACGTGTCGCGAGTGACGAACCGTATTGTACTGGGAGTAATGCCATTCTACGAGGATTACGCAGGATCGTCAATGTTCTTTCTTTGTTCTCCAGCGTCCGCCGGCGCGTTCTGCGGGAATAAAATTGTCGAGGCCGGGGAGGAATGCGACTGCGGATACGACGACGACGAGTGCGTGGACAAATGCTGCTACCCGCGACAGGTGTCCGAGCTGGACAAGATAAAGAACGATACGGCGAAAGGGTGCAAGAGAAAATACGGGACGCAATGCAGGTACTGTGACGTGCGCTGGGCTCCCGGGCAATAAGGACCGGGTTGCGTCCGAGTATTTATCCAGTAATCCTACGTTTCCCTCACTCCGCGCGCGCGCGCGCCCTTTTTCTTTTCGCAGTCCCAGTCAAGGACCCTGTTGCTCGAGCGATACATGCCAATTTGTGCCGCTCTCCCATAAGGTTCAGTGTAAGGCCGAGTCCGACTGCAGCTACAATTCGACGTGCAACGGAAGGTCCTCGGAATGTCCTGCGCCATTGCCAAGGGCCAATAAGACCAGATGCAACGAAGGAACTCAAGTGAGTGCCCGTTACCTTGTTTTCTGCCTCTGAAACCGTCGCTGTCCGACTGTTTTTCTCGCCGGCGCCTCTCGTATGAGAATTCTTGTCCGGGCATTTTTATTTTCTCAAACAATGAATATTGTGCGTTACGGTGTATGTAGCGTCCTGTCGGATTCTTTATGTCAGGGAAATTTCATAATCCGTTCGATTGTAGCTATGCATCAATGGAGACTGCACGGGATCGATTTGTCTTGAGTGGAATCTTACGGAATGCTTTTTGACGAGTAATATAATTCCGAATATCGATAAACGGAAATTATGCGAGTTGGCCTGCCAGAATGGGACGGATCTGTCGAGTTGTCGCAGTACCAGCGAATTCGCGCATGTCGTCGGCCTGCCGGACGGTGGAATTAGTCTTCGACCTGGTTCGCCGTGTGACAATTTCCAGGTACGATAAAATAAGCTCCTGTCTACGTGTCTCTTCATATTCAATGCCAACCTCTACACGTCTCGCTTTCAGGGGTACTGCGATGTATTTTTAAAATGTAGAGCGGTCGACGCGGAAGGTCCGCTTGCCAGATTGAAAAATCTCCTGTTCAATAAAGAAACGTTGCTGACGGTGGCGCAATGGGTAACGGTGAGTACCCCGTAAACGTATTCCTCGTATAAAGTCCTTCTTTCACGCTGCGCCATGTTTACACAGCAATTATTCTTCGTAAGCAGGAATACTGGTGGGCGGTGCTCCTTATGGGTATAGCGTTCATCATCTTCATGGGCTTGTTCATCAAGTGTTGCGCAGTGCACACGCCTTCGAGCAATCCTAAGAAGCCGCCAGCGAGACGCATCAGTGATACTTTGAGAAGGCCAATGAATACATTGAGAAGAATGGTGAGCACCTTTAACGTTCAATATCATATTCTACATCCGTTGATCCCAGCTTTCGGACAATTTAGCGTCTTAAATCGTTTGAACAGTTCCTGTAATATTACGATAGCTGCCATTGAATTACAATATTTTTTATAGCGACATCCACACGGTGGCGGTGGCGCAGGACCCAGGAGTATACCTCCAAGACAAGGGCAAGGAGGGCATGCTGGAACGCGTGGTCCCTCCCACGGTTATGGGGAGGGCAGAGGTGCTCAGTATTATCCAAAAGGTAAGTGAATATGTGTTGTGCATTGTGTTAAGGCAGCTAGAACCGCTTGAGTTTGATCCCGCGTTTAACTTCACCTTCTCTGTACACGCGTCGTTCTACACCATGATACACTTTACACACGTATTCTCGGAACAAACTCAAGCTAGACGGCTTGCTGCTGCGTTCTCGACCTCGTGTATACCCGCAACTACATCAGTGTCTTTTCCTGTTTGCATCTACCCTCGCATTGATTGACGCGCATCACTACCTGATACTATCGTTCTATGACCTGCAGAGGTGAGCTGGGGCCTATTCTCTATACGCTTGACGGGGGCAAATTTGCGAGTACACATAAAGTCAAGGAAGTATAATTCGATGTCTTACGGTACAACACCGTAGAGTACGACTTTAATCGTGTTTTATGAAGTTATGTTACATTCGCCAATTTGCTCCGCGTGCCTTCTCATAGCGGCGCAATGAAAATAGCTGCAATGTTATAAGTTTTGCAAACGCGGGTGACGATGATATGACTGTGAATGCCTTGAACCTCCTGCTTCTGCATTGACTGCGGGATGGCTTTGCGCTGATTCTCAACGTCCCAGCACATTCCCGATACATGTACTTTCAATAGAACCCGAAAACACGACTCTAGGGTCGCTGATCAGAACCCGAGAAACCGATACTTCAGGAGACGCCAGCATGGAAATTACTGTAGCCATCCGCTTATTTTATTTTTACCCAGAGAACGCAATTGAAGGTGATCCATTGAACCTGTATGCCGTTCCCCTCATCCCCATTCGTCATTCGCCCCACCACACCTCGATCTATCATCGCCTCGATCAATGTGATCCGCTGATGTTAAACCAAACCGTCCCTTCAATTCGTTTTCTGTGCGCACGTTCCTCGCCAGCCTGCCCCCACTTCCTCGCCATGCTCGCCACACCATTTTTCGTTTTTTCTCCGTTTCGTTTCATTGTCGACCGTCTTTCTAAACTTTAAGCAGGCTATCGCTCGGTTCCCACAGCTAGTGCGCCACCAAGTAGCGGTGCAGCAGGCGGCGGCAACTACGGTCGTTCCAACCACCCCGAACTGTACGCCGGCGCCTATTCGGGCTCCGGGGGAGGGGGGCGGGGCGCAGCCTACGAGATGAGGCATCACAACAAGGTGTGACGATCCTAGAGTGCTATCAGCAAGGACGAGCACCGGTCTCGGCGTCGCACCGCGAATCGTTCTGTAAAACACGAGTGCACAAACGAGCGTCTGTGAAACGAACCGATCCACCCGGCGAGCAGAGAAGCGTTCCCCGTCGACTGTCCGTACCGGCGATCGGTCGATGAACGGCGAAGGGAACGCCCGAGGATCATCTTCCAAGCGCGCCGGTTCCGCACTCTCGTTTCAGGTCCGGCCGATCGACGCGATCGCACGATCAACTCGGATCGGCCTTCGATGTGCCGTGCACGATGATCCGAGCAAACCGGTTCGATGACGAAACGGACGACGACGGCGCGGGTGAAAGACAGTACGAAAGGTCGGAGGTGAGGTCCAGTCGGGGACTGGCAATGGAGTCGAGACTGCCTCTCTGAGGGTCGCCGAGACTGTCGCGCTGACGACGAACGGCCGTGAAACAATCAAATTTAGGAGCCGAAGTATTTTTAGCGACTGCGCGGGTGCACGGAAATTAAGATACCACGAATGTTTGTCTCTTTCGCTGAGCGGTCAGGTCGGTGGGTTGTCGCGTGTCGATCGGAAGTGCGATTCGTTTCGATTCTCGTCCCGACGAGCGTCGCTCTGCGCCCCCGCGGGCGTCGAGTGCGTCGTGATTCTTTGCCGTTTAACGCACGTGAGCATCTTGAGGCCAAGGTCGCGTAGTCTTTGCGCCTCGATCTACATCCGGTCGCGGTGGAGATCGTGGGCGCCGCGTGCATTTCGCTCCCGAAAGTTGAGGACGGAGGGGGTAGGGGGGGAGGTTGTTTGAAAAATTCGCTCGTAAAAGTTAAGAATGAGGTCGATCGGAGACCGATTGCGACAATATGTAGGTGCGTATGGGACTTGGGGGTTGGGTATGGTGATATCGTCTTTTTAAATGCTCCTGACTTCTTCTTTCTCTGGCCACGGATAGGACTCCTTTTTTATATATCTTTACGTATTTCTAAATTATAGGGAAGTTTGTACGGTAGGTTCTTAGGGTTCGTTCTACTCTCCGATCTTTTTCGGCTAGAACATTTTCCATATTTTATCCTCGACGCTCGGTGCATTTAGTTCTCTTCGACGAGGCGGCCCGCGCCGGCTCGGTTTTTATGCGTTGAAGCTATCTTGCGATCGCGGTGTTGCAAGTTTCCGGAGCGAAATGGCGCATACCATTACCAAACTATCGCAGGTCATTCACTTGATCTCTGTACCATTGTAGTATATGATAATTAATAATACGTATTATTCTTATACTAATTTTTATTAGCCAATTGAAACGAGTAAGGAAAAAAAAAACAAGCTATAAGGGTGCATGAAGGAGTGGATAAGAGCAGCAACAAAAAAAACCACAGTGGGGGGGGGTGGGGGGCTAAACATTTTTTATAGCGATATTCCATTAACGATTATATCGACGACGACGATAAACTGATTATTATAATTATGATTATGCTTATTATTATTATATTATTATTCTATTATTATTACTAATGCTATTACTATTATTGATTAGTTATCTATTGCAGATGATAATTTATCTCCGCTATCGCGAATGTTATAAGTTATATTTAACGTACGGTTTTTAACTTGCAACTATCGGGGGGCTGCACCGTAAACGCGCGCTTTTTCAAGTTACAAAACGCGCAATGGCGGCGGACCAAAGAATGAGCCCTCAAAGGTCGCGGACAAGCGACGCGAGATTCACTATTTGGCGGGCTCAAAAAGCAGCGTAGCCGTATGCACAGCTGCATAACTCGTATGCAAGATATAGCAATGATTGTACTCGTCCAGACGGTCGCGCACCGAAGCCAACGCGAATTCGCGCACTTCCCTTTTCCTCGAGAACGAACAGAGTAAACCAACAAAATAATAACACACACACACACACAATACGCCAAAAACGAGAGAAAAACAAACGAAACACGACCGTGACTGATAACTCTTTCTTTGCTCGTCCCTCGTCAAGCCGCCTTCTCGGGCGAACGAGTCATCGGAACGGAGGGACGTTTCGTCTTATTTCTTCTTAAATCGTCGATGTCTAACCAAGGAAACTGAACAGTGTCAAAGTAGTTTGAGGAAATTTTCATGGCACGCGGAGGGCTAAGCTTTCTTTCTGAGCATCGAGCCAACTCTTGCATTGCGAACGTGTTTGCGTGACGGAACATGGGATGCGAGTGTCCTACTTCCACTAAGGCTGATCGAACGCGTATACTATTGTTACTTTAAAAGTTTTGAGACTCGTTTTACATAACTCGCATATCGCTCATCATCAACGTTCTCCGGTTACGTTTTCGTCTTCGGGCTTCTCCTTGTTCATTTTGTACAGTGCGTTGGAAGCGTCTGTCTGCGCTTCAGGCTAATATCTAAGTAGAGGGAAGTCCCATTCAGTTTATTCTATCGAAAAATAAACGTACTGACGTAGCTAATTAACATTGTAGATGTTGACCATGTTCGCGGTCGTTTCGCGGATAGAGAGTAGCGTGATTTAACTTTGTCCCCGACTCAAGTTTCGAATTGACTGTGGCTCGTTCGAGAAACATGTAGAATTATCGAGTATGTAATAAGCATGCCGGGGGCTTTTTAAACGCACTGTACTATAGTAACGTACAAACTCTAAACTTTTTTCTGCCGACTCCTTTTGGCAGGTATGAGAAAAGGTCGATTGAAGCAAATCCGGGATGTGTCAGTTCGATGCGACGCCATGCCATTGACGTCAGTCTAATTTCAGTGATGACTACTTACGCCAGTGTGGTCCACGGGTGGGGTCCCTCACACGGCTACTGCCACCTCCACTAGTTACAAGTAGTTCTGTCCTTCACTGTCGCATCGCGTTAGTCATGCGAAACAATATCAAACGTCGTCCGTCACCATAACAACGGTAGTCGGGTGGGGACTCGAAATCGCACCTAGGTGCGGTGCTTGGGCCACACTGACTTACGCATATCCTTAATGCCCCAAAACAAAAGTCACTGTAGCCAATTCTTCGACGGAGCATAAACTATGCATGTTCATATCCTTAAAAGCCAGATGCGTACCGAAGCTGACAGTCTACTAACGTATTAGGGATATATGTAAGTAGTAATCACTGACATTGGGCCGACAACAGTAGTACGGGTACGATATTGGATCGGCACTTCATTAATTTGTCGAAATCGACCTTAAAGTGTCTTTTCTTTGACGGATACGTAGACTCACGGAAATGTCACTCTATCCTTGACTCTCCGCTGTCTTGATCGCCAATTATCATCCATCACAGTGAACAGAACCGATCACAACATTCTATTCTGCGGCCGAAGTGCAGGGCAGACAGGAGAAAATTTGATTGCACGATGAACGGTTATTTTTCTATCGGTGCACAAGAACGGACATTCGTACGCGCGCAAAATGATCGAACGATCGAGAGTGTGAATTGTGACGATCCGAGGATCACTGTCCTCGGTACTTGAGACGACGTCTGTTTGATTCAAATTTCGAGAGTGAAACCCGCTGTCTGCCGTGCCACTTTGAGATTGATTTCATTTAGCCGGACAGAGGGAGGGGTATAGGGGTGCAGATGTGGAACGAATTAAAATGAGGAGGTGCCAGGCAAGTCGCTACGATACGAGTTTGCGGGTCGTGTGGAAATGTACAATAGACGCAATGTGATTATTAAATGGATCATGCGAGATCATGTGTGAAAAAGAGAGCGAGAGCGAGAGATTGTAAGAAAGTAAAAGAAAGAGAGAGAGAGAGAGTGAGAAAGAGATTATAAGAAAACAGGGAAAAGAGAGATTTTAATGAGACAATGGGTTGGAATGCGGCGGGCGTGCAAGAATAACAAAAAAAAAAAGAGAGAGATAGAGTGTATACCTGTGTAAATATATTGATTAATATACATATATATATATATAAATATAAATGATAAACTATATATATATATATATAACCATAACAAATGGTAAAGCGAATACAAAAAAATACTTGTTTTTATATCAGATCTGTATTATAGCGAAATATTATTCTGTATTTTGTAATCGGGACGGAAGTTAAGGATGACGAGCGAGTGTCTGTATGTGCGTGTAATCAGACCTTTAGCTTTTTAAGGTGACTTTTACCGCCGTCCGTCGTGGAGCCGACGGAGCGCGCATCTACGTTATTTAAGAAGTTTCGAAGTTTCTTGTACGTAGGCGCAACGGTAATCAATTTGGCCCCATTCGCAGTCGCTCGATCGGCACATTGAACCGATTTACATTCTGTTTCATTCCGCGAGAAAGAGGGAGAGAGATTCAGACAACGACGAGATTGCCTCGCGAATTTCGAACTACTGCCATTTGTAATACGACATAGCGAGAAATTAGAGAAATCTCCGGTCGTCTTCGGTCGCTTATTGTAGCCAATTGCGAAACTTATACAGAGCGCACAGTACACGATCACCGAGATAAGACTTCGGGCCGCTGGATTCGGGATACCGACGGACTTAGAGTAGACCGGGTAGCGTGGCACGAACGAATGGGATTATTTTCTCGAAACAAATACCACGCCTCGCCGAATGCGCGCGCGCGCGCGTTAGCTAATTATCCACGGTGATCACTTCGTTTCCGAAATCACTGCCATTTGACGATTATTCTCGAGATAGCTAGACCTTCCTTTTCGGATCGGATCGCGATCGCCAATCGAATACTGTGCATCGTTCGTAAACTATCGTTGCTTCCACAGCGCACTGCCACAAAACGACAAAAAAAAAACACACACACAAAGGATTCGGACGGGCCGAAAGGTACATGATCAAATAATAAAGTACAAGTTCTCCTTCGTATTATTGGGGAAGAATGCGATGTGCGCGTTGTATTGCCGAGGAAAGCGTCGACGGTGACGAGCGTCGAATGGGGCCAAACGTGGTAGTTGCTAGTTCGACGAAGACACGTCGCTTACGCGTATGTGAGGAATCGTAAGGATGTTAAGAGCGAAGATTCTCCTTCATCATTTGTCCCCGAGCGAAAAGAAAACGAAAAAAAAAAAAGCCAACCAACAAACACGGAAACCTCTACTACGTATGCTTAAGCTTCTTCGTTTCCGCAGTGCCTGGATTAAGGTTCGCGGATAGAATTCTATGGAACTCCGTCTCTAGCGCAATTCTCGACGCTTCGGTTCTCTCTACTCTCATTTGCGAGCGACGATTGGCGACGACAAAGGCGCCGCCCGGAAGTAATCGAACACGGCCGTCGCGCGACACTCTCGCAGATTCGCTCTTCCCTACACCTTAATTCAGGCGCGCACCACCACCGTGACGCGATGCACACTACTCTATCACTTGTACATAATGTTAGAGAGGAAGGAAACAAAAAAGGAAAAAAAAAAAAAGAAGAAATCGAAGATTATATTTTTTCTATCGATCCAAAAATGTGGTGACCTATCAACATCGTGCATCCGGGATTATTTGTCTGATCTGGTTTCTGTATAGTACGTTCGTTCCCGATCATTTGCCAATCGAATAGCGATCACAACTTGACTTCGAGACGATTCGTGTTGTACTTTTTATCGGAAGAGTCCCTTGGATATCACAAAACACCAAGTGGCCTTTACTTTAACGTGCCGTATTTTCCTTTCCCGATAGCGTACCCGCTCACGAAAAGGGGGTCACGAGCGATGCGTTCAGAGTAATTTCCCTACCCCCCACCCCCCCGCCCCTTTTTTCATTTCCACGTACACCTTATTGAGCATGATACTGACCAATCGCCTGAACGTAGCTTCAGACCACCACTCTCTCTTTTTCCCAAAATGTTTAGAACGTGACGAGTGTTTTAATGAATATTATAAATAAAAGGAATATGATTGTGAATATCTCTTGTGTTACGTTAATGTGATTAAAGAAAAAAAAAAAGAGCAAGAACATTGTAAAGAAACTAAATAAAGCATACATTTTACATTTATCCGACCTTCCTTCTGACCTACCTAAGATTCTGACCAGGCGCAGGGGTAGAGAAGAAACGATGTCAGGTAATGGATGGATTTTATTTATTTTATAAACTATTTGTAAAAGTTACCGTTGTACATTAGAAAATGCGGTGGATAATGCGACAGAGGGTCGAGACTACATGATACGTCCGCATTGCGATCTTTAGTATGTGCGAGAACCTATACATCGGGCGTTCTCTTACTGTTAGAAATAGAATAGTCTCTTAACTCGATGGATAGTACACTGAATACTGAAAATTAAAACATATACCATCGTCTATATTACGAAGTTCACTTAAGCCAGGTATCAAATGTGTATTACGTTACGCCGATCTATACAAAATGCGACGTTCTCCAAAATCGCCCGCAGTTCTGCCTTTTTAGAAGCCTTGAACCGCACACAGTCGTCGACTGTACTCTTGCATCGTAAACCTAGAGACTCGAGGTACAAAACACCGGTACACTGCGACGTCGAGGCATATACACTGCGCTAAAAAAGTCACTCTCTAGTAAGAATATCTGTGCGTCAATTGATAGAAAGAAAGTTGCATCTCAGGTGACATGTTTCTCGAACTCATACTACCGAAAGACTTCATTAATGCATTATAGAACGTCGCAGGATCGCGGAGTCTATACCTCTCAATAACTTAAAGAAATTCGAGGATACGTATCGTTACGTACGGGACCCATTAGCGAGTCCCAGATCACGCAAATCAATCCCTATCAAAGAAAAATTTAACTATTCTCGCGACTCTTGCGTAAACTCAGTTATGCGCTGCACCGACGCACGATCACGTTTGTTCCGCAGAACCTGACGTTCACGAACCACGCTAAATTTAGCTATACAGATGATTCATCCCCGATAAGTTGTGGATAGATTAGATAGAAAAGAATATCGGGTCGACGAATTTCCGTAAATAGGAAATTGCTAACGTCCGCGTCCGTTAAGGTTCCAGGAAACGTTCGTTATCGTGCATATCGTTTAACTAATGACGTAAAAAAGTCCCGAGCGGCGAGCTAGAAGGTACCGGAGCTCGTTGTACGACGTATTCGATATTATTGCGAATCCTCGACAACGGATTTAGGGCTGAGAGTGGCCAAGCTTGTAGACATCGTGATATGCATTGCGTATTAGCGCGTAAGGGAAGCAACTTTCCAGCAGGTCCATCGTGAGGAAGGGTGATTCTTGAACAATTTGATCGAGCAACAAATACACGGACTCTCGATTCCTGGTAGCTTCCTTATCAGCCTCCTGCCCCAGTCTCAGCAAACTCGACGAAGCCAGCGCCAAAAATTCTTTCATCCTGTCCTCTATGTCTTTCTGCCCGCAAATCGTGAAGAGAGCGCCGAAGATATTATTTATTGCTGTCGCCATGCAGTGAATATTATTGGAATGTCCCTCGAGCGATGCTCTGTAGAACGAATTCTCGTTGCGCGCCAGCTTGGGAATGGATACTGCGACGAACACCATTAGCAGGCAGACGAGAAGGTGTTCGTCCTCGTCCACTTCCGCTTTCTGACTTCGTAAAGCTGTTGTCAAGGTTGGATCGACTTTGCAAGTTAGTCCTGCGGCTGATGTCATTTCGGAAACGATACGCATCGGATCGCCGGCGGGTAAATGATGCCTGAAGTCCAAGATAGAGCTCAGAAGGAATGGAATACGTTCCTCGAGTACATCCACTAACGCCGACTGTGCCAACTGCCTGAAACTCAAAATCACGCCGATAATTGTAACTCTTTGGAGAACGTTGTCCACGTGCTGTAGCCTCTTAAATTGCTCCTTCATCACTTCCGGCTTGTCGAAATTCGTTCTCAGCGCAATGAGCACGTCTTTATTACCGGCGACCAGTTTCTTCAACTGTTGAACCTGACTCGCGATATGCCACATCAGATTCTCATTCAACATCTTCATGCCATACGGTCCGATCAATTCGGCCAGCGCTCTCAGCTCGTTTATATCGGAAAATTCCTCGGCATTGAACGGAATCGCTCCTTCGACCGACAGACTCACGAATGCTCTTTGATTCCCGGAATAACAGATATTCCCTGCGCTCACACGCCTTAACAAGACTTCGGAGTACCATTGCGTGTAGTGCGCAGCTATCGTCTTATCGCCGTGACTGTCCAATTCTTGCGTCTGCTGAAGCAGAGCGTTGTTGAATACTCGCGTGATGTCGATGTGCACGTAATTCTCGACCGTCTGAAGGACGTTCATGTACGATCTGACACTGACGAACAGTTCCGACGGCTTCGCTATCTCGCTCGTGTCCGGATTGTACATCACCATGCCGACTAACGCACGTGCGAATCTTGACTCCAGATGTTGGTGCAAGTATTCGCGGGGCGCAAACGTGTACTCCCAGACGTTTATGGTCGGGCAATAATTAATGGCATAGCAGAGTTCCGTGAGAGCCATATGAAGCTTGTCCATGGTCGTGAGATCCTCGCGTGTTTTTCTATGGCTCTCGACCCCCGGCTTGTGCACCTCGTACATGTTCTTTTTGTTCTTGTCTTTCTTCTTCCGGTTGACGACTTGCGAGATAAGCAGGGCGCAATGTTTCGGCAAGAGCTTATCGCTCATGTTACACTGCTCGTCGCAAATCGTCGTAATAATGTTCTTCGCCTCTTTGGCCATTTCGTCCAGAAACATATTGACGACCGACAAACTCCGCTCGCGTATGTGATGGCGCTCTTCCGGGCATAGTTCGTGAGTACAACTCTGGAAATGGCTGCAGATCAGAGGAAACGCGACGATGTATCTGTTCTGCGCTGGGAACTCTAAGCACATGTGGAACTGGTCCTCGAAGATTTTGCTGTAGAAGCAGAATATGGACAAATCCGACGTCTCTACCAACATTTCGTCGAGATTGTCTACCATTTTCGCGTGAAAGACAACGGTGTCCATGAAGGAGGCGAGTTCTCTGTTATCGGCCAGATTCATATTGCACTTTGCGATGGACATGTAAGCCTGGAGTCGGAACCAGTCGAGTCGAAAGGCACGGAAGTCGAATAATTCGTTCTCTTCGACCTGCTTAACGGTGAGACTAGCTATCGTTGAACACATGTCGCTTAAAATTGCCCCTTCGTCTTCGGGACAAACTGGAAGGTTCTGTATCATCTGATGCAGCGCAGGTGCATCGAATCCCGAGAGGAATTGCACGTAGTACCTCTGTAGCACCTGGGAGTATTTCTTCACCAAAGCTCTCAGTTCCTCGCAATGGAATAAAAGTTCGGGCAGTTGACGGTCAACCAAATCTTCGCTACCGCGTCCCTTTCCCTTGCCCTGTATCGGCGGGTTACTGCCGTGCCTCAGAAGCCAAAGAACCTCGTCTCGCGAGTGACAGAGTCCCATTAGTACCAGCAATGCCTTCGGTCCTAAAAGACCAGGCTGGTCAGTCAGAATTAAGCCTAATTCCTTGAGAGCAGTTCTCAAGAACTTCCTTCGTTCTCTATGCCGGTAGCCAGCCTTTTGTACCGCTTGACTGTAACAATCTTTCACCTCTGACACTCGTTTGCCATAGCCCTTCATGCTCTCGAAGAAGGTTTGAATGTACTGATGTATATAGATGACTTCATCTCTAAACAGTGCCAGTACCCAACCTGACTCCAATGCTGTAATCCAAAGTTTACTGGGCTGTTCCTGACTCAAGAATGTATGACACAGGGTAAATCCCAGAATTACCCATCTCTCAATTCTGTCCAAGCTCAATGTCTCGCAGGACATGGTATCTGTGGCTGCCGCTTTCAGAATTTGACCGGGGCTACCTACTAGACTGAGTTTCTGATCTGCTCTCCAAGTATCAGCAGACAAATTCCGGCCTGGATAGATTGCCCATAAAGAAGTGAGAGCATTTTTCAATAGCTTTGAGTGAGGAACAAATTCGTCAGACAATTTCTTTAGTGGAGCATCGTAATCCATAATCATCTGCCCTAAACGAGGAAAACTCGGATCTGACTGACTGTGAACCATCTCATGGGCTGCATTAAAAAGACCCAACACTGCCTTCCGATCCTCTACTCTCGACAGAAGTATCATCAAACTGACATAAGTGACAACAAGGTCCAGATACCCTTTGGTCACATCAAAGTTAATTGTGATATCCATATGGACACCACATGCATCCATTGTTGTAAGAAGCTCGCAAACATTGTCCTTGAAATCCAGCAGATCAACAAAGGTATAATAATACAACGACAGAGACTTAATGATCTCATTTCTCAGATTAGTAATCGTCTGAAGTCCCTTAATGTCGATATTGGGAAACTTTCTGACAATAGTCTTAATCGAAGACTCCAAAGTCTTATCTGACAGAAATCCTGGCTTTGACTTAGCGTCCCCACACGCCTTCTTTATATTGTATATGCGTGTCAACATACCAATGCCCCTGTCATTTAGTATGGTCAGCTTTTCAGCCAACTTTTGTTGACTTGGCACAATCGGACGAGCCATGATTCCAGTTTCGTGTTCCGTATATTAAGAAACTGACATACCTTGACGAGATTCTTTGGCTTTAAATGACAGTGGACCCCACCCCTGGGGGTGTAACTGTCCTTACCGGATGCGCCTCAAGTATCACCTTTTTCCTTTCTAAAACGAAACATTGCCACGTGCTATACAATGCGAAGACAATTTCAACAATAGTGGCGAATGTTTTTTACTCACCACTGTTATCACATGTTTGAGACGGTCTGATATTATCTGTGACACAAGAGAACGGGGTTGCTGTATACGCAATGGTACACACTCGTGTATTGCACGAAGTAGGCCTCTGCCACAAAACAGTGCTAGCAACTGTTACGCGCTTAACGGAACTAGATCATTAGTGAGTTTAGCACACATGGGTCATGTCACAGGGACCGCCGAATAGTTAGGGGGCAACTATCGTATTTCTTGGCTATTTTGGTCTCAATCGTTTTCGAATATTTTACACAAGTTTACGCAATCGATTTCAAAGTTTACGAAATCGTAGTTTGCCCGTAATTGACAATTCCAGTATCGGCTATCGTGCAGGGTTGGTCTGCTCGCAAACGCTGCCGTTGGCCGAGGAGAGAAGCTGACCAGATGCAAACTCTGGCGAAATAATTTTGACGTATCTCGTGTCTAAAGGTCTCAATCGTTTACGAATAGTTCACGCAAGCCATTGTATCGATTTCAGAGTTTACGAAATCGTAGTTTGCTCGTAATTAACAATTTCAGAATAGGTAGAGCGATCATCCTTATAATCTCGATGAATCGACTGTACGAGCATGTATCGATAGTACTTATTCATATTGGAAAATGTACGGACCCGACGCATTATAAAATGTTACGCTTAAATTAAACTGATGAGAAATAAGAAACATTACACCTGACACGACACTGTCTTTAATCACTCAGAATAGAAATATAATACATCTCACGACAGTCAAATGGTAATTCCCATAGGTCACAGTATTCGCTCCATATTTAATCTCTGATATTAAAATTTTTGCGGGAAATTCAAATCTTAACCTTTAAATATTATTTTTTGAATTTCCCGCCAAAAATTTGTTAACGAAAAACTTGAATTTTTAACATTTGAATAAAAGTTTTTAAATTTCCCGCCAAAAAATTTCGTGGCGGGAAATTCAAATCTTAACCTTTAAATATTATTTTTCGAATTTCCCGCCAAAAATTTGTTACCGAAAAACTCGAATTTTTAACATTTGAATACAACTTTTTGAATTTCCCGCCAAAATTTTCTTGGCGGGAAATTCAAAAAATAATATTTAAAAGTTAAGATTTGAATTTCCCGCCAAAAATTTGTTAACGAAAAACTCGAATTTGTAACATTTGAATAAAAGCTTTTGAATTTCCCGCCAAAATTTTCTTGGCGGGAAATTCAAAAAATAATATTTAAATGTTAAGATTTGAATTTCCCGCCAAAATTGTATTGGCGGAAAATTCGAATTTTTAACCTTTGAATAAAAATGTTTGAATTTCTTGCTAAAAATTTGTATCCAAATGCTAAAAATTTAAAAAAGCTTGAATTAAACAAAGCACACTTGTAAAAAATCACTTATAACATAATTAAATGATATTATCAGTAATAAACAATATATATTTTGACAATTCAACTACATCCACGGATAACTAAAACAATAATTCAGTACTATACCACGTTGAGTTTTCTAATACCTACGTACAGTACTCATTCCAGGGTAGTCTATAGTTCAATGATTTTTTATTGTTTTGATAAACTTGCCTTGTACAGTTGTACAGCATTGTACAGTTTGGTACAAGTTGAAATGGTTAAAACCAAGGTAGAGTAAAAAGAGATCAATAACAATGACAAATTATAAAATATATGTCGAATATTTTGGCGACACGGCGACACCCTTTAAACGTTGTCATCAAAAGTTACACAATGGCGCGCCATTGAAAACTGGTCGATTGTGCATTTCCCGAACTTATTCGGATCACGCATAACTGATCCTGAAACCGCGAATGAGGAAGTCACGGATAAGAGAGGGTTGTTGTAAGAACTATAACTTACTCCAGAACGGTTATTACCACAGCATCTATGGTAAACTCAGTGAGACTCAGCAATCTTCCTCAGATCTCAGGTTTCATTTCTTACAAACATATGACATAAACAAATTTCAATGTCTGTGTATATATATATGTATAATATTCGACCAAAAATGACAGTCTGTCGACATTAGTTTCAAAAAATATCACTTTCTGCTTAAACATATACGTAATTTAAAAGAATATTTACCATTATAAATGTATCAGATAAATGCATGTTATTGTACGATATATTATATATAATTGTTTCTATAAAACCAAAAAGAAACAATACAAAAACAAAAGGAGACTACTATTTTTCTTTAGCCGATTTGCCTGCAAAACTCATGTTCATTAACCCAGTTTCTTAGTTCATAATATTACATCAAACATTTGGCACCTGTGCCCTGTCATATTGTCATCAATAATCATAGAAACAATTTGAACTGACGCATTCATTGTTTTTATGCCTTAATTATTTCTGTCTTATTGTCGATCGTCACCAACTGCAGCAAACTTCCGCTCTTGGGACGATCTTGATTCTGCGACCACTTCCAGAAAAGCCTGCAGATATGAGATAAATGAGTAGATTGTGGCAATACAGTGACTTATGTCAAAATAAATGTCAATAATAATGTAGATAAAATGCTATTTACTCTGAAATAAATTCCAAAGGTGTCCACTTTGATGTGTCTCCGTCCGGCATCCACTTTCGATTCATTGGTGTATCCAGAGTAATAGGCAAAATGCATGCCACTAATGAATTTTTGGGAAGTCCGCTGCCTTCACCAGCCAGTGATTTTGTCAACTGATGAACCGCTGCCTTTGCCATACCATATCCAATCATGCCTATGATCATTATTCAAAATGCATACTGCCATTAGTATAAATCATTTTCTGGAAATGAATTGATGTTGATCTAAGAAGTTAGAAATTACAGGTCTCACCTGGAGTATCCCCTAATGCAGCCTTAGCACCAGTTAGAGTCACAAATCCTCCCTCCTTTAAGTACTGGGATGCAATGCGGCCTGAAATCACTGAACTCCAAACACTTTGCTTCCACATCAGTTCGCTATTCTTTACAAAATCCTTGCTCGCTGCATTTCCACCAGCCCAACCACCAGCAACGCAAACTATCCCATCCACTTTTTCTCCATTTAGAGCATCTTTTATTTGTGCCAATATATCAACCTCCTAATACAGACATTTACTACGTTATACTAAATCAGATACAAATTTCACCTGTGTACACATATTCACCTGTTCCTGCCAATTACTATCCGCTTTCACAGTAATGTTTGAATCAGCAAGATCATTTGCTTTCATATCAATGCATCCAACCCACTGAAACAAACAACATCTTTATTTATAAGCCAATCAATACTCAACATGTTCTAAATTACATTCTACAAAAAAATACATGTTTTCCTTCAATGCCGCATTCTCTTATGCTGTGCTATGTGGAAAGAAGGCTTTTTTTCCAATATACATTAATTCCTTATAAACCTTATCCGGTTGACCTTCCTTTACTGGTCACGATCTACTGAACGCGACGACCTCATCTCAGGGAAAAACAATTAAGAGAGACAGATAACTGTACCTATCGTCACGGAGCATGGCCCACTACTTTATCATTTAGATATCGAGGTATGTGAAAGGTCTCCAACTCTCCAGTCTCCTGCCTCCGTCGCAACTTTAGCCTTGACAGAGTATGCCGCTGTTGTAGCAACATTGTCGCGCGGACACTTACGCTCAATCGCTTCACAACGTCCCAGTCTCCTGCTCATTTTCTTTATTCACCGGCCGCGAAAACCACTTTTTTAAGCAAGTTTTGCATAAAAACACTTAAACTTCATCGCAGAACGGCGCGATCTCGTTTCGAACGATAACAAACGAAGGCGGTAGGCTAGGACGATTTGCCGGGAATTTCAAAAGGCCCATCTGTCAAACCACCGTGGTATTCACCACTTCGATTGCGCGAATATCATTGCACGACGAAATGTTTGGGGTGTGCCAGAGTGGCCGACTAACATGTATGATAGCATGGATTCGGTAGAAAGTCGAAACAAGGATAATATTACATTCCACAGATCTCTTCGAGAGTAATGCCGCAAAAAATTTGACCTACTCGTCTCTTTCGCTACAACATTTCTTACGCGTATATTCGAAAAGCATAAATGTTTACGTACTATGCTCACGGAACGCAACGCAAAATGCTGTGCCGACAGAGTATGTTACGGAAAAATGCAACGATGACGAAATCACTTTTGTTATCGACTTACCCAATTCTTTGACTTGAACTGCGATACGCAAACGGAGCCTAACGCTCCCTTTCCACCGTACACGATGACACGTCCGAGCACCGCAGCCATTGTTCAATAAATGAGAAGTGATCTTAGGGAGATCGGATTCGGAGTGTCCTGCGATCATTGACGAAGACGTACGAATGCGTACGAGCGACTCTCGGGAAATTTCGTGAAAGGAATGCTATGTTGCCGGTTCGCTGGGCCGACGCGTGCTCATAGATGGTCACGCGACTTGCACAAATCTAGTTGAGCAGCTAGTAGCGGCTCACGACGGGCAAACGGGGAAAATCGTTAAGTCATTTAATGAGTCCCATATTAGTTTCGACATTTCGATTTTCGAAATGCGATTAACGACTGGCCCATCCTCTTCCAGCTTATAGTTGTCTGTAGATCTGGGTTTATTAGAATCTTCTTGGTACTGTCACGACACATTGTTGAGGGGTTATCGCTTGGCGCAGCCTGACAATAATTTCACCCGATCTACTCGTTTAGTTCGTTTGTCGTTTACAGAGAAAATTTATTTGAAACGCAAATCTGTGACAGACAGTGGGGGAAGAGAGAGAGAGAAAGCGAGCGCTCGTCTTTGATCGTCAACGAAAATGGCATGGGCTTGACGCTTGACACCGTCCGTGAACGTGCGTGGACGTTCGTAACAGGATTTGAAAGTTCGTTTCATCGAAAGAGAAAATTTTCGATCGCAACAATCGTATTTGGCGCCCGATTATCGTTCGATATCGAGATACGGCAACGTCGCTCGTTCTCGAGACCCTGCCCGCAACGTTCTTTGGGATCGTAGGTCTAGTGTGACGTCACGGTAGCCTAGTTGGGTTAGGTTTTACGCTGGAAATTCTAACGAAAAATTTTTTGTTTCGCGATTAATGTTTTTCTCGCTGTATCTGCCAAACTGAGAGACGCCGGGATCTTACGTAGTGGCGACCAATAATCGTGCTTCATAAGCCGTGCGATCGCGAGACCCCGCGCTATCGGCGTATATGAGATTTTAAACGGAAAATGAATCGACATGAAGGTACGTACGTGTGTGCTGCTGCTGCTACTACTCTGACTAGCAAGTCAGCCTGCAACACTTCTGCGCGGCCCTATACGTTTCCCTGATACCGAGAGGAATCATTCGTTTCATTGACATCGGCTATGCATTCGTGATGAACTCTTGCAAATCATCGCGGAGGTTACGAAATAAGGAATTTGCCACATTTTCCTTGAGAAATGATCTCTCTCTCTCGAGGTTCTCTGCGAAGGAGCCTAATGTCAGATGCCAGATGGCAGCACGGATTGAAAATTTACTCCAATTTCTTTGGATGCGAATAATGTTTTTCCACTCATTTCCTATTTATTTCACATTATTTCGGTATCGACGCAAGATCCCTTTAACGGGGCTCAAGGATCGACGCAGATCGCCAGCCTACGGCGCCGCGCCGTCCATTGTTATAACATTGCACAGGCTGATAGCTTTTCAGATCAGTTTCACTACATCTATTTCTTTCTTTTCCTAACGGTGGTTTACACGCTGTGTAAAAAACATTGAATCATATATTTGCACCATTGTTCTACTCCTTTTCATTCGTCTCATGCGCACACATTCAAAACATATGCATCTTGTTTCTTAGTGTTTGCAAACTATTGTTATTTCAGGGGTAAGCTGCGACTCCTGCTTAAAGGGAAATTTCCGGGGTCGCAGATACAAGTGCCTCGTATGCTATGATTATGATCTGTGCGCTAACTGCTATGAGGGAGGCGCTAGTACAACACGCCACCTCACTGATCATCCCATGCAGTGTATACTTACTAGATCCGATTTTGGTGAGCTACCTATTCTTTACCCACTGCTGTTTGCCTGTAATTTATTTAGAAATGGATTCATGTTAATCAGGAATATTGTCTGTTAGAATTGTACTATGGCGGGGAAGGTGTGAGCGTAGAACAGCCGCAGTCTCTGACCTGTCCTTACTGTACGAAAATGGGTTTCACCGAAGCCACCTTGCAGGAACATGTTGCTTCGGATCATCCGGATACCTCTTTTGAAGTTGTGCGTACATGAAAACTATGGGTGAGTCTGATAAAAAGATCATTGAGGATCATTTTGTTTTGTTAAAAGGTTTGCCCGGTATGTGCCTCTCTACCTGGTGGCGATCCTAACCATATGACCGACGATTTTGCTGGCCACATGACACTGGAGCATCGTAGCGGACCAAGGGACCTGATCACCTTTTTAGATGACCCAGTTGCCAGCCGGCACAGTGTCAGACGGATGCCGCACCCAGCGACCAGGGCTGTCAGTGGACAACGACCTCGCAGGTATGTGAATATGCATGGTGAACAATAGAATGAGGATGAGGGCAAGTTATTATCACAAAACAGTAATGTCTTGGTCTTACTCCATTTGTACTTGTAATACCTCAGCGTGTCTTTGAGCAAATGACAGCAAACCATCTCAGTTCTATTGTACACATATCTGCTTTCTCTCAGCATATACATCTTGCCGTCAGTTATGCATTTTCTTTATGTAGCATGTTTCTTATTTATACTTTATAATTTACCGTATGATAACAAATTGATATGAGTATACGTTCAAAGCAAAGTTCATATTGTCGCATCATCTTAGATAATGTTCATTGGAGTGTCATTGGACCTGCAGGTCCAACATGCATTTCAGTTCGTCAGGCGGACTAAGCCCAAGTAGTCGAGAAGGTATAGACCCTATTGCAGAATTACTGTCCCAGTTGTCAGGAGTTCGCAGGACCGGAGGAGGAACCGGTCAGAGTTCGTCGGCACCTTCGCAACTGCAGCAATTACAAATGCAATTACAGTTGGAAAGACAGCAAGTTAGGGTATGTTAATCGCCTACTTCAGACATCGTCATTGTTTTTCAGTCCTCTAACTCTAAGTCGTAGAATTGTGTTGCGGTAAGAAGACGATAATCATTTTTGACGAATGGAGCTTTCGATATGACGACGACGATGATTGTTGCGCGAATTTCCTCGGTACGTAGAGCGAATAGTTCGCGGTTTAACCGACAATATGGCCATTCTAGGCTGCTAGGCAACAGCTTGAACGGTTGCCCAGGAGACAGACGCAGGTGATTGGATCAGTGTGCGGCGGAGGTGGCAGTAGTGGCGGCGGTCACTCCACTACTATGGCCAATGTGGTGGCAAACAGTACAAGTAGTAACAACAATGCGACCAACTCGGCTAACCCGTCCGGTGTTACGTCTACTAGCTCACAGAACTTTATGTTCCTGCTGCCCAGGTAATCTTTACTATGCCTTCATTACAGCACCGTGAAAAGAATCATGTTCCGAATGATTAAAGTTAAGCGGTACCCGTCAATGCAATACGCTTCTACTGATCGGATATAATGCGTTTTATGCGATATTTCTTATGTAATACGTAAATATTGACGAACTTATGAATACATTTTTGTTTTGACATCAATGGTAAATGTCGCGCCAATGGTATCGACATGGAGATGCGGCGCGTGTACGACTTCTACGCCCTGTCATATCTGTGAATGTGTGTTCGACCTCTTCCAAGCTCTGCATATGTAAAAATAACTTACAAAATTGCATGTCACGGTCATCGCGTTGTCTGCCAAAAGTAATATACCGAATGCGTGTATCATTGCGTAGTGTACCGAGTCGTAAGCTTGAGCGCAGCAGTGCCGGTAAATTCGTAATCAGCCATAACTACTCGTCTTTGAAATGTTTGCTATCTCTGTACGCAGATGCATCACGACTACGTTGTCCGACTCACAACTCCAGAGCATTGAGCGCGAAAGCGCAAATAGGAGTTTGTTCGCTCGCGAACTTATTGTCGGAACACTTTCCCAAACGTTGCCAGAGTTGATTCAGCAACAATCAACTACCGTTCAAATGCCTGTGTCGAATGCAGCTACTGCCACATCCAGTCCTGAAACACCGAATGGAAGCGCTTCCAGCGTTTCGGCGAAGAAATTGAGTATAAATCAGGAAGCGAAACGGGATCAAACGACGATATCGACGACGACAACGACGGCAACGGCGACAACGACTGCAACGACAACTAAGCACGTGACGCAAGCGTCCGCGCAACCAGCGCATAATATTCAAGTTGCCACCGGTAGCGTGGGCTCCGGAGTTCAACAGCAGCAGCAGCAGCAGGAACAACAAAATCAGGGTGGTTTGCCTTCAAATCCTAACGCCGTCGCGTCGCAGCAAAATGCGCCTATGGTTCAGACTTTGATGCATAGCGTATTACCTCAGCCACTGGTGAGTAGATGTAAGACACACTTATTAACCGATCAATGATACTGCATATCGGAATTCAAATAAAAGCGAGAGACGCGTATTTCTTTTGTTTCCTGCGCGTCGTAGGTATTGCATCAACCACTGCCGCTACCAATTAGGAATACTGGCACTGGAACAATCAGATCCAACCAACCGATCGCGACTCCGGCGCCTGCGTACCTGAGAGGTGGAGTAGGTCCCGTCGGTGTAACAGGTCCTTCGCGTAGGAAGCCAGTTAGAGCTGTAGATGGCAGAAACCAATCTACCGAGCCTCCGCCTCCGCACTAACCCCTCCTTAGCCCGTACCCACCCACCTTGATCCCTCACAGGACCCCCTAGCACTAGTCCTAGCACTGTTTAGAACACCTCATCATTATTGTTATTATTATAATATTATATATTAATAATTATTCTCGAACGCCCTCCTCCTTTTCCGCCCCTTCATCGCCCTGATCCTCCTCCTTGTCCACCTCACGCTCCCAATCCTATTACTTCTCCGGAAGAAATAATCTCGCCATCTTTTTGCCGTTACGTGACATGAAACAAGGGCAAGGATCGAATTCGCCGCGACAAATACGGAAAAATGTACATAACTCACTTCTTGCAGAGACACGCTCGGAAAACAGATTGCGCGTTTCGTATGCATGCTTCTCTTTCGAATACGAGTCTTGCCACGTTCAGCCACACTAAATTGCTGCTGCTGCTGCATGAACTGCCGCCGGGCGTTACCTTGTATACTCGGTAAAGAGAGAGAGAGAGAGAGAGAGCATAACGAAATCCAGCGGTGGTACTGACAGCGATGGATATGTATTAGCAGAGCGAAACATTTTAGACGACAACGACGACGCTAGGGGTTTAACATTCAATGGCAGTGTATGAAGCAAAGAGAAGCAAACGGAGAAAGTGTGTGAGAGACAGAGTATATGTGCGTGCCCAAGTGAATGGAAGAATGACTGTGTGAAACGGGAATAGAACGCCGCGTACACCGTTAACGGGGAACGGAATGAAGAAATTGGATCAAAGTCTTTTCATTGCAACAGAATAGGTGCAAGTACCGAAAAAGGAAAGACGAATAACATTAAGAAACTGTGCGTATAGCATCGTTCGGAGACCTTGGTTACTACTTGGAAGTAGCTTTGTGCACACACGTGTTATAAGCATTAAAGTTCCCATGGCATGAGCAAAGTCGGTTAAATCGCCACGTCATGTACCTCCGAAATGGCATCAAGTTTTTTACATCAAACTAGCATTAGGAAAACGTGGATAGCGCTGCCTGGGCTGGTCCGTAATACTAACGCTTGTGCTCTACTCTTCAATTGACTTTTCGAGACAAATTAATAGATTCTGCCTATTGAAGGCGCAACACTTTTCACTTTGCTTCAGGCTATTTTATGAGATCGTAACCCTTGTTAGGCTTGGAACAAAGATACGCCTGACGTATATCTGCAACTATTCAAGGCTATTTTTTATTCTTTCCTTTTTTTGTGTCTTGAATTTTACTGGCAGCTTATGCAATTTGATCGCGCTATTGTGAACGTATTAGTGTTCTGCGTGCTCATAATGTATAGAGTACTGCGATCTGGTATGTGTCCATTTTCGTTGCTAATTTAAATAAATATGATATAACAGTTTTAATACAGAGTGTTTAAAGAGTGCGAGGTATAGCGTAACTTGCGATGTAAAGTAAGGTGTGCAAACGGTCATCGTAATATGCTAGTGCATTCCGAGTAACTAAGTAATATGATTCAGCTAGAGGTTTTGAAATGATTATTCTGTTTGACGTTGTTGGCGGACGGACCACCCCTTGGCACAATTCATAAGCTCTCCACCAAGAAAAATGCATACGGTGTACGATTAACGGAATTTACCATCTCATTCGCAGTTCTGTTTTTCAGAATAAAATTCATGGGATTACACGAGTCAACGGTATCGTATTTATCAGAAAAAAAGCAATGTCATTTATTTATTTATTTGTCATCGTATCTCTCTCGGGTTCTTTATCTAATGCGTATATATGAACCTGGCAAATTTTAGCATAATTGTTTGTCCTTCGGACAGATTATCATACGGACGCTTGAAATGTTTATGAAATCCTTACTTCGTGTTGCAGTTCCATCCATGAATCGCTACATAACATCTGTTTCGTTCGATGCATCGCGCACGGTCAAAAAGAGAAATGTTCCCCTCTATTGAACACGAGAGTTGCCGAACGCACATGCGTTCGACGCTTATTGCTGTTCTACTGAAAGTAAAACTAGTTCGAAAGAACACGCTCGTGCGTATAGTGATTTACAATGCTCTGATCGGAAATTACGTTTTCCTCATTCTTGGTACGAGCTTCCCCTTCTTGTCGCAAAGGCATATACACACATACACATATACACTGATACACTGCAGAGACGATCCGTTTTAATGTATCTGATCTGTTGTCCTAATGTATCCTTACCGTGCCTCTTCTGATACTTTCTTTTGTTGGTGTATACGCAAAATAAGGTGGGAGAGCCACGCGATACTTTTCGAGAAACTACGTAAAAAATTATACACGCATAAGAATAGATCAAAATAGAAACTGAATCTAATTATCTGGTGTACCATTTATTTCACATTGTCTGTAGCAGTCAAACAGAAAGGATCGGACATGCGCAATTCTTCACATAGCCTAATTTCTTTATTGAATTGACATGGTACCATTATTTTCCTATCTTCTGCTTTTCTTTAAAAGGGATGCACTTCGATTGGTAGACATTCATATATTACTTGAAGGCTGTCTAATAAATAACAGAAAGGAATGTATAACAAGGAAAAATGTAATCTATACTGTGAACTGAAGTAAAATAAACTTATGCGTCATTTGAAAATGCAGGAGCTTTCAAAATGTTTTGGTAACGTTAGAGTGTCTAATGAAAAGCACTACTCGTACATATTACGCATTAAGGGCACAGCGAGACCCCGACAAATATTTTGTAATCAATTGAAATTAAATTTACGCTCGAAATCCGTGCACTCCTTTAGCACTAACGAGAACAATATTTATAAGAACATTTTGTTTCTCTTCATTCCGCGTCAAATTAAATTTGTGAAAGATCTCTTTTTCATTTTTGAATGTCTATTATTGTTCAGTACAATGTGATGTATCGTAAGAGCTCCCTAATAATTGAGCACATTGAACTCTTAAACATGAAGCCCTCAAAAGGGTCATTCCTGCTTGGGGGTGGGGGGGTGGAGGGTGTTTACCCAACATGTATAGAAGACATAGCTTTATTTACACCCGCGTTGCCTAAAATGGGGTAACGGTGTACAGGGGCGGACTGGCACATTATAACGAATCCTCAAACTCGAAGGTTGAATTTATTTTCTATTTATACCAAACGACAGAGAGCAAAACTGTGAATAAGACTACAACAATTTTAGTCTAAGCCAGAACTTAAATAATAATTATTTTCTTAGCATTTTATTTCTTTGAGCAACCAAATTGATGACAGCCTCGTTATCTATTGCTCACGATTTATCTTTTTTTGCATCCACAAGGATTAATGGCTCTAGCCGTTCGTCTAACAATCTGATTTTTATGTACTTCACAGTTCTAATATTTTGAAATCAAGCCTACTGTAAATTTTCTGACCTCCAGACAGCCTAATCCGCCCCAGCGTGTATAGCTCTCATTATTAGCACTATATTCTATGGTCCTCGACAAACGTTCGACGCGACCAAACATTTAAAGTTTTTAATTATTTTTGGCCGTATGTCGAAATGCTTTTTGCCCTTTTCAGCAGTTGTGCCCGAGTCTGGTGATACGATTTTTACCTTGTATCGGAAACTAGACCCGACTACCGGTTATATGTATAGGGAGAAATTGTTCAGAATGTCGAATTTGACAACATATTTCAAGGCCAGCGAAATCGGGTAGGAATACCCTAATCTGCATAATTACCATATTATTTCACCGTAATGTGTTAAATAGAATTTTTGAGACAAATACCTCTTTTGTTAGAGAAAGAGAGTGGGAAGGGGGGGGGGGGGTGAGGTGGTTATTTGAAACATTTTTTTCTGTTATGCATAATTCAAGAGTTCTAACAACTCCCACGCCTGTGGTGAACTTGAGATATTGAAACGTTTCTTCGAACATTATTCGGAATAGATTTTCGTGAAAGGATTATAATGGGTCAGCCTGTATATATGAATTCCCATGCCTTCTTATTTTAAGCACGTAACTGAAAGCTATTGGTAAATGATTGACTTGACAATTACAGCGCGTAAGATGTGATATGTGTACGTAAACCGAAACGAGAATTGTTAATACATACGCTTCTGAAGGTACAAGCATTGCAGGAATGTCGTGTACGGGTTTTTTGCTAATTGACCGAAAGGACTGTTACCTTTGTGCATCGCTTCTGATGCCGAGAAACGCGTTAAATAAAGGTCGTCCTACACGTTGAACTAGTCTCCTCTCTTTTCACCGATCGTAAAATTCGTCAGCCACCTAATGTCGCTTCTCACATGAAAAAGAACCCGGCAGAGAAGAACATTTTCAATTGTTCTTCCACTTTGCCTTTTGTTTATGTTTTTAATGCGATCTTTATCATGAGCCGCGGAAGCGTTTCTTTTCTTCAGCTGTGTTTCGAGTTTCGATACCTATTATATTTTACGTACCATTGTCTACCGTATAGTATATATAAAGAAATACATTACCCGTGTAATTATGTGCGCGTGCATGCATGTTCATTTATATTCTATGTATGTACATGTTCGCACACGTACAAGGTGTCTTACGTATATACTGAATCGCACGTGCACACGTGAGCGCATTACATTGCCTGACCGACAGTGTGTCACACGGTACGTTTGTAGAGCACGTATGGAGAAATAGTGCACTTGTAGATAATAGAGACAACAAATTTGAGGAAATTTGTGTATGTGTCTGAGATCGAAAAGGGAAAGGTGGGCAGAAAGAGAGAGAGCGAGAGAGAGAGAGAGAGGGCGTGACCAAAAGACGAATGACATTACCAATCATAGCAAGGACAATTGAATTTCATTAAAAATCGGGATCATTTACTGTACCATTATTGTACCGACGATTCGTATCATTATAACCGTTTCTCGTTATCCGTTAATCTTATGACTTCTATTGGGCCAGCGATGTTAGCCATATGTAACAATCGATACATATATTTATTTGCTGATGAGTCGCTGCTCTTACAATAGAGTTCGGTGAACCTGAGGTAATCGGCCAAGTGAACATGAAATCGTTGCTGTCCTGTGGCGGCCGTGGAATCGTTAAGGAACGCCTTAATAAGCGAAATAAAAACAAGAAACAAATCGACACTCAGCTGATTATTACCTCACTTTGAATTATCCGATACGAGTGTGTGTATCAGTGTATATATATATAACTGAACGTGTAAAGTGTAAGCGACGAGAGTTTCGTGTAAAGGAACGCGCCCCGATGCGACTTACAATTCATTGCGGCGAAAACCAAGAGATATGTATGTAACATTGTGACGAGGGAAAATGGTGTCGACGAATATTACCGTACTAAAGTACTAATAGAGTATTAAAGTCAAGTCTTATATCTAACGATACTTTAAACTGTAAATTGTGTTCTTGATTGTGTCTTGTGTTTACGCGCGTTTGATGCTGAATATAACGGAAATTTAATTGAACTCCTTGTCCTTCCCCACTGGTACGTTCGGAACATCGCGTGCGGCCGCCGCATTCGCCGAGCAGGAAGGTGTCCGCTGCTGGAAGATTCGGACCATTCGGACGGGCAAATAGCTAATTCGGGGAGGCAACCAGCGTCGCGACGTCGCACGTCGAATCACTCGAATCAACTCGAATGCACTCGCTCAACGGGACTCGGGACAGTCGACTTCTCACCAGCGGTGAAGTCACTTCTGCGCAGCTGACGACGACCTTGTGCGTCAGCCCTTGTCATACTGTATCGCCTCGCTAATCGCAACTCGTCCTTCTCGCTTGCCTCCGTCACGAACGCTTTCAGGTTTCGTAGTTTCGTTCGCTTCGACATGTGCGGCCAGGAGGGCGGAAAAATGAGTGCGCTGGAGGAAATGACGGAAACGTGCGTCGGCGTTCGCCAACGCCTTCGTAAGCTCTCTGACCCGGGCGAGAAGGAGGGGCTCCTTTTGAAACACGTAAAATCGTTCGCGGACAAAGGCATTCGGATCAACGATTTTCCAAAAGGTTCGTTTGTGTTGTTCTGTTTTTTTTGTTTTTGCTCCCTTCCCTTCTGCGCCTCTCGGATTCGATCAGTTTTATGTAAATTCTCGTGACGTCGCGTGCCATCAGAGGTGACCGTTTTTGTGCAGTCATGTCCAATCATGTCTCTATTGCGTTCCGCGTGCGCAATCATCGATCCGCTCATCGATCGATCGAAGAGACGACTTGTTCGGCAACCGCGGTTGTCATTGTGAGAAGTTTTGGTATGGTTGCAAGCAGCTGATCTTACAATTAGCGAGAGTTACGCTTGTCAATAATACTCTGCGCGATTGTGAAATAGTATGATGATAGCTGTTGTTGCTGCGTGTGAGACGTTATACACGCATCGACGTTCGTATCGAGTATGATGCAAAATTGTAGGTTATGATATACGTTTGAATTTGTCGAAACGAATCTTTTATTAAATAAGTTTGAAGTGAGTGGCAGCTGATTTACTCGTGGCTCATTGCCGATTACACAACGCGCGCTATGTCTTTGCCTCTTGGGAAACGTCACGAAAAATCTGAGGAAGAAAAGGAAGAAAATACATTGTCATTGCAAAAAGCAATGTGTACGGAGCGGCAAGAAGGAAATTCTGTTAAGCTGACGAATGATGAAAAGGAGGAATACTTGACACTTGTGAAGTGCGAAGAGACATTGTGCGAGGAGATTGCGAATTTAGAGAGAAAGCGAAAGGGTCTCTCGACTGAATATACCATAAAACATTTGCATGAATATAACGATATTAGAGATGCTGTACAAGTAGTCCTTGGTGCAATTGCCCAATCGAGTGGTGTTACTTTCCTCAGTTTACATAAGGAGTACGATCTCCCAATGGGTGAAGATTAAGGGCATAGCAAAATTATGTGTTGCTTCTTTATGTGTGCCAGGGCTAGAGTGGTTTAACGTTTCGGAGGAATTGTCTATCAAAAAGCATCTGAATGGGAAGATCATAATCTTGGATTTTTTTACTTATTGCTGTATTAATTGTATGCATATTCTGCCTGAGTTGAATGCATTGGAGAATGCATTCTCTATAGAAGATGGTTTAGTCGTGGTTAGTATTAAATGCTATTGGCAAATCTCAGGTAGCTTGGTCTGTTCCTGTAATAACGACATCTTATGTCTGGCAGGTAGGAGTACACAGTGCAAAGTTTTTGAATGAACGAGAATCTAAGAAAGTACTGCTTGCCGTACAAAGGCATGGCATAGCGCATCCTGTAGTTAATGATGCAAAACTATCAATGTGGAGAGATTTAGGAATAGTTTGTTGGCCAAGTCTTGTTATGTTGGGTAAATTCTGTTACCTTAGTGGAATTGTATATACAGTTAGACTCTTGATTAACCAGATGCTTATTATCTAGTTTTTTGGATTAACTGTACGTTCGGCTATCAGTAATATTTTGGGCTGCTGGCAGTTGTTATTCAGGGTTTAAGGGATAAGTTAAAACAAAAATGAGTACATATGTTTCCCAAGCAACATCACTTTTTAACTAAAAACTACTGATAAGGTTTGTAGTGCCTTCTTTCTAAATACATATACCTAGCATACACACACACACATTCACACACCAAAATTGCTTTTACTCCACTTGTCACGTAACACAATCAAAACCTTATATATTGATTATTACTCAGATATAAAGTTTATTTACGTTTATTACTGTATTCGTTTAAAAACAAAATCAGTTTGATTTATTGTTTTCATTCTTTGTTTATTTTGCACATTTTCATTATGTTTCGCATTATCCCTGATTTTCAATTATCCGGGCACCCATTCTTGCTCATTACCCTGGTTAATCAACAGTCTACTGTATATACATATATGTTCTTATTTTCATATGTGTATAACTTTGTGTAATGCTATTCTAAATTGTTGATCTTATTATAGGACCAAAGGGTCAGTTGTTGGCTGCCTTTGTAGGTGAAGTACAAAGAGAAGAGTTAGTTTTGTATGTCAAATCCGCATTGACATACTTCAAATCTACAGGCAGTATATCATCTCACACTCTTCCTATGTATCCTGCGTGCCATCTTCTTCCAATATCCAAAGGCACCTTGCTTTTTCCTGGCAAGGTGCAAACCTTGCAAACGGACCAGAAAGAAAAACTGATTGTGTCAGATAGTGGTAACAATAGAATCTTAATCGTGGACCTAAACGGCAAGACCGAATACGTTATCGGTGCATATAATCCTGGTTTCAAGGACGGTGATTTCAAAGAAGCTAGATTTAATGCGCCTCAGGGTATTTGTGTTCTGGACGATGCTATTTTTGTCGCTGACAATGAGAACCACGCTATCAGGCGGGTACGGTTCGAAGTGACATGTGTACCACAGATGAGATATTCCGAACTGTTGGAACATCCATTAATGCTGTACTCTTTTTAGATCGATCTGACGAGGAAATGCGTAACAACAGTCGCCGGTACAGGATCGCAAGGTCACGATCGTCATGGTGGAAAAATCGGTACAGATCAAGTGCTGTCATCGCCGTGGGACGTTGCCATTTATCGTCACGAAAACAACGAACACGTTGTACCGGTTTTATTGATAGCAATGGCTGGCACTCATCAGATTTGGGCGTTGTTCCTGAAGAATACAGACTGGTGGAAGAAAACGTAATATTATTTGTTTTCACAACGTTGCCTTTTAATCTACTTATCCCTCTTGTAGTTAGTCTTATTATATACCAGTCTACTTCTCTGTGCCTTTTTCAAAATACTACACTTTCTTTTTCAGAGTATATAAAGCTGGTACATGCGTCGCTATCGTTGGAAACGGCAGGGAAGAAAATCGGAACAATTCGTATCCGCATCAGGCCAGTCTTGCCCAGCCATCGGGATTAGCGATTGCTCAGGAACAAAAAATCATGTTCTTCGCGGACAGTGAAAGCAGCGCTGTCAGAAAAGTCGACTTGGTGGATGGAAAAGTATCCGCAGTATGCGGCGCAGATAGGAATCCCGACGTAATACCAGATATGATAATGCATAATGACGGCAACTTTTTCGAATGCAAAAGCAAACTTGACGATTTTCTAGAACTTACATAAATTTGGCGATGTGGACGGCAAACAATACTCCGCTCAACTTCAACATCCCCTTGGAGTGGCATGGGATCATTTCGAAAAAACTGTGTACATTGCAGACACCTACAATCACAAAATCAAAAAAGTTGATCTTGCTGGCAATTGTACCACGTTGTTTGGCGGAGGAAAGCCCAGTAGGGCGTTCTCTGTTAGTGTCGCTGTTCATAGAATTCTATTCCCATGCATTCGATTGATACTCATGTTTCTACGTTACAGTTTGATGAGCCGGGCGGCGTTGCTACCAGCTCTAATGGAGACACGCTTTTCGTGGCAGATACAAATAATCACTTGATAAAAATGATTCATTTAAAATCTACAGAGATCTCTTCCGTAGGTTTTTCCCATAACGTAACGATATGGCAGTGGGGTGGTGTCGTGTTGCCGCGTCGTTTATAGTAGCATGTTCACGTGATGTATTTTTTACAGTTGCATATTGTTCTACCGGAAGAAAGTGGTGAAACTGGAATTTGCGTGCACAACTTCAATACAGCAATCAGTGCAAACGGAGGGGAAGTCAATATTTTGTTTGACATAGAATTTGAGGGTGACTGGAAGTTAAATACGGGTGCACCCCAGAAATGGGTTTTAGGTTCACCTTCGTCGGATGATAATTCATGGATAGCGAAATCAATGAAGGGTACACTGAAGGAACCTATATCGATTAGATTTCCCGAAGGCGAGGGTCACGAGGTCTTACGTATAACTTTGGCAACGCTCGCTTGTAAAACAACCGAATGTATGCTGAAAATGTGTCGAGTGACATTCGACGTGTATCTGAAAGCAAATGCGCCGAAACTCGTTACAGAAAGAAAACTCTTAGTTATCAAGTAATTTTTGCCTTACAGTTGTTCTTTAAACGATTAATATTTTCATTACATGGCAGTATCTTTTTTACTATATCGTAGACGACGTTTTTATTTCGTTTTCCTCTGACTAATCAGCGTCTGTCGTCTAGCAAGAGTAAGCACAGTGTGTGTTGAAGTACACATAAGTGCAAAATGATGCTTTCCTAGACTTTGCCAGCTCCGTCCTCATCAGAGTCCAATCCAATTGTTCAATTGCCTTATAATCTTTTTTTTGAGTCGCTAGATCTTCTGAGAATACCCCCTCGACCAATCCTTATAAACGTACCAACACGTGCGTTTCTGCACATTGGCAAGCGTGTTATACGCACAAGAGAGAAATATACATGTCAAAGGTATTTGCTTGTTCGTCGTATCTTTAGCATATACAACAGCTCGCGAGTCTGTGTTCGCTAGGAGTGCGCAATCCTGCGGTGCGTCAGGATCTCTTTTTGCATTCACAGCAGGTACACTCGTCATTCTCGGATGAAATCGTGAAAATATTCTGCGACTGCTTAGTTGTCAGTATGCATTTTTCCGATTTGCAAACGCTTCACCTTTAACAGCCGTTGCCGTCCCACCAGTCCGAGCTTCCGGAGGTGTCAGTGCTACAAATATCCTTTGCGTCCCATAGGTCATGGAAGCAAGGTTGACTGGGGCAAACAGAGTCATTGAAGACGCGATTAAAATATCGTACTGTACGAAAGCTGGCAGACGACTTAACGACGGGAGATTCGCGAAATTTATTGTATCGTTTGTCATCGCCTTCGCCGTGTCGTTCGTCGTCGTGTTTGATTTCTCGTTCGACGTCGTATTGTCCTCGTTCATCATATTCGCCTTCTCGTTCGATGTCGTATTTCCCTTCTCGTTCATCATATTCGCCTTCTCGTTCGTCCTCTGTACTGCATCGCGCTAGGCTTTGTACATCACGCCAATTGGGACAGATTAAATCCACGCAAGATTCGGAATCTTCAAATGAAGCGTCTTCCTCAGCGACAATTCCTTTCCTTTGGTTAATCCTTCTATCTCTACACGTTTCATCGATATTCAGCGAAATGTTTGGATCCCTCGTGAAGGTCGTTAACCTTTGAAAATACGATCGTCCAAAAGTTATGAGAAAATTGATCGTTGTCCTCGTAACGTTCGGGACACAACATGGCGTACCTCCTCCATGAAAGCTCAGGTGAATTCGTTGTTCGCACTATGACGTCGTCCATCACTTTCGATGCGCCTCTGTAGTCTTCGAGTAAATGGTCGTTATCTAGCCACGAATGATATCCAGTAGGTTCAATCCATCCCTTCCGGCAATTCTCTTTGATCCACTCAACTCTTGCTTTCGTCGGTATTTCCAGTATCTTCAGAAAAATCGCGGGATCCCTTCAACTCGCAAACTCGACATCAAGATCTTACACCGTTTTAGAAACATACTTTCTCTGGATCGTCGTAAGATGTCACAGTGTAGGAGTATGGATCGAAGAAGCCATTCCCGGTGTCGTAGCTGAAAGCCGGTATAAGTCTGCTCGGAGATCGATTCGTTTGGTTCGTTTCGCCCGCTGGCCGTAGTCCGTTGACGACAGAAATGTAAAATCTGTCCGACCGCAAATGCGCAAAATTAAAGGGAAGACGCGAAGAGGATGCTTGAAACGTTGATTCGATACCGTCGGTCTGGATACTTGCAGTAATTCCACCGGATCTCTCGAAACGTGAGGCCATCCTGAAAGGTGTATTGCGAAGCACCGCCGTGCAAGAGTCTGCCCCGAATCCACGTGCCGTCGACCTTTTGGCCACGAGGCCATTGTAGTCGGCCTTCACCATGAAACATGCCATCGCAAAACTCTCCGTCGAGTTGAGCGTCTACGAAAATTATTTTTCTTTCTCTTATACCGTCATCGCTGTTCACATTCGTAATCGAGGGCGCGCGACTGACTATGCGGAAGGGTGTATTGGCCGACGCCAGCTATGCCGACAGTGTCCCAAGATCCACGATACTGGCTTCCGTCCACAAAATAAGTCAATCCAGGTATTTCGAAAGTTTTGCCGATTTCGTGACACGTCCTCGGGCCATCGAGATCCACGTCAGATGCCGATGGGTGGGGCCATTCATGATTTTTCTTGGCTTCCGAGAGGATGTGGGAGCAATGCATATTTCAGTGCAGCACAGGTCGAATGCTCGGCCAAAGTGCAGACTGATTTGGTTCGAACGCGTCTTAATCAACGGCGACGGTGAGCACAGAACATTTAATACCCGTGAATATTGTCCAGCAAAAATTCGATTTGTTCTCGAAAAAAAAGTGCCAAATTAACAATGCAAGTTTCATCTGAACTCACAGTCTAATCTGAAAGTTTACTCCAAACTACTTTCGCTGATAAGCGCTTGCACTTTGCGACGGGCGAAGATAGAAGCAGCGCAGAGAAGGATGAATTGCATTAGAGGCAGGTTGATAACCTAATAAATTAGGCTGATCTTTGTTGAATAATCGGTACGGTCAATAATGCTATCCAGCGTCTGCATATATTTATGTTTTCACGTACAAAAGTTCTTAAAGTATCTTCGAAGTGTACTCGTACTTAAAGTTATTTAAAAAAAAAGTTCCAGAACTGGGGCTCTGTCTTGTCCCTTTGTTTTAACGGAACCCCGATGCACATTTTGTGGATGCATATTGAAGCTGTAGTCTCATTTAGCCACACTAAAAAAAAAGCGGAGCAACTTCGTGTATTGCAAGATATTTGTTGTGTTGCTCTATTCAGTATTGATAGTCTGTTCATTTCGCCCGGATCGAACGATCAATCTTGCTTCTTCATACACTTCTCAAACTCCTTGATGAGCTTATCGAACTTTTTCTCGCACTCGCTCGAAATTTTCTTATCTATTTCCTCCACCTAATGAAACCGGTGACACGTACCATCAGTAACGAGCCGAGCCGATAAAGATGTAAAAATAGTCACGTTGAGGCAATTCATTTTTCTACCTTCTTTGTGAACGCCGTTTTGAGTCTCTTGTCCTCGAAGATCATCTTCTCGCCAGCCCGTAAATTGTTGAACACTTTCGACCTCAACGGACCGAACTTCTTCTGAAATTTTTTCACGTCACCCTCGCATTCGCTCTCTAACTGTTGAATGTACGTGTGAAGTTTGCGCGTCTGCGCGCCCAGCTGATCGACTTTCTTGGTGAACTTTTTTATATCCCCATATCCACTTTGGTAGTACTTGCGCATTTTTGTCTTTATTTCCTCGGTTATCTGAAAGTATAAAGGATCCCACGTGCATCGATTTGCACAATTCCTTTTACCACATTTAGCATATTTTGTATCGGTAATTTACAGCGATATTGTGAAACATATTATGCTCGCTACACAGTTGCTGTTTCGTTATTTCAAAATTATCAATTTGATTCACCACATTAAAATGTCAGAATTTCCCATTTGCGTATCAATTTGATAATTTTCGATTTATAATCTCGCCATGGCTGATAGTATAACGAAACAGGTTAAAACTGAACTTGATTTTGGTTTCGTTTTCAGATACTCGACGTGTTTCGAATCCCAAACGGTTTCTTGTTCAGGCGCAAATCATTACTCAATTTATAAATAATATCACAGTTCAAACGGTAATATAAAGTGAAGCCAACAAGTTCTTTCATACAAACTAAAGTGGAACAACCTGCCTGATTTTCAAGACATTTGAGAGTAGAATATTTAGAATGCAAATAAAATTAAGTTCAGTTTCATTTCAACCAACAAGAAGGCAGTATTTTTAAACTATAATCAAGGTTGAAGTCAATATGCTTACCTAAATTAGGCATGAATGATTCACAAGCATATTGTAAAACTGCAAAGGCAAAACACACAAATTTTAAACAAGTAAGTAATACGTTGGTTGTTTAGGATTTAGTTTAAAATTCCGTCAAAATTCGTGAAAATAAGATAATTGAAAAATTAGAAATCATTATAGCGAAATGACAAACAAGTAATTTTTAACCTTCCAGCAGTCCTAATGCTAATGAACATAACGTCACAATTTCAGCCAAGAAGACGGCATTTCACATATGATTTTCAAATGATTAGCAATGTTCGTTTAACCATCACGCGTGTATTCTCAAGTCTCACTTTGCCGACGACACTCATTATTTCCTGCTTGCACTGCTCCGTCGCGCTGGGAAACTTTCCGAGGGTCTCAGTCAAGCGAGCCGTGTTCGCATGTATCCAACCGTTCACCTTGCTGTCAATCTTGTCATTGTCGTAGTCCATCAGGAACGTATCCTCGTTCGTTATGTTGTCGTCGACCCTTGCCAAAATCTCGCCGCTCCAATGGATCGCTCGGTCCTTCTCCTTTATCAAGCTGTCCCAGGAATCCGGCATGGTTCCAACAACTTGTCCCATTTTCGTTTTTCTATTTATCCCTCTACCTTTTTTCTTCTGTACGAGAAAATGCCCGACGAAGCGCGAGCGAGCGTTTCGTGTCTGCAAGCGTTCGGACGTTAGCCTCTAATTTCTCGCGGACGTATGTGCTCGTATGTATGCACGAGTGAGTCGTTGACGTTTAGACGGTTGGATTCTGTCGGTTTGCCAAGCGCGAATTAAACACGCGATCTCGATGTTCCGAAGATCGTTCGATAACGGACTGTTGCGGAAATGTCGACGGCTTGAGATGTTCGCCGAAATGCAGCTACTATTGACTTGGAATTTTGACGGGGCCGAAATGCTAATGATTGTAATTTTGCCGACCTGCCATGATGGTATTCGGAGCGACGAGAGCGCCGGACGCCGGTTGACGCTCGTTTCTTTCTCTGATTTTGTTTTTAACGTGTGCGTCTTCACGCTTACGTGTATCGTCGGTACTCGTGTTTACATAATTGTGCATAAAAAATGGTGTACGCTGTTACCTTTCCTCGCAAACGAAGTGTCTGCGAGTTCTCTTCAGTCATTCGCAGATGATTCAGCAGTCGCACGTTTTGTTTTTAAATCTAGGGCATAACTAAATGTTGTACCATTTTGTGAACCGTATTAGATCGTTGCAATCGCATTTATCTGCAATGATTGGTACCAGAAGAGAGGCCATGTGCACTTTCAGGTATTGTTCGATTTTTAATTTTGAAGCTGTAACTTTTTACCAACTTTCGAATCGACAGTTTCGAACTCTGTTTCTTTCGACTTACAATTTCTAAATGGGCAGGCAGTTGTATTCATAATATAAAGAATTCTGCATTATGCGGCATTTGATATTTTTACTCTGCTGAGGCTTAATGAAATGATTAAATCGTACAGAACAATAATCGCATTTGTATATGAATTATGGTATCAGAACAGTTGACACCGTGCGCAAATTCTCATTTCCTGAGTAAGATTGCATAGTGGTGCCACGTCGCGGAAGCGTCGATGTACTATCTCGGTTGCCACCACAAAATCATGACGCGGCATTCTAATCATCGGCGATTAATTCACACAGTGTTCATTGTCATTTCAGTTCTGCAAATTGACCAAAACTTATCCTTCAATGATATTCATTCTCGACCGCAATTTTGCTTTGGTTACTCGTTAACAAGATCTCAGCGTTTTCGTATATTAGTAACTAATGTAGCCTAAAATACTTTGTTATTCTCAATTTGCTAGTAAAGTTCAAAAGCCTTGCCGCGTTTGAAAATACGAATGGTATATTCACTCGATATAACAAGAAAATGTCTCAAATAACGTTTGCCCGAGTTTGTATCCTCTACTATTTTCGCCTGAAACATTATTCTCTAAAACCAACTCTAAAATCGCGCAAAAAACAACAATCACCTTTAAAGACATCTATCTCCATTACTACGTTTGCCTCTTCAGCATTGCCTTGGACAATTATTTGACTCACGTTGCATGCAACGCTTCGCAGCCTATCACAGCCTAAAAGATTCACACTCGCTTGGTCCACCTACATACATACATATCAGCATTTCCCTCGTTTTGTGATCGTCCCAGCAGCGTAATCCTCGATCACGATATTACTAATGTCGTCCCGGTTTCGCAACAATGGCATGCTTCTCCCTCTCTTTCCCTTTCCCGTTCTCTCCAAGACACATAGACACAGACAGTCGCAGAGCGAGAGAGACGCCGCGAGCGAAGATTACATTGAGCGTGGGTGATTTGGCGTCGGGCAACGACGGACGCGTCGTTCGGAAAAAGGAACTGGAACGGACATCCGTCTGTCTGGAAAGTCCGCGCCGCATGGATTGAATCGACGCGAGGCAGCAGGCCTCCCGCGTCTCGCGGAGTGTCAATTCAAAGCAACGTAATCTCCGTTCGGCCCCGGCCAATAATCGGCTTATTGATTTTGATTCGCGCGACACCCAAAGCCCTGTCCACAGACCTACCACCCTCTGCCCGGTCGGGATTAAAGCGCCGACGACGCCGCCGACGCCGCCGACGCCGCTCACCTTCGTCCCTTTCCTTCTTTTTCGGGCCGCATATTTGCGGCGAACGAGGTCGGGTTATTGCCGGAAGAACTTTTCGCCGAGAGGAACGTCCGGAATACTTCACTATGGGCTCTCGACAATCTATGGATATTAAGGCCGTGTACGGCGAGCGGCTACTTCGGCGTCTACGGAGTTTTCAATGCATACACGATATCATATATACCTTTGTTGCAACATTGGACGTGTTCGACTAGGAGTGCATTGAATATGAAGGGCACGGTTTTGCGCCGATCCTATTTATGAGAGTATAGGCAAAGTAAAGTACCCGGTGGTCGACACTGATCCAGCCGTCGACACTTTCTATCAGTTTAGCTCTATATTAAGGCTCGCTTGAAATAATCAGCAAGATCGTCGTTCGGATATCTTGAGTTGACGATTACTGGTACATTTTGGTACCACAGTTACAATCACGGTTGCATACTATTATTTTTATTTTTCACTTTCGATTTTATTCCACTGCAATTTACGAATTCGTAGTTGTCGATGTAGAATAAAACTTGAATTTTTGGTACTACGCTAATTTTATAGAGGCACATAGTCTGACGGGTAACGATTGCTGGCTAAAGCTTTACCATAAATTTGGCGCCCTAAAATTGGAACGTTTAAACCACGCTTCGCGACAAGCGAGGAGAAGCGTTTCCCCACTATCCTCCTTACCAGCCCCTCGTTGTCGCTATGCATAGCCTGACCGTCAGTTTCGCGGCCTAAACCTAAAACTAAAAGGATGGGCTTCGCCAAAGGGGATGCGATGTGGACCGGCGCCGGCGTGCGGAAATAACTCGGACTGGAGTCGGTCCGGCGCAGGACTATGCATTCTTGCAGTTCTCCAAGTCTCTGCGCGATCGATTCGGTAAATAATACTCGAGAAATTTCCGCGCATTGCGTTTTTTTGTATTTACAGACAAAGCAGCTTTGTTGTTATCGGGTTGGCGGATAAGTAGATGCGATTTTATTTCACGTCTTATAGTAATATGATCGCGTAATCATTTGTGATCGCCAGTTTTTATAAACATGAGATTAAATTAAAATGGAAAATTTACGGTTATGCGCTAAAAATGATAATGATGTTTCCACGCTGATAACGCGTCACGTATCAAACGTTTCAGACTAAAAGCAACGTTCCAAAATCCACAAATCGCCCTTTGAGATGTATTGCTGTATTATTCAATAATTACTAAGCGGAACAAAATTGTTCGTATGTAGCTTCTGTCAACCAAGAAGAACGCATTTCTGTCAATGAAATAATTACTAATTGCATTAGTTGCGCTATTACGATAAGAGTCGCCGCGGAATTACCACTAATGCCGCGTGTGCGATTATAAATTCCCGTAGGGTAATGCTATGGAAAATAGAACTAACTAATTAAACGATTATTCGCTCCATGTAGTTCGGTACGAAGCTATCAAAAGTATCGTCGGCGCATCGAATGCGATAGACGCCGCTGTAAATCCGTTCGCTCAAACGTCGATCCGACAAATGCGAGCAATTACACACGCATTCAAATCCACGAAACCGACTGTGCCGTCCGCTAAGGTCTAACTCCGTGTTAGAATTAATTTTATCGAAGGCGTGTACTATAACGGGGGTCAGACGGATTTAATTAAATCAGTCATTAAGCGTATACGAAAGTGAGGCACCGTGTTCGTTATACAGTCGCTCACAAAACTGGTCAAACGTTTTCGTTCGTTAGCCTGTTTGTTCTGTTTAGATGTTGCAATTGATGAAAAGTCTCCGGCAACGTTTGTAACTTGTAACTACAGCACACATTCTTTCTATGTGTTATCAATTATTTTTCTGCAAATCTCTAACTGTGTCTGAATTTCATTCTTGATCACAAAATTTGCTCTACTTGATCATGTTTTATTGGAATATGTGGTAGAGAAATGTCTCTGCTAGAAATTAATCAATTTCGTAAGTGACTGTAACTGACTGTAACGCTCCCATCAAACCACCATTTTTCACCTCATTTCCACTCCCTCCGTATCTCATTCCAACCACCCCTAATAATCACTATTAATCCCGCGTGGATTAGAAAAAAAGGTAAGAATTACCGCAGTGTATAAATACACTTTCATCAAAGCTTCAGAACCATCGATTTATCGATCGACTGGGATGGGTACATATGGTGGTTGTGTTCCAACATCGAATAACGACGCCTGAACACAACAACCGACGACTGTGTATATAAGCATAGTGTACAGGAGGTTTCAAGATTCAATATTTAATGTCAATGGTATACCGAAATTGACAAGTGTGATATAGTAACGAGAGTTCTATGAATATTAAATTACAAGCATAAGACATAAGGAATTCGATTATTTTCATTATGTCATTCTAAATAGTCATTAGAATTTATCGTGCTTCAAATTCAGGAAAGAATTTGGGAGACTGTAAGTTACGACACTATCAAAATTGAACGTTTAATGTGGTGTGTCGTAATAGGTTTATTTATTATTTAATTGGTTATTTTCAAATTTATTCCGAAAAAAAAGTAATAGATAGATCACGTTGATATTGACATCTTTCGATGCTGACATTCGTACGTTACTACATGGAATCCTATCTTTTCCCCGAAACTTATTTGGACTCATTGAAAGACCCAGTTCAAAAACGTGTCGACCGAACAAACCGCATACTTGCAGTAGTTTCACATGAATAATTCAGTCCAGCAATACAGGACGCTCCGAACGCTAATGCCGTTTGCCGACACCATACCCATAAAACGTAAACTCTTTTGCAAGCATACCATTCGAAAAACCCGTTCAAAAGATCGTCCCCAAGCTTCCACCACCGACACTCAAAACCTACAAAAGCTCCATAGCGCAGTAACCCAATAACTCCTCCGACGAAAGAACACCCGAAGAGCGCGCAAAACGGCGCAAAATCGCAAATGTCCAGTTTTGGAGCGACCTGTACGCGCGAAGTCGCCAGTGTGTATATCTCCATGTGAGAATTCCTAACAGCTTGGTACACAGGCGACGACTCTTTCCCTCTCGCTCGATCTCTCTTTATGGTGCCGTTCGAGCGACAAATTGAACTAAAAATAACCCTTTGCGCCGGTGGCACTTGACTATTCGTGCGTGCGAAGGTGGCCTCGCCCGAGTACGGGATATACACTTCGCTCCGGTGAACCTTTGAAGTCGACTTGCCGGCGGAGTTCGCTCGGCGAATTATGCGCGTCTACGTACGACAGTACGCTTCTTCTCGCGCGGGCTAGTGTGCGTCCCTGTCGACAACGTGACCTACCTCGACGTCGACGGCACACCATGCCCGCACGGTTTAGCGACTTCCCACCCGTCCGATCGGCCTTTCCGACGATTTTTTTCATTCCTTTTTTGGCGTTGTTTCGGTTCGCGTGTGTCTCGCGAAAAATTATTTTACATTAGCTCTCCGACGCGGCCCGAATCGCGCGCGAGACTTTAGATCGGAAATGTTCGGTGGTGAAGGTCACGTTAGGTAATGGATTTGAAATACTGCGTGAAGAACTTTTTTTGTATCGGTGGAAGCGTAGAACCTGCCGCTTTTGCTTGATGGGATGCGGATTTAGGGAATATGCGGAGATGCTTCGGGTGGCTGAGAATAATAATTATTGCAGAACGTGTTGTAACGCCGGCGCTTGAATGATAGAACATTTTTTACGTGAAAGATAATGATTTACTTACACGTGGCGACCTGGCGACGTAGTTAAAATGATTGGCGGTCCAACGCTGTTGTTGGCAGACATTTTTTTCCCTAAAATGAACGCTGTCGGTAAATCCTATCAATCTGATTGACACCACTGAAAGGTCACGCTTCCATTGGGTCAACAACCTTTTCACACGTCGATTTTCCATTTATTGCCGATTTTCCATGACAATCCCCTTCACAAGCGCCTAAACGATATCACAATTATTTTTGTTAGGTTTCGCCATGCTCGCCCTTGTGATAACAACGATAAAACACTTTGGCGCCCGGCAGTTACACGATAAACGCTATCGCAATAAAGCTGATCATAGAGAACGTACCGGTTTAAATGTAAATCCTGATCGTTTGTCAACAGATTGTTATTTACCGCTTGCACAAATTAAAAATACATTATTCTTTGCTGATAAAATACATGTCGTGATAAAATACCCATCGCTTACATTGGTACTACAACCTATAGGATCTCTTAGATTTTAGTTTAGTTTAGTTTATTCTTTTCTCATGAGTGTACCTTACAGCCCCAAGATGGCGTTTCAATAGCGTCTGCTATTATTCTGCCCAACGAAACATTCTTTCCTTTATCTTAGATTTTATTATACATCTCTTTGAAAGCGTACCTGAGCAATCGAAATGACTCGAATCAGATAAAATTATTTTCCAATGCAGGATTAGACTTTTACCAATACACATTAAGGATTTAAGAGTACGTGGACCGACGTACTGCAAACTATTCCCGAATTATTGTGTCTACAGACTACATAATGCAGAGTCTGGACGTTACATCATCAGGAAATTATGAAGTCTGCATGCGATACAGTCTAACCCGATCCTAAGTCTATATGTCTACATCACTTTGTACACGTTACAGCATTTGCAAACTATAGAGCAATATTCGATGATAAACAGAGAACCCCACATTAACCGTTTCGATATTATAAACCCGTATATGCCGCAGTGAAATCGTCCTCTAATATCTGCAGATACAAATTTTTCTGACCATCAACGTCGATAATATCAAATGATCTAATAAAATTATTCTTCCCAATAAATGCTCGAAAATTGTGTCCACCACCCTGTTCATTATAAACGCGCACTGCAAATTGTTCACGCCAGAATTGCCGACGAATTGACTCATTTGAAATTTTACTACAACGTTTGCTCATTTTAAAAATCTTTTGAATCGTGCGTAAAAATCGACGACGAACAAATCATCTCCTTCAAAGGAAACTCACCCCCCTATCCCACGCCCTCTATCCGCCAACGTCTCTTACGCCGTCAGCGTTCGGCAGCATATAATTTAGCATCGAAAAATCGCGAACCAGCCAGCGCGACGTTTCCTCAAAAGTCCGACGCAAACGACGGCCGCGCTGGCGTAATGCACCGCTGAGCGCGCATCTCGGTCAAGCAAGGCTGCAGGTAAAGGGTCGAATCCGGCTCGTCGATCAACACGTCAACGGAAGCGCAACCCGGCAAGAAGCGCATCGCCTTTAGGCCTCGAAATGTCGCCCGGCATTTTCACGAGCGAGTGGGCCCACAGTCGCGTTTGTTGGCACAAGGGACGGTCTTCATACGGCTGGTTATGGATCCGGCAGTTCCGACGGTCGCGCCCGTTCTCCCTGCCTCTCCCCTACCACTCTCCCCACCCCCCTCACCCCCTCTTACCTATCTGCTACCCTCCTCGCGCACCGATCAAATCCTTCCGGCTGGGAGATCAAAACCGAAATGCGCAAATCGAACATGCCCAACGAGTACGGGCCACCTGGCACGAAAAGAGAGGGTCGCGGAGAGGGAGAGAGAGAGAGTGTGCACAGGGTGATATTGGAAGAGTGGGGGGAGAGGGGTGAGTAGAAGAGAAGGAGAGACATCACTTCCGGTCCCGTTCGCAGGCTCAGCCAAAAAGAATTAACCGGATAACGCATTTACCGTGGCGTGCATCAAAGGCATTGGAATCGGTTGCGGAGGCGCGCGCGCGCGCGCGCACGTGATCGCGCTCACTAGCCTATTGGCGAGAATTCGATCCGTTGTCGCGCGTCTACGCCGTCTACCCGCTGTCAATTCGTCGGCCCGGAACTTTTTTCGACGTCGCCAATTTCTCCCGACAGCCGCACGATGACAGAGATGTCTGGCTGGAGAATGGCGGGGATGCTGCATCAACTTTGCGGTATTTGGTTTATTTGTTAGATAAATGGTGGGTCTTTTGTCTCTGTGCGTGGGCGCGCTAAGAAAGTGACAGGAATTGAAGAAGAATTAAATGCGGTTATGTATATGAAAGTAAAATTTTTCGCTCGTTCGGCTGCTGATAACGGAAATTCGCCAGAAGAAAGGAAAAAAATGGACACATTAAGAAATTTTGCACGACACAACTGCATGATAACAGAGATGTCTGGCTGGAGAATGGCGGGGATGCTGCATGAACCTTGCGATATTTGGTTTATTTGTTAGATAAATGGTGGGTCTCTTCTCTTTGTGCGTAGGCGCACTAAGAAAGTGACAGGAATTGAAGAAGAATTAAATGCGGCTATGTGTATGAAAGTAAAATTTTTCGCTCGTTCGGCTGCTGGTAACGGTACTTCGCCAGAAGAAAGGTATAAAAATCGAGACATGAAGAAATTTTGCACGCAAGTAAAGTAGGCCATCCCTGACACAACCCTATTTTCATCTCTTGAATGAAGCAGAATTTTCTTTTTCGCGAAATATCTTAGCATCGGTAACGCCACGTCTACATAGCCACGTGTGATTTCCAACGTCTTTACGAGAAACCGGTATTGGATAGAAACGCTCAACTTTGAGCGTATTAATCTGTCAGCATGCTCTTTGACATAGCTCGCGTTTAACGTACCGCGGTCCGCCAAATCGGAATTGTCCGCGGATGAAACGGCAACCGCGACTTGTAATGCCCCGTATCGCCGTTCAAATGGCCGGCTTCCCGCTCGTTGCAAGATACATCGTCCACGGAAGCATGGTCGTCCGCCGATAGAACCAATATCGAGAAGTTCCGGTACAGGCGCAAATGGAACAAGCCATTATCCTGAGTATCCAGCGGACGAGTAAACGGACTCACGACATTTCCGGATGGTTAAACTGTGCGAGGAAAGGAGACTGGACAAAATTCCTTGGCAGCACACTTGCAGATGACTCGTGGAATCGGAAAATCATAATCAGTTGATCGGTAGGTGAAAAGAAACTGAAGTACCTGAAGAACTGTGAATGGCAGAATTGGTACTTCTGGCTATTTGATATTTTCACATTATGCAAGATTCAAAGTGTCGAAAACTGCTTTCATCGACAACGTTAATCAAGGTATCTCTGGAACTAACACAGTTTTCTTTATGTATTGAAGACTATACAGTTTTTTAATCAATTTTAATATGAACACTCTATTTTGAATGAATCTTTTCTTATTCGCCGCAGGTACTTCATATTTTTCAGTAATTTACCAATCTGCGAATCTACATTTACGAGGGCCACGCGATGTTTCTCATTGCTAGACTAATACCAGGAACAGTCTCACGGCATCAAGCGACAATTTTCGTCATTCGGACGACCAAGTACGCGAGAGACAAATAAAACGGCGCGTCCTAGATCCGTGCCATAGAGTGAGTTCAGGACTCATGACTCGAGTGGCGAAAAGGCGCGCGGAACGCGCGTCGACGAAAAAGTTCCACGGGGACGGAATGGAACGGGACAGTGCACCAGGATGGGACACAGTGATGTGCGCCAGTATTTATAGTATGGATTGTGTCTGCTTGGCAGCCGGCCATCCGACGGACATCTCTCCCAGTGCCCGTATGGAAGGAACGAGAATCTCAAGGCACTGCCGTCTAGCACGAGGTCTTATCGATGAGCATTGATTAGCTTTTAACTTCGGGCCGTCTCAAATTTACGATCCCATTCAGCTTGCGCTCATGAAGAACTTTCGTGAAATTTTATCTTTCCCCTCTCACTGACACGAGTCAGATGGTCCATTTTTTGCAAGAAACTTTCAGCCTGCCATTTTCCTCACATGCGCATGATTATTTGATACCTCAGTTTTGCACGCGTGTACTTTTTTCAGTACCTTCACTCCTCAGATTTCTACGCGTAACAAGCGCATCATTTTGATTTCATCCTAGGTACTACTCGCTGTTATATAATTTCTCGTCATCCCAATGTTCTTCGCGAAACGTCTTCAGCAACGAAGCATTAATTGTTTCAGAATGGAACCGTCTGCGTTCTACGCATCGTTCTTCGAGGCCCTTAATTTGTAATATTCGAAACGTTCGCAGCAGAGATCAAAGCGTAAAATCTCCCGGTAAAAGCTCGCTCCAGTCTCGTCGTCGTCGCGGAAACCGACAGAAAGCCGATGTACGGAACGAGTCTTGTCAGAGGCTCTTATCGGTCAGGTCGACCTTGACCACAATGGTCGGGCAAGTAGAAGCGCTCGTTCTTAACCCGCCGCCGACGGGTCACGGGTCTATTCGCGTTTCGTGCAGGACATCATTGTGCCAAATCCACTCGGGGAGGAAGGGCTGACCAGCGGAAAAGAGTTGGCGCTCGTTCCGGGCTTCCTCTAGATCAGTGTTTCCCAAAGTGGCACCCACGGGATAAGGTGTCTGCTGATAAAAAATATCAAACATTTACTGGGTTGTTCGGAAAGTAATTTCGTTTTTTCCCGACACAGGATTTAATTGTATTTTTTTGCACCCAACTTCACACTTAAGCCGCATATTCATTACATGTTTTGAGAGCTGATATAGCAAGGCTTGTGTGTGAAAAAGTCCAATTGATTCTACGCAGTAGTTTTTGGTTGGTCCCCTTTTAAATATGGAGAGCAATAAGCAGCATTTTCGTCATATTTTACTTTTTTACTATAGAAAAGCTTTTACAGCTTGAATGGGATACAATACCATACCCACCATACTCTCCAGATCTGGCATCTTCGGATTATTATTTGTTCCGGTCACTGCAACATTTTTTAGACGCTAAATCCTTCACTTCAAATGAGGAGGTCAAAAACCACCTCGATCAGTTTTTTGCCAGCAAAGACCAACAATTTTATGAGCGTGGAATCATGCTACTACCAGAAAGATGGCAAAAGGTATTGGACCAGAATGGCCAATATATAATTTAATAAAATATTTGTTCATTATACGAAAATTGTCTTTCATTTTCACCAAAAAAAACGAAATGACATTCCGTACAAACCAATATTTAAAAAAAAAAAAAAAAAAAAAAGTTGCCTTTGCCATCCACAAAATCATAAATCCCACGCATTACAAAACGTACACTTTAATCTCACCTCACTCGACCGCCGAAAAAAGAAAACGCTGCAAGCAATGTGCGTTACATTCAAATTACGCGCTGCCGGATTGAAAGGTCGTTACTGTCGAAAAGGAAAGGGAAATTCCGAAGGACATCTTTGTTTTTCTCAGCGTCCAAGACTCTCTACCCTCTGCATTCTGTATCAAAGCGACGATCGTGGAGCGGCCCGCGGAGAGGAGTCGCAATCGGGTCCGATCGGCAGCCGTTCGCAAGCTCGACCCGGCTTTTATTAGACCGGCTGACACCGAGGATCACTGCCAAACTAGGACCGCGCGAGAACAATGGCTTCCACGTATCGAGCCGTTCGAAAATAACCGCGGCTGCCTTCGTTTTACCGTCGTACTCTTTCGCGCGAAAGTCTTCCGACGGACGCAAAAGGAAGCGTGGAACGTTAAGAAGCAAAACAAGGGCGCAGAAAAGAAGACGAGCGACGACGGGGTGGCTTGGGGAAGGAAATGGGCAAGAAGACGGGAAGGGTAGAAAATGGCGGAGCAGGTGCGAAGGTAACGAGTGCGAGACGAAGGAAAACGGAAATGACAGGGAGAGGGATAAAGTGAGGCGTGAGCGGGCCGTACGAAATGCTAAGTGAATCTGAAGAGAAGGTCAAGAAGACTAGAAAAACTACTTTTACTAACAATAAGTTCAGAATATTTCTTTTAGTTCCAATGATCAAAATGGCCTGAGGCCTTGATCAAGGAAGAAATGTTCCGCGTATCACGTTCTATTCAATATTTAATCTTCTTTTTTCAAAACTTGGTGAATATTTCTAAAAAACAAATAAATGCGTATAAAGCAGTTAACGGCGAGGAGTTTCAGAGTTTGTTAGCGAAAATAAAATGCCAAAGGGCCTTCCAAAACATGTTCCACCGTAGAACCGTCGTTAAAAGTCGATTTTCCCGCTAGATCGCAAGCCAGTTCCTCGACTTCGTCGATCTTCTTCTGAAGAATTCTTCAGAATTCCCAGACGGACTGCTAGCAGGACTCCAGGTCTGGGTCAACGATCGTTGTCAGATGCCTTGCGCGAATAGACTCTGCTTTGGAATTGAGGCTGCTGCGATCCGTAAAGATCGTTGTCGTCTGCGCAGATACTACGCAGTGAGGACCGAGTACATAATGGGAACAGTTTGTTAAATCTTTCGGTTGGGCTTGAAACGAGAAAACTGGGAGGAACTAAAATTAAAAATACCGACGATATCGTAGGATAACTTGTTGAGAGGAAGAATCTCTGGAGAGACTCTTCTTAATAACTCTTTGCAAGGGAGACACCGCTCTCTGAATACATGTCATGCGAAAGTTTAGACTCTTGAAGCCTGAGATATTTAGTTCTCGGGGGACTTTCGAAGAATTTTCGAACTTGATATTGTGGAGCATGAATCAGATTGTTAGAAAACACTGGCGAGTAATAAGCGGCTGCTTTGGTATGAGAATGGGAAGAACAGGCTGACTAATACCAAAATTCATGACGGAGATGTTATTCTACCCAAAGAAGGCTTATAAAATGTTTGATGACCATAGGTTGTTCGAAGTCTACTATACACTAATATCAAGATAAAACATAGGTACCTATTCCTTTCATTCTTAATTCCTTGAAACAGATACTTTTTCCTGCTACAAATTCTATTTCCAATTTACACGCGCTCATTACTTCATCCGCAAAAGAGCGCTATAAACAAATACGCCGAAATATTGACAAGTACATCTAGATTTTTACAAAACGCACCTATGTCTCAGTCTTTCAATCACAATCTCCAATTACCTCCCACCAAATTAACATGACCTCGCCCCCGGTACCGATATTTCTCATCGAAACCATCCTTTCCGCCTACGTGCGACAGCGTGCGCGCGCGCGCGCGACAAACTGAAACATTAAAAGCGTCGGCAGGGTCAATAACGAAATGCGAAGTTATTCGAGCGAGGCAGCCGTGCCGCACGGCCAGCCAGAGCCCGACACTCCTGCCCGCGACGAAACTTAGCAATCGTACGTGCGCGGGCGGCCGAAATGAAGCGCGCGGACGAGCACATTGAAAGTGACACGCGCGGGCCAAACACTTGTGGCTCTTAAGCTGTGGCCAACCGGTATCCCGATTCAATTACCTTTGAAATCCCTTGTCGACGGACATTAAAGCCAGGACTAATCCTAGGAACACGCCGGCTACCAGAAGCGACTAGCTGTCTCTCTATCGGCCCGCCAGCCTCCCACTCTCGTCCCGCCCGTCTTCCTCCACTTTTCGCCGACCCTCGTCCTTTTTCCGTCGCGCGGCGCGGGTCCATCAGCGCTAAGCTGCCTCGGGAAATTCTATGGGGTAACGGTAATCGATGGAAAAAGCTAAAACGGTAACAATGCTTGCGCCTCCGGCTCGCCGAGGGAGACCCGCGCCGGGTGCCGTTCCTGCCCGCGAATAAAGCGTCTGACACACAATGCGGCCGCCTCGTCCACGCCCGCTCTTCACCGACCGGTCGGCCTCTTCACGCAACGATGTCTGTTGACATTTCGATTAAAATTAAAAGAAAAAGCGCCGCCATTCAGCGGTGATCCTTGCGAAGGCACTGGAATTATTTATGAGCTGGCTTTTGGCTTTCGGCCCGCGTCCGTCGATCATTGTGCTCGCTTCGACAAACTTCACCTGTTCGAGGCGTTCGGTTTTTTCATTGAGAGGATGTTAGGTAGAATTTTGGTGGGAGTGTGGGGTAGAGGTGGGTACGATGTCGTCGGAGCGTGAGGCTTCTGGGATTATGTTATGTATTGTGTATATATGTGTATATGTGAATTATGTAATTAGGCGTCTGAGGATTGTTTCTTTTCTTTTGGGTCATTTTGAGGGTGGACCGTACTGGAGGAACTGACTGCCTAAGGTATATTAACTTCTTACGTTATATGCTTTGCGAGATATTCTTGGTCCGACACAGAGTTCCAGCTGAGAATTATGCGTACAGATCGTTGACGTTTAGTAACCCGAAAACGTCGTATTAATGATGCCTGGGTAGGCGCATTCCGGTTAGGCGCGATGCATTTCGTTGGGAATGATAAAAGTTGCGTAATTGGTACGAAGGCTTGCCGTAGTGCAGTTCTCTGTTCTAAGTACTAAGTATTTCCAAGGAAAAAAAAACTCGCAATCTCTCCTAATGGGACGTAATTGGAGTTTGCCAACTATTTTGTACCCCACCGCGCGAGTTTGATGCGGTAGAAAAGTTTCGCCGGCCCACGTGGAAGGTCAGTTGGAGGAGAGAAGAGAAACAGCGAGAATGAAAGCAATCCATCCCTAATAATTGGCGAGAACCGATCCCTCGTTATCTCGTCGGACTGCTGCGACAAACCAGTTTTTTTTTCCTCCCGACAGCGACATTTTCAAACTCCACGGAATCGTCAGCTCTGCTAAAGTGATGTACTCGCAGTCGCCGTGTCGTCGCAAAGATGACAAAGATACTGATTCGATGTAAGAGTGGAAAATAGAAGAAAATATGGTGCAGCATATAAGATACAGTTTCACGCGACAAATGCCTATCGGACATATTTTAATGATATTTTTTACTTGTTTTGGCGTGTAGATTTGCACCCTGAATGTATTTCCATTTTGCACATGAAAATGTTGAATGTTGTGATTGATACGGCAACATGAAGATGAAACGAGAGTTTATTCCGATTCCAATTTTACGCAGTGTCCGAACGGCGATGGCAATGGTAAGATTAGCAACGATGAGAAACGTCACACTTATGCCGATGCCAATCAAAGAAACGACGCCATTGAATTGAGAGCCAAGTGCGGATGACCTCGCGCGCAGAATACGAATCGCGCAACGTTCAAATTTTCTGACCGGCTGTCGTCGGCGCTCGGATTATAACTTGGACGTGAGATTATTTGGGGGTAGGAGGAGATGATAAGGAGATTGCGAACCGTGCGAAGTGGTCGTGGGAAGTCCTGAGGCGGAGAAATTTTGCGAAGGGATTCTGCTTTTAGAAAATGTCCGCGTCGCTGGCTTCATTCAATGTTCCGTTTCGCCGGAAATGTGAGTCAGGTATGCTCGCCTCTTGTCCGTAAAAACGACGTACTTCACGGCGTAACAGTGTCACCTGACGAGAATAGACGCAGTCGAAGGACGTAACGTTCAATTTACCCTTTCAATTATTCCATGAAAGTAACGTCCAATGAATTCCAAGCGTGTGCATCCGTATTTAGAAAAAAAAAACGCAAATTCGGTGGCACCTTTACGTATCACTGATCACAGCGTATGTATACCAGTTTTGAAACGACTAGTATAGGGCATTTAAATATTGCAGTCGATTGTCAATCCTCCTTACCAGTTTTACCCGACAATGAGACTGAAACAGCTCGGAGAAAACAGTTTCACATTGACCTAAAAATAGAAATACATTCATGTGATTTTGCAAAAATAAGGCTGCATTCTTATACGGTTAGGGCCTCAATAAGGTACGACAAAGAGTTTTCAACACTAATTGAAATGATGGTGACTACGAAAATTTACGACAACACCGATAACGTTTGTGCAAAGAAACACGAAAAATCATTATTTCGCACTTGCACCACTGAGCATGCACATAAGGAAGTGAAGAAATGCGAGAGATGTGTGAGCGGAACAGAGTGAAAAAGAGAGCGGGAGGACGGCAGGAGTGGAGCGTTTATTGGATGTTATTAAATATAATGCCGCGAGGCGTGTCCGCCTTTGGGAAAAGTTTCCCGATAACTTCGTAATTCCCTAAAAGGATCCTTGCTGCGAGACTTTTAAGACATTCTGCCTCCTTCGCGATGTTTCTCCTCGGTGCACCGTCAGTGCACGGCGACGAAGCGTGTTCCTGGCCTCCAACTTACTTACTTTCCCCCGGTCCGACAAGGACGAGGGAAAAAAATTAATATCTATCACCAACGTGGCAGTGCCATCAATAAAACAGCTTTTCTTCAAGCGCTATTCGCGGTCGTGTTGCTGATCAACTTCGACGTCCAGATGCGATAATGTGATTTCTGTCGATCGGTCGCCGATTACGTACGAATTCAGCCAAATGTGGAGATATTTCTTTGACGAATAACACGATGACGATGATAGCTAAAACATTATGTAACGTCGTGTCTGATATTTTTTTGGTTGAAACACAGTATAAAATGTAAAAATTACGAAATTAATTACATTCGAGTGTCAGAATGAGACACATGTGTAGATAAAAATGTTCAGACATGTCATGCCACGTGCTCGTTTCCCTACATTAACAGACAATCATTCTCATTCCAGTAATATCACGACTGCCTGCGCATACACTGTGCTGCTCGTTTACACGTCAGTGCCCCCGTTCGTTCGGCACTCAACGCTAAAGTGTTAATAATCCACGATGCTAAACGGCGATAACGGAGCGAGCGCGCACCGCCGCCGATACTAATTCATCGTCAGAGTTAATTTTCCCTTGATGCGACAAAGAACTCGCCGTTCGCGTCGGAAACTACGCACGCCCTTCGTTCCTTAACGTCGTCTCGAGCCACTTTTCGCCGTGCAAAAAGGAGCGCGCCGCGGGTTCAACGCTCCTAACGACCACGGTCATTACGACCGATCGAACAATGGCGAAACGACTGAAGATCGCCGCGTGGGATTCCTTAATAATGACGGAGGATCCTCGCGAAAATGGTCTAGACTACGCTAGTACGTAGCGGGGTGAACAAAAAAATAGCTAGACTACGTAGCGGGGAAAAAAATAGAGACACTTTTTGCTGGCTCTTATCGAAAGTTTACAGTCTCGAAACTGACTCATGGCATATGATTACTAAATACGTGTCAAACTTGAAACAACGTTCAAAATTGTATTCCTTCTATGGTAAAGCCAGGAGAGAAAAGGGGCACATATTGGTACTTCATATTAAAACCGGAATCATATTTTAATTTCTATTCTAGAACTACGAATTCAAGTTAATTCTACAAGTTTATGATTGAAGGAAAAATTGGTTTCATCGATTCCGTGCAGAATTGGTTAGGTATTGTTTGCAAGATCTGGTTGAAAATAAAAAATATTAAAATAATCAATTTGCCCGTTTGCACCCCGACAAAAGTTACCAGTAAAAACGTACTATTTTTGGGCGCGTTACACTAGTCTGACTCCTTAATGAGGGTAATGTGGGCGAAAAGGACGCGTCGAACGCTGGACAGCGGGCCATCGGACCAGTCGTTGTCAATTAGCGCAAGGCGACGAAGCTCGCTCGAGGGACTAACGAACCAATCTCGCTTTTCTCTGTCAACACTAGTCCCGCCTGCTGCCTGTATCGTTCTCGCAATCCTCCGACTCCGACTGCTCGTTACGACGCACTAGCAAACTTTCACCAAACCCACGCGCAAAATGCGCAGTTTTGCCGCGTCGGTCGAAATTACCGTTCGATTTATCTGTCTGATTAAATTGTCAGAAATTGTTAAATTCGTGGCTGTTATTACATTGTGGATTTTATGGTTCTGTAATTCGCGGCAGAAGTGACAGGTGAATTGCCTCTTGTCAAAGCATATGCATGAACAATGTAGAACTTTATTTTTACACGTTGCTTCGTCATTAATTTTTAAAACGCTGATCTGTCGCGATCGATACAGTTTCAAACGGTGTACCATATTATTCTTTCCTCTTTTCACTTTTTTTCCAATTCTGTCTTTGACCGATGGAGTTTTCTTACTTTATAAAGGAATATACGGATGAGTTGATGTAGAGTTAAGTATAGATTGCATACCCACAGCCGCCATATCCTTTTCGCCAACAACCTGACCAACTATGATCCACGTTGCCCCCTTTTGAAAATCAGGGCAAACCTTTCTAAAACTCCCTTCAACATTCTACACAGCCGTTAAACCGCCCTCCGCCGTTTTCCTGTGTCGTTAAAAGTTTTTCCCAGCCAGACCCACACAAAATCGGGATTTTTTCACACGCGACACGTACGTATCTCCCTCAACACCCGTCCCAGTTTAAATAACGCACGAAGAACCTCTATTCTAACCAAATTTAATCTCACAAAAATAAAGCGCCCTTTCTACCAGATTGAAAGTCGCGAACAATAATCAATCGCTAATTCACTCGTGCTCAATGCTCTTCAAGATCTGATTTACTTAAAAAAAAATATCGAATAAAAAACTCTCGGAAGAATCCATATTCCGTGAAAAAGAATCGACTCTCCGAAGAATCGGGTAGGACAGAATTGTTGGGGACCCACGTGCGCTCTTCATTCCCAAGCGAGGGAGTACAATAGGGTTGACGGTTAAGTCTGGTTTTCGTCCGTTTTGTAGAAAGTCTTAGATTTTATGCATTGACTTTCTCTTGACCGTTTTCCCCTCCACTAAGGAATTCCGCACATGTCCTTTCCAACTGACCGTGCACATGTTTTGTTTTTCATTGTCGCCTACTAGTCAGTCCACTGACAAACACCAAACTGTTCAGACCAAAGCTGTACCTATACCATCTTCACGCAATATATTTATACTTCACACCAAGGTTGTGGCTTATTTCAAGGAATAAAACTTGTCCCTTTCGGAATCTAATCCGCGAGAGACTCTCCGTGTCATTAGGTAGCATAGTGTGCTACAATCCACGGTGCATCGCACAAGAATCGTTTTGGAATCGAACTTCCCTATCTCCGACACCTACCCTCCCATTTGTCAATTCCTTCCCTCGCCACGGCGCGCGTTGCCTCGCCGTACAAGTAGTCGGCAAATTTGCTGCTCGCCCATCGCGAACGTCCGAACGTTTCGTCGCGCGCAATTATAATTCGATCGCGCCTTCTGCCGCGCAATGCTGTATTCCCTTCGTATTATAATTTCCGGCTGCCGACCGCGAAACCATATTGCCGCCGCGACGATAAAGTCCCGCGACGATGCGCGCGCGAATATAATACGTGTGCTGCGTGCTCGGCACGCCCGATGCACGCGCGCGATGTAACCTTACACCGCCTACGAAATTATTGCCAGCCGTTGCGGGGCTCGCACTTTAAGAGAAGCGGACTATCGCACGCTTTGCGTTCGTGCAATGGCCTCGTGGTCCGGTACTGGCACCGGCGACGAAACGGGAAATAATCTTTCTCGCCTCGACGATGTGTAAAGTTATTAATGTCAACGTAATGTGAGAAATAGACCCCTAAGATATTGATTTTACTTGTGCGTGTCGTTCTTGTGTTCAAATGCTCGTTAATTTATTGATCATAATCCCACGACCGTGTGAGCCGATTATATTTATTATATTGAAATTTTTAATATTTTATTCGTTCGATTTTATTATATTTTATTGCGAACGCGGGCTAAGATTTTATGTACTATGTTACATTTTATGTGAAGAATTGATCGAAAGATTCGTTACAACGATGGCGCGCGGAATATGATGCGCCGATTTATGGCGCGGAAAGTCTTAACGTAATGATTTAGGAAAGTCTTAATACTGCGAATCGCTGTGTTTACCGGAAGCAGGGTATGCTTTTACATGAGAAATAGCGACTTATGTTTCGAAAGGGTCTTTGCATTTTGCCCGCTGACTTTTGATGTAAATGGATGGTTTAGTGCGGCGGGAAACGAATTTGATGAAATTCAAGGGAACTACTGACAATGAGAGGCGGGAGAAAAAATAAATTTACGTGTCGAATAGAGAACATCGTTCTTCGTTGAAGTCGGTTAAAAATACGGTGCTGGGAATTGAGATGCATTTCTCTTGAGACTGAATTTTTGTACAGAGACATTTACTTCGTAACGTGTAATCTTCTCTGGGATGCCATTGTTGTCGAAATGGGGCAAACCTGAATAGCGATTGATGTTTGATTTCTATGATCGTAGTGTGGATTTCAGAAATGGAACACACGGAAACGCGCACATTGCACCAATGGCCGTGCAGTGATAATTTTCACATTATACCGACATCCACTGTGCAAATTAGCTCAACGGCACCAACTATGTTATTTAGCTCCCCTGGCAGTGGGTCGCAGTTTGAAAATGTAATACATGGAAATATCCGCGTTACACCGATATCCGCACTATGGTAATTTCTACACCGCCCAATGTCCACAATGAAAATTAGTTAAACTGTACCAACTTTGTCATTTCGCTACCCCAACAGCAAGGTAAATGTAATTCAAATGGTCGCATACATAAATGTCTAAATACCTGGACAGATTCTAATGTAACAACAGTAGCGTGTATAAGGTTATTCGCATTCACAAGAAATCAAATCGAAACGAATAAGGTGTGCCTTCAAGAGGCCATAGCATTTTTGATAGCGCTACCAAAGGGGCGTTGAGTTGACAGACACAGGGGTTGCATTGTCTTGCGACGCGCACACTCGCTCTCGCGGCAATCTCTGCAGGAAACGCTCGGCTGAAACTTCACAGGGTAACGCGATTTTCAGGTAAATTTCGCTCGTCAAGGCTGCCATTAGGACGACACGCCATAGCTCTTAGCCGAGAGTACCGCGGATTTAGTACAAACATAGCCCCTGTAGATCGTCGTTCGCCTGTCTCACGCCTTTAGGGGTCCATGTCGACGAATTCGCGAGTAACCGATCACATTCGAATATTCAAAAATCGGCTGAGTGATGACTCGAAATTGCCCGAGTCGCTCGGTTCCCATACATGCATTTTGACTTGAATTCGTTCGAACGTAAATTTGCTCGCCATCTCTTGATTGATCGTACAGTTTATTCGCTATGCCCTGCTACTATCGTATACCGCATCTACGTATCTTATAACTTGGATTTCGATAAAACAAAATTACAACGAAATAATTACCTTTTTGTACCACTAGCTCTTATAATGTTAAATTCGATTATGATTAATAACCTATTGCTAACTTGTGGCACATACTTCTAACGTAAATCTATGCACCCTGAATTAAGTAAAAGAACACCATTTATTTTCGATTAATTCACTTAGACCAGTGTTTCGCAACCGGTGGTTCGCGAAAATAATATTGTAATGACTGGATTTTAAATCGCCAAAGAAAAATAAACGCAAAAAAGAAACATACCCAATGCTATACCCAAAAAAAATGAAAAGTACTAGTTCTATTTTTTACCTGCCAGTATAGGAGGTTCGCCAAATCGGATTTTAGAAGGGGTTCGCGAGGAGAAAAAGGTTGGGAAATACTGACTTAGACCGTACCCATAATCACCGGCAAGAGACGAAACAATTCTTTAATAACGTACCGAGCAAGTATTGTTTCAGCTCTACAACTAAGAATCTATTACCGCTCGAAAAGACACATATGTTCCCAACGCGCGTCAAAGATTCGACGCGACAGGAATCCAAAGTCAGCATATCACCCCAAAAAGTCCCTATACCGATCGCGCTAAACTCGCCCTTAATTACGTGAGCCGTTGCGGGCATTGAGAGTGAAATTCGCGAGCGCAACAAAGCGACCAGCGTGCGCGAGCGTCAGGCTTTACGTTAATGAGCGGCCCACGCCTAGGCAGTCGCGCAGCGCGCAACGCTCGGCAATTAAAAAGACCCCAGTCAGCTCCTCGATCTCCTTTTACGGCGAACATTTTGCCCGCCGATAGCGGGTCGCGTGCGTTCTGCGGGATTGAAACGCTCTTTTTTCCTTCCTCGAGCACGCGTGCTCTTGCGGGCGCGGGTCGTAAAAGGCCAGTCGCGTGGGGGGGAGTGTCGACGTAAAGTGGCCTTAATGGCGTATCGCCAAGTCGACATTAACGGTAGACCCGCGATTTAATGAACGACGCTGGCCTTTAATCTGACCATCGTGCTGGTAACGCGTGTTGTAGCTGCATACGTTGAGATGGAGCTCTGTAGATCGGATGCATCCGCGTTCACGACCGCTTGAGTCGTTTATATTGATACTCGATCCTTTAACGGCGAACGTCGTAGACACGGGAAGGTGGTTACTGGATACTTTCGGCTATTCGCGCGGCTGCCAATTCATGGAACATGGATATTTTTTTAAATTTGTTGCGACGGGCACCGATGTTGTACATTGCTGTGTATATACGCTGGATAGACGATTGGTTAGGGCGACTTGTTTCGAATTGAGAGTACTAGATGAATGTCGGATTTAGACAATTCCGTGTGCGTGAGGGTAGAACATATTTCATACGCTTTTATAGAAAATTGATTTCAATTTTCTTCAGTCTTCCGGGCGATATACGTTATAATTAACCTTTATGCGTATTTTAAAGTTTGATCATAGGTGCAGTTTTCTTTATTACGTTTATTACTTCAAGTAGTCAGCCACGTTCATACTTGTATATTTGCCTAAGAAATAACACATCCAAATGTCTCATCACAAGAGTGCACTTCTCGAATCGATCCTGCATTAACGTCAGCCCCGACAGTAAACCTTCAACAATTCTCGACACCGTCATTTGAAAATAAACATTACGAATATGCAACAAGTTCTTGGAGCAAACGCACAAACTGGCACGCAATCCAATGAAATCCCGTTGCAGTTAAGGTGTTGATCCTGGTTGATCTAACACGTACACAGCGTAATCCGTCTCGTGTGCTTCGGAACAAAGCGCGTTAAACAACGTAAGCTCCTCGATATGTTTGCCTTCCCGTGAATGCAACCCGTACTGTCGCATTGCAAGAATTTGTAACGAAATATTGACCGTAGGACTACAGGGGGCGAAAAACGACAGTGCAGGCCGCGAGTGTTCGAGAAACAGAGAAGAGTCGGCGTTAGTTTGCATGGCGTGCCAACTTCGGTCGGATCCATTATCACTGCGGGGAGCTTAGTCGGAGAGCCGTGCAAATTAAGCTCAGCTACGTCGTCTCGGAACATCTCAGGGATATAAGCACACTCTTAGCGCAACCTCTTCTCCACTCCACTCACTATCGTCCACCCTTTCGTCCGCGAGAATTTGCAATTTTGTCGAAGGTGCTCACTGAACATCGGCTGTGAGCAAAATAATCGGATAACCGGTGAAAAAGGTGGAGTAAAGGTTCTTGCACACTTTATATGAAATGAGAAAAGTTGTCGCACGTAGGATTGATGCGTGTGAATTCAGGTTCTCATCAATGTACCGTCGAATTCTTCGCAACTAACGAAGAATTATTATACGGCTGACGTGTTCGAGTGACAAGAATTTATTCGGATCACTGTATCAGATAAATATTTATTCGAAACAAATCGCATAATGCCCGAGTCTGCCGGACGTACGAAGTAAAGAGAACCTATGCTAATCGCCGCATGAGTTACTATCAGTCGCAGACGGCGAAAAGAAAAATTCCGCGGGGCCTGAATTTTCCGCGGTTTAAAATTTTCAATTTATTTCGTCGACGACCGCGCACCCGCGCTCTGTAAAAGAAACCACGACCCGCTTGTTATTACTCCCGCGCGGAGGGGAGCGACGATAAATTACAGCTAGGAAAATTCGCCCCCTGGCATGGTATATCCATAAACCACGGTTACCGACGTTACGTTTGGCATCGTCTGTGCGACCGAAAAATCGCGTGAAAATGATTCTCCTCGTGTTCGCCCTAATATCGCTCAGAAACGTGAAACATGTTTCTATTAAGAAAGGATTTCTATTCCGTGTATACAAAAGTCATGGCTGACGTCTGATATCAGAGTTATTTACGGTCCTGAGAAATGAAACTATACCGAACTTTGCGTTGCTTCTAAGAACAAGTAGAAAATCCACAATATAATTAAGTTTTAGCAACAAACATAAAGGCGTATCATATTCGCAATCTAATGAATTAAGTCACTCATCTTACGTTTCTCATTACTAAGAATGATTATCATCGAAATCCGTGCACACGTAATTCTCTACGACGAAGAAACAGTTCACATTCTCCCATTAAACGTCAAGCGTAGAGCATTCGATATCGATTTCAGTGAATCCATCATCCATAAACCTGCCAAATCAGTTCGTTTGCATCAAAGACTGGCACCGCAGCAGAGGTGAAGTCTGTGGAATCCACCCTACGTCAACTTGAGCCGTGCAGTCCTTACAAAGAGCGACGATGATTTTTCGAAAAATCCAAACCACACTTGTACCCAATACTGGGCCAGTCGACGTCGGGCCGGCGAGAGAACAGCTCTTCCGTCGGCGCTTTTATTTCACTTAAAGCGATTTCATTTGGCCATAAAGCCGGAGGGCGGAATTTATGTAGCCGGGGGATAAACTCCGTCCCTTTCCTGCTTTGCCAGCGCCATCCCCTTTCCGCTCACCTACCCTCTCTCCCGACACCGCTGTCTGGAGCCACTACATCGATTATCACTGCGGTAACACGGGCCACAGATCCGCGCAAGCGAATGAGGCGAAGCCGTGTCTCGGGAAGCCCGTGAAACCATGTCTTAAGAGTCACAAAAAGAATCGATTTTTGTTTTTGGTTCGCTCTTGTAAGAGACGATATAATATTGTACGAACAGTGATATACGAATGATGGATAGTGACAATTTCTTGGCTTTTCACTTTTGCGCATTTGTCGATGTATAGAGGTAAGACCGTACCGATATCAAACGGTGACTTTCTTCGTTTGCACGTCTCCGATAAGTAGAACAGCTGGAGTCTTGCACACCGACCGAAGTCACATTTTGCGCGGACCTCTGTGAGATTGCCTGTAGCGGCCGTGCTTACGGTTTTAACCTTCGGACACTCCACTGAAAAATGACACACGGAATCCCACGATGGGTCATTCTGACCCATCCTGCAGAACGGCAACCCGACATTTTAAATACATAAACATTTTATTTGTATAGATTTCTGTGAGACGAGAACCTCAAAGTAAATTCAAAGCGTCCGCGTAACACCAATATTATTGTTAGAATTATTAGATTATGTGTTATAGGTAACAATCCTGGAAATAAATGCTGCGGAATTTGGTCAAAAATAGTTAGGTTACTACGTCTAACCCATTCCATTTATAAAACACTAACGACAATGTTGCAACAACTTTTAATTTTGCTTAAAAAAATTAGAAACAATATATAAACAAACTATTAACAATCGTAAAATACATTGCAACAACCCTACAATGCACGTAAGCAAAACTTTTAATTTTGTAAAAAATGTAACAATTTATAAACAAATTGTCAACGTCTAAAATACAAAAAAGAGGTTGACGATCTTCAGGCGTCGGGTCAAATTGACCCATCGTGGGTATCCGAGGGTTAATCAGTTAGAAAAATTTGCGAAGCTTCTTTAAATATGAATGAAAAGAAGAAAGACAGTGGGAAAGAGACCGATGACGAAATATTTAGTGGCGTCTGAATGAAAAATTCCTAAAAAAGGGGCCTGGAAACGTTCCTTCAGAGTAGAACACTCCCTTAAGGAGCTGCGTATCCTTCCTCTTTGACGTCGCCCGACGCTCGCTGGCTGAGGTTTTAACGGCGACGGTATTTATGTCGCCCGCGGCACGTCTCATGCCCCCTTCCCGGCTCATCCTAACGCCGCAGGGGAAGGATGAAAAAGTTTCGCGCGTGAAGGAGCGTCGGCCGGGCGCGAAATTAAACGTCCACGTCTTGCCGCGCGACACGCTTCATTCAATTGGCATGAGTTTATGATGCGTCGCATTTTCGCACGCGACGATGTGAAATAAATATGAGGGTATGTCACGTTAATTTATGCGAGTCTCATTTGCGTCCGCGGGAGAATGGCTCGGGTTAAAGGTGGCTGGGTCTCGAAGAATTCGGAAAATGGACGGTGCTTTAGGTGCGTCCATTTCGAAAATATCTTGCAGATGGCGTGATGTACAATGTTGGGTGGTTGTGTTGATGGTTATCGAAACGAGTTATTTTTCAGAGATGTTTAGATGACATTAATCTAAGGTATTGTCAATATTCTAAAGCGACATAATTGCATCACGCGAACAACGTAATACATTGCTTAATTTCGCCTGTATAGTAAACGTTTGCTGACTCTGCCTAGTCTACCGTAGTTGTTCTCATCGCATTTGCTGCTTCCAGCACCTTACCGAGTTTTCCCTCTATTCCTACATCCAAAATGCATAGACCTCCCGATACACGTACACGTACACACCATGCTCGTCGGCGCGCACATTATACAATATATAATTGAACTTTGCGGACTAACACAACGACCACGGCTCGTCGTACTGCGAGGAGGCTCGTGGCTGCATTCGATAGATCGATTATCGCCGCGGGAAGCGTATCCGAAGATCCGTGCAAATTGAGCTGCGAAGCATCGTCTTAGGGAAGCTCGTGTATCTCCTCTTTGGTATCCTGGAATCCGTGCTTCGCATGCTCGGCGACCAAGTGAGTGCATCCCTTGGCTTAATCGATTATCCACGTCGTTGTGCGGCAGTCTCACATCAGTCGAGTCGAGATGACTGCGGAGTATCCGGCCTCTGTATCTATGTGCTTGTAAAAGCGACGAGCCTCTGGAAGTTGCCACGCTTGACCCTCATTGGACGGCGTTTTATGCTCTACTCGTTGTTTTTTTGGCAACTAGCCATGTGCTTGTACGAGGGCGATGACATGCAGGCGTTTATGTGCGCAGACGACCGATTTGTGAAGCGCAAGATCTACAAATGTTGCGAGTTATGGTAAAGTGTTGATCGTAATTGTTTGGGTTTATAATTGGAAACGCGATCAGATGCCAAGTGTTACTTGAATATACATACATATGTCGAAGAAATTAGTGAAATGTAATGCAATCGTGTCAATGCTATGATAATCAACCGAATGTGTGTATGTACCTATTCACAGGCTGCGTCAGAATAATTCTATTGTTACAACCCATGACCTATTTATAATAACGAAATATATTTAAAATAACTCTGATGAGGCGTGGTTAGAACTATCCGAATACATACAAGCTTCACCTGACTTCTGTTTAAAAAGAAAATACGAAATTTGGAAGTTATACGAAATTTGGAAGTTATTTGAGATGATCAAGTTAGGTTGCCTCACCCTGTATACATACATACGAACGCGTACACGGAAACCTTATCAGTGCTATCTCAACATGAAGCCCAAACAGGACGGTATTTTCATGCTTCGCATGCAAACCGTGCGAAGTTTGCGTCAACTTCACGGCGAACAGCGTCACCCTGTGCTTTTTCGCCAGCGCAGGCGACACTGTGTTACTATGACAGGCCGTGTAACAAAATCTTGAACTGATTCGCGCGGTAGTCGACAGTCGCTTATAATGAGGACAGACATCTCTACGAGGCCTGTTACCTTCTGGCGAGAGAGACAGAGAAACAGAGAGACAGAGAGAGAGAGAGGGGGGGATGAAGTGTTGTCAGGCAAAAAGAAAAATAGGAGAAAGAAGGGGGTGAGCAGTAGGGGTCAGACGGCGAAGCTACGGACGCTGAGAAAAAGAAACAGAGGAAGGAGAGTGAAGCAGGGAAAAGTGAAGTGAACGAGAGGAATAGGCGGAGGTCGCGAGAAAAGAGAAGGAAAAGACGCGGAAGGATGAGAAGATAAAATGTAACGGAGATGAGTGAGTGGATGATAAAGATAGGAATCCAAAAGGGAGAAGAGAGGAACAGAGGGGGTCAAGGGACGCCAAGAGAATGCGAGAAAAGGAGAAGGCGAAAGGTGAAGTGCGGAGGGAGCGAGGATGAGGAAGAGGGCCAGAAAGCGACAACACAAAGCGCCAGTGAAGAGCCGGAGGAAAGTGGCGTGAAAATAAACTTGAACGGAGACTTTCGGGGAAGTTTATTGCGTGCGACCGATTTTCCGACATGGGGAACGAGGAGGCAGACAGACAGGCAGCCGCGGGGGGGTTGAAGTGAGCGAATAAGGAGTGACGATTTACCAGGTGGCAGTCAAAAGTTGAGTAGACTTGCAGGAGGGCTGCGGCGGGCCTTAGTGGCTCGATAAAGGCCGCCGTATAACCTGCCATTCATCATGGAATTTTCATTTAATGCCGTTTTAAATTTTAAAACGCACCCCTCTCGAACGTCCGCCCGCCCTGGTCCCGTTGTGGTATGAATTTCTTGGGAATTGAGTTACGATAAGAGCGAATTTCGGGGAACTTTCACGCGTTTCATTGGTACGAACGTTTGTAAGCGATCAACGTAATCGTATTTCACGTGCTATCGGTGCATACAGGTGGTGAGTTATCTATCAATAATCGTTTACAGTTTAAATAAGATGCGGTGTAATTAAAGTATTCGTGAGTCTTTGTTTTTACTTCAAATTTTGTTATGTACTCGTCAATTTGCTTTAAAATGCTAACTTTGGTAATTTTAGATTAAGCGGACTCGCACGGTGTGTTCGATTTATTGCTGTCTTGTCGTTTCTTTTTGATGTCGCTATTAATCCCGACTATGGAAGTCGACGTGCATATTCGTGCCACGTCTTATTAAAGTGTTATTTTGCCGATACTTTGAGTCTCCTTTATCACAGTTTGGTTTCACATAGAGTGACCCTGTCTTATGTTTATGACAGTCTAAAACTTTGTTAGTGAGCTGCCAGTTCAAGAGACGACAAACAGCCGGAAGTCAAGTCTAACAATGGGATAAGCGACAAGCATTATAATACGTTATAGCTCCTGCAGACTATCTCCTTTGTCTGTAAGGTACCCGTATTAATTGAATATTTGTTTAACTAAATAATCTCTCGTTGAGGTATGCCTAAATCTTATTATCAACTTCTGCAACAATTGTGTCACATTTTCTAACAGAAACGATAAGCATTCATAGCTACACCATTTTTACAAATAACACATATGATCCTCGGAATTATATGGATCATACTCGACAAATTCACACGCTCTCACCAACCCAGTCACTCGCATTCATCACACTCACACGAGCCCTTACCGACCCACGTTACTATTCAAAATCCACCTGTGCACCCGGCCTCTCTTCATTGCCACATATCACGCGGGGGCAAGTATTCGGCAAACAAGCTTGAACCCGCGCCTCATCAAAGCCTCACGCCGTTTGCGCGTCGTTCGCCGCTGGGTATTCAATCTTCCCGACTTCCAGGTATTGTGTCACCCGCGTATGACTCTCTCCGCACGTTTCCGTGGATTGTAATCGGCCGTCGTTGCATTCCGCGCGCCGCGCGACGTCGACGTACGAGGGATGATTTGACAATAAGGCGAGTGCGCTATGGAACCGGAACGATTTATGCCCTCCATAAACCCGAAGCTTAGGTAAATTCCGGCCTCCGAAAAGGGGGTCGTCACGGGTCGTACGACTCGCCGAACGACCCCTTTTCTCGGCTCACAGACAAGCGCGCGACTCGCGGAGTGACTTTAAGCGAGCGTACGTGACTGGCGAGCCATTTCCATTCTCGCAGCGCGCGAGTCCGAAATGAAGCGCAACACGCGGTCGTGGGTCGTTGAGCGCTGGTTTTCAGCTTGTCGAGACATTTTTCCTGCTTCTGCTCATTTCTCGCGAGCGCACTGCGTAGAGTGGCTCTTGTCGTGAACGGCAGACTAGATGCAGCGGCCTTCGAGACGTGTTTTTTGGTGCTTCTTATCGACAACCGATTTCTGTGAATTCGGAAAACATCGATTCGTCGTCTCAGAGACTACGATCGTCTGTCGCTACACGCGGTTCAGATCGCGTAAACGGAGTGTGCCAGTGGGGTCCGCGCGACTGACCAAACTAAAGAAAATTAAGTTTGCGTTAGGGCTTGCGCGGATAGTGCAAATCTTCATATAAGTTTCACGATTTTATGCCTTGCGTCTGGATCGAAAGTATCTTCCATCGCGTCGGACCCACGTGCACTTCGAACAAATACGACGGAAGGTTAAATATTCCGATCGCGTGAAATGGGATTACGTAAACGCGGATTATAAATTCAGTCATGTTAGCGTACAACAAAAATTTCACCGACGCAAGAGCCGCAGTGCAGAGAAAGTTTAAATGATGTTTCGTTGGCAAGTACTCGACGAATCGGACTACGCGAGCGTGTGTAAAACAAAACGTACCGCGAGTGAAGCTTTAGACGACAGACACAAGCGCCCATCGTGTTTCACGGTTGAGTGAAAATCGCGCACTAGGTCGAGCGAGGCGAGAATTCGTGTTTTGGATACGTTATCATCACGATTCGCACGAGCATCGATGCGTATCCGACACTGTTTCTCGAATCGCGAACGCGGCACAGCCGGAATCCGAGAAGTTTCTGTCGTAAATTATGCGAATATTCGCGATGCCGCAAGGGCACATGACAAAGAGTCGTGTGTCGTATTGCATGGAAATCGCGGGGACGGAATGCAAAGAATGTACATATCTATGGAGACGGGCAAGCAAATCTGCCTGCCTCGTGACAGATGGTTCCGGCTGTACTTCAAAGAACCCGTGGGACCTACATACTTTCAACGATGTCATTGCGGTGTAACGAGTGCGACTCATGTTGGCAGCCTGGAGAAAGATCAGGTAATAAGGGATGCAACAAAATATCGTAATAGGGAAAGATAATAGCAAAGGTGAAGTTTACGGTACTTTTCGGAATGCGAACGAGGAAAGAGATTTTTCATGGTAGTATTGGTAAGGCGGATTGAATAAGTTGTTTCCGTACGGAATTCCGTAAAAACAAGCAGATTTGTACCGGCAAAAACAACGGCCGCGACTCTTTGAGGCAATGATATAAAACGAGCTCGCACGTTGTGCGCGCCGCTGGAAGTCCATAATCACTCGCATCAATATGTTTCCGCGGAATAACCGGGCGAACATTTTATCGAACGTCAAAGACAAACATGGGCGGAGGATGAAACACGGTCGACTCGTCGCTCGAACAATACGGCGCGACGGCAAAGCGAACACTTTTTGCGCTTCGACGTCGCGGCAAAATAATAATCACCAGGAAAATTCTGCGAACGAACTAACGCGCGCATTCTGTTCGGACGCGGAGAGAAAGAGAGAGAGAGAGAGAGCGAGAGAGAGAGTGAGAGAGTGAGTTTCTGTCGATGGATGATCGTTAAACTTTTCCAACTGAGAATCCGTTGACGCGAAAAACGTGTACATATAGCTGCTACTGAAAATGCAATTTCCGTGGGGCATGATACGTGCGCTTGACAGGTACAATTTTGTGGAACGAAAATGGCGGCATAAGTCGCTGTGCGTACGAATGTTTATGCGGAATCGTTGCAGTTGCTTGTGAATATTTCTACAGGAAATTATGTTAAGAAGGAATTGGACAGTCAATCTGATCAAAACTTAATGCTGCATGCTGAAAATGCCTACAATATTTTAATTAGCGTAATTAAATTTGCTTCATTTAATTTCCCTCGCACCCTAAATCCGCTCCACATCGTAAATTTTCCCAAATATCCATGATTTCCCAAATTTTCCCAACCAGTACCATCCGGCACTGCTAACAACATAGTACCAGTACTCGCAATAATGCCGATTACGCCGGCCGCACTCGCACTCAACAAGTGCCAGAGCGTCATAATTATTTACGCCTTTGACCTGCGACTCCTCCGAGGCACGAAGCAGCCGACCGTTTAAGCGGTTTCAACGAACCAACCAATTTCAACTAAGACACACATAGACGATCCTAGCCAGCACTAAAACCGCCAGTGCTCCCGATGCTTTTTAAAATGCAATTCCTTTCCCCCGACACACGTACACGCCTCGCACGTGGACACACGCAGCGGCGGCGTACGTGCGCGAACAGTAAGAGTATTTCCCGGGAGAGAAGTTCAGATTGGAGATTACGATGTAGTTATCCTCCTTTAATCCAGTCGGTCGCCATCGCTTGCTCGCCCTTCGAGCCACCCTCCTCTGCCTCCCAACCCCTTTCCCAGCACCCCCTACCGTCCGCCAGCCCTCATCGCACTCGCGAGCGGCCGACCTACGTTGGCCTCTAGCTCTTCATTACCGCGATACCCCGTGGGAACCATTCGTGCTTGTTAAGGCCTCACGGACATACCATTGTCCGCGGCGGGATCAGAATTTTCCAATTACGTTATGAAATCCGTGCTCTCCCGCCGACGCCGCAGTGAGGAAACGCGAGACGCGATCGGCGAACTGGGGAATGTCTGTGTCTTTCTCCGTCTCGTCCTGTTTTCATTTCTCGCGTCTCTCTCTTTCTCCGTTTCTCGATTCGCGCTGCTTTTTCGCCGCGCTCGCCGTCTCTTTCGCTCTTTATTCCGCTCGCTACAATCAATTGCCGAATGTGGACACTGCGAGGACACCTCTTTATTTGCCGAGCTGGCATATATCGCTGGCCCGATGTGCCGCGTCAATGGTCGCGTGCCGATATTCGCAGTTTGATGAAGTTTCAGCGCGATGGGATTGTAATTATTTCGATTATTACGGCCGTGCGGTGCAGGGGTTTGTTCGTTGTAACACGGAATATTCGAGTGCCGTGACGCTTGCCGCCTGTTGTGGCACACTTTATTGCTCGTTTTACCGGAGTTTGTGTGATAAATTGCGTTACTTGTTTCGGTTTTTACGAAATACGTCGTACGTACGTCAGTGTGTATTATATGTAATTTAGGTACCCGGCGGATGACTTTGTAAATTGCATCAATGACGCTCGTGTAACGAGTTTCTCGCACGTGAACATCGTAATACTAAATTTTGTTAAGGTATTACTAGCGCTGAATCACTTTACTTAAACTTTTTTTTAAACCAGACTTAAATTGAAGATTTAAAAAAAATAACAATTTTTTTCTTATAGATGAACTTGATCCACCGTCTAGAACTCGAGTTATTAACAATTAAAGTTTAGCGTTTTCTCCATCTAAAGCAATGGTAATGACCACAACAAAACGATTTTTTGATAATAAAAAAATTCCAGGTTGTAGATTAACATTCGAGAAACATTTTAAAAGAAAAAAAAAAGACTTTCTACCGTCTAGATAAGGAGAAAAAAAATTGTGAATATAAAATTGTAAATTGAGTGCATGTATTCAGCCTGAACTGCGGTAGAAACGCTAGTATGCATCATTGCCAAGTATACTAGTGTGCACATATGTATACGGAATGTGTGCATGGATTGAATCAGGGCCGTAAGAAATTTCTGACGCAATTGAAAACAAATAATGGAGCCCATTTTTGATGCGGCACCCAGCGCTAGTAATACCTTAATACAATACTGCCTATAAAAGTAAACGGGCGACACGCCGAACGAGCGTCGCGACGCGCGGCGAGGAATGAAGTTCGTTATGGAGGGTTGGCGCTTTAACCTAATCGCAGCGGCCGCGAATCGGGAACGTGCGGCGAGGGCACAAGTGCCGACGAGAGAATAAACGAGCGACCGCAATGACGCGTTATACGAGCGTTCGTTCGCTTATACACGCGCGATATGTACGTAAGCGCGTACGTTCGCGGGCGAACAATGAGTGGAAATGCCGGAGTCGATAATGTCGTTGGCGTTTCGATGCTCGTGCACGACGAACTAACGCCTGTCTGCACGTATGGTACGCGTATACATATACACGCGTAGGCGTGTGTGGCGGATTATATGTGGGCCGGAGGAAATGCAAAAGGATGAGACGCGCGAGCTGTGCAGAACCCGGAAACACACGAGCGCGGGTGGCAGGGTAGTCAGGCTTTTCACACTCTTGCTCACGACCTACAGCAGCGCGCCAGCTGCGACTCCAACGACTCCCGTCCCGTGCGACTCTCTTTTTGCTCACGTACTTTCGCTGTTATATCTCGTTTAGTGCTTAGTTTGGATAATAAACGTCTGGCAACGTCTAGATTGGGCACGTTGCGGTGCGCGTTGCGAAGAGTAGCCGTGTGCGTACTGGTTATCTGAATTTTATCAGACCTATCGTACCTCCACCTGAATCGTACCTCATGGTGTGTTGGTGGTTCCTAGCAGAAGCGTTTCCTTTTAAACAAATTTGATTGGATAATCCATTTTGAAGCCGCGTGAGAAAGACTCGAGATTGAAATGTTTAATTTTCATCTATCACATGACTTCTTTATAAACTGTGACACATTAACAGAGCCAACTCAATATGTAACAAATTCTGCTCCGTTCAATTAAAAATGATGCATCAATGACCCAGAAATTCTGAAAACGCTTCACGCGTCTTCCCACTAATCCACACATTACAATCACAACATAAACTCAAAAACAAGGAACCACAGACCCGCCATTGACAGAATTGACCCAATCAAATAAACGAAATATTTCGCCGAACTCCAAGCATTCGCCGGACGCTTCTCGTTCAATGCTCGCGCGTAATTGAATCCCAGCACAAAAGGGTCTAAATGGCGAAACGCGTGCGAAGTTTGGCGAAGAAGAGCACAGAGAACGAGACTCTCGAGCGTGTGTGACGGGACACCAACCTACAACGGGACAGGACGCATACGTGCCGGACACCGTACAAGCCGTGTCCTCTTACTCGGCTGCAGACAAAACTTCGTCGGGTTTGCTGGGGGTAATGGGTCGCGTTCCGGTCGAGGCGGTCGTTTATTGCTATTACCAGCGCTGGAGGGTGGCCGACCGACGTACTAATTTCGTGTCGTTTTGCGCGGACCGGGGGAAAAGAGGGCGCGAGACTTAATGATGATTCTTCGTTAAGAGATCATTCGGGATTATTAACGGACTCCTGGGTAATTAACGCCGACCCCTCGGCAGAGTCTTGTACGGCAGCGTTTTGTAAGTCGCTCAAAGGATCGCTGCTAATTCCGGCGGGGCCGCGTGCCGAATTGAGCGCGAGAAAGAGGATGCTGAGGTTAAGATTGGCATTAATTATGCCGCGCTAGCCCGACAAAAATCGCGCTTCTTATGATCCTTGTAGAAACTCGCGCGCGAGCTGCTTCGATCGCACCACTTGCCGTATATTCTTTTTTCTTATTTTAGTCAGCGTGTACTTTTGAAGTGGTACAGGTTGTATTGCGGAAAACGGAATTGGTGGCTAAATTATTAAGCATTAGAGATAAAGCCCTCTTATTCGTTGAAACGTTAAAAACTAAACCAAATTTCCAAATAATGATTACTAGATTATTTCATTGGTAGCGATCAAGGTTGTGGTAGGCCTGAATTTTTACGATTTTACATGCCAAACTAACGAGCACCGCAATCTTGGTCGCTACTAATCACGTAACGCAGTGGTCGTTAGTCTGGCAGTCTGATTTTGCTTCAAAGTTTTCACCCAGTAAGAGAGCTTTAGCTGTAATTTTTAAACAGAAATGTAACTAGGGACCTATTTTGAAAAAATCGTGGGAAAACGTCAGAGCTCGCCTGATCAAGAAACCTCTCACACCAAGCCGTCAAAATATCTCAAATAGGAGGCGTAGGCGAATAAACGTTCTCTTGTCAAGCACAGAGACGTCTGAACACGCAAGAACTAACTACTGGTAGCGCAGGTTACAAAACTGAGCCACAGAACGCGCTAGTTTCAATCATTCCCACCAAATGAGAAATCCAAGTGCCCCCGATCCCCGATGGACAAACTCATCCGAAATAAGAATACTGTTTGTTGTTCTTTACTTGAGATGAGTAGACGAGTCGGAATCATGGAAGCCACGTAAAAACTTTCATCTCAAATTATTGCGTCCGGGGTGTTACACTACTGCAAATTTTCATTAATTCCTATTAAACAAAAATTGTGAACGTCGCTAATTGTAACATACAAGCCAATACATATATAACTGCCGACGGTAAAAAATTACGTTTGTAAAATATAAATTCGAAAACATTCGAAAACACGTTCTATAGTACAGCCCTTAATGGCACGATGTCGTTGGAAAATACGCGATTTACGACGCGCGGAACGTTCGTTTGACGTCACGCTTGCGCGTTTTCGTTAAACATTGACTGGTACCACGTGATCTTATCGCTCACATGTCCTGACCCATTTCCGGGCGAGCGGTAACGTTGCTTGGAAGGAACACGGTCTATCTGGCAAGTTACAAACCGCTGCTCCGCGAGGGCGACTCGCATTAGACGGGTCATTAGAAATGTAGCTGTTCAAATTAACCGGATGGAACGACCAATTGCTCCTGTCCTTCTCTGTCCGTTCTGTGCGAAAGCACACAGCTCAATCTGACTAATACAAATCGACACTTACCGAAATTTGACGCAATTATGGTGCTTCATTACGTGCGAGATAGCTGAAGGATTCCTTACGACGACGGAATATTCTTCTTGGGCGAGGGTAGCTCTTCTCTCTGCGAACAGCAATGCTGAGGAATAATGTACGTAATATTACGGAAAGCGGAAAAATACAGTAAAATACGTAAAATACGGTTGTCAGTGGAATACTGAAATATATGTAATTATTTACCGCTGTAATAAATGAGTGTTATAGCAACCTACGATACGGTATTGATATGACAAATTCAAGAAATATTTTTCCACTTCTTTTTTATACCGTACCCCTGAGAAATTTGTGTAAGAGTGTAAGGCACTCAAAAACAGGAACGTAGATTCTCATTTTGAGTTCATGGATCAGTTTTGGGTAACGATATTGAGAACTCTTCATGCATAGGTATTGGAAGCCACTAGACAGAGGAGGAGAGGAGTGATCCTCCGGTATGGAATTCGAATCCCAAGTGTCATCCTGTCACCCGTAACGACGTCCACTCACGCTCTCTCGCCTAAGAAACCTTATCGGAACCCTGCCGTGTTCTCGATGATCGTTATCGGAACGGATCCTAAAGTGTGGTTTGACAAAGGTGATGTAAGCCGTCCAAAATGTTTCGCTGACAAAGGCAAAGTTAGTATGACGGGTGACCAATACGGTTTACATGGACTCATAATAATATAATTGATGTCAAAGGAGAATTTTCCACGGCGTGATTTTATTACATGGAATTAGGAAACTGTCAAATAATGAATGAAAATGTGATATTACCGATAATCGTTAATTAAAACTCGAATAATTCGGACAGATGTAACGATTATTTAACAATACAGTGCTCACATTAATCTTTGATATATTATTAACTAAAAAAGAACGTAGTTTTCAATAATTACAATTTTAACCATTTAAATTAAAACCATGAAAATTTAATCAATCCATGTATTGCGCCTGTTATGTGTCTGCAAATCACCTAAATCCATCCAATTGACCGTGAATCTGATTTTATCTAACCCATCCTCATTTAAGTACCGTAAGTACCCTATCACACCATCGATTACATAATCGAATGTACACGTTATTAACATTCACCCGCAGTACCCTGCCCCCTAATTCGGCCCAAGTAAACGCCGAACACGCCTTCGTAAGAATGCCGCGCCATCTCAGGCCACCTTTTTCTCCCTCTGCATTTCGCCGCCATTCCTTCCGCCGTCCCGTCCCTCGCGAATCGGCGCCAATTCAAACGCATCGCATTGTACCGAAGCGCATCGCCACATCGCGCGCGACCGTCCTCTCTCTTCCGTTTCGATTCGACCCCTGTACGGCGCACTCTAAACTTAGCTTCTTCTCAGTCCCTCAATTCACCTCCTCCCGTCCGCCGGCTCGCCTCTTCTTTCCCTCTCGTTCTTCTTCAACGTCGATGAGCTGCTGGTCGGTAGCACCACGTTGCCCGCTCGTACCCAACTTACTCGTCCTCGTCTTCGTTGTCGACGCGTATCGTTCGCTCATCCTGATCGGCCGCCAGAGCCGGACGTGCACGCGCGTTTACATACACGCCCACACAGAGAGACGTATATACAGCCACGCGTCCGCACGCTCGTCGCGAGCGAGCAGATTCGGCCGAGCAGTCCTCTCGGACGTCCGAGAAAGAGCTCTCCTGCCACGTCTTCGCGCGATCCACCTTCGCTCCTGCTCGCCGCATCCTTCGCGCGGTCCCTTCGTCGGCCCTCTCGCTCGCTCGTTTCCTCCACGAGGACGAACGCGGTGGTGACAGTGTCTCGAGTGAAGCAGAGGCGTGAGTGGAATCAACCGGCCCCGGCGTAACGCCTCTCCCCGTTCTTAGGCGTCGCAAGAGGACGGCCCGACGAGACTTCTGGCTTTCCTGCCGCTTGTTGACCGAGTGTCTTCAAGCTGGAGCTGGCAAAGAGGGCTTTCGGCCTTAGGGGGTGAGTACGCGCTGCTTCTTCTTCTTCGTCTTCTTCTTCTTCTTCGTGTTCCTCCTCTTCTTCGTCTTGGCCTTCTTCTTATACCTCGTCCGCCCACGACCTTTTCCCTCCCTCTTATCTGTCCTCCTTCTCCTTCGCTACCTCGCTTTACCTCTTTCCGCTGTTAACGCGCCCCCTTCCTTTTCTCGCGCGCTTCCGTCATTTCGTGCGATTCGAAATGTGCCGTTCGGCGTGCGTATGGTGCTTCTTGCTTGTGAGCTTGTAAGTTCCGGAAGGGGAATGATGAGAGTTATGACGCGCGAGGCATGCGCGAGAGCGTAGTACGTAGAACGGATGCAGGTTTACAGGCAGATGTGTTGTAAAATATTTCCTGCTTGCGGGAACGGTGAACGATTCGCCAGCGTGTTAGGTGCGTTAATGCGTGAGAGTTCTTGTTCTTTTCTGCTAGGATTTTAAGAATATTCTTTTGTGCGAGCACTGTTTATCGAATTTACTATATTCTTGTTTACTCGACTAAGCAATCAAAATGCTCTTGTTTCATGAACGATTCTAGGCACTATAAGATTATCTTGTACATTTTCTCTAACGTTTCGTTACTAGTTTGCTGGAACGGTGAACGATTCGCCAGCGTGTTAGGTGCGGTAATGCGTGAGAGTTCTTGTTCTTTTCTGCTAGGATTTTAAGAATATTCTTTTGTGCGAGCACTGTTTATCGAATTTACTATATTCTTGTTTACTCGACTAAGCAATCAAAATGCTCTTGTTTCATGAACGATTCTAGGCACTATAAGATTATCTTGTACATTTTCTCTAACGTTTCGTTACTAGTTTGCTGGAACCGTGAACGATTCGCCAGCGTGTTAGTTGCGGTAATGCGTGAGAATTCTTGTTCTTCTCTGCTAGGATTTTAAGAATATTCTTTTGTGCCAGCACTGTTTACGAATTTACTATATTCTTGTTTACTCGACTAAGCAATCAAAATGCTCTTGTTCCATGAACGATTCTAGGCACTATAAGATCATCTTGTACATTTTGTCTAACGTTTCTTTACTAGCTTAGGAAGCTACACTCTCAATTAACTTTCATCGACTTGAGCTACTTGGAAAATTAAATTGAGCGTCACGATGGCTTTCCGCCGGTTGAAGCTGTTTACACGCCAGAAAAGTACAAGACATTTACAGGACCGTACATTGTACTCTTTATTAGCACTTGAGAAATTTCAATTCCCGGAGCCGGTTCCGTCCTTTAAGGAACTAGTCCGCCACTCACGCTTGTTGACCGAGTGTCTTCAAGCTGGAGCTGGTAAAGGGGACTTTCGGCCTTAGGGACGAGTACTTGCTCCGTCTTCTTGGTCTTCCCCTTCGTACGGTCGCACTTCTAATTACAATCTCTTTCGTTTTTTATGTACTTTACTTCTTTCTCCCCACTCTTCCTCCCTCTCACTTTCCGTTCCCATCTCTCGCAGACATATTCATAACGTATGCTCTTGTTATTTTATTACTACCTCATGCATACAGTGTGCAGGTGTCGTAAGATAACATTAACTTCAACGATATGAAACTTTTGCTTAAATATTGCGTTTATATATAATTCGTATATAGAATGCTTATGTAATATAGTAGGAATGATGACCGTTATACATTGTGTAAAAAAATGATTAAAGAAAATAATTAATTGGTGTGGTGTTTCCACCATGGAAAATGACACACACCCGTCTCGAAATTAACCATTGAGGAAACAGTACCTTGAAGAAACAAATCTAGTACTCTTGAGATTTGAAATAGCGCCGCTCGTCTTGTTTGACAAACTAATTTGCATACGAGCTGCAAGAACGTACGAATCTTGACACATACAGCTGACCCGTTCTACTCTTCATCAATACTCGTTAGGCGTCAAGTATTGCTGGTCCTGTTCTTTCAGAAACTAGTTCGGCTTAGGCCGGATAAAAACGCGCCCGATACATGATGCATAGAACCAAGCCATTGTATTCTTCATCAGTACGTACTCTTAAGATTTTAAATATAGCCTGTCCTCTTCTTCCAGAAACTAATTTGCATACGTGCTACAAGAATGCGCGATTTACGGCACATAGCGCCTGGCCCGTTGCATTCTTCAGCAGTACCTGTGAGACTTCAAGTATTGCCGATCCTTTTCTTTAAGAAACTAGTTCGCTTACGCCGGATAAAAACGCGCGCGATATATGGCGCATAGAACTAAGCCATTGTATTCTTCATTAGTACTCGTGAGATTTCAATTTTTCCCGGTCCCTTTCTTGGAGGAACTAGTCTGCCACTCGCGCTTGTTGACCGAGTGTCTTCAGGCAGGCGAAGTGGCCTTTCGACCTCAGGGGTGAGTGCTCGTTCTTTCTTTCTCGTCTATGTTTTCGTTTTTCTCCTTCTATTCGCTGATCTTCCTCTTACGATGTCCGCCTCTCTCGTTCATCGTCCATTTCCACAGACTTTTCGCCCGATAGATGCATAATGCAATACTTTAGCCCGTGATTTTCGACTTGCATCGAATGTGTCTTTCTTTACTGGTATCTTCTGTCATGCGCACTATTTAGTGTGACTACATTCTCGCCATGCGACGGACGGCAAGAGTCGATATGCTTCCACCCGACGGCTAATTGTACAGCCTAAGATTTTAGGACGGACGATTTAGAAGTAATTAGAACCCGAATGAGGACTGCTTTCAATAATTTTACATGGATCAAACATAATGACCCCTATAATATTCAACGCGGTTGTTGACAGGCTCCAATTATCTGCAAACACTGATACCTTCATTTTCTCACGACAAAAATCATTCCGATTCTCCGATCCTCCCATTAGGCTTCGCCAGCTTACGATATATACAATTTCCGAAGTTCCGAAACAATTGAGCGGCGCTCGCACCAGCTTCCGTAACTTTATCGGCCCTCGTGGCGTCTACCAACACATGCGAACACTCGCGCAAGGGCGGGTCGTATAATAAGCTCCTTTTTCCAGGAGAACCGGCGCGCTCCTCCAATATGTCACCATCCACGAATACCGTTGCAACGTCGGCCAGTACAAAAGCCACCTCGATGGGCCACAATGGCGAACTTTCAACCTTGCGTCTAGCGCAGGGCGGGCAGGGTGATTAAAGGTTCCGCGCAAACGTTTCGGCGTGCTGCAACGTAAAATAATTAACGGCGTGTAACGTCGTTAGTTGGCGCAAAAGCTGAAATGCAAATTCAGCTTCTTCTTTGTTTCAGTTCCTTGCGGCTTGTCTGGCGACGTTTCACAACTTTCTCCGCGCCTTTCCGTCCTCGGCTGTGTATACATTCCTCTCCCTAACTTACTCTCCCCGGTGGTTTTGTGCACTTTTAAGTGCTTAGTTAAGTGTTTCAGCTACGTCGAAGTATTTACTATTTACACGGGAAGGTGTGATACAGGTTGCGCGTGTTCGAGATGCGAGCCGGTTATTTTGAAAGTGGACCAAGTTCACACAGTGTTCCTGTGTATCAAAAGGAAATGCAGTGCTGGTACCACCATATAGTTTTTGCAACAATAGCAAAACGTTTTACAAGTTCTTTTTTATAATTAATTATGTTTACATAATACCTTGTATTAATACCTACAAATTTGTTTTCCATTACACTAGACTAACTCTGCCTTATAGCCACACTCTTTAAGCTATTTTCTGTTGGGGATGAAAATGGCAAGGGTTGAAATAGCCTTTCAAATCTTTACACGATTCGCTGAAAAATGGATAGTTCTCAGGGTATAAAATAATAATTTCTCGACTTTTTCCTTGACACGTATCTCACTTCTCTATTCCAGCGATCCCCAACCGCATACCGAAAGTAGGTGATACGCGGAAATAAAGTGTTAAAAAGTTTGATACTTTAATAGAGCCCAAAAATAAAATCTGATATTCTTCACATTCCGGCCTATGTTCGTGGAATAATTTTGCGTCCACGGTGGTGACAGTTAAATTCTCCAGGTCTTCTTTCGACAGTACGCATCAATTAAAAGGTTGAGAACCGTCGCTCTCTATACTATTCTTTCTTTTTATCTCTTTCTTGTTCCCCTACCCGCGCCCTCATTCGCACAATCCCTACTTGCTTCCTCTCGCAGCTCGATATTATTCGAAATCTACAATTTAGTACGCTCGTGCTTTTATTTTACGCTCCGATTTCTATCACGGTGAACTCTCAGCTTCGTATTTAGGGCATGCGCCGCGGTCGGGCGCAAACATTTCCGCGCGTCGCAACGCAAAATAATTATGGGCGCGTAAAGTCGTTAGTCGGCACAAAAGCCAAAACGCAAGCAACGCTCGGTCGTGTACCAATTTTCCATCTCAATCGACAGGCAATATGTGGTTGCCACAGTGACCTAGGAAATTAATTGACTTTCGACACTGTTATAGATTTCTTCTAAACAGTCCTTAACAGGATGTCAACGCCTGTGGTGACGTCACGCACAGTAATTTATTTACGTTCTTTGCTTTCCCTCATTTCAATTTTACTATTATTAAGAATTTGCCGGCACATGTAATGTACTTTGTTTTTAAAATTTCGTTGAAAATGAGGGAGTGCTTAGTAAGAATTTATTACGACTTGCTCTTTGCTCTGCCTGCACAATGTATCCCCATTGTTTTCCTTCCTTACTTGCCTGCAAAGAAAAAGAATCGTCCAATGTTTCCTGGAAGATTCTTCAGAAGGTGAACATTAATGTTCCGTAAGAACAATGAGCGAAATATGGTAACGAATAATGTTCAGGTACTATCTACCGTCATACAGGCTTCCAAGAAATATTGTGTGCCTTGGTCGTGGTTATCCGCGTATGATGTAAAAATCTTCACCTCGCTCCATTACAGAAGAAAAGAACGAAGCCGACCTTCGCATCTCCCCTATCCCTCCACCTACAAATAAACTATTCACATCCGATCATGTCTCCCCTGACACCAAGGAAGACCGATCCGACGCAATATTTTCCGCCGCCAAAAGCACGCAAATTATTCAAATGTCCTATTTTGGATGCCTCACCCCGTATAACCATGTCCCCCACATACTTTCAGGAATCGAATATCAATGTTTCCTAAGTACACTAAGCGAAACAAATGACAAGTACATATACTACAAACACGGCTTTAGACAACTGCTTTGAGGCAAAGATAAGATGCTCATTGTGACGTCACACATGGCCAAGGTAATAATGGGGTAAATATGCGGTTCAGGGGGCCCAGCTCCGATTTGGACGGGCTTGGAATATGTTGTATATTTCGACATTCTGAACAACTTTTTCCTATACATTCATGCGCTCTCGACCTTCGTTTCGGAGTTATTAGCGAAAAACTTTTGTTATAAGTACGCTTCGTTTTACTGTAAGCGGCTGTGGTATGCTGTTGATGTCCAGCTTACTTAGCGTACAACAACGGCTGTCTAATGTTAATTCCAAGTCATATGAAAAAAGAAAATCGAGTGACGCCTGTGCTTTCAACTGGAATCGTTGGCACAATGAAAGGATCTTCTGTTACATGTGTTAGCGTCCGTCTGCAACGATTGACGCACCTTCGGCGCGGGTAAATATATAACAACCCTCTGATTGCAACAACGATTCCAGTTAAAAGTACAGGCGTCACTCTATTTTCTTTTTTCATATGCGCTGGCGTCCGTGTACAACGCTTGAAGCGCCTTCGGCGCGGAAAAATATATAACAACCCTCTCATTGGAACAACGATTCCAGTTAAAAGTACAGGCGTTACTCTATTTTCTGTTTCATATGACTTGGAACTTGGAATTAACATTAGACAGCCTTGCCCACTCCAAGGTTTAGCTCCCCCACCAAGTGTTGTTGTTGTTGTACGCTAGGTAAGCCGGACGTCAACAGCATACCACAGCCGCTTACAGTAAAACGAAGCGTACTTATAACAAAAGTTTTTCGCTAATAACTCCGAAACGAAGGTCGAGCGCGCATAAATGTACAGGAAAAAGTTGTTTAGAATGTCGAAATATACAACATTTTCCAAGCCTGTCCAAATCGGAGCTGGGTCCCCTGAACCGCATAATTACCAATAATGGAAGTTCGTATGTGATCTCGGATAAATTCAGCAAATTTCCAGTCGATCCCTGCCTGAAACTTAGACGAAGAAGATATTGAAGAAAATCTGTTTGACATATTTCGCGTCTCTCTGCAACTAACACTATTCAGACCGTGCACTGTACGTGTCGCGCAACGGCATGGCACTTTGATTGGTGGCCCGAACGTACTCGCCAGGCTTTCGCGTGTTGCTAGTCTGCCTCTGACGTCCGTTTCGCGCTGTACCGCTGCGCAAGCCGTTTAAGGTGAAACAGTGGTTACCACAAGGGATCGGATGGCCGGGGGTGCGGACGGGGTGAGCGCGAAATTGGCAGGCAGGGAAACGTCAGGAACCACTCTGGCAGCGAGCGCCTTCAACGCATGGCCGTTGCGAGCCGATCGGGATTTTATCGATATTGCCGCGCCGTTTTGGGCGTGTGAAGGACGCGTTCGACTTTTCGAGAGATTGAAATAAAGCGGGCTCTCGAAAGAATGAAATTGTAATAGGAATCCTGTGCTTCGTGTGCACGCTGTCGCGGAAAAATAGGTTTCCGTTTGTTATGTAAATTGGGGGTGATATGTTGGATCGAATAATAATTAGCGTTATGTATGTGTTGATGGATGCGGATGTGGATATTGTTGCAATGTTAATGAGGTTATTAACAGGTTCTTGGATTCCTTTTTTGAACAACATACATTATTTCCTTGCGTACGAGCGATTTGTGTAACGATTTTATCAAGTGATTAACGCGTAGCATAAATTTCGCCCAATATTCTGTCGACACTCGGTACAGAAATACAAGAATATTCCAATCGTTCAAGGCTTCAATAGTTCTAAGTTCGCTAGCGATATGTGTTGTAGCAAGTCAATTCTTATTAATACTGTTCTATAATAATCTATATAATGAAATTTGGATGGTTATCAAACTTACCAAAACGATGAGAAACTCGGACTGCTAATAGGTGCCGCGGGCTAACTTCACACGTCTAATTGTAAGAAGTAAGCTTCAAATTGACAGCGCCCCGACATGCCAGCTAACTTCACACGTCTAAGAAGTAACCTTCAAATTGACAGCGCCCCGACAAGCTAGCACTAGCAACTACAATGTAAAGATGCGTGTGTAAGAAAACGTTTGTTTTACGTATTCTCTCGTTTTCTTGCAAATACATATTTATCATCAAACATTCATCAAATTTACAGTTAACATATAAGTATAAATAAATACAATCATGAATACGCAGCAAGGCGTGTATGGATGTGTTATGGACTACTTGAATGTCGTGCACTTTCCATATACTGTACCTTAGAATTATTGTCGGTTGCTCGTGGTAGCGTTGGCGTATTTGGAACAGATGTGAAGTACGTAATTCACAAGTCCATACTTGTATACTCAAAGCCCGTGACTGTTTTATTTGCTCCAGTAGCACCGATTTTTATGGGAATCTTTCTCGATATGTGTGCTTACAACAAGGTTACATTGAAATAAACGTCAGCCAAAGCATAAAAAGTCGCAAGATTTCAAGCTTCCTTTAATTTCGATAGCTGCGACACTAGTGCCATCTGCCGGTGCAGATACGATTGAACGTCAGGTAACTTGGACAGCTCCCCGCGATAACGATGTAGCGTACAGATCTTTGTTTCCAAACATGCCCACGAGAGGTGCTACTATCGTAGCGTTATTTACAAGTTTCTTGTTGGGGATGTGAAACTAGACGATAAACGCTCCGCTGGCATTAGCTGAACTTTGTAAGTTTTTTCACTTTTTCCATACTTTCCCTAACAGTAGTTTATCATTTAATCGTCCAATTGCATCTGTTTCTCGTTAGACTGTGCTCAAGAAATGTAAGTGTGGTTAGAAGTCTACCGAGAAAAGTGTCACTGGTCGATTTCATATGCTGTTTCACACAACATTGGTAAGTTTGACAATCGCCGCAATTCAATTGTTTAGTAAGCAATCGACCTGAATTGACTTGCTGCTTTTACCATACCACTGCTCTATATATTGTTGTAATATGCTGTACAGAATATATTTGTGTGTAATGAATAGTAGCACACACTCGTACGTACACAAATAATTGTACACACAGGAGTACATAAAGTACATAACCTGTATGCGATCAAATTTACGCAGTGCGCTGGCGCGATTAAGCAAACAGATAAAGAATAAAAATGTCATATTATAATGCGTTACCAACACGTTTCGTGTCACGTGTGCTATCGGTTGGCCCAAGCTAACCTCTTTAGTTCATTTGACACTGTACTATTAAGAACTGAGTTATTTGCATAAATCAGACCTAGGTAAACAAAACTATTTTCATTCTTCTCATTAAAGCAACGTCGTCGTCCGTAAATCTCGTAATCGTTGCCCAATAGGATATGTTCAATTACTTCGAGATTGTTTTTCTTGCCGGCTTTCTCGTTAAAATTTCCGTTCTGGCAATCGTTAATACTAATCGCAGTACCCGAAGATCTCCCCCTGCAACTTCGTAAAAATGCTACCCGTCTGTACCCCTGGCAAAGATCTCGGCAAGTGGTACATAATATTGGCTTGATCCCGAACACGGCATCTTGCATTTCACGTTCCGAATTCTGAGTATCATCCCTTACATCGCTCACTCGACAGGGGATGATCGGCTAGGCTCTGAAGTTTCGAGAAGTTGTACTCAATGAAGAACGATCTCTCTCTCTCTCTCTCTTTCTCTCTCCCTCTCTCTCTCTCTCTTTCTCCTTCTGTGAGTTTAACAAGGGTAGGACAGACTTCGGGGAAACGGAGATATCGCTTAGCTCTCCATTCAATGTATTAACGTGAAATTTGGTGTAAAGCATAACGTTATTCGGGTAAGTTTATTTTGAAAGACGATGTTGGGGATATTATAGCATTTATGGTAGAAATAAGACGTGATTCGCTATGGAGACAGAGATCGAGTAGACACATTCCATTTTTTTTTTTTGCAAATAAAAATGATATTGCAGATTTGATCGCTTTTATTTAAGTTCACAGAAATATCTTGAGGAAATCGTGGAACTGGCAAGTACAGGGCGGTACTTCTCAATTAGGATCGATATTAAGGACCGTTGTTTTCGTATGTGACTGTATTTTAAGGATATCTGTATTTTCTGAAAACTAAGTAGCAAAGAAATTGATGCCATATATGTATGTGTTGTAGGGTTGTATTGTTAGGTGTAATTTTGGAAAGGCTAATTAGGATGTGGATTTGGCAGTCAGCAGGTCCATCAAACTTGTAATTACCAGATAGTACTGTACTCTCTGGTACTTGCATAGTGGTTTTCTCATTAAAATTTCTCCCTTGGAAATCGTTAAATCCCAATCACAACGTTCAAAGACCGCCGTAACTTCATCAAGATACGGCCCTCTCACGTTTTCCAGGAAAAACTTGGTGAGTGACATATAATATTGAATCTTCAATACCATCTTGTGCGACTCTCACTCAATATGACAAGATGGCAGGAGCGAGAAATTTCGAAAAGGTAAAAATTGCCGAAGGAACGCTCGCATTTTCCAATGTGCCATATAATATTAATGTAATCCTTATTATATAGCATATCCTTCCTGGTTCGTCGAATCACAAAAGGATCCAAACCCTACTAATGACTTTGTCACATTTTAGATCGAAGTACGATCAGACTTTCCAAGTATCTTTTCAGAAAAGCAAAATAAAAGCATCACGAGTGGCACCTAATATTGAATCTTCAATATCACTTATGTCAGTCTCTCGTCGCAAGATTATCTCGCGTGCTCAGAAGTTTCTGAAAGTTGAAGTTCTCCGAGGGAACCTGTATCTACCCTGTCGTGCCGCGTCACTTCCTTTCACGTACTCAACGAGGGAGCTCAGTAGTTTTCGGCAGAGGCGGAATATGTCGGTTAGGCAGGCAATCAATAATTAACGGCGGACGGCTGCGGGCAATTTCACGTGAAACGTATCGTAAGACTGCTTGGGTAATCTCATGTATCGTATAGGAGAAACTAATTTGAGTTCCAACATATTTGGGTCAGCTATGGTACCAATGCAGTTGTGTATACTTGCGCGTATAGATAGCGAAGGGATCGAACTACTTGGACTGTAATTTTGAAACCAAATGACGAATGTTCGTACGCCCTGCGAATGCTTCGTACAGCAATAATAGTAGTAGAGTAACCCAGGGTGAGATGGCTCACTTTGTTTTTTTTTTATACTCCCACAAAATACTGAAGGATTCGACGTAACGGTTCCCAAGCTAATAGTAAAACGCTTTGCATAAACATGGATTATATGTAGATAGCGAAAATTACATTTGTTAGATTGATAATATTATATTAATATTAATGAATATTGAATAATTACGTAATGTCATACATGCATGTCGAACTTGATTCATCGCTGGTCATTAATGTAACCAAGAGTTTCGACAGGTGCCCAGTTCGGTAGGAAAACAGTCCCACGTGTGCAGTCCACAGTTCCCCTTGTACTTATGAATAATTAGACGTCGACGGATTGAACGAGCGCAATATTTACGCGTAATGGAATTCCCAGAAGTGATTCCGGCTTCAATGGCGACCGTCTGCAAAGCTAATAGACAGTGCGAATAGACAAAGGACAATAGGGGCCTATAATAGGGGCTGCTGTTAGCCGACGGCGCTATCGCAATGCCAAGAGTCAGAATTAATATATGTTCTACACTTATATTTACACTTATATTTAAAAAGTTATTATCAAAAGAAGTTATTACTATCAGTAGTATCAGCGAATGTATACAGTCACTAGTGCACGTCTCATATAGTCAAAGTGCTGTTGGATGTCTTCCACATAATTTAAACAGAATCGCGGGCTCGCCAATCGATAATCAATTCGCGACTCGCCAGAGAAAATCTGACATGGCTCCGATCAATAACTCCATCGGGAAGAAACGGGCGCGCGGGAGAGGGTTACAGACACTTCCGTCGGATAAAATTAATTCGCGACGTGCACGTCGGCACACGTGAGCGAGCAAATTCGCGCACGCGTACGCGCTGCGGCAAATTAATTTCATAATCGTCAACTCATCACCGCTTAAACCACGATAGTTTAATAAGGTCTCTAAACAGAGTAAAATGTTTCAACAAGAAAGTAACAATTACTTGGCACTTCTGCGTAAGAACTTTGGCGATATCATCTTTAATCACAGTTTTCGCCACTATTCACGGTGTCAGGTATCCACAGTTAGTCTTAGAAGATGCTTTCGAGTACAAGGATGAAGTACTGTATCAGTCACTTGCATTAATGTAGTCAATATTTATTAAACTTTTCTATCGCGATCGATACTCACAATCTTACAAATAACCAATGTTACATGAACCAGTGTCTGTCAACAGAACGAAATTGATAGAATGCTACTCGAATGAACGCAGTTGCAATCCATTCACGAGTGGCTCGACTATTTAAAAATAGGTGAGGGAAAGTAAGAGAAAAATTAATCGTCCGGTCGGATGATTGGAAATCGAGGTCGTGAACGAGGGAAGAGTAATCTTTGGAAGAAAGTTCGTCGTGCAACTAAAGTTTATCCGGCCGGTAGATAAAGGGAGTTGATGTTTCGCGGATTAGGTACTTTCCGTGCTCTCTTTCCTATCTCGGCTATCGATTTGACCGGTTATCGACGATTCAATTACCGCGCGACGAGGAATCGAGGGGGAGTTTGTACGATCCGCCGAGATCTTTCGCTCTTGCCGTGACACAGAGATTAATGGCACGTCGCCGTGCGAATTCTCGTCGCGCTCCATTTGTACCTGAATCCGTCCCGCGAAAGCGGTCGCTTAAAGTGCCGTATTCGCGTCATTTGCGTTATTGCGAGTCTGGCTGCGGGACAAATGTTCCACGATGCATATTCTAGAGTCCCGTCAAAAGAATTCGTACCTTCCGGTACTGCGGACTGTTCCGTGACATGTGGAGCGACCACAAACGGACTCATTCAAAGTACATTTCTGAAGTGAATTTTGCAAAAAAAATTTTGAACCTGTTTCACTTGTATTGAAACGTATCGATTACAATACGGACAGTTAATTTTTTACATTGATTTTCTTCTTGTTTATTATACAAATTTGCGGCGTTTTCTAAACGTCAAATAGTTTCATGAGAGTGCATATCTACGCCCAACGAATTTACGTAGCAAGATGCCTATCTCGTAGCACGCATGTAATTACAGTACATGCATGACAATTAATGTTTAAACTTCTACCTTTACCCCGAGCGTAATATAATTCATATACAGTTCCTTTATCATAAATACAGGATCATCATCCCGGGACTTATGCTCTATAGCCAACACAGCCCCGCAAGCGTTGCGTGCACAATTGCATTCCACTCTCCAGATTGCATTTCGGATTCCCAAGAATCTTCGACCGCTTTTCCGCTGAAATGTCGTGCAAAATCCACGCCGCGCGCTCGATCGCAAACATTGTCTTCGTCGACTGTACTCGCCTCGCACCCGTCGACTTCCATTGCCTCTTCCCGGCGAATCTATCCGAAAACTGAGCCATCCTCTCTGGAACAGTCTATCATCCTTAACAGTGCTTCAAAAAAAAATACGAGACCCACACCTTCATTCTTTCGACTCTTCTCCCCGCTTTCTCGCGACTTGTCAGAAACTACTGAATTGTGGAGACCGGATCCTTCCGGCATTTACGCCGTCGCTGCAAGGAGAGTAGGCTAGTCGCGAGGGTTGTCTCTAAAGGGGTGGGTGGCATAGCGTCGTGGAGACGCGGGTGGACGAGAAGCAGAGAGAGAGAGAGAGAGAGAAAGACAGAAAGAGGTGAAGGAGCCTAGCGCAGAGCAGCGAGTGGAACTGAGACAAGTAGATTCGCCGGCGGTAGAAGGGAGACTTTGAGGAAGTGAGGGTGGAAGGAAGGGGTGGGAAAAGGGGGGGGGGTCCGGTGGACTGCCGAGCCTGGCAGTCACGACGATGCATTTAATAATTAACTCGCTGGATACACGGCGATGGATGTCTGACGGTGTTTCGCCGGAGGGTTAGAGGGGGTTGAAAATGGGGGAGAGTCGGGGGTGGCTTGTTGCAGGAGCCAGAGGGGGGCGCGGGGGAGAGAAGTGGTTGAAGTAGAAGCCCGGTGGAGGTCGGAGGAGAATGGTGGTCCGTAGGAAGGGAGCTTTCGAGGAGAGAGTGAGAGACAGCGGGGGGAGGGGGTGTCGGTAGAGGGAAAGGGGTAGTGCTTGGGGTAGGTAGGAAGGTTGGCAGCCGGAATGGCTCTCGTGGATGCTGCGCGACGATCAATACACCACGTGATGCCACGCGTCACGTCTACCCTCCTCTTCGTCCTCCGCAACCCCTCATCTGTCGTTTCATCTTTCTCTCTCTCTCTCTCTCTCACTCTCACTCACTCTTTCTCTACCTGTCCTTTTCTCGTTTTCTCTTTCATTCTCTCCTTTTCTCTCTCTCTCTCTCGAACTTCCCTTCTCTCTCTCACTCCCTCACCCTCCCTCGACTCTCGTCTCCCTTTCCGCCGCTTTGGCAACCTCGTCGTTTTCCTGACTTCGTGACGTAACTTTGGACCCAACGACGAGCGACGACCGAGAAACATTTTTTCCTGCCTCTCGCACCCCGCTTTTTATTCCGCCAAGACCGACCTTCGCGATACCGACCGAACGGTTGCCATTGATGGAATCTTTAATCGTCCGTGGACGGGGAAGGAGCGAGCGAGGGCGGCCGGGTGAGTGGGAGAGGGTGGATGGAAATAGTGGAAGAGGGCTGAAGAGGTAAATGAGGGAAGGAGAGGGACGGTCCTCCGTAAATGGAACATCGAACGATACCGGAACGACGAACGCTCGTGATCCGCAGCGCTGTAATTCTGGACTCTCTCGTAACGCCGGGGACGTTAGTTACCTCGATCGATATCGGCAAATCTGCGGTCGTTTCTCGGACGCGCTTTCTGATCGCGCCACCTATCCTTCTCTCTCTCTCTCTCTCTCTCTCTCTTTCTCTCTTTCTCTCTTTTTTTAGTTCGCTCGGCCTTTTTCGAACGGAGTTAGCGCACGTCTAATGGGCCAGGAAATGGAAATGCCGCCTGGGAAAAATAAATTTCTCCTTATCGGCGTGTGGGACTCCTCGTTCTTTTTCTTGGTACAAGGGGCTCACGGCGAAATTTCAATTAAATCAGTCACGCGCACGTCGGGACTCGCGGCGGCGACTGTTTGACGGGAATCGAGGTTCGGATTGCTTGGTTAGATTAGGGATTCTGCTGTGAGGATCACGGATCCGTCGATGTTTTACGGACGCTGAAGATTAGTCTGAAATTATTCGATGAAACCAGTAAATTGCACTTATCCTGTCTGAATTCGACGGATTTATGACGTCGCGTCTGAGACAGAAATTTGTGGCACCGCTGTAGATCGGGTGTGCATTTGAAGAATCTTATGCTTTTATTCCGCTAATTTGTTATGTATTAAGTACGCGGGCACTTATTTGCGATGTACATTCGTCGCGATTCACGGCGTTAGTCGGTTGAAATGGACACTTCGACGCAAGTTTCAGTCTGCAAACTTCAACATTGTGGAGATACAACTTCGCCGAGATTCCGTGACATTCATAGATAGCCGCAATAGTCTTACTGATTGTGAGCGACGAACACTTACGAGACGAAATCTGCACATTCGTGACAAATTAGTCGAATCAAAGACTTGGAATTGATATTGTGTCTCGTTGAATACTGCAGTGCAATACGGCCAGACATAGAGCGACATCAATCTCTACTCCAGTCGAAAAACTACAGGGTGTCTCAAATCAGTTTTACGGGAAGATTACCAATAAACAATATATGATACGATAGATGTTCCTTATAAGTCATAAAAAAAAAAAAATATGGGTTGACAGCAGAGATTTTGTTCGAGCATAAAGCATAAAGCATTGATTTTTGAAAGAAGAATTTGTTGTTTCCTCGAAACGTTCGATTTTAATATTCACTCTCGACCGAAAGCAAGCCGACGAGGTCTACGGACTTGCGGAAATTTGCTCGATATCAGCTACGCGCGGGCGTAATTTTCCACCGACTTCCACCACGTGATACAGTATCTACTTTTTACCACGCCCAGTTACGCCCGGAGACGAGTGTTTCGAATTGTCCGAGCGTATCTCAAGGTACCAGGTCAGAGTCCTTAATATATCAGTCCCCTTAACGTCGTGCCCCGATCTCATAGGTAAACAGATCACGCATTTCGCGCGACGATTATTCGCGATAAACGCCACTCGAGGCAGGGCTCGTAATTCTCGATCGAATCCAATCTTGGCGGTCGTTCGATGGCGTTTGAAGGACCCGCGTCGAGGCTTGATGGAGCAATACGATCGGGAAGCTTGCGCGTGCCAGAGATGGGGTGGGGGAGGGGGGTGGGGAGTCGTTGCCGTCGTCATAAATTTAATATATCGCTCAATGAACTTCGAGTCCACGCGAAAAATCCTGAGGCGCTGACAACGAAAAAAAAAATGTGCCGAGCGATAGATTGCAGGCTCGTGCGACAGTACGAATTTGGTAGAATGCGTCGGCGTCGATCGATAACACGAATTCAAATGGCGTGAAGTAACTTGAGTACTTTGTTATATTTATAATATAACGTTTTCAATTATTATTATTAAAAATAAAAGTTGATTATTTATCATTGCTTGAAATAATAATTATACGTGATTGCGTCTGCGCTGACGTTTCAATCGAGTAATATAAATTATGTAAATCTCTGTTATCCTTCACAAATGCTGTAATTAAGGTACCGAGACCGTATTTCTACGAAATTATGCAGGATTCACTGGCGGAAGCGTATTAACAGGACGAAACTAAGCGTTCGCGTTGTTTTACGTACGCTTATTCGGACTGATTGGGTACTTTAGCGGTTCCCCGGCCCGAGCCGATTTAGAAGGGTGCCGACAAAACCGAGGGCGCATATAATTCGCATCGACTGTCGATGACGATCAAGCCGCGAGCTCGAGCGTGATTGTTTGACGCGGGCATGTTGATGTAAACGGATGAGGCGAGCGCGCGCGAAAATTTGTTGATCCGCGCCTTCCTATTTGCATGCATCGTTCGCGTCCTGTGGCACAGAATAGAGCTGTTGAAGTATCGGATAAAAAAACAAAGCGAAAACTTTTTACACGCAGTATATAAAATCACTTAATCTATAAAAACTATTTGCTAATCGATATCCTGCAGAAACGTTCACGAATATCTACTGAACGTACTAAACACAGTGTTGGAGTAGACAGTACGTTATCGTTTAACAGCGTGTAAGCTTCAAAACGCTGACGATGTTCGAAGTAGATAGACCTTTTTCAAATTTCCTTGAATTTCCCAGTTACTCGAAGCATCACTCGAGTAATCAAGTGCTCGATTCGAACCACAGAATCGACGACGTGCGCAGATGAAAGTGCAAGTATATACGTGCGCGTGGATTTGCGCGAGCACTGATACGTCTATCCGGCACTTACAAGAGGTTGAAAATTTCTCCTGCTTCCCCGATGGAATATTATGACGAATTATGCCAGCCCTCTCTCCCTCTCTCTCTTTCTCTTTCTTTCTCTCGTTTTTTCTCTGCTTCTGTCCCTCTCGCCCCTTCGCTCTCTTCCTTTTACTTTCGCAACCAGACGCGAGTGCACGCCCGCAGAATTCGCCAATAAAATGTGCGACCTCGCGAATGGCTGATAACACGGCACGAAGCCACCTCGCTGCGCCGATCTGACGTAATTTTCGCACCGATTGTTCGCGTACGCTGAAACCAGAAACGCCGGAAGTTTCTTTTTGCCCCCTTTTTCCGGTATCGGCCTGATTGCGCGTGCCAGGTGTAAAATTGAGCATCCACGCGGTGAACCGTCGTTGATGAAGTCTGAGTGCATGTTCTCAGATATAAATTGAGTTTAAGCTTAAATCGTGCTCTCGGACAGGCTTATAGATAAAATATAGTTCGTCGACTCGAACGAATTTCAGGCAGTTTGTGAAATTGAAGCAATCGCGACGAACGTTAACATTCCAAACAGACGTCCTTTTTTTTTATAAATAAAGAAAGTTCATGCACCAGACCAGATTTCTACAGCTTGATACGTAGAACGGTTTATCATACGTGTCGATAGTACGGCGTATACAGGGTGACCCATTTCAATCTATGAATCAGTACATATATTCCTTGCGTCTGATTATACGAACTTTGCCGGCTGCGAAGGGAGCTTTTCGAAAGTAAACATTGCGTTCTGCTGCATTATCTCGTCCATTCAAGTGTCGCGGTTGACCCTGCACACCTAGCCTCCTTATCCCACGGTAACTCGAGCATAGATTTGCGTTCAGACCGGCGGCGGTCGGATTCGCCTCAACGAAATTTAATTTTCGCAAAGTAGGTATACACAGGCGACTCTACGGGCGCATACGCGCCGGCAAACGAGGCCAAGAAGCTGAGCGCAGAAGTGCCAGGGGCGTGAAATCGACCCTTTTTTCCGACGTCAAAAGTTCGTAAAATCGCGGGCAAGTTCAGAACGAATTCGAGCCATTCGCCGTAACTGCGGAATATTTCATAGCGGAGCATGTTGAGGTCTACAGTGCGGGCAATATTAAATTACAGAGATTCGTGGGATTATGTAAGCTCTTGCGAGAATGAAAATGTGCGATAACGTTCCAGGTTTTATCCGCGACGCTGTGCGCGAAGTTTTATGTACGGATATAAGTAAGTCGAAACCTGCTGCGTTATAGAAATGGAATGTAGACTGAGTAGTTGAGTATGGTCGATGATGTATATTTAAAGCGGAGGGAGGATGGCTTTGAATGTAGACGGAATAGACGACTATTAACGCAACTTCTCGAGTCTGTAAACATGAACGCGTGCTGTACCTGTTTCAACACGCTTCTCACGGTGCCTTGTAAAATCTTGAAGTTGTTCAAAGCGAACTCGAACCCGAGCGCCACAGTGACGATGGTAGGAAACACAGTTTATATACGGAAATTAAACTTTGCTAAGGCGCATGCACACGGTCGGAGGTCGCGTATTTAAATATGAAGAACGGAGGTTTAAGGGAGTACTTTATTTTTGTATGCAAAGAACTCGCACGTGAGGGGGCCACAAGAATCTACGAGACTGCGCGGTTTCGAGTCTATGGTAGTGTGGGCGTATTTATGCATGTGTGTGATCGCTCGCGGGATCGAATGTGAAAGACGAAAGCTCGAGTCGGAGAGAGAAGGGCTGACGGATCGGTGGCAGGAGGGTGCATGGGAGGAAAAAGGTGTGTGAAAGAGAGCGACGAAGAGAAGAAAATAGGATCGAAGAGAAACAAAGAGGGAGCTTGAACGAGAAAGAGAGAGAGAGAGAGAGAGCGGGACAGGAACGACCGGATGAAAACTTAAATATTCATCCGAGATCAATCGAGCGAATTTGCAATTTCGGAGTGTCTGTATCGCTGGAAATTGCACGGAATAACCGGGCCGGCCACTTTGCTTTGCATATCATTTTCCAGTCTTTCACCCGTCGGCCACACCTCTCCGCCCGACGTAAGCTCGCTCTCCCGCTGAAATCAGAATGCAAATAAAATTTCCCGCTAAACGCTGCTCCGAGTGACCCATAAAATTGTCCGCAACGCCGCCTATCACGTGTCTGTGCGGCGACACGCGTTTCCGTCAAAATCCGCTGGCTCGATGGCCGAAATTGCATTAATGATTCTTGCAAAGTAAATCAGTCGCTTTGATGCGAGACAATAATTGGAGTGCAATCGGCGTTGAGTCGATTATACTAATGCTTCCTGAAGTGAAAGAGCGTGTGTGCTGCGTCCAAACGCTAGGATGCACAAGGAGATGTTCAATGATTTTGATAGGATCGCGGAATAGATAGGAAATGGTTAGAGGAAATCTAGTTTGTTTCGATAGCGAATGTCTCTGATGTTTTTCCTGTATGAATATATGAAATGGTGTAAAAGTATAAATACAAAAGAGTAACGTGAAATTTTATTAAACTAAAGAATTAACATTAAATAATATAAATGCATTAACTCACAAAAATAATGTTATCAACGTAAAAATTATTATTGTTGTAAAAACATTTCGAACACAGAACGCTTACATCTTCGAAAATGAAATAATCGTCTAAAATTAAGTCATACGTCAACGCAAACTTAACGCACTCAAACGTATCCGTCTAGTTCTGTGTAATTGACTTCTAGCTGCACGTTGCAGTGCGGTCGCTAACATGCCTCTTACATTTTCTTTCCCAAAGCTGACCGACGAGGAAAATGCCAGCGACCGGGCGAGGATTAAAATAAATTTCGAAACAACGCGCTCGCAGTTTACGAAGTAACGCGCAACGTTACAGAATGCCTGCGCGTAGCAGCTCATTTATCTTTCGACCGGAGACGAGTATCGTACGAGAGGGTCACAACGAGTAGTCGGAATTCTGTTGGCGCGTGGGGCTCGACGCGTCCGCGAGAGGTTTTTCAGTCCGTGGATCATGAAAGTGCGAACGCACGTTTGCGAAGACGCGTCTCACGCTCGAGGGTTGTCGCATGCAACGGGAGTCTAACGTGCATGCAGTAGGCTATACAGCGAACGCTTTCGCAGCAACGTCGTATACTGGGTGCGCGGCACAGACCGACACGGAGTCGGCGCGAGATCTTTAATCTCGCGCATCCTCGACGTGCGGAGTGAAATTTGACGAATCCCTACGCGGTCACTGACGCGCACCGCTGCATATCATTTTTCATCCCTCCGCCCTCACTCTCGCGTAATTGAATCTGAGTCGCGCATGCAACTTTCGTCACTTTTCATATCGCTTCCTCAAAAATTTCCTGCCGTCGCAGAGCAGCTCATCCGCGTACAGCGAATCAGTTGTGAATGTTATTTCGATGTAATATCATGAAACCTTCTACTTATGCATATGCATCCCGAGTACCCCAGAACGGTCGACTTGATCAGACTAAATCATCCGAATACATTTCGTTAGTGGTAAAAATTTAGTTTACATCCTCCCCCTCAAATTTAAAGTACTCCACCTTTCGATCTTCCACTTATACACATGCATCCCGAGTGCACAAGAACCGTCGACTTGATCAGACTAAATCATCCGAATGCATTTCGTTAGCGGTAAAAATTCAATTTACATCCTTCCTCTCAAATTTAAAGTACTCCAGCTTTCGACCTTCCACTTATACACATGCATCCCGAGTGCACAAGAACCGTCGACTTGATCAGACTAAATCATCCGAATGCATTTCGTTAGCGGTAAAAATTCAGTTTACATCCTCCCCCTCAAATTTAAAGTACTCCAGCTTTCGACCTTCCACTTATACACATGCATCCCGAGTGCACAAGAACCGTCGACTTGATCAGACTAAATCATCCGAATGCATTTCGTTAGCGGTAAAAATTCAATTTACATCCTTCCTCTCAAATTTAAAGTACTCCAGCTTTCGATCTTCCACTTATACACATGCATCCCGAGTGCACAAGAACCGTCGACTTGATCAGACTAAATCATCCGAATACATTTCGTTAGTGGTAAAAATTCAGTTTACATCCTCCCCCTCAAATTTAAAGTACTCCAGCTTTCGACCTTCCACTTATACACATGCATCCCGAGTGCACAAGAACCGTCGACTTGATCAGACTAAATCATCCGAATGCATTTCGTTAGCGGTAAAAATTCAATTTACATCCTTCCTCTCAAATTTAAAGTACTCCAGCTTTCGATCTTCCACTTATACACATGCATCCCGAGTGCACAAGAACCGTCGACTTGATCAGACTAAATCATCCGAATACATTTCGTTAGTGGTAAAAATTCAGTTTACATCCTCCCCCTCAAATTTAAAGTACTCCAGCTTTCGACTTTCCACTTATACACATGCATCCCGAGTGCACAAGAACGGTCGACTTGATCAGACTAAATCATCCGAATACATTTCGTTAGTGGTAAAAAATCAGTTTACATCCTCCCCCTCAAATTTAAAGTACTCCAGCTTTCGATCTTCCACTTATACACATGCATCCCGAGTGCACAAGAACGGTCGACTTGATCAGACTAAATCATCCGAATACATTTCGTTAGTGGTAAAAAATCAGTTTAGATCCTCCCCCTCAAATTTAAAGTACTCCAGCTTTCGATCTTCCACTTATACACATGCATCCCGAGTGCACAAGAACCGTCGACTTGATCAGACTAAATCTTCCAAATGCATTTCGTTGGCGGTAAAAATTCAGTTTACATCCTCCCCCTCAAATTTAAAGTACTCCAGCTTTCGATCTTCCACTTATACACATGCATCCCGAGTGCACAAGAACCGTCGACTTGATCAGACTAAATCATCCGAATACATTTCGTTAGTGGTAAAAATTCAGTTTACATGCACCCCCTCAAATTGAAAGTACTCCAGCTTTCCACAGTGCGCACGCGAAATAACTGAACTTTACCGGCAGAATTCCATAGAAATTCGCGGGGACACCTTTTGCAGCTGCTAACCGTCATCCGTTAGACACGAGGCAGGGACGTCATTTTAATGACTGAAATTTCTCGCGGACACTTAACGCCGCAGACACCCTGTATACTCGTGCGAGCCGAATAGAGACAGAGCCGGTCTCCGGTGTAATTGAATAGAGTAAGTACAACGGGCCTAGAGATAGACACAGGGGTTGGGGGGTGAGATGGCGCGCGGTGAAAGGGAGGCAAAGTAAGTGCGCTCGTGTGCGGGAGACAGAATGAGGGGTGCGAGAGCGAGACACTCGGGCAGACAGAGTGGGGGAAGGAAAAGGAGCGACGCAACTTGTGACGGCGCAGGCCGGAAGACGGCTGTGCATGGTGCCCCGTCATTGTCCGCGGATAAACCGTCCGTCGTCGCTCTGTTTCGCGGAGATGAATGCGATTCCCCGGGGTTGTTACATTTTCGATGACACATTTAGAATGCGCGGCCTCATAATGCGCTCCCGCGTTCCTTTTTGTCGGGCAAAAATTTAAGCGCCGCTCTGAATAATTAGAGGGTTGCTCGCTCGCTCGTGTCGAGACTGTTGAGTGAAGTGGAAAGGTATATGTAGGCTACCGGCCGAAAGTGTCGGTGGACTTAGGTACACGTTGGGTGGATGTTACTGAAATTGCTTAGAAGGTTGAATTTATTTAGTTTGAATACTATGTTATTGCACCAATATTGTGGCGGTTGTTGAAGGAGGTAAGCAGTATTTATGACTGCAAGACAAACGTTCGTTAATTAATGCTGCGCCTGTCAATCATTTTCTTCGTTCGCTTTTACACGTCTGAAGCAAAACTTGTATTGCTGTAACATATGGTAAACAAAGGAAACAAAGCACGTATCCTGTAGCAATCGCGTCGCGAGTATCTCGATACTTTTTATCTATCTCGTCCAGTTTGCGCTACCTATGCGTGTCCATTGTTGATGCTGGAGATACCCAAATTACGTGTTTTCCGGTTGACTTTAGCGACGTAACGTGTCTGAGTGGGCTTGCTTTGGCATCCCTGACGGATTAAGTGAAACTGGTTCCTGCGGAATTGGAACGCGTGCTCAGACTGCACGACTCGTGTACGGTTTACTACTAATTGTGAGACCTCTGTGACGCTTATGAATACATGTTATATTGTGATCTTGCGAGTATTGGATTGTTCATTGTAAAACATTACTTGCGATGTTATTGCTGCGGTTTGATATTCTAGGGACATGGCAATAAATGATCAGGGGGTTATAGTAGAAATTGATAATAGAACAGAGTTATAGTGATACAGTAATGGGCATTGGTATTTTGTGAAATTGGGGCATAACGTTAAAATTAATTCAATGTACGTAGCCGCTTTTATACGGTTTGCCAAAACTGCCTTGTTTAATCAGTATTATATATCATAGATTCTCCTCAATGTCTCAATAATGAATGAAACTATAATACAAAAAATAAACCGTATAGGATGATTGAACGAAACATAACCAAACGAATGCATTTTGCGTCTATTTTTCCAGTTTATTAAAAATGAACAATCAGGTGTTCGATAGAGGTACAAGCTTTTCGTATCATCAGTAACATATATATATAGAATGCATATCCCTCTTCGTCATTATTTGCGATTCGACTGTGTCCCGATTGAAATGAAACCAATTTTACCGGCTTTATTTCAGAATCCGAGCTTGATCTTCCGTTGATTTGGCGTTGCAGAACAATTTCCGCATTTTCGGGACCGCGTTGTAGGGAGACCGCGTTCTAGAAGTGCCTTGTTGTAGCAACGTTACCTGTACACCCGTACCTCGCTTTACGGCCTAGATACGTTCCGGAAAAGTTGGCCGTAAAGCGAAAAGCCGTATAACAAATCAATTATTTTGATACAAGTAAAATGACGACAATGTTGTGCCAAACGTTCCTCATATTTTCGCGAGGCAAAATGTAGCAGTGCCGTTTAAGGAGGAATGGGACAGACAATCTGGTCAAAAGTTAATGCCATATGGCAAAAATGCATACATATTTACAAATATGGATGATGTAGTGCATGTTTAACATGGACAAATGGATGATTAATATGTAGTGGGTGGTACGAAAGATTGACTTTCCGTTTAAAATCATTTTACGGTAAAAATCACCATTATTCGGTAACGCGGTGCAGAATTTTTTATATTGACTGTACAACTGCTGAATCTGATGGCAAAAGGGGTTCAATTACGATTTCTCCGTAAGAGGTCGTGTTAAATTAATAAATTATTTTCTTCTGAACTATGTAGTAGGGAATTCTGAAATTTGGTATGCTCCTTTATTACATTAAAATACATAATCCCTCAAAATTGCAAGAAATTCTGCGATTTTCTTATGTGTGTCCAATTCCTCCTTAAAGGGAGAAGCTGAAACTAAACAGAAAGTAACAGTACAGCATTTTTTTCGGCCGTACAACGAAACGTTGTGGGCCGTAAATCGAAAAAGTGCCACAATGAAAAAAGGCCGTTATAGCGTAATGCCATGTAAAGAGCGGCCGTATTGCGAGGTATAGGTGTACTTGTTTCCACCGTGGTAGGCAGTGGCCGACACCTGATGCACGTGCCGAGCACCCTCGGCCATGTTAATAAGGGGAATCTCGCTGCGCCAGACGCCCACGCGTGATTCTCGATGAAGACTCGATGACGGCACGACGGCACGAAGTGTAATTGGGTCAATGCCCGCCAATTTCTAGCCGTGCGTGCGGTTATTACCAGGCGGCTGACTCTTCAGCGTTTCCTGATTATTGTGCCACTGTGTGCAACGCATTAAGATCACTTACGGGAGCATTGTTGCCCGTTTTGTGCTTATTGCCGAGTCGTGGTGCCAACTGACCAATTCTGTGGCTGGATGCTGACGCTGTTAACATCCGAATGAAAGCGATTCTGCTGTTCTGAAGTAGCGAAAAACGAAAATATACATTTGAAGAGTACATCAATTCAGCTACAATTCGCTGTCTTCATTTGCACGAATCGCGTCAAAGAGTAAGGTCGAAGAAAATGTATTCAACTATTTAAAAAAAGAAAGATCCCTAAATCGACCCGGTTTAATTAGTTCAACGATGAAACGAAAGGTCTAACGATAATATCGTGGCCCAGATACAGAAAGAGACAACGAATGTCGAAAGCAATGAAGCTGGCGAACGGACCATTTACATTTCCGCCCGACAGGTGTTCTTCGTTGTGCCAGTTTTTTCGGACAATCGTCGGCCGCAGTGTTTACCGCGCGTCACGCTTTATTGCGCTCCATCGGCGAGCGCAGGTGTTCGCCGATATAAATTGAGATATTACGAGAGGAGAGTGCGGCACGTAAGCGAAGCCCGTCATGTCGGCCGGTTGTTTGGAATCGTTTTAAACGGCGATTAACCGCACGCTAATGTAAGCATCCTCGACGCGAGCCCCGGAGACGTTAAACAAACTGTCGCGGTATCAAACGAGCCGCTTGTAGTCTGGTCCTCGTGACGGAATAAGGTAATTCGACGCCTCGGGGGCGTTTAGAACAGAAAGTGTGGTGTCAGCGTTGTGTACAGTGTTGTTCGTTTTGCAGAATACTTGATAGATGCGTGCTGTTCCTGGAGAAATTGTGCTATTTATGTATGTTGGAAGTATAGGTACGATATTTATTCAGCAGACCGTAATTCGCAGATCAGATTAGTTACAAATTTCAAGAACCGACAGAACCTAAACGTTCGAATCCAAACTCGAGATACCACGTATCTCATTTGCATCTCGATTCGGAGGAAAAAAAAAGCAATTGGCATCTGTCGATACACGTAACCTCGCTCGCATCCGCGCGAGCCATGAATTTGCAGTGCGCACCTGTGTCGACGAATGTTAAGACATTATCATGCAGCATAGTATTCGGCAAACAAATGTTTTTTGCATTACGGTGACGTGGCGCAAATATTTGCCGGCGATGTAGCTGCGGCCATTATAAGCCTTTCGATGAAATATCCGGCCCGCCCGTGTCTCCGCTCTCTGATCAGACCGCCAAACAATTTTTTTCCCAACGCACACACCCCCGACAAACAGCGATCGTTTCCTCCGGGAGCTTCGACAAACAACACCGCGAGCGAAGAACCGAGTATACGCTCGTTTCCCGTCCGACGATCACCTAATATCTCGTCGATTTTATTTGTGCTCGCTTGAGTTTCCACGACGAGCGCGTCGCACGCCGAAGCGTCGGCGAGATCATTATTGAACAGAAGTAAACGACAGAAATGCGCCTTTTCAAAGTCTTTTCTTTTTGAAGACCGTCTTTTTGGTTTCGAAGGACTTGTGAGAGAACGTATAATATTTCTGTTGCATGTTTATTTGTTGCAACTGTGGTGTGCGTCGTTTAACGTCCCTGATATATTTTCTGGAAAATAGGCTATTAAGCGAATATTAGATGTTTTGCAAGGTTCTGTGTATAGAGAGCTATTATTACTGTTTGGCAGTTTTGTTTTTGTTAAGATCTGAATTTGCTGAGCGTTATGTTCAACATGCACGTCGAGTGATGTCGAACTTTTAATTGGCTTCCACCGCAGAAAATTTGTCTGATCAACGACTCGTAGTTACACGCGTTGCATTTTAATATAAAATATGGAACTCAATTGAATAGACAGCGTTACAACGAAACCCGACGGTTTCATTCTCCGCTACTGCATATTTTCAGTAGAACATATTTATATCGTGACACAATTAAAAATTGCGCTCGCTGAAATGAGCAAAAAATAAAAAATAGGGTAATTTGAAGTGAAACACGAGCGTTTTGCTGGTGCCGTAAAAAGAGTTAGCCGCGCAATAAATTAAACTGGCCAGCCGGATAGCAACAAAAGGACTGCGATGCTCGTGGTCGAAAAAGGGGAGAAATCTGCACCGCACCATCTTCGAACAGTACAAACCGAAAATGGAATAAAAATGAACACTAGAACTACCGAGGGCTCAGAATGATTTAATTTACTTAATTTCGTATTAGTATAGAATTGATTATACATAATTATGCGTTACTCGCAATTCTGGGACAATATACTTCTACGGGTATAAACTATACAGTCAACACAGTTGTAAATTTAGAAATCAAGTAAACGATTATCATTTTTACCTTAACGATTAACTTAACGAAAATAATTAAAAATATTTAAATACATCATGGCGTGAGTACATATGTTACATTTCGTATTATATTTGTCATCTATTTGCTACGTTATAAAATATAGTATGTTTAACGTTTGGATTACGTGAATTGCAAATGAGTTAATATTCTTAATACGGCGACTTTGTTTGTTAGAAAACGTACTAGGTTTGCATTTTAGTCTAATACAAATTTTACGAACATTATGTGTGCTGGACACATATGTGGAGGCTCATAAAGAGAAACCTCTGCTTAGTGCAAACTTTATAAAGTGCACATGCTGTGGTGCGCTGTCTTTGCAACATGTAGTTTAAACAGCGTTGCAATTTCATAGCATGCAGACTATGCAGCATATAAACTATGCGGATGTGGACTTTCTGGCGTTTACATTCTGCAACAAATAGATTCCGTGACTCACGTGGTCCGTGTCTGCTGCGTAGATCTGCGAATATGAAGTGTACCTTGTGCACACTTACAAGTATCTAAAATGTAAATCATTTTCACATTTGTGATATTAATCGTTCATACGTATATGGATGCGTATAATATGTTTTATATATTATACTGACTTTAAATTAGTTTGCGTTCATTACGGGTACCAATTTCACGGCTTGCCAGAACTCGTTGGGCAAAACATAAGAAATGTGAATAATCAATCGTCGTAAAACTAGTTTCTTCAGCAATATAATTTCGATAAAGACATGCAAATATCAACTTTTTCTTATTTTCCGTATAAGTTCAACATTGCAAACAATATTTCACAAAAATACAGTATATAATGACGAAAACTCGTTTACCTGCCCAGTCTCTCATTCGATAAGGAAGGCGTAGACGTAGACGAAAAGGAAAGGAACGGAAGTACCGGAAATGTTCATTTGTCCAGAGACGATACCCAAAAAGGAGTCTCGAGCGTAGTCAACCCATCATGCTCTGTCTATTTACAAATCCTTGAAACAACACGCTCTTCCTCCGCATTTTACTCTCTCCGTCTCTCTCGGATTGCTCCGGCGAGCTCGTCCGGTGCAGCATTTTCCAAAAGCCGGAATACTTTGTATGCGAGCCGACGCTCGTCCGTTCTACGTGACGGCGTCTCGACGCCGCGGCTCCTGCCATTCACCCGGATGTTTTCGATAGACCCAAACACGTTCGCCGTCCGTCCACCTACGAGTCCAGATATCGAGACGATTTCTCGTGACGAATGCTCTTCCGGTAATCGATTGACGTAATCGACGTCGCGTCAATATGTTTCCGAAAGAGACGGATTTCATTCCGAACTTTCTCGATTGCTCCTTTACGGTACATTGACACGGCATTGTCCCTTTTTGCGGGGCACGTAAAACAGGCCGGTCGGGTAGCGAATTCAGTGGGCTCGTGTGAAAACGCGTCTTATTATTCTATGTACCTATGTTGACCCTTTACGCAACCGTGTCCACTCTGAATGGCCCGAGTTAAAATGTCGACCTCTCGCCTCGTGTGAAAACGCTCCTTATTATCGTATGTTAACCCTTTACACAACCGTGTCCAATGGCCTGAGTTAAAGTGTCGACCTCATGTGAAAACGCGCCTTATTATCCTATGTTAATCCTTTGCACTCCGGTGTCCACTCTCAGTGGCCAGAGCTAAAATGTCAGAGTTAACAAAGGATAATACGGGGCGCTTTCGAGTAAAAGCGCTCTTACTTGTGACGCAGACTAACCGCCGTCACTGGTTGCAATTCTGTGAAGCGTGTTTCAACATAGTAATTGCACGATGCAGTCATACATTTCTCTTCGTATGAGTGTAATTATTTAATTTTTTAACTCTTAATACGTCACACATTTTATCGGAACATAGAGAATTATTACTTCCATGCATGTGGCATAAAATGTTGCACACATGTAAAGTTAGAATATGAATCAAATTGAATAACATTCCCTTATATTGTATTAAGGAACTTTAATTTCATTTGGAAATTCCGTTCCGATACCGTTAATATGTTCCACTTTTCCTAATTCAATCATTATTGCCCATTCCTTTTAGAAGATACCGATTAACAATACCCATGCAATTTCATATTACCACCCGCAAACAGTTCGTTACTGAAACTACCAAATATCACGATCGATATTTGTACAAAGGACAAATTGATAAAATAGAGTGGAAAAATACTAAACAAACTTCGACCCGAGAAGCCTTTTGATTGGCAGCTATACCAATACAATCGATGCGCAGCGTGAACCGGCGAAACGCTTAGGTTCGATGTAATCCAGAGCTTAAACTACTTTGTGAATTCGCATGACTTCGCACGAACTGCGCGTGCACATGACCCAATCAACGGGCAGACGAGGATTTTAACACCGCGTGTCTTCTCAGGCCCGAAACAAACACGGTCACGCACGCGCGCCCATACGGTGAAGGGTGCGGGTGACCAAGGCTCATGAAACATTCATGTGTGATAGCCGTCACCGTGACATCGCTTAAACCTGCGTGCGAGAAAATAGGAGAAAAATAACGTGCGAGCCATGACGTTGTAAGAGCATTCAAACGATTTTCCGCTTTTCGGCTTGCTCGTTTCACTCCCTCACTTTCTCCTATTTCTCTTTCAGCATCTCTTTTTTGCTCCCTGCTTTTCCGATTCCAAATCGATTTTCTTGCATGTTCTTCCTCTCTCTCTCTCTCTCTCTCTCTCTCTCTCTCCTCTCTCCCTCTCTGTCTGTCGTTTCTTCTCCCGTTTTCTCTGCTCCAGTGTGAATTTTTTCTATGCTTTCCCCGTTCCACTTCCTTCCCTCCCTCTCTCATTCTTTTCTTTTCCGTTCTTATTTTCCGCGCCATTTTATTTTATCCTTTTCTCCGATTTATGCACTTCTTCGTCTCTTCTCGCTTCTTCGCTTCCTTCTCCCTCCTTGTAACCAATCTCTTTAATTCTGTGTCGGCGTAAAGCTGCGTCTGAGAGATGCAAAACAAGAATCCGGGATTGCAATATAATTGCAGCGTTACGGAAGACTCTCAACTTTAAAAGAATAAATGTGTTCACATAATACTAATCAGCTACGCATTCTGTTCTTCTATCTAAACGCGCGCTGCGTAAGGACCAGACGTCACCATGACGCAGATTATCTTCTCATTTTCATTTTCAACTTTATAAATAACGCCTATCATCGTCGGATGAAGATACTTACGCTAACGGCACTATCTGCCGATGCAATTCAGAAATTGTTGTATACATGCTTATAGTATATAGTGTTCGTGTGTGAAGGCGCCCTCTTCACGAAGTGTGCATAGCCAAGTGTACAAGGAGACTGATCTTGTAATAAACATACATCGCGAATACCATCCCAGATCATCTCATCAATTCTATCACGCCTTAATTTAATAGACGTGATAGAACAGATATCGTGGACCACGATCCGCATGCGCCAACAATCGATTACGGACGATAATTGACCGCAACAGAAAAGGACGATGAACGTCGGGCGGCCGAGGCGGAAGTTGCCGCCATATTACAATTTACGCGCAATATCACAGGTTCCGGGACCTGTCCGATCGGCGTACGCGCAGTCCCTAACGCAAATGCATGAAAATCACCGATTTAAAAAAGTCTCTAATTAAAAAGTGCTCTTTCTTCGTTTCCTCCTCGTACGTCTTTTCTTCCGCCTGTACCGCTCTTCTGTTGCACTTTTCTCTCCTCTCTGTCTTCCCTTTCCTTTCGCCGGCGTCCGGGAAATACATTAAAGTTATTGCGGCCCATGTCACGTTTCGCGTCATTGCCAGTGGGCTAACGAGATGGAGAAAAGTTGTGCGAAGAGTTTGCGGGCTTCCGGCGTTCCGCGTTACTGCTATTGCGCGTCGCGGGATATAAACTTTCTCGGGAATATAACCGGATAACGCGATGATCCGCCGACTATGTATGCATTATAAGGCGCAATCGTGTTTCGAAAGAGAAACGGATTTTCGCGATTCGGATATTTAACGGGGCGCGGAATTGTAATAGAACGCGCGGGAGTGATGAGAAATCTTGTTTTTTTTTTTTTGGGAGACACTGATTTTGGGGGTAAATTAACAGTAGAACTGTCGAGCAGCCAATGGATTGTCATTTTGCTGTAACCTATAATGAAGGCTTACTGTCACTTTCTGAAGTTTTGCTTTAGTATTAGTTAGGAATAATGAACGTATTTCAATAAAAGTGAGGAAATACCCCTGAATGTAAGATGGATCAAACATCAGTCTGTACAATTTAAACTGTTACGTTATCACCGTAAAACTTTCGATCAGCGAATGATAAATAAAATGATTTTATCACTACTGGCCGAAACTGTTGTGGTTAAAAACTTACATTGCCATTAGTATTTGAAATTACATAGCCTGAAATTGTGTGGCTGCTGTGAAACATGGTATCCTCGAGCCGAAAAGAAACGAATTATTTGTGTGCACAAGTAGTCTCAAATTTCAATGCAAAGAACAAAGTTGAACTATCCAAGTTCCTTAAACTACTACCATTTCTGCTCGAACGCGGAGCTCGCAAATCGTCGTCCCACCGAACAGAAAACTCTCCTCCCGTGCGATTCGTAGCCAATTGACACATAATGCTCACGGAACGAGTGCCATCAAGTTTCCCTTTCGGGAACGGAAGGCGAGAGCGCGTGAAGAGTCAACTTGCGTCTCGCGCGACGGAATTGGATAAAGAATTGGCCTGTTTTCCCGTTCGACGCTGATTAAATAAGTAAACGTCCTTCTCGCCCGTTACAGAATCCGCTTCAAAGACTCGACTGACTCTTCGTCGCGTTTCTTTTTCAAGACTCGCGCGCCCTCTCCCTTTTCACGCCGGTTCCACCTTTTGGTTAGCCGGATTTCGCGCTTTCCGACCTCTCAGTCTGTCCTACGGCCTGCGACCTTTGACGCCGACGTTGACCCCTCAAGTGTGACTAACGTGCACGCTAGCTGTCGCTTGTCATGCCTGCATAGACGGCCGATAAATAATGGGGGAGTTAGTTGAAATGTTGATTTAATGTTTGAAGGATGACACTTAATACGCGGTTACATAAATGGCATCATTTAATAATAGACGTAAGTAATGTACAATTTGTGTGCACTGGGAGCAAGACATTCTGAAAGATATAGAAATTAAGTGCTTATTAATTTTTAGTAACGTAACTAACGTATCTTTACGCGCGTTAACATTACGTCGAATAATTATGTCTTGTTATGTAGAACTTGTACGAAATAGAGGGTGATTGGGCGTATTTTGTTAAAGTTGCAGAGCACTTTACAGATACGCGTGTAGTACTTATTGGTTACCGGACTGTACTCCAACAAGAGAGAGATATCAATTACAACGAATAAATATTCTGACCAGTGACGTCGTTTATTTCGAAAGAAATAACGACGGCAGAAATTCGCGACACAATGGCGAATCTGCCATATATACGTGTAATATTCTGCTTCGACGGCGTAATGTCCTTTTGTTCCTTCCTTCACTTCCATTCTAACACCCCTTTTTCCACACGCAGATATTCAGATCATAAAACATAGATCGTGCTCACCCGCAATACCACGTTTGGTACGTGGTGATCGTTAATTAAAATTGATTAATACCCTACTGTGATATAATTATTAGGGGGTGAAGTAACCTCATGGAAGCTGATTCAGACTGGAGACAGTCACGTGAATCGGAATTAAGAGTTCTAACGAAATTACTCTTGAAAATGAAATGCGAAATAGTTGGCAAATCGAAACGGCAGATAGAAAACGATTTTTTCTCTCTATCATCCGTTGCTGCAAGTATACTAAATTGATGTGCCTTTATTCAACTCAGAATGAGCTGTCAACGAGAACTTTACAATTACTTTCATCTCCTAATCAAATTTGTTGGAAAATGAACAGTATTTTTACATATTATTACAAAGTGTGCTTTGCGCACCCTTTTCATCGGCTGCCGGCTGTTTAACTTTCCGGTCTGGAAAGCTCTGAACCATAACACGAACGTGCATGCGCCGCACCGGTTACAAGCTATATCTCGTTTATTATCGAAGACCAGCGTTATAAGATCAATATTTTAAAACAAAAAGTAACGATTCTACGGCGTAATTTTTAAAAACAGAGATAGATAACCTACTCCCACCAAGGTTGCGGCGAAAACTGACAAGATGACGTTGTTAAACAACATATCGTAGAGACACTAAAATAAGAGACTGGACACGAGACAGCCACTTTTGATTGGTCCGCCATTTATTGGCTTTTCCCGCAAATTTTACACATACGAACGTCAAAAATTTATATAATGACATACATAAACAAAAAACGCAATAACCCAATACATACACATATGAACGTGAAAAATCTATGTAAACATGGGTAAGAGCGAGATAGAGTGAAATAGTAGAAAGTAGATATATCTTTCTCGTAGGATTAAGCCAAAACATGGCGGACATTGGCTCGTGTCCAGTCTCTTATTATAGTGTCTCTAACATATCGCGCCACTGATTTGCTATAGAATTGCGTCTGTTGCGTGTGCGTGAGCGTAAAAAGCCTGATTTTTTTTCACGGGGTCTTATTTGCCCCAAGTACCTTAATTACCATGACCCACAACATTTTGCTCCTGAATCTTTTTTCGTATAAACCGTTAATACAGGAGCTCGAGTGCGCACCCGCTTGGGGCCCACCCTGTATATAGCATTGCAGGGGAGGAGAGCGAGAGAGAGAGAGAGAGCAAGAGAAGCCGCGAATTTCGCTTCCCAGGGGAGTGCGAGAGAGAACGAGTGTTTGGCAAGGCTGGCGCGGAGAGTTGAGGGGCCGGGGAAAGTTGAAACTTCGTCCACCGGCCTGTTTGCAAATTGCGAAACAACGACGACACGACGACTTCTTCCCGAGATTACCGGTGACCCGAACTTTCGCTGAAAGGATCCGAAACCCTCTAAACGTCGGGGGAAACAACATTTTCGTCCCTCGCCGCGACTGGGGGCTTAACCTTTCTTTCCCTCTTCTTCTCATCTTGTTTTTTTTTTTTTTTTTTTTTTTTTTGTCATACTTCCTGACGTTTAGAGGCAGTTCTTGTTCGTCGCTCGTTGTCCCGTTTCGCGAAGGTTAATACCAATTACCGTTGGCGTGATAGCGAGTGGTTTTGCGGAATAAAGTGGAGGGCAGAGTGGACGAGGGGGATTAAAGTTTCGCTCGGCAGATTATTTACGAATTTCAAACTTGGAATGGGGTGAGAGTGTCGTTGCGTTTATTCGCGTCTTGCTTTCCCTCGTGTTCACGTGGATTCGTGGTAACGCTCTTTTTAGTGGGAACTTAATTTTATTCTAACGCCGAAAGTACCGATATTCGTTGCGACAATTTGTAAAATTTCTCGTGTGTTCGGAAGACTCAGAGCGGAGAGAAATTTGACCAAAGCAGCCGACGAGATTGATACTAAATTATTTCGAATCTTTCTGTCTACTCAGTATCATCATCTACTGTCATTCGTTCACGTGTATATATTAACATTGCATTGATACGATTGTTTATAGTCCAGCTTTCAAGAATCAATTAAAATCAGTAATTTGTTATCTTAATTCATCATTAGTGCAATCTCTATTTACCTTACGCAACTTTATTTTAAATGATCGCTTATACTCCAGCTTTCAAGAATAAATTGAAATCATTAGTTTGCAATGCTAGTATTCGCAGTTCCGTAGATCCAGTAATTTGGTATCTTAATTTATCATTAGTGCAATCTCTATTTATCTTATCCATCTTTATTTTATACTCGTAATTGAATGATATATGTGAAAGACGCGTGAATCGCATTTAAAGACCTCATCGAGACGCGATCGAAATTTTCACCGAGAAGCTTCTAAACGCTCTAAACCCATTCCGCGCCCTCACCGTTTAGAGTCACTTCTCGTCAGCATCTCGATGCGCTATTCGACGTAGCTGACGCCGATTATCATACGCGAGGTCAGGTCACCGTCATGCAGATGGGGTAAAACGAGGGTGGCGACGAGGGGGGAGAATTTTTCCTCTCCATTAATCCGAAAGGACGCGCGTTCGCATTATCTCGAAACTAGGACGGCTTCTCATGGCATCCACACACACACACACACACATCCCACACACACACGAACGCGCACACACTCTTTCTCGTTCCTCTTTTTTTGCACTGGATCTTTCCCACTTTAAACGAATCATCGCGCGAGCAACGCTCTCAGGAGCCTGCGTACACGCGCATGTGTGGGTCGGAAAACAACGGCTTGTTAACTTGATTGAAGGTAGTGGTTCTAATAAGGGTAATGGTACACCAGGCACCATAGTTTTTGTTCACGAGTAAATGTGTAAGTAGACGGTCAGTAAGCCGCCGTAGCATGCAGATTGTAAACGATTGGTGCAGGGTAATATTCGGTGTAACGAGTTCCGTGCAGCCTTAATAATTAGCTTTATCTATATATTACCTTTTAAATAATTACCAGAACAAAGAGTGCATATGCAGAATCAATTGCAATATCCAAACGAATATAGTAAATATGCATTATTACATGACGTAACATACAATTATTTAAACTAACATATCGTTCAAGATAACGATATTTATCAAACATCACCAGCGAACCGACAAACACGAAATCTAAAATATAGTAAAGACAAAGTAACGTCTAATAAAAATTGCAGCAACACTTACATTAAGCATCGAAGCATGTACCTACTGATTACTATCATTGATGGCGTCTAGCAAAAGAAAACAATCCGTCACCACGGAAGTGTACGCCTCAGAAACCGAGCAAATTTTGCTGAGAACATTTTTTACTATCGCCGCTAGTTTGAGAGGCATTCACTTGTGATGTTCCGTCTGCCTTGCTCCACACACGCGCTGGCGAGAGCGTCGGGGAGTGCATGTGTGTATAGGCGCGCGCATCCTTCTCCTCATCGTTTTCGCCGACGTGGCTCGTTCGAGGGAAAGTTTCGGGTAGGATCGATCAGAAACGTGGTCAGCGGAATTATTTCGTCGCTACCTGATTGCCGCACGCCACGCGAACGATATTAGATCGAGCCGGAGGTAATTTCCGTTTGTTCGTCGAACATTTTGTAACGGCTTCGTATCGACGAATTGTCCTCCCGAGTCCAACGAGCATGATCGATTTCAGTCTCAAAAGCAATCCTCTCAGGCAATTTCTTATATACGCGAACGTCTGATCGTCGTTATGTGCGCGTTCGGAAACAGAGAGAGAGAACATTTGTATACGAAAATAATCTTTTGTTTTGTAGAAGAGAGTTACAGTTATAGTAGTAATCAATCTTCCAATTAGCTTTTATGTATTGTTACGGTAAAAATAACTTTGGCAGATGCTACTGCAGAAATCCGTTTCAATTCTTGTACAATCCTGATTTAACATTAAACCTAAAGACACAAACAATAGAGATACACATAACGATATACAACAAAACAAATAGTATATAAACAGAATCAATTTATTACATTCATATCGACGTTCTTACATCACTTTTCGATCATCTGCCAAAATATTCGAAATTACTTAAAAAACCTAGTTACACACAACAGCACCCTAACTAACGTTTCGCTCTAATTTCTCATATCAAGACAACGTTTCGCTAAGTATATTCCTTTTAAGCGAAAAACCCGTAATTATCTTACTTGTTACCACTAACATAAAAAGCGACGACCCCGTAAGTGGGAACAATTTACAACGGTTAAGCGTTCGCATCGTTTAACCGATATTTGCGGTAGAATCGATCGGGGAAGATAGTAAGCGACTCGAGAACGTCCTTTTAGCGGATCGATACACACCTAGGTTTATACGGCACCGCACAACACTCACTTCCGGGTATCTCACTCGTTGCGGGGAGAGCGGCGTGGCAGAAGGTGAGGCGAAATAGGAAGACATCATAAATATGGTAATCGGCGGTTTAGACACGGCGTGTTTGGCATACCGATCAGTTTCTCATCCACTTTGCCTCCTTCGAGCCACCCCCTCAATTTGCCCGCCTCTCACCACTTCGCTCCTCTTCCCGTGGCGCAAATCTGTTCGCGTTTAGAAGCCGCGAGAACGAGCCGCGCGCTATTGCTGCTGCGGTTTCGCATTCCGAGGGCAGGAGAATCGGGTTGTATTTCGTTCGACCGACGCTGCAGCATTTATGTCGGGCAACACCTAGATTGCCGTACGTTTTGCACGGACGCGTCTGAAAATACAGGGACTCCGCGTACATACCGAGCCATTCGTAACGTTAAGTGCATCGTGTCCGACGGCTTTAAACGCGCATAACTTGGCCGTTCTTGATTTTACAAGAAGCTTTTGTCTTTTGACTGAAGCTGTTTATAAAATGCAATAATTTTTGTGCGTACCGGTAATTTCATTGACCACAATATATCGATAAAATCAAACACACAAGAATATACACGTCACATCTAATAAGAATGTCGTACGTACCAAGAAATCGCTTATACCACTTTGATGAATTCTATTCCTTCGCTGTTTGTTCTTTGGACAAATGCTCTGCGTAGCTCCTAGATTTGCAAGTTGAACAGAGACAATCGGGAAACAGCCGGCGAGACGGTCGGCCGTCGTGAAGCCGACAATGCCCAAGTCGCACATTATACAACGAGAGTATGAAACCGTCAGCGCCGGGCGAGGCACACTCCTCCAGCCGTGCAAGGAAAGAAGGAAAATCGCGGAAAATCGCACGGAATCTTGCGGCAGCGAGGCCGCATGCAGCGGGGCGGGTCGCCTTTGCAGCGGAAACAATGCGATTATGATCGTCGGCGTGTTTACAGCAATGAATATACATTTTCCTCTGACGCTTCTCTCTTACCCCCCCATCTCTCTACATCTACCTCTCACTACGTCTCACTCTCGTTTACCCTGCCGAGAATTAAGAATATTTAATTAAAATTAATGAAACGCCGGGCGTTATACGTGGAATGAGTGCGAGAAGGAGAGAAATGGAGAGAGACAGAGAGAGAGAAATAGAAAGAGAGAGAGAGAGAGGAGAACGCGGTAATTGGAGAGGTCTCGGGCTCCACCCTTGCATCCCGCTAGTGCCAAACCTCCCCCCACCGACCCCTCTGCATCACTCGCCACCTACCAACCCCCTCGCAAACCCTATCCAGAACCCTCGCCTCCCACACCCCCCACACTCGTATAGACCGCGTCCATCCCCCTTTCTTCCACCCTGCCTCCTTCATCAAACTTTTTCCATGTTCCGCGTTACTTCCTTTTGAAAAAATAGTGTATACATCAGGAGTACATGCACGCCGCACGTCCGGGGAATGAATGGCCGACGTCGTCGCCCCGACAGGCGTCGGCTTCGAGACGCGCGAGAGTGCGAACAAAACGGGAAGGGGGCGGGCACCGGTGCTTTCTATGCGACTTGTTTCTCTTAAATGCCCGTCTGCGATCTTTTTTTTATTTTTTTTTTCTTTCGCCAGCCTAGCCAGCCGTTGGGAGAAAAAAAGAAGCACGGCGTCTCGTGACGTTTATTGACGGATCGCGCTGCCGGAAGAATGCGTCTTAACGCTGACGGGGAAGTTCGGCCAATTCTTGTTGACGCTCGGTAATGCTGTGTTCATGATATTCGTTTGAATTCCTGAAAGGTTCCGAGCCATCGGCAACACATCGAAGTGCCAGCAAAGGGGATGGGCAAAAAATCGTAACCACGGGAGACACGTATATTCCCGACAATCGGTGACGCGCAAGGACTTTATTTTCCTCGGTACCGCAACCCCCTCTTTCCACCCCTCCGCGGCACCCCAATCCTATTTTTCCCGTCGTCACCGTGCGATGGCAGCGAAAAACAATTCGATTATTCGCCCATTTTCCACGCACACATCGTACCGTCCCGACTAACCAACTAATCGCTTTACTCTCATTCTCTCTCTCTCTCTCTCTCTCTCTCTCTCTCTTCCTTCCTCTTTCTGCCTGCCTGGATCAACACAAACGCCGGCACCAATCGGGTGTCTTCGTCGGACTCGCCAGCAATCGCAAAAGCGCGGCGCGCGATTAATTTGTCAGTTTTATCGCGAAAAATCAAATCATCGACGCGTCCGTGTCGGGCTTGAAAGAAGTCGTTGCCAGGCGCCAAATGGCGCGAGTCGCTTCGAGAAGCTTCCCTCGGCCCGGGGAAACGGTCACATCGTCTTTAATACCGGCACGAAGCGTGTAATCATGGTTGCTAGCCATCCGGAAATAAGTGAGTCGTCTAGCCTCGAAACTGGTAATCTCCGTGTAAAGGGTCTTCTTTCCTCTCGAAACGAGACGGGGCTTATAGAAATTTGACCGGCCCGTGTAATTTCGACGGCGATGATCTGGCCACGGAATTAAAAATAAAGAGGCGAGCGGATACCTATCGGGTCTGAATTATTAGGGCGCCTGCTAATTTCGTTCACGTATGGCAGAGATGTCCGAGTACTCTTAATATTCAAGTATTTATAATCTAAGATCGAAAGTATTTTTTCATTTTACCAAAAGCAGCCAAGTTATTTACCCTTCTCACCCTCTGTACTCGTTTTGGAAAGCAGTAAAAATAAGATAAAATTAAAAAATAGAAAACTCCCGACATAACCTAAATGTTCCAAAAAGAGTTCAAACTCGAGGTGCAACAAAAGCCGTGGCCGAGATCCCATCAAAAATTGTGAAGAAAGTTGAAGCTCTCAGGAACTATTAAACCGATTTTTACCAAAAACATGGATGACCCGTTAATCAGCTTTGGAGCCACAGGCAAACGGACATAGCACACAAACGTAGCCGTCGAACTCGTAACACTCCTTTTTCCGCTTCAACACTTCCGACCCGATGTGTATTGAAAAAGCGGACAAGCGTTAGCCGCAACACTACGAATGCCATTAAAGTAGTCGCTCGGATAAAAAGACGCGACGGTCGGAATAATTGACGCTCTCCAGGTTCTTCGAAAACCAACAAGCCGAGGCCGGCAGACGTTCATCGATCATCGACTTCCTGGTGCCACCGTTCCGTCAGCGTTTAGAGACGACTTTTTCACCCGGCGACGAAGGCCTATCGTTACATCCCCGTCATCATGAATACGTCCGAGGCCTGACCCTTTAAGCCAGACGGGGCTTTTCTATGGCCTCCACCTGCAAAGCTGTATTGTACTGGCCCCTTCCCCTTCCGCCGCCTCTCGTCTCTTCCTTCCCCTCCCCGCCCCTCTCTTTCTCTTTCACATTCTCACCCCTTTACCCCCTTTTTTCATCTCCCTATCTCTCTCTCTCTCTTCTGCTCTCCCTTAGTCTCTCGCGAAACAGTTTTTTTCCCTCGCGCACTCACCCACACTCGCTCACGATCCCGTGTTCGCACATGTGAACACCCAAGGGTGCATACGCATATACAGGGTGTATCATAATAACACGTGGGACCCACTTCAGGAGTGGATAGGAGAGAAGAAAAGAATTAAAAAAGTCTCCCAATAATTTGGAACAGGTTGCCTTCGCAGAAAGTGCGTTTCTAAACAACGTTGTTTATCTCCCGAGTACTTTCTCATCATAAAAATGTCACGCATTCTCTCGATCGAGCTCACTCATCCCACTTCGTACTCTCGCGAGAAGCACTGAACCCTTTAATTACCTACCCGCCATTACACCCCGACAATTCTTTATCTTCTTTATCTAATCATAGAAGCACGAATCTAACTCAAGCTCTACTCTCAGAAACAAGACGAGACAGGACTGAAACTCTTTTCTCTTTTCGATTTCGTGTCTACCGACCGCTTCTGAAGTGCGGACCACGTGTTATGATGCGACCTGTACTTGCATACATGGACGTGCGCGCACGTAAACACGCACGACGCCCGTATCGTTCCGCTCGCGTACAGCGTAGACTACCCCCCTGCCAGAGAAGAGCTTTCGAAGCTCACGCCTCTCCGCCAGACTGTCATTTCGATCCGAAAAGAGTCTCAGCGGTTCTCAGAGCGCGGGAAAAAAAAAGGGTCGTCGGCGGTGCCGCGATCTCGCGTGCACGGCGGGCGAGCTTTGAATCTGGGACGGCCGCGGAAATGCGGAAATCCGGAGTCCCGCACGCGTGCGACCGCGCGCGAGGCTGGTCGCGAGTTTTTCAGCTGGTCCCGCGGACGCGAGCGGCTTTTCAGGGCTCTTTCCGCTCTCGCCCAGATTGTCGTTTCGAGGGTGCGGTTACGATGGATACGAGTCGCAAGTATGCGCGTTGTAATGGGGAGTATGTATGCGGAGTGCGTGTGTTACACGGATCTGCGTGTGGTGTGACGTACGCGTCGGTCGCGACGTCGAAAATTTCGGCGCGCGTACGGGGTGTCGGGAAGTTACGATTCGATCTTGACTGATGGCTGGAAAATGAGTAGGGGGGTACTAGAGTGGGATCTGTTGAATTATTTGACTTGTGAGATTGTTGTTTCTTGGTGTTTTAATCCGGAAAGGATATATTGCTCGGTTATTTTGCGGAACTTCGGCCTGTGCGATCTCTGGATTTCATATATTGCCGGTAGCACATGCATTTCAGAGGCCGTGTATCGTAAAGAATGTTACGTTGAATTACTACATGCTGTTCAATTTACAGATTTCACATATCCGAGAAATGCATATCGCTGGTTCTGTGAAATGACTTCACGCCCTGTTCAAAGCATATTCTGTGCAACCAATAGAACTTACGTTGGCCAAAGAAAGAGCGAAGGGGCACTATGTCTGCACTCACGAACGAATATTGCATTTTAATTAAAACAATGGTCTGTCGTGTGTAAAACTTGAAGCATATCGCATTTGAATGGCACAAACGTATGCCAGCAAACGAGATTAACTTCAAATGTCACTTCATTGATATGCCCACAATATGCATGAACGTTATCAAAGCTACGCATTTCAAATATTTCGAAAGTCACGCGGCTTTCTAACATGAAAATAATACGTTACAACGTTTTTCCGTAATCTGCGACACATGCGAATACGAGGACATTTTATGGACAGTTTAATCCCAATATTATAGAGCGATACCCGAAGCCAATAAAGGAAAAAGATCACCTCCAGCATGAGCCGACATATGAATAACATATAACTCTGTCGGGAATCTTTTTTGGTCACTGAAATTATTGCCTAACATGGAAGAAATTGTTGGAACTTGTAAGCCACTATTTTCCGATGTACACTTGTATTTAACATGTTATGAAACGTGAATTAAATAACATTATTTTTGTACACTGACATTTAGAGAATTTCATATATAACGCCTATTATAGTCAGATAAAGTTATTTATGCCGAGAGTTCAAAATGTATTACACAGTCAAGTCTTATACATTCAGAGGATTTCGCAAATCTAGTTAAAAAAAATCGCACGATTCCAATTTACTCAATTAGCTGTTGGCAGAGTTACACGAGCAAGTAATCGGATCTGAATGCGTCAAACGACTCCTGTAAGCGGTTTGTTAAAATGGTGTTTCATTCCTCAACATTCTATGAAGCTCGCAAAATTTAATCCCCTCCCAAACGAGAGCATTCGTACCAGGCAATTAATAATAATTTTCAAGAAAAATCTAGATACGCAAAAAAATCGTTCCTATGGAAAAACTAAAAAAATACCTACACAATCGTAATCACGCAGGAAAACTTTCGAAGCTGCGACAAACATATCGTACTCCCACAAGTATGCGCGAAATCCCAAACAGGTTTCAAGCACCGCAACAAGTGAAATTCATGCGCTCGTGCTTTTCCGCGTTTCTAAAAATCGGCAAAAATTATCCACCGACTCGTGGATACGATAGCATCGGTAAAGTATCGGTGAACAGTCCGGACGTACAACGCCGATCGTTATCAGAACGTTGCGTAACGCCAGCCCTGTTCCCTCGAAATCCGCGCGACGTGTAAAGCTGGCCATTCAACTCGTACACTTCCCGCAGTCTTGTTCGTGCAAACATGTCGTTCGCCGGACCCCAAGACGGCCATACACATCGTGCTATTTCCGTGGACATGAATGCGCGGACAAGTCTGCACGGTTCCGCTACCGAGTGAAACTACAATGTTTACCTTGCGGAGCCTCATGCTTTATTACGGAGTTATCAAACTTGCTGCCAACCGTGCTGGTGCAGAACTATACTCCCTGCCGAACGATAATGTTCGCGGCATATTCGTGCGAACATTATCCTCGGGTCCGATTTTTGAGTACGATTTTTGCATTAACGTCGGCGAAGTTAGTCTGCTTTTTAATGGACGTTGAAAGAGTAGTTCTGCGGAATTTCGTGCAGTGCCGTTGATCGCGGGGGTAATTCGGCTGCATTCTGCGTGCCACGAAAATAGGTATTTTAGTTTGCGAAATTTTTGCTGGTACGTCGCTTCTGTGACCGCAGAATCAGACTTGTTAGTGACGTAGTATGAAGTTATATATTGTTATGCAGCGTCGCTACCAAACGAGCTTTCACTAAATGGACACATCAAATTGTACTTCCGAAAGAAAAATAATACCTACTCCATTAATAATCGACATTTGCTTCATAAAAATTCGCACGTCGACACCATACCTCTGCCATCCGCATAGATTCCGTATCTCAACGAATCCATCTAAATCACAAGGCATGACGAAATTGCATACACTTTTCGGGACCCCCACCAATTACACCCGTCCGCTGACCTTATCTCGCCCAGTGCGCACGCTCTGCCGGCGAAAACTCTGTTATTATTACCCGATAACGCGATAACGTTGCCATGCTCGCATGTTTCTCGCCGATGCGACGCGCGACTTTATAACATTATTAACGCGCGTGCGACTTACGAGCGACGATTACGACAAAACGCAACGGCGATTAGCATCGCGCGACGCAGATGTAACAACGTCGCTCGTTATGAGGCAAAATTTACGGCGGGCTCGCGCCTACAATTTCCCTGTATCGGTGCCAACATCGGCACACCCCCGCGCTAATCGCACCTGCAACTCTTCATTCGCGCGCCGGCATAATGCGTTGCACGCGACGGCGCCCTCGCGGAATTTCAGGGTTCCGTGAAGATCGTGAGGAGGAAAGAAAATAATGGGGGGGGGGGGTGGGGGGAAGGTAAAGGGACGAAGCTTGGTTTTTGGATAGCATTTTTTGTGAATTTTTGTTGGCATTTTCTAACTCTGCTGAGTGAATGGGGACTAGATATAACGGTTTCGAGGTTAGAGGAATCAGATGGTTCAAAAGTTATGCTCATTTCAAATTCAGGACTCGGTTATACTTTGTTTTAGGACACCAGTTTTCGAAATTATTGATAGCATGCCGACATAATGCGTTGCACGCGACGGCACCCTCGCGGAATTTCAGGGTTCCGTGAAGATCGTGAGGAGGAAAGAAAATAATGGGGGGGCGGGGGAAGGTAAAGGGACGAAGCTTGGTTTTTGGATACCATTTTTTGTGAATTTTTGTTGGCATTTTCTAACAGTATTCGACGAATGGGGACTGGATATAATGATTTCGAGGTTAGAGGAATCAGATGGTTCAAAAGTTATGCTCGTTCAAATTCAGGACTTGGCTATACTTCGTTTTAAGACACCTATTTTCGAAATTATTGATAGTGTCCGACGAATAGGGACAATAAATGTTATTGTGACAAATATATCTATCCGCGATCAGAGTTCTAAGGAATTCGGTTGAAAGCTGTTTTTATTGACCTATTCTGGAATGCAAAGCGGCTCGCTGATTAATTGAATGAAGTACAGAAAGCACTATTGGGGCTTGGGGAGTAAATTAATTTGTTGGAATGATACTGCGTTTATCTTTATTGAACGGTAACGAATTGTAAATGCTGCGGGTGGATGAGAATAAATATGGGCTGTTCAGCAAGTACCGTTTGTTTCACCGGCCTCTAAAGCAAACTACGCTATTCAATCGGCTCGCAGTGGTTACTTCTATTACCTGAAAATTGATTCTAAAATTAGAAAAGAACTAACGAAAAGAAACTGCTACAGCAGAATTTGTGAAAAATCTTGAAATCTTTGAATTTCCAAACAAAACGCAATAACGCTTCGACCACCTGACGGAATCACCAGAATCACTTGATCGCTTTTATACTCCGCTACCCTACCAAACGTTAACTTCGCTCAATAAGAACAATTACATGAACCCGCCTCCAGCCTCGTTCCTTCAGTCCACAACCGCCATCCGATTGCTACAACCATACAGCCCGCCACTTCTCACATGGCAGTCCAATTTCGCCGGCCATCGACGACGCACGAAAAACATGATCGACGCGCAGTTTTTGCCAAGCATGAAACTTAACGAGCACCCGGTAGAATCGGCGCGTGTATGCAGCGAGTGGGCCCGTTCTAACGCTTCAGCTAGTCCCTCCCGCCCCTTCCTCATTCTGGAGCTCGAATGGAGGGCTGAGTGGCGCACGCTAGAGGGAGAAAAAGAGAGCGTTCGAAAGAGTGAGGAAGACGGCGCGAGGAAGAGAGAGAAAGAGAGAGCGAGAGAGAGAGAGAGAGAAAGACAGAGAGAGAGAGAGGAGTAGAACGTCGGTGCTGGAAGAGAGGGTGTGCAGACACCCCCGTCCTCCTCATCCACCCTTCACTCGCCCCCCTCGACCCCCTTCCACCCGCCCACGCCATGATCAATATTACGCCCCAGAACTACGGCATCCAAACGCCGACCCCGAGACGGACTTCTTCCTGTTCAAAGCATCCCGCCGCCGACGACTGCCGCCGCCTGCCGCGCCGCTACCTGCTATCGAGTGCCACCAAGCAACTTTTCCTTCGCGAAACTTTCGAGCCCCGACGAAACCGGAAGCCGGCAATGAGAAATTAGAGGAAGAAACGAGAGAGCCTTCCCGTCGGCCAGACGATGGTCCGCGGCCGGCCAATGAGCGGCACCGGCTCCCGCGAACTTCTCGCTCTACTCTCTTTCGCGCACTCTTCCGCTTCGTTTTTCGCTGTAGCCCTTTTCCTTGCTCTTCCTTTTTCGTTGGCTGCGGTAACTTAATCACTGGGTGTCCCGTGTAACGGGCCGCTTTCGACGGCGTCGGTTTTATTACTGGTTCGCGGATGCTGCGATTATGAGCGGGTTGTGTGCGTGGGTGGGCGTACGGGTTGTAGGTGCGTTTTGATGCATTTGTGGAGGGAGAGTAATAGGAGGGTGTAATTCGTGTATTAGATGTTGCGCTGCACTGATTGTGAGTCACTGTTTCTTGTAAAGTGTATCTGTGGGATATTGGGTCCGTTAATTGGGTCTGTTAATTGAACGAACGAGTCGATCGGCTAACGAGCACCGCTGTGCGATTCTGACGCCTTGCTTTTTGGCAGGAGTTGTTAAACGTTGTGAGCAATTTTTGATATATTCTCTCTACCGGCAAATACCAATTTACGTTGTTTAATTTGAGGTGTTTACTTGCTGTGCATATTATTGGGCATAAAGTAAGTGATGTAACATGGCGAGACAAATCAATTTTCTTTCATATATAGGCTTGTAACTACTGTAATTTATTTTCATATTTTCGTGGAGAAAGCAGAGAACACGTAGGAGAAGTAAAATTATTAAATTAGAGTCTCGTACGTGTACTACTTGATAGTGAATACAAAAATATGCGAGTAATTTGAGCAACCCGAACATTTTCGCGTAACTCAAGCTTTTATCAAACAGTGCGAACATTTCAAGTAGCCCGAAAAATTCGTTGAAACAGCAACCATAAGAATAGATCTTATTACTTAATACTTTTTCCCGCTATGCACACTATGAAACAATTACAGTAACACAGCCAGACATTTCAATTTTACTTAATAATGGGCCGAAAATCTTAGACTGCATCGTCGCTTCAAATGGAATGTTTTGCTACTAAAGAATGAGAGGATCATGAATAGCTTACGGTGAACGGATCAGATACTTCGGACACGTCACTTCTTCTCAACGATCTACGACATTTTTCTTATTGCCGAGTCCTCGTCACTTTACGATGGTCCTCCCGAGCGTATTTATGCGCCATTATGTTTTACGGCCGATCGTTAAACGGGCTCACGCTGAAATCTGTTACTCCTTCTCCGCCCCTTAGGAACGTAAGAACGTTCCGGTGTGAGCTTCGCTTTGTGTGCGGTCCAACACGTACTATCAGTGCATGAACACGCTATTATCCATTAATTTTGATTGCTCATTACCAGCGGTATCAGGAATAATTGTTTCACCGCCATTCTATGGTATACTTAACCTTCCATATACCGGATTCAGCGTTAACGAGAGCTTCTTATTGCACTTTACTCGTATATAATCTTCAATTAATAACTATTTATACAGTTACGAGTTAAACGTAAAATGGCACTCGTTTGCTTCACGAAGTCTTCCATAATATCGAGAAAAAAAAGAACGTATGTCTCAATGTACAATGTACTCCTTCGATCGTAATACAGAGACTTTTAACAGAGTTTTATACGGTGTCAGTGGAGCGAGCGCGGTATTGCAATGTGTTTCACTATTACCTTTTACGGTGATACATTTTATCGTCCCTGCCTCGCCGTTACTTTTTTGCCGTCACCTTTTACGTTCACATTTTACGCTAATATATTTCATCGTTTCGGATAGTCCACTTTGTATTTTTGATGCTTTTCAGGACAGACATTTTGGGCTACTGATATTTATCCATTGTCCGAAATATATTAAATCCTCATTGCCTCTTTACGTATCCTATCCCAATGACACACAGTCGTGCGTAAAACTGAGGACTCATTCCATCCAGTTTGATTATTTTTGACCGAGACATCCGGTTAAATTCAATTTTCATTCTAACGACGGTCGTGTAAATTCAATTTTCCAGCTATTATGAACTGAGAGTCTTCGAGAATGTTGTCTGTTTATGCAATAAAATCATTCTATCCCGGTGCAGGCTAACATTATCCTACCATTATGAAACTGGCGATCACAAACCACAGCGCCATTTCTTTCTATGTTTGCGCCGCGAAAACGTTTCGTCGTTAGTCGTTAATCATACGGCGAGTGGCGCCATTGGTACGCAGGTGACGCGACGAAAAGACAAACGCGCAAAAAGGCTCGTCGATCGGCGGCGGCGGCGGTTTGCGCCGAAACGTTCGCGTTTCAAAAGCGCGACCGACGTTTATACGCGAAAATCGCAAAAAAGAGCGATTCCCAATGGGACGCGTCTAGATGATTTTGCCGTTCCGTATTTTGCGTCCATAACGATCCGCGGTCACTCTTGCCGTTTTCACCCAGATCCGTTAACCGCGAAGGGTTGGGGAAGGATGAAAATTGCTGGGATATTTTTCGTTTCTCGCCAGGTTAATCGGCAGGATTGATTGTTCGGAGAATGATCGTCGAAGGTGTGTATTATGCTGAAAGGAACTTTTGTTTAACAGCAGACGGTCTTGCGTACGACTAAGAATTTAGAAGTGAATATTACGTGAATTACATCTTTTTCATTCTACCTTCTGTCAACTGGTTACTTCCAACATTTTCTTGTTCCCTCACTTTTAATGCACTTTAAATTGCACTCTTTTACGAGCTTCGATATGTTTTAAGCCGAAGCGAGCCTTGTAATTCGAAAACTGTCTCGATGATTAATGGAAAACGTTTTAGGTTTATTTTTACACTTACTTGATGGGCAACAGAAGAATACATTTCTTCGTGAAATCCCTTTGGGGACAATGTAACTGTTCCACAAGTATTACCGGCAGCCACAACACCACACCTGCTCCTTGCGCTATATAAAGGTACAAATTACTTCTCTCTCTATCCATTTACTGACATATATACGATTCAATCTATTTATAACCCTGCATTTTCATAACTTCGACCAACCTTCTCTTCTTACAGTTCCTTCTTTTAACTCTCTAGCAATCGCTAATTGCTGTTTTCAAACGCGTGTCACGTGAAGCCAAGTACGAAATTCTCAAGGTTTGATGTCATCTCAGATTCTTCTGAACATGACTCTGCCACACGCAAACACAATCCTCGCGTAGTCATCTACTTTGAATACTGCGAAAATGCTCAGGTCAATTTTGATTTGCGCCCCAATACGCCATATTTCTTCGCTTCGAATCTCACCCATTTCATCATGGGTCAACGATGACCCACACCGCGCGACCTTCTGCCGTCGAAGAGTTAATATTCGCATTCTCTAAGTACTTCCATAAAGTTCCAAGCAAGACTCACTGCAATAGTCAAACGAAGCTAAAACTCCCGCTCTCCTTCCCTCGTAAAATCGCTAATTACGCTTCCCACCAGATTCGCCAATTTCTGCAATTTACCGACCACAAAGCGCAGCGGTAACATCCGGTCTAATCAATTAAAGCTCGGATCGCCGGCAATATACCCGAAGGCCGATACTCCTATCCTGGCAGAACACTCGAGCCCGGATTGATATGCAAAGACGCATTAAGCGGCGCTCGTCACCCGGCCATTAAGATCTCGATCGAAGGGGCTAACCGTCGTCCAATGATGCTTCTCAAAACAAATCCCTGCGATCCCGTCGCGAGTAACGGACGCGGTTGAGAACCGTTAAAGACCGATCTCGTTTGCCCGTCTCGCACGCGCGCGCGTTCTCTGTCTCTCTTTCTCTTTCTCTCTCTATTCAGTGGGAGGAGGGGATGTATTTGTATTTGTACAAGTAGTAATATTGGGCTCTGAGCAGACAGGGGGGAGTGAGTGAGTGGCGGTGGGGACAGAAGAAGGGGATGGGAGGAAGGGGCGAATGGCACTTTGAAGTGGAAGTTGTGAAATTGGAAAAAAAGGAAGTGTGACGTATAATAATAGCGATGATTTGTTTAGTCTTTGAGGAGGCAATTATATTACCCGTTTAACGGAGTTGGTGGTTATTGGTGTTGATTAGGATGTTGAAGATAAGGTGGTATTTGCTCTGACCGATAATCGTGATAAGCGACGTCTTGGTTCGATGAAATACTGTAACAGATGGTTTTGTATAATAGGAAGTTTCGAGTTTCATTTAATTTGGATTGGTTTAATACGCCATGAATATTCGTTGCAAGCGTAATCTGTCGAGTATAGCATATTTTTCTTCACGTGAACGGTTATTTTCCTTCAAAAAATGAAGAGAACGAAAATTGATTCAATCGTACGTATTTCATCGGGAGACTTTTTGCAGTGATTTTTTAATAGAAATCTTTCCGCGACAAATGTTGACTTAACATTTTCAATTTACCTTTTCCACGCGATTTATCCTATTCCAGCTTATATCACGAGTTCACTGTGTCCCGTATACATCTAACCCTCGACCTACACGGTAGATTGGTTCTGGAAAAGTGTAGTGTAAATGGAAATCGGGTGAATCGAGGCTTAAATGTGTATGTTAATGTTATTTCCACCAACATACACGTTCTATGTACACCTCTAACTGATTGTCGCCACGCATCTTAATACTACCATTACAATATTCCACGGTCAACCCTACAACGCCACCAAAGACTGAAAACGAAAAATGACCATAGATCATCGTACAATAAAACTTAACGACACCAACCATTACAGCAAACTATCCAACAACTCCCTCTGACCGCTCAATACGTACTAACAGCATCAAAAGCACCCGCGCAAAATAAAGGCCACAAGTGCGACAAATATACGATCCGCGTAGGCCTAGACATTCTCCCCGTCGCACAGTGCGTTGAGTATATGGACATGGTGGACAAAACTCAGAATTTCAACTATAAACTCATTTTTTGTTCTGTTATGTAACTTATTGTAAATTATACTTCAAAGCACATACTTCCATGAAAAAATAACAACAAATAATATATTTTAATGTGTACAGAAATATTTATACAGATGAAACAATGGGATAATAAAGAAATTATTCTTTTACAATAATTATATACTATATCTGATATTTACATTATAACAAATTGTTGCGTTTGTTTGGAACGTAGTAAATAACATAAACGTTAAATGAAATAACTTAATCTGAATCTTCTGATGTGTCGGAATATTTTTCTAAGTGCAAGTACACTTCTTCCGCGCAATTATTTAATTCAAATAAATTTTGTATTAAGCGCAGGACTTCAATTTTCTTTTCTTTCGGTGCGGAACAAAACCATTTGTCAAAAATGTCTTGATTTGTCCTTGTCGGACGTGTTTCTGAAAAACGTTACTATAATGAATGGGGTAAACTTGGGCAAGGAATTTGTATGTCAAATTGTCAGGGATTGTTCTAGAAATAACTTCCCACAAAGATCAGAAGACAGGTTTTACCTTTTTCGAGAAAAGTTAGGTTAAAGTTAAAGATATGCATAATTGAGGAATTTAGTGGATGTGCGACTTTGAGATACTAATATCGAATCTACAGTAAATAAAACAAATGTTCTACAATCAAAATAAGGAGTATTTAATACCTTGAATCGAATGATCCATTTGAAGTTTTTCTTATCTATGCGTGACTTTAATAATATCACGGTAACGACATTCAGATATAATACGGCTAAAGGAATGACGGTGCGAGGTAAACGGATTGTCTCCATAATAACGCGTTTTCCAAGTGTCGAGGTTATTCTTTTTTTTTTTTTTTTTTAATGTCTTGGTACAAATAAAGACTCTACTTCACAATCATGTCGCAGAAAATTGTAAAAAAAAGAAATTATTCTTATGTTTTTTTCCATTAAGCGACGCACTGTGCGTCGTGACTGTTTGCAGAGTTCCCATAAAAGAGTTGACTGTACGCGAGCGCAGCGTGACAGAGAAAGAGAAACAGCGCGAGCGAGAGAGAGGGGTAGAAAAAGAGAGCGGGTCAGGGACTGTACGTCTGCCTCTCCAATCTGCAGGCTATTGTGACACTCCTCCACTTCTACCATCCTCCCCCGTCACCCCTGAAGCGTTCCAGCCCCCTTCCACTCTCTTCCTGCCTCTTTTCCACCCTCCTGCACGGCGCACCCCCTGCAGCCCCTCTTCTTCTCCCCCCTCCCCCCTCCATCCGCGAAAGTCGTCTCCTTGTCTCCACTCCTCTTCCCTCCCCATCTTTCCCATGCGAAACCGGCAGCGAGGAGGGTGGAAGACGTGCTGGTGTGCGTCCCGCCACCCTTCGGGAGTAGACGACGAGGTACCGGCTGTTCGCCGGTATCTGTCCCACATCACCGCCGTCATCGTCGTCGGCACCACTACAGGCGCCCGCTCCCACATCCAGCGCGCGGCGCGCAACCACGCGAAAATGTTTATCTTTTCCTTCGCGGCCCGCACGCACTCGTTGGTTACACAATGATCGGGGCGCTCGAGATGATGATATCCGGCTGTTGCGGTTTGGGGCGGCGTCGATGATAGTCGCCGGCTGGGAATTCCGGTGTGGCGGAACGAAAGGATGCACGCGCGATGTTTGATTAGAAAATGCTCGCGTCTGGTGTGCGCGATTATGACGAGAGAGTCCCGTGTTCGCTTATGTGGCCGCGGACTAGGAATCTTCGATTTCGCTTGGATGCTTCGAGAAATCGATTCTTTGCCATTCTTACTTTCTCGGAGAATCGGTGGTTTTGCCTGAAAAGTCGAGTTTTCCAGGATTGATTTTTTAATTGGATTGGTTTTTTTTTTTTTTTGATGATTTTAGGTTTATTCATTTTGAATTCGATTCTTTAGCTCGAAAAGTCGATTCGTACAGGATAGATTTTTTTGAAGGACACCTGCCTCGTGATTGAATTCTGGGGTTTTAGGTTTGATATTATTTTATAATTTCAAATACAAGGTAGATTGTTCCCTTTTCTCTTTTTATGTGTAGCTTCGTTATTAATTAATTTGGTTTCATTATGTTTATTGACCGAGTACTGCACTATTATTAACGATTACATAGTTGTATCGCGCGTATTATGTAACGGCTATACACAGCTCCAATTACGGGCCCATTATGTACGGGATCAAAGCAAACAAATATATGAGTATATAATAGATGCAGAGAGGAAGAGAGAATGTGTAAATAAAATCGATAAAAGCTAAAGTACTTGAGCAATTATTTTATTATTCTATCAAAATAATGAGAGGATTTTGAATGCAGACAGATGTCTCGGTTGATTTTTAGCTATGCATTTTCTTAATGTTCCATAGTAGCTGATTATTGCATATTAGTAATAAATTCGCAACAATTTGGATTCAGAATAAGTAATGGCTAAAATAGTCCCCGAATAAGACATTGCGACCGTAACAATATAGAATAGACATTCTCGACAATCCTGAAATTCCGCCGGCAAAGACAAGAGAGTCCATTCACTTTCAAACGTCAAGCCGTACATTCATCCGTCTACATATTTATGAAGTCTAAGTCAACAAGACCTCATTAAATCCCGCATAAAACGAAACGGATTATTCACGTTTAATTAGATTTCTTCGCTTCGCGAGGGGCGCTCTATTTAAAAATTCCCGTTCGCGGCAATTACGCTTAATTTCTTATTTCATAAGCCTCATTATCCGCGTCAAACAGTGCCTAGAACGCCGCAAAGCCTCTCTCTCCCTCTCTCTCTGTTTCTTTGAGCGAGCGTGAAGTCGCGCGAAAGAACGTTTAGTCGAGGCAAAAAAAAAAAGAAAAAAAAATGGCCGACGATGGGGGACTAATCTGATGCAGCGATATTGAGAGACGTATTTCTCGCGTATCGCCAGTCGGCTTAAACCGCGAACGTAACTGCGCCGACTGTTTGTCCCGGCTTCGGCGTAACTGCATACTAATGTGGGAGTAAGTTAATTAGATATAGTCGGCGCGTGGCGTCGCTGTTGGCTGTTACAGCTCGGCAGAGAGCAAATTAAATTGTTTGTTGCCGCGGTTAATCCTTTTACCTCAAAGTGCGCGCGCGCGCACGCGCGCTCGTTACGTCCCACTCCCTTGTCGCTTCCCTCAGGCGGTAACGACATTCTAAAATGCCACGATTGTAGATTATTAATCTATGCGCGTGTGTCCCTACCTTTAATGGTCTGCGGCATCGACCGATGGAATGAATCGTAGACTGCTGATGACAAAGTAATGGCTGATTTACAAGAGTAGTCGTTATGTGTTCTTTGCGATGTGATCTGTAGGACAACGCGTCATATTAATTAAAGATTTAATATCTTGTGGGTACTGCACGCACTGATGTCGTCATTCCTTTACTTTTCACTTTAGTCTGCATTTAGGTTCATCCTGCTTCGACGAACTCGCAATGTAGGAACATGTTTATGTCGATGATTTACAGTGAGTTGATTGACCGCAATGGTCTGTCACAGATTGGTACGGATGTTTTTGCAAGCCTTCCTTCGGTCTAAGACAACACCTGTCACACTAGGTTTCTTCAAGCACTATAACGTTTAAATATCCTGAAAACTTATTAGATATGCGCAGAATGTCTGAAAAATATTGGTGGGGCCAGTTGCTTAGACAAAATTCTCAAGGACCCCTTATTTTTTGCACGCATAATGATTTTCTTTTGTAATATTGACGGTGCTTGGCAGAAATATGTGGAAATATTTTAAGAATCTCATCTCATATCTCGTTTGCATTTTACTTTCAATCATCCACCTCCAAACTTTTCGGTAAAGTAAGAAATACGTACGGCTTTCACAAAATCCAAACTCTGACAGTCTATCGATGTGTTCAAGTGCTTGGCCGCAAAACCACTTTGATTCATCTGAATATGTCATTATGACGATGAACATATTGTATGAAAAGAATCGATGGCAATAATATTTTGTACCATCCGTTGTCAAATCCAGTATTTGTGTTGCATTTCCGACGACGAAATTATGTATTAGGCGCAGGTATGTTGTCAGTACGTTTTCTCACAGCCTTGATGCTACGAAAGTTTTGTACAGATAAATACCACACATTTATACACAGAAATCGTAATAAAAAAACGACCACATTGACGTTGTTCAAAAAGACGAATATTATGTTCAAGATTATACTCATATTTACTCATTGTTCGGGTACAAACTGTGTTGTGTCCAACCTGCATGTCTTTATAAAGTACCTAGTGCAGAATTCTGATCTCTCCCATTATAGCACGAATGACGTGCTGCCTTTTGTGCATTAACCACATTTACATGTACGCAATCGTAACCTAGTTAGACTGTTGCACGACAAGAATTGCATTAATATTTATTTCAAACCTAATGTCACATCCTGTGAGTAAAAACGCTTAATTTGTAGTTCATTTTCTATTTATGTTAACTCAACTAAGTCGAGATGAATTGCTAGCAAATCAAGTAAAAAACAACTTAAATGACATAAGGGTAGGGTGGCTTGAATTTTTCATATTTGTATCAGAATTCCGTCATCCAAATAACGTGGAGAACCACTTTTCTAGATTGATACACGAGGCTTGATTGACCTAATGTTACCCTTTACACGCATTGCGGGAAGGTTACAGTCAGAACACAACCAGAACAATCCCGGAATTTTCCGATAGCAGCTTTAGTATGCAATAATTTGAATGCATAATCGTGTATGTGTAAAAGTTTTCTGGAATCAAAGTTTGCTTCCTCCAATGTACGCAACTATGCTGACTTCATTAGTTCGGCATGGAATATATGAAATTCTCATTTCATCGTGTTGTAACACAGGGTGATGATACTTTGGTCTCATAATGCTTGAGAACACTAATCCCTTTCCACTTTCACAAAGTAGTCATGATTATCATTTTCAGGTCGTGCATAACGAATTTTCGAGCTATGTAGTCTGATACTCAACGAAATTTACGCCCCAATTAAGGGGTGTCTTCTTTACGTTTGCCTAAAAAAAGCTATCCGTATCAAACTTCCCAAACCGTGTCAAATATCCGAGCGGACAATGACCATGTTTCGCTCCCAGGTTACACAGGCCCCTAGTTTGATGCAAACAAATTCTTAAAGTATCTGCAAAATGTACTCAATCGACGTACCATTTAATATTTTTACTATGACTTATTATTAGTTTCAAAAAAGAACCAAAAGTAAGGCTTCTTCTGGGTCTTGACTCTAGCTCCGAATGTTTGCTACGAATAAAACCGAATGTCTGGAAAAAGAACAAATAACACACATAAACGGTTTCGTTGGTCGAACATTTAAACAAAAATATTCGTCAATCTCAACAAAGATATTGACGTGTTCCAGTTCTGATGACTGACCCTGCAATTGCATTAGAAACACACAATAATCACATTCAACGTACTGAAATGAACGAATAGACAACTCCAGCCATAAGCGAGACCTACCAAATCCAGTCGTGGAAAGTAAGCTCCGAAAGAAGGGATATCGAGAATCTCTCGAGAACTCACCCACTTCAATTTCCTCGCTCAGTCAAACTCCGAAATATTTTCGAATTAGCCCGCAATTACAACGAGCACTGGATTAGTCAATCTCGCGATATAATCTGCGAAATCCGTGCGCAATTTTCGTTCTCATGCCAATTTCCCTCTCTCTCTCTCTCTCTCTCTCTCTCTCTCTCTCTCTCTCTCTCTCTCTTTCTCTCTTTCTCTCTCTCATTCTCGCGCTTTCCGTTCCTCTCCATCAGCCTGTCCGTGGATCGTGGTAACTTAATGAACTGCTTATTAACCGCGAGCTTCCAGCCGCCAGACGAGAGATCCCGTGCCTGCCCCCTTCAACTGTCTCGAGAAGGAGTAATCGATCGATACTCCCCGCGAGAAACGAAGATTATTGAGACGCTTTCAGTTCGTACGGCTCCCCGCGCAGAATTAGCTTACCACGGGATGACGAGGCTTTTAGAGTTCAGGATGCTTTTCGGCTGACGCTATTACGCACACAGAGATGGATGTTCTGTGATATTCAGACACCTTACAGTATTTGGAAGTAGGTATATGTGGTAAGAAAGCGCTAAATGTGACTGGATATTTTCCGCCGTTCGCTTCAGACCAAATCTTCCATATTGATTACGTACTACTAAAGACGAAATTCTAATTAAGAACTAGACATCGATGTTTTTTATAACGAGTACTACTCCAGTCGTATATTGGCGCACTGTTATCTTCCGATTCACATCTTACTTAGTCTGCAAGTCTTTATAAAGTTTTTCACAAATATCGTTGCTCTATCTACTGCAAGTCTCGGGACCCCTAGAAAACACGGATGAACAGCGTATAATAATAATGTTTAATATTTCTGAATAAAATTAAAGTTAATTGACCGTAATGTTATCACAATGGAGTTCGTAGTATACAAAATTCGGTGAAGATTGACCTTTTCTAAATAACCCCCCAAAACTATCCATTAAATCCTCGACAGCACCTCTCCCTCTACCTCACCCTGATCCAATCTTGGAACAACGATACTTACCCTAACACACCTTGATCCACACCGTGCGGAATACCTAGAATACGAGGCTCGGTTAGATAAGACGTCTCTCTATTCCCGGCCGGATAATACATAAGTACGGACGCGATCCGGCACTCTGTCGGGGTTCACGCAGCGCGAATTGTGAATAAATAATCGTCCCGTCTCGACGAGCCGATCATGTTGACTGTTCCCGCCCCCATTACCGATCCCCGCGCAACTGTCTGCCGCTAATTAATCCTGCAATCGCGTCTACTCGAATAGCAACGCGAACGACGATCGACGCAAGTTTCTCGACGCGCGCGCGCGAGAGTTCGCCAGGCGAACGCGCGAGACGTGACAAGCGAGAACTCAATCAGCTTCGTGGATCTCCGATTCGAGCCTCCCTCGCTTCGCACTGCAACTGCAGACTCGCGAAGCGTTTTGTCTCAGAGTGCGCACGTCTCGCCTCTGCATAAATTGATTTAATGTCTAGAACTTTGCGGATTACGCCGAGACTCGCGCGCGATAGTGTTTATTGGGTGATTTAGGCGGAGGTTATGGGACGGGTGAAGCATTGTGCCGCGGCTTGATTTACGAATGGCCCCGGAATCCGTACGGCGGCTTGTTCTGCGGCCTGTTTTATGGCTCGGTACATGGGACGGACGGTCGGTCTAAGTTCGCCGCGCTGCAGCTTCTTCTATGGCTCCAGTTCATGGGAACGTTCTGTGGTCCGCTTGGTCGTCGGCTGAATAGTACGGTGTACGGCCCGGTTGCATAGTTTATTCTATACTTTGGTGCGCAGTTTAGCGTAAAAGGTCTCTTCGGCGGTTCATTCTATCGGTCATTTTAGGGTCCATTTGGCAAATTGGCGGTGGGTGGGTTGCGCTCTATGGTTCTTGCGTTGCATTCGCGTCGTATGAACGGGATTGTAGGTGAAGGCTGCCTAATTTGGTCTATTTATTTTCAAAGGCGAAAGGAGTGGAATACGGTTGATGGTGGTAGAAGTTCGAAATGTTCGTTACCTCTTATTTCTGTCGACGAAGATATATTTTGGGCTGTTTCGTAGAATGTAAACACTTGCGCGAACCCACCAAATCGCGCCAAATATTTGGGATTCAATTGCGGGACGGTCAAGTGCGCAGTCCGCAAAGAAAAGCAATGCCAACGAAAAGTAAATAGCTCGTCTATTTGAAGTCAAGCAGGGAGAAAATATTTTACCCACATCGTGTCGACCGTTGGTTACCTTGTAATGTCTATCTAGTTGTATGCAGCTGATTTGATAGCTTCAATAGACACTGTAAATATCGCTGCTGATATCGATGTACGTTATCGTTTACTTCCAATGGCCGTAAAAGTATTAAATGAACTGAAGCTTGGAACATGTTTAGCATATTATTGAAAATAACCAAACCTTCGTATACCCCGGTTTGAAATACGGTAAATGTTGACTAAAAATTGTTTTGCTCGTCATATGACAAAAATAAGCTATCGCACGAATTGCATTATCGGCAGTCGGTGTAAGAGAAGAACGTCGTTAAATCGTGTTTAGAACTTCGAGTTGATCGGACTAATAGTTTCTGAGAAATCATGTCAGCGTGACCCGAGGATGCGCGCCGCGACCATCATAAGCCTCAAACTTCGTAATCTCTGCGAGTAATAACACATTCCCTTACAAATAGGACAACAATCTAAGCACCTCGAACTTTCCAGAAGAGCAAACAGCGTTAAATGCCGTTTGATGCCTTTTGACGCAGTGAATCTCCGAGATTTTTACGACAGATAGAAGATGTTAGTTTATTTCTGCGAACGATAACAGAGCATACCATAAACAAAGTCATGTGAAGTTTCAGGCTCTTCAGGTTAACTATCTAACGCCGCTGTATCACAAACTTACAAATCACACTCTACAAGTCATCTATACAATTATTACTTTCGATACAAGCCTTTGAATGACGAGATACTTTCGTTGCATTTATGCTCCCGAGGTTACCAGGTCCACTACCTGGAAAACCATAATTCTAACTAAGAAATGTTTCATTTTTTCGACTCTGCAAACCATACATCCACCTCGGACAGTGTACATGCGTTACATGGAACCGAGTAAGTTTACACCTGCGCACCTATTAAATCCCGAACATCCCGCAATACTTTCAGCCGGCCTCCTCCGCAGCAACATGTGTGCGCCGAACATTCGGCGTGTACATGTGTCTTATATCGGCGGGTGTACAAAGCCCAGGGGGAAGCATCTGTACATCGTGTTATCGGTGTGTAAACCCACCGACCAGGGAGCAATCGGACTAACGGTGCGGGTCACAGTTCACGCGAGCTTAGCGCCGTGGGCGCGACACGATAATAGGAAAACACTAAATCGAGAAATTACGCCTGTCCGCCCGACGGCTGCCATACCTTGGCGTACCTGTCTCCGATCGATCCGTTTTCGAGAATTAACCTGGTTATTGTAACGGACGAACGGTGCGTTTGCCACTTCGCCGCTACTAAGCCTCACGGCAGGCGGAAGCATGTGTGTCGAGTAATTTCTCCGAGGCAATTTAATGGATTACGTGCCACGAGTCTGTATTCCGCGGGGCTGGTAATTAAATAATGGCAGTAGCATCTGGTTCGGGTGCACTGTATTAAATTGGTAATGTAATAATTATGTGTGGATAAGCGATCATGCGGGCAGGAGTTCCGTATGTGTATATATACTTTGCAAGATTGCTTATATAATTTGTCTTGCGATCATTAATATTTGAAATCGTGAAATGCAATTTTAACGTGTATATATTTTTGTGTGAAAATTGTATTTCATGATTTTAAGTATTTATAATTGTAAGACAGCTTATATTATATAGCCGCTCTTGTGAAGTTCTTATAATTGTTCATATAATTGAAAAAGTTTCTCTTTCGATACCATTTATTCTTTTAACTCGACATGTTTCGATACAAGTACGTATCTAAACTACTGCAGTTATCGTGCAAGTTTAATGGTCAAATTAAGATAATAAATTATCAAGGAAACGTTGGAACGTTCCATAAATACAAGTCACTGAGTTTGAGAAGAAGTTGATATTAACGCGTTGTTAAATTTTCCGTTGCTTATGAAGTTTTCAAAGTGTAGTAAGATATATCAAACATTAACTTGCTCGGTAAACTGATCTCGTAACAGCGTAAAGTCTCTTATAACAAGCTCTTTAAGATCAACAAAAATAACTGACTTCAGCTCCTCGAACTTTACCGTTTTAATCATCAGTTATTCAAATAAATTGTTTCCTACCTAAAACTACCTGTCCCATATTTCTAATCTTCCATCCCTAATACCGTTCACACCGATAATTAATAAGTGTCGTTAGAACGATATTACACAAACTTCAACTTCTATTCACCATGCCACAATCAATGTAGCAATGTGAAAACTTCATAAGCAACGGAAAATTTAACAACGCGTTAATATCAACTTGTTCTCAAACTCAGCGATTTGTAATGCAACGTTCCAAACTTTCTTCAATAATTTATTATCTTAATTTAAATTCTGACATGCCACAATCAATGTCTTCTTCATATCCTGACCACTCACAATAAAAAACCAAAAAATTGAAAGCCAAGTTGAAGCACCATTTGTTATTGCCGTCCTCCTAGACTGCCAAAACAGCACATTGCAGCGGGTGTCGGCGAAACGAATGTCGCGAAGTCGCGCGTGGGAAATGCGGTTCGAGAGGAGCGTCGGCAGCGATAGTTTTCGGCCCCTATAACTCTAATACCTCGTTGTCGTGCCACGACGCAGTGGCACTGGTGGCGGCGGGTGACTTTGGGGGGCAGACGCGGTGTGGGGGTGGGGGGTACGCCCTGTTGGCGGAGTGTCAGTGCGAGGCACTCTGGCGGCCTTAATTGCCGTAGACTCGCTGCTAATTAGTTTACATTACACTCTCCGTATCCTCCAGGTCCTGCCCGGCTGCTCTCTGGCCTCCTGCCTTCTCCGATATTGCGAGAGGCTCTTTAACGTGGAGCGTCGGACTGGAAACACAGAAGCTGCCGCTTGTGTCCGTTGGCTGCCTTTAGGTGCGTGAGTGGCTGCGTATCCGCGCGCGGTCCTTCGCCACTCAACGCAATGCAACGCAGCGCGTTCATTCGCTCGCCGTGTGTCGCGTGCACGCGTCCCTCACGCCCACGTCAGAGTCGTCGGCTTGCACGGAAATTACGTGAAATCCGACCACGTCGGGAGAATGCTGTGTTATGATTTCCCAAGCGTCGGCGTTAAAGACGATCGTTTATGTGTCGTCGATTTTAATCTTGGAGGGACGGTGGCGTGCAGGGACGCGATACGATGCATGCCGACCGTTGGCCGAATAAAATGTTTTATGCTGCGACATTTTCATCTCTTGTTAACGATTGATTGAACGCGCATGACGCTTAGACGATGATGATGATCAGACATTTTTGTTTCGCGGGGACTTGTTCTGAGTCTCGGAACATGGGTCAGCGGTTAGAATTGTTGCGTAGCATTCATTGAAACTTACGCGCGAATAGGAAAATATTTTGCGATCACTTCATGGTACTAGGATCATATTTTGTTTGTGTTTTCACTCGATTTTCTCTGGAACTTTCTCGGATGAAACTATAATATTTGGCATGCCAGCGTATTTGACGAAAGATGCTTCTCATTAAATTTCTCTTTTCTTATGATGGATCCGTGTATCGTTGGCAGATATAATTAATTAAATGTTACAGTACGATTCAAAGCGAATGGAGTCTAAAGCATCAATTTTCATTAAATAATTATAATACAATTAAACCATCCGTTTTCATACTTATGTCTATCAAATAATATAATCCAACAAATCACTCTCTTTTTACCTGCCAGTATGGTTTCAAGAGCACTGACGTCAAACGCCCATATTGAGATGAATGATAATGTGTGTAACATTTTTGACACTTTTATTAAATTTGCATTTCGCAGCAGCGAGAGTTGTTTGCGGCAGCGCGTTTCTTTTTCGTTTCGTCCAAGCACATGACATGCCGCACTTCGTTGATGTATGCGTTTGACGGTTGCTCGGGTGTTGCGTGAAATTCATCCTTCTCGATCGACTAGGGAGTTTACGATTTCCCAAATGTCAATGCCAGAGGTGCGAGGGTGGAAATGAGTGCATTACAGGAGATCAGTTTTGCGATATGTTTGCCTTGTATACATGCTCGCTGCATATAAAATAATTTCACCTCGTAGTTCCGTCGTCATTTTTTAACTGTACGAAAGACAGTGGAAAGGAGTTATTGAACTGGCTGACGTAATTGTACGGTGCATATTTCACGTGGAATTCATTTTTTTTTAGTTATAATTGATATCATATGTGATCCGATGATCCATGTTACACGTAAGTCACTTAAAAAAAAACGTTGGCCGAACATACACGCGGCAATTTGACATGAAAAACAAATATGACCTTCCCTCATACGAGATTTCGGTGCCGAGAGAAATAATATAAAAAATTGATGGTTTTTATATTTTGCATACAACTTCACTTTCAATTTATTTCCGCTGAAAAATGAAATCTTTTACGCTGGTTGCTGGCCGTTTGCCGTGCGCCACACTTGTTGGAATTTCGAGTCACAGTGGTTCCGTGTTGTAATAAAACAAATTCACGAGTGTAAACGAATGATTTAAGTTACGGTTACAGCGGATGCGTGCTCTGCCGAATTCACCAGAATAAACAAACAGATAAATCCCTGTGGCTGTTTATCGGTCGAGCAACTTTGTTGAATCCGTCAAAACCGTTCTCCCATTCATGTCAATAACGGCATCAATTTAAATATTTGTCTTTCTTCCCTCGCATACCATTCATTTGTATCCCACAGTCCGTTCAACGAATTAAGAAAAAGCCACCGAACAGAAAGATTATAAAATATCCACGTCGTCAAAAGACGTCTGCTACACTTTCTAACAAACACGTTTACCGAACCAGCCGAAGCTCGAAGCCACACCATCAATTTTATCGCCGTCTTGATTCTCACTCCGCCGAATCAGTATTAGTGTTCCAACTTCCAACGGCCGACATTCCGGTAGATTATATTATTAAGCGTCAGAGCCGGAGGTCTATTTCGTCCTTCTAAAATTCCATTTTCAACCTGTACCCCCTTCTCATTCCGCGCACGCGACGCAGATTGTCGGGACATACGTGCATCTCATATTTATGAATTCGCCGAAATCCCGCGAAAGCCGTCTTACACGATCAAGGGGGTGGAGCGTGACTGGCGCGATGATTTCCCAAGTGCGAACGGGAGATGCGTGCGGATTAAAGCAGATGAGCCACGCGCCATTAATTTTAGGCGAGCACCCGCGAACCGCTGATCCCTCCGGCGACGCGATAAATTTGCTCGCGGCAAATCGGCCGCAAACGCTACGTCGACGATTCCGCTGACTGATTGTGAGCCGTACATTTTTTTGCACGCCACACGCTTGGCTTTGCGTAGCTTAATGTCAGGACGACGCGGGCTTTAAGCGACAGAAAAAAAAACGAGACAAAAGCGATGGTAAGGCGCGTATACTTGGGATTTTGTGTCGTGTGATTATTTAGTCGCAGAAATGCACGCGCGCGCGCTTGATAATCGCATAATCGATTTTCATGTTGAGGCGGTGTGAGGGTTCTTTCTGCGACTCGATAATCGCGCGACTCATTACGGAAGCGTGATTTTTTCAAGAGAATCGAACGTTCCTAGTGGGGACCCGCATGAGATAGAAATATCGTTTTACGGGATATGAGAGTAGTACAAAAAAAATGTATTTGGAAGTGGGAAAGTGGAGAGGAGTTGATTCTGTTTGAAGGTTTAGAAGGAAAAGCAGAGACTTTTCATTAGCTCCTCAAATGCACGTGAGCATACACTCCCGTGTTGAAATAGAAAACTTTTTGGAGACACTCTTCATACGTATATTCGCGCATAACTCGCGAACCTTGATGATTCTTGTTCAAATTAAGATCCCACCAACGTCATCCTTATTACCCATCACAGCCAGTCCCAACATGCTGCCTCACAAAAGAGTAACTACACCTAACACACAACTTGAAACGCAGAATCTTCCTGAATCGAGTATAATTCTCTACGGAACATGAAGTTCTTGCTGCTTTCGAAAGGGTTTGTAGACGTAACGCGCAACACGTTACGAACATCGCGCCGACAATCGACACGTACGAGCAACATGGCGCGTTCAAGATGTACGTGCCGTCGGACAAGGGCGAAGTTTCGTGGGTCCGTTTGCACGGATTGCGCGGGCAGGATAGAAATCCGGCATCGATATTCAGCCCCGAACACCGGAGTGAGAGCTCGCGAAAAGTTACGTGTCTCTCGCCGCGTCGATCCTCTCACCTGTTGCCAGGGGAGGAGTCCATCCGCGCGCGATCCTTCTGCGATTTCTCTTTTATTTCCGACCCGCTGGACTATCAAACCCCGCTCTTCTCCCTATCTCCATCCCTCACTTCTGTCTGCCTTATCCACTGTCTATGGGCGAATTGCTCTCGTTTATTGTGAAGCTCAGCGAAACGCACGGTTTTCGTCGGATAAAGATTTTTATTCACCGAGATCGTGCGGTTCGGACGGCTGAAGAATGCTTGCATTTAGAGACGGCTTAGGGATTAAAATATATGCGCGGTTGAGATGCGGACGCGTGACTGGTGGCGCGGCGGGAGAGGTGGAGATTCTGGATGAAAAGAGACGTCGAGAATGTGAAGTAAGATTCGTTCGTGTAACGCTTTGCTTTTGAGACAGTCGACTTTGAATTCTTGAATTCTGTTTTCTTGCCGTACATTATTCCTTCTTCCATTGAATTGTCGGGTGTGCTGATTATATTAAATGTAGCATAATGTAAATCAGTATGTGAAACAATTTACGCCATAAGAAAGTAATGACAGTAAGAAAAAATGTAAAATGTAATATTAATTTACATTTTCGCACAGAATAGCCACCTATCTGGCTGCATCAGTAGCTGCCAGCATCTGCACAAAGTGTAGACTCTCACACTAAATCTCTGAACTGCAATTACCATGCAAGACTAACTGTACAAAATAAATTCATAAATTTAATATTTAAATTAAAAGTAAAAAGTAAAGAAAAAATATATTTTACAATACGCGCGACGCACTGGGCATTGATAAAGGCCAAGAGATCGTACAATAAACAGAGCATGGCAGGTAGAGAATCATGATTCCGTACGCCACGCAACGCTCGTGAGAGACAAAAAGCGCCGAGACGTTCCCGCAATGACAAAACCGTCGCGATGTATTCACAGAAAACGTCTCCGTTAACGAACGTGTCATTCCAATGAGAACGCGAGTTGGCCGGTTGAAAATGGTGAGCTCGTTCGTCGGCAGACGATCGTTCTTCCGAGCGCGGAGCATAGACCTCACACTAATGGACTGAGCCTTCTCTATATACTAACAGTGCTAGAAATGAGACGGGGGAACCAAATTACAAAACAATATACTTTGGAGCGCAAATAATTGTAAAGGCTTGATCGATCAAGCACGGATTTGTAACTGAGGCCAGTAAAACGTTCGATGCGAGATGAAAACATAATTAGCAGTAAAGGGGAACATCTAATTACATACGTACATACTCCGTAATCTACTATTCTACTATGACTTTAGTTCATGTATTAGGTTTTTTTTTATTTTTCTTTCAAATTCCTAACTTTGCTAATTTTTATATACACAATTACGTCCATTCGCAGTAAATAAAACGTGCCACGTTTCACTAGATTCTATTATAAAGCCGCGTTCTCTGGGAACCTATCTACCTCATCATTCAAGCATCTACATCACAACGATTCATCCCGCATCCGTCATTTTACCTTCCCCTCAACTTTCGACAGAAACGTGCGCAGTCCATGCTCCATACCACACGCTCGCATCAACATAAGTCGACGATGCGAAGCGACAAGCGAACGTGCCACTGGAAGTCCGCTCTCGATATCTCGAACAGTCGGCCGCGGCCAGCGTAGGAGCAACAATGAAATTCTGCGTTCGCTCGGATTAGTCACACTCCCACTGATACGCGCGCTAATTGGAACGTTTGAGCGGCAGTGCCACGCCGCCGACTCTTCTCTTCCCAGCCGCCCGTCTCTTTCGCTCCGTTTGTCCGCGGCCAGTCGTTGCGGAAAGGGCGGGCTGCAAGACAGGGACCCTGCGTTTGGCAGCGTTTACGGCGGGGGAGAACGGTTTCAAACGCGAGATGAAAGAGAATCGTCCGAGAGCGCCTGCCAAGATGACTGCTACAATGTTTCCACGGAACAACAAAGGCAAGCCCCCGCGCCGATATAACCCGGGCCGGACTGACGGCCCAGCGAGCGCTGATCACGGAAACGAGCCAGACTTTGACGAATCGATGTCGCACGGACCGGTCTCACAGACGAGACTCGCGGGAAATGGGAGTGCACGCGACGTGTTCTTTTCCATTTTAATCAGAGAACGTCAGGTGTAAGGCTCTTTCATGTACCTCCTTTGTGCACGGTTTCAAGAAACTGCGCTGTATGGTGCGCGGGTCATGTAAAAGGATGGCTTTATTGAGGGGTCCTTGGGATGCTTTGGAGTTTGGTGGTGTTTGGGCGAAAAGTAAGAGGACGATGTTGTAGGTACGTTCAGTGTGCAGTTTCGGGAACGCTTTGTGAGATATTTGGAACGGGAAGCATTTGTCGATTTTGGCGTTTCGTAATGGTGTGATTCGTTCAATTTTGACGAATACAATTTTTGGTAACGTATGTTGTTATTTTTGTCTAGTTTTCACGCAACGTTCGTTTAACAAAATTTCAAGACCACATCGGGTCATGGAATTGCGTGTTCAAATATTGAAACTGAATTTGCTATGTTCGAACATCGAGACTCGAGGCCGTACCACAAAGGCACGCGCGCGTGCCTTCACAATTGCATTTCGATCTTCGGAGCTCTGTTCCTCCGTTGCACTTACCGTTTCATAACAAGAGAAAATGACGTCGCATCGCGTCTGTCGCGGAAAAGGAAGAAGAAGAAATGAAATAAGGAGGAAAGAACAAGGAGATGCGACGTATAAAAGCAAAGTGGCAGGTCGTCGGTAGTGATGGGACCAAGTTCAATATGTACTCACGAGTATAAATCAATTCAGTGTCCTTAGATCCACTTAAATAGAATCGAAGAGTAGTATAACTTTCGATACCACGCAAAGTTCTTTCAATGCAATCGAACCCTGATGTAATACATTCGAATCCCGTACATATGTGTACTTCGAAATGACTATGGTCACGTCTTTTAATACATATTGTTTCTGATGCTTCTGTTTTCGATATTCGGTCAATTCGCCAAAAACGTTCTCATATAAAGTCTGAACACATGAGCCCAAGTTTCGAATGTTTTTAGAAACACTGCTATTATTCTTCGAAGAACTCGTACAGGATTCGAACATTCTCTACTTACTACAAAAATGCACTACAAAGAGAGTAATATTCGTATTAACTTCATAAAAAAAGTCAATTAATCACCGTTGATTAACACGTAAGTGGTAATTGGAACATTACGGCCTCATAAACCAGTTGATTCAGGCACGCCAAAATTTGTCCACCCTCCGTCGACACAGGGAAAGCGCAATCCTTTAATACAAATTCTATGAACCCCGCGCTCATTCGTCATTCGCTTCGGAACTTGCCTCGAACTGGCTCGATCGATCCCATCACTACTCCTCGCACCCGTTAACGCAGCGAGCGAACAGAAGCGAGACGCATCGATAGAAGATCGATAACGGACGAGTGTCGTATCGCCTCGTTGGCCCACGTCAAAGCGGCTTCGTGTGACGGCCACCGCTGCGGGAGGAAGAAATCTCCTTGAGCAAACTTTCACCACGGCAATGATCCCACGCCGTCGTTCTTCGATTTAGAGGAAATTTATGGGGCTCTAAGGCCGCCTCCCTACGACGGTGCATTAACGCAGTCTGTCCGCAGGTTATGGAATATTCTGCGTCTGCTGTTCCGACGGCTGCTTCCGCTGTTGGAAAATACTCTGTCCTTTGCCGCCGTCAAGATTTCAGGTCCGGCCAGATGCGAGTGTTGGTCGGGTGCTTGGACACGTTTTCTTGAAGTCTGAGATGTTTTATGACGAAGGCGTGATATGGGTCGTACGATTCGTGATTGAGGGATCATTTTTTGAAACGTGATTTCGAAATTATTTATGTGGGATAATTGATGGCAATTGATTTTGGTGAATTTGAAAACTGATTTATTAGAGATGAAATATACAGATGATGTTTCGCAGACGGCAGACAAACGAGAACTGACTCGCTCGCCTCGCGAAGAGTCACACACACACACATTCTTTGTTTTCGGCATTCGCACTCGCATACGCACACGCATACACACACACACACACACACCGATCACTCGTCTCAGCCTACATGCAAGGAGCCGCCGGACAACGGCGATCACGGGCGCCTCCCTTTGATGGGCCGACTTCCCGATGCTACACTCGGCCATCCTGCGTTATCATCTGCCCTCAGATGACTCGTTTTCCTCATCTGTCGTTAAATCTTCGCGGAAATCGGTCCATGGCTTCATGTGGTCAGCAGATACTGAAGTCTGCTGAGGGCCCTCGTGTTCGCCAGTCTTATGCACTAGGTACCGGTCGTTTCGCAAAACCTTTGTCACATTATACGGTCCTAGGAACTTCGCACCCAATTTACCACCTGTTCCTATTTGAGTTCTTTTAATCGCTACTGCATCGCCCTCGGTATAATTAATAGCAGCTTTACGTTTCTTATTGTACGCGCGCCGATTGTCTGATTGAACCTTTAATATCGCTTCTTTCGCTCGCCGCCGAATTTCGTCTCGATTTTCTTCAAACATGACCCGCCACTCATCCTCGATCATCTGGCGAATCTGGGGGTCTTCTTTCACTCGCATATGAATTCCGAATAACAACTTGAACGGCGTTGTCTGAGTGCTGCGGCTCGGCGTTGCATTTAGGTATTTTTGCGCTATATTTAAGTATTTGTACCAATCTTCCGACTTGGGCGCGGCTAATTTAGTTAATAAGGGTATCAACGTACGATTGACACGCTCTACCTGTCCGTTCCCACGTGGAACACCGGTCGCAATTAACGAATGCTGGATATTCTCATCCTTACAGTAATCTCTGAACGCGTGCGACGTGAACGCCGTACCGCGGTCGGATATAATTCGCCGCGGATTACCAAATATAACGGCCTGCTTTTTCAAACAATCTAACACCTCTGCAGTGTCCGTGGATCGGGTCGCGTAGAGCCAAGTAAATTTCGAAAATGAATCTATCACGACGAATATGTGTCGATAACGCTTTTTCGTAGAAGAGATTGGCCCGAGGTGATCAACGTGGAAAGTATCTAGCGGTACCTCCCCCTTATCTATTGCATGTAATAGTCCTTCTTGTTTACCCGTCTTACGCTCAGCTAAAATACAATCTATACAGCTCCGTACAATTTTCTCCACTTTCGCCCTCATTCCTTTGAACCAAAAATTAAATTTAACGTCTGCTTTTAAGAGATTTGATAGCGGTCGGGCGATCATCGAATACTGCCGTACAAATTTTCTAAAATATCCTGTCAGTCCTAAAAAGCTCCGGACATCTTTAGCGTTTTCCGGCTTCCTAAATTTCATTACGGCATTTGTTTTCAGCGTCGAGGGTTGAATGCTTCCATTTTCCACAATATGCCCCAGGTACTCTATGCGGGTCTGCAAAAATTGACATTTTCCCCAGTTTATGCAAAGTCCGAATTCACTTGCTCTGTTCAGCACCGTGTACAAATTTTTTAACCCGATCTCACAATCGGGAGAAGGTAAAATTAAATCGTCCATGTAAATCAAGACAATACCGTTTGCGATTAGATCTCTAAACACTGTATTAATAAATTTTTGAAATACTGCCGGCGAATTACACAACCCAAATGGAACTCGACGAAATTCATAATGCCCATTCGGAACTATGAATGCAGTATATTTCCGGCTACTTTCTTCTATCTCAACATGGAAAAACCCGTTTCTGAGATCCAATGTACTGAAAATTGTCGCGCCTTGCAACGAATCCAGTTGATCCTCTATGAGGGGAAGCGGATAACGGTCTTTCAAAATTTTCTTATTAAGTTGTCGATAATCTACACACAGCCTAGATGCACCGTTTTTCTTTGCTACCAAGACTACCGGGCTTGCATAATCAGAATTCGATAGTTGAACTATACCGTCTTTTAGCCAAGTTTGAATTTGCGTATCCACCTCACTTCGGTCCTGCGGAGAAAGCCTTCGAGCTCTCTGATATACGGGAATCTCATCTTTCAGAATCAATTTCATCTTAACACCTACGTCTTGCGTCTTAACAGGTGTGTAATTTTCTATTAAACTAGCTATCGTGTTTTTATGCCCAACGTTAACAACATGCGTGAGATCTACGTCATCACTGCTGACGTTTATATTAAAGACTTCCGGGACTGCGGGTTTATTTTCAACTTGCTCGACCTTCTTAATCGAAACTTCCCCGTCTTTAATGCGAAGATCAATGCCGTTTAAGAAATCCATACCTATCAACACATTATACGTCATTAACCTGTCCGACACTATATGAAATTTGATCGGGTACGAACTGCCGTCGATCGTAACTTCCGTGACAAGTCCTCCCAACGTGCTATTATTATCAGAACCGATCCCTCCGAAATTTATAATTTGATTATCTAAGCGCGGTGAACCTATCTTTACATACTGTTCCGCTCGCATCAAGCTCAGATCACTACCTGTGTCGATGAGCGCTGTCAACTTATGGGCCGCTACTTGTACGTCCTTACACTGCTTCGCGCTCGTCGGTGCAGATGTACTGCAGGCGTCCTTAGGCTTTGCCGCCTTCGACGGGCAATCGGTAGCAACGTGTCCGAATTCACTACACTTAAAGCATTTTACACCTTTCTGCTTAGCGGCACACTCGGTTATCAGATGTTCGGACGATCCGCATCTGAAGCAGGTCTTCTTGCCCGCTGGAGCTCTTCGTGGCTGCCACTTCCTGGTTCCTCCGCTTCCGTCTTCCGGTCGCTTAGGCTTCGATCTGTCCATCTTTTCCATCATTCGATCGTAGGTCGCGAGCTTCAGCTTCAATTCGCGCAGGGTCGAAGCTCCATACAGGATGGTTTTCTTTCCTTCGTCACCGGGAATGCCATTTATGATATGCTCCATTAGATCCTCTTCTTCCAAGCGTCCTTCGCTGGCAATTTCCTGCATCGCATATATGTACTGACGACCAGTTTCGTCGGGCCTCCGCTTGCGCTTAGCGAGCTGCTCATGGACAAGCGTATTATTTGTTTGCACCTTAAATTCACGTCGAAGCTTGCGTTCCAGAACTCTCCACGACGTGACACCTCGCTCGTACTGCAAAAACTTCTTAGCCGAACCTCGCATCATTCGCTTTGCGTAGATAAGCTTCTGCAGATCATTCCATCCGAGTAACTCTGCAACATCCTCGAAGTCAGACACCCACTTCCTGATGGACAATTTGTCGTCACCAGAAAAGGTCGACATGCTGTCTTCAACATCTCTGATCGAAAACATCGTCGCACCAGCGACATGGTTACCCGAATCCGAACGACTGCTGCGTCGCTTACTTCTGTTCGTCGACACTCGCCTGCTCGTCATAGCGACGCTTCTTTCATCGTCCGTTTCTTCTTCCGTTTCACTTCCTTCGACATCAGTTTCTTCGTCTTCTAAATCTGTTTCATCATCTTCTTCTTCGGTATCGTCACAATCGTCTTCTTCGCGTTCGACACTATCAAGATGCCCTTGCAGCCGACACTTTAAATCGACTTTTTTACCTGACGTCGGTAGCCGCAATTGCTTCAACTGTGCACGCAATTCCGTCATTTTCATTGACGCGACATCTTCTTTGGACAGCTTCCCTGAGCTTGCGCTTGATTTCACGTCCGTGCGTATCTCAGCGTTTGCACGCGACGTACGAGTTGTCTTCTTCTTACTTTCGGTCTGTTCCGTCCCAGACGATCGTGTAGTCACCCCCTTCTTTGGAATGTACTGCCGTGCCTCAACGATCGTGGCATCAAGATCGATCCCATCATCTCCACCAGTGGCACCGTCGGTATCGGTAGGCGCAACGTTTTCGGTTGACATCTTAACAACTTTTCGTAACTTTAAACTGATTCTTCTACGACTGTCGTCGTCACGGCTGCACTCTGTTCACAACTTTACAACTGAATTTACGCGTGACCAACTTATCACTGCGTACAACTTCGCGGAGTGGTACAAAATCAGCACGTACGACGCACAACAGTCTCACCATGCATCAGCAATAAGTATGTCCGAAAACTGCAACGTATATTTCACCACTGTTTCAGTCCGTATGCTTTCACAATTAACTGGCTGTACTCTTATCAATATCCCGGACGAGCCCCCAAAAATTATGTGGGATAATTGATGGCAATTGATTTTGGTGAATTTGAAAACTGATTTATTAGAGATGAAATATACAGATGATGTTTCGCAGACGGCAGACAAACGAGAACTGACTCGCTCGCCTCGCGAAGAGTCACACACACACACATTCTTTGTTTTCGGCATTCGCACTCGCATACGCACACGCATACACACACACACACACACACCGATCACTCGTCTCAGCCTACATGCAAGGAGCCGCCGGACAACGGCGATCACGGGCGCCTCCCTTTGATGGGCCGACTTCCCGATGCTACATTTATGATAGGAACAGTTGTTTTTCTATGCCGCGTTTGTGTGTAATGAGTAATGTAATGTTACTTGATCGTTTGTTTGCGTTTGAAGATAGAGAAGCTCACGTATGTGTCTGTTGGTTAATAAGCCTGGGAAACATTTATGTGTCGTAATTTTTCTGATTCAATCATATGAATCTTTCTTCCATCATTTTATTTCATGCGTGCAATTTGAGCACGTTTCGAAATGAGTATCTCGTCTATCCTAGATGAAATGGACACTTTACAATGTAATCATATGGATAACATAAATTACGTAAAAATACCCGAATATTTTTCATCAGCTAACACTGGCCTGGGCAACTCGTAGCCCGCGGGCCACATTCCACTTCTTCTCTTTACCGGATATTCGACAACATACAACAAATATATGCAGGGTATCCCATTTAAGTTGAGACTGTACAAAATCTCGTAAAAACGTGATTTTAAAAAATCAATGTGGCATCTGCCCTTTAGTATTTTGAGTGGGGACTGAAATGGAACTATTAGTTTTGATGCGGTGGCGTTTTCAAGGTTACTTCAAGGTCATCTTGTTTTTTTTATCAATAGTAAACCTCTATTTTTTAATTCAAATTCGTATTCTCGCGTAATAATACTATATGTATATATACATATACATATACGAGAATACGAACTTGAATTCAAAAATCAATATACATATGTAAGGTACGGGTCGGTCAGAAGTGGAAGAAGAAGAAGAATGTTGTCCGCGGGTTAGCGGTTGCCCAGGCCTGACTTAACACATGCAAGGCGATCAACATCAAAACATACTTTGCAACTACTTAGTGGCCGACACAGGTGACCGTCACTCATTCTCAATACTCATTTTCCGTTGGCTCGCATGCAACCGTCCTAATACAGACAACATGGCCGACAGTCGATCATCAGCACGTTTTCTGTCGCTCTTCCACCTAATCCTTCTTCGACCCCCATTGAACGGTTGAATGTTTTTCTTTCTTCCCTAAGAAGAATTACCCTTCTATTCTCTCGGCCGTCTGCTCGAGAGGAGGAGGATGACAGAGACGAAGGAAGCAGATCGGCGATCCTGCGAGATGGAAGCGGCAGAGGGTCAGACGGGTTAACGTCCGCACCTGTTGCCACGGATCTTCTCTGCGGGCTCTAATCGGGCGACTCGCGGTCAGGGTCCACGGGCTGGCTCCTTCTTTCGCTTATGGATTTTCCATTTTCCGCGCCGCTCGTAGCCGCTACCCGACGAGGGTCGAGCTTTATTTCCATCATCACTAATCGACGTACGTCGATTCGGCCACTGATTTGTACGTTTCCTTTTTTATCCATTTTACTGCACAATGAGAGAGAAGAAAAAAACAGCCGTGTTGGGGATAGAAAATTATCTTTGACGGCGACAAAATTTTTGTAACTTTCATGACGATATCTTAAAATTGCCCTGCATCATTGAATATTAAGTTGCGCGCGCGAAGTATAACACTGATGATTGAAACGTCCACGAAATTGAAGCTACGTATTCAGACTCCTGAACACGAAACAATCGGCTCGGCAAGCATGTCTTATGGAAGCGGGCGTATCGACTCACAATCAGACGACAGACGGTACTTTTTCAATGACCACTGAACTCCCTACGATCCATCCTCGCGTTAACCGAGAGCCATAGAGGAGGAAAGTTAAACGGCGACCCTTACTGCCACCATTAATCAAACGACGCTTCCGTGTTCGCGCGTCGTTCGTTCTCACACTTAATGAGACTCTCTCGCGCGAAGAAAATAGCGCAGTCGTCTCGCAACGTCTCGCACGCCTCGCCATTTCTTCGTTTTTATCGGATCTTATTTTCGCCCCCGTACTGCTTTCACTTCGCCGTACTATTGTTTCCACGTTTTCTCGTTAATATACGAGGGTCGCCGACGGGCTTACCCTCCGCACTCGAGACGAGTGTGGGGGGTGAAATCCTCTCTTAGTGACACCCTGAAACGCCCTGTGAAATAGTTATGAACGACCCTTGTCCCCGGCGGAGGGGCGAGGGACGAAATGAATGCAAGGATACTTGGTTGGAAAAACGTGCGAACTTCTATCCTCGATTTATTCCGAGCGCCTGATAAATTATGTGTTTGACTTGTTGAGAGTTGCCGGAGTTAGGCAGATGTAAGATGGGTCAGGCTGGTCGTGTAGGAAGTAAAAGTTCGCGGAGTGCTGAAAGTGGGGGAATAGATATTTTTCGAAGTTCCTTCCATTCCGATTCTTCGTCACTTGTTGCGATTTTCGAGTGGGATTTTATTACGAACAAACGCGTAAGTCATGGACACAGAAAAAATCCCATTTAACGCATTATTCACCTCAACCCATATAATCCATCGATACACTCGAATCAATTCTCCGAGTCCCGCCAATTTTTTGGAATATGCCTCGGAAATTTGGTCACCATATCTCAAGAAACATATAAGTCTTATAGAAACGGTTCAGCATAAATTCTTGAGATACATCTCGTTTCGTCTAAACTCTCCTATGACCATCTCCTACATCGCCTAAACCTGAAAACGTTAGAATCTCGTCGCTTAATTTCCGATTTGTCTTCCCTGTTTAAAATCATAAATAACGCTATCAATTCTTCTCAACTTTTATCATCTATTAATTTCCACTGCTCCAGCCATAATCTAAGAGCCACATCGAATTTCCACATTACCAGATACAGGACTTCTCTTCTTTACTCTGATCCGATCAACAGAATCTGTGACGCAGCTAACAAGCTTTCTACCAGTCATAACATGTGTTTCTTCTCATCTAGCTGCGACTCCTTCAAGCGTAAACTGACACAAATTATTGCATAAGCGAATTCTAATCTCAACCTATTTAGTTTAGCGTAACTAGCTTCAGTCCCGAGTGCCTCCGTTCATATCTGTATGTAAAATTTATTTAACACTCATTGTATGTCACCCAGCTTTTCTGCCACATGCATGCCCACCTTTATGTCAAACTGTTGCATCTTATACTATATTGGGTTTATCCCGTTAATGCAAATAAATAAATAAATAAATAAAATAAATAAATTTGACACATGGGTCAAAAATGACCCGGATCCGTCTTGTTCCTTGTTCGACAAGCTTCATTGTACGCGAACGTCGCGGGTGCTCGGACTCTTCCTGCCGCCACCCCATGCCGATCTCGATTTCCACGCTCGTCGCGGCAGCGAGAACCTGAGCGCACGGCGTCTCGCCCTTAATCCAGCTTCCTGGATTCGCTATATCGGCCGGCGCACATGACGAGGGCCGGATGCGCGCGGCCGGATGCGCGTCGCGGCGGCTTGTATACGCGCCCGCGAGCAGTGTCGCGTCAGCCCCCGGCCCTGCTGCACCTTACGTACCATCATCCAGGTCCAGAACCTACACCTGCTCTTTCTCTCTCTCTCTCTTTCTCTCTCTTTTCTCCGCTACCACCGACCGACCGACCGACCGACCCATCCAATCGACCCATCCACCCCGGAACCCACCCGACCGCCGACGTTGTCCAGTTATTAACAGTCCACCAATAACAACCGGTGCCACGTCGTCCTCGAGGTTGTCGTCGTTGTCGCGCGGCGCCGAGTCGTCAACCGATTCGCCAACCGAGTCGTCCGCACGCCATCGGCCGTCGAACGCGGCCGGCACGTCTTCGTCGTCGCACTCGCCAGCTGCCAGCCACCATCCTCACCGGCAAGTTCATTTACTGTATTTGTCGACGTCGCAGACACACGCCGCACGCTTCGCTTCCTCTCGCATTTGCCTCGCGCACGCGATCGCACTTGCGCACCACGCACCTCTTGTTACGTTAACAGCGCGCCGCGCGATAGATCGCGCGTCAGGCGGGTCGCTTGTGACTCTTGTGAGCGGCGTGCGAAGACAGCGTTCTTTTCCGTGCGAGGAGATGTTGTCCTGTCGTCGGTGGCGGATTCAGGATTTTGTGGAGTGTAGGCTGGTTTATTTTATCAGATAGTTTTGTCGAGCCGTCCGATGTTGGGCATGATAGATAATGAGCCGGTGGTTCTTTGGGAATTTGTTATTGCTGAGAGTGTTGGCTGTAGGCTGTATTTTGTCAGCTGGATAGTTAATCTGTTGATGAATCCGTCACTGCACGTCGTATGTGGACTCTGTCTCGTTTTTTGATACGCGCTGCATCGTACATGGTCGTCTATGATCTGTGAGAATAACGTAAGAATAAAGTAAGAAGTGTGCGGAAATGGCGCATGGGGAAGTTTTGCATGCTTTTTTTTACAGTATCAAGGTGGTCTTACGTGAGCTCGCGGGCGATGAGAGGGTTGCGTGTTCAAGGATGGAAAGTTGTATCTTGTTCATCGCGGCCGTTCGCGTTTCCACGTGAAATCTCAAGTTTCCGCGAGAACGTCATTTATGTCGATTGATCTGACGTAAGTTAGGGGTCTCGCGCGAAGCGGGAAACTTTTTAAGGAACCGTCAGCGCTGTATACGGGCTCGGTGTCGTTTAGGAGAAGTTCCGCAAAGAATTTTGCCACGCAACGGCGGCCAGCTTTAACTTCGAACCGAAGTTGTAGATTGGTGTTTCTTTTCAGATGTAAAGATTTCTCGTGCTTTCGCACGTTTTAGCGTACTTCGAATTCTCAAGATCGGTCGACAACTGACGGGTCAAAGAGGGAAGTTGGGGGGATTAATATTATCACATCACACAAGCCGTTTTCCAAGCTATGAATTTTCCACTAACGAAATCACTTCTGATATTGCCGGAAGAAATTGCTTCCGCGGATAAAAGCTTTTCCTCATCTGTAAATGTGTTTCTTCAGCCGCCCGCGTACCTAAGTGTTCTTTCCCCGCAAAACTGAGCGCTTTTCTTATTGCACGGCACGCACGCGCACGGTGCACAGTGACTCCGGAAATTGATCAGAACTTGAATTTGAACTGCTAAATTGAATAACAAGAATATCTGAAATAAGATCGTACGCAATAAATTATTTCCGTCATTATCACGTACTTTCTTCCTCTATATACATTCAATCACTCGCTAACCAAAGAATTTTCAGTGCCAATACTTCAGAACGCGTACTTCTTAGCATCATCTAAATGAATTATCAGATCAAAGTTAAACAAACAACATAATCACCGGTAAGCGTTTGATCAATTTGACGAATCGCTGCATATGTTGCACGCATTTGTCGGTAATGCGCGTCGCGTGGGCGTGAGACAGACACGAGAGCGTCGACTCGACACACTCGACAGGGAACCTGTACATGTATACTTGTAGCAAAACAACGCGCGTATGCTTCTCTGTGCACGTGTGCGCGCATATATATATATATACATATATAAATATACACACATATACACACATATATGGTACCGCGTATCAGATTCGCGCACGATACGAGCCCCTGTCGCGCTTGCTTTTGTTTACGGCTTCGTGAGCACCCGGTAATCGATCGTGATTTCTCGCTTAGAAGCCCTTTACGCGACGGTTACGAGTTCACGCGAAATCCTCGCGTCGAGGGGCAAAGTTACGAAGTGCAACCCGATGCCTGCAACGCGCGTCGCTTACTCAACGCTGATTTTCGTCTGACGGAAATGTCGCGACGATTAAAGCGTCATTGCTGACGGAGCCCGCAAGGAAATCTTCGCGCTCCTAATAGGAAATGTTTACTGTATTTATAGGCATGGGTTGTTCGTGAATGTACGGGGTGTCTCGAGTATTCACGGCGCTATGGGGAAGGGACGGATTTTTGGTGAGAGTATAAGTAGTAGAACGTAGAGTAATATGTTTTTCGTATAGGTGCGGCTTTGTTGGCGAGAAAATTTCGAGAAGAAGTAGAAGCGAGAAATGGTTTTTGCGTTTTGAGAATTAGAGGCGAGGAGTGCGCGTTGGTGAGGGGGCATGATAATTTATTTCGGGGTGCACAGCGCAGTACGCAACGTCGCTGAGCGTTTTCAATCCTTGAAACGCTTAGACTGTCCTTGGTTTTATCGACGTTTTCTGGCTTTTCCTCCGGAGGCACAAAGCCTTGCGTGAACAAATTTTGTTATTCGTGTTCCGAAAAGGAATTGACCCCTTCCCGATGTACTACGATTCACAATGTTTGGTAACTAAAAGACTAGAATTGTGTTACGGATGGCCTGCTATACTGGTATGCAAAATTTCAGAATTTTGTAAATTTCCCTGTTGCCTATGTTCCCTTCTAACGTCACTCCTAACAACGAATATATGAATATTACATAAACGATAATTGATGAAATTATCAAATAAAAAAAGCAACCAAATAAGCCCCCCCTCCTTCTTTCAAACTGTCAAACAAGAATATCGATTTTTCGCACCGGAAAAATGTTAAAAACCCGCTTCACCAATTTTCAGCGAGCATTAAGCCTGCAATTTGGCATGTAACCCTTCCCTCCACGCAAGGCGCATCGATTCGATTACCCACACGCGTTCCTCATCCCGCTCGCCTCCCACCATCTTCGGAAGCAATGTCCAACGGGAGCGTAACCGCAAAAGTTGCAGCGTTGCACGTAGCGACTCCGAAGGTCATTATCCATAAATCAAGTCTTTGATAGTCCGGCGGACCAGCGGTAACTGTTCGCGGGGGAAGTGCTAGCTAATAACCGACTCGCGGGAGGGACCTTCGGTATTTATACACCCACGCAAACCCCTTAGCGCGGCGATTATTTATGCGTTGTAACTGACCAACTAAGTTGTACGCTACGGCCGCGCTACTCGTGACGCTTGAATGCCGGCACGCTTTCGACGAGACGTCATTGGAATAGGCAACGAGTCTGTGGTTAAGAGCCTTTGTTAACCATCTCCATGTTTCATTCGTCGCAGTGACACGAACGAGGCTACCTTCGAAACTCATGGTCTTTACAGAAAATTGCCGGACAGATTTATTAACCTACAGATTATTCGGTACGAGAGTACATTCATCAGGAACGCGGTTAAAAAATTCTGTCTTCCTTCCTCTTAGACAACGATCGCGTAAATTGTACAAGAAAAATAACGAATTGAAAGATGGAATAATTGATGAAGTCAACGGACATCAAGACTTCGTACCCAAAAGTCGAGGTGAACACGGACCACACACCACAGCAAATTGTCCTCTATTTCCACAGTTCCACACAGTTTTCCAAGGTCCATAAGACGCCGTTTATCCTTCGCCGAAAAGTCTGCACGATCATCGCGACGCCACACTCATTTCCTCGCTCGTTACGAAATGAGATCCTAAAATACTTGACGCCGCCTCTAATCGCCGGCCGTCAGCGGACTCGCGGCCCACCATGTTCGCTCGCTAATCGTCCCCCGTAATCTTGGCACGCCATTTCATCCCGCCTTTTTTTAAATTTCCGTTCTAATCTGACCGCGCGCCGGAATCCGACGAATTCATCGCGCGCCACGTTCGAGCGTCGAGGCGCGCGTGGGCCGACTCGTTTGTCCCCAGGCTGACGTTATCGTCGGCCGGACTATTATTACATCTAGACAACAAGTGCGACAGAGTATCCGCTCCGGCCCGAGGTGCGGATCCGTTAATAACCGGCGGCCGACGAAAATAGAGCCGCGTTACAAGCGGAGTAAATACGTGGTGCGTACCGGAGAGTGCGGTGTACTTGGGCACTTAAGACTTAAGAGCGGGTCACCGACTGTTCCCATGAGGCCGGACCACTCTCGGCACTCGCCTTCGAGATATTCTGGTTAACGCCGTGAGACTGGCAGGCGTGTCTGCGAATCTTGCGACGTATAACGATTAAGTGGCCGGAGCTGTTCCGAGTGGGCACTCGGAATTAGCGGTGGGCGTATCGATAAGTTACGGATGTATAATGTGTGGACTTCGTTTTGGGGTATCATGTTTTTTACTCAACTTTTGATCTGTTTTAGGACAAACGTTGTGCGAGGCAAAACTTGAATGAGATTTGAATACGCAAGAGAAGTTGGTATTACGAAGCATCATAGCCAAAAGCGAAATTATAATACGCACAATTTTTGTCCTTGAACAGATCAAAAGTTGTGCGTATTTATAATTTCGGTTTTGGGTATGATGGTTTGTAATAGCAACTTTTGTTGTGTATTCAAATCTCATTCAAGCATCTCATGTGATAATGAAGGTAATTATAGGTAGTTGCGTCCTAATGTGTCAATTTTCGGGAAAATGCTCGAGAAAGAATGACCGACAAATGTCCTCTCAGGATGGTTGTAATCGTTTAAAATTCAGTTTCGTTCGGTTATGAGAGACGGAAGAGAAATAAGGGTCGAGATAGGATAACTCAGGTGGAAATGCACTCGTCCGGAAAGCGGATGTCGTGGGTTCAATTTTCCGGTCCACTTATCCCTACCTTTTATTTCAATTATATGACGCACAATATTTACCGACACCGTTATTAGAGTGAATAAAAAAATAGTCAATAAAATTACTAGTACGATTAAGAGTACATCGACTTCGTTCCGTGTTTACGTCGTTTTACGTGATCAGTTGAATTCATCTCATTTCGAAGGATATCGACAATAATTGGTAGGAGAGCTTAAGGGAAAATTCTTGACGGTAGCCTATACAGGGTGATTTACAAATGCCTTTCCGCGATATTCCGCGATTCTAAAAACGATTACGATGAAAATGATTCTTCATGAACAGTGAATGGAAATTGTATAATAAATATTTATCGCGATAAGCTTCGTTTTTCAGCAACAAAAACGCGCTGAAAATTGATGAATTTTATGTATTGCATACGCTTGCCCTTCAACGTTATTTTGTCCTTTTAAACTCGTAAATATGAAATTCGAAATTCCCGAAACGACGCGCGGCAAGATTCTTCAAAACCAGAAAATCGCAAACCAAGAACGTCAGCAGCAGAATTCGAGATTAAAAGTTACAGATTACGATCCACAGACTATAGTAGACCAGAAAATTGTATACGTCGACAATATAATGCGGCGCAAAAAAAAAATGTGTTTCACCGCATTCAAGTAACATCTTCCCCCCACGACTCGACCTGTTCTGGCTTGCACGAGAAAATTGTGCACCTGCACGTTAACGTTTCACCCAAAGTTACCGGGACGCACAGAATCGCAGAGGAGAGTGGAGTCGTCCAGTGAGATTAAACAAAAGAAGACAAGCGGGGGGAGATTCGCGTACGAAGAACGGGTCGGAAGAGTCTTTAAAATTCTCAATGAAGGATATATGGCAAATTAACGGCACGGCTGGCCATGAGAATCGTAAAGGACCGCTCCTCCAGCAGATCGGGGTATTAACTTGGCAGTGGAGATTTAATGAGGTCGCTTCCTCTCTCGCTCCCTTCACCCGACTCTTTCCCTGTTACTTTCATATTCCTGGCTATCTTACATTGTTCAGCCAACTCAGGACAACGTTTAAAATAAAATGCACCGGTCTCGACGTCTTCAAACGGCGCCACTCGAAGCGGTTATTAGCGCGCATATCTGATTCGTCAGTTGATGAAAAATCAGGCTGAATTGGTAGCTCTGGATCAGTTCGATTGCCATCGACGAGTCATTTATCTTTAGGTGGTTGTAATTAGTGGTGAGCATTAGAGCTGTTTGAGTATGGACGGAGAAAAGCGAATCCATATAATTCCGTTGTTCGGAGAGCAAGTAATTGAATATAGTGCGCAAGCTTCGAAAGTCGAGCTCACTTGATCATTTTGAGTTGCTTGAAAATTCGAACTAGTAGGATGCTAAGGTGTCAATGAAACGGGGGGTGTCAAAGGTTTTGGATCGGGGTCAGTTTTGACCCATACGATTTTACTCACCGACACATCGGAATTAGTTGCCTCGTATCTCACTCATTTTACCATGGACGAAAATTAACAGAATTTCGTAACAAGGCCCTTTCAAGTCCCTGATAAATGTTTCATGTAATGCTATTCTACGCAGCATTCGTTGTCAATTAATCATGAATCACGCATATTTACAGAAACGAAACCATACGTAACAGAAGACTGTTCTACATTTCGAAATTTCGCTTTCACAGAAAGTACAATTCGGTGAATAACACGCTTTGAAAATAATCTCAATTGTTTTCAAGAACAAAAATCACAGTAAAATTCATCGTGAAGGGCACTACCGCGTAATACAATATTTTTATCTTCGTCCAGCATATTACGTTTTCGCTCAAGGTAACAAATCGCCAAACACGTCCGCCCTCCGCTTTGTTGCTTTCTATTCGCCACTGTCTACTAAATTCAATTTGCGTTGCTACTTTGTGTTCTCGTTCTAATACGGTTGATTCGGTTAGCTTAGGTCAGGCTAGGTTAACGATTAGATTAGGTTGGGCTAGGTCTGGCTTAGGTGATGGCGGGCAGATTACCGGATAGATCCTGAATACCGATATGATGCTGCGTTGGCAATCCAACAATACGTGGTCACATATTTTTGACTCGCCCCGTGTATCGGAAGTACGGACGACAGGGAATGGGAGACGGGCGAATTGAACGCCTGGCCGCGGATAAAAATTAATTTCCACGGAGCGATCGGGACGTTGTAATCTCGACGCTTCGTCAGGGGTTCGAGCGGCGAGCAGATAAAATCCGGGAAAAAATGACGCCAACAAACGGCGCCGACATCGACATCGACATCGTCCCGTAAAACTGCGGGCGACGAGTAATGAATGTAAACAGTTCGCGTGGGGTGCTGGTCGGAAAGGGATGCGGAGGAGGTCTGATAAACGAGAGCGCGCAGCCACCGAATTGTCGATTCGTTGAACCGTGTATTTATGATAGGACCCGGCGATCGTCATTACAATAATTTCGCGGAACTCGTGTTTGGCACGCGACTCTTTGCCGGTGCGAGTGAAAATGTCCAAGGTTCGAGGATGTTTCGCTCGCTGCTTGACTTCGGTTTTATATTTTATTGCTGCCTCAGGTTTTTGTATTATGATGATATTTAGGTCCAGTAATGGTCTCAAAAAGGGCCCTCGAATTTTTCGAACCGATTCAAAGACTTTGAAAAATATAGATATGGAAAACAGGGCGGTATAGATGGTGCTAAGAGACTCGAAACGTCCTAATTAAAAACTACCCAAAAACTAACGACTTACAATTTGCATAGAATCCTATTTAACATTCACGTACACGTACATATTCATACAGTCTCACGTAGAAACTTCCTACCTCTCTCACGATCAGAACGACCCTTATAGTCAAAAAGTTTGCAACACCCTCCATTTCAGTTTCAACATTTTTGCAAATTTTCATTTGCATATTTATTGCGCATATACTCACAATTAGTGTACCGAAAAATGAAAAAAAAACGAGTGAATCCAAATAGTTCATTATTAGTCGCGAAATAATGATTCGTCGAGTAGGATGCGCAAGCATACATCTGAACATTATCGTACCATTGTCGATGCAGCCTTCTATTATTTTATGCAGCGTAGATTCCTGTAGACCTCGCACGGGAACGAGGCCGCCGAGAGTACATATTTCTTTTCTCAACAAACCCGAATTCGTTTATTCCCTACCGTCCGTTTCCGTACGTTTCATTTCTTTCCGGGGAACCCAGTTCCCGCCACCTACATCCTGCCGCCACATAAACTCGCAATTAACGCCGCCTTATTTCACTCATTTTGCTCTCCCATTGTTTTTAAAGAAAAGCTCCCGTACAAAGAATCGCGGCCGCACAGAAAACCATACTTACACTCCACGGACGCTGATGTCACAGTTAACGACGCACCGAAACTTTTCTGTGTCAACGAATACGCAAAAACGAACCTCCACAGAACAGCAAAGCTCGGCAGAAAGGTAGAAGGGTCGCCAGAAGTGGGGAGAGAAAGAAAAACAATAATTATAGGAACAGAGAGCGAGAGAAGGAAACGTTGAAGGGAGCCAGAAGGAAGAAACGAGGTAATAAAGACCAAAAGGTCGAAGGATAAGAGAGAAAGAGAAAGAAAAGGAAGAGGGTGGGAGGGTAAGATAAGGCACAGTGCATATTAAAAGGAAACAAAGGGGGAAACAGTGAGAGAACGAGTGCGACCGAGGAACAGTGGAGGCGGTGAATGTGAAAGAGCGACGAGGAGAAAAATGGGGAGACAGAGAGTGCGGGAGAGGGAAGCGAGGAGAGTTGCGGGGGAGGGGCGCGGGATGGGAAGAGGGGTTGAAAGGTGTCTGTCAAAAGAGGCGTCGTTACTGCCCGGGGCGTAATTCCGCTATCTCTGTCGGCCTCGCCGACCGTTTGTCCGTCCGTCACAGAGGAGCGACGAAGAAAGCAGACGCGACTATCTGCTTCGCGTATGTACTACATACTTCCTACCCTACGTTTCTACGATCCTGGCCGCGGTGTGCGCGAGCACGCGGACGAGCCCTCTTTTCACGTGCACGTCCGCGTATGTACTCGGTTATGTGCTTGCGTATTATATGCAGAAAGAGAATGTCAGAAATACGAACGTCACAATAGCCACTAGACGACTCTTGGCTGGGGTCCGTTCGTCTGCCGAGTGGACAGTCTAACTTTCTTCGCGGAAATACGGACTCGCGCGTCGACTGCGGGATACCTGTCCTCTACGCATGCTAAATGCTGTGCTATCAAACCGTGTATGTGTGCGTGTGTATGTTTGTGGGTGTGTGTGTACGCGCACGGAATTAACGGGGGAGCGTATGATTGACAGCGTTGACGTTTCTTCTTCGCGCTTCTGGGCAAATGTTACGGGTGGAGAGTCGCGGTGCTTGAGACGTGCATGCGTGTTGAATATTTAATCGTCTGTGCGCTGTTGCTTACATATTGTAGTCGGTTAACTTGATTCGTGGAAGAGTGTGTCGCTGACGGTTTTGCGATGAAGTACTCTTAAGTCATCAATTATTGTATATGAAGAAATGTTTCATAGAAAGAGGGGACTCTTAAGTCATCAATTATTGTATATGAAGAAATGTTTCATAGAAAGAGGGGACTCTTAACTCATCAATTATTGTATATGAAGAAATGTTTCATTATCGGAGGGGATACATGATAGGTGTAGGATTTTTTCCGTTGCCTTGTGTGTGTGTTTTTTATTTTTTAAAGGTATTGCAGTCGTTTTTGACTGATGAACTAATGAAACTAATGAATTAAGTTTGCATCGTGCAAATCTATCTTCGACTGTTAATCTATCATTTATCGGAAATTAAACATAAGTTCACACGAACGAAAGTTGATTCTGAAACTTGTTGGGAACGAAATTTCCCAACAAATACTGCTTTTAGGTCGTATGAACCCAAACACATTTTTTATTCATGATTGTGTACCCCGTCGAACTGTGAAATCAAGAATTCGATATTCTATTCAAAAAGTCGAAGGTGACTGTGACATTGTGATAAAAGGAAGGCAGTAAAAAATCATGCATTTACATACGTCTCCCACGGTAACACGTCATCTTAATGTAAAACATATTTTCATATAATGGATGATTTAAGAGTCATGTATGTACGGACGTTTTACGAAGAAACGTGAAGTTTTTAATCACTGACTTGTGCAAAATATTATCAACAGATGTACATAAGAACGAATGAAATATGGGTTAACTGAAAAATCTTTCATACTCTTTCTTCTAATACCGATTATTACCGTCTGGTTCTTGACACTTTGAATAATAACGGACGTTTGTGGTATTTATGGTACTACTGGGTTTGCACGTTTTATTGTTAGCATTTTGCGAAATATTCCTGAATTCTTACTAAAATAACTCGTCACTGACAGATCTCGAACCTGAATTCTTCATTTTATACTCAAATCTCTTGAGCTCCTACATCTCCCTCCTGCTTTCAAAAAGAGAAACAGTATGAATCTGCATAAAAAGACCTGATAACTTAAGTCTCACTAGAGACTTGCTAACTTCAGTTGGATTTCTGCTTCAAGAACTGCTACATGCATATTCTGTGATTTTTACTCTTCTATTCCGCAGACTGTTACAGCTACAAAATAATCACACATTCTCGTTCTAATGGAGTCGAAATTGATAAAATAACATGTAAACTGAGTACTCAGTCATATAATTCATCAAATACTACGTAGCTTGAATAATATTTCGTTCTTCTCAACCATGCACCTTTCCGCACGCGTCCGCATACATAACACAGCTGCGAGAATTTATTTTTCAGTCCGCTCACACTTAGCACCGAACGCCGTAAAGTCATGTTTATTGCACATCCGTCTTTTGTAGTTACCAACTCAAAGATACACTTTTTCTCATAAACCCGTGCATTACGTGCAGTTTACGCGCGCGTGCCTTATCCAACCTCGTTCTGCGCATGTGCACTTGGGTACGAAATACTTACAAGCTGCAGTCAGCCGCGCACACCGACGTTCAAAATCTCTCCAGAATTCTGCGCGTTGACTGAATTTCAGCGCGCATAATGAATGCAATTTCCCGAGAGTGACGCGCCGGTTTACATAAAAGTTTTGAGCGTTGGAATTATTGACTCATTGACATGCATCGAGTGGAATTACAATAACAAAGGAGAGCACATTAAAAATGGGAAGATCGATGGCGGGAGCAGATGAGTGGTTAAAGTGTGTTCGATTGAAATACTGATAGTGCATAATTCTGCGTCGTTTCGCACGCATACACGGTGTACGAGAAGTCTGCAGCAATTATGCCAGCGATAGTATCGGAAAGAGAACAATTTGTATGAAACTGCTCTCTAAGAAACAAGAAAGTGTTGGGATCGGAAAGCAAAGGGTCTGAATCACGGTGGCTATCAGAGTCCCAAGTTCTTCATCGGAAAATCGTTACATTCTAAGCGATGGTAGTTGCGACCGAACGCGCGAGCTACATTAAACCAGCAGCGTGCAAAGTTTAATCTGGGAAATTTCACGAAGGTATCGGGGCAGGAGAATGAAATCAGGCGATAAAACGGGGGAAACGATCTTGAACATTCTCTCGGCAGTATCGAAGAGAGTGGTTCAATTGTAAGTAAGGGACAGTGGGACATTACAAAGCTTTGAGAAATTGGGACAGAAAGACGGAGACAAATTTTTGACGTGGTACCAAAATTGAGTCTCTATATTGGGTGGGATCACATTTCAGAAATTTAGAAAAGTTTCTATCGAAAATGAAGGTTGTGTTGAAAAATGGTTTTGTATATTTGTTTCTGGTTTTTTAACGAAGAATGATGACTTTTCCGAGCGCATCTCTCAATTGTGCGACTGCATATCTCTGCTAATCTACCATTCATGGCAAAATGTCAAATTGACATAATAGCACCAGTTTTACTGTTTTATTCGACCATTCTTTTGAGCTGTCTCGGCAGAAAAAAGGAATAAAAGCTTTCAACGATCAACAATAGAACCCTCGCACAATAACAGGGAGTGTACCTGAAACCCTGTTGTTAGTTTTAGCTTTCAACTATCTGACACGCGTGGAAATGTCATTTTCCCAGCGTTTTGCAAACGTTGCAGCTCGCTTCATCGCTGGTCGATAAACCCTTTCAACAATATTTGGTGTCATAGCTCATAATATATATCACTACAAATTCGTTCCGCAAATGCATAGATACCTAATCAATCTACAGAGTACCAGCAAATTTTCCCAGCTGTAACCTTAATTATAGTGCACAGGACCATTAGAACTGAATATATCAAATTGCTTCAACTATAAAAGCTATTTGCAAATCAATATTGAGCGCAAATTCTCACGTACATTTACTAAACATGCTAAATACAGTGTCCTAATAGACAATAATGCAATGCTTACAAATCGTTAATGAAGTGACATTTCAAAATCCTGAGTGAATCAAAATAAAGTCAAGAACAACTGTATACTCTTCCGTTAATCCAAACAAGCCATCGACACCGCTGACACATCTACTCACTACGTCATCGCAAAAAAGCGTGCAAGCCTTGAAATGCTTCCCACGTCCCAAGGGGTAGATCTTCGACCCTGGTGACGCGAGTAGAAAATTCATCTTCAAGTACTTAAAAATCTCGCGAGGGCTGACTATTCAAGCCGTTCGAATTTTTCGAATACCTCAAACTTTTACCCAAAATTCGAACGCCCCACTCAGTTCGACAGATCGATCATTGCTCGCCCCGAAATTCGAGCACTCGCGCATCACTACTACATCTCAATAATTAAACTACGCCGTCTGGCTCGACGAAACGAATTTCGCTCCACTCGAACATGACAAACGCGATCGGACAACTCCAGCGCGGAAGATTCGAAATTCTTGCCGCGCCCCGCGGGCACAAGTGTCCGACGTTCGACCCACGCCGGCGTGTGTCGCTTCTCCCGTTCGTTTTTTTCCCCTCGCCAGCGGACGCAGGTCGTCCGATTGAAATATCACCTGCGAACGCTCGGCGACCACGTCGCGGATAACGGACGGGACTGGAATGGATTATCGATCGGTCCATATTTCAGCGGCCGGCTAAATTGATAATGAAATCGCCCGTCGGTTTACCGCCCCCTCCTCCTCCTCCTCCTCCTCCCTCACCCTCGCTCACTCATCCACCCTACAAGCCCATTCCGACGCGCCCGCCGACATCGCCACCGCTGCCTCTGCCTTCGCTCTCATTATATCTCCAGATTTCACGGCGACTTTTTTTGCGCGGAGAGCTCAGTAGCATTTTTCCTCGACTGCTCATCCTTATTCAGCGGATTCGACGGTCGCGGCTGATTTTTATGTTCGAGCCGGCTCGAAGATTCGATTACTGCCAGTGGCCCTGCTTCCGTTACATGCACCGATTTTGTACCAGTTTTTTATTTTTCTCAAAGTCCTCGCAATTGCGTTCCTGGCTTCTTAATTTGCGATCAGCGGATAGGAAGCGAGCCGATCTCCTTGTCGCTGGAAACAGCTTCGCTGGTCAGTTGATTTCATTAGCAAGACAGTGAACGTGCAAAGTTAAAATTCAGTCCGCTTCAGTCACTCTGTACTCTATACAACGTAAATGTGATTCACTAGGACTAGTGGATCACATTGATGTTCTACAGAGTACAGACACATTGCTAGCAGTTTTATACAATCGAGCTATATCCAGTACTTTTCCGAAAAAACGCGTTTCACTAGTACCAGCTCGTGATTTACTAGTACTAGTGAATCACATTGATGTTGTACAGAGTACAGACACATTGCCAGCAGTTTTATACAATCGAGCTATATCCAGTACTTTTCCGAAAAAACGCGTTTCACTAGTACCAGCTCGTGATTTACTAGTACTAGTGAATCACATTGATGTTGTACAGAGTACAGACACATTGCCAGCAGTTTTATACAATCGAGCTATATCCAGTACTTTTCCGAAAAAACGCGTTTCACTAGTACCAGCTCGTGATTCACTAGTACTAATGGATCACATTGATGTTGTACAGAGTACAGACACATTGCCAGCAGTTTTATACAATCGAGCTATATCCAGTACTTTTCCGAAAAAACGCGTTTCACTAGTACCAGCTCGTGATTCACTAGTACTAGTGGATCACATTGATGTTGTACAGAGTACAGACACATTGCCAGCAGTTTTATACAATCGAGCTATATCCAGTACTTTTCCGAAAAAACGCGTTTCACTAGTACCAGCTCGTGATTTACTAGTACTAGTGAATCACATTGATGTTGTACAGAGTACAGACACATTGCCAGCAGTTTTATACAATCGAGCTATATCCAGTACTTTTCCGAAAAAACGCGTTTCACTAGTACCAGCTCGTGATTTACTAGTACTAATGGATCACATTGATGTTGTACAGAGTACAGACACATTGCCAGCAGTTTTATACAATCAAGCTATATCCAGTACTTTTCCGAAAAAACGCGTTTCACTAGTACCAGCTCGTGATTCACTAGTACTAATGGATCACATTGATGTTGTACAGAGTACAGATACATTGCCAGCAATTTTATACAAACGAGCTATATCCAGCACTTTTCTTCAAAAACGCCGGCAGCTATCAAAATCAACGCATCTACTTCCCGTCTCTGATCCCAGGGTCTCTACTTGGCACTAGCTACCAACGAACCAGCCCCGTGCCAGCGCGCCTTAACCAACACCTCAAACTCGTCTCACGCGAGAATCGAATAGTACCTTCTTCAACGCATCGAAAATCGTCTATTCATAGTGTTTAATCATTATTTCAAATCTGCGTTCTGAGACACATTAATTCGGCCTGCCTGGCGGTCGGTTGGGGGGGCACAACACGTTGCCGTCTAGTCTGCGGAACGTGCGTACACGATTCGACTAACTTTCTAATATACGTGCCGTCATTAGCGAGCGCAATAACACAATGGCAACTGGCCGAAGGCAGTAGGAAGGCAGGCGGGCGCGGTCGGCGCAGAAGCGCGCGCCGCCGATCGGCGTATTTCTATCGTCGGACGATAGATATATCGCACGTTGTCCGCAACCTGTCTAATCCCGTCCGATCTTCAAACGGTACGTCGGGCATTACTCATTCGCGCGGGGCGCGCGCGACAGCTCGGTCTATAATTACTTGGCACAGAAACAATCCCCCGTGTACCTCGTGGTAAATCATTGTAAGGAGATGGCCACGATTTCGCCAGGCGAGCGTGTAAGATCGTTTAACGAGGAGCCGTTCGACGAGAGAAAAGGGAGGAGGATCCGTGGATCCGCGGGCATCGAGGAATTTCCGGCCGAACGTCGTGTATATTTAGAGCGGGCGGATACGTGCGACTGTTGTAATAGTTTCGTCTATTGAGCTGGCGCGATGTATCATATCGTTGCCGGGATAAATGTGGAAGCGTATCAATTTGTCGCGCGAGGATGAATTGTTGTTGTGGGCTCGATGCACGTAATGTGGAAGCGTGTGCTTACGTGGTCGGTGCGTGTGGCGTGTTATGTTTTAGTATGTTCGGCTGTTTTTTCGTTTCAGTAGGATTGCGGTTGGAATTAGCGATGCATTTTTAAATGAACACGAAATTTTCGAACTAGAAGTTTCGTTTGTATGGTCCGAGGAGAATAATTCAGGAAGGAATGAAAAATGATGTCTAGTAAATGGCCACCAGTGTTCACGGCGGACATTTCACGTTCTGTCAGCTGCATTTTTCAGGACCAAGCTGACCGCCTCTCGCGCTAAACCTCGAATTTCGATCCTGATGTTAGGCTTGAGCTTCTGTAAATTGGCTGGTTTTTTAACATATATACATACCCACTTCTTGAGGTAATCTCCCAAAAAGAAATGACAATTCTTTCGCTGACAGGCAACAACTGATCCGTCATTCGGCCTGTATACTACACCTTTACACCTACTCCAATGCTGTCGGTCGGCATCATAAATTCCGCAGCCCCCCAAAAATCTGAAATTGAAACAAAAGAAAAGATGTTTATTAACAAGAAACAACGAATCCTTAAATTTGCTATACAAATCTTGCGCCACCCTCTACAATACAACGCACTCGCGACTTCGCGCGTACAAACGAGTCAGCAAGTAATATCCTGCCGCCGAATGGTAAGCGTTTTCGGAAACGCACCAGAGCAGATGCTTGTCCGGACTCGATCGAAATTTCAAGGCAAGCCGAGGCGACATATTGTTCACATTCGGCGAGCGATTCGAGGAGTGGTCTTGGCCCGAGGCCCAGTTACCTCGTCGATCCGAGAAACACGCATCGTCCCGATGCATCATGAACTAAGGATTGTTTTTGCGCCGGGTAATTATAGACCAAGCGACCCGCCGAACTGGCGGCGACCGAAGGGTATCCTCGATCGAACCGACCAACCTCGAGGAATCTTTGATGTCGTCGCCGCTCGATCGCGCGTTGTTCGAGTACCTACTTGCCTGATTGAAACGCAGATTCGTTGGAATGGCCGGATGCCGCTCCGATCATACGAGACCGTCTCTGCTCGCGGCAGCAGGTTCTCGTCATTGTTAAGTAAATGGTACAGTGAATCGTGGAATGCGATTAAATTCAGACGCCAGTAGAGAAGATTTATTTTGAGGGAAATATAGATAGATAGTTGTTTGCTTGATATGCTGTTATCTGTGTCGCTCGAAATTTCAGTTAAACTGTTTTTAATGGAGTAGGAACGTCTGAAGGATCATACGTAGGAGCATGTTGATGTGTTTTGGCGCTGCTTTTTTTATTGTTCGTCTTCTGCGTGGCTGTTAGTGGTGAGGAAATTATCGTCGAGCACACTTGATCTGCTTCGTCGCTCTTAGCCAGACATTTCAGTTCTTGTTCTAAATTCTGATAGTGATTGACGCAAACGTAAGTACTTATCACAAGTGACAAGTTCTGGTAGTAATTCACACAACGTAACTACTTATCTTACGATTCCATCACTTTGCAGGCTCCTTCCACGAAATACAAAGCCGCGTGTTTCTCCGCGAAAATCTTAATGCAGTAAAGTCTGACCCCACTCTCAATATACGTTTCCATACACAGTGATCTATTTCAGTATTAACGACCCTATTTAACACCCCGTACATATCAATCTCGCTCACATTCCCATCACGAATCTCGCACTACGAACCACCGCACACCTCGCACCACAATACACCACCGCTTACACAACGTCGCGCACACACCGACAATCAAAGAACGCTTCGCGTCCCACTTTATAACGCGCCAATCGTAACGTCTGCCGTAATAAAGCGCTCCGCGAGACCGTCGTCCAAGGATCGGACGCGCGAAATCAGATTCAACTGCGAAAATAGGAAGGTCTTAGAGCGAGCGTCGACACAGAGCCTGGAAGCAAGAGCGAAGTTGGCCATTGTCGAAAGACAAAAGGTCCCACCCGAGTCATAACTCTCGGTACTTGCTTGGCCCTCGCGACTCTCCGAGCCAGTCCCTCATCGCTTCCTCCTCCGTACATCCATTTTTTTCTCTCTCTTCTCTTCCCACCCGCCGTTTTCCCTCTTTTCGTTCGCCTTTCCACCCCTTCCTCTCTGCCACCCGCAGCCACCTTTACGTCTCTTTCTCTCCTCTCTTGTCGCTGTTAATAATAAGTCCATGGAGACGCGTATCTCAAACTTCTAATAGAATTCTCGCGGACGCAGACGGTACAGGTGCTGGCTGGCGCAATCTCGCGCCGCTTTAATTGCGACGCATAATTTTCCGGCAAAGCCTTGCACGGCCAGACGTACTGTCGTCTGGCGCGCGGCGAGCGTGTGTACGGAATATTGAAAGAGGTCCCTCGCTCGGCCCCCGTGCCTGTTGATTTTTCTGCCGCAGCCAGTTTTTTATACGGCCGGATAGCCTCGACGCTCGCGCGCGCTCTCTTACCATCTTCCCTGCGCCGGGATGCGTCTGAAAATATGCGCGCACACTGCAATTTTGATGTCGCGTGAAGATCTTTGCCGCGTTTTTCGCGCAATGTTTAATTTAACTGTTTTTTTTTTTTTTTTGGTTTTTTTGTTTGTTTTGACGAATACCACGTCGACGTTAGTAGAGGTGAAATCCGGAATAATCGCATTTATTATGCGAACCTTCGCAGACAGACGACTGGTATATTCTCGGATTCTGAAACGCGTCAACATTTTAACTGATTCTTATTGAGGGAAAAACGTTTCTCGAGAATAGTTCGTCGTCTATCTCGCATTCGGGGATAGGTCGTTGACTGTCGGTGACAATTGAATAACTATTTTCTATGTATCGATACCGTGATTATTGTTAACGTCAGACGTGCTCGGGCAAGAATCCTGAACAGGTAATCGGGAAAGGTCGTAAAAAAAAAAAAAAAATAATAATAATAATAAACAATAAAAAGCAAATCAAATAATAAAAAACAATATCTGTTCCGTGTGCCACTTATCAGCAAAAGCAGGCTAGAATTTTGATCGCGCGGCCGTCAAGATGCACTACAACCCCCCGAGCTTCTCCTAATGCAGCAATTGACTGTTCCTCGACGACTCACTCCCGTCGCGCCGACGACGACGCCGACTTCCGGTGAATAAAATCCGCGCAGCAAGGAAGCTGGATTATCGTCGCGCTGAGCCGGAAAGAGCGGAATTACGAGCGGGACGCGGTAATGTCGCGCGAACAGCCCACTTTCGCGCGATACTTTACGCGGAAGTGGGTCGAGAGGGTGGACGGGACGTGTGCGCGATGGCAGAATGAATATTAACGTGGCGCTCCTCGTGGGAACGCGAGCCGCTGCGCGCGAGGTCGAACGATTGTTCCTTCCGCGTCTGCGGAGGTCCGAGCATCTTGCGACTGCTAGGTGGAATATGCTGGACAAGGCAGAGGGATGAGAGAATGTCGTGATCGCGGCGGATAACTTTGTGTATTCGTGCGTCGGTCGACTTGACACTTTGTGATCGTACAAATTTGCAGGATCTGATACTAGTGTAGTTTTCTGATAATGAATAAGGGGGTTTCTTTCGTTTGCGAGGGTCGGTTGAGGCGGACGTCAAACGTACATTGCATAAAATTGTATTCTTAATATATTGAAATATTTTTATATATGTGTACAACTTAATCATATTTTATTTGTTTGAAATGCGTTGAACAAAAATCTGTGGTGGGTCGGAGAATACATTGCATTTGTCTTGCATGACTCTGCAAAGGATCCATCTTCCGAAGGTTGAATAGGGCATCTAACCCTGACTCCAGACTCTAGGTATGAGCAAGGTTGCTGAGCCTGATTGACAAGTCTGCAGCAATTCAGAATGAATTGTACTGCACAAATAAGCAAACTACATATCGCACATCGCTATCCTAGGCAAATACAAAAATGAATGCACCGTCCACTCAATCTAACTTACTCATATAACAGCCACAGTAATATTTCTAAGAACATTAAACGAGTCCGACCATCATTTGATTGACAAAGCAACATCGTACCAGAATCCTAGATGCATTAACAACGAGAACAGAACTTTCAGCAAAGCCAATCGCTACACTCTCGCTCACTGAAAGTAACTCGATCTCATTTAAACCACCGACAACATTAAACAAGCCCGCAGACGCGGAAGTATTATCCTACCAACGGATTCGTTTAATCATTCTCATCGTCTGATGTAACGGGACCCTTTTTTACACAACAGATAAGCCAAACATTTACCAGGATACGTAAATCGTCGCGAAGATTTTGGAAAGCAAGCGAGCGTTTAGGCAACAAACGATCGATCCGTGCCGTTTTATCAAGTGGCCGGCCGGCTCGAAAGAATACGCTGCTCGCAGTTATGATACCAAATACGCGACGGCATGCGCGGATGAACGACGAAGCAGTGGGCTCTCTCCCGCAGGTGTGAAAACACTCGTTCGCCACACGGTGAAACAATTTTTTAAGAGCCGCCACTCCATTGATTACCCGCGACGGTTTCCATGCTGTGTCGAGTATGCGCAGAGATGCTTGGATTATTTCATTAACCTCGTTCCGCATTTTCCGCCTGCGTGCACATACCGCGGGGCTGATCCTCTCGTTAACGAATAAACCGGTTAATGAAATATGTGGAGGTGGAGTTGAGGAAAGATGCTCTCTGTCGCTTCTGTGACTTTTCAGTGTCCGTTGCTCTCCGTCTTATCGAGTTTTCGCGCGATGGGAAATCGAATTTGCGGGAGAAACTTTGTTTAACATGTCGTCTCGTTGTTGGGAAAATTTACTTCAGAAAATTTCATTGTCTTCCCCACAGTACTCGAATCCTGTTATATCTTTTGCTTCATCGACGCGTACAGCACCGACAAAACATTTGAGTAACCCGAATTCCTTAATTAAATTCGAACGAATCAAGTAAACTCAAATTTTCCGTTCACACAATCTGATCCGTTCAAGATCGTCTTTTTTTTTCCTTCAAGTACTCAAACAACCCTAATGCCCCGCAGTATTCGCTTACTTCAACAATCAACTAACATCACCAACACCGTTAAAAAAATAAACACCCCCTCACCTACAAAACGAAGTCACGCCACAAATAGCAAAGGTTCGAAACGACGGCGGGGAGGAAAGTGGGGCGCACAGAGGGATCGAGGAACGGAAGAGAAAGTACTTGCGGTCTCGCCACAAATGAGAATGGGGACTTTACAGCGGGTGGTTCCAGGCGCGAGGGTCGTAACTCCCGTTTATCCCGTAACTTCGTTTACGCCCCTTTTCTAAACAGCGAAAAGGTGTACCGGGTCCGTGCCGACCAGAAATACCACGGACTATCGGCTCCGGTGCGCTATGCAAACTCGTCCGGATGCTCGAGAGGCTCGTGAATTCGACCCCAATTAATTTACAGCGAGCCGGGAGAGTGTCGCAAGAATCACGCGCTCCGACGGAAGTCAGCCGGCTCTCTGTTTTGCTACTGCTCTCGGGCTGCTGGTGACGTCTAAATGAGAAGCCGGCCGAAACGAAAATATTCATTGGGGCCGATTCTGCCGCAATTACGCGCGCGTAATTACGTGCAGATGCGTTACGCGCGACATAGCGAGCGCGAGGGGAGTAATGGGAGGTATGCTTGAAACGTGTTGCAATTACGGTAAAACGGTTTCGTTATAATTACGTTCAACCGCAGGTATTGTGTTCCTTGTCCGAACGCGCCGCGCTGGAGGTTCGCGGGAAAAGGATGGTACGCGGGACGATATAATTTGGGCATCCGCCTTTTTGGAAGTGAGATTGTATGTATGTTACAAGTAAACTTTGCTTATCGTCGATGTGTCAGGAAGTGTGTTGAGGAAGACGGATTTATTATTTTTATCGGAAATTATTGTAATAAGAGCTCTCTAACTTACTAGTCTGTATACTTCGAAGCGTAGATTAACCGAGTACTTCTGCGTAGTTACCATTCATTTAATGCTATTCGACTCATGCTTCTATAATTACAAAAACCGAACACTCGAACACACACGATTATAATATTGTTGCGTGGACGCGGGCGAGACATTTACAACGCACCAGAATTATCAAAGATAGCGGTTTAATATGACACGTCCGTCTGGTATGAAGACCAAAAACAGACTCTCTTGGTTTGGTTACCAACAACAACAACAACATTAGAACGGCATAAAATCGATATATCTAATTAACATTATAAACATTATGATACAAAATCAATAGTGTTTGCGTCAACTTCGCCGTGGTGTTCTTCGCGGCCGTAACAATATCAAAAAGTAGCTCTGAAAGGACATCCTAACCATGGACTATCAAATTGCTCCCTCAGTCTCATTCCCGTCGAAATATCAGTCTTTCCCGAGCCACCGTCGCTCAAACCGCTGAACTCCTGTTTCGACAATGGGTCTCTCGGATCTTCAACCCCCCTGTAAACGGGAACACGCGGCACCAAAGTGACCACTCGAGAAATCCGCGCTTTCCCGCTGGCCGGGACGATCTTCAATTTTCCCTCGAAAGGCTTTCCTCGAATCGGCCATTTATCCCCGTCGCCTCGCGGCGGCCACTCGACAGCAGAGACTCCGACAACGTTCGCTCGAGGCACGACGAAAATTCTTCTCCAATCCTCACGACGCTTATTTCCCACCCTCCCGCTCACCTCTTCAGCTTTCCATCGCTCGATAATTCTCTTGTTCCTCAATCTTCGTTCTCCTCTCCGCTCACTCTCCGATTCATACATACACATCCGCGCCTTTCAAAGTAGGGACACACTATTGTCACGTCACGTGACGTCACGCGATTTCACGTAAAAACGAGCGTGAAATAGCGTGACGTGACGTGATAATCGTGTGTCCCTATCTTAAAAGGCGCGGATGTGTATTAATTAATATAGTGTGAGTCGAAAAAAGTTGACAAAAACCGCTCACGCTTCTTTAATTTCACGTAAAAACGGGCGTGATATCACGTGACGTGACATGACATGGCAATAGTGTGTTCCTGCCTTTACTTTCTTCTTTCGCGCATCTTTTCCCGAAACGTCCGCTTTCCTTTTCACTCACCGATTATACCCCGTCGACTTTCTCCAAGTACGTCTGCTTCTCCCGCCTCTCCCTCTTATTTTCCATCCGCGCCCGCGTCCATTTGCTCCGTCTACATCTACACTTTCGGGCTCGTTTTGCTCGCGGATGCGTTAATCTTCCTTTCGTCCGCGTCGTTCGTCCGGCCACTCCCGGGTAACCGCCGTTCGGATAGGATATTTCGCGCACGTAGTCAATTTAGCCCGCGGGATGGCCTGGCTCTTCCCCAGGTGATGGATTCCTCGACAGGAGAACAAGCGACCTGCGAAGACTGGAGAGAAACGGACGACACGGGCGAAGCCGGGCTCATCTACGCACCACCACGGCCGCAGGCTGTCCCGAGAGGCACGAGCTCGTGAGAATAGGCGGAGAACAAGATGGATCGCTCGGTTCTTATCCGCAATTGCTGGCGAACTGGACGGTTCCGTCTATTTATTATGATTTCGGCTCTAGACGGCCACTTATCCGAACGTCTCGGTAGTTAGAGGACTGGACATCGGAACGTCTTCGGCTTTTCAACACCTAGGCGTGAACATAATCCTTCCCCGCTCGGAATAGTGCGCCATAATTAAACGTCCGCGAGCACTTGAAATATAAACTGTCCGCAAACGCGGAACAAAGTTTGTATGTTTTTGATCCTACAACACTTGCGCGATGCGGCCGAAATAAGCGTCTAACTTTGGCATCGTTGGGAATACAACTGAAAACCGAAAAATGTTCAGTTTCTCGGATCCTACGGAACCGTACGTCTCCTTAAGGGAACGCGGAACAAAGTTTGTATATTTTTGAGCCTACAACTCTAACGTGATACGGCCGAAATAAGCGTCCAACTTTGGCATCGTTGGGAATACAACTGAAAACCGAAAAATGTTCAGTTTCTCGGATCCTACGGAACTGTACGTCTCCTTAAGGGAACGCGGAACAAAGTTTGTATATTTTTGAGCCTACAACTTTAACGTGATGCGGCTGAAATAAGCGTCTAACTTTGGCATCATTGGGAATACAACTGAAAACCGAAAAATGTTCAGTTTCTCGGATCCTACGGAACTGTACGTCTCCTTAAGGGAACGCGGAACAAAGTTTGTATATTTTTGAGCCTACAACTTTAACGTGATGCGGCTGAAATAAGCGTCTAACTTTGGCATCATTGGGAATACAACTGAAAACCGAAAAATGTTCAGTTTCTCGGATCCTACGGAACTGTACGTCTCCTAAAGGGAACGCGGAACAAAGTTTGTATATTTTTGAGCCTACAACTCTTACATGATGCGGCCGAAATAAGCGTCTAACTTTGGCATCGTTGGGAATGCAACTGAAAACCGAAAAATGTTCAGTTTCTCGGATCCTGCCGAACCGTACGTCTCCTTAAGGTAACGCGGAACAAAGTTTGTATATTTTTGAGCCTACAACTTTAACGTGATGCGGCTGAAATAAGCGTCTAACTTTGGCATCATTGGGAATACAACTGAAAACCGAAAAATGTTCAGTTTCTCGGATCCTACGGAACTGTACGTCTCCTTAAGGGAACGCGGAACAAAGTTTGTATATTTTTGAGCCTACAACTCTTACATGATGCGACCGAAATAAGCGTCTAACTTCGGCATCGTTGGGAATACAACTAAAAATCGAAAAATGTTCAATTTCTCGGATCCTACCGAACCGTACGTCTCCTTAAACAGCAAGATCCGATGTTCTTTTTTAAAGTCAGTCAGAATATAACAAAAATTTCGTTCACGCACTCGTGCTCTGATCAAAGCAAACGGACCATTCCTTCGGGCAAGAGCGGTATGTCCAATTCTGGGAATAATCAGCGAGAGCTCCCTTCCGCCTAGCTCCGGGCAAGGAACCAATTTGCAGGAAAAGTCAAGCGCCGCGGTCATCGGGCGACCCGCGGAACAGGATATTTCGTGCACGTAGTCAATTTAGCACGCGAGATGTGCCGGTTTTCTCGACGACGTGGTCCCAGTGAGAAAAGGCGGTCTCCGTGGAAAGCTCCTGGGACGGTAGGGACGAGTGTAGCTCCCGGTGGTCAGCCGGCTTTCTTCCTTCAAAGACTGCCCCGGAAACATGATCGATCGTTGTTTTTCTGACTAGATACCGCGGACGTGTACGATGACAATAATGCTCCCGCCCAAACGGTTATGGAGCGGACTGTGGCGATTTCAGCGGGAAATGGATCTGGCCAGAACTTCAAGGGCAAATATATAGCGTCGTTGTTAGTACGTCGTTCAGAAGATAATAATTTCGTAATTTAACACGGTCTCTTAAGGGGAAACCATAATTGAAGCACCTTTTTTCATCAGATTCGGCATGTGGAGAATCAGTTTTTCGTAGTACCGATTGCACTAATTAATTTTCCATGTTTCCGTGTTAGAGTAAATAGCTTATAGCACCTCGGATGGAACACGTACATATGTTCACATGTCGGATTGTGTCGAAATGTACATATCTGGGAATCCACCTAATTGCTAATCTATAGATACGCGTACGCATGGAACCGTGAAGATTTATAGTTCCATGTATATACGAACAGGTGCATAACTCTAGTGATATATGCACATACTTGCTCGAAGGTACACATGTACGAGTCCGTAATCAATTATATAATAGGTAGTCATTAATGAGCATGAAGCATAACACCTCAAATCATAATTATCTAACAGACACCTCAAATAAGCCCATATACGGTATAATACACCTACAAGCCTATACAAAAAAAAAATAGATTTCCTACATTAAAAATACATACACGCAAATTCATATATGTAATCACATGAAAAATGACAAATGTCTAATTTAACGATAATTTTGATAACCAACATATTCCTACTTATATTAACAAACCCATTTCGGATCTATGGGTAACACTGGAACCGTGCGAAAACTTCTCCGTCCCCCACATCTGGGTTACGCTGCGTTCAAAGTGCTATCGATGCTGTACGTACACAGTGTACAGTGTACACACCCAAAATACGCGTGTGTCAGAGTACACAAAGGCAACTATAGGAACATGCGACACAGGTATAACAGAATCATATTGTACCACCCGCATAGATACATATGTACCGTTAAACAGAAGATCCAAGTGCTACTCCACACGTCTCATGCGTGAAACGACAACCCCTCTCAAACTCTTAGCCTTTGACGTGTTTATCGCCGTCGGTCTCGCTCACCTAACCGCGACTCGAGCACGTTCAGAGTATACACACAGGTTCAAACCACACATCGCGACGTCGGGGGCCGCGTGTAGTTCTCGAAAGTGAGATCGTCGCCGATTTTAGCGTGCGTTTTACCGCCGACGACACCTTGCTCGCCCACTGAATGGGTCGCCCCAAACAACACGCTTGTACACAGAGGGATTCGCAGGGCTCGCGTAAATTCTTCCTCTTCCCATTCGTCCGAAAGTGTACTTACAGGGCAAAGTGGTGTGAGATGGCGCGCACGTACGTATTGTCGAGACTATGACAGTAGAAGACGTGTCCTTTCGTATAAGACGTTTGTGCTGGGTTACTAACATGTTTGAACCAACATTCGACATTGTCTCTGTATGACAGCTAATTTGCACGGATCTATTTGAGTATGTCTATACAAATTTACACAAGCACTAATATTGCAAATAATTTGATCGGTACTATTTCTATCGTTTATAAAACAATAGCCAAGAAGTGAGTTTTCGATAGAAAAATATTTTCTTTACCCATCATATTAAATCTAAAAAACAACTAAGGTCTCGTCATTTACATCCTACTCACATTTACGCACGGTGTCCGATATAAAAAGAACAATTATTTCGAATAAATGAAGACCGTGCGCATTGGGGAAAAGGTGCGCCATCTTGCCCAACATCGCCCTGCACACAAGCGTGTCTCGCTCAGTCACTTTCACCCCTTCAGACCCGTCGCTATCGGGCAAAAACGAGGCGGTCGTATACGCTCGGCAAAAGTGCCCTAAACTCGACGCAAGTCGGCGAACGAGCCACCTGCTGAGTCGACCGGCTATGCCGGGGTTATTTAAAGGTGATCGAGCACGAAACGGAATTTCGCCGCCCTCGGAATGAGACGACGACGTGCGGGTTGCGGAAAGGGCGCTTAGCGCATCTTGTACGTATCTGTACGGCTGCACACGTGGGCATTTCGGCACGTAGGCATTCGGCAGTTCGGGGGCGTACGCTTGTATGAGGATAGGCATCTCGGCGTTTGGATATTCCAGCGTCTTGGGGCACACGGGCTGGCCCGCATAGAGTGGCATACAGGGTGTCTCAGGCTGAACGGGGTCACCGAAGGATCTCCATTGCTTTTGACGATAGGAAAAAGAATTATGAAAAAGAAAGGTGTTCGACCGTGATGGCGGTAGAAAATGATTTTAATGAAGACAACATTTTTGTCAGTAGTAAAACTGTTGCATCTTCCTTTACAATATGCAATCAAATAATCTATCTCTAATAATATTCATCTTCACAAGTCGCCGCGCAAAATGACATTATTCCTTACTTTTGATTCGTGCATTTATTATCACTCGCTGTCTGCCACGTTCTCATTCTAAAACAAGACACAACTGTTCGCCGTGCAATTAAAGCAAGCTCCAAAAAACTGTTGCATCTTCCTTTACAATGTGCAATCAAATAATCTATCTCTAAAATTAACTCATCCATCAAATCCTATTCTAATATTCAACTTCCCAAGTCGCCGCGCAAAATGACATTATTCCTTACTCTCAATTCGTGCATTTATTTTCACTCGCTGCCTGCCACGTTCTCATTCTAAAACAAGACACAACCGATCGCCGTGCAATCAAAGCAAGCTCGAAAAATCCCCGAAAAACCGGCCTTCCGCCGAAATTCTGCGCGCCCGCGCCCGCCAATGTCGAAATATCGACGCCGGCCGTCGATTCGTCGACAGACACGTCTCGTCCCGCTGCCGCGCGAATCGCGAAACGCCGCCACGCGATCGCTTCGGACTGAGTGTTTACCGATCGCCAACGGTATCATTGTCAATTCGGCGGTGCGCCTCACCTTCGGGCAAATTTTCCATGATGGAGCGCGACGGCGCATGTTGACGGCCCTGCGACGGCACGGCCGAATGCTCGCATAATGATAAAGCCAATTCCGCGCGTTCCTCTGGGGCGATTGTCAATGATACCGCGGCGTGGGACGTTGATTACCGGGACCCGATATAGATAGCGGCTCGCACAATGATAGATCTGAGCGCAATTACTGCTAGTGACTCTGTCAACAAGCGGGCCGATCGACGCGATGCACGATACTCGCGCAATTCGACCATCGTGTCTTGGTGGTCGGCAAACGCTGCGGCCGACCGACAATGCTCGCTGCCGTCGCTGCCATTTCGGTCAGGGCTCTTTTCTCGTGCACTTCAAAATCGTCGCCACATTGCGGACGGCTGCGACCGTAGCCTGTTACCTGTGTCAAATCAATATTCGGCGCGGGCTATATTTCGTTTTTTTCATTTCAATGAATCAAAGTTTTATTTTCGAATTTTCTGATGATACTCGATGAACAGAGACGGACAATAATGGTTCTGTTGCGATGCAACTCTCAATGCATCAACAACTTTCCAAATTTCTCCAAACAAACTATTTGCATAAAGGCATATCAACCGCAAATCAAAATTATCCAACATCTTGTAGAGGAAACGCACTGGCCGCACCTCTTCATGGTATTAGTGAAACGGTAACGAACCGACATCACCACATGTACAAGTCAAGTCATGTTCATGTATCAAAGGCGACATATTCATTACGATCATATCGATCATATCGATAATAATTGTTTGGTCGAGCGTTAGCAACGAAGCCGGCGTTGCTAAGAAGAAGCAAAGAAGAGCATAGTACTTCAGATCACATCTACGAGTCGTATCGATAACAGGCTAATAAAGTGATATCAATACCAAATAATATCTCCATCATTTTAACTATCCAAGCAAAAGTAAATTGCGCTTGGAAGCAACGACACCGAAAGAGAGCAACTCGTGTAAGTCGCATCAGGTTCACAGCCACGCGTTCTCTGGCGGGAACGTATTAATCGGCCTAAAAAATGAATGACATTCAAATGACGGTAATTATAAATCAAAGTATCGATCCCCAGGAATGTTCCGCTTGAACTCATTCCATTAGCACACTTACTATGAACACAAGAGATACAACCTCTTAACGCAACATGCTTCTCCCTCCACCCGGACGCTTTCCGATCGTAATTTCCGCAATGTGCCATAAAATTAGGTCCACTCCGGTGGCATTGGGCAAAGAGCAGCGAACGAAGCGGCGGAAGACGCTATCACCTGGGAAGCGAGTGCTCTGACAGAAAATGAAGCCGAACGACGACGACGACGACACTCCCTTTCTCCAGCAGAAATCTCTCTCCTGTCGCGACCTCTCTCCCGGGCCTGCTCTCCTGTCTTCAAACTCAATTATCGTCTCGCAATTAACGGGCGGTCGCGCTCGCGAATTAGGCAGTTTACGAACTGCACGAAAGTTCGACCAGCGACGTGCCATAATGTAATTGCCCCCTTCCTTCCTTCCTTCCCTCGGCCGACATGCGACGTCGTACGTACGGGCCGTTGATTGCGTGTGCCGGCAAATAGCCGAGCTTTTCGCGAAAACATGAAAATTACCGTCCCCCACGGTAGCCGGAAAATCCTGCCGATGGCTCGAGTAACGTGAACGTCATAATCGGATTGGCCGAAGGGCCACCTTCGTCATTATGAGCCAAGGAAAATTTCATGGCTGCATTTTAATTGGCATCGATTCATGACGTGTTATTTTTTACAGGGGTCTTCGTGGAAAGCGAGTGTTGCAGCTAAATTTTCGGTCGGTAGTGTTATAAGCTGCCTCCTTTCACTGCCAGTGAGTTTCGGGGAACTGTTAATTATTTATTTATATGGTATGTACGATACGTATACTGCTGAAGAGGGTCTACGGGTAGGATGGAAGCGTTCGGTAATTGATTACACATTTGTAGTGAAAGGTGGCAATTTGTATTATTGACTGACAACTTTTCACCAAACCACTTTGGTACGACTTCATTTGTCTATATGGCTTCGATGTCTTGCAGTAATTGTTTCATGCAAAGTGAACAGTGAATAGTGATCGTGCTGGGTACAATTCATTTTGAGGCATGTGGAAAATGTACTTTATATTAAACAGGGTGAGGCAGTAACTATTCCCAACTGAACTATCTGGGAAACTATGAGAGTGAAAGAAAAGTTTATGTAATGAAAGTTACCTGGTTTCAAGAGCGACACTGCATAGTGTATGAATCTTTTTCCACGCGCCGAAGCTTTCCAGAAATTTGAAGATCCACTTTGTTTCTTTAGACAGAATGTTATTTTTATGCCAACACTCGAAAGAATGTGAAATCCTAAATAAAAATGTATCTCTCCATTGAAACCATGCAACTTTTGCTACACGACACTTTGTCACAGTTTCGCAGATAACTTAGATGGTAATTGTTGTAGGTGGACAAAAAACATAAAGAACTACTTTCAAAACAAGGCATTGCAATATCTTTCTTATTAAAGCGACAATATTTTCTGAATGAGAGACAGTCTCCGCCGTTCGGCTCGACAACAATTATTAAGACAAGAAAATCGCCATGAGAAGAGCTCTTAAGGAGTGTAATCTCTTTACGCAGACACGGATAGTACTTCGATCGCTGTTAAATCGTACCGATCCGATTGTCCTCCGTCTCTCGAAGCATCACTTTACCTTAACGAGGCAAACAATCCAGTCCTCTCTCCATTGGCATTCGCGAACGGTTTATAACGACTACGTCCGGCATTTCGAACGATCGGCGAACAGTTGCGGCAGCAGCAGATTACAGTATCATTATTGCCGACGGCCGGGCGGAATTGGCCAAATTTTATTCTGAATAACGAGTGAAGCGTAAAGAATAATACAGCTTATCACCTTTGGGATTGACGAATAATTTGTTTACTCGTTACTCATTATGAGTTACATGTTAAGAAGCTGAAAGGTTTTCCATTAATCCGCCATTCGCGAACGTGCTAGTGATTATGAAAGTGGTCTAGATGAAAAATTGAAACAAAGCCTGATTCTTTCCCTAGTTCGCGTAGCATTTTATAGTGCGATGTAAGTTAAAAATTGAAAATTTTCAGATTTTTCGCTTAGACCATTTTCATCGTCACTGCCACGAATGATAAAGAATATAACATAACGATTTATTACGTTTTATTTCTGAAGAAGTAACATACGACCACTTTGGTGATAAGAAGATATTATTTTTAACTCGTATATCTAGTAGAATCGTATCAATCGATCCACAAGATCGTAAAGGGTAAAAATTTAGATATTCTCCGATATTCTAATTTCCGTAATGTAGGAAGTTGTATATAAGGAGTAGAGGAGCGATGTTTACCTACTGACGTCCGACGGGCAGCGTTCGATAGTGAGAGAGAGAGAGAGAGAGAACAGAGATTTTAATGAGAGTGTTCTCGTTAAAATAGAGTCCTCGTTAAAACAGCTCGGAGAAACTAAGAATCAATGTCGCTCGCAACAACAAGTATCGATTTAATGATCGATTGAGGAGCTACGGAATCTTTATATCTACATTCGAAAATTTCAGTTTAATGAATCCATCAAATCATTATGCCATATTTCTAAAGCGAGCAGTCTATATTTATTTTATTATAGAAAAATGCATCTCGAAATAATATCGTGAAAAAGTTAAACAAGAATATTGGACTGGCACTGTTACTTGCAACAATATCAATAAACGATGTGGAGCGTGATAATAATATTAATAAATACAAAATTAACGCATCCATGTAATATTCCGTAAATTCCCTCATCAGCGCGTTGCATACTTCCTCGCTTTCATCTAAGATCGTCTCTGGCAAAGGAACAGTCCGAGTACCTCACACCGATGAATGCGCTTTTGACGGCTGCGCGTTAACTGAAAACGAGTCGAACGATCGTTTCATTTCGTCGATGAATATTAGCGCGCGCACAAAGTCCGGCATTTCCGCAGCTTTTATCCGTGTGTCTATGGGACGGAGGTTGATTTGACGGAAACGCTCTTGTGAAAGTTCACCATCTATCTTTCTCTCTCTCTCTCTCTCTCTCTCCTTCGTTTTCTATCGTATTCTCTCATTCCCCTTCAGTTTGCATGCCCTCTCTTCCCGCTTCCCGAGGTCTCGCTGATAGATCCGACGTTCTTTGTGCATTGCAAAACGAGCGAGCAGGTCGGTCGGTCGTACGGAAAGAGCGAAAAAGGTCCGAAGGAACGGTGGGTTATTTAAAGCCGCTTTCCTTCGGTAAAACGAAGTGTTTTACGGCCGGCCCGTCCTCCACTTTGTGGCCCGCTACTGCTGTTGAAGGAGAAAATCTCCGCGGCAGCACGCACCGGAAGAACGGTCGAAGGAGTTAGTGCCCGTTCTGTACCGGCGCCTTTTACTGCTGCGTCCGTCTTACTCGAACTACGTGTTATACATAGCGTATAATTCATTTCGTGGAACACGGTGTCGTGGCGCAACATCGAGCCTTAGTACGGACACATCGAAAGAACTCGGGGCTTTTTGTATTGTATCAGTTTGTTACTATGAAAAATGAATCAAAATTCTGTAAAGTGCGCTTTTTTATGTTTGAATAAATATCTTTGAACGTCTGTTAGGCAATTAATTATGAAAGTTGCGTTACTACATCGACATTTTTGGAACAATAGCATATGAACACGATAATATAGAATTTAATTTAACTTGGTTTAGTAATGTAAACTGAAGAAGTGCAGCCGCACGTATCGTAAACGAAACGCTGCGGCTGAAAGTCCTAGTCGATGATATTCGTAAAATGAATACTTCGAGAAACACTTCAATTTCCTTACAAGAAAGCGCTACAATGGACTTGAAGACAGACTGACGACTACAGAATATTTCGGAATCGATGTGTGCGTCAAAAGAAAAGTTCAGTTCGAGTTCACGTTCGACGGAAGGAAGGCCAGGCAAAAATTAAACGTTCGCGCGACACACGACTTCTTCCTTTGCCATAATTTTTTCTGTAGCCGGCGAAAAAAAAAAAGAAGAAAGTGGCTACAGTCCGTGCCCGCCGCCGGACTCACCCCATAAAAGTGCGCCATGTTATGGAGAAGCTGATCGACGCTTTTCCTTCACACGTCCCATTCGCCGCGAACTTTCTCTCCTTCCGCTTCAAAACACGTGCACGATTTTTCAGGTCGTGAGACGAGGGGCTTCGCCCTTATTGGATGAAGCCACGGCAGTGTCCTTAATTATTGAATCCTCTTATAGTGAACGCCTCGATACCACCGCGTGCCAAGCCACGTGTGAAACACGCGTAACCGATTTAACTCCCCGTTATAGAGATGCATTTTTCTCGAACGGCTTGCACCCTTCGTACAGACTTGTCCGCCCACCAACGATCTACGTCGGACGTTCTAAAATATTTACGCGATACACTGTTCGACTCGCACGCTAAAACGTGTCACTCTTAAGAACCATCGTGAATGCACATCGCGTACATGTCGATTTACTGTTTCTTGTCTGTTCGGAAATGATTCTTTCGACTGATGGTCGAACGTGTTGCAACGTATGTTGGTGTGGTGTATGGATCGTCTTTGCGCAGGAGTTGTAAAGTTTTCGCTGAAGTCGCTGGAAACTCGCCGAAAGTCTCTGAAGATTGACTGAGAACCAAGCCGAGACTAATCACTTAGCGCAGAACTAAATGATATAATGCATTACTCGTAAATGAGACGGTTTTGTGTCGAACTTTATATTTTTGCATTTGAATAAACCTCATATGCCTCTGTACAAGAAAAAGCGCAAGAAGAAACGCTGTGCTTTACGAAGACGTTCAATGAGAAAAGAGATGAGAAATCAGAATAAATGAGCAGGTTTTCATTAAGAATTGTGTTGCCTGCGAAAAGGAAGAACTGATTCAGCAGAGATTTAGGTACAAAGCCGAGATACATTTATTAGAAATTTATGACAGGTTCGGACGAAAGTTTCTCACGTCGTAAAGTATCTGTACCTCTAAACTTTTTCATTCTCCGCAACGGCAATCACTGATCATCGCTTCGACCGTTATATCCCGTAAGACGGTTCGCCATCGGAAAAATAAACGACCTCTCATTCTCCGAGGCTTCGAGGAAAACAACCGGTTTAGCCCGAGGCGCGAGCTTTATTGCGAACCGTTGCAATATCGCTTAAATCACCGAAAGCTGGATGCACGAAAATGTTGCGGGCGGTACAGAGTGAGCATGGCAGAACGGAAAAAGGCGAAAGGAGTGATGAAGAAGCGAAGGAGTCGAGGCAGGAAAAAGAATTACGACGTTAGAACAGAAAAACGAATACGGTGTATGTGCCACAGTGTACGATTGAAGAATAGAGATGAGGAGAACGGAAGAGAAGGAGAGGTGGTGATAGAGGAACAGTGAGATGAGGCAGACTGGAATTTTATGTGTGCCTATAAGCATTGAACTTTTGTGGGCATCTATTTCGTTTGAAATCACGCGTGCCTCGTTAAGGGGTCAGTGTGAAGTAATGAAAGAGAACGAGTTTCTTGTTTGTTTCTTATTCGAGAGTTTATAGTATTGAAAATGCGTTTCTAACGGGTTTTGATCAAATTCATGACAGCATAATCCACATTAGGTCTCTTTAATAAAAAAAAATGTTAAATCATACTTTACTACAAAAAATGCACAAAAACACACTACACCTTCAACGAATTATGAATTTACACGTAATATTCGTAGGACATGCGTTCCGAAAATTCGCAATATCTTAGTGCCATCACAGTATGGTTTTGCTAACAGCCTTTCTCCGCGACAGTTTTCAAATCTTATCTTTGTAACAGTCTGATGAGTTACTCGCGATTTATCACGAAATACGTCAATTACCATGGAATTTAAACTAAGACTTTGGGAACTTGAATTAACTCGTTGAAAGATATTTATCTTAAACTAATTTGGATATATATATCTATATTTATGCACGATTAAACGGATTCAGGAAAGCATGCTTGTGCGTCAATGTCTGTTAGTCAAATTATTCGATTAGTCTGTATTCGGATGCATGAACGGTCAAATATACTAATTGGTAAACGTTTAAGCTCCACATTTTTTTATATCCGCCGACAAATATAAATTTCAGCAGCATCGAGCAAAAATAGTGTAGAAACTAGTGCACACGTGCGACATTTGCATAAAAACCGTAGGCACTCGCAAACAGTCCCTGTGCAGCCGTGCTCGCGCACACAACTACACCGACTCCTGCACACGGAGAAAAGAGGCGACGGAAGAAAGCGGCTTCATTGATTTTCACGGGAATTTTCAAGCTCGGCGCGAAGTCAGATCGTTTCACACCAATTCGAGCTAATTGAAACGACGTGACAATCGCGGCGGATCAATTCGCCCGGAGATTCAAAGATGCGGACGACTTTTCCTCTCTCATCCTCTTTCCCTTCCCACTGTCTTTTTCACCCTTTCTCATCCCTCTCTCTCTCTCTCTCTCTCCTTCTCTCACGCTGCCTTTCGTGCCGAGGCAGCTTCTACTCAGCGGAATCGAGGTCGTCGCGAGACAATAAGAGAGATAAGAGACAGTCAACTTCGGGCTTAACAAGCTGGAGGCAAACTCCGACCGTTCCCCACGGTCGACTGGACGGAAATAGCGCGAGTTGCTGCGCGCGGTTCGCGTCCGGATCGCTGGATCATAAGTTTCGCATACTCGATAACTCGACGCCCGATAGTTTCGGACTTCTCGCTCCCATTTTTACGTCTCGCGCGCGCTCTTTGCCTCCACTTCCGTCCGCGCCGTCGCTGTTCGCCGATCGTTATCGCGGCGAGAGCAGTCGTGGGCGAGGGTGTTACGACGATTCCTCTTGCGTCGGTCTCCGGGAAAAGTTTTTATTACTCTTGAGACTGTGTCGTATGTTGGAGCCGTCGCCATGATCGTTATGCTATGAAATGTGCAAAGCGCGGCAACGAGGAATTACTTGGCACTAGACTGTCGGCAGGTCGAAATTGACGCGTCTAACATTTCGCTGTGACATCATAATATGTACAATATTTTTGAGAAACCAATCCCATCCTATGTCCCCTTTCAATCACCAAAACGGCATATACTGAAAATATTTAAATAATGTAATATTGAAAGGTTCGAACAATTTGTATGTTTTCGCTATAATGTCCGGAAAATGAGTGGATCTGAAAATGGGCCGTCATCGTACCAGAATATCTAAAATTATTTCGATTTTTCATTATTACTTTGTAGGTTCGACAATATATATGAATACTTGACAGCAATATATCGAACAAGATCGATGTTGACTCAACAGTTCCAGCGTTAAAAGAGCATCGCGAAAGAGAAAAGTGAACAAATCTCAGCGCGGAGCGAGTGAGAGAGAAGGCACTTACTTCCACTGAAACGTCGGCTAGAGTTCATTGGCGTTAATTTAATAAGGCGCGATCGAAACGTACCGCCGGGCTATTCTTCCTCGTGTATGGAGACGGTAATTAACAAGGCTCGCAGGATCTGGAAATAAGGAGGCCGAAGCAGCGGGCTGATTGCATTTTTCCGTGTTCCCCTTAATGGCAGCGAGCTTAATTATACTATAAATTTAAATCGCCTTCCCCCCCTTTCCACTCCTTTCGCTCGCTCTCATTTTTACTACCGCCTCGTTCTCTCATTCGCGCGGTAAGCGCATCAGAGGAAAAGAGTGTGGCCGTTCGAGAGGAGAGGCGAATACTCTCTCCCGACGGTGCCGTACAACGTTTTCCTTCCTTCCTTTTTTTCCCCTTTTACGACGCAGCGTCCTCTCCCCGGGAGTAGTCGCATTACGAGGGATTTAATTAAAAGGCGCGCGAGCGAGCGCACGTGTTGCAGCGGGACTCGCGATTTTCGGAATCGATACTCGTGCAGACGTGTTATGGATACGGTGACTGGCGGAAGTGATCAGGTTCGAATAGTGTTTGAGATTTTTTGGGAATAGATAGGGTATGAGAGTGACGGACGGACCTGGAGTAAGTTCGTAGGTGATGCGTTGTAGGATTTTTTGTACTAATTTCGTGAGACACGGTACTTGCTGGAACTACGTAACTGTACGGATGGTATAACGTGAAAGCATTCGTTTTCCTTAACGTCCTTGACTCACTATGACGTATACGTACGTTTTCGTTTCGCTTTAGTGCAACGTCGTGTGATGTAGGGTATATGTTGAACATATTTCCTCATTTGTCTCTCCTGAGTATAAGGAAAGAGTTGGATGTAACTTATCCCGTAAACTTTTTCGCGGCCGTCTCAGGCGAACACCAGGTCGCTACTGAAGATGTGGTTTTTTATGTATTAAAACACCTGCATTCCCATTTCTTGCTTCATAATCGTACGTAAATGAAGCTTAAAGTTATTTACTAGTTTAATTCAACACATTCTCTTCGCGAAAATATTAGATCCCGCAAGTGCAAACATCATACTACGGAATCACATTTCAATTCTTCGTGCAAGCCGACAAAGTTGTATTCACCTTATACCATTTTATTTTCTACGGCACAGAACCACGAGCAATACAATCCCACATTTAACACGTTCCGATATACACATTACGTTACGAAACATCGACATGTAATGCTTTAAACAAACGCTGCAAATAAACAGACTGAGAGCTAAAAGAATGAGTTTAAAAGAAAACGTAAGATAAAAAAATGGTCTCTTGAGTTTTTCATTTTGTCACGTATATGCCCATCCGTGCAGCAATGGATTCGCGATATTTGTGAGCGAGCCAGAGCCAACGCGGGATCTCGTATAAATTAATCTCGCGCAACGGTAACATAATTTGATATAATCTGCTAGAATCTGATATGAGTCGGTCGAGCCAGGCATAATCCGATATAACTCGACGCGATTGAATGAAGACCGCGCTGCCTTGCTCATGGCTGCCGGGCTGACGTTTTGCATTAGCGTTTACATCAATGCCAGATATCGTTCCTACGATTAAGTCAAGTTCCCCCATGTACCCGAAGTCCTGATAAAGCGCTTTGCAATGTCAGAATGCGCTACAACCGAGACAACGATGTGCAAACTGAGTGACAGTCGAAAATGTGAGCTGGCCTGGCTTTGGGATCTTCTAGATTTTGCAAAACTGCGTGTTCGTCGCTAAACATTTGTTGACGATGATGGAAAAATTGTTGTTTAGGCTTGCATGGTACGTTATGAGCGTATATGTGTTATTTGGTCACGGGTAGTTTCATGAAGTTGTGTTAATTATGGGAATTATTGCAAATTTGTAATTGTAGGTATTTAGCATTGGAATTTACGGGAAATTAATATGTTCAGTTTCTAGAATATTTTAGCTGTTCTGGCAAAGGAGATATTCAGAAGTTAGTCAAGGGTCCGAAATTGGTGTGATTCTTATTCAAGTATGTTGTTACGTATGAAAACGTAGACAAGAAAGGACATCTGTTTCCTATATGTGTTCATTTTGATATTTTATAATACTAACCAAGCTTTCCTATGTTTTCAACTTTACTTCTACTGAAATACACGCCAATTGTAATGTTAGTAAAGTTTATTAAGGACAAAGTCGATTTTTTCGGTACTGCAATTTTCAATAAACAAATGAAAAAATACGCTGTCATCATGCTTCAAGTAAACTTCAACAGATCTTTACTCGACGTCGCTGCGGATATATTGCGGCATAAATCTGCCGATCCGTCGATTTTTGATTCAACTCGTCTGGTAAAGATGCAATGGAAAGGGGCTCGGACCGTTCCGAATTCGTGGGCAATTACTAATTAGTGAAATCCTCCGCCGCGGTGAGCCCGGTGTACATCTGTCCAGACAATGTGCAAAAACCATTATCTGCGCGGTTCCCTAAGCCCCGTTCCCACCGCCGGCATTCGCCACCAGTACCACCGGCAGCGTGACCTTAAATAGAGAATTTTAGCGCGGTGCATCAGCGGCATGTCACCCGATACCAGAATTAATTTTCCACCCCGCCAACACCTCCCGACATTCCTGCTAAATTATCGCACGATGTATCGCTGGGCCCGTTTCATCGTGACGTCATTATAATTTAATGGAATGCGTTGTTCAATAGGTCATTCTCTCTCTCTCTGTTTCTCTTTCTCTCAGCCCACGCATTGTGCGTATGAGCATGTCAGTTCAGTTTCATCGATTCTATTTTTTTATCGTCATCGATTGTGAGCAAATAATCCTTCCAGCGGTTCCGAAGAGTTTTAATTAAACTGTCGTCTACTGTCACACTTTCAAAAATTTGATTTGTTTGAAAAAATAATGTGTACAGTCGAGCGGCGCTTAACGTCCGTGACACGTTCTGGGAAATAGAACGTTGAGCAAATTGGTCGTTAGGCAAACGTTGCATACTTAGCAAAGGTGTATGGGATACTGTTGAGTAGGTACATGTATTCATTAAATAGGCAAGATTTCACTTAACAGTGTATGTTTCATTTGGACGTTGAACGAATGGATGCTAAATGGCAAATGACTATGTTTATCTTTATTCAAAATTATATATATATATGTAAAGAGTCCATTCATATGCTTCCACCTATACGTACACATATGACGACTCCAGTATATTTAATAGCCACTCGTCAAAGATACACACATATGCCCATTCACCCAGAGCTCGTTAATTTTCGGCAAAAAGTACTCGCTCCGCCAAAGTCTATTCAATTTTCCTTTCAATTCCTCAATGCGTTCACATAATTCTATACTGCAACCAACACCAAACTTTTTCACAAGCAATAATAACACTTTTCTTTTACCGCCACAGACAGAGACTTCAATTTTCAATCAACACATTTATAGCTTCGCTCTCTCGCATGACAATGATTTCACTCCACCGAAGTTGCAAATGCCGAAGTTACGGTAGCGCGGGACATTTTCAAGGTAATTGACCCGTTCGAGCCTTTCCTTCATCGTTCATCGACTCATTTTTCCACTTTGCCATCGTAATAAAGGTAACGAAGCAAGGCCCGCGCTTTTCGCATTCACGTGAGAAGCACGCATCCACGGGAACACGTTACATGCGCTGACCCAAATTGCTCCCTATTCACGTGACTACTCGCACCCCGATGATGATAGGCTTTCATGATCTCGGAATGATATACAATGCGTCTCTGTCAATGCGACGCGCGCCGCTTAGTCATCGAGACGTCTTTTAGCTTCTGCCGTTGGCTGATTTTCAATCGCGCGCAGAAACAGCAGCTCTATAAAGCCAGGTCACTCTGTTAACAACGATATCTGTGCATCAACCTCGTCCTCTGCATCTTTTAATCGTAACGCAACGGGAAATTTCGAAAAATGCTCTCTGTTCGATTTTTAAAGTAAGCTCGCTATGATCACAGTAATAACAAAATAATACATACGACTCGCCTTATTCAATCTTAGTTTTTTATCTAACATACCTACACGGTATCGGTCCAATGATCGCAACCTCACCCTGATCAACATTTTCAATAAAACAGTACTGCACATCATGACACACATCCATCCGACGTTATCACAAAACATCTCCCCACATTTATTCCCTTCCATAAAAGCGAAAAAAGTGCGCGAAACCCGCAAACGCAGAATTCTTCGTCCACACGCCCGCGAAATAACGGTTATATCCTGCGGGAAATATTTGACGCGAGCGACTCCTTTGAGAGGCTCCCGCTTACCGCGCTCGACGGCTTAGAAAACGTCTCACCCACACCGCCGTCTTATCGAAAAAAGGGGCTTACGCGCGAGCGGGTAGACTCCGGTAACCATTGAAAAAAAAAAAAAAAAAAAAAAAAAAAAACCGTCCGCAGAATCGAGGTCACGTTCCAGAGTTACGACGCAGTGCCACTATGCGACCAGCCCTTTCTCGCCACCCCCTCCCGCGTCTCGTTTTCTAGTATTTTTTTTTCATTTTTTTCCTTCCTCCCCCTCGCACAGGCGAGTTCCACTAACGACGGGACATTCGTATAAACATTTACGCACGGCTGCGCTCGTTCTCTCGGTCGCTCCAGCGGCGCGCGGCACTCTCGCGTCCGACCCGATATCGATGGGAGCAGAAAGAGGGGAGGGGGCGCGAGGTTGTGCGTGTGCACGGAAATGTATGCGCGAAAATATCTGCCGATCCGCGGCGGATATGGATTTTCCAGCCGCACTATCTGTCCGCGCTTGTATCGCGCGACGATGTTCGGTGGGCGACGGGCAGAAGCAGGTCAAAGAACGACGTATGCGGCCGGAATCTCGGGGGCGGCAAAACACGGGGAGCGAGTATGCAAATGGGGGAGTATGACGTTTGGGCGGCTGGGAAAAGGACGTCGGGGTGGGTGGCGGTCTTTAACGCTAGATGCGCGGGACTCGTCGATTTGACGGGTCTCGAGGCATTGACGAGCGAATTGTGAGAGAGGGTTGCTAGGATTTTCTGGCAATTTTTACTGAGTTTTATCGGTGCTGCGAAACGGATACGTGTGAAATTTATTGGATCATCGGGCTTCTGATTTTGAATAGCTGTCGTGTCGACGGGTTCCGTGCGGGTAGGCTAAATTCTAACTGCTTCGTTCGGGAAATTAAGTAAATTTAGTTAAATTTTGAACTAACTGCATAAATTTATGGTTGTCTGTATTAACCAACATTTTATCGTTTTTCAAGTTCTGTTCGCTGAACATACGTTAGTAATTTCTTTGCTTCCGTAACAAATGTCACTAAATAAGAGCGTTGGCTCAAGCAAAACTTAAATATTTAAACGCTTTTCAATTCAGCGTACAGTGACGGAAAATCGTTCGCAAACTACCATCCTATAAACGTAGACGATGATGAATCTGCAAACTAATGTTACGCCGTAGATTAATAAACCGCGAGTCTGACAACATTTCTCTGAATGACATCGATACGTAAGCAGGAGGCGAATAAAGTGATACAGAACGATCTCGATGCGACAGTGGAAAAGAGACAGACGCGAACGGCAGGCAGCACAGTCGGCGCAACCAGCAAAGTTGCTAACGACTCGTCGGTTAACGAGGTTTGCTAAACGCTTTAATTAATGCCGCTTGCAACCGTATCGTGTCAGCGGTACCGGTAAATTCCAAAGGGCCATGGAAACATACGACTGACGAGAGAATCCGCTGGCAGGATCAAAATTAACACGGAGCCGCTGGTGTGGGGAACCATAAAAATATGGCAACTTTCCACCGTATAGCTCGCAGCTGAAATTCGCGTAACAGGACAAAGTAGGTCAAATATGAACACTTTGAATGGCCTCGTTATAGCGCCGAAAGGTCGTTCTACGTAAATGATGAATTACCGATGCTAATGAGCTACGTGTCTGGACGAATAATATCTAGTGACATCATGATACCTTACAGGTGATGAGTTGTGAACTGCGTCACGTCGTTAAATTCGAACACGTGCTTCATTTTGTCACGTAGAAATGACGCGAAAAGTGGAAAAACTATGTTTCCGAACGCAGAAAATATTCGCTCTCAATTACACCTGCGAAAAATATAAATTATTCATGCTTCTACTTCTACTCCGAGAACCACTTTTTCAACTCATCCAACTCTGAGCAACCGGTTCTCGAATTCGCTTGTTCGCACACGACTTCTAACCTCGAAGCGACTTAATATGCGGCCGTGGAAGCATTCTTTTTCGTGCACTTGAGAGCACGGCGGGCGCAGACCAGTGGCAGGAATAGGATGGAATAGGGACCTAACCCAGATCTGACCCATGGACGGGGACGTTAGTTAGCACTGAGAATTCGCCAAGTTCGAAAGCCGTTTCGCTGGCGCAGCAATGCGCGCTGCCGGCTCGCTCGCAGGAGCTGGAAACTGGAAGCGACGTGAATATCAGCCGCGGGAGTTTAGTTTGCTGACAACCAGTCGGCACGGGCTACTTCCGCGCGGATTTGCCGCAGTTACCGTGTTGCGGAGGAGCTGATGAGAATCGACGTGCGTCAATGCCCGCCGCCGCACACGAATATGGGAAGGTAACGAGTCTTGGATCGTGCGCTCTAATTCTCGCTCCTGAACGCTTAATGAACACTTTTCTACGCTTGCGAAGCACCTTCCGATCGTTTCGGTAGGCATTTTTCTTACTCAGATGCCACTGCATATTTTATCGCTGTCCCTGTACCTTGTCGTTTAATACGTATTTATGGAGTGGTTGCAAATTTTTTGAAGTATAATTAAGGACTAAATGATGAACTTTTTTTATATCGCTGAACATGCGAAGGAAGCTCTGGAGTAGATGATATTAATTTTGTATCGAGTGACTCTTGATCTATATGAGCTACCGTAGTTATAATTAATAGTAAGTACGTTTTATTTCAGCCGAATGCATGGCATTCATTTACTTCGCAAGTGACCATACCGTTGAGCCAGAACGATCGTCGAGCTATACAAATGTAAATCTGTTCAACGCCGAAGCATGTCGAATGTCGATAAACGGAGATCTATTCGCCTTTATTTCGTTCCAGACGCACTATCGCTGTACGCCCACGCGAATTTACAACGTCCATGAACAAAAACGCGCACATTGCCCGGAAGTGTTTCTACTATGTAGTCCGCACATGTACACGATTTTCAATCTACACTCACGAAACCCTGTAACAAGGTGAAAAATGAATATTGCCGGTACAGCTGCGCGCGAAAGTTTTCATTTTTTCTCGCTCTGTTTTATAAAAAGATGGTCGAAACAAAATTCACAAATATCTTTCGGTTCACAACCTTCGGGTACTAAACCATGTCCTGGTGTTCGACTTACATTGATGAGTAACGTGCATTCGAATGCCTCGCGTCTTCCTTCTTTTTAAGTAGAATAAACAAATCGACCGATCGAAAACTTTTGCACTTCACAGTACACAGAGCAGCGTATCAAAAACGAGACGTTTCAATGAAATATTTAAAGGACAATTTCAACGGCGTCGCTTGACGAGCGCAAAGACCGATCATTTTTACATTCTAATGCTTTCTGGCCGTACAAAATCGTCGATAATTTTAACCACTTATATACAATCCATTTTCCAAAATGGTTTGTCTGTCTATGCATGATAAAAGTAGACGAAGAGTCGGGCAGAACTAATTTCCGGCGCAATAATTCGTAGCACAGTATATTTGACGGGCTTACTCATACACAGGGTGAGCTGTCCAAAACAAACCAGCCTTCCAAGTACCTCACCTCCTTTCAACAATACGAGACACCGCATTGGACCGATTCTGCTTGATTTCAAGCTAGACATAATCTTGTTTTTGTGGGAAATCGCACGCGGAGCCACGAGTGCGTGACGCGGCAGTCAGCTTTAGGCGCGCGTGCGACAAACAGTTTACGATTTATGACTTAAGTGTGTGACATTTGTTCTAATAAACAGCCTATAACGTCAATACTTTCTTTCTTTACGTCCACGCGCAGGTTAACTTACAATTACCCAAATTCGGCTGGCCTATCTTGCAATCGAACGCCTCACCCCGTATGCGTGGCATACTAATTGCCTCGACTCATGCAAAATTCTCGCAGCGCCGGCCGGCCACTGGCACCGAGTATCGTCGCGGGCAGCGCGTCGGGAGGCAAAGTTCGAAATACCTTCGCGAATTCGATCCGCTCGCGATAAATCTAATTATCGAAGTTCGTGCCTGGGGACGGGTCGGCTACCAGCGGATAGAGCGGCGATTCCGCGAGTGAGAGATTCCGAATTAGGACGGAGGCCGTGGCTCCTATGCATCACGGTGAAACAAATCTCGCGGCAGGCCGCGCTTCCGTGGGCTGCGTCGAATTTTCGCGGGAATCGGATTATCGCGCCGACCGAAGAGCATGGCGTTCCAGGAATCGCGCGAATTACCTCGAAAGTATTGCCTCGATGGACGCTTCTCGCTCTGCACGGACACGTGATCTTCGAGCAGAGATAGGGGTAACCAGTACAGTGATTGGCCGTTTAAGCAAGAACGCCGTATAGTGCATTATAAATCTGGAGTTAATAAATTTGGAAATAAAGTCAATAAGGTATAAAGGGCTTATAGAAACTCTACTAATCTGAATATAAATGAAATTTATCAAACAAATGTGAGAATTCATAAGAAATATACAAAAAATAGATTTTCTCTAAGAAAATATAGTTATTGGCCAACTAAAGACGGTGATTGTCCAGCCGTTCGACAATGATTGGCCCTTATTTCGTATGTAGGATAATGTGAATAATAGGGTATAAGAGTAAGGACAAACTCATTTGACATTCCGTTTTTGACTGGACCTATTGCTTTTTGAATCCTCTCTTCCGAATATGTTTTTGTATATTGACTACCTTTTCTTACTTTTGGCATGTTAAATCTTATAAATTTAGCACGAACGTAACCTAACGATTGGAATATAGTGAAATTCATGAATCATATAGGATAGTTTAAATGTAACTGATACGTCTCTCCATTTGCATGTATTATAATCTAACTTCTTTCTAACAATAGATCAATTAATATGTTCTAAAATTGAAAATTATTAGCGTATTAACAAACCTAATGAATATGAGGTCAATCACTGTCTAATGGTTACGATAACCTAGAAACAGTAATTGGCCCCCTCGGCCAATCATTGTCATGCGACGTAATTGACATGACAGTTGTTGGCCCTCTTTGATTTTCGTGATATTTGTGTAATTCTAGCGAAACAATATTTTTTTTAATAATATTTGAACCTTTATTATTTACATATAACGAGTATGGGAATTATACACATTATAAAGACAGTGAAATATCCACACATTGACAGGTCTCGTCTTATGCTTTTTCGAATAAATTAATGGTATTTTTGAAGCATCACATCTGAGTCGTACTATTCATTTAATTACATAATTAAAAAATATAGTGAGTGGGGGATATTATTACATCCGGGAAATAAAAAAACACGCAATCTGAATATGTTCTTAAACAAAAAGGAAAAGATAGGTGTTTCTTAATATTTTTAGATGTTTATTGATGGGGCCAATCTCTGTCAGGGGGCCAACGACTGTACTGTTTACCCCTATAGAGTGTTGTCTGCGCAGGCTGATTTGTCGGCGCGTCGGCATCTGTTTAATATAGATGCTGGTACGTATTTGGAGAATTATTGGTTTTGTGAGTTGTTGGGAGGAATATTGACTAGAGACACTATAATAAGAGACTGGACACGAGCCAATGTCCGCCATGTGTTGTCTTAATCCTATGAGAGAGAAAGATATACAGTCAGTGGCAGAAAGATTCGGACACTAAAATATTTTGAATTCATCTTTTCATATCTCGGCCATTTGTTAATGGATCGTGATTTTTCTTGTTTCATCTGATTCGTCTTTCATTCAAGTTAACGAAAATGTGTATTTTTTTTTAAATTAATACATGGTCTATTTTATATTAAATAATAAGTTCCATCATGTCACTTTTTCGGGCGGCAAAAAGATTCGGACACTTGTGTTTCTATCATTGTTTAATTCGACGTGCACTATTTTTAAACTTTTGCCGCACGTCCTTGTTGACTTAATACTTCCCTTAACAGATGTAGCGTGTGAAACAATTTTTTTTGTTAATATTTAATCGTATATCACGTTCATTTCTCCTTTGATTTTCATTTCAAACTTATTATTGTTTTTTTCCATTTTTCCGGCGACTTTTTCCAAAAAATTTTTCGCAGAATTGAAGCGCAAGGGTTGTGAAGACCGATGAAGGACTTTGAGCTAATGGTGCAACGCAAATTGTTGCTCCCTGTGTGCTTTTTGTTTGGATTTGGTGCCTCGATAGAATGTACGACTTTCGTAGAACGCCATTTTCTCAGCAACCGCTACTAATTTTTTTATTCTTGGACTGAACTAATGAACCTTATGCATGAGAGAACTAATAAATTCCAATTTTGCAACTCTATTGTTTAAATTATAGATTTTACAAGCTAGTAGTATGCTACGGCAGAGTGTCCGAATCTTTTTGGAACTTTTCACTAAGGTATATATGAGCGTCCGAATCATTTTGCACCTTTTCACTATAGGTGTATAAAAGCGTCCGAATCTTTTTGAAACTTTTCACTAAGGTGTATATGAGCGTCCGAATCATTTTGCAACTTTTCACTATAGGTGTATAAAAGCGTCCGAATCTTTTTGAAACTTTTCACTAAGGTGTATATGAGCGTCCGAATCATTTTGCAACTTTTCACTAAGGTGTATATAAGCGTCCGAATCATTTTGCAACTTTTCACAACAGGTGTATAAAAGCGTCCGAATCTTTTTATCACATTTGGAATAAGCAATTTTTGACAAGTATTGTCCGAACATTTATGCCACATTAGGAACATACATTTCGTGAAGTAATGTCCGAATATTTTGTATGTCCGATTAATTGTGCGACTTTTGTAAAATTTATGTTACGTTACAACATAATTTCGTAGTTAATAAATTAATAAATTACTGATTCACATATTAACTGGATAAGTGGAGAGTTGCGCTGAAGATGTAATGATTAAAAATTTATGTCTTTACCAATGCAAACACTTTATTTTAAATATAATAATAACAATGATAATGATAATAATAACTATACATTGGATTGAAATTTGTTGACAAAACAAAACAAGATTACAATAAATAAATAAGTAAGTAAGTATGTACATAAGCAAGTAAATAAAGAAACAAATAAACAAACAAACAAATAAATAAACAGAAAAATAAACAAACAATTAAATATGGAAACAGAGAAATAAACAAATAAATAAACAAATAACTAAACAAAGAAATAAACAAATAAATTAACAAAATAAAAAAGGACGCCTTCAACAGCAATACCCGTTCGCTTTTCTATCTGAAAATAAACAATATAATACATTAAAAATACTCAGCCGCTAAGCTAACATAACCCGTTTGCACATTGAGTGCTTTACAACGTTAGCTTTACGTACGTTAAACAGTAAGTCCAAAAAATTATTTCAAATATGCCGAGGCGGCTGACGGAGGTTTGCCAACAAAGGGGTTACCCCACAAAATATTAATACTGTAAGTATTTATCTAATAGCAAATTTAATTTTGCATTTTTTATTGCCTAAAGCACTCAATGTGCAAACGGGTTATGTTAGCTTAGCGGCTGAGTATTTTTAATGTATTATATTGTTTATTTTCAGATAGAAAAGCGAACGGGTATTGCTGTTGAAGGCGTCCTTTCTTATTTTGTTAATTTATTTGTTTATTTCTTTGTTTAGTTATTTGTTTATTTATTTATTTATTTCTCTGTTTCCATATTTAATTGTTTGTTTATTTTTCTGTTTATTTATTTGTTTGTTTGTTTATTTGTTTCTTTATTTACTTGCTTATGTACATACTTACTTACTTATTTATTTATTGTAATCTTGTTTTGTTTTGTCAACAAATTTCAATCCAATGTATAGTTATTATTATCATTATCATTGATATTATTATATTTAAAATAAAGTGTTTGCATTGGTAAAGACATAAATCTTTAATCATTACATCTTCAGCGCAACTCTCCACTTATCCAGTTAATATGTGAATCAGTAATTTATTAATTTATTAACTACGAAATTATGTTGTAACGTAACATAAATTTTACAAAAGTCGCACAATTAATCGGACATACAAAATATTCGGACATTACTTCACGAAATGTATGTTCCTAATGTGGCATAAATGTTCGGACAATACTTGTCAAAAATTGCCTATTCCAAATGTGATAAAAAGATTCGGACGCTTTTATACACCTGTTGTGAAAAGTTGCAAAATGATTCGGACGCTCATATACACCTTAGTGAAAAGTTGCAAAATGATTCGGACGCTCATATACACCTTAGTGAAAAGTTTCAAAAAGATTCGGACGCTTTTATACACCTATAGTGAAAAGTTGCAAAATGATTCGGACGCTCATATACACCTTAGTGAAAAGTTTCAAAAAGATTCGGACGCTTTTATACACCTATAGTGAAAAGGTGCAAAATGATTCGGACGCTCATATACACCTTAGTGAAAAGTTCCAAAAAGATTCGGACACTCTGCCGTAGCATACTACTAGCTTGTAAAATCTATAATTTAAACAATAGAGTTGCAAAATTGGAATTTATTAGTTCTCTCATGCATAAGGTTCATTAGTTCAGTCCAAGAATAAAAAAATTAGTAGCGGTTGCTGAGAAAATGGCGTTCTACGAAAGTCGTACATTCTATCGAGGCACCAAATCCAAACAAAAAGCACACAGGGAGCAACAATTTGCGTTGCACCACTAGCTCAAAGTCCTTCATCGGTCTTCACAACCCTTGCGCTTCAATACTGCGAAAAAATTTTTGGAAAAAGTCGTCGAAAAAATGGAAAAAAACAATAATAAGTTTGAAATGAAAATCAAAGGAGAAATGAACGTGATATCCGATTAAATATTAACAAAAAAAATTGTTTCACACGCTACATCTGTTAAGGGAAGTATTAAGTCAACAAGGACGTGCGGCAAAAGTTTAAAAATAGTGCACGTCGAATTAAACAATGATAGAAACACAAGTGTCCGAATCTTTTTGCCGCCCGAAAAAGTGACATGATGGAACTTATTATTTAATATATAATAGACCATGTATTAATTTAAAAATAAAATACACATTTTCGTTAACTTGAATGAAAGACGAATCAGATGAAATAAGAAAAATCACGATCCATTGACAAATGGCCGAGATATGAAAAGATGAATTCAAAATATTTTAGTGTCCGAATCTTTCTGCCACTGACTGTATCTACTTTCTACTATTTCACTCTATCTCACTCTTACCCATATTTACATAGATTTTTCACGTTCATATGTGTATGTATTGGGTTATTGCGTTTTTTGTTTATGTATGTTATTATATAAATTTGTGACGTTCATATGTGTAAAATTAGCGGGAAAAGACATTAAATGGCGGACCAATCAAAAGTGGCTGTCTCGTGTCCAGTCTCTGATTATAGTGTCTCTAATATTGACGGGGCGATAGATTTTGTTTTGGTTCAGTTTTGCCGGTGAATTGAACGCGATCTGGGACGTTGACGGGTTAGGTTAAATGTAATGTCAGTAGTTTGTTTAATATACGTAGTTAACGGATGTCGTTATCGTAATGTTACTCGTTAATTTTTAATGATATTAATTTTTGCTGGTACAATACAGTCGACGGACACATTTTTCGTACTTCGGTGAGAAAATAAGAAATTGTGTGATGTTACTTTATATGTATGTCTATTGATAGTAATATGCGTACATAGAGATGAATGATAGAAAGACATTTTCGTCCTGCGCTACTTGGAAAGAGCACGATTTGATCGTGAAATGGAAGTTATTTCTTGAGTGTTCCACATTCTACAAATGGAATATCACTTCTGGCAGCGACGATCGTAGACAGCCGCTGTAACAGATTATCGACACGGCGGACGCAACGTTTGAATGTAACGTTCGTTAATAATTTATCTCATATCGATATTCGGAGGACAGACATTTTGTCGTTATCCGTTTTCGTTACACGATCTGATTGCCTGCCAAACGGCGACCGTAATTGAAATCTCACGTTTTCGTTTCATCTGTCTAGTACTGTTTGATAGTCTATAGCAGGGCTCGGCACGGTAGGAGAGTGGATTCTGGAGGCTTCTCCCACTCGCGCTATATTTTTCGGCTCAAGCGTCCGTTACCTCACACCGTCTCATCAACCCACCATGTCTTATAATAAACCGTCACTAGCCGCGAAAAACAAATGATCGTGTAGCGAGAGTGAGGGAAAAGAAATTTCTCCAGGGTCGCTTAAGCGACCCGTTTGCCGACCACTGGTCTATTGGTATACTTAGTAGAAGAAAGGGGCAACGCAGTGGTCGGCAAACACCATTAAAAATCTTCCAGTTTGAAAGAGTTTATACTTAACCTTGCTCCTCTGCAATCATTTTTGAAATTGACGTCATATAACATACAATATTTCTAATATGGTTTTAACGAGTAAAAACCTAGATTTTTCAGAGAGGACGTAAAATTGTTTCAACGTATCATTTGCGGATTATCGAAGATTGAACGATTTCAATTTTTCATGTTTATCTACAGGTCGCATAATAGAAAGAATGATAATATGGTGATCGAGAAAAACTATTAACAAGCTTCAAGTTTTGAACAGTTTATTGCAGTCGGTGGAATAATTTCTAGAATAAACGTCGAATAACGCAAAACATTTCGAATATTGCTTAAACGAATAAAATGGCGAGCGTTTGAGACAAAACGTAAAATGAATTAACGCATTATCCGCGGATTACCGAACATTTCGCGAGTTCGCTATTTACGATTCTCTACAGATCGTGAAACATTTCGTTTTTCCACGCTATTAAAAGCGTTAAGACTTCAAAGGCGCGCTTTATCGGGCGGATAAAAATTGCGAGCCGAAAATTATGTACCGAGCATCGAATATTGGAAAACGATTACTGCAATCGGAGCAATCTTATCAGTCAATTAATCTCTAATTTAACTCCGCGCTCGGAAAATTGCAACCTAAATATCGCGTCACGTCAGTTAAGAGCCGTAAAATCGCGCAGGCAATTTCACATACGTCGTCAGTTGAACGCAAAATAGCATTGGTCGAGTGAGACAAATCCGAGGTCACGTTGAACTTCGAAGTATTGAGACACACGTCCGACTTGGACGATAAACGTTCTTCGCTAATGTGACACAGGAGCATATTAGTCAAGAATGCATATGCCACGATCGCGACGTTCTTCGTATGAGGAATCAATTAAACGTACCTGGAAGTATTTCGCGAACGTCAGGACGGGCTCGTTTAATTCTCGCCGGACGCTTTGATCTCGTTAGAGCTGCCTGATTAGAATGGCGCCATTCCGGAGACTAATTCGACTCGCTGTTATTAATTGTTACGTTCATTAGAAACTCTAATTGCACGTCAATCCGCGCGCGAGCGATTTGTTTTCGCGCGGATCGCTGCCGCTGGCGTTGCTTTCGTTGAGACTAATGAGTCCTAAATTGATTTGCGACCTGCGTAAATGTGTTGTGCCGTCCTCTCCGGACCTTCCTATCTCACTTGCACTCTTTCTGTCTCTCTCTCTCTCTCTCTCATCCCCGATTTCGTATGAAGCGAAACACTGACAAACAGCACGCTGGACACACCTCGATCAGAATTTTATATCCTGCCCACGATATTCGGCGCACGCATAACGTATCGCGTATTTTACTGTGAAAATATTATGAATATTTTACCGCGCTCGAGCATGCACACATCGAGCTTGACCGGCGGCGTGCGTCACGAGCTTTCCCTCGCAACGATTCGCCGAGTGGGAAATTCTGTGTCGCCAATTGCGCATCGCTCGGCGAAAAATTGGACGAGACCTGAGCGGAATAATGGCTTTTCGAATGTAATGACGTTACAGTTTGCGGAACAATGAGCCCGCGCGACTTCTTCTTCACTCGCGGGGACGCGCAGTTGTTTTATCCTGAACGCAGTTTATAAACACGCATTTTGACGCCAATATTTTCAGCGCGCATGTCCCGACAATCTGCGCATAATTTCGAGACTTACGGATTAGCGCGGGTTCGTTATGGTGACCGCCGGAGAATGCTGTACCGATTAGTTTATTTACATTGGATTTTCTAGCGTGACGTTTTATGAATCTGTCGACTGTATTTGGATACACGCCCGCTCGTACGCGTACATTCTGCATATTTTTCATAGATATCTACATCTACAAACACTCCCATCGATTCCATCCACATTTCAACAAAACAGAACAAATATAAATCCTTTAAACACGTTTCCTCACCCCCCAACGTTCTTTTAAATTGAAATCAATCAAAATCCCTTAACTAACCACCAATATCATACTATAATAAGAACACAAATTATTATCCGACACAAGCAACATCCCTACACATCCCAAAAGCCAAAATACTTGCCCCACGACAATACTTAATTACACTTCCTCGAAACCAAAAGAAATGACGCTTAAAACACAAATCATCCGACAGCCACGTGCGCCTACGAACTCTCCGTTGTAATTAAAGAAAAGCCGAGCGACAAAAGATCAGACCTCGGCTTGGACAATAATTTTCGGGGCGCAGTCTGGCGGGGCATCCCTACACATCCCAAAAGCCAAAATACTTGCCCCACGACAAAACTTAATTACACTTCCTCGAAACCAAAAGAAATGACGCTTAAAACACAAATCATCCGACAGCCACGTGCGCCTACGAACTCTCCGTTGTAATTAAAGAAAAGCCGAGCGACAAAAGATCAGACCTCGGCTTGGACAATAATTTTCGGGGCGCTGTCTGGCGGGGCATTTAGGCGTCGATGAAAGACAACAATCAAGACGCCGGTACGCTCCCCGATCCGTCAGTAATGCATCTTGAGTGGGAAGCCGGAGAGGTGGGGCGAGACGGCGCGTGCATACGGAGATGCACGAGAATTCCGACTGGCGATTATCCGTCGAAGCGATGAGCGAGCAGCTCCTGGACCCTTTTCGAGGGAGGCCAGCCAAGGGGGTGGCACTAGGGGTGGAAGAGAGGAGTCGGACTCTGCTCTCCGTAAACCAAGGGGCCGGTTAGAAGCGGGATTTATGCGCCGGCATTAATATGCGGCGTCGAGAATTTCAATGGAGCCTGGATGCGGGAGCGAGCGAGAAATAGGGAGAGAGAGAGAGAGAGAGAGAGAGAGAGAGAGAGAGAGGGTGGAGGAAGGGGGTTGAAGTGGAACGGAGAGGAAGAAGAATGAAAGAGAAGCGGAACAAGCGAGAGGACGAGGGCGACTGAGAGAGAGAACATCTCGAGAGCCCGCCGAACTCGTGGATGATCAATACTTTTGTCTACACCGACCTGCTTGCTAATAGGATTGGATAGCACGGATATAGACCCCGGTGCGCGTGCACCTGCTCGTATCGGACTGGCGGGACGACGTTTCGCATGTCAAACGTCGTCGGCGACGATCGAAAACGGCGAATGGGGAGAGTGTGGGTGTGGATCTATCTCCAGACGCGGTGCGCGCGGATGTATCTGGGTGTGGGTGCGTTGAAATGCACGGATAACTAGATTAGGGACTGCGACGCGCTGGTCTGAACGGCTGAAAAATGTATTCGGATGTGATGCATTTATGTTGGAAACTCGATATTGAGAAGTAGTTTTGAGAGCCGAATATGGGAATCTGGTGGGTGTAGCTTGGGAACTGTCTGCGCGGGAATCGAATGTGGGCAATTGGAGGAATAAGTTTGCTTGTCGGAGCGCCTGAGCGTATTAATTTCGGATTAGCGAAGGTTTATTTTGTAGTTGGGAGAGTGATGCACTCGCGAGCGTGTCGGTTAGACGTGGCGTGCTGTCAGTCAAAAATCGCGTTGCACTGCCGAAATCGATTGATTTTCTTGCGTGCACGTAGAACGTATACATTGCAACGCGTATAAGTGTGCGCTGGCCCTGGTGCAGGTTTATACGTGACAGACGAACGGGGAAGACTTTTAATTACTCGAGAGGATGTCGGATTAAATCCTTGTTATTCGAAACCCGACGGAGGAGGGACATCGATACTTCGGCTCTCATTCGGCCGTGACAATTACAAGACATCGTAAATGGCACAACGAATGTAGCTCCCTGAGTCGCAGGCCGTTCCTCTCCGCGTTACTGTCCATTACACCTCGACGACAAATCGTTTACAGAGTTTAATTAAAAGTTGAACGTGTAGCCGTGATACACCGTCGCTTTCCTCGTACCATAAGATTTTATTCAGACACTTAGGGATTTTATGACAAATTATCGCTAGAGACAAACGCGCTCTCGGACGCTGTGAAAGAACTTCTTCGTGTCTTGCGACAACGACGATTCTGATCATGTTTCATTAAGAAGACATCTAACGGTAACTTGTTGCAAAGTTTTAACCGAAACCCGAAGCTCGAATTTTCGGGACATCCGAAATATTAAGTATACAACGAATATTAAAACATATAAATACGCGCTTCGCTAAACATAATTGTGCCCGGTTTACTGTTAGATCGACTCGTTAATTTTTTCTCGAGGACTCGATCAGCTACATTAGTTTACGTGACTGGTGGAGTGGCGCACGAGGGACAGCGATCGAATCGGCCCTTCGCACGTTTAAGACCCCGATTCCCGACGGGTTGCGAGTATTTAGGGAGCGGACGAGAGTCGAAGACGGAGGGTGAGTCTGTCACGAAGTCGATAGGGTAGTTACGCGTATAATAGCTTGCTTAGGATCCACTTGTGGTCAATAATCGGATTGTATACGGAGGCCGTTCCCGGGTCGTCGACGACATATGACCAACGTATTATCCTCGTGGTATCGTTATCCTTATCGATAATTCCTAATCCGTCTCTTCTCACTTGTGCCATCCTAAAACGATCTCTGATCATCGTCTCAACGAACAATGGAAGTCTCTAATGACGTTACACCGCGATTTGCGCCAAAATAATCACCAACATTAACACTAGATTGCCCAAGGAAGTCATTTTGACTGCTTTTGAATTTCAATTAGAAAAACAATTATGTATATAATGACACAATTTCTTAGAATTTTTATGAAGGAGGAGGGACAATTATTAATAAACGCATTTATATGTTGTACAAAAAGTCACAAAATTCTAAGAAATTGTGTCATTATATACATAATTGTTTTTCTAATTGAAATTCAAAAGCAGTCAAAATGACTTCCTTGGGCAATCTAGTGTTAAGGAGGAATGGGACAGACAATCTGGTCAAAAGTTAATGCCACATGGCGAAAAGGGATACGTATTTACAAATGCGGATAATGTAGTGCATGTTTAACATGAACAAATAGATGATTAATATGTAGTTGGTCCTACGAAAGATTGAGATCCCGTTTAAAATTATTTTTGCGGTAAAAATTACTATTATTCGGTAACACAGCGCAGAATTTTCTATATTGACTGTACGATGACAAAAAAGCTTCAATTGCGATTACTCCATAAGAGACCGTGTTAAATTAATACATTATCTTCTTCTGAACTATGTAGTAGGGAATTCTGAAATTTGGTATGCTCCTTTATTACATTAAAATACATAATCCCTCAAAATTACAAGAAATTCTGCTATTGTCTTATGTTTGTCCAATTCCTCCTTAATCCCGCGCTCCGTCTGATCTCCGAACCAGCAGCCGAGACTGTACAGAGTACAAACCATTCCGATTGCCGCACGAGTTCGAACGCGAAAAAAGAAGGTATCGTTCCGAGCAGTAGCAGAGCTCGCCGTGCTCTCAATCCAGCTGACAAACATCCATTCATCCATCCGTACGTGTCATGTTATTAATGAACAATTTACGACTCCTCTCTCGCGAGCGGAGGCACGAGAAAGAGGTAGAGGCATGAAGCGGCAGGGGGAGCAGGGGAGGATCGAGTGTGCGAACGGTTGTTATCTGTCAGGATGCAGGCACACACTGCTGAGCCGGCAAAGCCTCGCGCCATTTTCGAAAATTTAATAGCGCCCCGTAAGGACCAGCGTTTCGCGCCACGACAATGGGCCCCCATTCTCGCGCGGCTATTAGTATAAAGCGCGTCGAGGCTGTATCTTACGGCGCACTTGCGGCGCTCGCCTGCATTCATCGCGGACGCTCGTTATTGCGCTAATTACGCGACGACCCGCGCGCAGCCGAGATTATTGATGCGAGGACTTGCGCCGTGCGCGTTCGTTTAGTGTCCGGACGCCTAGCGAGTTCCGATAAATAGCGCGTAAGAATAGAACTATTTGTTCAACAAATAGACGCTGCTTGGACGCGCTGTTGTTGTGGAGGAAATGGGGTGGATGATATGGAAAATGGATACGGCTAAACGGTGTGATAGCATGTCGAGTTTTTTTGAGCACATATGTTGGACCCGGTGTGAAGTATAAGGGGTTGTGGAGATTGTGGCGGTCTGGCGACGAGGTTGTTTATGGCTGTCGAACGTAAATTGCGTGGTTGAACGAGTTTAGCCGAAACTTTGCTATGGTAAGAAGTTTCTTAAGCTTTGAATAGACAAGTAATATTCAGCATTACCGAACACCCGAAAATATGTAAAATTCTTCCTACTATTACGTTTTATAGTCTAGATAATATGTATATACCTTATCCATACAACTAAACTAGAAAAAAATTTATTAACAACTAGAAAAAATACCACTACTTCAAAGTCCTTCAAACTCGATTCCCTCACTGTCAGAGAACGAAAACTGTCACATAAAGAAAAATGTATTTCACGCCTGCTGAGCAGCTACCCAAGAAATCACCACCAAAAAACCCGGATCCAAATGATGTCAGACTATAAACGCGCCATTGATCCACCAGCGTCGACGCCACGTTCGCGTGCAGATTCATAAAGTGCGCTCAAAAGCGTAACGAAACGAGGTTGAAGTCGCATCGGGAAACGACATTGTGCAAGCTTGGTCGCGCCCGCACGTTAGCGCGTCGTTAACTTTCCATCTAATTAGCGGTACGTCGCGGTCTCCTTTCGGGCGAGGCCCATCATTCGTCGACTTTCGAAATAACGTTCGCAGTTCATTGGCGGCTAAGCCCAGCCTGGATTGGCGATCAATAAACCGTGCACCTCTCCCTATCTTTCTCTCTCTCTCTCTCTCTCTCTCTACCTCTCTTTCTCTTGTCTCTCCCCTGTCTATCTCTTCACTCCTCTCTGTCTCGCACTCCTCGCTCGAGTCTCCTCCGCTCTTTCACTCGCGTTCAGTAATAGGATCGGCCGCGCGATATTGGGATGTCTCGCCGCGGTCCGATCACTCGATACTTCCGATTTTCGATTTTCAATCGCTCGATAATACCATTTTGCAGCCGTCCCTCGTCCCGAACCTTCCGTCCGTTTCGTCGACCTTCCCCCCGTCTTCTCATCCTTTGACCCCGACGAACCACCCACACGCCCGACACCCCGTGTCCTGTCTCGGCGCTCGTTCAAAATAAGCTGCGGCTCTCGTGTGTCGCCGGCCGAAATTGAAATCCCGAAAGGGGCGCGTCAATAAACGTTTCCGGCTAAGCAGACGACCAGCTGGGTCGTCGTACGAGCCTGTGTTTCGGGACGAGGGTAATGAAGCGGTGGTGGCGATGAGTTGGTCGAATTTTGCGTACAGGTAGGCACTTGCTTTATGGAGAAGTTTTTCGGCGGCAGGCCAGTTTTAATATGCGTTTAGCTGGTTGTTGGTTGTCGAGAGACGTTTTCGGTAGGATTTTCGCTTCTGCGAGTAACTGGCGAAAAGTGAAAATAGCGTCCAGTGCTTGATTTGCAAAGGGAGAAATATTAAGGATTCACGTAATATCGCAGTATTCGTATGTGTTATTTGGTATGATCCGACAGATTATTCGTTGCGTCTCGTGACGTTCGAAAACTTGTTCTATACGAATCCATGGAAATTGCTTCTTTACGCCGTCTCGGCTGCCTCAACGTTTCCTCGGAACGCTTTAATTTCGGAAATCTGGGAAACTTGAACCTACCGATTGTGAGATTTCCAGCGGTACCTACTTCTCTTCATCGGACCATTCAAGTATTCGCCAAGCGGCTTTATTCCCAAACTTCGCAGCACTCGATAGAAGACGTTCTCCCAGCTCAATGTGAATTTCGACAAGGGCTGCAGCACGCCAACACTTTCAGACGCACTGCGTCACATTTGTAGGCGCGTGAATTCATGACAGCAGTTTTTCTAACCGTCACTCAAACGTGACAAACACACCAGTCCAGACCGGCAGCCAGACCAGGAACAACCCCTATTTTTCGGAAAATCGAGCTGAACGAATGTGGTCACGTAATTAGTCACCCTATCGTTCGCCTAACCGCAATACGTACTGCGAGAGAGGGATGAGAGGGTACACGAATCGGCAAATGGGACGGGGGATGGAGGAGGGTAGTGGGAGGGCGAGTGTATGACGGACGCTACTTACAACATAAATACTCGGTAAATGTAGGACCGTAGGTCGCCGGTTCGGATTCAATTTTCACTAACTGGAGCGTGGACTAATTAACCCGACGTGAATAGCCGCTCGACAAACAATGCGCGTGTGGGGGTGGACGGTCGAAGGGGTGAGAGGGTGGGATCGTCAACGGTGCCTGAATTCGTATGCTCGTTGAGAAGAGTAGGTACGCCTATATGCGCGGATTTGTGCGTACGTGTATTTATGGGAATCGTGGCAAGAGGAATGAAAGGTAAGAGAGAGAACGATGGAAAGTAAAGCGAGAAAGATAGAAGGAAAAAGGGGAGAGAAAGAGGGAGAACGAAGAAGAGAAAGCAGACGAATGGACTGAGAATGAACGAAAACGCGGCTCAAGAGAAGAGGGAGAGAGATGAACAGGGTTGAATGTAAGCGGTCGATGGGCTGGTCGGATAAAAAATTATGAAAGAAGGAGACGGTGGCAAATGGCCTCGAAAGAAGAAACGTTCCGTTATTCAGGCAGGCAGGCGCGAAAGGCGGTCGGTGAAGCGGTCCGGCGGGTTAAAGAGAGCGATATTTCGCGTGGAGACTCTTGTTATTTTTATGATAACGCGAAACGAAGGAACCGCGGCCGTTCCGGTCTTCGCCGGATGAAAGGACACTTTGCGACGAATAGTCAATGAAGATAATGCCGCGGCAGCGAAATTCTTTTAACAACGCGCCTCCTCATGCTCTGCAGAGCGTTTACGCGCGATTTATACGTTAAGCGGGATTATTTCTCAAGAGGAGAGCGCTGGGCTGGACTCTTCTGCGAAAGTTGCGCGGAATGATGAAAAAGAGGCGGCAGGGTGGTAAGAAAATTATCCCTGGGAATGCCCGATGAGTAGAACCGCTTCAAAGGTACATAGCGATGTATTTCTGTGGGTCGTTCGCGTACGTTACGTTCATTATGGCCGCACGGTATCTTTCATGCAAGAGATTAAGACGGGCGCGCCGTGCGCGGTTTCGAGGAAAAGTGGAGCAAGGAAGAAACTTTAACGAGCCCAGCGGCTCAAAGCACAATTCTCAATTTCGCTTCAACCGTAAGCTTTCGAATTTCCGAAAATTCACGGAGCTGCTAAAGTCACGGATGCGGAAAAGATGTTCATGAATACGTATTTAATTCATTGCACAAAAAAGTGCAGGGCGAAAAATTAAAAAATATTGCGCCGACAGTTCTACTTCAATGAAAAGATTTTTAAGTTTCAACAACGATGATTAAATCCAAACAAATTGACGAGATTGAACGTACCGGTGTTAAAAATCGTTTCACTTACACCGATCGCAAAAATATTTCAGTGCACCACGAGAACCTTTGACACCGAGTCAGTATCAGGTTATTCATCAAGCCCCAACGAACCCAACAGCAACGTTCGCGAAACGTCGGCTCTCTAAAACACCAAAGACACACTTTCAGCCCGACGGCCACAGACAACTCAACTCACAACGTCGACCGCGACAGCGTCAAACTCATTACCCGTAATAATAAGCGAGAAAACGGCGGAACCTGTCGACGAAAAGCAATGCGCGAAGAATCGCTCCAGAACCCGTCACACCGTAACGCACACTTCTCGATCTTCCATTCTCCCCAGCGCCCACCCCGCGACTCTAACAATAGATACGATCCTTATCGCCAAATAACTCAGCGAAACTGTCAAGAAGCTGCATTGAAGGAAAGTGGAGCGTCCCGATGAGAAACGACTGGGGAAAGAGGAGTGCTTTCGAAAAAGACGAGCGCGAGGCTTGAGACCAATCAGAAAGCGATCGTGTGCTCTGTCGACGACAAACTTCCCGGAAGCCCCTAATACGCGCCGGTGTCTCGGGCGGGGCGGAGAAAAATCTTCGAAAAAGTTCGTGGTTGCCTAGAGATCGCGAGGGGCGACGTGAAAGGTACACGCGGCGGATTCCTCTCGCTGGCCGAGCGATAAACTACCGGGTTGCACAAAGAGAACGAGACGCCGAGCGAAGGTAGTGGAGCATCGCGTGTGCGCCGGCAGTATATATCTAACCCAGACCGGCGAAGCCGGTGAGTTGGCGCACCCGAATAATTTAGAAACAACTTTCGGCGCAAGACGTCGGCGTTGTGTTAGTAAACCGTTCCAGCTAATGTACGCGATTGTCTTGATAAATTAGGGAAGTTAGGTAGCTTCGGTTAGTTTTATATGATCGGGTTGTGAGGCTCGTTTTTTTTTGAAAGGAATGTTTTGGTGCAGCTTTTTGTGTTTTGCTGAAGTCGCGGTGACGCACATGAATACGAGCTTCATCTCTTGTCGCGCAGATGGGTGAGGTGGTGCTGAAAAGCGTGCTCTAAGAGTCGTTTATACAAATATTTACTTATGTTGGAATAGGAAGTTACGAAAACTTTGGTATAGAATGTCAGGAAAATTGGATACAATGCATAATGTACAAGAAGTGGCTGTAAGTAGTGTTTCAAGTGCCACCGAAAACTTATTACTTAACTTATTGTATTAATTATCAGCTGTTTCCTTAAAAACAAACAAAAAAAAAATATACTTACGCTGATTTAAAAAAATGAAACTTTTGTTAATAATTCATCTGTTTCTTACAACAAAAATATGTACAGTTATTTCAAATAAATGAAGTTTTGATGCGCGTTTCAAGGAAGGTGGACCGTCTCACCCCATTTTACCCTACACCCTCACTCATATATTCCGAATGCGCGCGCGTCTAATATACGTTGCGCGAGGAGACCAGGCGGCGAACGGGGAAGCGCGATACGTTAGAGGAAAAGGATACCGTTGAGGGAGGAAAAGAAAAGAGGTTAAAGAAGCCCGAAAGGAACGGGGCTCGTGTTTTGCCCTGTCCCGCTTCGAAACAACGAACCCGGACAAAAGAAACAAAAAGCAATGGCGCGAGAGGGGGCGTCTGAGATAGAAAGGAGAAAGAGAGAGAGAGAGAGAGAAAGGCAGGGTGAAGACAGGGGAGAAAAGGCAACGAATGAAAGGAGAGAAGTCGACGTGCCCTCCCACGCTCTTCGACGTCCACTAAATCCCGACTGCACCTTTTCAGGTGAGGGTGGAACGCGAGGCCGAGGCTACGGGAGGCTGACGGGTCTGGGGTGGGGTCTGAAGGGGGGGAGTAAACTGGAAAGTAAAGTGCCTCCTAAGTCCCCGGGCCGAAGCTCGCTGAGCGAAAGCTGAAACACCTCCGCGATTCTCTGTCCGCCAGCCGCGGCGCTGCTACAGTGCGTTCCACCTTTGTACACGTCACACACCGGCCTTCGACCCTCCCGGTGCAACCCCTTTTTCTTGTCCCGTATCTGTGTCGCTCCTGGCCCGAGGACACGGCCGTGGGACCGAGAGAAAGAGGCGAGCCCGAGTCGAGGACGTGCTTGCAGTGCGAGGCCTCTGTGTACACTTGTTAAAACGAGCTGATAAAATGGCACGAATGTAGAAAGCCGAAAGAGCAGTTTTTGGGTCATTGTACTGGATAGGGCGGCTGGCGCATTTGGTGCTGATTAGGGAAAGAATGAAATTAGATATTTGTGTTTATACATTGATATCACAGTGGGTGGTCTCAGGTATGAGATCTTACAAGATATTTATACTTTACATCGGCTAACGGTTACCGGCAAAGTTCTAGTCGCTTTCCTTACTGCCTCCTGTCGGATGGCGTCGGAAAGCGCAATAGACACCTTCGGCTGGATAAAAAGGAGTGAGTCGTGCGGGACCATACACGTCGCGTTACACGTGACACGATGTCGAGTCGATGCTGCGCGTTCAGAGATTTTCATTTCCGCCATTCGCAATCTTTTCACGCCATTAGAGGAACGCCCGGAGAAATGGTCCTTTATCGTCATCGGGCGAAGAAATTGAGTTTATCAGCGCTCCAAGTGGTGGTGTGGGCGACCTTCTTTGTGGATCCCTCTTGCACTTTCTTCTTGCCCTCCTCCCTCGATGTCTGTCTTTCGCCGGCTCGTTCGCTCTCTAGCGTGGTCCGTGAAATGGTCAAGAGTTGAAAGGTTACCGGTTCTTGAGTCCCTTCTTCCGGAAAATGTGGCGACGCTTTCGTGGACTTTCGCCTCTACCTGAACATTCCGACACTCTTTTTCTCTCTCTTTCTCTCTCTCTTTCTCTCTCTCTCTTTCTCTCTCTCTCTCTCTCTCTCTCTCTCTCTCTCTCTCTATGTCGGTCTGACTCGAGGAGATGAATTTTTAAACGAACATGCTACGGACATTTTCTGGTCGTCTAACTGTGGAACGTAGTCTGATTAAGTTTTCTCGGTTGGAAACGTATATTGCAATCGGAAGAGCGAATTTTTGTTGAAAAATAAAATATGACGTAGATTAGAAGCTAAATAAGATAATCGACAAATATAACGTCTCTTATGCCGCAATGTTTTAAAATTCTAAAATCTTAAAACGTTAACCGACACACTACGCCGCAAGGAACATTATAATATATCGATTATTTTATTCATATATAGGACGGTCATTACATAAAAATTCAGCAAAAGTTTACAATACACCCACGTGAATTATAACTTTTCAACCTGTTTTAACTAGCACACATCTATTAGCGTTAAACTTGCAGTCCGGTGAAGGCAGATGATATAATCATAATATATCTTGGGTCAAAATTGTGTCAGAAGTTCGTCTCTTCGACGGAACGTCAGAGATACTTTATGAAGTCGCTTTCGCCATCGATTTGCTGAGAAACACTGAGAAGCGAATGCCGTTGACTCTAAAGTCGAAGGATAGGAGTAGGAGCCGACATTCCATTCTTGACCTCCGTCCGCCAGATAATTCAGATTGGCAATTAAGAGGGTCGTCCCCAGTGCGACAGTGTCTGCTGCTCTCTCAAGGGTGTCCTATCGCTAAGCACGATCTGTCACACAATTTCGATTCAATAATACCTCCCTGCGACTACTGCAACCGTCGCCATTATGTTCCCCTATCATCAACGTCGTCACTATTTCCTCAGCACATTTCTTTTTCCACCCTCCGCATTTTTAACCGGCAGAATTATTGGTTTCACATAGCAACAGTCTAACTTGATCGATTTTTGACGCGCTATAACGTGGTTGATGTTCATTATGAATATGTTAATTACAATGAAGCTACACAATGAAATGAAACGATAATACAAACGAAGTCCTTAAATCTCATTAGTAAAATCCAACGTTTTAACACGTACTATGTGTCCGTTCAGGAGTAAAAATTGTGGAAAAGCATGAAGCAACTCTTAGTGTAATGAATCACTGTTTATACTTAAAAAAGAAAGCATAACATGAACGTATGTATGTATGTATGATTGTTCTTCCGCCAGCAAGACTTCTTTTGTCTTTCCTGACCCCGCCAGCACTTCATTTGCCTTTTCTGGTTTGGCTTGATTTTCCTCATCGCACATCCTGTATTACTTCCCATCTGGTAGCACACACATGCAAACACACCTATCCGCATACATCCGCATCATCAATCATAATTAAATGCCGGCTCACATTCAATATGGAACTTTATCCTATTTACACTAATTACAATTACCCCAATCAGCCCCATTAATAAAACCGTGCCATTTACTCGCATTATAACATAACGCAACTCATCCAAGCTTTCGAAATGATTCACGATCCGAAAGGATCCGCACACCTAAGATATCAATCTTTCGAAAATGATTAAAACAAATCCATATTATATTAATTATGACCGCTTGAACAGTTAGCGCCACGACGGCTGGAGCCTTTTGCTAGGCTTACGCCTAATTTTCATTCACACCTAATGTGTCCATTGTCGAGGAACTTGCGAGAGTATCACAGCCGTTTCATAAGACGACAGGTCGCACTGGTTCACGGCAATTAAGAGCTGAACCACGTTCCGGCGTAGGGTCGGGCATGAGAACAACGTTCATTACAACCCGGCGCGTCAAAGTGGGGGAGGGTGGAAGATGAACTGCGGGAATGCGGATTCTTAAACGTACTTTTCATCTGCTTCCTCCCACCAGCTTGGCCTCGAGAGATGAAGGAAGGGCGAACGAAGTGGATGAGGTCAATATTTCGACGCCTAGGCCGCGGATCCGCGACACGCTTGACACCTTTTCCAGATATTTATGAGACCACCAAGGAGTACGCTGTAAACGTAGACAATTATATGGTACTATCTGTGAAACTTATTGTTAGTGTGCAAGTATGAAGAGTGCGTGTGTATGTATCAACAGAGAAAGAGAGTGAGAGAGTGAGAAATAATTAAATATAGTGAGAAAGTGATGGCATGAGTGTGACGGACGAATGAGAAGCCAGTATGGATCGTATGACTGTAATGAGCGAATCAGGTGCGAAAGAAAAGAGAATTCGAGAAGAGCGAAATGTGATTGAGCTAATGGATGAAATATATGAATTTTATTGAAGTGAAATTGTCCTCGGTGCTGGCGAATTAGGGAATATTCGATCGAATATAAATTTGGTCCAATGAGAATTTATCGATCGAATAAAAATTGATTCAGTGATTAGTGGAAAGGCCAACAATTTCTGTTCAGAGAACTGATAATTCGAAAGATGCAAGTGTACAGGGTATTGCGTGGGAACCTGATAGCGTTGCAAATAAATTGACTCTGCGTATAGGAAAGGAACGGAGAGCACAATTAAACATACCTTACGTCGCATGTTGTTATTAGAATAGACTGCGCAACAAATTTATTCATTTTTCATACCTCGGACACGGGGCTCGGACAATAAATGATGGAAAAATAAAGCACGTCATTCTTCAGAAAGAAGTAGAATAAAAAATGAAGCTCATGTGTTCGCCCGGGGCCGCTTTGTTATGGACAAAAAAAAATAACTTTTATACGTACATACTCGTGGCCGACGCGAAAAATCGATCAATCGTCAATGCCATTTACTTTTTTTTTTTTGGTCACGCACATAGCTTTCCCTGAAAATATTCCTTCTACAATTTCTCTTCATGTTTCTCATGATTAATCAACCTTTTCCTGGTTACGCCGCGCCTTCTTCCACGGCCTGTATAATACGGGAACATTATTTATCACCCGCGGAAAATAAAAACACTCCAAAAAAAAACAATGCAACAAACGCAAGCAAACAGGGTGAATTGTTGGTCGCTCTACGTGAGCAGGAAAACTCCACGTAAAAGCTAGCTCGCGCGCTCGGATCGGCAAACAAGATTTTGATGGCTTTCGTAATAAAAGTAATAGTAATAATAAATGTGGCGTACGCGTGGGGTATGATCGGGTTATAAAGAGATTACCATAAATTGCGAGGTTGTTGACGCGCATATTATACCCCCTGCAGAACTGTTATTATTTAATGGCGGTCGCTCCGCGGCTACGATTAAACAATCAATAAATTATAATTGAAACGATGACTGATCCAATCGCCAGATTTTTCATGTTACGCGTTGCGTGGTGATGTGCGAATGCGGAGCTGCTGACACGAAAACAATATCATTAGCCAAACTGATACATTTAACGGTGAACGCTTTGTAATCACCGTGAGAACATCAATAATTTATAATCGGGACGTTCGGCGATCGAAATCGGACTTTTCTCATCACGCGTTCGGTCATAAACCACAGATACGAAATTATCGCCAATGAAATAATATTTCCAGCGTACCTGTTATAATTAGCGATGGATGTTCCCCGACCGTGATAGATATATCGAGAAATTATAATACTAGCGCCCACGCTATAATGTGGTTTACGGAAACAGATGCGCATTTTTCACGTCGGCTGCTGGATTGTAAATTACAGTGAGGTAATTATATATATTAATATTGGTCTCATAATTAACAGGAACAGTATGCAACTTTTTCACGTCACACACTAAATTACATTACACGTGTAAAGGACAGGTTGCCGTCTTATGCCGTCAGCTGTATTTTTCATATCAGGCATGTCGAACAACTTTGTTAGGAGCTAAAGTCGAGGCAGCACATCGTCTTTCACTAATTTCTGGCAAGTTTCTAACCATCTACTTACCACTTTGGCGGCTTCCACTCGAAGCGCCACAGGTATATAGAGACTCACATAGTGCCTTCACTCTGTGCGGTCAAAGTTTCAGCCAGTTTCTCGATCCTGATTCGATTTCGATGTGAGCGCCCGTGGCATCGGCCGTCGAAAATCAGTTCGTCCGCCGTAGAATCGAATCATGACACTTCGGTGAGACAACGAAAGAAACCTAATCGTCGCCGCGACGTCGAAAGTGCAGGGAAGACAAACAATCGAATGATCGACTGAAAAACGAAGTCACCCTCTCGTGATCTGTTCTTAATGATAAATCCGTTCAGGATTGTGCTTGCTGTTATCTCACCATCCTCCGTGTCTTATCTTGCCTCTTGTCTCGACCTATTAACAATGCGGGCCACTGTCGATAGAATGTCTGAGAACAGCGAAAAACGGAATAAGTGGGACGATATTGGCATAACAAAAAACGAACAAATAAAGCTGCAAAAGTGACCGGATTGTACGGAGTAAAGATAATAAGAAAGAATTCATAAACAGAGAAAGGAACGTTAAAAATGTATAAATTAATGTTAAAGCACGCCTTCTTGTTACTTGAATGTTGACTTTTATTAGTTTATTGCATATTTTCATAACAAATACATCGATACATCCACCCTAGCAAAATTCAACATAACTTCGCTTGATTTGTGAAACCAATTCCGTTATTTAGACTCTTGAAGAGAACAGAAGCAAAAATTCATTCATTAAGAAGACATGTTTTAACGTTACTTTACACTGCACAAGGTTGAAAAAGAAAACTATGACCAATAGATCGAGAGAAGATCGTTAAAGATGAATAACACGGTTCGACGTTCATGCCATTCGTGACAGATGAACTCGTGCTAACGAAGTGCATTCGACGAAAGTTCTTGACCGACGAGACAGTCAAAGGTGGAATCTATCTGCTAATGGAATTCTCAAGCGATCTCCTCACCTCGTAACCCATTTCCGGAGTTGCGCGCCAACGAGGCCTAATAAAATCGCGCAGCATGCAAAGACGCAGTGTCCGAAGAAAGAGAATCGGAGGATTTTTACGACCCAAGCGAATGGAGCAAGCGCCATTTTATGGCACCTCCATAAATTTCCATCTCGCCAGGGTAATCAGTTGATCCCCTTTTACTCACTTTTGCCCCCTTTCTAATACATCGCTAACGTCCATGTAAATTAAATGAACGGGGAGGGATCGACTGGAAGGTTACGTTTGTTGAAAAATCGCCGGTTGAAGTAGGCGTTAGTTTCAGTAAAACCGGATAAAATGGCGGACGTATTATAAAATGTTCATAATATAACAATTTCTTTTTCCTACTATCCAACACTTATGTCTCTGAGAATCTCGTGTACCTAAATCATCGATTTCTGATTGAAATCAAAAGTAAGTGAAAGCTTCCATAAAAACGTAACTAACGACGAAGTTAAAGCATTCAAATGATGTTACCGATATCTTCCTCACTTCCAGCAAGTTATTATAACTGTCCGCACTCGATTTTCGCTCGAAAAGTAAGTTCATACCCGACGCAGTCAGGCGCGCACACGCGAAGAGATTGAAGTTTCGGATCGATACGTTTCACGCTCCGTGGGATAGTTTTTGTTTTTGTTTCTCCCGCCTTTTTTTTCCCCCGCTTCCTCGGTACGGGGTGTTTCAGCCAGCGAGCAAGGGGGTGGAAAGTTCCTTTAATCTTTTCACCGCGTCCGGCTCTGTGCGGGGCGACGGTAAATGAGTTTCGCAAGATCGAATGTTTCCCGAGGCGAGGGAGTTACTCACGAGTGAGCGTCGATACTTAGAGAGCCGTTGCTGTTAAAAAAATATTTCCTGCTCCGGAAGACTGTTCAACGAGAATAGATACGGTGAACAGAGATAGTTTCGAGATCGTAGATGATACATGGATGATGAGTGAATTTTAGCAGATTCCTAGAAGAAAGTAAATTTTTTATTTCTCGCTTACTTTCTCATGAATTATTTTTTATCACGCATCTTTAATATGCATGCAAACACACTTGGGTGACGTATATATGACACCTCCGACGAATTCGGAAGTTTGATCGTGAAATTTCCTGAGGCGAGGAAGTTACTCACGAGTGAGCGTCGATACTTAGAGAGCCGTTGCTGTTAAAAAAATATTTCCTGCTCCGGAAGACTGTTCAACGAGAATAGATACGGTGAACAGAGATAGTTTCGAGATCGTAGATGGGTCTCATATATGGATGTCGAGTGAATTTTAGCAGATTCGTAGAAGAAAGTGGATTTTTTATTTCTCGCTTACCTTCTCATGAATTAGTTTTTATCACGCATCTTTAATATGCATGCAAACACACTTGTGTGACGTATATATTACACCTCCGACGAATTCGGAAGTTCGATCGTGAAATTTCCTGAGGCGAGGAAGTTACTCACGAGTGAGCGTCGATATTTAGAGAGCCGTTGCTCTTAAAAAAATATTCCCTGCTCCGGAAGACTGTTCAACGAGAATAGATAGGGTGAACAGAGATAGTTTCGAGATCGTAGATGGGTCCCATATATGGATGACGAGTGAATTTTAGCAGATTCGTAGAAGAAAGTGAATGTTTCATTTCTCGCTTACTTTCTCATGAATTATTTTTTATCATGCATCTTTAATATGCATGCAAACACACTTGGGTGACGTATATATGACACCTCCGACGAATTCGGAAGTTCGATCGTGAAATTTCAATTCTCTCTGTCAAAGTGCGACGTCGTGCGAACGATCTGCTCGTGCGATAATGGGATGATCGTTCGATCGAATGGTAGAAGGGACGGGAGTGCAAATAGAGGAAGGAATGATCGCAATTGGGACTGGCCCGCGCGACCTGGCATCGGGAAAGTTTCGTCGAAGAAGAATGGGCGGGTTGGTCGGCGAAGATGTTATTGGCCGATACGATTCTTTTGAAATTAATCTCACTTCGTAACTTTTCTTATTAAAACGCAACTTCGCCGAGAAGCGCATTCCGTGCGGCGAAAATTGCACACGGCCACGTGACGTCTACAACTCTACGCGCGGCCAGCCTCTGTTCGTGCCGTGCACACAGCCGCGACAGCGGTGAAACTGTTAGACTCCGCGCGGACGCAAAAACCTCGTTGGCGATCGTAATTTCCCGGCAAGCGATTTTTCAGCCCGGAATTATGCGCGACCGCGCGCTCCGTGGTAATTAACGTGCGTGCGCTACTTATTTCGCTGATTATTTTGCGTCACTCGTGGAACAGGCGCCCGCGCGCTTACAGTTATTTCATTTTGATACATTTGCGTATTTATAATTGCGGGGCGTATGCGTGGTCGCGGTTAAAAATAATGTCCCACATACGTATTCCTCTTATACAATTATGTTGAGCATAACGTATCCACGCCTGATTTAAGACAGTGGGTCGTTATCGTAAGACTGATTAACTATACTTTGACGCGTTCTCTGATTGATGAATATGTGTGACGGAAAATAGAAAATGATATTTCCTCGCGGAACGCTCGAAATCGTACCAAAAATTGAATTCAACCGCTAATTTAATCAATGTCCATCAATATTAATTTCACCGGCTACGAGTATAATCAGATTAATGTGCCAGCCCTGAAGCTAATGACTTCAATTCTAAATATCGCCAAGCAATGTTTTCCAGCGAATATTTCATCCCAGTTTAGAATAGGGTACAACAATAAATATGCAAAAATTGTTTTAGTACTTATACTGACGGATTTGATTTCATGTGATGGCAGTAATCGTATTAACAAAGTAAACCGGATGATGTCCTCTAGGTTGAAAAATGTCATCTGGTAATCATTTCCTTATTATTTACTCAACATGATTGGAAATTCGAAGGTCTCCTCTTCGGGGCATAGTTATGAACACTTATCTGCCCTGGAAATAAAGTATAAAAAATCCATTCTCTCGAATAATTTCGGTAAAAAAAAATCAACGAACAATTGGACGAAAAAATCTTGACTTTCCACGAGGCCAATTTTTCGCTATCGAGTGGCCGCTACATGAAACAGCAACAAAAAAAACAACATAAAAAAAAATCCTGATTTCCTCAGGCCTAAATTTCAGTAAAAAAAGAAGAAAAAAAAACAAAAATAAGGAAATGAACGAAAAAAACAATCCTGACTTTCCGCGGTGCCGATTTTTCGCGCCTCGGCCGATCGCGACGTGAGTGGCCGCTGAAAACGAGGCGGCAGCGTGTTCGGGGCGGACGGAATTTATACTGCCGCTCGACTAGGGCCAAATGCGATCGGCGAGATGTGGATATGACCGTAACGTGGCGTGTACAATCCGTGGGGTATTGCCCGCGGGGCAATGGTGCATGCGGCAGGCCTGACACATATCAATCAGGCAACGGAATCCTCCGGTGTTCCGACTATCCCTGTCCCCGCTCACGAGTCTGCCACCCTCTCGCCACTCGATTGAGCCCCTCGCCAACCCCTCGGACCCCTACGGAACCTACCCACGCGCTGTGAATCCACTGCGACACGCGCCCCATGTGCATACCGCCAACGAGCACCGACTGTCCTCGGCTAGGAATTTAGGCGCTAATCAGACTCGATGGCCGGACGGTTAATTCGACTGCCCTGAGCGGCCTTCAAGATGGCGGTCAGACGTGACCCGGACTCGCGCCGGTTCGATATGCACGCATCGTCGTCCGACAGGTGGTTGCAGCCGTTTTTGAGCATGAAACGAATTGGAGTTGAAGGTGCTAGCTGAATTGGAGGGGTGTTACTAGTGAGAGCAAGATATCATGGAATAACGATCGTGTATAGACGGGGAGTCGTGTGCGCGACGTTATATTATGTGATTGCGATAAATATGTGGCGTGTTAGTATGTGGCAATGTAACTGTTGCGAAGAGTACTGAACGTGTGATGAACACGACATCGCTGTCACTACATTGAATACATACCGGATCAATGAATATTACAATTATTAATGAAGATAATAAATTACATTTACGCACAATTATAAACAATCTTTTCCGAAATCCTGTATTATATCACGTAACGAGCTCAATATAATTTATCTCCGAAACTGTACGAATCAACTTAGACCTTATTTCTCATTTCCACGCCAAATAAAATGTTCCCAAATCCACCCACCTTCCTACCACCTTCTATCACGCAATACACAATGCACCATTCACAAGACAAACCCTTGAACAAAGCACACGCAAAATATCTCTGTGCACCGCGCTCACAAGACGTATACTCGAACAAAACGCGCGCAAAATATCTGCCTGCGGGAGGCAGTACACATTAGCAGCATTATGAATGACCGCCATTACGCAGTAGACAATCGGGCGGCCGTCGTCCACGATTAAACAACTCGATATGCGTTTGTCGCTCCGGCATAGCGCGCGTCTCTGCGCCGGCAACAGATTACTGCTCGACGCATTCCGTTGCTAATTCTAAGGGGCCATCGCGTCCTCGTCGTGCGGCCAGGAATTTCAGCGGTAATCAACCTCGATGGCTGAATAGCACGACTCCATCCTGTAAAGTGATTTCCGGGTTCCCAAATCCCTGGAGGCTATTGCGACAGTCAAGTAGCTGCCTTTAACAGAGATAGGGACGAAATGAAGAGTGAGGGAAAGAGGGAGGGAGAGAAAGATAAAGAAGGGGAGGAATGAAGGGAGAATTATAGAGACAGATGACGATTTAATCGATGAAGATTTTCAAAGCGGCCGATTATGGTCGTATAGCTGCTCTTCGCGAACTTCAATATACTACATATATTTTGTAGTGGGTGGGCTTAGGATGTCGAGCGAACAATAATTAAATCAATGTCAGTTTTTCGTCACACACACACGAATATTATTATAAACTATATTTTAGAAAATTAAGAAATATATATACCTTTGCTATAAACTATGTTATGAAAAACAACTAAGGCTAACAGATTAATAATGCGTAATAACGATCCGTACATGACCAAGCGTGAACGACGACTGGCCCGATCGCTGCGTCGCTCGTCTCCGGCGCGGTGAGTTTACCGTAAAAAGTCTTATTCGTTCTCGAATATTCGGCAACGATAAGATACCACCCGTGTGTCGCACGTCGTAACCTACCATAATTTTCTTAGAAATATACGCTGTGCGTAGATCAGCTCACGTCGCTTAATAAGGCTCACTCTCGTTCGACCGCGGTATACTTCGAGGCGTTGGACAATCTTGCGAAATGCAGAAAACATAGTCAAAATCTAAGAATCAAGATATGTCGTAAAGATTTGGCCCCGGCGTGCGTTTGGGAGAGAAGCCGAAATTGTTCGCGACCGAATGCTTTCGTGCAGCAGATCGGACAGGTTATAATAAATCTTGTGCATCGTCGTCACGTTGTGATACGTTGATGAAGAGGGCGTAATTGGATAGTAATTTATAGCTCTGCTTTGCGACAGTGACTTGGACTGTCGCGAAAATAATGATGAATGATGCTGTCCAAGTGCTTAGGAGTATATGATGCATGTGTGTTTAGGCAACCAAACGATATACCGCACGCTGTTATGCAACACCGTTTTACTGTACGATTTTCTCATTGTCAGATGTATTTCTGTTTTGTACTTGCTGATAGTACTCGACGAATATAATGGTTTCGATACAAGGAATCAAATAGTTCAAAAATTATGCGTATTTAAAATTTCTTAACCCTTAATAACCTAGAGTTTTAATTTTGATACCAATCTTTTAATTGTTATTTTTCCTATTTTTCTCTTCATCTAGACCCTCAAGCAAACACAGTAATATTAAAAATAAATCACTTTCGTAAATCAGGCTACTAAGGGTTAATCTCACCGTACTGTACGGCTCGCTCGAAAGTATCTTGTCTACATCCATTGTTTCTCAACCAATCAGACCTGAATTAGGTGTGCGGTAGGTACACCCAGCGTACCGCATGACGTATTTTCACGCAATCTTATCTACACCCCTTGTCTTTCAACGAGCCACACTTGCGCAATAGATTCATCGAGTACTGTGCGAAGAAACAAAAAGCGAGTTTGAAAGCCTTGAAACTTCCAAAGCACGCTCGAAGAGCAGCAAAAAACGAGCTCCGCGACTACCCCCCCACACCCCGGCCCGTTCTGACCCATAAATTCTGTCGCGGCAACGGCTCCATTACGTAACGGCGCGTGCCGAGATGCCTGGATATCGTTTTAATTTGTCCCGGCCAACGAGAGAGTGATGGATGAATCCGCGCAGTCCGGTTGTAAACCGACGTTAGACTTCGAAGGAGCGGTCGTAACTCTTTCGGCATGTTTCACGACCAGAGGCGAACACGTCCGGCGGAAGTAGAAGCAAAGTGTAAGCGCGTGAAGCGAGGGGCCAAGAGACTCACGAGAGGACCGAGCAAAGTTTCGCAAGCACTCAGGGTATACGGATCCTCTCTTTCTCTTCATCTTTGTCGCCCCTCTCCCCCACCCCCACTCTCCTCCATCATTCTTTCCTGGAAATGACAGCAATTTTCGAGTAAATTAAGCAAAATACGTCCTTGGGCGACCCTCGTGGCGGAAGTTGAACGGCAAGGGAGGAGAGTCGTCCTCCGACTCTCACATTGCCGGACTCGACGTCGATATTTCTACTTGGAACGGCGGCCGGCCCGAACGGACGGCGAATGCTCGCAATATTTCACCGACGCTACGAAATTCGCGTTCCGGGCGACGTTATAGTAGAACACGCGTTGTAGCGTACTGAGTTTGGGATGCGTACGGATGGTTCGCTAGTTCGAAATCGTATAATTCATTTTTACACAAACCGAAAAAGAAGTAGTATCTCGTTACAGAGGCTTAAAAGTGAACATTTTTTTTGTTATTTTCACGAAAATGCCGTTATGGATGGCGCATGACGTGGACGCGTTATTCTCATCCTCCGATATCGCCACGTGAGCTGGAATGCTCGTTACAGAGAGCGTGGGACGCGTATTCGAATGTTGTTCTCCCTCTCTCTCTCTCTCTCTTTCTCTCTCTCTCGCACATAAACCGCAAACTTTTCGGGCCTGAAGCGCGCGTGACGCGCTTTAATGAATCGCGTTATGGAAATCTCGGGGCGCGCGTTCAGTCCGGGCAGCATTCATGAACTATTAAATACGGCCGAATTAACTAACGGCCGGATTAATTTTAATAAAGCGCGCGCATGAAATCTGGCCGGCCAGCGCCGACAGCCGATCTGTATTGCCATTCGCGGACGATATTGTTAACGTAATTCAGGGCAAATTACGATGTCGCCGGGGCTCGAGAAATTTCATTTTCCGCGCGACAGTGTCGGCGATACTTTATTACGCACTCGCACTCCCGCGGGGTAGACGAAGAAGATCTGTTTAAATCAGGGCGCGGAAATTTATGGCTTTATGCATTCAGAGTGCTGTCATCGATTCCTTAGGTATACGTAGAGAAACTGGAGGACGAAGTGCTCGTGTGCGCTGGAATGTATATCTGATTCAAACATTGCGCAGCAAATATGAGTGAAGCGCTGAAATAGAAACGTTCGAGAGGCCAATTAATGTGCTGCCTTTATAATATATCAGTGAGAACGTGAAATGTTGGGTAAATATGACGGCGTTCTTGACACAAGCGCCAAAACTATAGACTTTGTCACTGCAGTAATTGTTAAGGTTACTTAATTATTATTATTATTATCAAATGCCCTCTTTTTTGACGAGTCTCACACACACACACACACACACAACATTCACGCTCATCAGTCACCAATCGTACAATCTCATTCTTGAAGTCGTCCAACTCCTTCCATTCGAATAAAATCTGCTCGACTTTGTCTTCTTTGTCGATTAATTCGGTGTCTCCTGTGACCAATGAGACGCTTCGCGTCAACACGTGAGCGGATGGGACGAAAAAGGTCCTCGACTGGCTGGCCGGAAATGTCGGTGGCCACCTCGCGACGCCCGACAACGTCGACGCAGAGTTGGTAATTCTGTTTACTCGGCAAATCTTCCTTGTACAAGTTCGAATTCGTTTCGAGCGACGTTAAAGAGGGGGCGAGTGAGAGTGAGAGCGAGAGAGAGGCTCTCTCGAGGTAAATTGCAAATTCAAAGTTTCTCAGGAGTTTCACGCCGTCGCGTCGGGGTGGCTCACCACCCTGTTGTCCTCCCCCGTTCTACCCCCTTGTCACCCAACCCTTATCCCGAGCTTCCTTGGACGCCGGCAGAAGGAAGTCTTTAATATCGGCCAAGAACAAGAAGAATCGCGAGCACTGCTCCCTCTTATAATGTTCCTCGGTATGTCTCGCCGGGATTAGGCCGACGAGAATTTAAACTTAGCCCGTCTTATTGCCTTCTTCGCGAAGAGTGTGCGCCCTCTGCGGGATGTCTTTCAATCTCTGATCGCGTCGCTGCGGCTGGGTAAATAGAGTCGACTCCCCAGACGTATAAAGCTCTGGTAGTTAATAAGGCATTGGGAAGGTTTTATATTAATGTCTGGCTCGATGGAATGTTTTACTTACAAGTGTCGTGGTGCGGCGGAAGAATTTTTATCGTTGATCGTAATCGTTCTGAAGCGCTGAAATGGTTTTGAATTGTAGAAATAGTCTCAAACGTGACGTTTTGATGTTTGGATCTTTTGGGTAGATTGAAGTTCGGTTTGGTAAAATGAGTTTTAGTCGTCTCGAGATTTTAGTATTCTGACACCTCTGGCAGGCAGAATATCCTCGCGAGTGTGTCAATCCTTCAGCAGATTGGTATCAAAGTTTCGGAAATATTTGTAAATATGCTGGTATTCTTTTGTAAGTGAGGAATGATTCTTGATAGTATTTATTACGATGCTCTCTACTTATTTCAAAACCTTGTGGTTTTCTTGTCAGGAGACAGAATTGAAAATATTACAATATTAAATTGCAAGTGCGGTACGGTAAGTGGAATGTGTAAGATGGTTGTTTATTATTTGCCTTATAGTAATCGTACTGCTACAATTCATTGTTAAAATTCTACTATCTGTATTGATGAAATTTAAAGTAACAATTGAATGAGGCCGATTACAAACTCAAATCTATTAGAAAGAGAGAGAGAGAGAAATGTAGAAAAGTGCGAGACTTTCAGGGAATGAGATAGACTGAGAGAGATTAAATACGAGGAGACAAGCGTGAAGAAATTAGAATGCAAAAAATGAGATGGTTGGAAATGCGAGAGGAAGAAAGGCAAAAAGAAATGGTACGCGAAGTGAGAGTAAGAGTTCCGCGATGGATATAGAGACAAACAGAAGCGCGTGTGGGTGGGATGGAAGAAGAGCAGAGTCGGACAGAGAACGAGGAAGGACGTGCGCGAGAGAGACAATGTGGAAATAGAAAGTAGAGCGAATCGCGTTTTACGGAATGCATTGTGCCGGATAAAAATGTCAGCTTCCGAGCGGCAAACAGAGACGTAGTCCCGACTATCTCCTGCATTTTATATACGCTTCGCGAGACTCGAAGGGCGTCGTGCATGATTTGTCGCCGAATCTCTGTCGACCCATCTCTCCCGACCCATCTCTGCCAGAGGCTCGCACTCTTCGTTCTCGGGCCCCTATCGGCGGCCGTTGTTGTGCGAGGGTAAATCGGCAGATTTGACAACGACGCGACGCAGAACTGAATATGGATTGATGCAGCCAGAGCTGTTCGAGTATTCGAGACAAACGAACCGAGCTAAACTCGACTAGATTGTTCGAGTTTCCCCGGACAACTTTCAGCTACTTCAATTCGACGCCCCCAAGACCTATTGGCGGACGCGAGTCAATTATGACCCGTACGATTTGTTTGAACCCGTACACATTTTAGACACTAGAGATTCTTCCGGGCAATTCTATAGTTAAATCGTCGAATTCGAATTTTTCTCGAATTAATTTTTCTGGAACCCACGTCTGATCCACGATTTTGACAGAAGTTTGAAAAAAGCAGCATTGTATAATTCATACTTTTCTCACAAAATTGCTCGCTAAAGTCAAGAATTTTCTCGCTCACGAAAGCACACGAAAGCAGAAACCTCCCCTATAAGATAACTCAAAATTTCGTACCCACCAAACATACACTAACCTACTCCGCCCGAATAATCGAGTCGAGCTTACAATTAGATCGGTTCATTTTTTCCGAGCACTCGAGCAGCTCCAGTGTAACGACAAGCTCGTTTAAAAACGCGAACCCGCCCCATCGATAAAATGGTCCGCCCGGGCATCTCGACGGGAATTCCTCTATTTTCACGACGAATTCCTTGCGAGATCGCCTTCGTTAATTCACGAGATCGGTTCGACGCCAGTAATACCAGTCGAGAGTTCCCCCCCCCCCCTTCCCAACCCCCCCGCGCCTCCCAATCCTCCTTATTTCTACCATCCGCCTCTCCTCGTTAATATGAATTTTATTCGCCAGACCACTTCCTCGTATTCTTCCGCTCGAGGGTCTTTTTATCGAATTCGCGATCTCCGATCCTCCCTTTTTCGGGACGAAAGCTCGGAAATACCCGAATGCCATTCTTTCACCGTCCAATTTCTTCCTACGTGGGTTCGGTGCGAGCGCACGATTCGAAGGCGAAGTGATGACGAAGAGGGAAGAAAGAGAGAGAGAGACGAGGGTAGGGTGGGCAGATACGAAAAGAAGGACTCGATCCAAGGAACGAACTCGAATATATCGGCGCGTGTTCCTACGTACGTCTCATTAGAATCGAATATTTTCGATCAATATTATCGCACCGGCAAAACAAACAGAAAGTGTCTCGACGTGAGGACGGATTCGGCGTGTCAGGTGGCAAATATTATTACGCGGCAAGCTTCGCGAAGGAGATTTATGGTTGTTAATATCCTCGAACGGCCCGAAGAATCCGCGCCGACGATGTTTGAATTTATACGATTCGCCGTGTCGTGGCTGCGCAAACACGATCGCGCGAGTCGTCGAGAGCGATATCTGAGAAATGTCGGCGCATAATTCGAGGCAGAGTTTTGTGTCGGGCGCGCCGACACGTGTGAGTAAGCGGCCGCGAGCAGCGACGCTCGCGGTTGAGAGATGACGGGAGACTTAATGCGATTTGAAAATCTTGAAGAGTCATCGACAGCGCCACTGCCAAACGCTGTCGCGCTCTGAATCACTTCGCTCGCTCTTTCAAATCATTAAGTTTGTCCATCATTTTTCTTTCGACCACTCGAACCCCTCATGCGCTTCCACCACTTATGTTTTAAACCAAGCCTTGCTATTTTGTTTTTCTTTTTCTGTCGCTTCAGGTTGTGACTCGCTGATACCTCCTTCGACTAACCGATCGAAGCCGAGCTTTTTGCACGATACCACCTTGTATAACATCGAATGACAGTCGAGTCGCCGTCGCAGTTTCTCGTCACGCAATTCCGAATGACGGACGAAATCGAGAGGGAATCGGCCTCTGCCAAGTCGTGGTACGTCCGCTTATTGATTGTGCCAAATTCCACGCGCGTGCGTGCGCTCCTTGTGCATGTGTATGCATGCGCACGGCTGCATACATATGCACGCCTCCGCATACGTCTGCATATGTCTACAGAGCTCTCGACGTGCACGTATGTATGAGCGAATGACGCGCGTGAATGTGCCTGTGTGCGTGTGTTTGCAGCTTTTTAGGCGAGCCTAGGGAGCCTCGTGTGACGTTTACGTGTGGCGCCGTTGGACAACTTACGAATGTCCTAGCGCGAGAACTCAAAGTCCTCACCGCGACCTTCGCCAAATTTATCTCACAAGCCGTAGTCGTGTGTTAAATACGTTTTTTATATGCAACGCGCTCGGTCAAAGGTTCAAAGGTTTTCGGTTCCTTCACACTGTATATGTCGCGTGCATGCATATTTTCTTTTCGCTGCACCACGTCGTTTCAGCGTCGTTCTGCTCGTTTACCGGGTATTTCGAAATAATCATTGCATTCTTTTCATGCGTACGTTCAGTTCATGGCGTTGCGTTAACCGTCGGCTTTGTTTTTTGGTAATTAAAAGTACGGAGTACGCGGAGATTTTGCACTGTTTTTCGTACGCTTTGAAATTCAGGTCAGAGGGGGATAAGTATTTGTTTTTGCGAATTATGTGACATTTTGCATGAAAAATACTTCGAAAGAATGGTTTGATTTGTTTTACTGTTAATTAAAAAGAGAGCTGATGTATGCCGAAGGATATGCGAGGAATGTCAAACTGACACGTATTTAATCGTAATCAAATGCCATTGTAAAATAAGGTTTTTTACTGTATCGATTGTTCAAAGTTATATTTCTCTTTCAGCTAGGAGCTACATATTAATGCTTCTATTTTTATTAATTAAAAGTGTCGACGGACTCCGTGCAATTTCCTATTGATATGAAAATTCAGGTCAACAAGATTTTGGATTTAATACGCAGCCCAACCCAAAAACTCGATTCGTCGCAGTGTTAATCGAACAGAAAGTATTTCGGCAGAATTAGAGTCTACATTTGCACACTCTCCGGGCGAAACGTGCTTTTCGCCAAATGGGTTCCTGTTCCGCACTAGGGAAAAATTCCTTTCCGTCGAATGCAGACATGTGTTCGAGTAGAACTACATGGGATCAGATTGTGTCGGCGTGGAAATTCAATGCGAAAAAACCCGCGACTGCTTGCGATGCAAAATGATCGCGACGTGCGCGCGCACGCGAGAGGCCATTATTAATCCGCAAGCTCAAAGACCGTGGTGACAACGCTCGTGTGGCGGTTTAAATCGACTAATTAACATTCACGGGAAATGTTACACTCGGGACAGGCAGCGTAATTCGCACGACGCACTTTGTCACATCGCGTCAGGTCGCAGCGGTCACACTCCTACCAGATCTATAGCTAACAGGCGTTGCGCCATGTGTGAGATATGATTCGATTATTATTTCGTTCATGTTAAGCGGGAAAGAGGACTGTGAGGATAAAATAATTACGTCTGAATGTAGGGTAGTGTTTCGTGATTCGCGGTACAGCCCGGGAACGCGTTGGTGCTAATGACGAAATAAATGTGAAGCTGGAATCAAATTTGGTTTCACAGTCGAGCGATCTTAGATTTCGCTTACAACTGCCGCCATTTTTTATTCGAACAAGCATAATCGAAAGCTATGAGCTAAAATTCATCGACTTTGCATTGAAACGTACGACGATTTATTAATTAGGCTTTCGCTCGCATAACGTAGTGATATAGTTATTGTTATCGATACAACCATGAGTCGCACTGTTTAATATTCAGTGAAGTCATTACGGAACCTGAATTGTAACAGGATAGAGTCAATGTTTAGTCAGTAAATAAAATCACAATTAACGTGGTCTATCGCTTGATCGAGAAAGCATTTGACGCCTAAAACGCACTTTCTAGCGAGAGTAAATTACGGACCAATTAGGTATTACATTTTTATTGAATTTATTTGGATTGAAAGAGACCCGAGTAGCTATTCAAACTGCTCGAATTGCAATATAAACTTTAATAGATTAGACAACTTCAAATTAGAGTGCATGTAACCCATTTTTCGTTCTATATTAGTCAGCAAATGTTTGATCGCATGAATACAATTATGAAAATTAGTATAATTAATATGTAATATGATTTAGTTTGTTAAGTTAATATTGCGATAGTACGCACTGTTTGATAATTTGTTACACCTGCGTAAATATTGTTAAAAACATTCTTTAATGAGTTATGTTATATCATGATACTTATATACCTATAAAGAGGTCACTCGATTACACTATCAAACTTATTTAAACACTATGATTAAAAAAGACACCTGCTACATTTTGCATGTGTCTCTACCACATAATGCTTAACCCCTTCAACTCCGACGCAACTCAAATAAAACGTAAAACATTTAACTAAACTCAAAAACAGCACCGATAAAAACCAGAAACACCCCAACGAAAATACCTGCGACGTTCGCAGTTAAATATTTAAACCGTACAACGTATGTAAGCAACGAGAATGAGCTTGAATTTTGTTCTCCGCCCCGTGGTATGCTCTCAGTCCTTAAAGAGCGGCAAGCGAGAAGGACCGGAGACACGGAAGGAAGTGTTCCACAACAAAAAAAAAAAGAAAAAAGAAGAAGAGGGAACGAGAGAAGGAAAGAAAAACTTTTCAACTGCCGTCGCGACGCGCCTTGGAATTTCGCTCTCTTCTCCTCCTTCGTGTCTCATCGAGTCCTTCGTACCCGCGGGAGCGTCGCGGATATTAATTCCGCTCTTTCGGAGTGAGACAATGATAATCCGCCAGCCGGAAACGGGCTCTCCTCGCTTCGTTATCCACTTCCGCTCGCCGCACTCCCCTCCTGCTCGACGGACTTTATTTATACAAAGTGCATCGCCAGACGAGAACTTGCCGACAAAGCGACTTATCGGGATAACTGGCTTAAGCGTCGCGACGCGTCGGTTGGACCCGAAATTCGCTTTCCTTCGCTCGGGCGTGTGTGTCCGCGAATTCGTCTGCACGGCTTTGAAACGCGCGTACTCGCGCGTGAACTACAGTCGGCATTGCGACGACATTTTTCGCATTTCGATGCAACGACTTTATTTGAAATTATGCGATTTTTTTGGAAATACGGCCCGATTTTTATTGAAATGTATGAACAGTTCATTGATGATTGTGTTTGTATGTGACCGTCTTATGGTATGAAATGATGGTTTTATGGCGTGATTTTACAGTCAACATAACATACTATTAGACCACTAAACTCAACTCTTAATTCTTCCCTTCAACCGCACAGTCGACATCGTTCAACAAGCAAGTAAATCACAAACAAAAATAACTGTCTCCAAGCCTTCTTCTCTTCCTTCCCAATTCCCATCAACCTTTGACCAGCAACACTCCCCCCGCGCCCCATGCCTCTCAAACCCGCGTATTCGAAAATCAAAACCGTCGAACGAAATCGCGCAAAGGCTATAACACGCGCCTGTGACTGTCGACCGAACCGGCTCTCATATTTTTTTTCGTTCGCCCCGTATTAAAACCGACGAAACGAGCTCGAACGTGCGGCGTATTAGAGCATTTCGCTCGTTCCCCGCCTGTTCGCGATTATTCGGATTGACTCCGCGCGAGCGAGAGCGCCGAAAGTTAGCGCGTGCCCGCGCGCTTACTCAGGTAGGCAACGAATTTCGCCTCGCCAGCAGGAGCAGGTGAACCAACCGACAATTGCCGCGCGCCGCATTGCCGAACGAATAAGCATCGCTCGGCCGCGCTCCTCTCCTGCCCGACCCAGATTCAAAAACGTTTCCTGGCAATAATGGATTACGTCCGACGCAGATTTAGCCCCCTCCCCTCCTTTCCCTACCCCGCCCCACCACGGATGTTTCTACGTTTTACCTTCTACGCCATTGCTTTCCGCGCCCACTCACTTCCTTCCATTTCGCAGGAAGAAAAGGCGTTCCAGAAAAGGGATGCTGGGCTAGTGGAGTCGTTACGATCGACTGGCTTTTGTCGCGGATTCTTGATCGACGAGGCGGGGTCAGCGATACGAAAGAGTAAAGACGCGTGTACGTTTTCGTGTCGTTCAAGTTTGACTTAGGAGGTATTGTTATATGTTCGACTGGATAACTAGCTTCTTCTGTGGCACTTGTTAGGGTTAAGATTTCGCAGTGTAGTTTTACTCTTTAGACTTGTACTCAGTGTGTATTTTACTTTTCAATGTCTTACAAACGGAGCGAGCACATGCGTCTCGTTCGCGTCTTACTTGTACATTAAGAGTGATCGGAGTGTTAGGGTTTTGTTAATTGCCTAGAGGTGTCGAGTCGCGTGCCGCCGTTAGAGACACTAGTCGCCGCTTACAATTATATTATCGCCATCTGACAGCACTAAATTTTAATTGGGGCGTGCAGATGAAAATAATCGTAGTGTCTCTTCAGACATTCAGCGATTGAGACGTCCATGAATATTCAAGCGGGAAGTATTCGTATTATAAAACGTAAATTTGCGGTAGCTCGTGAATTTTAAGGGCGAGGAAATTTGAATACCTCGACGACCGATTAAGAGGCAATTTCATATGTAACTACTGCGTGACTCAAAGTAAGAACGCGCGAGTACCGAAATGATGCGGCAAGTATGTGCTCAGTGGTCCCGCGACGGTCTCATGTAAATTTAAAAAAACAACGGGGTCTGGATTACGTTTACTTTTCTTTTTCCCAGTTCTTTTTATTACCCTCGTGTTGCACCCTGCATAATGCACGCTCTCAGAGAATCCGTCTTATCGCGCTCACGATACCGCGGACGCCCGCGGCGGAGCGGAGAAAAATGCGATTCGGTAGCGTTCGCTCGCCTCTGGAAGAAACAAAAAAGGTGATGAAAAAGAAGAAAAAAAAGAGAAAAGAAGGAGCGCGCACCCAACGCTAGTCCGTTCGCGGGCCGACGCTCTCTCCGGCCGTAATAATCGTAGCGGAGCGTGACGAAGCGCCGGTAAACGACGCTCACGACGACGAGGAAATTAACGAAGTTATTACGTGCGCGGGCCACTTTGACATGCACACCGTCGACCCTCCCTTTGACGCTGTAACTCTTTCCGTAGTTAACGGACCGCCTGTGTTCCACGTGGTTTCTGACGGTATTCAATAGAGCCCGTCGACGGCGGAAAACACGTCTGTTCGAAGAGCGACCCACCCCTGTCTCAGGAATGAGAATTTTCCGATAGTTCGCCACGGCTGGCGGACGGTCGTGAAACCGTATTGGAACGCATTAATCCTCGCTGTATCGTGAAAATATAGCGGGGCGAAGAAATCGGGAAAAATGTGTCGCCTTTGATGCGCCGTAGGGCTACGTGTAATTAAACGGGGCGCACGTACGCTAAGTTGTTTACGGGCGACACTAAATAGAGCTCCGCGCGGGCCAACTGCTTGGACCAGGACGAGGGAGGAATCGCAAATTTTCCGATACGTCGCGCCACGTGTCTTCTTCCTGGATACATTAGTTGGCGTGCGCAGGATAGAACAGGATATTCCTTTCTTCTTCTTTGCTTGCGTAATAAATCTTTTTCTGTTTACGGTTACGGTGGCAGTTGTTCCTACCCGTGTGGAAATCCTGTGTAGGCATCCAACATTCAATGTTGGACCTACATAGGTAAAAGTAAGGCATCCTCACTACGGGCTAACGTGCAATTGTTTCGGCTCGGGATGCCACTTGGCTTTGCCCGGCAATAGGAGAAAGACAGTCGGAGATGAGGGTAAGAAAGAAAAGAGTGCGAGATACCCGTGTGCAAATATTGTGTAGGCACAACGTTGGACTTATATAGGCGCCCAATATTGAACTGAGGGCCTGTATGGGACACATAAGTAGGTCCAACATCGAAATGTCACGCTAAAAAAATGAGGACCTATATTGCGATCCTAACTTGGTCCAACATTGGATCCAAGATTGGCCTTATATTACCGTCGTAGTTCAGTTCAACTTAAATTATAATTTTGAGAATAATTACCAGTAATTATAATTTTTATATTTACTAAATAAGTTATTGGATTCTTAAAGACAAACATAAATTTAAAAGAACATGGATTTTTTTAGTGTAAAAACAATTAATAGACGTTCAAAACTATATTAACCCTTTGACTGCTAAAGGCGTATATATACGCCCTCACGAATCCATCAATATGTACGAAAGGCGTATATATACGCCCTCACATATCCATCAATATACACGAAAGGCGTATATATACGCCCTCACAAATCCATCAATAAGTTAAGCAAAATTAAAATAGCTTACTAGCTAAGTTACTAATTGATATTTTTAATTTTGTTGCCATTATTATTTTTGAAATCCTAAGAATGGCATCAAATTTCCGGGTACTGTTTTGGTCACTGTCAGTTTCCACTAGTCAGTGGACAACTGCTCGCAGCGACGGACAAGCGAAAAACGCGCCGTCCATATCGATGGATTCGTCCGAGAGCGCGCCGCAGTCAAAGGGTTAACAATATATTTATTTGTAATTGCAGATAGACACAGTTATTTGAAAATCAAATCAGAATCAATTATGGAGCAGGGATAATGCAAATAACTGATGACCACTTCTTTGCTTTGCATTTGGAAGTTTCATCATTATCATTTTTTTATATGTTTGAGGGTGGAATAATTTCGTTGACATGAGATACAAAAGTATGTATAGGAATAACCTGTCAGAAGTTGATGCGACGTTAAATAAATAAAGTACACCTTTAAATAAATAAATAAATAAATAAAGAAAAAAAAAACAAAAGAAAACTCTAGGACCAATCTTGGATCCAATGTTGGAACAAGTTAGGATCGCAATATAGGTCCACATTTGTTTAGCGTGACATTTCAATGTTGGACCTACTTAGGTTCCTATATAGGCCCTAAGTTTAATGTTGGACGCCTATATAGGCCCAACATTGTGCCTACACAAAATTTCCACACGGGTAGCTTAGCCTTTGATAATGACTCGTGCGAGGGATCAAGACGACATGCAAGTTACGTTTCTTGTATTATTTTATTTATTTTTATTCTATTCTTATGCCTGCTTTATAGCGTTCATCGTAGAAATTCACTGAAATCGATATCGAAACTATGTTATTTACAATAAATCACAATGTATTTTTACAATGGCCGTTATTATGCACGTACTCGTAACGCTCGTGCTGCGGCAGCCTGACCCGAAAAGAAAGACGTATCCCCATGCACATAAGTACATACATACGTCAAAAGCGAGAACAGCTACCCTGCACTAGGAGACCTCGGGAAGATTTGCCGTCATTGGTGTCGGCCGAACAATGCGCGGCAACCGAAATTGGGCTAATATCGAATCGATACCTCCCGCAGCCGGATGAAGTGCACTTTAATATCCTTGACACGTGACACCTTAACACGCGGCGACAGCGGTTGCGGAGGATCGTACGAGCTTGTAATTAAAGCGAGCGCGGCTGGTCTATCCCGGTACCGGTCGTCTCATTTCCGTTACAACGTTACGTCAACAAGAACGCCAACCCGTTAGCAGCACGTGCCCGCCGGGAGATTTTCATTGGACGGAGGAGCGTTTTTATTACGGCGAACGGGGCGGCATAAAATCCAACGCTGCTGCGTAAATAAGAACGGCGCCGGTGCAATATGACGCGTGCTCTTGCCTCCGACGCTTTCGTCGCTCCTGGCGAATGTCTTCCGGCGCCATTTTAACGCACCAACTTCGTCCGCCGATTTTCTCCGCTGTTTAACTTTCTCGTGGGCGCGGGTAGATGGGGTCTGACCCTCGGAACGGCCGCGTCTCGTGGAGCGCGTCGGGTCGTTTGTGACCCACGCTGAGATTGCCGTTATACGTAGTATAGAACGGGCTCTGTGCGAATTTTTTGATCGTATAAAGTCGTATCTAGTTGGCAGTTTACGTATGTAATATCGTGTCAGGTGTTAATAGTTATTATTTCGTCGCCAAGAAATTCCCGCTTACAGATTCATGCAAAGAAACATTTATACTATAATTTCGTATGACATCTGAATTTTTTGGAAACATTTTTAGACATGGATTCGGCAAACTTTTCATGGACAACATAGCTTCTAGAAGGCGCCGCATAAATATCACGCGCGAAACGACGTTCGAAAGAAAGTTAATATCGCGCCGAGTCCGCGGAAGAGGTCGATTAGGTAATTACCCAGCGCGCCGTAGATAAAGAAGTAGAAAACGGCGCATTCTCTCGGCGAATATCTTCGGCTCCGGAGTTTCGCCCTGGGTCGGCGAAGACCTCGAAACGTCGCTCGCTCTTTCCGCGACGCCATTGTGCAGCCGTGCGGCCTTTTCAGGACTTAATTAGAATGCGAGAAAAAGGAGTCGGTTTGTTTCTCCCCCTCTCTCTCTCTTCCACTCACTCATTCACTCTCTACCCTTACCTCTCCGTTTTTCCTCTCGTCGCCCCTACCCTCCTCCCCCACCCACCCCCTCCCTCCTCTATCCTTGTCACTTTTTTCCCTTTTCTCGGTGAGGATCAACGATTTACGAGCTGAACGGCGGATAAACGAAGAAAGCGAGAGGAAAATGCCTGATTCGTTACGCGTTCCTGTCTTCGTTGTTTTTTTTTTCAACCCCTAGCTAGTCGCACGTTCCTGTTTGCGCGGCCGACGGTTCGCGCCACCTCGTTCGGGCTGCGAGATAGAAAGAGAGAGAGAGAGAAAGAGAGAGAGAGAGAGAAAGGGAGGGCCGACTGGTCATGGCAATTTTTCTCCGCTCCGACGACGCGCGCTCGCCTAGTTTGCAAGTCTCTTCCAATATTTACGAGCTGCGAACTCCCGCGGGACGCGTTCTCCCGTCCTTTCTATCGGGACAAATAATGCACGCGCAGGACTTTTATGGATTGACAAATAAACGGTGCGGCCAGAGGTCGAGATTAACCTTTGTCATCGTGGGTGTCACTGTGGTAGTGTTTGAGCTGGTCCGATTGCAGGCTTCTTGCGCGCTGCTTAGGAAATTTTATTTGCCCGTCCTATAATTTGCCGGCGTGTCGATGACACGAGTAGAGTGTTTGATACGTAGTAACAAAATGAAGACGTACTCGAGCAGCCGTAAACGTAATAAACATTTGCCAGTAACCTTTTCTGATACCATTACAATATGTACTTCTCAATAATTCTCCCTCTAGCCCGCGCATCAGGAACGGAAATGCTTCGATATTTCCGTATTGTTGTGTTTATTGTTTCAAATTCGGCGCCTTACGACAAATCTCGACTAACAAGGCACAAGTAGCTGGACAAACAGGTGTTTACCATCTATGTCCGTATTTTCGTATCGATCTTCTAGTCTGTACACATATGTATCTTATGCTGCTCTCCATACACATGTCCGTGCTAATTTAGTGAATCTCAAAGTAATAAATTCTTGTGGCGGTGGAATCGTTGTTGAACAATACAAGAACAAATATCATTGATTACATTCAATCAATTCCTCATTCAGTACGCCAAAACTTCCAACAAAAATCTCAATACGTACCAAAGTATCTCATAGACACTGGGAAATCAAATATCAACGTTTCAAGCAACCATTGCGTTCCAAGTACCCTCCGCCCGAACTTTCCCTTAATTATCACGCCTAATTCAATTCCCAGAGTCAGTATATTATGCCGTTTAGTTTCCGTTGACGCGGAAACTTTCGGAACAGCCCAATATAACCGTCATTACGACCGGCCCCCTCGGCGTTCCAGCTCGCGTCTTCGTACGCACGTTTCCCAAAGAACCGCATAAACTGACGTAAATTTTACACAAGCCGAACAACGAAACGCAGTGCGCGAGCGAAGGCAATCTCTCTATTATCCGGACCAACGTCGAACATTGGCGGGACAGCAGTTCGGTCGTGTGGCCCAAAGTCAACACACGCGAGCGCCGACTTATATTCGCGCCCGGCTGTTAATAATAAAACGACAAATATCCAGCGACTGGCGTGGGGCGTGGGAGGGGGGTCGGTTCTCATAAATCCGACGCCACCCTTGAATGGCAGGGCCGTGGCATTGTGCGGGTGCTGCATTCAACCCCGACGACGACGGGCCCATTCAACGAGCAAGAATATATTCGAGCGGGCGCGCGGCGCACGTATCTGCGCACGATCGTATCTAATATTCCCGTTTTCTGAAATTAGACCCGCATCGCGACCTTCCCCTCTCTATTAATCTCGTCGGGAAGTTCGTCGGAAGTTCGCGCAGACTCCTCGAGGCGAGCGAGCGAGGGACGTGACTGCATATCACTTCCGATCGTTGCTGAAGAATCGATTTGTCGGAGTGATTTTTTAACGGCGCGCGCTCGAGTATGAAATGTACGGCTGGTTGTTAGACGCGAGACGTCTTCGTTGGACGGATAGATTAAAGGATGTGTTTGGGTAGAGATTTTGAGTATTTCAGTTTGCGATAGATTGGAAGTATGTGAAACTGTCGTAAGAAAAAGTGCAGATCATAGTTTCACGGAAATTTTTAGCTCTGTGTTGTGAATGACAAAGAAGAAACAGATATTCTCGAACATGAATGATCTTTACGCATTTCTTGTCGGAAGAACAGTGTCACTGTTCATGCGTGCACATCTAATGTTATATAAGCTCGTATCTGACATTTTTTTCATTAAAATGTAAACTCATCGTCCAGACCAACGCCGTTGCTTTCATTTACTGAGTAAACCTCTCCTAGTCGCGCGTACTGAGACGAAGAAAGGCAGGGATAAAGAACGAAATAAGGAAATAGAGTCGAGGAGCGTTGCGGGGTAAATAAAAATGTTAATTACGGAATTCACTTCCGTCTTCTATGCCCGCATTTTTCTCTACTCTCCCCTTCCTCATTTCGCGGAAGATTCGACGTCGGATGTCTTTCATCTCATAAATTTCGTCCGGCTACGAGTGCTTTTCATATACACCGTCGACGGTTATAGAAAAGAATATAGAAGGAAGTCTCGAGAGGAACGGTCAGGGAAGAAAGATTCGCATCTTGCTGTACCTTTGTGAATCAAACATCGTGTTTGACGTGTTCTAGATTGCATAACGCGGAAGGTGATAAGCGGACGTCACCGCAAGAGACTCGAAAATTAAAAATTTCAGCTTAAAACGTGATGAAATAACATGCATACCCAAGTCACATCTCATCAATTTCTTTCTTACCGCTGAATATAAGATACATCAACTAGTGATTACATGAAGTAAATAAGAAATGAGAAATTTAAACAGACAAAAACAACAGTACATCTTAACCAAACAAAAAATACTTCCCCTTCATCCTCTACCCGCCGAATGTAACTCTCCGCTTTTAAACGACGACAGTTTCTAGCAGCACTAAAAAAAAAACACCGTGACACTTGCAACCGCGAATGCATGGGAGGTTGAAAAAATAAGCCCCCGCTAATGAAACGTGGTAACGTCGGAGCGAGAAATCACGTGACCGGCTACCGTAATTAACGCGCTCGCACGACAGGAAGGTCGTCCCCCGCCTAACCCTCCGATATATATTCCCAGCATCAAGTGGCTCTCTGCCTTGCGCGCCGCGAGCCCCTTCGAAATCCCATGTTTCCGCGCCCGATTATTACCAGCCCTACGTCGGCCCTCGATTTTTTAGGGGCCGAAAGCAATCGCCCGAAATCCCAGTCGCGAATCAATACCGAGCCGCCTGATTCGCCCTCCGACGTCGCTTCCACCCCCTTCCAGCCTCCCTCCCTTCACTCGCCACCCTCCATCTCCACCCACCCCTCTGGCAACCCCGTCTCGTCAACCTTCCCGATTTCCAAAGCTTCCGCCGTCTTCGAGGCCTTATTACCATGGGCACCCAGAGGCATTTTCATTTCCCGGTACCCACCGAATTTTCCATTTCCACCGGTTAGACGCTCTTATCATCCTCCCCCCACCCCCTTCTTCTTCGTCTTCTATTTCTCTCTTTCGCCGCGCACCACTCGCAGTTCGTACGCCGTAGTCGGTCGGAGGGTACGAAGGGATAAGCCCGAGTCCTCGTCTCGATATCCGAGTCAAACCTGGTGAGAGGAAGAGAGAGGAGGAGAGAGAGAGAGAGAGAGAGAGAGAGGACCGTCAGCCGTTTTCAGCGAGTCTCTGGCGGTCCCTTTTTCCACCTCCTCGACCCCTTTCGCGAGATTACCGGACGGCTTTGGCTCGCGCAGGACAGATGGACGGACCGGTAAAAGCTCGACAAAATCGGCCCTCGCGTGCTGCTTTTTCTTTCTTTCTCTCTTTTTTTTTATCTCTCTCTCTCTCTTTCTTGCTTTCTTCGACTCGTTCTTTCGTAAATTTCGCGGCGCGTTGCGTCTTCAACGAACTGGCTTTTCCGAAAGTTCATGTCGAAAGCCCAGGCCCAGTGAAATATATGAAGATATTCCTTGAATTGCTACAACGTCCGTTGATCTGTCTGCGAGCTATTGGCCTAAATGGGCGCTGCTTCTGTGTATATCGATCTGTCCAATACTGTATAGCAACGTAATTAGAAACTGTTAAACTAGATCGTAAGGGTCTTTGGTTGCGATTGACGTGAAACTTGAGTTTGATCTGACGCTAAAGCGTAAATGCTTGATATCGAACTATCAACTTTATAGGTGATGTAATGAGCGATAAGATTTCTGTACATTCTTAAAACTTTGGAATAAAATTCTCGGATGAATAGAGAATCAAGGATAAAAAAACATGAAATTTAACTTTTTAAACGACTACAACGATATTGCACCCAAATACATTGAACAACTCAACGCTCCACGTAGCCATTCATTTCACTAATTGCAACTAATTAATTATGACTAATTAAAATAAAAAAGTAAACAGATCAAATGTTAATAATGAAAACCCGCATTTCAAAGAACATCCTGACGAGCTTTCCTCTACGCGGTACATTCTGATGCTCATCGCGCGTAATTTGAATTCGAAAATAACAACAAACATGCCGGTAGTCCGACATACATGATCCAGGTATTAAGTCGCGTTTCCGTTCGACATTATAACCCGAATTTACGAGGCTAATACCGTCAGCGCGCATCGAGAGGATTGGCCGACCGCGAATCTTCCGACTGACGACCGGAGTTCCACGAATCTCGTCTCTTCTTCGCATTCTCACGTACACGACAAATCTGGACTATCCAATCTCTCCGCTGTACGCTCCGACTTCGAGTGCATTCTTCGAAAGCGCAAAATTCAGTCGTCGGGCAGTTTGAACGTCCTTAATAATATGCGCAATAAATCAAGCGTTCGTTTAAACTTCAAAGAATGCAAATCGTGCACGTTGAGCGATCCGTCTCTAAAACGTTAGTCGTGTTCTCGGGGTAAAGTGAGTTGGAAACGAATCGCAGATATGATATTCTGGGTCGGGAATATCGTTTGGGGATATTCCATGCGACAAATCGAAACGTTTAATTGAAACGCGGGCAACTCTTTTTCGCACGTCGAATTAATATAAAGCAATGGCTTTGTAACCGGTCCGAGCCAACGTCCACATCGAACTTTTGGAAAGGGTAATAACGATGTGTTATTTCGTGTGCAGAAAAAATGGGGTCATTCGAACGTATGGAGTGAAAGGATCAAAAATCGACGGTTTTCACAGGAGCGATTGAGGTTTGCGTTGTTTTACCGTTCTGCAAATTCGATTTGACTCGTAGAGTGGTACGAATGATCGCGAATTGAACTGCTATCGCCTGTGAACTTAAACTGTTTTCATACTTTGTAACTAAAAACATCGATTTTGTTATTATATAATATATACGTGTGTATATATACATGTACACCTAATACTCGATTTGCGCAATAGATTGATTCTGCAAAAACAATCCGTTTACCGTGTAAATTGAGACTTCACTGTATATCAGATCCGCGTCATAATGTTTTTACAATACTTTCCGCTAACCGTACCAACGACGGCGCAGTAAAAATGTAAACCACGTGCGCAACGCGACGCTAACACAAATTTTTCAAGCGGAAGTGTTCGGTGTTACATCTATCCTTTTTTTTTTTTTCGGTGGCACAAATTTCTAGGCACTTACGTAGCACGTCGCGCACACACGCGTTCGCGTTGCACGCAAATGGATCGCGCGAAATAATCGTCCGTAGAATGTTACGAGGCACTTTTTTTCCCCATGCGCAACGTAACGCGCGATGGAGAGAAATGAGAGGAGAGCTGGGAAAAAAATCGTACGCATCATCGTACGGCGCGGAAACTCGATCCGCGCGTAGGACGTGATTGCGGGTGATATCGAATGAAACGACACGAATCACGATGTCCTGCGTATCGTGTGCCGGCACAGTCTTCGACGGTCCTGGCGGGGGAATTTAATAACTCAAGTTCGGGACGACTCACGCGGATGAGATAGAGTTGTGCGCGTCGGTGCTTCCGGAACAGTTTTCGCGAACATATGTAAGGACGTCGCGTCGGGTACGAGTTTACGCCAGGCTTCCGGATAGGTCCGTGCGCGTATACCGGGTGAACCACGAAATGTGATCGGCCTGTTGTTAGATTACTCCGCTGTTAGTGGATCGTAGTGGTTTTTTTATTCGTCTGGTATAAGATGGCTCAAAGAGAGGTTTGAGATAATTGTAGTACATTCCTGTTAATCCTTTTTTTCCAGAGTTCTTAAGATGACTTTGAGCTTTTTTTTGTAGAATCTGGCAAGTATGATATGGAATATTTTTGTTACGATCTGAAGAATATTCTCTCTTTGAACCATGCTATGGCCAATAAGCAACTTTTGTATCGTCCCACTAACAGAATAATTTAAGTTGATCACATTTCGTGGTTTACGTGATACCCGGTGTCTGCTGATTGAGATATTGAAATTTGAAAACAAAAAACCGCGCTCTAACTTCTAAGTACCGCACGCGTGTCCAAAGAGACCGATGAATCCGCATGGGAAACACTGCTTGACAAAACTCTGGCCCAAAGTCGGCCTTAAGTACTTAATTTCGCGGGCGCGAACTAACTCAGTAGTAACGTGACCGAAATATTTCAAAGCGGGCAACGCTCTGGCATAAAGAAACAAAAAGGAAATTCTCGCGCGCATTGTGGCCGGCGCGGACTGCATTCGCAGTCTGACCCATTCACACGACGAATCCGGCAATTTTTCGCGTACCTTTCACATTAACCTAAAACCCGTCCCACAGAAAGTTAGGACACCCCGTACGTACCCACCCTACGTACATAGACTTACGTATATGCACACGTGTGTATGCCCGCACGCCGATGCACATTGAGCCCGGTTCAAACTCATCTGAAAGTGCTGCCTCGTATTCTGCTTTTCCAGCGCTCGCCAGAACCCTCTCGGATGAAACATGATCATGCCGAGTTCTATTGGGTCCGCGTATCGGGGCTATAATGCACCGGCACAGGCATGCATAAATGCATAAGGCTCGCGGGATACATCGGGACGTGCCGATATCGCGCGTCGCTCCCCTCGCGCCGTCCTTTTCCGTCATAATTTCAGGCCGCCTCCCGGAGAATAGTATCGAGACGGTTTGTCGGGGCGCGATTTAAAACGCGCCATGGGGTCGACGCGAATAAATCGCGCCCGATTAACATCGACATTTCGGCCGTTCAGCTTGATCGGTTGCCCGGTTTGAGAACAACTTCATGTAAATGTAAACGATGTTGCGCGGCGGTATTCATAGTCAGATCTTGAGACTTAAGACGGTCTTAAGTCGAATTTAGAATTAATCGTGATCATTGGTCGAAACGTTGCTTAAGATGGTCTTGAGTTTTAAGATCTGACTATGAATACGGCTCTGCGTGGTCATTGGTATAACATTTCATGTGGGACACTCCGTACATGACACGCACACGTACCAGTTATCGTATTAGTATTTTGCTTACTTAAATGTACTTATATGTAGATAACGACAGACGTAAAAGTTGCGTCGTGCTTTTTTTGAACATAAGTATAGGAATCTCGAAACCGGCTGGTAACTCATCAGGACAAAAATATTGCGATCCGAATTCTCCATTAAGCCACTTTCTTGTAATTACGTTCCAGGTGGAAAGACATTTTCGGATCGCCTTTTGTGCATAAAATCTTCGCCGCTGCATCACTGTCCATTCTACGCCGCTCATAAACGGCGTATATACTATACAGCTATGCGAAACAGTAACAACGACGCGAATACCTTAATACAATTTTCACAGCCGAAAGACACGATTGTTCGAAACTTCGACTGTTGACTCGCCAACAATGCCCCGCGAAAGACGTGCCTTTCCGGCGACAATAATTATTATCCGTCGCGAGCGTCCCATTGGAGGCTCGAATTTCAAGCTGGGCGTCACTACTACACGGCTCGCCATGCAGCCGTTATAGTAAATTAATCTCATTGCGCCGCCACATTTTCCCAGGCGACACCGTGACAGCTCGGATCGCTGGTTAGCTATTCGCGTGCGTGGGTGTATGCGACGCCCGTGCATGTGGCTTCGGATATTCATACATGCGAGCGTGTGCACGGCTCGCAGTTTCGAGATTCTCCGCGTCGTATGGACCGGACGTAAGTACCGTCGTTGTATCTGAATAACGACGCATCCGTTAACGCCAGTCCGATTGTCAGTTAGTCCTCGTTTCGTGTGTCAAGGCTGTTTTCAATGAAGAAGACGTTCGAACGCGACATTCTCGCGTACTCTGCCGGAATGTATGTGTGTTTGTGTGTGTGTGTCTGTAAGCGTGCCAGTACGCGCGGCCGCGCTCGTTTACTTTTCTCCCTTTCAACGCGAAATGGACGTTGTCTCTCCCGGTGAAGCTTTTAATTGGCACGATGACTCTTTCACGGCGAATAATTCGGCTGACTGAGAGGCCGCGCTTTTAGAGAGCTGATTTTTATTTTGAGCGATCGATTACGGCCGCGCGGTTATGTCCGTTTCAGTCTAATTCCGCGTGTCAACGCTTTTTAAAGAACTGTCTCTTCTCGGTGGCATTTCAGGTTTCCGAAATTTGAGCGGCGTACTCGTTTCGAAGCGAGTGTTTCAACAAGTAACGATTTCATAATTAAGTGAACGAACAGTCAGGAGACCGTTGCTTTTATTGTTTCCACTTTAATGCAGCGTGACAACGATTTTCATCAGCATGCTTAATTCCTTTAATGGAAATAACGAGAAATAAGCTTTGCTGGGATGGTTGCTCTAGAATAATGGCAATTCTATTTGATTAAGTAAATCTTAACGAAGCGACAACTTTACACAATCTAGCGATACTTACTTAAAGTACGTAAAATGAAATAACGAACAGGCATTTACACCTTGTTTTGCGCCGTTTGTAGTGTTCCGGTTGTAGTATTAAAACATTACACATTTTCCAAAGCACAAAACAATTGTTCATCACAATGCGAAAAATTCAAATCACAGCAACCGCCAATCGAATCAGATTCTGATATCATAAACGCTGCCAAAGTAAACAAAACTAATTTCGCCGCAGTCCCCGCGTGACTCCGCTGCAATGCGATGATTTATGTAAAAGTAATACTTGTACAATTAAAGCAATCAAATAGGACACCTCCGAAAGTTCTACTCGCAATCAGCCGTCAGCGTTAACTCACTCCCGTGCGTAACGACGAAAGCTCGTAGTTTCAAGATTTCGAGACAATTAGAATTCTCATCTATCACGGAAATGCACTTTGCGACTTTCCACCCTCCCGTGGGTTGAGAGAGCAAGAGAAAAAGAGAGAGATCGAGAGAGAGAGAGAGAGAGAGAGAGATAACGCGCCTGCCATTTCCAGCAAAGCAGCCCGCGACAATCGACTTTGACCCCCGTCCCGTTTTCCAACCGAGAATGACATTATTTATGCGCAGTTTAATAACGATTACGAATCCGCCGGAGAGACGGAGCTGTACGCAAAATTAAATTTTACGAGTCGCTAGCCTTCCCGTCCGACGCACCGACGAAGATCATGCGCGCGGAATGAGAAAGCGCGGGGGCGGGAGGGAGTGGATCGAGTCGAGATAGCGAACCGGCAAAATTTGCAATTAAACGCGGCGCTGCAGTAAGTCGCGGAGAAGCGAGTGGCGAACTTTCGTCGTCGAACGGCGAACTTCCACGACGGGCGTAAACACAACGACGCGAGTCAATGCTAATTACCATCTCGGGGCGCGTGACACAACGGGTATTAACTCCACTTTAATTACCGTTCGCATGTGCGCGGGCGCACGCGTGACATGGAGGGTTGGCGGAGAGAGAAGGAGGAGTGGCGTAAGGAAGAGTACGGGCGGTGAGACAGATTGAGGGGACAGGTTCTGGGAAGGCAGGCTATGAGATTTGTGAGACGGATGGCAGGTGTGTACCGCACTCCTGATACCCTTCGTGCTCTTTCCAGCTGAACCGTTTCCAATCCTGATGCACAGGGTGTGTTAGGAAATTTGGACGTTTTCCTCTGATCTCGGGGAAGATTGCTGATCCAAGGATCGGAGAGTAGTTGTAAGAAACGGACCGATCTGGCGATAGGCTTGATTCGATTATTTTTAAAACGGGCTAAATGCTTTAATATTTTTAGCAGATTACGAATTTGGGTCTACTTAAGAAACGGGAGGTGTATGAATATTTTTTTGGAGCTTGTATGCCGATGAAAGAAAAGGTATTAAAGAATGTGGCTAGAAGACAGGGACTCCAACACAATTTTTAAATCAATCTGACACTATTATCACATATGTACATTCTTATAAACGTACTACTATTGTCTGTTAGGAAATTTGGACGTTTTCCTCTGATCTCGGGAAGGATTGCTGCTCCAAGGATCGGAGAGTAGTTGTAAGAAACGGACCGATCTGGCGATAGGCTTGATTCGATTATTTTTGAAGCGGGCTGAATGCTTCAATACTTTGAGCAGATTACGAATTTGGGTCTACTTAAGAAACTGGAGGTGTATGAATATTTTTTTGGGGCTTGTATGCCGATGAAAGAAAAGGTATTCAAGAATGTGGCTAGAAGACAGGGACTCCAAGACAATTTTTAAGTCAATCTGACACTATTATCACATATGTACATTCTTATAAACGTACTACTATTGTCTGTTAGGAAATTTGGACGTTTTCCTCTGATGTCGGGAAAGATTGCTGCTCCAAGGATCGGAGAGTAGTTGTAAGAAACGGACCGATCTGGCGATAGGCTTGATTCGATTATTTTTGAAACGGCCTGAATGCTTCAATACTTTGAGCAGATTACGAATTTGGGTCTACTTAAGAAACTGGAGGTGTATGAATATTTTTTTGGGGCTTGTATGCCGATGAAAGAAAAGGTATTAAAGAATGTGGCTAGAAGACTAGGACTCCAAGACATTTTTTAAGTCAATCTGACGCTATTATCACATATGTACATTCTTATAAACGTACTACTATTGTCTGATGATTGATACGCTGATAAATGCAGTGATAAGACGCAGGATCACAGCATATATAAAATTAAAAATATTCAACTACGTCAAGCTTTATTTTTCCAATGAAACCGACTTAACGAACTGAATGAGCGACATGATGAAAGGTTCATAACAGAACATGACGGATTTAGTATGGATATCTTAATAGCGCAACTCTGCTTCCTCATCCTCCCGAAAACGACACCCTGTATGGTCGTACGTACTTCGCGAATGAAGACCTCCCTTTCCACGTTCCGTCTGTGTTTACCGTGTGTGCATTGGCACGATGCGTTCTCGAATGCCGCGCGCTGCGCGTATGCATATGCATGGGACCCTGGGTCGCCAGGCGCTTAATGGCGACAGATTGAATTGAATTTCCACGATTGCCAAATCGTTGACAAATAACGACTGTCGCCCGACCGGTCACGCATCGTGTTTGGGCCGATTGATGAAATAGTAAATCCGCGATTCGAATAAAACGTGCGGTTTGAAAGTGTGCGCTTCGCCTAAAAACCGGGAACTACGTTTTCGATACGAGCCGAATGATACGAGGAAGGTGGTGGTTAAAAAACAGTGATAGGGGTTATGCGGATCGTATGGTCGCAATATTTTAACGTGAGACTACCTGTCAATGTTCGAATGCCATATTGCTGTTGTCATATTACCTTGTTATTTTTTGTTCTCGTTCTAATGCGGATGATTCGCTTAGGTTGTGTTAGGCTGGGTTCGTTATTAGATTAAATTGGATTAGGTTTGGGGGTTAGGTGATGGCTGACGTATAACGGGATAGATCTGAATCTACCATTTTCTTTTTTTTTTTCTACAATATTTTCCCTTATTGTTAGATAATAATTTGCGTGTGAAAATTAGAATTTCGTCAATAAGCTTGTGTAAGAGTCTTTACGTACCAACTATGCATTGTTGTTTGCCGCGTGGATGCGGATTCTAAGGGTCGTATAACCAGTTGAAAAATATGCTAAAATGTAGCTTAATTTTACACGCGTGTTGCTCTCACGGCATTCATAACGCAAATAGAGAAGTGCATCATCCTTTAGAGCGCTTTCAACGCTTTCCGTATACCAGGGCACTTTTTTGTAGGCCAATTATTTTGACCACAGTGAGTGACCAAAGCATTTGATGGAATTTCGTAACGCTTCCATCGCTGGATTGGCTGCGTTATACGATGAGAAAGACGTAGTCCTGCGTGAAAAATTAACAGGATATAGTCAACGCGGTGACACAAATTAATTACTTGTTGCCAGCGGCAACGTTAATTGATGCGAGTTTGCCGAAAATAAATGTGGAGACAAAGTGAATTGTCACGTTCGGTATCAATTTAATTTGATGCATCGCTGCGTACGTTTTGGATAACAGCAACAGGTAATTATAGTGTCAGTTAATTATCGAGGGTACAGCAAAATGTCACACAATTTTTCGACTCGGGTACCTCTAACCTTTATCAGTTGAACTTCGATTATTAACGTGGATACACGAATCGACAGGTTTGCTAAATGACAAACAGAGAACATAGAAGTGCGCGCTGCCGAAGATAGTGCGACTGTAAAAAGTTGAAACATATTTAATACTACATGAAACAGATTGGCGTACGTGATAATAGGAACTGATCAACGAGTTCTATTCATTAGCTTTGACGACGATAATGTCAAACATAAATTGCCACGACTTATCGGAATATCGTAATTCCAAAGATCGAACGTTCATTCGTGCCAGTACTTCAGAGAGTCCTCCATCATTTGATCCCATTTTACGTGTTGCCCAGATTTTAAGGGAAATTGTTACGACAACGCGATAAACCGACAGTCGAAGCAATTATTTTGCAACGCGCGTCCGCGTAGATCCAACTAACAACCGATATGAAATCCGCAATATTAATACGCGCAGGACCAGGACCGCAGAATCCATCACGCCCAGACAATGGATTCCAGCCCAATTACGGATATCTGCTCGTCCGGGCGTAATAACGGTGGTTCACGAAAAGCGCACTATTAACCGGACATTCCGCAGTATACGAGTGTAGCTGGCCGAGTTTGACATACGAACAGTAAGTGCAGGTCAAACTGTCGTACGTCAGCGTGACGTATGAATTTAATCCATTTTGCCAACTTACCAGTAAATGGATTATTTCACCTATGAATATACTCGTAAAGTGTATCTATATGTCACGGGGCCGATACGAGTACTTCTCAAACATACTTCCGTAATTGCAATTCAACGACGAAAACTTAGCATATTGAGCACTGAAGGAGCGTAATAACGATGATATTATTAAGCCGTTACAACACTCAATTTTCGGAAACAATTCTATTACCGTCGTACGCAGAAACAGAAAGGCAAGAGTTAAAAATATACTCATTGTCGGTCGGTCACTTTAAATAGTTCGACCAGCATTGGTCCATACCACGGTATGACAAAGAAAATATTGTCCTATCTCTTCAAATCGATGTGAAATGGCTTCTATATTGGCGAACCTACGCACTCGTTACACAATCACGCTGCCGTCTCATTATTGTCTTTCACATCCTCACGTAGCCCCGCGAACCTCACGCATTAACATGGTTTTAACGACCGTAAATAAACGTTTCGATATTTCGATTGTTATTGGCTCGACGCGTTTACTTCGAAGCGCACGTCGCACAGCCGGATTACAACGTCGTCGTTACATGCTTAACTCCGAAATGCCTTCCGACCAACCGTCAGTCGGACGAGCATTCGAAAACCGTCGGAGGATGGATCGTGCAAAGTGTCAGGACGCGTAATGGAAAGCTGAAATTGGGGCTAAGAGAGACGGAATATACACGGGACTAACTATAATGGACCGCGAGTATTGCGTGATTTATGGACTTGCGCATTCACCCGCGAGTGAGTGAGATAGAGAGAATGTGATGAGACAGTCGTGGTCGGCACGGAATGCCAAGATTCGAAGGTATATTGTTCGACTGTTAACTGCGGTCCAATGGACAATTATTCTTCTTGCTATGTGTTTCCTAGTTGATGGTATAACTATTTTCACTTTGAAATACATAAATTGGTACGTTATAAAGGTTTAAAAAACTTGCACTAAAATTTTGTATCGATATATCAACCGCACACACGGCCCCATTGATTTTTTTGACTTCACTCAATATTGTTTACATGTCATAATGAAAGGAGTTTCGGATTTACTTAGGACTTAGGACTAATGGATTTTTCATGAAAATTAGTAGAAAGATACTCTGCATAAATCTCTCCACAACTTTTGCTTATAACAGCTTCATCTGTTTTGTTAAACAAAATATCTTACGCATACCTACATGTACTCCAACACCTAAATATTTAAGCAGAAAGTAATGGATATGTATATAATAATAAACTTTACTAGGATAATCTCAAGTTGCCAATTCGGAGTACATCTAAATAATTCTATCCCTCAAATAATAATAACAGCTGCCGTATTCAAAATTCGTTTAATCAATACTCGAAGTGATAATGAAACATTACTGTATTCAACACGATAAGCGAAAGCATGTCATCCATACCCCAAGTAATTATTCCGCGTGCATGACATACGTTCCTTAACCATCGATTCTATGCCTTTCTATACATGGAACATCGTACATGAAATTATTAGCCACTTAGGCGAGAAGTTGAGTCGTTAGAATTTCATTACACGCACCTGCTACGAATACGTTAGATCGAGATGACGCTGGCCGGGATTATTTCTAACGAGGTCCGATTAAACAACTGACCACCGTCTGCGCCTCGCGTATTTCCACTTCTGGTACAACGTCCAATTTAGATGTTGTCAGGTCTATTACGGTGGCCAGCTGCGCCAAATATGTGCATCCTGCACATAGCGTTTGCAGTAGGTCATTGAAGGAAAATCGGCACGATGAACTTTCCTGATTGCTTAAACGTTCGGACGCTAATAAATGTGATGCTCAAAAACGAAATAGTAAGCTACTATAGAGTTTACGCTATGTCGATGTGTAAATGAAAAACAAATCCAAAACTAACCATTATACAAGACAGCGATATGGAATTAGAGAAAGTACATGCAGTCTGCTTCTGAGATCAACGATTTCAATCGTTCCAATGAGATAATGAATCCACGCACACTCACGAAATCACTTTCAAAAGAATACGACCCAAGAGATTCCATCTTTGAACGATACATTTCGCACGCTAAACAGTACATCACACCAGACGCATTCTGAGCGAGAAAATCCGGCCGGCAACAGCAATCGTAATGACAACTAGAACCCTGGAACACGGTATGACCGAGATCATACGGTAAAGTGCAGAAACATGAGTAGAACGCCTCAATCTCATTCGAGCCGAACAGTATGGCAGCGAGCAAAGTTTCGGTCGGGTTCTGCAGACTTCCTCATGGAAAGAAACATCAGAGAAGCAGGACCAGCGTCCCATCCGGGGTGGTTCGGGAAGAAGGGCGAAGGGGTAAAGATAAAGAAGAGAATGGAGAACAATACCCTCTAGATGAAAGAGTTCCCAAGCCGGGAGCCACTCTGTTCTCCCCCTCCTCTGTCTTCTCTCCCACCCCTTCCCAAACACGCACGCAGCTTGCCCCTATCTCCTCTTCTCTCTCTATCGCGCGAACGCCCCTCAGTCACCATCTGCTGATACCAGCATTCACAATTAGTCGCACGAATTAAAAGAAAACAATGACCAGTATTTTCGTCGGCCGAAATAGTGGGGCTTGTTCACAGATGGACGAGTGCTTTAAACGGCCGCAGCAACGGGAACCTGCTTTGTGCAAGTAAACTGGCTTCGGATTCCGCTCGCGAAGTAACGCGGAACTCGAGAAAATACGGGGCCGCAAAATTCAACGTTCGAGAGCGCGGCTCTGCAGTACTCGCCGGAAGTACTGCTTCTGCTGTGCGTGGCAAAGGATAAAATTCTTTGACTCGACGTTCGGCCGGAATAGTTTCCGCCCAGTGCCTCTGCGTACTGTTCGAAAATCCGCGGAAACGGATTTCGGTTGTTTCGCGAGTGTTGGTACGATTTGAAGAACGATTTTAGTTGTATGGCAATGAGAATGCGAGTTACGCACGGATCTTAATGGTATGAAATGGGCAATTGTGAAGGAGAGAAGCTAGTGATTTTGCAGACACTTTGTAATATATAGTGTATTTTATGAAGGAAAACAGGATAGTGAAAGTTTTGATCCACGCTCTCAATCGACAGGGAATTAATGAAGTGTGAAAATGCGACAGTTTCGGGGTTCAATTTTCAATCGAAATGCTTATACATTCAGTTTCTTTGATTGAAACTGAATCACTTTAAAGAATGTGAAAACACTACGAACTTATGTAACAACCTAATACTTAAATTACATCGACAAGCACCGAAAAAAGAATGACCAATAAATGTATAAGCAACGAACGCCTTCGCTCGGCGTACAATTATATACATCGATAAAGAAACCCTCGCTGAAAATATTCACGGGGCGACAGTTTCGGGGTTCAATTTTCAATCGAAATGCTTATACTTCCAGTTTCTTTGATTGAAACTGAATCACTTTAAAGAATGTGAAAACCCTACGAACTTATGTAAAAACCTAATACTCAAATTACATCGACAAGCACCGAAAAAAGAATCACCAATAAATGTATAAGCAACGAACGCCTTCGCTCGGCGTACAATTATATACATCGATAAAGAAACCCTCGCTGAAAATATTCACGGGGCGACAGTTTCGAGGTTCAATTTTCAATCGAAATGCTTATACTACCAGTTTCTTTGATTGAAACTGAATCACTTTAAAGAATGTGAAAACCCTACGAACTTATGTAACAACCTAATACTCAAATTACATCGACAAGCACCGAAAAAAGAATCACCAATAAATGTATAAGCAACGAACGCCTTCGCTCGGCGTACAATTATATACATCGATGAAAACACCCTCGCTGAAAATATTCACGGTCATGCATGAAATCGCGGTCCAATAAGCCCTGCCCCGATATTCCATCCCCCGCGTTTCGAAAGGGAAAGTCCCCTCGACATCGCGCTGTAAGTCCACTCGAAAACCTTGCCTGAGTCTCATTCCCATCAATCTCGGATTTCTCGGATGAGAGATCTTTGGACGGGACGTGAGGGCGAGTTGATCTGGCTCTCGACGTGCAACTTACGAGTGTACAGATACATCCGGCAAAAACTCTTGCTCACCTTTCTCTCTCGCCGCCTCTATCCGTCCCGCTAGGTGATGGAACGCCGCGTCTGACATGATGGACGTAACTACGAGGGCGTGTTCGAAAATGGCTGGCTATGAATTTTCGAATCCACGCCTTCGGGCCGTGAGTTACGCGAGATCTGGCACCTGATTGAAAATAATCCCGCGCGCCCGCCCGCCCGACAACGCTCGCGCTCGATATTCTTGGAGTGGTCGGCGAGGCGTTTATTTATACGGATAATGCCTGCTGAATCGCGTCGTACGCGGTCATTCATACGGTCCTTTATGCGAACATTATTCGGCCGGTAGTTAAAATTTATAATCTGCCATAATTCCCTTCAGTTCGCTACGTTGTCAGCGAGTGTAAGACGGGTTTATGCGGAGCCTGCCGCAAAATTTGCGCACGCTGGTATCGTGAGAAATTGTTGCGTTTCGGCGATATGTTAGTGGAATTAAGTTCTGCGAGCGTGGACGATCGAAACAATAAACGTTATTTGTACGCGTAGGTCTGTGTCGTTGCATGGTACTTTTGCACTGATGGCCTGTCGTATGAACATATTTTACCGTTCTCGTTGGAATCCGTAGGAATGGTCCACGAGGGCACGTTGAAAATTTGTCGAAAATCGCCGCGCTCCAAAACGAATATTTGATTACCAGAAGTTACGGGTAGAATTTTCTCGCTAGAAGTACCGAGTGACACTCTTGAAATCCGTTGATTTGCACGGCTGAGTTGGGCGGATTTTAACGAGTGCGCGTGCGAGAACGAGTTTGCCCGGCGACGTGAACATTTTTCCTGAGGCAAGTGCGAAAGTCCCCTCCAAGTTGCGGTGAGTCCGCGAATGTCAAAATCTTGTCGCGCTCTGGGGAAACAGCCGTCGACTCATTTCCGTCAGCCCCACCGTCTCCCGTATTTCTCGGATGAGAGATTCCTCGTGAAACGAGAAAAGGGTTGCTCCTCAAGTCGGCCGCGACAGCCGGAATTCGTGGCGGTTAGCATATATGAGACTATACATACGGCTGATGTAAAAGATAAACGAAAAGATACGCCTTTAATAATAGATTAAAATCGTCCGCAGAGTCTCTTCATGCTAATTTCTCGATTTACATAAACCATTACCATATACGTAACTGATATGCGCTATATACACTATAATGGTAGTAAAATGTAACAAATTGTTGCGGAATATTGAATAATACCGAAGGAATGTTATTTTTACCTACACCATACTGATCTCGGAATAAACTGTACACGGGACAGCAATAACCTAATTATCATTTCGGCAACAACAACGCATGAAACAGTTGCTGTAAGATTGAATACACAGACAGCTGTCATCATATATTTTAAATCCTACTAAAATCCGAACAAGTGCAGAAGAATACTAAATAGTCCCTTCGCAATATCGTTCTTCAGCCACAATACACTAATTTCAAAATAAATAAATCTGACTTCAAACCATTCAACGTACACGGAACACCAATATCGCAGTTAGCATTTGACAGCAATATACACATATAAAAAAAAGTGTCCTGACTGACTGACTCATCAATGCCCAATCCAAACCGCTCGTTCAAAAACAAAAAATTTTTGGACAATGTTTCCTTCGTGACGTAAGCACCCACTAAGAAGGGATTTTTCGAAATTCAACCTATATGGGGGTGAAAAGGGGAAAAATGTGTCTCTACAGATACTATACCATACCGTAGCAAAGTACGAGGTACCTAGTATACGATACATGCAAATGAAAAATCGTGTCGATCGAATACTTCAAAGAACGTACAACAACCATTTTCCTCAACAACCCCATTCTCCTGTCCCACTCATTCACCCGAAAAAATCTCCCCACCCCTCACATAACATCCCACCCTCCTCCGAGCTCCGCGACCCGCGATCGCGATCAGAAAGCAGTTGGAATCACCTATCAATAACTCCGCTTCACTTTCCATCCACTGCGGGCTCCGCGGAAGGTGGCGCGGAAGGAGCGTGGATGCGAAAGCCGCAAAGAGCAGGCAGATAGAGAAATCCCTTGGAAAGCGCGGTAAGTCCGCGGATCGTGGATCGTGGAAATCTCGTCGCGTTCGAGGCGAGCAGCCGCCGTCTCATTTCCGTCAGCTCCGCCGTCCTCCGGATTTCTCGGATGAGATGTTCCCCGCGAAACGAGAAGGGGTGTGCAGCTTAGCCGCGCAGCCTCGCGTGTGCGCTCGTGTGCGCGCGTGCTCGCCAAAGACGAGGGCCCTGTACGTGTTGAGGTGCGCGCGTGCGAGAGTGTGCAGCTGTGCACGCGTGCCCGTCTAAACGCGTTCGCGAGCGTGTTCGTGCAGACGAACCGGAGAGGGCGTCGGCAAAAAGGAAATAGCGTAGGAAGGACTCGTCTGGATGATGAAGGTGAAACGCCGCCGGGGGCTGGGCTCAATTTTCAGCTGGAACCTGCCTGGCCTCTCCCGATCCCTCTCTCGCTCGGAAAGTCAGTTCTTCTTTTTACTCGCTCGCGACTCACGTTGTTGCTGGCTAAGATCGACGGATCGTTTCGGCATCGATGAACGTGCTGGCCGGTAGTGTCGCGCGGCGAATGTCGCGGGAGGTTATATTGCCGCTTTGGGAATGAAATGTGATGAACGGGGCACTGTTGTAACGGATGTTGCGTGGTACATGCGCTGGGTACTAGGTGACGTAATTAGAGGTGACGGGGAACGCATCCTGTAAATGTATTTTTTGGTCCCGAGTGCAGTAGTGCTTGGGACGATTAAATTGACGCGAAATCTTGTGAGGTAGCTGCGGCGAGTGAGGGTAGGTTTTGAAGAATTATGTTTACGGTCGATTGGGTCGGTGAGATTTTTGTAGGCGGACGCACAGTTTAGAAATTGGGGGTTTGATGTGCTAGCAAGTGCACGTAAAGCGAATGGGTCATTTATGGAAGATATTTTATTTAAGAGACTACCGACGGCCTCGGGTCAATTTTAACTTATACGATTTAATGGACCAGTGATTAGTTATTCCGAGACTCACTTTTTTTACCGTGGATCAAAGTTGACCCGCGTCCGCGTTGCGCCTCGCTACTCAACTATATCCGCAGTTGAACGGATAATCGTCAAGTATGCAGTTAAATAAATGATTTCAAAATGGAGGGCAATTAAAACTTGCGTTACGTTAAACGATGCATTGAAGTCATTAGTACGTCGGCATTAATTCGGGTCAAACGTATAATTCAACAAACGCGACCACGCAGCGTAATTGCACTAAAATATTAAGTAAACCCGTCATACTTCGCCGAATCGCGTAATTGACAAACTCCGATTCCACGATTTTTCCTTCCTACCCTCCGGCCAGCCCGCGAACGCATCAATTATTTCGCCGCGCCGAAAAATTTGCCCAAACAACCCCGTTCAGCTCGCCCGCGGAATATGCTCAAATTGTACGCCAAATATAACCGCAGCCGTTCTTTTCGGCAGCACGTCCGCTTCTCGTTTCATCGATCGCCGCTCAAATTAATTTCCACGTTGCGGTTAGGCGCGCGTTGAATTTCGCCGAAGTGTGTCAAAGTGCAAAGATAGCGGGGCCGTCGCGGTCGCGATGAGAATGGCTTCAAACCGGACGGAGTTAATTTCGTCGTTTTCGCGCGGCCGAGGGTTTCGCGCGAAACTTTAACTGACTTCAAAACCCGGGATTAGCGTTCTTTCAGCGGGACGAGGCAAGCTGGCCGGGCCAGGATTCGAGGGTAGTTTACATTTTAAGCGAAGTCAGCGTGCCCTCGGCATTAGGATGGGACGTTTTCAACGCAGAACGACCAGGTTAAGAAGACGTGCGAGGCACGATGAGCCCCGGAATTATTCAGCGTGCGACGCGCCCGTAACATCTGTCACCTTTAACATATTATCTACGGGCCAGCCGGTTCTACGCATTTTCACGCTCTTGAGCCCGTACACGTAATATGCATTTTGTGCGTTAACTGCAAATTGAGCGAAAAATCGATATTCAAGACTTCGATAATTAATTTGCTGTTAAATTTGGAAATGGATCATTATGATTTTGTAATACACTCCAAAGACTCTGCGTTACAACGATACATTTATCGAATAAATATTAAAAGATAAATATTACGTGGCGGCACTTAGCGACGCAAGTGCTCGCGGAATATTCGAATTTATTTTCAATGTTTGGGAAGAGAGAAAATTTTGTGTCCATCAGCCTGCATCCGCTCGGAAGGTTCAAATCGTATTCTCTACGGGGTTTGGCGTTAGAACGACACAAGAAGGCGAGAGCTGTGTCGCAATCTATCCTCGATTCTACTACTGGCAAGATAGTTTCTGCGATATATCGACTTACAGCGTATTGCGTTCCATCACATTTCGATTTCAACCTGAGGACCAATGCTACGTGGAATGGAAGTAGGAGCAAATTCGGATTTGTTGGAATCGTACATTCGGTTGCTTCCCTTACTCTGATCCTCGCAAGACGTGATGGCGAACGCAATAAATATTACATACACGACAAAAATGACTACTTCAGCAAGAACGTGCCAGTTTTAATTGCAATTAGAAGGACGTATGGAACTGCTTTTGATGCTTTCACCACTCTGGGAGCATATATGTCTCAGTGACTTTTAAGAACACTTAAGCTGCGAATATATCTCGGATAATCATCCATCGTCGCGCATTAAAAGATCTTTGACTACTTTCAAATTATAATTTAATTATCATTCGCATATCTTTAGAGACTCTCTAGGACAAAACGGATTCCATATTAAAATGTTTGTACCTACTTATATGGACCACTCTAAAAACCGCTTTTAATTAAATAAGTCAGAATATCAATGATTACGATAAATGATTCGATTTTCAGTACCGATTGAATATACTTTGAGTCAAAAAGCCGAAATTTTAAGAAAAAAACGAATTCAATTTGCGCGGGTTAAATCTGATATATATATATATATATATATAGGGTTAAGAAAAAGTTCTTAAGAACGTTGCCAGTACTGGTAACGTATACTTTGAATAATTCAAAAGCCCATTATAAGCAAAGTGGTCCGTAATTGCTTGATGATCAAACGGAAAACCCGCTTCATCACGTTTCAACGAGACGTTAGTGATTGGCACCGAAAAGAATAAATTTCCTCGTGGAACGTCTCAAAGGAAGCAGCGCTTTCATATCGAACACTGGGAACTTCCCACGGCCGCGCGGCCGATAAAAGTATCGAGCGCCGATGCTGCTCCGATGTCGCCGCTTCCATTCGACTATTTGCATAAACCGTTTTACGAACATTGAATTAGCGATCGCGTCCTACGCATGCCAAAATTCATTTTCCTCATAATTGTGCCCAAGTGACGTAGCGCGGAACATCCTTAAATGTAATCACGACTTCCCTTATGTTGTCCCATGAAAGGCCATTATGACGACAACGGCTCGCCACGGATAACAGCGCAGCCAGGAATTTAATTATCATTTTAGGCGGCGCGGAAAGCAATTATCGGAAATTCAGTTTGTGATGGCCAATGGAACCACCCCCCCACCTTCTCGCTGTCCCACAGTGAACACCCCGTTTTCCCAGACCAGACTGAGACCACTGTGCCGCCTACTTCGACCGAGCTTGCAAAAGAGCAAGCTCATTAGGAATCTTTCCTCCGACGATCGCCCGACGACCGCGAAATATTGATATGCGCGGTTTATTAACGGAGACCGTTGACGATGAATTATCGTAGGGAATGATAAAATCGTTTTAACGAGTATCAATAGTTGGATTTCTGTTGTACATGCAGACGTAGGCAAGAAGAGTATCGTGCGGTGACGTTGGATATATACACTTGAACAGTAACTAGATCCATTTACTTTTCTTGTAACCGGTATAATACGCCATTAAATTGCCTCACATTCTATTGACGGTGAAGTACAAATGTATTCGTATATTCTACTTGAAAATTCAATTTCATTTTGCACTTGTTGACTAAGAAATTACTGGGAAGAGGCCTTAATTCGATGTCCAGTTAGTCTTAAAAGAAACTGACGGTCGCAAGAAAATGCTATCTGCTTGATTAATGTTGAAAATACTAATAGGTATGTGCTATTCCTTTTCACACTCTACATATTTCGAAACAACATAAATTTCCTCTCAGGCGTCCAAAATGTACACTTTAGTTTTTACTACAAAATATAATTATATAACACGTAAACTTTAAATATTTGGTAATTTTCTACGTGGGATGAAACAAAATGTTATACATCTTTACTTCTCACATTATTAATGGAGACCTATATTGGTTCAAAACACATAATGTTGAAAGCAACAACAATAACCTACTAATTATTTCCACATCACCCAACAAGAGGGTATTTCTACTCTAACTGCGAAGTCTACGAGAGCTAAGCAAATGCACTTGAATCGATCAGCGAGACCGACTACATAATAAAATATTTACTTCATTCCGAAGTCCTGATTCTATTATCGTTCTTTCCAGATCTCGTCGCACAAAAGCTGATACGCGAAATTTCGTTGTGACTCGGGACTCGGAACTCGGAACTCGGAAGACTGCACAGCTTCGTAACTACGGGAGCGTTCTGCCGTGCCATGTAAAAAAGAATCCTACGCACTTATTCGCCAGGGACGCAGTTTACCGAGTGCGAAGGAAACGAAGGAGCCCTTGTCGCGAGAAGTTCCTCAGCCGCACAATGGCGCGGATTTAGAGGCTGAGCGCATGATTCTCGCAACTTTAACGACCGCGAATCGCGCGTATTTACTTCCCGTGGTCGTTACGCGATTACGGTTGGATTGTTCGTGGCGCGAGGGGGATGACGGGTTTTCGTTGGCAAGGGATTCCGCGACGGAAGAAAAGAAAGAATGTGCGCCAGGGCTTGCGCAGGGGTTACAACTTACGAGGCTTCGATATTAACTTGCCATGAATCATCATTTTCGTCCCTGGGGAGGGGCAGATGAGACATGTGGAAGGTCAAGTTTTGTAGATACGACATTTAATTGATATGCAGGGTCTATGATAATACGTGGGGTGCATGAGTGGACAGGAGAGACGAAAACAATGAATAAAGTTCGTATGAGTTTGTCTCTTGTTTCACTATGCTACTCAGAGTCATGATTATTTGGTTGATTTGATCAGAAGAAATAATCGACAAATTTACATGGACAGTGACGGACATTTGAAACGAACCATTGTTATCGGTTCTATTACCAGTAACATTAGCGAAGTAAAGACTTACCATAACAGCTAAACTGCGTTGAGAGGGACGTATTTTGAAGCCTTTGTAGAAGCAGAAATGAGAATTCCATATTCCAATCTTGCGAACTTAATAGCCGGGACCGCGTCGGTAGGACAAACTCGGAACGGTCTGTAAGAGAGAAAAAATGGATGTTAGAAAGAGTGCTCAGGACTTCAGAGGTCTCACCACAGGCCTGCATTGGTTACCGGCCATCGGTTTATCGATTCATCATCGCTTTCCTTTCTACGATACTCCCAGTAATACGTACGTGGTAACTCTTGCACCGTTTATTATGTATATGGAGCGTATCTGATAATAAGTTTGCATTCTCTGCCTGCCTGCCTACCTGCCTGCCTTGTATAGCACTGGCTTGAATGGTGTCAACTTGCTTTATAATACGCACAGAGATCGTAAATGCACTGTCTGCTTATAGATCGTGTTATACATATAGACTCTATGTAGGCAGCCTCTATACCGTCGGCTCTACGTTGTATGGATTCTAAACGCCATCCAACTTGGATGCTGTATGTCGCGCGTGTTTCGTGTACGTACGTTACGTGTACGTGCGAAGTTGCTTCGCCAGAATCTTAATGGTTCGTGCATGAGAACTTACGTGTAACAGGGCTTTATTTTAACGCGATATATGCACGATACATTGCTCCGTGATTTAACGGGTAACTCGAGGTATCGCGCGTGAACGTAAGCATTAGCACGAGATATTACGGACAGATGTAACGAGAACTGCGATTAATGTTTGAATAGTTTGAGCATTGGAGTTATTCATTTATCGGACAGTTTATTCGGTCTAAACGTGTTGCTTGAGTTAATGGAACGACGCTGAGTAAATATCTCACGATGAAACGTTTTTGTAGTATACATAGTTTGTTATGTAAGCAGAATAAAATATAACGGTACGAATCGTGAAAATAGTGATAATACTTGACAACAGTTTCATCGAATATCATGTCCTGTTTATTTACTACTTAATGTCAGCGTCGGTGCAAAACTAACAATAAGAGAAATACCAGTAAAATCTACTAAACTATTCTTAATTAATTGTTGCTCAGCTACATCTGTACATCCGCAAACAATTTGTTTTATCATGTTTTCCGTTACATTCATTCCGTTCTCCGTTACATCGGCTGTGAATACATTGCTCTTTGACTTATTTTCCCTTTCATTATCAAGTTTGATTCGGTAACGTTCACTTTTATGCCCCGAACGGGCAGCCCATTTAACCGACCGTCCTTCGAATCCGGAGGAAAGTTGAATTGCCGCGAGAACGAGTTTGAAAATGCGGTAATCGAGTTTTCAATGGACGTCGGCCACGCTCTCACGCGCTCGTGGGTGTTTGCTCGCGCTCGGTTTGCGAAACAATTAGTCGCGCCGAAACTATTCCAGCAAATGTCTACGAACGACGGCCGTGATTACTTTCGTTGTCGCATGTCTGAAGTCGCTCGAAACTTTGATCTCGCCGGCGTACATCGATTAGGAGGTCAGTCTGGTGTAACGGGAAAAAAAATTATTTAATTAGAATTTTTTGTTGTTTCTCAATCGATAGTTCATAGTATTGAAAATGTGTTCGAGAAAGATTTGTATGATATTCGAGAAAAGTGACTGACAATGAGACATGCAACATTGAAGGGAACGATGCACAGATTATAAATCATGGCACAAAAACATTGAATACCTCTTTCTTCAGATTATATTGTTCAATCTTGCGCGAGAGATAACTCGAGAAATGATCAACCAATTACCTTATCGTTTGACATACATTTTGTATACGGTTGCAATTGGAGCAAACTAACCTGACAATCTGAAAAAATATTTAAAAGAATATATTTTTATGGCAAGCCACGGATAAAGTGGTAAATTATCGGTTTTTCGTTTTCAATCAGCTGCTATTTCTTTAATTTCTCTCCTAGAACTTTGAATATGAGTTCATAATCCTTCTAGAAGTGTATAATTTACAGGTGTGTCAATTTCTCTTGCAAGCCTTGGAAAAAATCAATTCTAACTTACTCTTAAAAAATTGCTAAACAATTACCCCCCGTTTTAGAGAATTTTCTCTGCATAAACAGAGTCCAATCAATTTTTTGCTGACCATTGTGTACTTACTTAGCAATTCTGGAAATGTAATTCAATAGTTTTGTATTGAATCAACCTAAAGTGCAAGATATTTTCTCAAGCCAAGTCCTGGTTGTATTGGAAACTAATAAATCACAAATTTTTCTTACATTATAATATTGTAGAGGCAGTGGACCTAAATTCAGACTTTGGGGATAAAATTTGAAGAAAACAAAGGCACACAGAAATGTAGTCCAAATTATGGACTATTTTTTCATTGTTTAACATAACCAAACAAATGATTTCTTTAAATTCTATAGATACATCCTTCATTGACATATCTACACCAAGTGTATGCTAAAAAATAAGATCCCGCAAATTCGGAAAACATAGAAATGACAAAAACGTATATAAAATTCCTGTAATGCATCTGTTCACCTTTCTGCGATTTATGCAAATCTTCTGGGAACACATTTGCAAGGCTATAGGCATTCAGAAAAAGAAACACATTCGACCATTTTCCCATTATACTATACTAACCTCTTGACTGTTCGAGTGTCAAGCACATTTCGAAAACTTGCGTAACGAAATCGTTCCTACCTGAGTAAATAAAAGAATAACCCTTCTGCAGGTGACACGGTACTCAAAGTGCTAATGCCATTAACCTCTTCGCGACAGTTCACGCGTTACACGCACGATGTCCTACCTATAAATGAAAGACATGCTTCAATTATTATACCTGGAGGAAAACTTCAATCGTCTGCGTTCATCGATTGCCTTCTTGTTCGCACGTAATGTATTAGATGAGTATCACATCAAATATTACGTTGCACAATTCACAAGCGACAACGATTAGAGGTGCGTCATGTGCACAGAAATACACGACTATTTGAACACCAGCGAGGTACGTGAAGTTGGCTTCAAGGAACGGTCACGTTGCGAGAGCCACTGCGGTCGCCGTTCGATAATCGATAGGTCTTAAGTGTACTCTCCATCTCGCGTTTTGCATCCTTCCCTTGTTTCTCTTAAGAATGACTTACTGTGGCGTAGAGAAATTGTTCCATACTTCGAAGTAGCGTTCGATTCGTTGATCATGTAGCTTACGGGAAACAATTTTGGGGTTATGCTTTTGAATTTACAGTGACATAGCTGAGTTAAGTATGCTATATATGGTACATTCCGTACATGTAATTATTATCACATAATTAGTCAAGATCGCTATTAACGTCAACTATCTTACCGGCATTGTTAACTGCACATTAATCAACGCTTTAACAGTACATCCGAGTAATGAATAGTTTATGTTAATGAGACCTTGTCGCTGACAAATGATTCTTCTTATTTCTTACCACATGTTAGATCCTTTCTTCAGGGTAAATAAAAACTTGTACACTTAATGCAATATACTATGGCATTTTACATCTAATTATTATAATCGCAAACTAACTCGTCCCGAGTATCGATTGCAACGGACGCGAATTATTTTCGTGCAGAGTTGGGCATTATTCGAATTGTTTCGAGTAAATATTTATCTAGTATAATACGAGCGAATTCTTGCTATTCGAGCATTTCACCCGTATAATAATAATTTGTTCCTTCGACAAATTATTCTACCTATTTATTCGAAAAACAATGTGAATAATTTCTGATTATTCGCATCTCTATTTTTGCAAGTGTTTTTACATGGGTCATTGTCACAGGTACATTCAGTCGATTCATGTTCTCATACAGAAAAGGATACACGTCGAATACTTACGACCTCTTGCAGTGGGAAGCATCAATACAATTTCAGATTATGAGTTAAAGTCATACATTTAGAAAATAGACAAGAATTATGCAATAAAGAATAACAAAATAATCATACCGCCACCAACGTGTCACTCCGCGAGAACGACAAAGACCTATGACTACTACTAGACCTTCGAACTATGAATAAATTTTTGTCCCAATAAGATTTTGTCCAAAACTGCTTCCATACAGATCGCGACTAAAAATGTCAAATAACCTCTGCAAATAGACGCGCGGGCTATATCTCATTAATTTCACCGTCTACAACAATTCAGAACTTCCCCTTACAAATACGCCTTAGATAAGTCTAAAATTTGTTACGACATATACAATGCGAGCGTTGTTCAGAGTTCAGAAACAAAAAAGACGACCCCTCAAAAAGCCTGCTTTCAAAAACTGAGAAACGCCGAAAAAAAACTAACCCACACACACAGTCACCCGTCGAACACTAATCCTCGCTTATCTCCAACGATGCGACGCGAAAATGAATTCAAACCTAGCGCCTTAATGGCGTAGCTTCTCTGTGCGCGAACGCAATTGGCCTGCCAATCGGGCGCCGCCTGGAGCGATCAATTCGGAAGTCGGGCGGCAGGCGGCGCCAGCGGTCAGCGAGGAACACGAAGCTACCGGCGCACGCAGCGCCGCGCATCGACGGAACGTTACGAGATTGGATGAGAGCGAGAACGAGGCAGACCCGTTCGCGTTCCGCCGAGGTGGTGCAGTTTTACAGTGTCGCGTAGAGTGTAGTGTTTTTCTTCCTTTCCCCCCCGTTTTCGCGCGTCGAGTGACTGTGTGCGTCGATGAAGCGATCCGGAACACTACCCGATGACTGAACGGTGCATTTAGGTAATTAGAAGTACTCTCCTTTTTAACGACCGCGCCCCGTGTCCGCGAAATATAGCGACGCGAGAGAAGGAGAGGCGGCCCCGCTCTCTCTCCGTCGACACGAGAAACGACGCCGCTCGACGAACGAGAAGGAAACGCTGCCTTAGGTGCGCCACCATAGCGCACAACACGCCGCGCCGGCGTTGTGTCGTCATTATTGCCGTCGTCGTCGTAGTCGTCGTTCGTCGTCCGTTTGTCGCCGTCGTGGGTCCGTGTTCGTGGTCGTGATCGTGATCGTCGTCGGGGCGGTGGAATTTGCGCCGGAAACACTGCGTGCGGCAAAGTCGTCGCGAGTGGTTCGCGCGTACGGGACTGTACATAGACCGCGTGTGGAAAATATTCGCCCTTCGGTTTCGTTCAATCGTCGACGTTGTCCTGGTCGAGAGAGACTGCATTCGCAGTGGTACGTGACGCCGCGTCTCTTGTTCGGAAGAAGAGTGAGAGAGAGAGAGAGAGGGGAATAGATTATTGGTCGAAGGTGTGTAACGCGAGTCAGCACGTTTTTTTTTCTCGAATTCAGCGGTCTGGCGTTAGTGCTTGGTATGAGAAAGAGAGAGAGGTGGCGAGAGTTTCGGCGAAACGGCGTGTCGAGGGAAGTCACGGTGCTGGCTGAGAATATCTTGTCCGTATCTTATCGTTAGCTCGCCGAAGGAACAGTGGCAGTGAAAACGTAGGCAGTGCTACGCTCGCGGTCGCCACCTTTCTCGAAACGTGGCTGCGAAATTAATCGCGCGCGCGATTTCGCGGTCGCGCGTCCCGTTTCGCATCGTACGTGCCGGAGAATATCCAGCATGGTCGCCGCCGGACGATGCGAGCAGCAGTAGTAGTTCGCGCGGCGTGCAACGGCGAGAGGAGGAAAAAGTAGTCTCGGAAAATAGGAACCGCTCTGCACGTAATAAGTCCGGCGAATCGAACGATCGGCTCCCTTCCCTTTTCCGAACGCCGAAGGCTAGACAGAGCTAGAGAGAGAGAGAGAGAGGAATATATAGATATATTCTGTACGTGTATAGACACGGCTATATATACGCATAGTGCGAACAGCGAGACAGAGCACGAGAGAGAGAGAGAGAGAGAGTGATGGAAACGAAAGAGGGGAGTCAAGAGAAAGAGACAAAGCTCTTTACTCTCGGGATTGCTTTTCTTCCGCGACTGTACCGCTTCTGGTCGTCGACTTAACTCTGCGTACCTTTTTCCGCGTGCGTACGTATGCACGTAAGAAAGAGCACGGCTGCAGCTCGCTCGTCTCTCTGTGCTCGCTCACCCGCCTGCAAAGCAAACACGCACGAACACGTACGAAACTAGCCCCCGACCGCGTGGTGGCCCTCGTCGTATCGCTCTCTGCGCGTGGAAAAGTTGAGATCGATTTCGTGCAGAGCCGGAGTGAGTGGTCGGCAGTTATCGTAGTTCAGCGTCGCGCTAACTTACCAACGTCGACCGGACGAAAGAGAGATACGAGGATCTGAGCGCGACTCAGCAGCATGGCTGTCGACAGTTAGCGCGGCCAGACATATTTCGAATTTCTTGTATTTGCGTCGTTATCGTTCCCGCGAACGACACAGTAAGGTCGCTATCATGTTTGTCGAGTTCGCTCTCCGTTCAATGTTGCCTCGGCTCCCAAAGCGCATTAAACTCGAGCGTGTTCGAGCTCTTATGCTAGTGGATTCTTTGTTTTTTTTTTTCGTTCGTATTAACGGACGTACAATGAAGGCAGTCGATTGGTATAAATATGATGGACATTTGTGAGTTATATTTAGAAACATGTGTGCGGATGTTGACGGGTAGATATGTTTTTCACTGTTTCCTCCGAAAGCGATGTCTGATGTATGTTTTTGTTGGAAACTTCTGCACGCCGCTGTATGGATAAGGAGAAAAGAAAGTTATCGAATGGTGCAATTAATTTGCTATATAATTCTAGGGATCTGACGGAAAAACGTAGTGTTGTTGAAGTGTAAAGTTCACACGGTGGAGAGGAATCCTGAATGCTCTTTTTGGTGTGTTAAAGTTAATCGGTTCAAGTAAGTTTTGACATATTTTGTACGAGTTCTGTAGTTTGATAACTTGATATTCGACACGATAGAGTTGTATTCAACATGTTTTTAGTATCGGTTGTTTACGTTGATTGGCAGCAAAGCATAAAAAGTCGTCGTTAAACGTTCACCACTTTATTACAGTGACTGGTGTGGTGCAGATTCCATATTACACATTCATATTCTGATTTAGATAAAACTAGGGCAGAGTAGAGAACTTTTATCGTTTCACAGTTCGTGAATTCGAAAATTGAATTAAGCTCTTTGGTTTACATTACTGTAGAACGCGTGCAATTGTGCCGACATTTCGCCATATGTATCGAGCCCCATTCAATCGGATATGCTGTTAAATAAATGTTGAACCTCCAATGATGCGCGTTTTAAGCACATGTGTCGGAACGTCCACTATAATTTCATATAAAATAACTTCATTGAAATTTCATTTTAATTGCCCGTTTCATCGTTCACCGGAACTTATCCTAGTCACGTGGGGTCGCGAACGGTCTTTAAAAAAACGCGTAACTTTTGGAGTATTGAAATCTAGGAAGTTCGTAAAGTACCGAGTATTCAATATTAAACAACACTCACTGACGCGTCTTCTAATCTTAGCTTAACATTAAGATTTTCGTTAAAATTTGACGGCACATGGTATCTTTAATATACACTTTAACCGATCTAGTTTTTCATAAAATAATCTACAAGATTAAAGCTTCTCTGTTTTTGAGTTGACTAGTGAGCCTGTGAATTTTGACACTTAACATAATTTGTATTTTGTATTAGAACTTTCATTTAATTCCTTTATAACTTATAGCTAGATCTGAAACCCAGAAACTGACATTATTATACATTTTATAGGCGCAAATAAATAGTTCGACACGGCATAATGATGACGTCTATTACCGGCTACTAATTATCATATTACCAAACTCTTCAATACCAACGCCTACGCCGAAGTTAACTTGATTCCGCAGCGTAACATGATTTCGGTTGAATAACAGATCTAAAGACAGTACAGTTACGGACAATCCAACAAAATGCGGACGCTGGGTCCACCCCAGCGGCGTCCCGTAAATATAAGAGGAAACTTTTGCCCGCTTTGTTCCTTCGTCGCAGCTTGCGAACGTTCGAAGAGGGTCAAGTAGCAGCTTGCCGAAGTGGTTTTGTGTAGCAGTGTGTGAGCATTGGTCGGCGAGCGCCAGAAAGACACCGTGATGATCCTCCAGTTTCATTTTTTCCCGCTACTACTGGCTCCATTATCGTTTGTTTTCCTAGGTGTGTGCGCGCAGTTTTGCGCGGGCAATTATTGTCCCATGCCACTCGGCACGCCGCCGGTACGACACGATACGATTACGGAAAAGCCGGTTCTGTGCGTTACGTAAAGGACCCGTTTATTTGTTGAGATCGCACGCTGCCGTTGATTCGCCACGTTCGAGAGCATTTTATGGAGTCTGCCCGCGGTCGAGCTTATTATTTATCAAGGAGAGAAGAGGGGCACGTTTAGCGCGCACTTTGTTGCTGAATTTTTCAACTATACTCTAGTCTAGACGCAGTTGCGCCGGGTCCGATTTTTTAATTGTTTACTGTTTGACCGTGAATACGCGGCATTGCCGTTACTGTGACGAAGTAGAATCACTAATGCGACTGTGTTACGATAACAGGAGGCCGCCGTGAATTATTGCTAATGCGACGACTTTGTTAATTGTTTGTTACGAAGTGTTGTTTAAGAATATTGTGCTGCGATGGAAAATGGGCTCATTGAACTGTGAATAAAGTGGAATGTATAAGGGAAGTGTCGTGGAGCTTAAAAAAAAAAGGATTAAATGAACTGTCTCGTTAGGTAATAGGGATTTTCTGTGAACGTTCTTTATTGAGGGCGAATTTTCGCTTAACAAACTTTACTTAACCGTCCAACACAGGGTATCCGAGAATTCCTGCCCTCTTCTTTTTCTTTCGCAATCTTCGGTCCGTCCCAGTGCTGCTCGAAACTTTTACGATTTTATTTCCCCACTTATCTCGTATCGTAATTCCCTGCAAGACTACTGTATTTCCGGCTCGATCTGATCATTGTCCGCGTTTCTATTTCAGTAGGACAATTGACCGTGTCGGCTCCGCTGTTGCCACTTTGAGTGTCAAAGCACATCTTCAAAAAGTACTTAACGAAATCATTCGTAATTCAATAAATAAATTTGTTGATCACTCTTTTCGTCCCAGTATTAGAAGTCTTATTAGCGGTGTCCGAAGTTTGAAACATATATTCCTTCAATCATGTCTTAAATTTTAGACACAAGTCTTTCTTATTGTTTGAAATAACTTAACCGTAAAACTGACACCCACGTGTCTCTTGATCGGCAGCCACCAAAATTACCTAAACTTTCGATTTACAATCTCCTTATACAAGAACTTCGTTCCTCAATTAGTCCTTCGTTCGCTTCGACGGACTCATTAGTACGCCTGCGCCGAGTGTCTCTTCTCAGATGCAGCAATGCATCGAACATTAAAGCTTTCCAAAAGAAGTCATGAATCCGCAAAACTGCCAACCAAGGCACACCGAACTGCCATTACCAGTTCGACGGTAGTCTACTTGAATCTTTCTACTAGTTTCTAGTTAATTCAATCGACAAGAAGACACTGTCTCGAATATTTGAAATGTTACGGCGAGCGTCGGATCGTTGCGTTTGGCTCCGTTGTCCCGTAAGCGACGATGTTATTCTCATCGGTGCGCAGGATCCGAACAAATTGACAAATCGCGCGCTGATTGCTCCGTATTGCGCAATTTACGCTCGCCACCGTCCGACGGATCGGCTCGATTTCGCTCGCAGGGCGCGCTCCGTTATGCAATTGTCCGTACAACGACCCGTTCGCTCCTCGTCGAGGACGATTTTCGTATTTTTACACCCGTTCGTTCGCGACCAGACGAGCCCCGATGTCGAGCAATACGGTTGGCACTCGTCGTCAGGCTTTGCGGACCGTCCAAAGCCGGACTTATGCAAAATGGACGACGACGCACATAACGAAACGCAGATTGCGCTAAATTCCACAGTCCAATTGCATTGCGAACAGAGAGCGCACGGCACAGCGGCAGCAGCACTAGAGCGAAACGGTTATAGTGGCCAGTGTTAGACGTGCCTACGGACTAGAGACACAACGAGTTTAATACGACCACTTGCTGTTAATCGAACGTTCGGTTACGCGAGAAAAGCTGTGCCGCGCGATCCGACGCGATAATCGCTCTCGACGGATAAAGAGCGATTTTTTCGATCGCGATTAACGCTGGAACGCACGACCCGTCGAAAGGACGGACTTCTATTTCCTGTTTCGCGTCGTAGAAATTATTGAGGTGCTTTCGTCGATTTATTTTATTTTTTTTTATTTTTTTTTATTTCTTTATTTTAGAAAAACGTTTGTTTTTTATTCACCTGAAGAATGCATCTCTGGCATATTTGTTTTATCGATTCCTAGAACTCAATGCGGTACTTTTCATAATATCATTGCATATACGGACAATTTATTTAATCTGCATCTGACGACTTCTGACTTTAATCCGGTAGACTTGTGTTTTTCAAAGGTGTTTGAGTATTCGAAATTCGAGTCTGAATTATGCTTTTTCTCAGTACTCGAGCAGCTCAGTATCCACTACTTTTACCTATTCGTCGCCCGCGACGCAATGCAAAATTTGTTAATGTTTCCCACGACATTTCACGTAATGTATGAGAGCGGCTACCTGTATATATGTAATCTCTTGGCGTGCGCGTGCACGCAGGTCCGCGGGCAGAAACGTGTTCTGCACTTCGTAACGGACCGACCAAGAAACCCGTCCAGTGCAAGACACTTGCGGGAGTCTTCATTGAGTGAGGGGCGCAGTACAGTACAGTACAATGTCCGGCTGAAATAGTCTCGTTCCCGCTATCAAAGAGTTTTCGTAGAACGTACATACATGTACCCATCTACATCGGTCTACTTCGCGTTTCGCTCTGAAGTTACGACTCGCAATTTCTATTGGAATTACATAGAATTTTAAGATAATACGGGGCTTGAGCATATGCTTTAGCGAAACTCAGGGATTTAGACGGACGTCGATGATGGAATAGTCGAGTCTATCGATTCGAATGATAATGCTTCTAAACGCTTACAACGATGCTATCGGTGAAATATCACATTTTCATAGTCTCTTATTTTCTCGCATACGGTACTACAGCGATATTAGATTATTTTGATCCAGTTTATGTTACTCCGACTACATATATTTTAATATTTCAATAACGTTGCACCGCAATGTCTTACATAATTTTTTATTATTTCTGAAAAATCGTTTCGCATTATTCTAACGCGAGTACAACACAAAATGAGTGAGAGATCTTTCTTAAATTTGGAGGCAGACCATTTTCGTTGTCACCTGACGCCCACTCACATATTCGTCGAAACATCACATATCCAAAATTCATGTTTGTCGAAACAAAGCGCCGAACGAAAGGAAAATTAATTCTATACCCAGCTTCACTTTTGCTCAAAGAATCAGCGTGTTCCCGATAGCGCCGCGATTTTGTCCACGCCCTGCACGTTAAGCGGGTGCACTTTGCATTTAACCGTTTTCGTTATAAAACAGGGTGCGAAAGTGTTTGTAGTTGGACGCACGTCATTCAAAGCGAACATCGTACGTGCCCCTTGATGTTCATTTTAGAGAGGGAGCCGGTGGCTGTCTGTGCTGTCCTCTCCCGTGCACATTTTCTGCTCACACTATCGATCGCGCAGAAACTACTAGCCGGCCGTCGTAATTAACATTATCGGGTTGAAAAATAACGCCGTGGAATGTGCCGTTAGTAAGCAGCGCAGTTAGCAATGCATGCGTTCCTTTGCTATTCTATCAAAAGCGTTAGATCGTTGGAACGTGGAAATGGCTTAGTTTTTGCCGGAAATCCCTGGCGGGACACAATAGTCGCTCCATGACTCTTGCTTTCCAACGGAATATACCGCTTTTGACGAGTGAAAGTGAGCCGGCTAAGTTATGATAATGTCGTCCGGTTGGCCGCCGAATTAATTGACCTTGAGCCAGCGCGTATACGTATACTTTGTAGTATATAATGTATCGTTATGGATGCGAGGAACGCGGCATTCCGTAGACATCAAACGCATTTAACTCTGTCGCATACGTCAGTCAGTTGAGCTTTGTGGCCAACAAACATCTCCCGCATACTGTTGCCGTGTACTCCAATTTGATTTCAATGGGATTCTTTTTGCACTTGTAATAGCTTGAATTCAGCGGATCAGCCAGATTGTAATTAGTTTTTTTATGTGTCCTTTGCGGAAAGTGAAAGAAAGAACGTGGATGTAGGTTTTATGATTCGCAAGAGTTTGTCCTGATTCCTTGTATGAACATATTTATGCACATGTGTCACATTTGTGCGATCTTCTCCAAATAACTAATTAGAATTTTTAATTGATTGCTATATATATTTATATAATTTTTGTTAATTTTTTATATACTATTGTTATGAAATCGCTTTTTATCACAAACTCCCATATAAAGTCAATTTGACTGATTTGTGTTGACGTCACGGGAAAATATGAAATCTGAATATAAAATAACGAACCGTGGTAGAATAACAACGTAACTAAAACGGGACGCATGAGTGCAGAGGATTAAGTGATAATCGTTAAAGAATGTTTGTTGAAGCTCTGATGCGGATATTTTTTGGTCTCAATTTAATCTTTCACAATTCATAAATATTAACTCTATATCAGTTCGGTACGGGCGAAATTACACGCGATAATTATTTGAAATATTCCACTCCAGACCCTATAAATAATTTACAGTTTCTATTGTACCCGACTCGAAACATTCTAAACTTTGATGAATGGAGCGACGAATTTGAAAAGCGGTGCCTGCGAAAATTTACAATATTCAGCGCACGACGGGCTGCAGGTAATACGTCAACGCGTCTCGCCTCGCGAGTTCGTAGAATCTTTGACCGTTAACAAAATAAACTGAAACGCCGTCTCCGACGTCTGGAACGCACATTCAGGCGAACAGTAATCCGGGTAAATACGCACTTACCGTGATGCCCGTTAGAAATGGCGGCTCGCTCGGAAATCGGTAATACTCTAACAAGAGCGTGTGTGTAATTGCCTGCCGCGGACCGTAATAAATACCGTATGAACAGTTACATCGAGCGCCGCGCGCGATCCTTAATTCGCAAAACGGTCAGGATCGATCCTCGGAACGATTTACCTGCGACCAGGACAATTAGCTTCGTCCATACCTGTTCCATTGTGTCGAAAAGAAGCGGGGAATGTGCCGAAAGGTCGCTTTTCTCGTTCTGCGCCGAACGATCGGAATTCTTCGTCGACGCGGCCGCTATTATTTCAGGCGGGTTACGCACGGAAAATGAACCATTGGTATTATTATACCGAGAATGTGTGACTCGACCGACGGCAACACGCTGACTTTCTTGTCACTGTTGTCCGGCCGCGTAATGTCGCCAATTATATTATTGCTCGCCTACTGTGCAACAGATTGTGCAGCACGTTTACACGGGTTCACTCACTGCCGTCCGCCGGATTCGAATTTCTTAACCGACATTTACGTTTACGTCGTGACAAAGTCGCGGGCACTAAGTATAGAGCCTACACTTTATGCAGTATATGTGACACGAAGGAAAATATTGTCGGCTACATATGACGGAGTTTGTTAAATTTAACGGTTGAATTGGGACAATGTACGTCTGTGCTCTTCTGTGAGGGAACTTCGAAATTTGTGAGCGAATGGACGATGAGAATGTTGCGCGAAAATTTGAGTCAGTGCTTTGTAGCGTCAATGTTTTGTTGTGAACAGGGTTGATGCTAGACAGCTAAACAGTTGTCGGAAAAAATCTATAGTCTGGTCAAGCGATGATTACCATTTATTGTCTTACTTTTATTTTCCTTGTGACTCGCGTAATAAAAACAAAAAAAAAAAAGTACAATTCTCCCGACGAGTGTAAACGATAATTCTTAAAATAGGTTTCGGCCGATACGGCTCGCGACCACGATGCTTCCCGGTAAATGATAATTGAAGAGTCGCGAGAATTGGTTGTTTGTTGCTCGGCAACACGTTGGCCACGGTAGGCGGCGTTTAGGTTCGCAAACACTCTTGTCATGCCTTCTAACAGCTTCTCGCGGGATGACGTACGTGAGCGTGATTCATGGACGCTCGACGATGTAGTATAGTCACCGTCGCATCGCGTTGCACACAGCTATTGTGCGTCTAATGCCGAGGACAAGAGACCGGTCTCCGTTAAAATAATGCGTCCCGTGCCACGTACACGTATCATGCAAAGAGAGACCGAGTGACAGAGAGAAGGAGAAAGCACGTAAATCATTAATTCCAACGCATTTGCCATTTGTACGATTACGAATCGCTCGGCTTTGTCCGGACAATGTTGTCTGTTGAATGGAGTTATAACGCGCATCGATCATCTGAGTACAGAGTTCAGGTTGCAACGTGCATCTCCGAGCCGTATGCCTGAAATATATAAGCTTTCGCCCGTATTCGCAGCGAAGAAGAGAGCAATTCTGTTTTGCACTGTTATGCGCCGGAGTGGTAACCTGCCGTTGCGTCTATGTAGTAGACAATGCGCCGGGGTATTTGTAATTACGACGGTGTCATCAAGGTATTGTTTGCATTGCATCGCGCTGTTTTTCTTGAAGGAAAAGAGTACTTCAATGTTGAGCATGTTTCGTAATAGATGCACTTTGAAATATGGAAGCTTACCTGTTTCAGTTAAAGGTTCTGCAGATATATGCTTCATATTTGCAGACCGTACAATCGTACGTACGGGGACCGTTTCAAACGTGCTCGGAGGGAAACAGTAATGAGGGCTTAACTCCTTTCAAATTGTTTTTATTTTCCAACGTAATCCTCGTTGATGCAGTTACACTTTGTCCAACGATGCTTCAAACCCATTACGGCATCACGGAAGTTGCATTCTTGAAAGTCGGACGGGAGGTAAAGCGAGTGAATAAGGCGGATGCGACAGCAAATTGTAGCTTAACTCTTAATTAATCCTAAGAACGACGCTTCCAGTACTGCGATCTGCAGCTTATTCCGGAAACTTACAAATAATATATTAATTTTTTCACGATTATGATGTTGCTCCACTGCACGGTCTAACTCATTTCAGAAAACATTGTTTCGTATAAGCAAGCTACGCGTAAAATTTAACAAGCACAGAAGCATTTCCATCTTCACAGCAAGTCTCTCAATACACCTAAATCCGTCAGTCTAAATATCTCAGAACAAAAAACGTATCACTTAGTTCGCTTTTATAATTGCCCGCACATATTATACTAAAAAAAGAACCGGAACACATGGGTCAGAGCAATTGTATATAACCTTTTACTCCGTGCGACACGGAGTTCCATTGAAGCCTTGCGCAATAGCACTCGTCCGCACGGAACAGATGACGAGAACAAGTGATCGATAATGACACGCGTGACCATCTAAAAGTGCACATTGAATAATTCATTACAGCCGGCGAGTGCGACCGATAATCAGAGTAAATTATACGCGAACAATTAACCGACTTCATTGACGAAAGTGCGAACTCGCGCACGTTGTATCCGAAGCGCGTCGTGCGTTGGCGGCAATTTGTCATGTCATCCGTGCACAAAGGCATTATCTCGCTTGATTATTACGATTAATAAACTCCCGTAAGCGATTTGCGAGTTTGAGGTGGTCGTGGTGTTGGGGAGTGGCGGGGGGGAGGCTGTTTGCGCGTGAATTCGTTCTCGGTTAACGCGATTCGGACGGGATTTAAAGTGTTTAAAGGCGAATTACAGTATCAGCGAGACCACCCCACGCTGGCGTGTTCGTTGATAACGCCGGTAATAAAGTGCCAATTTCCCGGAAAGAATTCTCATTTTACACTCACGGCTCTCGTTGCCTCTGCCCGACCTGGGCACACGTTACTCGCCGTAAATTTACGTACCCGTTATTATAAGAGCGCGCGAGTTTAGGCGCAAATTAATTAAAACGCAATTTCAATTTTGTTGGAGACGATATTGCTCGTTTTTATGAGAATTGAATATGTACGGGGAATGGAAGTTGTTTGGTGACTGTGTTTCAATTGCCGGAGGAAAATTCATTGAGAGAGAGATAGAGAGCTGGAGTTCGATGAAAAATCGTTTTTAACTGCATAATTTTATTCAGAACTCATTGAACGCAGTTCGTAGCACGTGCTTGCTGCTAACCGTTGTATATTGTTTCGGACCGTAATTATATTTACCGCGAAACAGTGTCGGAATCGTGTATGCCCTTGCCGTTGAATGCGTTTCTTGCCAATCCGAGCGACCGAATTCTCGATTGAATTTCTACCTGCTGCGGCAACGACGGTGGTCTGACTGCAATTATTATTATGATTTCAGTGCAAGGACTGAACATACCTGGGAGCGTTTGAGAAGCACGTCCCCCGAGACCCCCCCAGCCAAAATCACTCGCCTAACCTCTCCCCTGTCCTCCTTATCCTCCTCCGCATCCTTTCCCTCCGCAAACTTCGAGAAGAAGACTTCCCATCGTAATCAGAGAATCCGTGACCTCACTATGGACGGCATGGACAATAAACCAGTGCTGAACGACGACCCGTCGGTCACCTTGACCATCCGGCTGATTATGCAGGGCAAGGTAAGATGAACATATGTTGGTTCTTTGTCGTTGTGATCGTTGTAACTAATGGTGGACATGAACGAAAAATGTTATTGTCATCATAAGGCCAAACAGTACGGCGAGTGCGAGAGGATCAGCAGGATTAAGAAAAGCAGCAAAATGCTTCGCATTTCGCATCATGGGAATTTATTCGAAAATATTTGCTCTCAAGAATTCATATTTGAGTCACTTTTTTGTTGTAAATGTAATTCTACTGTTTTTTAATATTGTTGACATCCACTTGTTACAAAGGATATTTATCAATACTTCGTCTCTGGAAGCACAATTCATTACACAAAATATCTTGACCGCGGAACCGTGTCAGGTGTTACTAATTTGAGAACCCACTTTGCACTTGACAAAGCCGACTTTGTACCTGATTTATTCGATTTCTAAGTATGTGCACTGTCTAATCTTAAAGCGTCAATGAGTTGACTATCGCGTCTAGGAGTGTTTGCATAATCGTGGAATGTCTAACCTTACCAACCAGCTATCACTTGAAACGATTATCTCATTGCCACGTGATCTTACAAGAACCCGCAATCAGGCAATTCGAACGCCGTACAGAAGTACAGGATAAACGGCAAGGTTATAAAAATTCAACAAACTCGATTCTACGTAATTCACGAATTTGAAAAGGTGAAAGTGACGATGCGATAGAAATGTGTGTAGAAAAGTTGGATTAGAACATTTACAGGACATAAGTTGCGGTGTTTTGTGTGTATTAGAAACTCAAAGACGCTACGTTGGCACAACAGAGTACGGTCTTGCGGTTTATTCTGTTCCCAAGACTACTACGTAGAATTTCGAGGAAACTGCATGCTTTGAAAATAGTTACGCGAATGCAAAATAGTTGGCCAAAATTGCGCGCAGTCGCAAGGAACAATTGCTTCTCATACGTCAGCCTGTCATTATCAACAAAGACTCACTACTTACCACTTGACGCATCCTAACGAATGGACCCAAAAAGTTCAATATACAAATTTTCTATACGGAAACGGTTTTGCAAACTTTCCCCAAACAAAGCACGGCGCTCTCACAGTTTCCACCAGATCGAAACGATTTGCGCGTACAGTCTGCGCGACGGTAATCTTCGTGAATTTAGAAATTTTTACATCGAAGCGCCTCGCGCGTTTTAGGGTTCGCGAAGCGTAAAGTCCGCAGAATTGAATGTCCGACGTGACGAAACGGTTTATCCAGCAACCTTGGTAGCGGCCTGTGTGCCAGTCCGTGGATCCGTGACGCCAGGATATCGGCTTTCCGAAATATCCTATCGTGTCCGAGCCTCAGGGCTTTGCCTTTATCCTCCCTTGCTTCTCTCTCTCTCTCTCTCTCTCTCTGTCTCTCTCCCCCACTCTATTCGTCGCCACAGTGTACACTGAGTACACCGTACTGGTCTCTACCGATTTCCCTGCGAAACGTGTACACACACTGCCATTTCGTCGCCGAGCTCGCCGATGCTCGCGCACAGAGGCCGACCCGACCTGTTCACATTCTCTGCGACACGACCTTAAAGTCGCGACGGAGCTCGGGCGAATTTCGCGCTATCGGTTTCACGCCCGAACGACTCGATTATTGCCGCGAATTGGCACGAACCGTCGTTATGTTTATCGGGACATTATATTCGGCCGTTCCTCGGTCAGCCTTTTCTTCGCCAATGTGTCGTCGGTAGATAACGACGCCGGCGGCGCCGTACGGCTGCAGCGACGAATTTCGAATGTCGATAAAGTGTGTCGGGGGAAGAAGTTGCGCGGGCAATCTGCGTGAAACGCTGTATCTGTACGGGAGTTTAATCCTCGTCGGCCTCGTTCGGTGCCGCGGTGCTTTTCGTTCCAGTATCGAGTTTGGATACAATAATTTGTTATGCTCGAATCGTAGGGAAAGAGGACTGGTTCGGATTCGACTCTTCAAAAAATCGATTCTTGCAGGATAGATTTTTTGATTTCGACTCTTTTAGGTAATTTGCATTCTTTATTATTCTTGAACTTGAACTCGATTCTTTACCCAAAAATCTATTAGATTATATAGAAAAATAGTGTCTCTTGCGATCGGTTCAAGGGTTCTGGGGTAAGTGCCATGTCCCTTGTCACAGTCCTCTTTCCAGAGAGTTCAAAGCCTCCCCCTACTACGCGGCCAGCTCCTTTATTCGACTGCTTATCACTTTGCACGTGCCTTCTCAAAGAATTAGGCATCTTCTTGGCGGCTAGCAACAAGGCGTCGGGCCCTTTGCTGCCGCCTCGGATTCCATACGTGCGCGATACTGTATACCAGTGTTTCCAAAACTTTTCGAAGCCACCGCCCCCTTCCATGCACAAACGCATACCTAACGCCCCCCACCGTAATCCAAAAAAAAAGAACACAGACTACACTGACTACACGAACAAATTAGGGAGTTAATCTGCATTTATCTTGCAATAAATAAGGCAACAATTTATTTTCCATGAACTTATGTGTGCATAATTGACCAAAAAATAAATTAGCCGAAAATTTTAGGCTGTCGCCTCCTCGTTTGGTTTCGCCCCCCTACATTAAAACTACGCCCCCCAGTTGGGGACCACTTTGGGAACCACTGCTGTATACAGTACCGCGATCCTAAGAATCGGAGACGATTGACATCCAACTATCTAAATATCATTGACCGACATTATTGTCTCGCCCAACTCAAGCCTTTGTAAACCAGCCGACACCGCCGGAATTGACCACCCAAAACATGGTGACGCTAACAAATCGATGAAAACATTAATTCAAAAAAATCGAACATTCCCACCACCAGTCCCAGGAAGCCGATGTCGCAGACGGAAATTCTCTTGGCCCCGTCAGGCGCCGCTGTAAATTTGAAGGAGCCGGTAGCAGCGTCTACTCGTTTCAATTGCGCGCGCGTCTCCCTTTTGACAATTACCCGCGGAATATTTACGAGGCGCATTGCGTCGCGCATTTTCGTCGCGTTGCGGCACGTCAGAACTTTCGGCATGCCCGAAGAATCTTCCGCCCGGAGGGCCAGTCCCCGGTTGCGCCACTTTGTTCCACCTCCGTGGAGGCCGGCGGCGGCACAAGCTTGCAAAGGGATCGTAAAACCGTGACAGCTAAACGAGAGGAGCGACGAAAGATCGAAGGAAACGGGCCGAATGACGCCTATTCCGACGCGCACGCGCGCGCATTCTGAGAATAATTAGAAGGAAATTTAGTACGGCCGGGCTGTAAATTCCGTGTTACGTAATTCGTCGGGGGGAAAAGTGTTTCGGACGTTTCGGCAGCACGGGAGCGTCATGAATATCTGCTTGGTGAGAGGATTACGGCGAAAGAAGAATGGCTTCGTGTTTGACGCTATGTACAAGTATTCAGGCCTAGCTGTTACCCGCGGCTATTTCTTGTAGTTTTATTTTTGTTGCATCAGATATAAAGGGGGGTTCGAAATTTAAAAATCATCCGCCATCTTGGAGCGTTTGCCGTGTTGAATGGCGATCGGGTTTCAAGTGACGTCTCTGTCAAATTTCATAAAAATCGATTGGGTGGTTTCGCTGTGAAGACGTAACAAGCAGACAAACAGATACAGAAACTCACTTTCCTATTTGTGATGTTAGTTTAATTCCAGAATAACTCGTTTGACATTTTGTTATATAAATAACAATATTAGAATAAGATAGAATGGGACAATATTAGATTTTTGATCGTCTTGTTTTCTGAAATTTTGCCTAATATTTATTCGTATATAGTTCCGGCCATAAGTTTAGGACGGCACGTGTACAAAGTGTAGCACTTGAGCCTGTATCTCTGTCACGATTGAATGAATGCACACTGCCTCGACGTCCAGTGTAAACTGACAGACTGCCTTTCAAAACAAACCGGGTTGCGACCTCAGTAACGTCAACACGATATTGTTACACGCCGTTAGTCAGATTTCTCCGCTTTTCCGCGCGGAAATTGGTTTGAGACGACGCCTCCGACGATTGCAGGAACGCGGATCGTTTCATATTACCGTACGATACTCGCATTTTTCTTGGAATTCAGCATACGATAATTGCAAGTGCTAAAGAACCCCGTGAAAAGTTATACATGAGCATGTAGAAATTACGATCGAAATTTGTGGAAAAAAACTGACACTCTGAATGCCGAATCAAAAATATTGGATAACCTTCATATGTAGAACAAACATTCTTCTTTTATACACACATATACTTATATAACGCATCCAATTTCGTAATATGTAGATTCGGTACATGGAACAGTAAATAATACTTTAAGAAGCACACATGAAAATAGTACCGCAGTATCGAAATGCTATGGGCAGCCGTTTCAGCACTACCAAAAGATGGCCGCGTCTGAACGGGAACTCGATCCTACCCTCGCCGACATTATCGCAGCAACCGCGTTCTAAACATTTGCCACCCACCAAACCTTTTTCACGCACTCGCTCCAATGCCTCACCTCCTAGCGTATTTTTTTTCAACTCACTCATGAGAGTAAAGCGATTGTAGGGCGTGTTCAGTGTAACGAAAATTGTGCGCGATGCACAAAGGGGAATATTTCCGAAGGACGCGATTGTACGGCGAATAACATGGTGATCACACGTTTCGACGGTCGTGTATGTAAAATGACGAGAAGAGTGGAAAATTGAACGAGAAATAGGACATGGGGCGATGGGGGGTAAAAGGCTAGAGGGGGTGGCGAGAGAATCGGAAGAGCAAACTCGTGTCGATGCCATCGAAAACGTAAAATAAACCCGTGAATCAGAGCCGCGTACCTCTTGGCACGCGTGGTAACCGATTTATTATTGACTCGGGTCATGGATACGTTATCCTCCGCGTGTGCATCGGAAAAGAATTATACTAACAAATGCGCCGTCGTCCTCGGCCGTGCGCTCTCGTAATATCAACGAGATAATTAATAAACGCCACGGCGGGCAGGTTGAAACGTTTTAACATTTCGCTGCTGATCCTAGCGTTCGGTCGGGTACTGATCTATCTTTGTCTGTTCCTTATATGCACTCGCGGATTATATCATTTTACGTATTTCGTATATTACACTGACATTAATTACGGGACTTGCTATATCGAGCGAGTGGAAATGGTTAGCATTTTGATGCGCAAGATTATTCCGGCTAGTGTCTGCTGTCTGCATAGTAATCTAATTCCATCCGTTTTATATATACTCTCATCGATTATGTACCTTGTACACTTTATTGAATTTAATTTATCTTGTATATCGCGTTGATTATCGATTGGAAGAGACAGACGACAGAAATCTTCTCCACAATATGCACTGTATTCCCAAGTTTGCACTTTATCGAAATAATTCGTATAATATCCTAGATCAGCGGTTCTCAATCCGTGGCTTGCGTTATCAAAATTTCACTGAACCATCCGAAAAAATTAAAAGGTTTGAGAACCGCTGCCCGAGATATGTCGCTCGGCAAAATTTGTACGAAATGGAGGTCTTTGCGCAGCCAGAACCCAGAACGAGTCTAATTAAAAGTAAATCCGTCGGCGCTAGCGCTGGAAGCCAATCGAAAATTGCACGTCGAATAACGTCGGACGTGTTTTTCTCCGTGCGAGAACGCGCGTCGGACAAAAGAAAACGAGGGCTGAGACGTAGTCTGGCTAGGAGCAAGAGGCAGGCACGCACGCATCTCTCTCCTCGAGGGGCAACGAATAGGGGCGAAAGCGAGGCACGCCACTAGACGAGCAGCAAAGTATCTCTGAGTGACTGCCAAGAATTTGAACTTCCTTCTCTTTGTTTTAGCGATCGCCTCCTTCGTCTCTCGTCCTCTCTGCCTCGTCTTGTCTCGCGATTTTCTCTTCTCCTTTTGGCGAGTACGGTCACAGACCGTACGAGCGTGTTCCGCAATTACATTCGCTGAGAGAACGACATTGATATCAGCGTGAAAGCACTCTGACCGATTTCGTGCGCTGCGAGAAATGAATTGGATAGTTTTTACGCGCACTGAAGTCTTGTGACAAATTTTAATAAAGTGGGCAGAAATTTTAATCGCTCTCATTCCGCGTTTGTATGGCAATATTATATTCAGGTAAACGCACTCTGACAGATTATGTATACTGTAAAATTTAATGATTGTAAGTAATCGCTAATGAGCTAAGTCGTCGATGCGGTTAAAATTACAACAATATAGGGAGATGATGTAATTTTATCCTGCACGGTGCAATGTTCGCTTTTCGTTTCGGCATCACGCGCTGACGAGACGTTTCAGAAAAGCTTTTTTTAGCAAACAATCATTCAAAGGAAGTTTAAATTTTTCGTTTTAAATGCACAGGTCAGTGTTTGGAATTATTTGTCTCGTTCATTCAATTACTCTAATCGAGTCACTCAGAATGACTCTCCCGTCGCGAGGGGTGTACGACCTGCGTTAAAAACAAATAGATATTTAAAAAAATGAGGCGCGTCTCACGTTTGGTCGTCGCGCCGGTACAAATGTCACAGTTTATATTCGGTTTGTTACACGGTGATAGCGGTCGATGTCCGATGGTGGCCGTGCACACCACAGTCCCGTTTTTTCTCCCTCCATCTCTCTCGCGTCTTTTTTTTCCAAAATGGTGTGATCCGCTGTTGCACTCGACCTCTAGTAATAATTAATTGTTTGAACTGGGGTAATATCGCTTGTCGCTGCGCACGTGTAATTAATGTCCGTGGTCTTGGTAATTAATCGTCGTAGGTAGATGGTGGCCCCCTCACGTTTGCTGAACTTCTCTATAACTGTCTTGTCTTTCTTCGTCCTGTGCGCTTAATAGCGTGTCCCTATTAATAAATGCATATTTTTATAAGGGGCATTGTACCGGCTGTACGGATCTTCTTATGCGCTTTTAGCAGTTTCGGGAACGTGCGTTATGTTACTTCTCACGTGCAGGTAAATCGCGGCACAGGAAAAAACGTTAATTCTGGTCAAAGTCTGACGCTGACAAAGTTGACGGAATATTTTCTTAAATTCGAATTCAGGAGAATTCCTACGATTGTATTTCATTGTGTATCGTTCGGTCTTCTTATACTCCATGCGTTCCTACACGTTCGAATCTTACGCGCTCATTCATCCTAAACACGTACCTGCTTCTTGTAAGCAATTGTCTTGCACACAAACAAGTGTTCGTACAAGATCCGTACGTACACGTTTTAAAGAAAAATTCTCGGTGTGAAGAATGACATACTTTTCATACTCGCAATTCGTTAACATTATCATCAATAACATATTCAAACAAAACTTTATTTACACAAAATAATACATATGCGCCATGATAAATTCATATAAATGTCTCAACAATAATTCATTACTTTACTCGAAACAAATAACTGTACCAGCGATCTCAACAGCACGGGTTCGTGAGGCAAATCCGTAACAACTAAAAAGCAAAATGAAACCAGCGCAACTGTAAGCATCGACGCCTCTGGTGAAAGGATTAATTTATTACCACAATGTACTTTCGGCATACAGCCCGCGATAGGTCACAACAGAAAGTCTTGAAAATTAGCGGCACCGGATTTTACAATTACGTGCATATTTTCCTCCGTAACACACGGAGTCTCTCCGTACATTCGGTCGTGAGAGTGTGTGCATATCAACGTACACGTAAGGTCGTAAGCGCTAGTGTGCGCGGGTCTGCGGCGCGATGGCGGATCGTGCCAAAGTGCGGCGCGGAAATTATTGCACGTTTCTGCATATCTGAATGATGCTCCGCTCCATAGAACCCACCCTCCACAGAAGGTCTCCCTCTATCCTATCGGCGCACAGGCGCTACTCTTCGGACCCCTTGGAGGGTTTCCTCTGCATTTCACACTGCGCACCCTTTCTTTCTCTCTCTCTCATACATACATACATAAACAGGCGCGTGCACAGACACATTCCCACATTTACCCACTTGCTCTTAGTTTCCACTCCCCTTCACTTTCCAATGACTCCCCTCACTGCCTTTCACCCTTCTTTTCCCCTTCTCTTTCCTGTTCTGTCTCCCTTCCCCTTTACTTCTATCCGTCACTCATTCACTCACTCATGTCCTCGCCACCGTGTCCTCGGTTCCACGAAGTGCTTCCATGACAAATCTCATTACACCCACGTTTTTACGCCCCGACGACGACGGCGGGCATGAAGCAGTCGATGATGGGGCTTCCCTTTACCATTCGTTCGCACTTCGGTTTCCCCGTGCACACGGCTTTCCGGCCTTTCCCGTTTTTTTTTCGCCCCCTCCCACCACCCCCCCTTTTTTTCTTTGCGCACTTTACGCCCGCCGACACTCGATAATCGTACTCCGTTTTCCAGGCGCAAAATTGCGTTCCCTGAGTCGGTGTCTCAGACGCGGGCGTTGGGTCTTATTTGAGAAAGTTACGAGTGAGAAGATAAAATCTTGCGCGAAGGATATTGATGGAACGGTGAAGAATTCGTCTTACCTCTCTTTTTTGTTGTTTTAAGAAAATTTAACGCTCGAGAGAACGGGTATCACGAATTCGTCAATTTTACGAGCAGAATTTTGCAAACAATGTACTGTGCAGTGTTTGGTGGTTTTGTGTATGTTGTATGAATACGGTTTATTCAATATTTAACTGCATGTAACTGGTATGGAAGTTTTCCTCTTGCCGTAGCGCAATGCGCTTGACATATAAATACATCCAATATATGATTACACCTGTTTCCCTGGAACATGATGAAATAGGTAGTAAGGCGTATCCAATTCAGAAATAGTTCATGTATTTTTTGCGCAATACTGCAGGCATCTCGTGTAGATCTTATATATTGCCACATTTAATGTTGTATTAAGATATTTATGTCACATTGACTCAGTGCATCAACATAGTTATTTACGTCTTCTACAGTCCTGATGAATGTAGTACTTTTGCTAAAAATCGGCGGTACCGATCAAAATCGACACACATGTTTGTGTTTGGAGTAAAAATTAAATATGCCCTAGTGTTAGGTGTAAAACAACAACAACAAAAATACCATCGAACTACAAGTCGATCCGCCGACGTTTTATTCATCGCACGTTGCAGCTGTGAGTAATCAGAAAAGAATGCTTGCCAAAATCATTTCTTCGCAATACCTCTTTCTGGCACGTGAGTGCCTGGCTTCACCCAACTTTCATCCCCGTGCTCTAAAAGAAGAGAGAGAGAGAGAGATCGCGGGTGGCGAATTCGGGTAACGAGGAGCGAAACGCCGCGTAATTAATTATCGGAGTCCGACGCGCCTCTGGCCTCATAAGACGTTTATTAATTACGCGGCACGTGCGCGCGCGCCTCTTTTCGCCCGGATTTAGTAGCATTATTGCAAAACGACGTTCTCGCTTAAAAGACTGTCGCGCTCAGCATGAGTTAATACTGCCTTTTTATTGCGCTCGCCGTTTATCAGGCGGACGATGCTTAGCAATTAATTTACGCGCTTTCGTTTCGTTCAGCTTCGAATTAAACTCGTTTGAGAAATCAAAATTCCGTGCTCGCTTGCAAATTGTTCGGTAACGATGTTAGTGTCTCGTTTCGCTAGATTGAATGACGCCGACCTCATTGTCAATTTTGCCGAACCTCGTCAACATCTTTCAGGAACATCTTTTCATTATTGCCGTCTTATAGTTTGTAAAAATATGAACAAAGATCGAGTTTCGTAACGAATTTTCAGACTTTCTTCAATATTCGACTTGCTCAGCTCGTCCCAATGAAAACAACTTGAACTGTACACCAGAGCTGTTGCAGTACTCGGAATTCGAGTACTGCAACAGCTCTGGTGCACGTTCGTTCGACGACTGGTATATAAAATCGGCCCGCAGCCTTCGCCGCGAAATAAATACGTCTGGCCGCGGTTTTTGGCCCGGAGAAGAAGCATTATGTCTGCGGGGAGTATATGCGCCATGGGCTGCTGTCCGTTTGGACAGAGACTGGACAGCGGCCAGGGCCTTCGGCCAATCGGTCGGCTCGACGCGGATTATCACTATTCCATTATCCTTCCTCGATCGGGGTTCTCCGCATCTTGTCTGCTTGCCCGGTACCGACTCTCATGTCGCACGACCTTTTGCCCGAAAATAGTCGCTATCAGGGAATCTCGAAATATTCAGCTTTTTCGATATTTTCTGGAAACTTCGTGACGGCCTCTGTACCATGCGTCATTCGCGAAGTCGATGAAATTCTCGCTTTGAGATTGACTTCTTTATTTATTCTGTATGCAACGAATAATGAAGAGATCGTGGAGAATAATTTATTGGGATCACGATCGCGTTAAACATATTACTGTGTCTGATATGGCGTCTGGTGTTATTCTGCTCTACGAGATGAAGTCTTTTAAACCGTCGAATTTGATTAATTTTGAGAGTCACCGTGCGCACTATGTATTATATCGTTAGTAAACATGCTCTCGTGCTAATGTCTTCCAGTGCCGAATTACTCCATTATCTACGGTTCCGGAGAATAGCATAGTGAAAATCGTAAAGTGAAGATTAACGCGCCTATCTGTTTTCGAAATTGAAACTGTCGAGCGTACGACCGTGACAGGTGACTGAAAGATATATGAAATGGCAGTCGTTAAAGGTGGGATGGAGCGTGAAATTATGGGACCAGCTGATGCGTGCAGTGCTATGAACGTATGAACTTATTGTTGGCGGGAGCGTGCGTTGCGTGTACGCTTATCCGAAAGTTTCGACAGTTTTCCGATATTTCTATAATGTAACGTATACATGTCTGGCGTGCAATATAAATTCTTCGGTTCCCGTAACGATATTAACTTGTACGTTGGGTATAATCGGAATATCGGAAAATCGTTCACATTTTAAAACTATTATATTTACGAGCCACGTTACAACGATGCTCAGGGACGTCATGCGTGTTAGAACGATGGGATCGCGTGTCGATGAGAGTAAATTTTATTAACCGGTAACGGCTCAAAGTTTGTTATACGTTCTGCGCTGTCAGTTATATGTAACATTAGTGGCCCAACGTAAATTCCTTAAAACGGCTTAGCAAATTATGTGGCAGTTATTTATTTGCACGTCCGATATGAGTTTTATATACACTGAGTCGAATATATTATGTGACAATTTATCATAACATAGTAATAGAAAACATACGACGACTATTTTTTGTAAGAGAATTTGTTTGTAAGACTGAGTGGACTTAGCAGTTGAATTAGTACTGTATGGATACCACATCAGCGCCACAGTACCGAATGTAGAAATGATATATTTGAAGTCGAAAGGTTTCAAGAGTACACTTTATATCTTAGGCAATGCTTAGATTACAGAGACAAAATATCTTTATTACATATCCTGTCCAGTGCATCTAACAATAAGTCTTTTGCATAATATTTCGATATCACATATTGCGTACTTCATATAACAGCATAGGACACAGAATTGAGGTTTATTGAAACGGTTAGTCAGTGCTGGTAATAAATGATCAACATAATATAATCCATGCGTTTGACAAGAATCGCGCATATCAATTTTTTTCGAAAGTCCCAACTATATTTTAGCAGTTCTATGGCGTCGATTGCGTGGCACGAATTCTTACGCACGCGTTATTGCATAAACTAGACCAGTGCTGCTGCGTATAATTGACGCATTGAAAAGCGGTTCGTACGTTAAAAGTACAACGCTCGGAATGCAGTATGATGGTGCAACGAGTACACAATGATGTAACATGCGTTATGATAAGGACACGCACGCTTCAACGGCGTAATAACCAGTCGAAATATTATTACTTTGCCGTGTTTATATAGAATATAGAGCTAAGTTCAGGAAACCTTTTGGTAGCAATACCTACTACAATAGTCTGACAATTAGTTCACAGTCATACTGCCATTTCAGATCTATATTCTGGATACGATTAATATATAAGCAAATAGTTAAATCGTTGTTAAAATTTACAAAATATTTTAAGTACAACAATATTAAAGACTTCAAACGCAAATAGACAATATAGTACGATGTAATATATTCTAATCATACAATATTTTCGCGCCACGTAAAAACGTTATCACTTCCACGAAAACGTAACCAATGATACAGGGAAGACACGTCTATTTCAGCAACGCGTAGTGAGTGCTCGAAGTGCTACATATGTCATCAAGATGGAAACGCATTAAAGTGTTCGAGTCATAGTAGCGGTATAGTCTTTGAATATAGCGAAGACGTTTTAGCGAACGCGTGCTCGTTGTTACGAGTCAACAATAAACATAGACTCGTACATTGTCGGACTTGATATGCGCTGTCTGAGGGGCGCAGTATGCGTCATATGCTGCTTTCAGTAATCTGGAGCCTAGCCAGGGCCGACAATCGTGTGTTACTCGGCTTGGATCATTCTGATTTCATTATCTTCATACTTTCTGCCTATATGTGCTACGTGTGCCTATATCTGCCTATACGTGCCGGTGATAACAAGAGCAATGATCATATACACATCACATTTTTCGTAATTGAAAAGTATTCAGTTCGAGTTATTTTTGCGAGTCGTCATTCGAACCAACAATAGATCGTAAGAATAATTGCCTGTTGTCTGATCCAAGCGTCGTGACGCGCATCTGGTCAACGAAAAAGAAGCTGCGTTTGTTAGAGCAAGAATCGAAGAACAGTCGAGGAAAAAGCCTTGAGAAGCAGTCCGACGATAAAAGTCCACTGATACTGACTCTGTTCTGTTGTCGTTTACACGGAACGATTTACGACCTACGCGTGCCTCTGCCATAACAGAGAAAGGCAGAGGCGTATAAAGAACGAACGGAATAGACAGATTGATTGGTTCGAGGGGGGGATAAAGAGAGCGAACGAGAGTAAGAGAAACGAATCGGCATTGTGCAACAGCAATGCATTGCGAGGATCGCTTAAGACGGTTGATCGCTTTTTATGGAAGAAATTTCGTGTCTATTTGCATCCCGCCTCACTCAGTGTACCCTTTGGGCTCTTTAAGGAATTACGCTGAAGTACTCATTCCTCGCATTTGAAGGCCGTGTCATAGGCCATTGAACTCGCCTTGACCGAAGCTACAATATTATTACTATGTCCTATGAAATTCCAAATTAATATCAAAATCGTTGCCGCCCTATTTTTGTTGCCGTAGTTGCATCACTCCTACAGCGTACATTGCACCACCCGGTATATTAATCATAGTCGATCGCGATGGACAGTTTGCCGACCATTATTGTTACACGTTAACTACCCAGACTCCTCGAACCTGCCTGCTACGCAGTCGATGTTGGACTTTGCTCAGCAGCCAGCCGTTTTCATCCGATTGGCGCGCGCGCATTATGAATCGACCTCTATTTGATCGGATCCTCTCGCGTCAGGAGAAGCGAACCAATCGGACCACTTTTCCCGACCGCGGAAGTGACGCGGAACAAATTGCTCCTCTGACATTCTACACGCTGTCTACGAGATTAATGCAAGCGCGTGGAACAAGACGCTTCGCGCACTTTTTTTCCTCGGCCTCTCCACGACTCTTGCAGGGGTCCATTTTTATCGCCTGCGACCGCGCTGCTCGTCGAACCCACCGATTCCCCGCGAAGTGTAACGCGAACTTGTGACACAGTTTACCACCGCGATCGGATTTTTGCTCGACTTACCGAGAAAACTGCTACGGCCAGTTTGACGACTGTTGTTAATGCTGGATCTGCAGCGGGGGGAAATATGTTATTTTCGGAACTCTTATCTGACTTATGCAGAAACGCTTTTTCGTACCTACTTAGACTTTTTGAAGGCCGCATGAAGATACAAACAGTTGGTATAAGTGCAGATTTTTTCCGTGAAGAATTTGTTTTTCTCAGGAACAGATAATATTCAATTATAGATTATCGAACGAACTTTCCAAACGTTGAGATATGACAAATTATTATTTATACATTGAACCTGTTGAAGTGTTTTGGTCTACATTCTTTGATACCGTGCATTTATGGGCATTTTGCAATCCGAAAACGCTAATGTGCACATCGGTCATTTTGACGCATTTGATACCGCATATTTGCCAGCAGCGTGTGCGTATCAAGCGCTCTCTGTACATGGTAACTGCAAATATTTGCGCGATTAGGCCGTATCACGGTGGCAAATACTGAACAATGTTGGTACGGGTTAACATATTCAACTTAAAAGATAATCATTACACAGTCATCACAGATAATTATATTAAATTTTATAAACTTTAATATGCTTCGTCGATAATAAGAATTAAACAGAGCCTTATTAGAACGCGACCGATCATTCATTTAATTTTTTCGACAAATCAGAAAATCTTGCGTACACTACATAGCGGTGTCACGGCGCCGTGTATTTTTCTCTCCCTCGTCAAACTTTTTATTGACACATCCGCATCGCATTAAACAATGTCACGGCCGCTCCTGAGACTCGCGCTCGTTCGTTGAGCACAGTGGCATCGACATAAACGTCTGGCTGAAATCCAAGTTGCACCTTATCTCTGCTACGACTTCAGACTCGCGTCAAATCCAATGTTTTCCTTCTTTCTTCACGTCGCGCAGTTCGCCTGCCACGCTTCACAGGCGATCACACGCACACTTGCATTTTATTCAGCAACATGCAAATATTTCATTACAGGTTATATTTATTATTCCTCCCACCAATTTTTGTACATTCCCACAATTTGCATGATTTTTCGAAATCAGTGACCGTTACATGCACACGTGCACATAAAGAAATAACGAAAAACATGCACTTGCACCTCCGATCATATCTGACACACAAATTTGAAAACGTCAAAAGCCGTATCCTCGCGTCTACCATACAGTGACGTGCTCTTTTTCCGGGCAGGAAAATTCCTTCTTCCCGTCCGACTAATAAATTGCGTGCTCTGTCAGAGCGCGCACGCTGGATATCCTCGTCCACTCGAGCGCACTCGAAATCCATCGCAAGTGCCCTCCGCAGAGTGGATGAGAGCGCGGAGCGTGTTCCTTTTTCGCGTCCGAAACGTACGCCTCGCGTTTCCTTTCTGTCGGCGGTATCTCCTTTTGGGCTTTTCAAAGAAATTTCTGGATTCCAGCGTGTGCTGGACCGGAGCCAGGGCCGTCGGCCAACCGGTCATCCTCGCGATTCGCCCCTCGTGTCGGACTCGCGTAATAATTCAAAGAAGGTCCAATTTTTGCTATATATAGGACCAGTCGGGAGCGCGTGTAGTTTCGTCTGACGCTCCACCCCAGGACGTTAGCTACTTATCCACTACTTTTCGCCAGCGTTTTCTAGTGATTGATTACTTCTCATTGCCGTGGTAATTGATTATTCATCATTGAGATTAATTGGTAATCGGTTGAAGGTTACTGACGTCTTTCTTGGGCCTGCTCCTACATTGAAAGCAGACGTCATAAGTGTTCGAAGAGTATGAACAGGTTCTCGCATTCGAAACAGACAAACACGAACAATCCGTTGACACTGTAACTGAAGGGATATGTGGTGGACACATACGAGGCAACTTGCGGTAAAAGACTTTTTTGGGAAATATAATGGGAATTATAGACTGTGCACGACAAATTGCAAAGACATTTTAATAATAGTCTTGATAAACGTTTTAATAAAAGTGAAAAAGTAATATGATGTTAATGATTTTAGCTCCAGTGAAAGGCGTAGATAATTATTGCGGGTTTTTCGGATTGTTTTTAGTCAATATTTATCGAAGGCGGATAATGGATTACCCAATAATTGTAATGAGCCATTACTAATTCGATTACGTTTTGCCTTACGCTATTATTCGGCGTGGAATTGGATAATGTGGAGCCAAGTAGATATATTCTACTTCTTACGTGAAACTGTCTGGCCTTGATAATGAATCACGTTTATTGCTGTTTTTATTAGGTTCTGTTGATTGAGCGCGTTCTGTATCTTCTGTAATTTGTTTTTATATTTTTTCGATTTGCTACGTTGGATCCTACATTTGAATCTGTGATTTTCCTCTTCTGAGTGGAATGACGATAATGTTTCTATTTTTAAAAATGATTGCAAGCGTACGTGTCCCGTATCATTGCCATTCGGTTTCATTAATGACTATCACTTGCAATATTTTCTGTGAAACTAGTCTTCTGTCCATTCGAAGCGACATGCGACATAGCGAAATTATGGATTTGCATTATTCCAAGCCTGACACGCAAAGAAGCGACCTCGATGAAATATTAACGAGAAATGATCGTGTAGCTTGTTGTAAAATTAATTTTTATGACAGAATGAATACTGTTCTGTGTTATTTCCCCGACTTTTGCCATAACCTCGCGGCGATGAATGCCGATAATTGGCCGCTCGCCAATCTTCGTCTCTCGTCACTTCACCGTCTTCTTGTTCCAGCTATATTTGCTCCAACGGGAACTGTCTAATTCGTTGGACGACGATACTTGTCCAGCAAAGTCCTACCCTACGGGTGTAGACGATATTGCGCTTTTCTAAGATACGCGTAAGAATGATATAGCGAGAGGGTATGATAGATAGAGTAGAAGGCACAGAGTATCTTTTAATGTGCGCTCCTTATCTGCCTTGATTCATGCGCTTAGAAACGTCTTCTGGGATCGCGAACATTCTCTGAAACACGTGACTCACGCGCGCTTTCTTCCCTTTCCTCGCTGTGAAGCGAGAATTTGCCATTAAGAGAGTTTATTTTGCATATATGTGAACATTGGCGCCGTAAAAAATTTATTTTGGCCAAGATTATGAGTTACAGACTTTAACAATAAATATTTGTTTCAGTTAAGTTTAGATAGACATAGAATTATGACAACATCGCGTTGTAGCCAGTTGAATATTTGAGCGATACAAATGTTTCCAGTACTGTATATCAAGTCAGGAGTACGTCTAGCCTTCGTCGATACCGCATTATAACACATCAAAACGTGCGACTAGTCCAGAATGTATAACATTATACCTTACGCAAGAACAGTCTCGGTCGTACGGCCCACGTGCCTCGTATTTTTGGCAAGTCGTTGAAACGACGGTATTCCTAATGCGACGATAAAAATCGACAGAACGTTCAGTCTCCGTGCAGCAGACTCTGCTTGCTTAACACTTCGACATTCGCATATTATTCCCCGTAGCTGTCCACTCAGACCTGCGATTCTCTGATTTGAACATGAATATCAAAATAATTGAAACAAAAATGAACATAAAAGAAAAATTAAAGGGCATTAATGAAAAACATTGAGTCATGGGGCAATTTAAAAATTCACATCTTCATTTACTTCAGGCCTGGGCAACTTGTGGCCCACGGGCCACATTCCCTTTCTTCTTCCACTTCTGACCGACCCCCCACCTAACATATATATATATATTATATACATGAGAATATGAATTTGAATAAAAAAAATAGATGTTTACTATTGAAAAAAAAAAACAAGATGACTTTAAAGTAGCCTTGAAAACGGCACCGCATCAAAAAATTAAGAGTGCCATTTTAGTCCCCGCTCAAAATACTAAAGGGCACATGCTAACTTTATTTTTTAAAATCACGTGTTTACGAGATTTTGTACAGTCTCAACTTAAATAGAACACCCTGTATATATGTTGTATATAATGTCGAATATCCGGTAAAGAGAAGAAGGGAAATGTGGTCCACGGGCCACCAGTTGCCCTGCAGGCCTGATTTAACTCATTCTGTAAAGATAGTCATGGGGTGGTTCTTTTTTCCTTTAAGTATCAGTCCTTTTATTGCCCAGGGTATGTTTCTAATCTGAAAATGAGCGCGAGTCGTTCCGTCCGTGGCATTCAGCGCATGATCTCCCGCTTAAGTTAGAAAAGTTCGCACGCCTGTCGAACGTTTTCCGTCCAGCTTTCGCAAAATCGCACAGATCGGCCGAAAGTGGCGCATTTCTCGGAACTCGGAACGATTCTTCGTCGCACGAATGACGCGAATCAATATTGAGAAGCCCGATCGGTTAAATATAGAAGCCAGGATGCCGGAGTGGAGAGCTAATAAGCTCGATATCTCCCGTGGCATTGTGTGTGACGTGCCTTTTTCATAATGTCAGTTTGTATACTTGTCACTGCATGAACGCTTGGAGCAAACTCGTCCTTCTCCCACCCTCGCTCTCCTTTCCAACTTCTCATCCCTGTCGCTCCCGGTTCCGCTTCTGTTCGCGGATAAAAGTCACTCTTCGTTATATGGACTCCGCGAGTGCGGGGAAGGCTGTTACGTACGTGAAAGGTGGGCGTCTAAAAATGGCGAGTCCAAGTAACCACCCGTTTTCAGCTCTCGCCGCGCACGATATATTGTTTCCCCTCGTCTCACCGTCGTTCGCGTGGCGAATTGTCCCGCGAATACGGACGGACGTGTGTCCGAATGTCGGCGCGAAATCGACAGCGCGGATCGATTTCTGCTGTGCTTCGAGAGGCGTCTGGTTGGCTGTGCGTTAAAATAGAACTCCGTCGGGTTTTTCTAGGAGACAAATTAAGGGTTGGTTCATTAACTTGGGGTATTTGTATTGATGTTCGAAGATTGTCCCGGAATTTGTCTAAATTCACATCTGTGGTGGTATGGACGTTACAAGCTACGTTCTGTTTGGTGGAGAGGTGGACATGAATCGAAAACTGTAGACATGGTTTTACGCTACGTGAATTCCGCATAATGATGGCTATTTTGATTGGGGGTTGTCGAGTGACTTATCGAATTTGAAGGAAATTGTGTTTCAGTGTCGTTTTCAGAGAACGTCGCGTTCGTTGGCAGCGATTTCCCTGTAAATGTCAAGTTTATGAAATACTACCACGGTTGAAACAATGTGCAAGGCGGATAACCTCAGACGTTGTGTTACTTCGGAATAACAGCCTGTCAAGTTATATTGGTGCACATGTTGTACAGTAAAAGCATGAAATCAATAATTGTATACGTGTACTTACTCTACCAGTAATCTCGTTAAATCAGACGTCAACTCACACGTTTAGCAGAAAATATTTTCCCTTTCTATTGCTATTTAGCAATAGTGTACACTAACGAGACAACCTGCATTTTCTTTACTTTTAAAAGTAGATTGGGATCGAAATGCCCGGAGGAGATCTGAAAAGAGATAGGAAAAAAAGATACAGCGGTATACCCCGCTATATGGACGAGCAGAGATACAGAACTCAACTGGCTTCAGTAGCTCAGTGGTTAGGACGTCAAGCCCGTAGAAATCCGTAGGAGAAAGAACAAATTTTCGTCGAGGGTTCAAATCCAGCTCCTTCGTGTTTTTAATTTTTCGGTACCGACAAGTCAGCAGCCTGAGACACGCGGGTTATTTCCAATTCAAATAGCACGTGTGAAAATTTGTGGGCATGCTAGAACAAATCATAAAGACTCTGAACCATAGAATGGATTACGATTTATGCATCCATACTCACTGATATGAGTCTTACATCTCCTTTTTTTCATTTAGTTTGGAGCAATCTATCCTACTCCGAAACGACGAGTCGACTATTATAAGGCCTTATATATATATGTTATATAATTAGGCCTTTTTATATATATATATATATATTTTTTTTTTTTTTATATATATATTATATATTGGTGGTCAAACGAACTGCTTCAATTCAAACGTTTGTGTCATGTTAGCGTTTAATTTAAGTGGACTATCGGGCATTAACACGTTGCATGCCAAGCTGTGTTGGAGTGATTGTCATTTTCAGGCCACGTGTACTGTTCTCCGCGCATACCACAGAGTTTATGCATACCTGTCCACATTTCTATTTTCAAAAAACCGGAAAAAGTGCACGACCGAGCGATAGGGACCCGCATCGTTACTTTTGATATTATCATTATTCCGCGCTATGGCCCCAATTCCACTTTCGTCGGGCAACCGACCGACTTCATACGGCGAGTCGGGGAGGTCAGATTTTTTCGATCGATACGAAAAATAAACGGTGATCCCGAAGTTCCAGCGAGCGACTGCCGACTAATATTTCACTTTTTCCGCCGATACGGATAACCGCGAGAATAGCTGCCGTCGACTGGGCTACGGGGGCAGAATCCAATTCAATCCTGGGCCCATCCCGCGTCATCGTCGCAGTTAATATCGCGATGCCGAATTGAATAGCGGCGTCAGAGTCCTGACGATTGGGTCGACGCGCGCGTGCTTTGTCCGCTGTTAATTTGAAAACAGACACAGTTTTAGCCCGCAACTTGGAATATTATTCCGACGGCGCGAGCGAAGCTTGATCGGTTCTGTTGCCTTTCGACGCTGCTCGTTTGCGATAACGACGGATTAGCACGCGAAACGGGTGAAATTCGAGCCGCGTCCGATACAAATCGCTTGTGATTGACGATCGACGAGATGTGTACCCCGTTGCAGATAGTTTTGTGCTGTAATTTTTTACGGCAAACAGGTCTATATGATGGAACGATATTGATTAGTCCGTGTTCAACGGCAAGATCGAGTTTCTATGGGTTTGTCCTTATTCTTGAATATTTTTTTGAATTTGTTGTGTAGCGCTTGATAAGTTCAATCATGAAAGTGACAAACTTTGAATATTAGTTATGATGGAAGACTTGTTCGTAAAATTGAAACACAGGGTTCAACTTTATATTATATTTTAAAAGTGCGAGGAAATATTTAATTGGAAAGAATGTGAAAGGCTACTTTGATTTATTCGATGTGTAATAGTTTTTTTTATTAAGGCAATAGGAAAAAGAAATATCTCCAGGTGTACTTCATGGATGATTTCGCCGCTAAGCATTTTCGAGTGACACGCCCGCACAGAGCGAGAGAGAGAGATAGAATGAGAGATCTAAGAGTATCTTTATCGGGCATATAGGTTAATATCATGATGTCTATTCCCGTAACTTCTTATCGGTCTTCGACCCCACGCGGAATTCAGTCTGACATTCGCGAATCGAAACTTCCACGTGCTGCATACGCTCGCTAATCTTTCCTGATTCAACAAACACATGCTTAAATTGGAAGACGCTCTTACACTACAAAGATAAAGGTGTATTTAATATTAGATTATTACAGACAATGATTGTTTCGCGCATTCACATTATACAACAACCTTCTAACATTGACGGCAACGGCATACCATGACATGAAAAAAAGGCATGGTTTGCGCACGTAACGGTCAGATCGTATTCATCCAACGCGGCCCGTTCGAGAAATACATTCGGACTCCGTATGTTCCGTGAAAAATTTATTCGAATCCCCAGGAGCGCAACTCGCGCGAAGGACACGTCCTGGCCGAGTGAATACCGACCGGCAGCGCGGAATTCCAAACAGATTCAGAGACAATCCGCAAATGCATGTATGCGCTCGACCGCGATCAATACGCCGACGGACTCGCACAGAAGGCGTCCCGAGGCGTCAGAATGGCAAAGCGAGACTATCTATCTTATCGGTCGACCGAGTGGCGAGTCCTTATCATTTTCGAACATTCTTGCCGGGCTCGACTAGGGTATTAGGAGCGCGGACGAGTGCGGCACGAGACGGGTTCATCTTGCCTTGAGTGTCATGTAACGCGGTAAGACAAGACATAGGCCGGTTTTGTACGAGGCCACTTGTGCCAGTCACTCATGGGTGTCACGTTTTGGGCGAAGTTTGAGAAACACAAACCGCGTGGTAGGGATTTTGTATTAAAATGTCAAGTTGTAGAAAAGTCGTTTTTCGAACTCTAGGAATAAGTACGCCGAATGTAAAGTGATGCCCAAAGTCGTCTCGCAATCCAGTATAGTGCTCAGTTTGTCTCGCATTTAGACACTTCCGCGTAGGCTCGCTAACTACGCTAACCACTTGTCTCACGATCAGCGTACATAGACATCAGGAAACACTCTTGTTTATTTGCTATTTTTGATTCCTCTCATTATTATAGTCATTCAGTATTATTTTTATTCTATCGGCTTGCAGTTAGGTATTGTTAAATGAAGTAACTAAATTATTGTCAAATGAGTCAAGTATCGTTTTGTATCGATTAATATGATGAGATATTTGATAGTATGTAGGTTGTTAAAAAGGTGACAGTCTTGTTCTATGTCTCAATGTTAAAACACACATTCCAGCTATATAGTAGTATAGCTACCGGTGAAGGCGCCCTGAAGTGCAAGGCAGAGACGTGGAAGAGCGAAATCTACTCTGTCGGTCGCAAAGTTTCAAGCATCCGTCAAGCACGAGTCTGATTAAAGTGTCTGTCACGAACAATGAAGTCTCAGATGCGTAACTTTGTCCACCGCGTCTACCGAGTAGACTTCAAGTAACTCGTAAGACGAATAACGAAAAGGAACAAGAAGGAAACAGGTTCTACAAAATCAATGACCAGTATGCTCGACATCTAGGGAAAAGCAGATGTTAATTGTACTGGTCGTTGTCGAGGTCCAGCCACTTTGTCGTACGTGAAGATTAAACTTTTTTGCGTGTGTCATCGGCACGACGATATGCAGTTTGAGCTGTACAAGTTTTTTTTGTTCGTCGTGCCTGTTAACAATGATGAAAGGTATATGCGGTGTCGATATCTGACCTGAACCATTTGGCATTCTTCATCGTGACTTAGACAAACGAGACATCCAACGCCAAGAACACAAGGTGCCATCGATCAGCAAGCTAAAACGGGCTGTGGAAACCGGTGTGGTTAGCGTGAAATTTTAGACGCGTGACTTTTTGTACCGTTCAATTTTATATATTGCAGGATTAAGAACTTCGGTAGACTCGCGTGAGGAACAGAATTTCGACGTATGCAGAGTGATCATAATGTAATATTAAATGTTTATCCGAGCTGGCAGTCATATATTATTCTGCAATTATAAAGAGTGATTTTTATAGAAGTGACCGATGCAATCATCTCTCTGATTTGTAATCATCTAATGAATATTGAACTAAATTGCAGAAATTAAATAATCTGAATATTCTCCTGCAAGAAAAAGCGAAGAAAAATTACATTTTTCATAAAGTGAAGCACTATATAAATCGCAAAGTAAAAAGCTGTTTGATCGATATTATTGGTTCAGACACAGAAATGTACATCACTCGAAGCCGCACAACCGAGTTGTGCTATTTCGTCTCATAGCAACACTGCTTCTGCAACGCTGTTTTCTGCTCGAACCCCTTTAAAAAATCATACCGACCCACATCCTGAAGCACCGCCGATCCCGTGCTTTTTCATTAATATTTAAAACATACATAAACAGAAAACGATGAATTCAATGAGACAAAAGGTGATAAAAAACGTTCTTCTTAGAAACAAAAAAGAAAGCCTGACTCAATTGATCCGGTGTCCGAGAGTTGTCTCTCGGGGTGTACTGATATATCGCCAAGGCACACGAGGACCAGTCGATCACGGCGACTAATTGTAAGTTGAAAGAGAGAGCCTCAGTCGTCGTCGAGCGTCGAGAAGACATCGGCTCTCGACGAGGACACGCGGAGGGTCGCGTGGGCACGTCATCTAAGTTTAGAGGGAGCAAACAGGCGCGCATACCTGGTGCCCGCCCAGAAAGTTGAGGCGGGGGGTGACATTATCGGCCGGGGTCAGTGCGTGTCAGAGGAGGATACGAAATCTGGCTGGACACGACCGGTGGCCCCGTACTCGGCTTTTCTACGCGGAACTAATTATAGATAGGTCTCGCCCGACGTTGTAGGCGCCCCTCATTTTGCCGACCACGTCTACTACGGCCGACTGTGTCACGTTGGACCGTGCGGACCGACGCAGTCATTCGAGTCGAGTAAAGCTCGTTTTACTTGGAACATCTGATCACTTCGGCACGTTCAAGTAGATTTATAATTCACGAAGGCGTACAGGTACAGATACGTGAAGAATGTCGTGATCGAAAGATTACACCATCCGATTTCGATCGTGGAAGCCATTATTTTTTACGTATGCTGAAACGGTAGGGATTCGAAACAATTATGGTGTTATTAGTTCGTAAAATCGTATGGCTGACTTTAAAAGTTCTGTTCATTGTCATATATATCGAGGAACTAGTCGATATTACGCAAAGTCACGGTATAAAGTGAGTAATGCTGAAGTTATTGAGACTCATAAGTTCAGCAGTACAGAGTGACTCGAACACTTCTGTCGAATTCATCGCACAGCTTCCTAATGAACTTGAGATTCGACACAATCGGAATGACATTTCTATCTATATCGTAATACTATTCATATCCTTAAGAAATCATGACCGATATCTACGTAATCCACAGAAATCGTTGAATATATGTCCGGTGAAAGAGGTACATTTTGTTAGAATAGATCAAATGTCCCGAGACTTTATGCTCGGGAGTGTACATTAGACTCGGCATCCGCGTATAGCTTCGCGGATAGTTTTGTTCTCACTTGTTGTAATACGAAAGCGTACGACGTTATTTCAATTAAATGGCGCGCGGCGAAGTTTGCTTCTAGCTTTGCACTCCAGACTTCAGACGCAACTGTAGGCTGCTGGTCTCGTAGAACCGCCTATGTAGTCTGGCGATTGTCTTGCAACGAGGAAATAGAAATTGCACAGAATAAGAATGCGCTTCTAAGTGAGTCATTCTCACGGGCATTGTTGCTCCAGTGTCAAGCCTGATTGTGCGATATTGAATGAAATTACAGTAGGTATGCACGCTAGCGATGAAATTTACGCTTTATCGACTGTCATTTCCTCAACTGTGCCGCGCGTACAGATTTTAAGTGCATTAAACAGTATTTTAATTTATCCTCCTGTGATCTGCATTAAATTGACGACATCAACATGCATTGAAATTCATCCATAAAACATGTGCATATTTACGTATGAATGAACCTACAAATTATATCGGCTTAAACGTGCTTACCGAATTGGCTTTATGTTAATCCAATAACAAACTCTCGCACGCCGCCGTATGAAATACTAAATATTCGACGATAAAGGTAAAGTGCGAAAGTATCCTTCGTCAAGAAATTGATAGCCGATCTTCAGACCCCCCGCTAAAATCTGAAGCAGGTTTCATCCTTCGACGACGCTCGATCACATGCGCCCAATCGCTTCGCGCGTAAATGTTGAACTTACGCAGCGACTTCGAAGTTATAAGCTCTGACCGTTTGTTAAGGCGTTGGTCCTAACTATAGGCTAAGTCGTATTAAATTTACGATCAGCCCGTAAGCCCGGCCAGTTTCGCCTGCAGAAGAGCGAACTCATGAACGTAATCAAGTGCGCGTTCCAAAGTTTATAGTGCACATTGCGCTGGAATCGCGTAAGAAAAAATAAAAAGAATTGAAGAAGAGAGGAAGTTACGGAGCAACCTCCCGCTAACGCATGGTTTCTCTTTTCTGTTACAGGAGGTCGGGAGCATCATTGGGAAGAAAGGAGAAATCGTGAAGAGGTTCCGCGAAGAGGTAATGAACGAATGTATACCCTTTTCTTATTGTCAGATGAAAGAAGAGCCTCCGCACAGAGCCTTGCTGGCGAAAGAGAAAAGAATGAATCGGCTGTCCGCCCTCTGCATCGCGCAAATTGAATCTTTGATACGGCCGACACGCACAGTTTACCCTCGTCGACTTTCGAACGAACTTTTACTCGCCGGGAAAAGAATCGCGACGATTATTCGATCATTAGCACGGTAATTAGTTGAAGGCTAATTACACGGTAATGGGAGAGTGTAGCTTTTTTGTCGGCAGAATGGATGGGGTCCCCCCTTTTGTGCGTCGCTAGAAAGATATTGGCCAATCAAATTTTCTGCTAATTAAATTTTTGCTCTCGTTAACGTTTCGTAACGGGCCGAATCGGAATGTCATACTTTTTTGTGGGTGTAGCTTATTTTGAAGAATATTATGTACGTTTATTACCGCGGCGGGTTTGGTAAATTTGCGATTGCGTATCAGTGTCAGATTATATATCAGTTTATCAGGTCTATCGATCATCCGGTTTCAACGGCGTCAGACTCTGTATATGATATCTTTGAACGAGAATAAAATACTTCGAACCGTCGTGACGACGGTTTGTAATAGTTTCTATTTCTGTTTGGCACAATGGAAGAATTGATCCTTTTTTTAGACATTTGTCACGACTGACGAGTATCGATTTATAAAGCTTTTAAATTGTTATCTAATGATTTGGAATCGTTTTTCTTATACATATTTTGTAAAAACGTAGATCTGCAACATATCTGTTGCCGCCCACACAATAGCGTTCACTCACTGCCCTGATCATCGTGTAACAACTGACCCATCAGTGTCAATACTAACAGTCGCGCCGTGCGGTCAGTTCCCGGTAAACCGATGTTACATTTGCTCTGATATTTGTATCGGTTCCAATCTTATTGACTTCCATTGAATTATTCTCCACCGTGAAACATTGAACCCTTTCACTATGTTTGACCAACGAGACTTCTACCGGAAATCCAACTGAGAACGTAATCACATCAGCAACGATAGACCTTAATCACGGACCTTATGAAAATCACTCGTCAAGCAAATTCATTTCGCTGACATCTGCAAATTGTGACATTTGTGACGCGTTCCGAAAATACCGTATCGAGGAAAAGAAAGACGCGACGGAAATAACCTTTCAACCCTATCACGTCTGCCGACAGAAACGACGTGACACTAGGGACACGGAACAGAAAAGAAAATTGTTTTAACCCTCGTACAGCCACGATGGGTCCATCTCTGCAACGGCTGCAGGATTCTTTCTGGCCACACTACCAGTGATGTAACTCAGATATTCCAAATATTTGAACTGTTTACGCATCATACATACCATCATACCCCCCATGTATGCGGCTTGCCGCTCATCAGACTGAAGTATAAATGGACCCAGCGTGGCTGGCCGTGTCGCGCTTATATTCTTCCGTAATCCGAGGGTTAATCCTGCAAACCATACGCCCCTCTCACTAACATCGTCCCCCGTACCGTTCAACTTCCCTCAAGCCGCGTCCTCGAAAGCTCAAACGCCACGCGTCTAACGAACGACATTCTCGCTGTCCAGTCCGGCGCCAAGATCAACATCTCCGACGGATCCTGCCCAGAGCGGATAGTGACCGTAACTGGGCCGACGAACTCGATCTTCAAGGCGTTCACGCTGATATGCAAGAAATTCGAAGAATGGTGCTCGCAGTTCCACGACATCCAAGGTGGCGGCGCCGGAGGCGGTGGCGGAGTGCCCAGGCCCCCGATCACGCTCAGGCTGATCGTGCCTGCGTCACAGTGCGGCTCCCTCATCGGCAAGGGCGGCTCGAAGATCAAGGAGATCCGCGAGGTCACCGGAGCCTCCATCCAGGTGGCGTCCGAGATGTTGCCCAACTCGACGGAACGCGCGGTAACCATATCCGGCACCAGCGAGGCGATCACGCAGTGCATATATCACATCTGCTGCGTTATGCTAGAGGTACGTTCATCGAAGCTCCGAGCACCAGGTTGTCTGTATTCTACGGCTTTACATCCTATATTCGTAGGGAGCGCTGCGAGATTGTTCATCGTTAGGGGTTGTACATTTGATACTGAGATGGTTCATGATTTGAAACAGGGGTTCTTAATGCTGAGGTGGATCATGTTTTGATTTAGGGATCATTTATGCTTTGCAATCAACGTATGACGTATAATGATTGGTTCGAAAGTATCGGAAATGGTGACACTCGTCGCCAACGGGAGAAAGTAGTAGGACTAACTTTTATAAAGAAGTCATTTAACTTTCCGGGAGATGTACCCTCGCAGCGCTCCTGAGAAGTGAAGCAAGACGGCGCTGGAGACCATAAAAGAGCCCCCAAAAATCTCGTTATCAGCGACCAACTGTTCGCACGTACGCGCGTGCCTCTTTTTTCTGTTTCAGTCCCCTCCCAAAGGTGCCACGATCCCTTATCGCCCCAAACCCCAAGTTGGTGGGCCAGTGATCCTGGCTGGTGGGCAAGCCTACACCATCCAGGGTAATTACGCGGTGCCCGCCCACTCGGACGTAAGTACAGTATTGCCATTGCCCGCGCCCGCTGCCGGGCCCACCCCGCCCTCGCTGAACGCCCAAACTTTGACAACCTCGCCCTTCGCGGCCCACCCGTCCTCCTCGGCCTTCGCCGCTTCTCACGGTCATCCGCTCCTATCCACGGCCCACCTCGCCACCCCACATCATCCCCTACACCCGAGCCCCTTACACGCCAGCGTGGCAGGCCTCGCCGACCCCCTGCTGAAGAGTGGACACTTGCAGGCAGCCCTCCCGCCCGCACACCTCGTGGCAGACGCCGTAAGTCTTTTGTTTTTCGTGATCCGAACCCCAAGTTCCCAGCCCCCGACCGTACCCTTCTTGAGGATGCCCATACCGACGACCAACGACCTCTACCCACCCCGTCTTTGGCCCCCTTAACCGACACTGCCCAACGACAAAGATGATCACACCGTCACCATCAACAACGACCTTCGGCCTGACACCTTTTGCTACACGCACACGAGTTGACGAGAGAACTCGAGCTCCTTCACTGTTTATGTATGATCGAGAGTAGATTCTGTATTGCTGTGGTAGTAGTGACGGGCAGATGGGGATTGATTGTGAATTGTATGTGGAGGTTTTATAGTTGGACCGTTTGGGGAAGATGTGACTGGGCTGGCTTACGGTATGCGAAAGTTGTTTTTTTGATAGACGGTCCGAGTGTATGGGTTTTCAATGGTAGTTTGTGGAGGGTGGGGATGGGTACTGGTTACGTGAAACTGCCCGTCACTGACTGTAGACTATTTTGTGTTCCTGAGATGACCTTGAATGGACACTTGCGACCGGCAATTGGTGGATGCGGATAGAATTGGGGTGAGGAGAGGGAGCGGGTTTGTTTCTAAATGCGCGGTTATTCGAGTTTCGGGAATGCCGTATTTTGTGTCGCGATACGTGTTTCATTCACTGGTTGCAGCATACAGAGTGGGTTGTTCATGAAAAGATCAGTAAAAATTGCGGAATAACCGTGTTTTGTGTCGCGATACGCGTTTCATTCATTGGTTCCAGCATACAGAGTGGATTATTCATAAAAAGATGACTAAAAATTGCGGAGTAAAATGTTTTTTTTAGGAGGCTCCGTTTTCGTGAATATCGATTTTAAAAATTAGTCGAATGTATCCTCACTTATTCCAAGTTATCATTTTGGATCATTGGCAGCTCGTTGCATTCAAATTTCCTGCTCAGTCGTCAGACTTAATGCACAATCATATCGCAAAAGTGGGAAAACAAGTCGTTTCGACCCCTCGCTAGTTCTGGTATTAAAAATAATTCCCATCTCAGCCGCACTCACACCCGCTTCGCTCGTTTTAGCGTAGATCCGCAATTTTCGCGATTCCCCGACGTTTATCGAGTCTCCGTAATCAAGCTTTTTTAATGCACTTTCCCACTTTAGTCCAGCCGGGAAGAGTGGTCGCGCTCGATTTCCCAAGATTACCCGCGGACTTATTAATATTCCTCCTCTCGAGCCGGGACTCAATTGCCCCTCTCAGTCGCGGTTGGCGGAGTCGTAATTCCCGAAATTAGAGGGCCGAAAGACGGTTCCGCGCTCGCGAATTGCCTGATCGGATTATTGCGTCACGGATTGACGTAATAGGATCGGAGTTGATACTTGACATCGAGTTCGCTCATCGAGAGTGCCATCGTTCGATGTAATTCCAGTCGGTCGCGAACAGAGAGAGAGAGAGAGGCACAATTCGATGCTAGTCGCTTAAAAATTCTCTAAATTGCCTCGGCGAATATCCGCGGTAAATGCACGTTCTTCCGGCACTCGGTCGATCCAAGAATGAGGTTCGATAATAATTGGTATCCTGCACTCAAGAGTGAACGACCTCCGATAAATATCTTTAAAAGCACATCAATTTTCAGAGTTAACATTTTCTCTCTCTCTCTCTCTCTCTCTCTCTCTCTCTCTCTTTCTCTTTTTTTTTTTGCCCGCGATCAATATTTCGTTCGTGGTATTAATAGGTATGCTGCAATACGGCTCTAGTTCCTCCATTACATCGAGACGAGAAATCTTTAATAAGACGCTAAATACGATCAGATATGGACGATGCTTAATGAGCGTAATTAGAAAGAGGGGTAATTTTAGAAATTATGAAATAAACCTGCATCGTCCCGCAGTATTCAAATAACATGTACGGCAGTACGTCATATAAAAACCGTACATTGAAAAAAAAAACGTTTCGCCTCAACACTTTAATATGTCGAACATTTAAAGAATAAAGTCCAGGGTAAATGAACGTTGAATTTGTGTAGCGGCTCATCAAAATTCCGCGCATCGATCGGCCGCTTTAACCCGCCAAATGCCGGCTCGTGATCGCCTATAAAGTAGACACGCAATGCATATACATATATATATATATACACACACCCACACACATTTGTGTACATATACATATATGCATATTTTACCCGCGTGCACCCGGAATGCCCCATAATAGTCTAGGCCACCTGGTCCCTGCTCCCATAAAAGCCCTTTTACTACCCTATACCATCACCCACAACTGACTACCCTCTAAACCAACCCCCACACCCCACACCACCTAAGTACATGCATCAACGAGACACCTTGGCTTTCTGCTCTACGTATATGTCACCCCGTTCCTTCGCAACCCACGTCCGTGCGGCCTCGAATGTTTGACCTTCAATCGCTTTCATTCTCCGCTGTCAGCGATGAGGGCTGAAACTTTCCAATTCTTCGCTTTTTCCGCTCTCACACCTTTCTTTCGTTATGCTCGATACAAACATTCCGGACCGCACGCTCTAAGGCGTGTTTTCGAATCACGTGACTTCGCGTGGACTGCCAGAAAGTGATGATTGGGACACTATGTATTTCGCAGACGCTCTCGTACTTCAGAATTGTGCTTTTTTCTGCAATTGAATGGAAAAGGGAGAGAGAGTTCTGTAGGATTAGAGAAAGCAAGAGAGAGTTGTCTTTCTAAAATAAAGATACTGTGCAACAATTTCAAAAATCAGAACCATTGAGAATATTTAACGTTCCCAACGAAAGAGTTTTCCGTGAAGCTAAGCGATTAGAATAGTTTCATGACAGAATATTACTGGTACTCTCGTCGTAGAAGGACGAGTCTGGCATTGCGTCAGAACATGTTTACCAGTGGACTCGTTTTTCCTGATGTCTGCCGCAGTGTTCATTTCTTTCGCGAAACTTGATTCTTGGAGTCACGTTCTCTCTCTTTCTCTTTCTCGCAGTAACTCCGACGTTCGTTTGGTCGTGCTGCTTCAAAGTCAGTGCCGAGCAAAGATGCAATAACGGACCGCGACCTCATGGGTTACGTGTCGTTCGCGCTATGCTAGAATCTTCCTTTAACGTCTCTTCGCATTAGAGACGCTGCTCTATACAGTTAATATTTATTGCCGCGTACATTGAGTAGTACGAGAAGCCAGTGATATGAAAAGAGTTGAAGAGCTCGAAATTATCGTAAGCAAGCATTGGCAAGCTGGAACAGATATTTGGATCTAGTACTTCTTGCAATGTCATTTATGCAAACGTAATGCTTCGCTGTTACTCGGACTAAAGAAATCTGCGACAGTATCGATCGGACAAAAATAAAATGATGTTCGTTCTGAAATTAATACACAAATATTTGCAAGCAGATTACGATTGAGTCGCATTAAAACCATTTTCGGATTGTTAATTATTTTTTGCTACTCCATATCAAACAACCGCCAGTGCCATTCGAACCAATATCTCTTCAATGAACACTGACCAAACGAGCACTATTTTCACAAATCCACTATGATCCCATCGCGTTCCATTGTTAACGGTATACACAGATTAGCTGAAAGCTGTCTGCCGACCGAAGAAAAAAAAATGGCAGTCCGACGCAAAGTGACGCAGATCGAAAATTCGAATTTTCGCTTCTATATGTGATGTCCGCACGTGACGTTTACGTGTATCTCACCCTCTCTCTCTCTCTCTCTCTCTCTCTCTGTCTGGTTTTTTTCTTTCCATGTCTAAACGTTCGCCCGACGCTCTAACTAACAAATGTCTCTTTTCACCCACCCCAAACGTTCACCCACGAACAACAAGAACAACGAACAACGAGAGCCCTCCACCCTGAGTCTGTGTGTGCACACTGTTCCCTTCACTCCGTATTGCTCGCGATTGGTAGTTGATTGAATGTCTCTGTTGCGAGAGGAGCCGAGAAAAGGAAGCGCTTGTTCACGTCCTTCACGGCGCACCGTGGCAAATAACATGAAAATGCATGTCGCGGTGTGATAATGATTATTGTCTTGTTAAGGATACGCGCGCGACGCGTCCGCATTCTCTGGCCGACGCCGGCGTCGACGACGACGCTCGAACGAGAGTGTCTCGCGAAAATTGTTGTCTCCTCGTATCGTGCCCACCGCAACATATTACTGTTCCACTTTTTTTGTATATCTCTATTAGTGGTATGCAATGTTACGTATAACTGTTCTCGTTCCTTTGTAATGTTCTCTGATCCAGACCTTACTTGTTACTTGAGTATATTCGTAGACTCGTTGTCCCTTCTAGGATTAACGCCCGTGACCCACAAGAAACACAAATTGCACAATTTATGAGATATATATGTATATATATGTCAGTGTGTCGATATTTTCCGGTGTCACGTTACTGCGAGTGTATGGCATTCGACGTGCCGTCATTTATGATTTACTCGATGTCGGAGGACGGCGGTTTTCAAATTTCGGAAGACGAAACTTGTCGTTGATTTTCAGCGGTTTCTGCCGCGCCTGAACGAGACTCGAAACATCGCGTCGCGCTCAACTTTGCATCGCGTCCAATGTAATTTCGGTCCCGCGAGCGGACTTTTGAAGTTACGGTGCGTTCGCATTTTATGCATTCATTCGGTCGAAGGGAGTGTGCTAGCGCGCGCGTCGCCGAATGTCAGCGTCGCTCGTCGGCTGTTTTTGAATACGGAATTGCAATTACCGCGTCCTTGCGAAATCGGAGGCGTAACAAAGTGCCGCGAGACAGAGAGAGAGTTCCGTGAAATTTATCGCGCTTTTCGAGCTCGCGAACTAGATGACCCGGAGATTTACCACGTCGCGCTTGTCAAGCTGATTTTCGTGGCTTTGTTGAGCGCGACTTTCTTGCCATTTGTCACGCGTCCGTGGACTTTGCTTCTTTCAACTCGCTTCGAAGCCACCTTCTGAGACACGGTGTAACGAATGTTTGGTCGGAATTTTATTTCTTATTTATATACGTGTATGAAAGCCACAAGATAAAAGATGTCCGTAAAATATGGATTGTTCATTAACGTCAATTCGTGTCGCAAATTTTTACGCGCGTGCGTAAGACAATTTGACGGTAGTTTTTTTAGTCCCGTCGAAACAAATTAGACACGTTTAATCGGAAATATTTTCTTCAATTTCGACATTTTTGTTTGTATTTATGCTCATCTATTCGGTATTGAAACGAGGCACACCACAAACGTCGAGTTACGCACAGAGTCTATTTACTCGTGTTTTGAACATTTATGCAGTTGTTTTTTTTTTCCGAAAATTGCGCAGTATAAAAAGCCCGCCAATTACTTCCGTTACATTTTGCGCGCATTCTACGCGAGACGTAGCAACTGCATCGAAAGATGTACGTTTACGCTTGAAAAAAAAGAAGACGCGCATACACGTTTTTGTATGTTTTTTCGACATCTCTTGACTCGTAATTACGTCGCGACTTTTTGTAGCATACCGTCAGTTTCACGATCATCGTGATGCAGCAACGGGTCAGCGGCGATAATTAAAAGGCTCGTGCGATACGAGGACACGATCACGCCCCGTGGTAGCGCTCTTTTATCCGCTCGCACGCGCAAAACACGTTGACGCACCTATCGCAGATGGATGCCCGACGTCTTCGTCGCACGCATTTCCAACGTCAACTTCATATCGGCCGGAGATTACGTGCGTGACGCTCCGACGAGCATATTCCTCGATCCGGCGAATGATTTAACACTTTTACTGTCACGGCACCCATATACGGCTTACAACATCCACATTTCAGCAGATATATGTCACCCACATGTGGGCGACGATTTTATTTAGACAAGACCGGGCAAATTTATTAGCGTTTTTTTTTCTTTTCTTTTGTTGCTTGGCACTGAAAGTGTTGAAAAGGGATATCGATGTGGAATGCTCGTCGAGCGAAACGATTCCCCGTTGGAAACTCTTCATCTTCGATCTTCCGAGGGAATTATCGAGACCAATTTAACTTGCACTGGCAATTCCCTGCGGACGCTGATCGAGACAAGCCTGCTTAGCATGAACGCTTACTCGCGGGTACGCACGACGCGACTCGTCTCATGGACTCGTGATTCGAAAGAGCAGGAGAGAAAAGTTGGAATTTTCTACGCCGTTTTGCAGAATTAAGAATATTGGGTTTTCGTTGAATTTCGAGAATTGGCGAAACCTCGTCGATCGAAAAGCAGGCGCAACGAAAGACGCGCTACCTTGACAGCGTCCTCGACAACGAACGGGAATAATAAGAGCTCGGAAATAATCGCGTCAATTTAAAAGTTTCGATAATCGGACAGATCTGCACGAACGATGAAAGAATTTTTTGTAGAACAGCTTTATAGAAAAAAGTCCTCGAAATCTATAAATTTCATTAAGAGGCGTTCAGGTGTCAAGTACAAATGAGGTGACACCGTGACACAGGCCTTTGTCTCAAATTTCCCGAACAACGACTCGATTTTCTTTCAACCCCCGCGCCGCTTTGAAACGGACGAAGTCAATCCGCAATTCTCATTTAATTGCTCACAAGCCACGCGTGCCCTCTCATCGTGTCCGTCGAGCGCACGAATTCGTAGCGCGCCACTTCCGATCCGCGCTATGAATCCAATTACGCCCTCCGAAGGCGCGCGAACGCAATGTTGCGGCCGGGATCCTGCACTCGACTCTCGCCCGAATTTATTCACCGGCCCGCAAAAAGATTCATAATGCCGCACGACATCCGCGCGCGCCCCTCCGGGTCAGTTCTTTGATCTTTCACTCCGTACCAATCGTCGCTTTTAATTATGCTCGCCTTTTTTCCACCCCCCACTCCCCCCAACGTTTGCCCTCTCGCATACAACAATTTTTTACCTGCCGCTCGGACCCCCCCACCCCTCCTCGATACGCCATTTTTCGCTCGACGCCGCTCTCGGATCGATGCGGAATTTTCTGGCCGCCGTTCATCCCGCGTTCGCTCGCTCGTTTTCCGACGTCCCGCGGACGAGGCTCTGCCCCAGCAAACATAATTACCAGCTTTTGCGTCCGCGTTTGCTAATTAGTGACTCTTTTTGTGCGCACGCAGCCTGGACGAACGGCAAACATCGCCCCTGCCCGCCCGCGCCCTTTTCAAATCCGCCGGTCGCGTCCCTTTCGCCGCGTACGGACGCCCTGTTGACAGACTGAATTATTAAATGGGCGCCCCGATGCTGCCCGCCTCCTCGCAGCGGACGTCAGCGGACCAGATAAATCCATCGCGCTTGGCGCGCATCGGAATTTTTAATTCTCTCCGACGACGCTCGCGCGCGCGGATTAACGGGCTGCGGCGGGCGCATTAAACGAACACGATCATTATCGGCTTCGTCTCGCTAATGTATCTCGCGTCTGTGCGACTTCCGGTGACGGCACCAAGTTCAATATGCACGCGGGAGAGGGAGTCGATCGGGTCAATACTCGAAGATTCGTTTGTCTAAAATATAGTCGTGCGACGGTACTTTCGATACTTGGTTTGCAAACTTGGTGGTTAGGTTGGAAATCGAAAATTATTAAATGCGACTGAGCGACTTCCGGTGACGAGACCAAGTTCAATATGCACGCGGGAGAGGGAGTCGATCGGGTCAATACTCGAAGATTCGTTTGTCTAAAATATAGTCGTACGACGGTACTTTCGATACTTGGTGGTTGGGTTGGAAATCGAAAATTATTAAATGCGACTGAGCGACTTCCGGTGACGGGACTAAGTTCAATATACACGCGGGAGAGGGAGTCGATCGGTTCAATACTCGAAGATTCGTTTGTCTAAAATATAGTCGTGCGACGGTACTTTCCATACTTGGTTTGGAAACTTAGTGGTTGGGTTGGAAATCGAAAATAATTAAATGCGGGTTCGATGTATAGAGCGAACCTTGCTGAAATTTCCCGGTGAAATTCGCACGGAACTCGTCGTCAAGGTAGCGAGCCGCTGTCGTGTTCGCTTGTCGACCTTTGCTTTCGCAATGCCTGCCTTCTCTTTCTCTTCGCACTTTTCGAGAAACACACACCCCCCACGTAGGACGCTCGTCCGACTTCCTCGAGTTCGATTTTAAGACACGCGTCCGATATAATGCTCCGCGCGCTGCGAAACGAGAATTGACGCGAGCCATAGGTACCGAGAAAAGAGGAAGAGCGAAAAGGGAACGGAAAATAGAGGCATCAAGAGAGTGTAACGAAGGAAAAGTGGAGAAATGGCTGAAACTATGTATTTTGACATATTGCGCTACTCGGCGAGTGCTTTACATCCCTTCAATACTGCCACTGCCGTTACTGTTACTTTTTTTGTTTTATATGCTTTGTGAAACGTCGCTTTTTCCCGCGAAACGCGGCTGAGAGGGGGTGGGGTTGGTCGACGGAGAAGCGGTAAGCGATAGAACGAAGCACATACGCGGAATACAAAAAAAAAAAGAGTGATCCGGAAGATCAGGTATGCATGCGTGGCACGAGAAAAAGGTAGATTACCTAGGTATTACTATTACTACTACTACTTCTACTTCTACTACTTTTACTACTACTACTACTACCACTACATTGCGCTTTATATCTATACTATTCACGAGTCCCACCTGTAATACTCTTGTCTATCAGTCTCTCAGTCTGCCTGAAGAACTGTACCGGCTTACAGAACACGAATTCTTGTTCGCTTTTTTTCCTTGTACAATGCGCGGCTTGAATGGCGTCGATTCTTATTTGCGAACCGAGGTTTGCCCTGCGACTGTCGTGGAAATTTTCTCCATCTGTTTTTCGAAATATCTTTTATAAGTGCTGTAGTGCAGGCCAAGCGGTGGTGTTAAAAATTTGAGTAAGACAGTATTGTATGCAAATCTCTTTGTACTTTAAGCTCCGAGTTGTGCTGATACTTATAATTTCTTATACTCTTTCATTCCGATAGATGCATCAACAAATTTGATTATACATAAAATGATATCAACTTTCTCGGTAATTGGTTCAGTATACTAATAATAATGTTGACTATACGGCAAAACATTCGTGATATCAATTTGCGTTTACTGTACGTAGAGCGAGGCAATTTTGAACGATACGAACGCAAAAGGAAGCTTTTCACCGCAGCAGTGACACGATTCAAGCCGAACGTTCTGCATTTATTCTCCGATTATTTTTCTTGTTTCGTAATGATTTTCTCTCGCTCCCGACACAGTCTCATGTCGGGAAAAATCCCGCCATGGCCGACGTCCCAGTCCCCATCCTAATCCCTTCGTCAGATTGGTAACGTCCGCAGTCAAGGAACTCATCAAATTCTGGTCTAATAGTTCGAGAGGATGATGAGCAGAGATCACAAGACGATGACGTATACAAGTATGCTTACCTCACGCTTACACGGTCTACTTTCCAGTCAAGCTTACTTCTATCAGCTTCATCACGTTAAAGTTGCTTGTTGAAGAACAGAACGCCTACTCGGTCTGAGATTCCTTAACAAAATCATCAATTTTCTCTTACATTCACTCGAATAGTAAGCATTACATCGTTATGCTTGTAACGCTCATAGTCGAAATATGTACGTTAGACCGATGGCAGGAAACGAGTAATGTAGAATTGTACGGATTCATCTAGTACAAACGTTCTTTGCGGACGAAAGTGGTCCTCGACCTCGCTTCTTGTTATTACACTTATTACCAAATTGTAATTTGCTTAACGCGTTCGCGTGTTTCTATCAGTGTTCGCAGGCTTCATCCAGACGCCTGTTTTTTGGGCAAGCGGGAAACGCGAGAAACTCGAAAAGCGAGCCACGGAACCTTGTTTGCACAGCTTTGATAGAGCAAATAAGCGGGTTACTGGAGCAAACTTCTCATTTTCCGTAATTTACGAGCATATTGAAACTGTACGATGTAAAGTCCGTTACGAACATATTTGTATTTCGTTTGCATTAGTACAGACTTCCGCGGATTACAGACTGTGTTCGGTGCATATTGACGTACACGTATAAATCCAATCTTTATGAAAGAATTTTTATAAATTCTTTTGACGCTTCATTTATTATTGTCTTCTGTTGCCATATATGTAAAGCTCTCTTTTGTACACTACTAATACTTCCATTCCTTAGCTTGCTTCTGTACTAGATTCCCTAATAGTAAATCGCAAAACGGACGTTACTATTTCATCGCAGTTCACTGACAGCTTTGTCTTCGTCCTTTTTATTCCGAAGTTTGCCAAAGAAAGACGAAGCTACGGTCAATCCACGCTTCGTGCTTATCAACGTGACTAATTCAATTCGCTAGCTACAGTCAGCGAGAGACGTCTTTCCAATCGACTACTTTTCTATTGAAGTTTCGCTCCGCTGACATTCTTTCGCTCGCCAGCAGCGTGCAAGCAAGGCAAACACCTAGTCACAAGTTCACTCGCTTCGCGTTGCTTCGCAAGAGTGGAAAGGCACTGCCCTTCTCCGTCTCATTCTCTTCTGTAGCTCACATTCGCATTTGCCATGAGAGACGACTCACGCTCTCGATCTTGTCCTCTCTTGCTCTCCGTATTTTTATTCTCTCACTCATGCCCACACGATTTTCTTCCCAATCACAACCTGTCCCACTTCGGCATACACACGTGTCCCCCGATTTTTACAGTACTTACAATTAGAACAACAGCATGGCTTTCGGCACTCTTTCTAGCTACGAAATCAGCGAGGAGTTCGCGCGAGGGTGGGCTGCCCTTCTCTTTATTACAATATCACGACTTCGATCATTCTCCATTTATAGACATAGTTACTCGTGATCTGTTCGGTCGATCACGATCCACGATCACGATCGTTACCCGACGAATTCGCACGAAATACCTTTTTCAGCGCTTTCTACACTCGTCGAAGCGTCGCGCAGGCGAAGAAACTTGTCTCGACGATTCGATCATCCGCCCGAGCGCTCTTCGTTTTTTGCACCCCCGAAACGACGAGCCCGGAATCTCGAGGAATTAATGTGTCGGATAAGAAGGACGCTGGATTCCCCGTCAAGCATTACGCGAACGCCATTTAATTAGATTCTAGCAAAGACAAAAAAAAAATAAAAAAGAAAATTGAATTTCTACGTGTCGCATCAAGAACAGAGAAAATAAAGAACGCGCATTCCGTCGTCAATCCAAATTTGCCCCATTGACCAGAACGTGCGAGGGAATATCCGTTAATTGCGAGCTGATTAAAGAATACATTCGCGACATCCACCTCAGTCAGTTTTTTTTTTTTTTCGTCGCACGATTCTGTGTTCTCGTTCATTTGACATGCTGAATATCAACGAGTCTTGGATGCACGGAATGATACACGATACGACCCCAAGTCACGTGCACGTAGGGTAGTTTTAGACGATGCTACCGCGAATGGACAGCTGACACGCTGGGTTTTTGGAAAATAGAGTAGTAGGGCGTTGCGATTACAGAGAGAATTGACCCCTCCTCCGATTCCTCCTCATCCATCTCCTTCAGAACACGGAGGAAGAGAGACTATATTCCTAGTAAGTTTGATGAAATCATTGAGTATTGCTAGATACGTACCTATGCATCATTTGTAGAACCGTAACATTGTAGAATTTGATTATTCATGTTCGACTGATTTGGAATCTTGGGTAAATCTTATACTTCACGTTTCTGAATAGAATTTGCTTTTGTCCGTTACAATGGTCAAGGGGATCAGTGTATTCAAGTTTTTTGTTATTCATTTGTCTAAGTCGCAATGAGTGTTTGTTAAATATTTCAATTTTATGTCTTGGCGGTAGTTTCGGTACATCGATTAGAGTTTGCATGTGGAAATTGAAGTTTTTGTATGAGAAACGAAATTATTTTAGTTCGTCAGTACAAAAAGACGCTCATTTGACCAAAGTAGTGAAGACACTTTTATTGACATATTGATGCATGTAATAACTCTCTCTCTCTCTCTCTCTCTCTCACACATACACACGCGCGCGCGCGCACTCATTCCCTTTTCTTTCCTAATCTCCTTATAATCCATTTTTATTCAGTTTTGTACAAAAATTCTATTCTGTCTTGTTGAACAGTGGCGACATAGAATCTTACGACTCGATTCAAGTATCTGACTCACTCAAGTCGAGCGGAATGACAAACACATTAAATATTTTAAAACACAAATTTTGTAACAGAAATTCATTCTTACAAACAATTTAAAAAATTCGAACTATAACGATCACGTCTCAACACTTCCTACATCATTAGTCCTCGCTTACATTGACCAGTTTAGACCTTACGGAACCACAAAACTGTTCGACTTACAATTAGAAGAACGCTTTAATTACGTCTTAATCAATTTCTTAGGATAGAAATGTCGAGATTGTCTGATTCCAGTACAACACTCGACTCGATAAATCCCTGAGTAACCGGCGCATATCAAGAGAGACATCCAGATCCAACTAATACCAAGAACCAACCACCCATTTCTCTGTCCATCCCATCACAGTACCCAGATGTCCCAGCTTCAAGCCCCTTCAGACAAAACGAGTCCCACGCCCCTCGGAAGACGAAGCTGTACATTGCTAATTAAAACACACCGCAAAGAGTAATTTATGTGTAGCGACACGAGTCTCGCGTGGACGCGATAATTGCGGAGTACAATGCGTTCGTTAGCAATTAGTCCCGGAGTTGCGCTGATCGACTATTGTGAGACCAATAAAACTGCACGTTTAATGAACAGCTCGCTGTTCGCGTACGTTTTTCTTCTGAAGGCGCACGCGGATCGCGTGCATCACGCCGACTCCAAAATAATTTTGTCTCTTCAAGATCATTGTTTCATTGGGAATATTCTGGTTAATGCTGCATTGTTCAGCTTTGGTATTCAATCGTTTTCATTTCCAAATTCGTCGATGACAAGTTGTATTGTGTTGAACGTTTTAGATGATTGGATTTAAATATAGCTCATTCACTCGTTGTTCTCTCTCTGCTTATGAAACCGGATATTCCTGGTAAAAGCCCTACGTAAATTCCAAAATGGGTGTGTAAAGCTTGTAAGAAAAACTTAAAAAGTATAAAAAAAAAACGACTTCAAAGCTGCGCTAAAGTGGATCAAATAATTGATTTTGTTTAGGTCTATTAAAAAGACACCAGGGACGGATGATAATTAATTTCCATTAAAGACAACTATTTTCAGTTATTTATTCGTCGGAGTTCATCGTCCTCTTATTTCGCCACTGAAAAAAAATAACAGCCCGCATTCGTGAGTTCGAAAACTGAAGAGAAATCGTTGCCGGAAAAGCGGCCGTTAACGAATCATACTTTACAATTTCTTTGTCATTCGCTTTGGCTGTTCTTTTCACGCATTCGTTTCCCTTAAAAGTACCATCAATCCGTGGAATCTGCAAAATTGACCATTAACCGGAACGTACCCCGAGAACGATTTGTCGCGTCTGTCCGAGGAAGTCGGGCGTGTGCAGTCAGTCGAAATCGTCGTCTGAAATCACAGCCGTTTGAATCCCGCCGTGGAAGGTATTGCGAGCGACCGTGAGAATCCAAAAGCGAAGAGACGGATCGACGTCGAAGGCGAGAAATTCTGGATCGCGGGCAGACCGTCGAGCATCGTCAGTCCGCTCTGCCGATCGATATCTCGAATTCGTCGACGATCCTCGAGTGTGCGAGACACGCGAGGAAGTAGGCAGGTCAAGAGTTTCCTCGTAGAGACAAGCGTCTACTACCCTTACCCGGTATCATCTACAGGGTGAGTCGCTGACGACCGGGAGAACCCGGACAACGTCCACAGCTTTTTACAGATTCACTTCACAGAGATCGACGCTTTTTGGCACATTCGAACAGCTATCGTCGAGTCCCACGACGTTTATTTGAAGCTTGATTCTTGTTCTCTGGAAATAATTCGAAAGTTTCATGTGAACGACACGGGACACAGCGAAAGCTATCGGAATGTAACAAAGAAATCTACTCCGTTCCGTTTAGAAAAATGAAGATGACCTTCGAGTGCCCTTTAAGTCAGTCCGCCTGGAAGAAAAATGTTCGCCATCGCATGATGTCCCCCACTCGATACCGAACAACTTTTGTTTCAAGCACTCCTTCCCGTATCCAAGCCTGTGGGTGTTATTTGGGTGGCCGGTCTTGAGAGACTCACCCTGTATATATCGTGTACCTATATACATATGTATCGGTGTCTTCGTAAGCCCCCTGAAGAGTGCACAAGCTCTCTTGTCCCCGAAAAAAGAAAGTGATCTACTGGGAAACGAGCGCGCGCATCTTTTGTTGAGCGATGGATTTCTTCGTCGTTGTTGCAGATGGGCAAACTGGGCAGTAATCCACTGGCTGGGCTCGCGGCCCTGGGCCTTGGAGGCCTCGCCACACCTGCGAACACCGGTGGACTCAATCCAGCAGGTGAGCGCGCATTTTACATCGTCACGATCGATGCGTTCTACGAGGGCTGTTCAAAGAATAATGAGAATGTCGTTATCGCGGGTATATTGTTTTGTGGGCTCCGTTTAATTGTCACAAGTCTTTTATCGAACGAAAGTTTGGATCTAAATCTATTGTTTTAGAAGAAGATAACTGTGTTTTTCTCCTCACGATCAGTGTCTTACGTATTGAATTTTTGTGCGATCGAATTGACGAAGAATGTGACATGAATCAATGTAATATGGGTTGTTCTATTGGTGAAAATTTGGTGGTACTAAAAGAATTGTTATTATTCCAACCATTCACATGAACGATTACGTTCATGGTTTTCCATGTTAAATTACTTCGTTTTACAGGATAACATTATCCAAGAAAATTCTGACCGCGAAAGATTCATTAGTTGAAGCCAGTAGTCGGCAAACCCTGGAGAAATTTCTATTCACCCACTCTCGCTACACGATCATTTGTTTTTTGCGGCTAGTGACGGTTTATAAACAGCGTGGCCAGAAGTGGCTCCGGGCACCATCGATGCGAAGTGTACGTGCCCTGTCTGTGAGCTGACAGGCCAATGCGTGGAATCCACAGTTCTCACAGACAGGCACGCACACTTGCGCGTGTCCCCAATCCCGCGGGAACCGATGGTGCCCGGAGCCACTTCTGGCCACACTGTTTATAAGACATGGTGGAAAGATGAGACGGTGTGAGGTGACGCGGGGCGGACGCTTGAGCCGAAAAATATAGCGGGAGTGGGAGAAGCCTCGAGAATCCACTCTCCTACCGTGCCGAGCTCTGGTTCAAGCCAAGATTTAACGCTCGATTTTAACCGAATCCACTCTCAGTGGCCTGCAGATGACAGCGCGTCCTCGCCAACACATGGCTCCACTACTAAACAGCACTGTTCACAAATCCCGAAACTCTCCAACCCACCTATCCTGACGCCGTCATATCATCTTACACCCGCAACGCCACCTCATGGCCACTGAGAGTGGACATACGACTAGAAACGGCTTCCAGCTCAGACCACTGACAATGAACACGGGAGGAAAAAGAAAACTTCCAAAAAATGCCTCTTAATCACTCCCTCGAACTGTTTCTTTCAGCACTGGCAGCGCTCGCCGGAAGTCAGTTACGCACGAACAACACGAACAGACAGCAGCCAGCGGCGAACAATCAGACACACGAGATGACCGTGCCGAACGAGCTGATCGGCTGCATCATCGGCAAGGGCGGCACGAAGATCGCCGAGATCCGTCAGATCTCCGGCGCAATGATCAGAATCAGCAACTGCGAGGAGAGGGAGGGCGGTGCTACGGATCGCACCATCACCATTACCGGGAATCCGGACGCAGTGGCGTTGGCACAGTATCTCATCAACATGAGGTGAGTTTCCGTTTCGCGAGTTGTGCCCGCGCGCCCCACTACACCCCCTCGCGCATATAAATCGAAGGACAGGGGGCGTAACGCGAGGGCGCCCTCGGGTCGCGGCAATTCGCAGGATTGCCGGCGTGCCGGAGAGCGTGCGGCCGGATTGACAGTCACGGCCATTATGTATTGGGCGCCGCTGATAGATGCGTGAAATTCGATATGTAACCGTGGCGCGCTGTCCTGATAATTGCATTGTGATGCATTAGCGCATTGCGTGCGTACCTATGTCACTAGGCGCGCGTCAATGCTGTAATTTGCGTCTTACGGAGTCTGTCACGTGGTACCATGGAGCGTGATAATGCAGACGGCGCGGAAGCTGTTAGTGGGGCTTGTTTGATTTTTCAATTTGTTCACTGTTTTCAAGAAAGTAATTTCGGTAAATGGCCGATCGATGACACGATCGCAGCTGTCCTTTAGTAAATACGCTAACGTTGGTGCATCAGCTGTTACAGTTCCACATGACGTGCGCGCGCATGGAATCAGTGATAAGACTCAGCTTATCAGGCCGCCGCAGTTACGCCCCCCAAGCGAAGATTTCGAAGTTTGAGACACGTTGGACGGTCGAGATTTCAACAGTTCTCGACGCCGTCCAGCACTCTCTCACCCACAATGATCACGAGACTTCTCCAAACAGTAATAGAGAATCGAACTCGGAAAAAGCCCCGGCTACGTATATTATTATTATTCGACGAATCGCGAGAGACACACACGTATAATTGTATTGATGCCCCCTCACTATATACCTTCACCCGACCAGACGTCATCGTTTTTTGGTTTCTTTCTCCCCCGACCCCCCTTCTGTCGAGGTCTTGCCTACGGAATATGACACCTGTGCAGTGTGCAGGTGCCTAGAGCGTTTAGAACGATTTTCTACTCCAGATACCATAGCCCAATGCCCTCTTTTTCGACGAGTCGAATTTCTCGGCGCTCCTCGTTCATTCTCTTAACGGCCGTGCTTCGATCGAGAGCGCTCGATCGGTCCGCTTGGGTGAGAATATCTGTTGGGAGGATGACACGAGGAGAACGAGAATCGGTCTCCCTGACGCTCCTCTTTATCTCATTGCCTGTCGTTTCTTATTATTGTTGATCGACGCGCCGATCCGCCGAATCCACTACGCTCTCTGTTCTCCATCCTTCTCGTTATTTTTGTTCTCTCATATCGATACGTTATCAATTCCCTTCGATGTGAAACATCTCTATATCGCAGTGTCGCATTTTACTGTTCACCACTGTGTTTCACGCGCCAATTATTTCTGATTATATCGATGTGATATGACATATATGTGTTAATGAGCATCCCTTCTCAGTTTACAATTACGGTTACTAGTACACACTTGTAAGAGAGTTGCTATGATTTTTGATACACGTTCTTTCTTTATTCGGACACAGTTGCGATTGATTGTCTGGGAGTCTCTTGGCAACGAACGAAATTGTGATTGTGTCCCCCCCTCTATATTGTACTTTTTTCCGACGTGGATTCAGCGCGTCGCCGCGAATATTGTTACGAACGAGCCGACGTCAGACCTGGAGACTATTTGCTTAGCGCGTCAATCGACATTTGTCCGAAACTAATATGTCATCTCTCTTGTAATAAGCCATTGCAACGGTACGCGCGAATGATTACATTGTTATCGAGTCTACAAGTTTCTCTTCAGAAAACGAGTGTTTGCTAACGATCCTTGGACGTTCAGGAAACCGCGCGCGAATAGTTCGAAGTGATTTGGGCCATTTTCAGTGCCAGTCACGTGCACTCGTAGTTCAACTATGAAGATTCGTTTCTCTTCCCTCTCCTTTTTTCGAATTATTCTGGCATAAAGTCTCTCGTCTGACGTCCTCGCTCAGCCTACAGCGAGAGTGCAGGTAAGCCCCGTAGTCGTAAGCAAAAATATAGCACAGCGCAGAAGACGTCGCGACGTTAAAAGGAGTTCGATCATCGTCGGCGCCATTGTATACGGAGGAGAGTCGCCAGAAGATACCGACGTCAGCCTAGACGGAAGAGGATGTCTTAATCCTTTGTTTCCAGGTCCTGCCTTCCAGGTCCAGTACCCTGAGTATCCTGCAGACACATACAAACACTCGCACATATACATACACAACTCCGCTCAAAATTCGTTTCCCATTCGCCGCTGGCTGTCCCTTCGGTGCATACGATACATGAGAAAAGGAGAGCGTGTGACAGTGAGAGAAACAGAAAGTGAGCGACTGAGAGAGGGGAGAACGTTTTCGGTTGCGTGAGAGTGAGAATTTTTTTTTTTTTTTTTTTTTTTTTTTTAAGAAGAGAGCGCTCTAGTTCCAGACGATTCCTCACGAGTCCCAAAAATCGCTATAGCGCGCCAGACCACCATAAGCTCCAACTCCCGTAATCTTAGATCGCTCGTTAGACGAACCTCGTGTATTTTTTGTTCCTTTATATTCATTCTTCTTCTTTTTTTTTCGTTGCCCTTGTTTTCCGATTCATCTCTTCGGAAACGCGTGTGATTTTCGGGTGAGAAAGACTCGTAGCCTGATTGTTTCGCTCTCGTTACGTCACTCGCCAGTATCGTAGAGTTTGATTGTTCAACGGTATTATTATTGTACACGAGCCATCACTCCCTGTAAATTTGTCCCACCTCGATATTTATCGCCACTCACCGTTTGCTTCTATTAATTCCTTGATTTTGCCGCTTTTACCGCTGACACGTTTGCTGCTTTGATAGATGTTCATCGGATTAAGTGATGTTTTGGATCCGAGTTTATTTATCTCCTCACTACCGCAGACCCTGATCGCCGTTCACTTCTCGTAAATCATGTTCTACAGAATTTACTCTCTATGACGCATTTTTAATTTCCAATAATCCGGTTTAAACATATAGAGTAAACGAGATTAATATCATATAATATACGCGAATTTCATTAGAACTTAAATTTTTAATTCACTCTAAATTATAGATAGGTGAAGATCTCTCAAGTCCAATACACTGAGAAGTGTACTATACAATATGAAGAAGCACATAATTTGACGAATTTTGCTTGAGATGTCGATTACTCAATTCTTTACCATGTATCTTCCATCTAAATGTTCACGATAAACACAAGCGTAACACACATCGGCGTACGATGCATTCTTCAAACCGACATCCTGCACACGGGATGTGAAGAAATGGGTCATAGAAGGTTAACTCTCAGTACCAACGCGGCCAGACACTGGATATGCGGTTTACTATCCGGTGCAATCCGTTATCGTCGTTCGAGGAGAATCGAGTTCTGGACCTCAGCCTCGAACGCGCCCGACGGAAATTCGATTTGCGCGCTTCGCGTCGGCACGGAATTCACGGAGAATCGGCGAGAGAGCGGGAAATAGCGTGTACGAAACGGAATATTCGTCTTGAGAATAGCTGAGGGCCTCGTGCATTGGAAATTCGAGAGCAAGGAAGAGCGAGAGAATGAGAGCAAAGAGCGAGAGAAAGAGTCAGCCAAATTGTTCCGCGGATCGACACGCCCTCCGTCGTGAACCACCACCCCCCTCAGTATTACAACTTATAATCCATTGAATATATGTATATACGAACATATATATCTATTTTATTCCAGATTGTTCTCACTCGCAATTTTCACTGGCACATAAAATAGCGGCCGAGACATTTGTTATCATTATGATTGTTGTTGTTGGTGTTGTTGTTGTTGTTATTATTATTATTACTATTATTACCATTATTATTATTGTTATTATTATTATCGCCCTTTTACTGCTGCTGTTGCTGTTGTTGTTGTTGTTATTATTATTATGATTATGATTATGATTATTGTTGTCAGTCATCAGTCCCGATAAAGACGCCTCCGTGCCACCGCCTGCGATCATAAATTCTCTCCGCATAATCGTGTTTATTACAATATCTCTCGTGTCCCAGCACACACAATCCCGACGGCCTGACGTTCGCCGATCTGCACTCTGCCACTATCCGTCCAATCCCGCCTCCTGTCCGGCTGCGCCTGATGTACGAGCCAATTATCGACCAGTCGTCTCTCTTCTCTGGCCGGACAGAGTCGTCGGTTGCCAGCGTCGGAATTCGGGATTCGCGAAAGTGAAGGACTTTGCACACGTTCGTCGAGGATTTTCGCCGCTGTTAACGGCCTCGCGCGCGTCGCTGCTGGCCACGGATTTGTTTTGACGCGAGACTACTTCGATTCTGGCAGAGTGCACGTCCGGCGCACGAACCCCCGAGACATCACCATGCACTTTTGCCTCTGATCGCCGTTTCGGATTCGCATATTGTCGAATTTGTCTCGATGACGACGGGTGCTGGGTCAGTTTATCGATTCTTCTCCGCGACACTTTGATCGATACTTTGTAAATATTTCCGGGGAACGTGTCTATGTTGTACCGATGTTTTTTCTCTCAAGTCACGTCGACTTCGTCCAGTTCTGATAGACGCGTGAGACTATGTGGGATGACGGGGTAGATTGTAGAGGAATCGATAGACAAAACAGCAGAATTAGTCTTAAGTGCATGGTGAGCTTTGTTTCTGAATCCCTTGCTGCCTCGCACAACCCACGGGCACGTGACGCGTTTCCGTTTTGATTTTCATCCCGAAGGAAGCTTGTTAACCACTTAATGATTCCTGTATTTTAGATGTCCAACTTTATGCATGATGGAAATTATGTTTTCACTATTATTTCTCGTACCTTCCATCATTATTAGACATCCCGGACAGTACAGTTCCATTGAGATTGATTTATTAACGAAGTTAGTCGCTTTGTAGCAACAATTGTTGAGTGGTTAAAGAGAGGGAAGATAAAATCTAACGAATTAACCTCGTTTCTCGTGGAACGCGCCACGCTTCTTGTTACATCCGGGAGTTGGACATGGTCTAGTTCAAAACAGGAGACGATGGACTGGCGATTTTTCTATGATTAACTGCATAAATAATAGAAAGGAAGTAGTAAAGACGCGAACGATACAAATGGCGAATGAACGTATGAGTCGCGAAAATGTGTAGAAACAAATTATGTATATGTTGATTCTCATCGACATTTCTTTGGGGAAAAAAATTGACAGCCCATCGTCAAGGTGCAATTTCTGGGACTTGAAGTGGAGCATGGAGTTTGCGGGACTTCGCGAGTTGTGTTTCGATTAGAGAATTCTAATGGAGGTGATAATGCTTACTAACGCATAATGAACGGTTTCGGTACACACACACATACACCCTCACACAAGCACAGTAACAGGTACAGTGTAATAACTCAGAACAGCGTTTACATCTGTCAACTAAAGTATGCAGCTGGTCTTCTAAGAATAATTTGTACGTTGATTTATCTTGGGCATTGAGCCGTGAAAATTGAAATGAATTGCCGGTACGGAAAAATTGAATGTGAATTAATGATAAAAACTCGCATCTGTCCCAAACACTTCACGCATCCAGGTAGAGGGCTGATAACAGACTTAGTGATGCCTTGCGACCATTCACACTTAACTTTGAAATGATAGAAGAATCGTGTCCAACTCTGGTACTCCTCGCACCGGGCTCCTTTCAATTGAAAACACTACGTTGAATTCACTGTCACTTTGAACCGTATCATATGGGTGTAGAAATATTTCAGCATTTCAAAAAAAGCCAGTTGCACATTGACTAATGTTTCGCATTTAGGGTATGCAATTTTGATCGACGTTCCAATCAGATAAATTATACTTGACAGTGATTTGAAGTAGGCATCATAATTTCATTTCGTTCATCGACATATACTATTCCCATATGAGAACTTTTTTCTGTACAAATGAGAGTATAAGAGAGTAAGAATTTTCACGTCAGACGCACGACGCGGTTTGAACCGTTGACCGACCCATTGTAAGGTCAAGTACACTGATTGCAATAATTTCCATCGGTATGTGTTGAACGTAGTCGTTATCAGCGGAGAAGAGCCTAACTCTCCCCATAATTACCACGTAGCCGGCGTACATGATTATTATCACGCTCAGTAGAGCACCTTCGCATAACTCTATACGCCTTATACCCTGCGACTCATACTTCAGCCCCACGAAACTCACCCAACCAACACGCAGCGCGTTTCTCTCAACCCATATATATTATATATTCGAGACTCTCGCAGCATATACTTCTTCCCGTCTATCTCTCTTCTTATATACTTCTATTTCTTCTTCATACTGTTCACACCACTATTACGTGCCATATCTACCGATAATCCAACCGACGTTAACTGTCCGACGATCTTTAAAAGAGCCGAGACAAAGAGAATGAGAGTAAACAGAATGAACGAGTTCGGATCGAAAGAAAAAGAGAGAGGTTAACCCAAAAAAAAAAAAAAAGAGAGAGAGCGAGAAAAAAGAAACACTGTTTTTTGCGAGGAAAAAGTGATCATATCCCGCCCTCACCTTTTTACATTTTGTGTCTTTTCCCCAGTGTCGAACTGCAGAAAGCTAACCTAGAGGCCCAAAATACCCAAACCCCTGGCAGCGGTACCACTCCCGGGGCAACCGGGGCCAGTGCTTCCCCCTCTACCACCACTACCACTGCCTCTCCCTTGGCCAGCGCCATCCCCTTGGCTCAGCTGCTAAGCAAGCCAGGCGCCCTGAACGCCCTATCTAGCCTCACCGCCCTCGGCGGCCTCACGGAATTGCTAGGGGGCGCCGCCGGAGCAGCGGCGTCCGCACTTCCGGTGCAGACCACCGGCGTACACCGCTCACACAAGGCCTTCACACCGAGGCTACGTAGCCCCGGCGCGCCGGGCCCCACCGACAGCGGCAAGTTCAAATCTGAGCGCCCCAAGTACAACCCGTACTGAGCTAACGGATCCGGATTACGGATAGGAAACGGAGCAGCGGCCTGACGCACCGCGGAGGATTATTATTAATTATTATTATTAATTATTCATTACGATTATTATTGGTAATACTGCTAGTACTGGTATGGTTATGATTATTATTATCATTGTGCGGAACATCGTGCAGAGCGGGAGACGAAAGAGAGAGAGGGTGTGCAGGCGACGATTGGCGCGAGTGGAGTTCGAACGGAGTCTGGGCGCTGGGTAGTTTTGTGGAGAGGCCGACGGATGGGGTGGTTCTCTGTGTCGAGGTCGAGACTCCGGACGACTCGCGCGTTCTCCGAACGTACTTCATGATTGTATATTGTGGGGCTGGGGGGTGTTCGCGGTATCAGTTTTCTCGAGTGTTTCGCGTTTGATTGCTTCGATGGATTTTGCGGTTTCAGTGGCGAACGGCTTCGTTGGAGTGTCGGTTTTAATGACGATCGCATGGTCTAGTGACAGTCGTTGTGTATCGGGGTTTGAATTCCATTGGCAATCAGCGCGGAGCAATTTCGATGGCAGATGGCAGTCGTAATATTGGAATTTCAGTTCCGATGGCAATTGGTACGTGGAAATTTCTCGATGCCGATGACAATCTGCGCGAGCGGGAACTTCAATTTCAGTTACAATCGGTGCATTGGAATTTAGGCGCCGACGGCAGTCGGCGCATAGGTATTCTGGTTGCAATAATAATCGATGCATTGGAATTTAAATTTCAATGGTAATCGGTATGTGTGGCGCGCTTCAGTTCCAACAATGACCGCCGTGAGTCGCCACTTTCGCTGTGTGCTAGTTCAGTGCTCTAACGACGATCGTCATGTCATTGATCCCCACCAACCGTTCATCTAATTTCTCAATCAGACACGCTAATCCATCGGACGGTCACTGATCATGGAGTTAATTTCAAAGTTCTACATTGATCGACACGTTAATCGTCGAACGTGACAACAATCGCGACAACTGCACGACCAATGAGTGCCGTATCAGTGTGTGAATTCGAATCCACCGCTAATTCACTCGAGTCGACGACAACTGGTTAATCTCTTAGGCCGGCGCAACAACGATGACCGCGGTAATTCCGATTCAGTGTCGAAAGCAAGTAACTTCTCCTTCATGCATATGCAAATCTCGCCGTTCAATTGAACCGCTTCTATTCGACTGTCATCGACACCTTAACACCTCGTAGTCAACTTTCCGGTATTTCTTTGTGTACCAACGCGGAACCAGGTATTTTCATTTTTTAATTCACACTGTATCAGACCTAACCTATAATCGGCGTCAATAAATCGAACATTGCTAAGGCAGTTACACACGCGGCGGAGAACGGAGAACGCGACACATTCGCGCCTAATCGTGCGACAGGTTTTTTTTATACACATCATTATTATGAGCTATCACTGTAACCATTATTACTATTATTACGATTATCCTTATTGATTACAATTATTATTAGCGCTACACATTACGGATCCCGATTGTTTATAATTAGCGCTTGAAGCGAGACCTCTTGCACTAGCGTAGGATGTCCCGATGTAATTTTGTTTCTCGTAGGCTATAGTCGACCACTCGATCGAGCTAGTTAACACATGGATCGCACTTGAATCACACTTCGCGAAGCCCGTGTGCTTAGGATCAGGGACGACATTGGGCGGGGAGGGAAAGAAAAAACACAGTGACGAGACATTTACCGATCATACATTATCTTCAATCAATCGTAATAATGGGCGCGCGTTTGGCTAGAGTTTCTGCGTCTCGCGATAGTGTACACGCGTTTCAGAGATCGGAAGAGGAAATATGCGGACGGAGAACGATGACGAGCTCTTTCGGTCGCGCAAATACGCCCACGATCGAGATATCGAAGAGCTTATATACATATATATATGAAATATATATATATCACTCTCTCGGTATATGTGTGACATATATATCGACGCGGCAGACCGAGATCTTTGTCGACTATCGTCAGTGAATAACGCTATACGAATTAATCAATCAATCTATACACATAGTGGTCGTATTAATGTAATGGTAATTATGTGAGCATAGAGAGTAATCGTACACGATCGAGAATGTGTGGTTACGTACACGAGGGTTCCCCGTATACATGCATAAACGTTTCGTGAATTTGTTTATTGAGTCTCACCCCATGCCCCGCATATGGAGGTGTGCAAAATTTTCCGGCCAATTGATTCTTTCGGTCCAATATGGAAAAAGGAATAGTCGAATTATATCCACGAACACCGTCGCGATTCTGAACAGCAATCGTCTGCCATATTGATTCCCTTGCATTTACGTTCTGCGCGTATCTAATATCGATTAAAGATTACTTTCGGCTGTCTTTTTTTTTCTGTTTGGAACAGCGTGGAAAAATTAACTGGCCGGAAATGTGTGTACAACCGTGTGTATACTTATATGCCTCATGTACGAATAAGTTACGTACCACGTACAAAAGACATTTATTCACGGGCACATCGTCATATTCTAAAAATTCTACCGTGTCGGACGGTCCTCCCTTCTTTCTCAACGATACGAAAAGAAAAGTACCCTTAAAACAAAATTATTTCGAACCCTACTTTGGCCAATATTTGATCATATTGTGAACCAGTTTTTGTATACGAGAGAGTTACAAATAGTCACGTAACATCGTTGTCGGAATGATAATAAACACTCTATGTAAACAACCGTTGTTTATGTTATCCTAGTTTTTTCTCTAATTGTCAACCCTTGCTGACATATGACATGATTCATAATATATTCCTTTTGGAGAATAGCTATTATAGTATCATTACTATTATCTATAATAGCGATACGTTGCACAAATTTGAACCGTGGGTTTCTAAAATCACAAAGACGATACGCCGAATCGTAAGGCGGACAATATTCTGTAAGCATTGGATTGATATGAGCTCTGCGTATTATTAATCAAGGTCGGAGGACAAGTAAAAATTGAGCGCGAAGGGAGGACAAGTCGTACGGTGCTGTAAGATTGTCCATTGTTACGGAACAATTGATCTAGCGACGTAGCTACCACATTGGTGTTTGTGTGCTCAATCGTAGTTTGTAGCCTAGAGAAAGAGAGCGAAAGTAAGAGGATGAGAGAGTGTGAGAATGAGTATTTCAGCGTGCAGACGATCGAGTGCACCAATCGTACTGGCCTGACATCCGCGACCGTTCCTTTCTCCGACACTCCGCCATTTTCTGCATTTTATCATATCCGATGAAAGTATTCGAACCCTCGAACACTGAGCCCGAATCCGCCAAATCGGGACGAAAAGGTTTTATACTGTTACATTCCACGTGATTTTCAACTTTAATACGCGCTTAATCCGCTTTTTACAAATCTCGAATTTGAATCTACTTAGGATGGTACGGTAGGATAGAGGCTAAGTAGGGGAAAAAAAATGTATATTTCGGATATATCAATTATCATTAAGCATATATCGGAGGGTATCGTCAAATTGACGGTATGATAAATTAATGGAATTAGAGTTAGCGTTTACGCGGTTACTGCTAAATTAAAGTCTAGGACCTAAAATTCGGACAATTATAAGCTAAAGATTGTAAAAAATCGTCCTTTCGTATGCGTCGGGGCATTTTTAGATACGCGAGATGTGCGAGGAGCGAAAGTGGAAGATATGTGTTTGTCGGTCACAGTGTAAAGGGAGACGGTCTCAGTGCGATGGGGTTTTAAAGGGGAATTCGGGCAGGAACGGTCATTGGCTGGAGCGCTGACGACCATGAATGAAGCGTCAGGGGGCCACTCTCGAATTTCCGAACGATCTTCTCAATGATCTGACGGATCGCCGAGGCAATCGCGCGATTACAGTCGACTGACCGGGTCGCGATCATAACGGAAGGGAATGAGAAATATATTCATTACGTTTCTTTCATCGTATATCGTGTGTAGTCTCGTACCATTTCCTTTTGTTTGTCGAGACAATAAATGATTTCGCGTGAATTTGGCGAACGACGAGGGAGCTGGTGAAATCGTGACAGAGAGAGAATGGAATGCGTGCGTGCGGATGCGTGAGAGAATGAAGGAGCGCGAGTGTGTGTGCGTATGTGTGTGAGAGAGAAGACCGTGCGAATGAGGGAATTTGATCAAGAGTCAGAGAATATTCACAGGATTTTTGTAGGTAACTTAGTCTTCAAAATGTATATTGGTCTCTATAATGGTGTCGCAAAGCTATACGCCTTGTGTGCTTAAAAAAAAAACAACAAAAAAAGTAACAGACATTATTAGCTACTCTGTATTATCACCTTGTTAAATAAAGCTAGGCGTGTTTAATACATTTACGAGAAATATAGTAAAAGAAGAAAAATAACAATCCACGGCACCCCTTGCGAACGAGGTCCCGCAACTCACTAGAGATGCGCATATGATCATTAGTAATAAGTAGAATGGTTACTAACATAGGTTTTTCTTCCTTCAACGACAGTATACATTGGTGTGAATAAACTAGTGTCTTGCGTGTCCACGTTTACAGCATAAGCTTTTATTAATACCTCCTTCGTTAAAGGACTCAACGAAATTTGCGGATGAAAGAAGGTTGATAAAGAGGAAGGGAAAGGAAGATGAGTAGGAGTTGACCCATTCGCTTCCCAATGAGAAAAGAAATGACTTTTGAGGAACGTATATTCCAAATAAATGCGGAAATTGCTCTGATTGAGCGAATGTGTTGACTAGCATTGGCAAGCAGAGTTAGAAATTGGAATTTAATGCATTGCGAGTGGATCGTGAATCATTTCGCGCTCCATGCAGTATCTGTCACAACCACGTTATTATTTGAACATTGAAATTTCTGCTTCTTACATGACATCTTGCTCTATTCCATATAACATATTTTTCTGCCCTTATGAAATACATACATAAATAAAGACTCTGCGCTTGAATTCGAGCAGAAGGTTCGGCGGTTTCCGTTCATCTACGTACGACAGATACGAGTGCAAATCGCAATGTGTGGAATGAACGAAGAAAGAGAATTTTCCGATGAAAAGAAATCGGACGCATTTATCTCATTTAACGTTGTTGGGTCCTCTGAAAGTATCGCGCTTTTCAAGACACCATTACGAGTTGGGCAAAAGAGAGCATAGCTTGCCACGTGCCTCCATCAATTGACCGACGCGTGTTAACGTTCGTCATCCGGACCGTAAATTTAAAATATATACATGTATAAGTGTGCATTTATGAATAATACTGTGTTGTGTACGTACGTATGTAAACGTACCCAAGAGCGGACAGACTCGTTCGGAAAGAGAGAGTGAAAGAGAGGGGAGATGTAGAGAAAGAGAGAGAAGATGTATCCATCCAACCAACTTGACCCAGGCTCCTGCCCGTCTTTGGTAAGCACCATCTCCGCTCCTTCGTAGTCCTCTTAATCGACTTATCCCGTATGACCATTGGCTACAGGTCTCGACTACCGTCTATCTGTCTGTTTATTATGTTTTTTTTTGTGTATAATCGAATTTTTTTAACTCAATGTTTTTTTAAACAAAATTTTCTTTAACCGCCATGCTTTTTTTCTCACGGCCTACCAGAAAACACGTACAAACCAAAGAAACCATCCAAGGAAGATCCCCTTCCTTTATTTTTTTGCGATACGCTCGAACGCGCGCGTTTAATGTCACGCATGAGTATGACAATTTCGAAAGTGCCTGTCGATTCTCGGCAAAAATTCGGCCATATCAGTTCGACTCGCGATATTCCTGTATTCGAGGCCGCGTGTTACGAATTTCGATCAAATTCGCGACATTCCAATGTTAAATGTTCGTGATTGATAATGATGCATATGTGCGCAAGGAATCCACCCGATTCGTTTCGCACATTGTGTTTGCATGCCATATGTTCCCCCACAGAGCACGAAGGTTCATAAAAGAAGTAGAGACGAGTTCTAACTTTTTCGATGTTTTCTTCTAGTTTCAAAAACGACCAGACTTTTGCATAGACACGCACCGTGTGCGAGGGAACCTTTCATTGGACAATGTGGACATGTTGAGAAATTGTCTTGCATTCGCTCGGTCTACTCGACGAACGGTTCGAGGCATAAATCTTTCTTATACGAGCGGTATTTTATAATTTTGTAGTAGCAGCCCGATTTTACGGCAATAGCGCGTAAAAGCAATTACACGTTTCATGATGAATTACATCTCTGATATAAATAATTAATTCTGATATATAAATAATAACGCCAAAAATCATGATTACGCGAGGTGATTTTGGGAGCATCAAATTTGACGCGGTTACATTACTCACCTGCTCCCATCGGCATATTTCGACGGGAAATAATTGCTTAACAGCTCACAATCTAAATTGATACAATACAGTGCCAAAATTCAGCGTACACCGATCGCTTGACAAAAAACCTGATACACTAATTCTCGCAAGTGGTTAATCAGAGATGCGCTGACAGAATGTAAATTCTAACCACGCTCCATTCGCTGTACCTCCACCATATCGTCGCGCGTGGTCGAGTAGAACACCCGGGACCACGATATGCATTATCGTCGATGAATTTATCATCCACCGATTTGCCGGGTGCTCAGAAGCAGTCCTCAAAATTGATCCGAAAAGTCATCCGATCCGAATGAAAAGGTCCCTCGCACACGATCCGAGACAAAGTACTGCCGAGAGGCCGACAACCCGGCGAAAGTTACCCTCCCCCGTGCCAAGAGCCAAGAGAATCAAGAGAAAAGGGAGAGCCAACCGTCGGATCCCGGCGGTCACTATCCCGACTAACGTTGCCCTGCTGGATTCTGTTTCAGGATATCGATCGAGACGTCGGGGGTGCCAATACCCGCGTACCACTTCATCCCGCCGGACCACATCGTCAAGTCGCCGATCCACTAAAAGTGGCGACGACGCGCACTCGTGGTCAGGGTCTGGGTTTTTAACAAACACACACGTCGTCGTCGACATATGGACGCGGGGCGTCGCGACGCACGCGACGGCTGTCAAAAATGGCATCTGGGGCTGGGCCACGCACTGTGTTCAACCAGCTTGCTAATCGACACGCTTGCATAATGAACGCGAAAGAGACAGAGAGAGAGAGAGAGTTGAAGCTGAGAGCGAGAATGAAGGGGAGAGAGAGAGAAAGTTAATGTTAGTGACGGACAGGGAAAGAAAGTGGGAGGGAAGGAACAAATTGCAAATGTGGGATGATACAACAAGGGCGCCGAACAAGCGGAATGGCGGGAGGAACAAACCGGGAGATCTTCACGCATTGTACTGCGCGCGGGGACTATTACGCGGGACATGTAGGACTTACACGTACATTGAGAGATATACGTTTATGTGTGTGTGTGAGTGAGAGAGAGTGAGAATGAGAGATAGAGTGTGAACGCAATCGCGCGCTCATGAGGTATCACGGAGAGAGAGAGAGAGAGAGAGAGAAATACACGCGAAGGATATATATTTTGTGCGCGCTGTCGATTAAGGACAATTGACGTGTACATAAACGGGCACGCGATAAGATTATGATACATATTCACGTACACGTTACACATTACACGTCACCATAGAGGACACACGTACACGCTACACTGAAACGCATACACTCATCTTACAGAGGACAGGCACACGTATGTATATGCATATATGTATATATACATATATACACGTGAGTAAAGAGACGAAGAAGACACGCACGCGCGAACACGGACACACTCGAGTGTACAAAACTGTACAAAAGAATATTTAAACGAACAAAGAAACAAACGACAAAAAAAACGACAAAGCAAAATAAAAAATAAATAAAATGATGCACGCCGCAGCCCCGGAGCGCGCTGCTGCCGATTGGTAAAGGGAACAAGCCAAAGATACGTTAGTTTTCATTTTTATATTTAAAACGAGAAAAAAAAGATGCGAGAGTGAGACGGGAGAGAAATACGAGAGAATTATTATTATTATTATAATTGTAACTAACGAACGACGGTGATGCTAAATACTCTTAGGGCCCGGTTGTTAGCGTTTTTTCTAATTGCCGACGCTCCGCATCGCGACGCACTCTTCTCCAAGGTTCGAACGGCAAAAAGTGTCCGTCGGTAGCGCCACGACTGATTTCAAGAGGAATCGAGGAATGTGTAGACACCATCTTGTTTGGCTCGCGCGAATTTGTCGCGAATATTTAACGAGGCGCGCCGACAGTGATCTTTTAGGAGACGAAAATTTGTATTTGACAGAATGTTCTCTCGATTCGGTTTATCTTGGAGAGCATCGGGTGCTGGACTCGAGACGAAATTTTGGCAAATTACGATATCGTGACCGAGATCGAGGAACAATCTTTGAAGCCGCCATTAACGGGTACTCTTTCTAGCGCAAGGCATGTTACAAAGAAGAGTATTTTGAATCCGACGAGAAGGTCAGGATGTTTGCTGGGAGAAAGGGAAAGTAGAATGTATCAGCTTTAATATTACACGTCTGCAGATAATATGCATCTGATAATGGAGCTCGTGATCGATTCTATGAATTACCAAGCTTATGTGTCTACAGATTCGCGAACATGTATGTTTATGGATTTTATACGTTTAGAATTGGTAAATCTATAAACGCCATTCGTCTGCGGTCACATAAACTTCGTCGACTTTGTGATCGTCATGCATATCTACACATTTTAGGAACTAATATATTTCGTGCTCTCGCGCGAATAATGAATACCTAGTTTACATACAATTTTCACGAGGGCGATACTAAGTATTTAGACAACTGTCTCCTAAAGGTTCTTTACGAAGAGAGATGTCGTCGGAACTCGGCTACTGCTGTCGGATTTTGTCTCGCGACGAAATTTGTATTCTTTCGTATAGTGTCCAAAAGTGTTCAGGCTTCGGTAGCCTAGGTATTTCAAGTAACAGCTTTACGTGTTCGGCGTGCAATGTGTTCGTGCTAACGTAGGAAGCTCGATATTCAAACCACGAAAGGGTGCAGGGTAGTTGGACGACACCAACGAAAAGGTCGGGTCGCTGTCTTTTCTCTGAAATACGAGAGAGAAAAGGGCGTAAGCATAGGGAAACACGATCTTTTCCTCGGCAATAATCGACCGTCTTTTACCCTGTCGACGGTCAAGGCAGCCTCTCACAGTAAACTAATCGATTCGTGGCGTCCGGCATGTGGCACTTTCGTCGTCGGACCTTTGTTTTCGGAGGTCAGAAAAGGAACGGGGAGGTTTGATCCTTTGACTGATACGTGATAGGTTGACGCGTCGAGTGAATCTCTCGCTAACGAGCTTACTTTCAAAATTTATTTTTATATGTGTACATACGGATTATTTATGCCTGTGCGAATTTATTGGCTTTACCGTGTAAAGTATTCAACGCTTCGCCGAGAAGAAGCGTGCGCGTATGCGTATAGGTACGTTTTAAAATGAAATTTATGCTTTAGTTAGGTACATTTTAATTTACATAATTACGAATCTTCGTTGGTTGCGTTCCAACGAACGAAGCGTCGCGCGCGTTTACGAGGTAGAAATGGAAGGAAGCTGAAGAGATAAAGAGTGATAGTCAGTGATGGTAATGCTTTCAACTAAATTGTAAATTAGAACGCATAGACTTCGCATCGATGAATGTGAAAGAGAACTTTCCTGCGCGCAGCAGTGAACGTCGGTTTCGCGCGTTTCTGAACGTTCACGCTGTACAGTCAAAGCGTCAAAGATCTCCGATTCCGGAGAACAAAGACAGAATCGTCACTCTAGGCAGAATCTGGTCCTTGCTGCAAAGGACACCGATGTGGATATACGTATGATACGGCATTATGTATATCGCGATATATAAAATACATTATAATATATCGATATTATTTATGTATACAATAATATATTATTATATATTTACGTATGTATAATACATATATTATATGTATATCATCTTGGGAACGTCGTGCGCGCGGAGCGGACGCTGAAGGGAGACGGATAAAACGGAATATAATTAATCGCGCGCGAAGTACATTACGGTAGTTGGAAGGTAGCTTTTGCATGCGAGACACTCGTTTTCAAAATTGTCGCGGAGGAGGAGAATCGTTCTCGCGATTAGACGCGAGAATGCGACCGTGGAGCGAGCGGAAGTGTACTTCGTCGTTCGCCTGCCTTTTCGAAGTGGAATCGGACGCGAACGCCGAACGAAACGCTTTCGTTTTTAATCGCGCGCCCGTTCGCTGCCCGCTGACCTTGAACGAGCTCGGAAGTCGTAGAGATCGTTCAAGGTCATCGAGACAAGGTCGATCGAGCGCGCTCCTCTGTTGATGGAACAAATGAAATTATTACGTGGAATATAAATAACAATATATTATATATATATATACATAATATATATATTTATTATACGATAAACAGAATAATTAGAGGAGATTAACGTAGCGATGAAAAGGTGCGAGCTCAAAACCCGGCTTCGATCAGGAAGCGTCTTCTTCATCTTCTACTTCCTTCTGTATCTCTTCCTGTGTTTTCCTTCGATGACGTTTGTTTCCAGTCCGATACTTGGAAACTCTTTTCTCGTGGATCTTCCTTCTGTTATCGTTTTATATCCGTTTCACAATACGCGGAATCCGCTCTTTCAGAGTTAGACATTGCTGTTGATTTGATGTTGAATTTTTTTCGTATTTCCTTGATATTGTTCTGTTATTTATTGCAACAAAGGAATAGGTTATTTGAAAACCTAGTCATTTTAATTTCTGCGTGTTTATTTTATCATCATACCTTTTTGTTTTCGTTAACGTGATCCGTACATAGTCTTATGAAATTGATCGATTCTATTCGATCTACAGAACTGTAATTTTCATTGAATTACCGTTGTGGTTTTTACTGTCGTGTACATCTGACTGTTAGTAAAATACTTATCGTATTCATTGTCAATATACTAACTTCTACCTTTTCGTGAATTGTATCTCTCATAATATAATGTCTAGTCACGGTGATATTTTTTTAAGTGACCTGACGAATCTACTTTGTCAGTAAAATGTCTTCTGTAAGTCTTGTTTCTCGATATTGTAAACCTTCCGTTAATCTACGAGACATCGTTTGCTCACGTTGAAATCCTTCGATATGTGCCAATGAGAGAATTCTATTATCTACAAGAATGATATTTTCGATCGAACGATATGATAGCGATTACCTATTGAGCGGATACCGCGATAGTGAGTCCTTCTCTCTATCACTTCCAGTCTGTGCCAAACGCGAGCATGAATTTAGTAAAGAAAACAACCACCACCACCCTGTGCTTCCTACCCCAAGCATAAGCAATCATCCCTGGAGGTTCCTCGTCACGTGTCGTCATGCATCGTAAACATCTTTCGCTCTCTATTCGTCTCTTAATACTTTATCCAAGGACCGACCCATGTTACACGAAGTAACATATTTCGCGATGGGGAAATTTATAAATAACATCGTATGAAGCTTCAGAATTTCCGATGTTACTCGAGGGTCGATAGCTTGTCGAACTTTATACGCCACTGTGAAACTCTGTCGAACATTTCTTGAACAACTTTGTGAAATTGATACTACTGACAATGATTGGTCGATAACGGGAACGCGAGACACAGAAGGATAAAGTATTAACGAACCCATCGTATTCACTCTTCTTCTCTTCCACCTGCGTTACGTCTCCCACGCTTTAAGAAAGAAAAACAGAACAAACGTAACTGTTTGCGCGAGGAATGCGATTTGACGTTATTTTTATAAATGAGACGAACGGCAATTTTCGTTCGAAGCGTCGCATCGCGATGCCAGTTCACCTTATCGCTCGCTAATAATAATCATAACGACGGCGATGATTATGATAATAATGATAACTCGATGATGATGATGATGATGATGATGATAATAATAATAATAATGTTTGCGGAGAAGTGAAACGACTCGATCTCCCGCGGCTTCGTTTTGTAAATATTCATTTCCTCTCCTCGCGTCGTTGTATATATTTATTATCGCGCCGTAACGTTTTTCATTTGCTTTTCAACATCGAGCCATCACGTCCCCTCGGTTGTTGCGTTAATAATCATCGACCTCGCGGGGTTCTCATATTTGTATTTATTTATTGCCGCGCGAATCAGGGCATGCTTTGCCTCGGGTGTAAACGAATCGAGTATTGCGCAACTTCTTCCCACTGCAATGACGTGTGGAAACATGATCGTCACATCCCATACGCGGGGCACAGCTAGGTCGTGTGTCCCTTTCATTCGCGACCATTGAGTTGAATCGGTCGGAAAACAGTTGGCGAAGTTCGCCAAGTAATGTGCGAAGTAGTCATAATAGAGAGAATTGTAAAGTGAGACGTCAGATGTCTCCCGATAATACCGGCTGCAATTCACTTTGCAATCGATTTACCCTACCTATCTTCAAGCCCATTCTACAACTGCGTAAGCGCATAGTCGTGAGCGGCCGTGGAATGGACTTTACTCTCGCCCGCGTATCATCCTTACTCTTAACGTTTATTTATCGTCACTCACACTCTACCTCAAATGTCGTGTCTGCACTTGGAATTACCAGCGAGTAGTGTCCGTGAAAATTCTAGTATCTTTATGAAATTTCGAATGATTTTTTTTTTTAAATCTAATTCGTCTACATTGACGGCGCCTGCGTTTTCAGCAAAGAAAACTGCACATAGTAGATGGCAAATGCAGTTTCCGCGGGAGGCGTCACTCATAATTGAGCGGCGATTTTATTTATGTAAGTAGCGAACGGACGATTAGGCACTTTTTCAAAATGTGCTTGGCACTCGAAGTGTTGAGACAATCATGCGCTTAGTTCGTAACCCTTTGCGGCGCCCTCGCACAGTACGCGACTGATGCGCATCATCCACTTCACAGCGGACCCAAATTCTCACGAGTCACATGAAAATATTTCTTGACGTTCGACCGCAAAGGGTTGATTAGTCGAATTATTGATGACGTTATATTATTGAGGAACGGTGCGGACTCGGCAAAAGAGGTGCTTCTCTGCTCCTTGTCGTCGGTTATCGAGATAAATGAACCGCAACTTGTACCCTCTCCCGTCAAAGTCTTCTCGCCCATTTTGCCCCCCCCCCAACCCCCCACTGCGAACACGTCTTCGCTCTCGACACGCGCATCAGGCATCGTTATCGACACCACCGTCATTAACCCACCCCCTGTTCGACCCCCCCTCTCGACACTCTTTATCGACGAATGGACGACGACGGTGACGACGGAACGGCGAATTAAGGACAAAAACGACACACGGGACTCGCGACAGCTGGAACGTTCGATCGCGAAAAAAAGAAAAACAGGTAGCCTCTGCTGAAAAGTCGAAAAAAAGTCTACATATAATATACATATGAAGTAAACAATTAGTGAGAGATGCTGTATGATTGTGTATATCAACAATAAATAATTGCTGTGATTAGAATCGATTATTAGTAAGTAGTTAAGAACAATTTTTAAGGCACATCGCAGAGAACGACGAAAAAGTGAAAAATGAATAATGGAATAAAGTAATTGAAGCAAGCGGTTCGCGGTTTCGCGGGACTCATCTTATCGGGAGTGTGCGATCGGTGTGTGAAAGAGAGAAAGGAAGTGACAAACAGAAGAATGTGTGAGCGAGCGACGGATAGATAGGTACACACGTTTACACACATACACACACACACATTATACGCGCACCTACCAGGAACAGATGTGCGTAGGCGGTCGAGGTCGCGTGCGTGCGGAAGTGGAGAGAGAAACGCGAAAATTAGGGGAGTATTAGGTTGTTGTATTTTTTTTTTTAATGCATTTTATTGGACAAACATGCGTGCGTGCATGTGATCCTCCTCGATCGTCGGTTTTCGACGATTCCTCCGAATTAACACGTTCCCTTACCGGTGTATAGGTAATTTCTTGCGGTCTGACCTACTTTATAAGTAGTAGTAGTAAATTATTATTGTGACACTTGATTCACATAATTGTACAGTATCGGTACTGTGATCTATATCTTTGGATGTTAGGTTGATAGGATAAACATGACACGAACATAATATGGAACGTCCCTTACAACGTGTCGAGCAAGTGTAAGAATTAATACAGCATAGTTTTGTCGATGAATTTAGAAAATAAAACAATTTACACTTCGGTGTGTCTCGTCCTGCTTTTCGATTCAATAAGGAACGTGTTAATCGAGATACGTTGAATGAAAGTCGAGATGTAACAGAGTGGATCGCTTGAAGGCGAATTCTCATTAAAATAGACTGATCAGTAGGGAGGAGAGGTATTTAATTTTTTATCGATATTTATCTTATTTTTGTTCTTACAGACTGTTCTGAGACTTCTGAGAGAATTCATTTGTTTCGGAATGAAATTTTTCTTGCAATTAGATTGATTGCTATTTTTGCTGGCATTATACGTCCTTGCCATGCAATTTTTATATGTGTTTTTTTTTGTGACGTTAGTTGTTTCGAGAATACCTCGGTCCGTTGACGTATTTATGCGGATGTGTAGATAAATCTAAAAATGACGAGAAGTAGATCGGAGAATGTCCGGGGTAGAAAAATAAAAACGTTTAATTTGAGTCTCCTGGGTCTACGCGTGACGGTCACAAAGACTAATCGATAACGATTAATCGAGTGATGGCAGCGAGCGTTTACGTGAAAGCAGTCTTCCAGCTCTGTTATCAGAATTGTACAAACACGATCGATCATGGGGGTGAGTGGTTTGACCTGAGACCAGTTTCGACGCGTACTTTTCCCTAGTTTTTGCTCGGGGAACACGCGCTGCGTAGTTTTGCACGCACGTCGAAGAAGCATGTGACGTTGTTACGCAAACGATGTCAAACGAGCGTCACCTCATTACTTCCAAGGAAGAAATCGGAGCGTTCATCATGATCGTAAGCTGTCTTCCAATTTTGTTCTTTCTGTTGCTCTTAGTCGTTCGACTGGTACATGTGTTCAGCTCGCAGTTTTTATACATGTTTTTCTTATTCGATTTATCAGTTACGAAATGATTATTAATGATTTGGGCAGCAACTGAAAATAATCGCGATCGTCGACGCTGCTATTTTATGGATACATGTTTTCCTAATTGTTTTATAATATCTACGGTTTTAGATATCGATTCAATTCTGAAGAGATTTCTTAGAAGGTTTCGTGCACGGGACGTCTTTTAGTACGTGGTTCAATAATGAAAGGCTTCTTTCATGTAGGTTTTGATTTTTCTAATTTTTGGCCGTCACATAATTACACACTTATACGTTCCTTTACGCTTCTCGGTGTATCGTTCAATTTCACCATCCTGTTGATCGATCGTTTTACGTTCCTTAAATTCTATCCTTTCACAAAATTGTCCCCCCTACCGCCATGTGCCCCAATGAACGTGATACGAAACAATCGCTCGCGCGCATTATATTCCAAAAAGCATATCCGGTGACACATATGACTAGGCTACAACTAATTAATCTCTCTTTTGCTCCAATAACGCAGAGCTCACCGTACACTTGTTCGGCATACATTTCGCATACAAACAGGGACACGTATACACACACGGGAAATCAATTAATTGTATACTTTGGGATATTCATCTATTTAGTGAGTAACTTCAATCAATCGACTTCTCCGTAGAATCTAGCGACCTGCTTAAGGTCATCGTCTTTAATCGCGCGTTATTTCTATCAAGGAGAATAATAATATTAATACTAATAATATAATAATAATAATAATAATAATAATAATAGTAATAATAATAATAACAAAACAGGGGACAGTGAGAAAATGTGAAAAAATTGATAAAGACACGGCTAACAGCTTTGTGCACGATACGCATGACGTTAGCCATATAAATAATATATATATATATATATTACAAATATATATATTGTAGCGTTCGTTCGAGATCCAAAGGTGCCAAATTTTTCGTTATCCCTTTTTACGTCGGTATTTTTAGCAAGATTCGCGAGACAGAGTGAATAAGAAAGAGTGGCGAAGTAATATGCGAGAATGTAAAACAGAGTGAGGGAGAGAATTGAAGGAAAGACAAACACTAGGAGCAGCCGAGTCAACGTTGTTGCGACCCCATTCGTGCCAACACTTAATTAGACTCTATATATACTAATCAATTTTATTATATATTTATTATATCTATAATAAACAATTTTTGCATAATGTTACGCAAAGACTATGGAAATATGCGTTCCTTGGTAGCCCTGGCTAATTTACATTTACTACAAGATCGTTGGCAACAAGTAAATTTCGCGTCTAGTCGAAAAACACCGACCTTGACGTTTCCCGGTTGTTCAATAAATTACCTTTATTATCGAAAAGGTCAGTTCTGAACGTTTGCTTTAATAGTCACGTGTATCATACGTTAATCGAGAGTAGGAATATCGGTTGGCTAAAGAACACAACTCCTGTGTCGTGTTGGCACGTGACCAAGTTTCCACGACAGTTCCAAGGAAGAATGAAATTGGAAAAGGACATCGATGAGCGGAACATAAGACGACAACGACGACGATACGACGTAATCCTTGGAACGTCGTGCGCGGACATTGAAAACCGGCGCACGATAAGATCGGATGCCGATCCGATCGACTTTTATCTCGAACACGTCGGTTTGCAATGTTTGGTCTTGGACGCAACGGCGAATCCTCACCTATTCACCCGCCAGCATAAAATGCCGTTACCATATCCACCCCTTCCTCAAACCCGTCATCATGGACATCAAACACACGAACCGAACACTCACACACACGTGCGCGTTAGGAAATCGTTCGGGTGCAAGTTGCGAAAAAGCGAGTGTGGAGATTCGTCCCCAACACGGTGAAACTTGCCGTCAGATACGCGGATCCTGAAGAAGCGATGAGTGTTCGAAAACCAGAACAGTGATGGTTATCTCGACGTTTGCGGAAATTTTGGGAAAGAGAAAGATCGACGAGCGTCCTCGTACGGTTCACAATCCAATCGCTTCTTAACCCTTTTGCTACGACGGTCGACTGTAGTCGCTCTCTTGTATCATTTAAGTTGTATGTTCCCAATATCTCTGAACTTTCAGTTTCAATATTTTGTCCATATATTTATTTCAAAGTTTAATTGAAAATGAGTGTCAAGAAATTTGGTAGTTATCTTAAAATACCGTCAAAGTAACTTCGGTCGCAGTGTGCATTATTGGCTCGGTGTCTCGTTCAGCAGGAGTGTCACATAGAACCAGAGCCGGATTAAGGGCAAGGCGAATGTGGCTCTTGCCTCAAGTTTAAAATACGATGGGCGCAAAAATGTCGTTCTCTTAAGTATGGAATTGCGTATGCCCTTAACATAACGTAACAAATATAGCAATATTATCAATTGAACATTCTTTATGCAAAACTATCAATTATGATTCAGTAATTGATGAATTTGCTTCAGCTAAAGCAAGGAAAGTGAAATTTTAAATATTGGACTCGTTAGAATTAAAAATTATGAAGTTAATGTTGTGTTTTCAAATTTAATCAATTTTAATATTATTCTTCTTTAAATTATTTTATTTGCTTAGTTATAGGAAAAGCATTTAGCTAATGGGGGCGTGAATTTGGGCTTTCGCCTCAAGGGTTTAAGGCCCTAGATCCGACTCTGCATAGAACAGGTCGTCCGTAGCAAAAGGGTTAATGCCTCTCGAGGTTCGCCGTATCTAACAATCTCAACCAAACGCGTTCTCTTTTCGAATGACCTCTAATCGTCTTACGCATTCTGTTCTGACACTCAAGAACCCGAGACGCTTCCTAAAGAAAGAACACACACAGTTGGGACACACGAATGGCACGGTCCGCCCTCGCAATTCGTCCTCGAACATTGAACAGCGCTCATGATAGAGACAGGCAAGAAAGATACGAACACAAAATAGGAAGGACGCGCGCGCGTCGGCGTCGATAGGAAACGAAATCGTATCGTTGTGTGGCGTAGAGCAATCTGTTAGTGCAGGGGCCTTATCCTTACTGCGCGGGCCGCGTCGAGAAGTATTCGCGAGACACTGATTGGCCGTCGGTCCAATTTCAATAACCATGAGCACCTGGTGAACTATGAGTTTCAATCTACGTCTAGACATTAGGCCGCCGTCTATCGATCAACAATTTCCCTCGCGACGATTTCTCGACGAGCGTCCAACCTTACCGTAACGCAAGGCAATCAGCTAAGAAATAACTTAGTTTTTATAGGATATTGAGCTCGCGCCCTCGTACCGATGCACACAAGGCGACGTGGGACGTCGAACGGAAAACCGCGGAGAGTCGGAAACGGACGCGGTCCTTTGAATCGTCCTCGCAACGGTAATGGGGCGCGTCAAAATGAAAAAGAAAAAAAATCGAACGAAAAAGACTCTCTCGAGATCGCGATCGGGCGGCCGCCGAAACTATCCTCGACGGCTATTGATTACTTTTTCTCCTCGCGTCGAACGTCGGCGGCCAAGTAGACGATGGTGTTATTGGACTTTGCGACTATTGCGGACGGGCGAATCGGTTGTTCCCGGTGGAAGTTCGAATTCCAGCGGATCCAATGCCGGTAATTCGTTCGTATCGATACGCCGGAGGGTATATATGTCAATATTTTGCTCCGACGCGCCGAGGTGACGTATACGTGAGGTTCAGTGTATGTATTCGGATGAATTGCACGTGGACGCCGCTGAAGGATTCGAATAGAGAGACTTCCGGATTCCAGCGACATTTTGCGGAAGGCTCCGGCAAACGGGGGCTGGTGACTACATGTGCCAAAGGAGAGAAAGCAAAACGTATATACACAAGAAATTGAGATATATATATATGTATATATATATCCGAAGATCGTGAGTGAATAGAGGGAATAGTTCGAACGGCTCAAGTTTGCAGTGCCAAGTTAACGAGTAAAATAGATGCGTGCCAAATTCGTGTCGCAGAGACAACTTACGCGCCGCCGTTTGATTTCGAGGTATGCTTTAGGCGTTCTTGGACGGCAGGAAGGATCGTAATTGTATAAATTAAGGAGAGCGCGTCGACGCGCCACAGAGACAGGGATTATATAAAAGAGCTATCGAAATATGATGACCTTACATTGCGAGCTTTAATTTTTTGCATCGAGACGTTTGCGATCCACTGGAGAGAGCGTGGATAGTTAGTGATAACGGGGGTTTTTGCACACTCTGAAGAGAGAAACAAAGTGAATGTGGAAGGTGAGAAAAGAAGGAATGAGGGAAAGTGGTTAATGTACGCCTTCTCTTGTGAGTAGTTTCTACCCTTCGTCTTCTTCTTACGCTTCTCCTTGTTCTTCTTCTTCGTCTTCTGCTTCCGCTGTTGTGCTGATCGCACGCAATCACCGCTTGAAAGTTTGCTCCGAAGCGCGTCGATCCGCAATACGAGGCAACGCGAGAACAAAGTCTGAGAGAGAAGGCCAGTCGCACGACATCGTCATATAAACGTTAATTATAAACTCGATGCATATCCGCTCTTTGTCACGGCGAGGAGACGTCGAAGATTATTTTAATAATCCCCATTATTGCAAATCTCCAAGGACATTATTAGGTCTGAGGTATTATTAAAATAAAGTAAGGTCAATACAAATTTCTAAGACTGTGAGTGTCGCTGACAATGTACGTAGGATCGCTTAAATAGACCGTTTTCTGTAAATTCGGGACGAACACTCGAGGTATCTCATATGTACTTGGGACCGAATTTCAAATTGTCGTGTGAGAAATTGTATACTAAATAACCGTAGTCGCGGTGAGGCTATGTGAAATTTCTGCGTGCCACGTGTGGAAGTTGTTTAATCAACTTAGACTAATACATGGTATGTTACGACCAATGTACGAAGCAGAGTCAATTTGCGAAATAATCGGCCACTTGTGGTTTTGACTGGCCAGATCTAGTGCTGGCTGACCTCCGTTGGTCAAAGGTACTTTTTCTTTATAATTTGACGACTTAGTATTCTGGATTTTGCTAAACATTTATTGTGACAGAAGGACAATTTATTTTCCATGCGTTTGCGGAGATAAGCAGCAATATTTTGAGATCTTACGTTGAATTATATTAGAAGTGCAGACAGCATTTAACGACAGGCGTCACGTCCGTAAACAAAGCGTTTTTCAATCTTTTTTCTTGAAAAATGCCTGAGTTAAAGGACGTAAGATCGCTGAAAACGATAGTTAACTATTTAGCGAGTGAAATCATGAATTAAATTGGTATTCTTCCGCACTGCACGTATTACGAATATGTCAAAACTTGATCAGAGATCATTAGACCGCGAAGGAGGCTAAGGTGTCGATGATTGATAAAACTTCAACAGGCCACAGCCGTTTCGCGAAGTAGCCAAATCCGACTCTCGATCGTAACACAAGCACCGCCATCGAACGCTGAACAGCGACCACAAAGGCATGGGGACTAAATTGAACCAACAGAAATCTGACCCACGTCACCGTGACGGAATGAAAGGAAACGACCCGCGAGTATCGGACCGAGAACCTAATTGCGAATATATATTTTTCATACACAAAATGGTGCCTATTGCGAGTCGACGCGAGTTCTTCGAACGCGCTTTTCCGCCAACCCCCTCGCTTCTCGCCGTTTTTCTTCCGTTAGCCGTCTCTTTCCGTTCTTCGCTGTCGAGAGACGTCGGAGATGAGAAAATTCTGCGCACGGCCAACAAGATAAGGAAATTTATTCGGGCACGAATGGACCCCCATTTTGTCTCTCATCATACGTACCCGCGAAAGCAGCCCGCACGTTCTCGCTCATCATCACCGTTCACCGTCGCAAAAACCACCAGCCCCAACGTCACGCCGACCTTTTCTCACGTTCTTTCCACTCTCCGCCCGCCTCAGAACCCACCCCCAGCCCAACCAGTGGCCGCGACTTTTCCTCTTCCACCTCTTAAGAACCGTGCTTCTAAAGAACCTCCTTTCCTTTGTCTTCCTCGGCCGAAATCAACTTATGTTAAAAAGCCTTTACGAAAACAGGGTCATAAATACTTACGTATAATACGAGTATTTTAAATTTTTAAAACGCGGAAAAATAAGAGTGAAAAAAAACAAAGCAAGAGTAGTGTGCAATGTAAGTAACAAAGAGAGAAGAGAAAGTTGTGCGAATAAAGTGAGAGAGAGAAAGGAATGGTATAAGCGAAACAACGCGCAATTAATGTCGCGAGTGCCGATGTGACTGCGTCTTTCAGTATTTCGTCGGTGAGAGAGAGAGAGAGAAAGAGAGAGCGTATTGTCGCTTTTTATAACGTGTTGCTGCGAAGATATTATATATGTGTGTGCGCATTATAAAGAGGATAAAAAGAAAACATAAACAAGTATGCCGGACTGTAAATTAATTGAGAGAAGGCATGTCTACGGGAGGCACTGAGTTAAGGTACGAAGACCGTTTCCGATCGCGGATTAATTTCTCATAATGTCAAAGTTCATACAGAGACGTAAAGAAACATACGTAACAAGGGGTTAAAGAGTAACAAGAAAAAAAATACGACACATTCCGCGATCGACCGACTTCGTAAAATGGCAAAAAGTACATTATTCCAGGGTAACGTTTTGTAAAATCGTCTGGTACGCAATATTTATGTAAAAACGAAAAAAAAAACAAGTAACGGAAACACGTACACAGGCAAACATACGTATAGGAACGTACATAGGACGCGAGGGTTGAATAGATCGGAAGAAAAACGTGAACGATACAGAAAACTCTCAACCTGATCCACACATACGACACAGGTACACATACGTAACACTTCCGTAGCGATTTATATAGCGTAACGTGAGCGTAATAATGGGAGAGAGACGAGATAACATACGCGCACCTGCTATAGGTCGGTGGTTACACGTGCATACGTATGTATACATACATATAGGCGTATGCGTGTACATATATATTATTATATCTATACGATATGTAACTAATGTAAGTGTAAGAGATATAATTTATATAGCTGTATTCTACGTCATCAATACGTGTAGGGCAGGCTTGCGAGTGTTCACGCGATAAAATGATTTTGTCTTGGCTGACGTACAAGAGAGCGTTTTAATTTAGAGACTACGTGAATGAGACAGAGAGTGCGAGAAAATGAGAAACAGAGAGAGAGAGAGAGAACACTTTACCATGTAGTCGACGTTACATATCTTTAACGCGTTCGTTCGAAATAAGCATTGTTCCTCTCGATCGGCAAGATCGCTGTATAATTTTTCGGGAGCAAAAAGTGCACCGCGACGTCTAAAATGTTTCACAATCGGCGAGTGGAGGAGTCACGATTCTGCAAAGTCGATCGAGACGGCAAGTGCACGTCGTCACACACAGTAGGTGCCCATGTGTATAGAACAGAGAAATTAACACATAGATGACCCTCGCCCAAAGTCAGTCTACATATCAGACTCTAGCTAGCGCCAGGATCCTTTCCGAGACAAAAGATAAGAAAAGTAGGAGCGCCGCATACGCGATCAAACTTCCCGACTGGTTCCAGAGTCGAAAGGACGATCGACGCGAGAGAACAAGTTTGGGAGTTTCGACCAGATATCCTCCTATAGGGCAGCCTCTTCTACGAATCTCCTTTCGAAAAAGGGATCCTCGAGAACTTTCAACCGGTCCGAGCGAACTGAGGTTTTTTAAAAAAAAAACACACAAAGAGGACCCGATTGCAGGCGGACTCTGTTGAGTAATTTGAACTTTGTGCCCCTCTCCCCTCTCCCCGCCTGTTGAAATCGAGCGATTCTCTACTTCCAACCTGCCCCGATCCCCTCTTCCATTGATATGTCCCCATGCTCATCAGGAGATACAGTAAAACCCTAGAACTAGATAGAATATTTGTATTGTCAGCTACTACTACTACTACTACTACTACTATCACTAATACTATTACTATTACTACTACTACTACTACTATTACTACTACTACTGCTATTACTACTACTATTGCTACTGCTACTACTACACTACTACTACTACTACTAACACTACTATTTACTACAAACAACTATTATAATTATTATTACCATTAATACCACTACAGTACCGCTCCCCGTTATCTGACACACGTACGAAATACACGAAGCTATTTGTCGGGAGGAGGCATGCTGAACTCATGAATTCCGCAGTTCTCACCTGCTTTGACCGGATTCGAAGGGATACAGGCCTTACATAATTTCACGGTTTACTTAAATAAAGTATTTCCTTCGCGACGTACTGTAAATTCTGAATTATTTATTTTTGTAGTCTTCTTTTAGCGCCGATGCAGACTGTTCATTAGTATGCAGCATTCTCAAACGAATACGATGATAATTAGGAACGTACGCGCAGGCATATAATTATTGGAACAGCTCGCTGATTTACCTTAGAAACGAAATTGTCGGCACAGTGCCTCCTCCCCGATGGCGGCAGAATAAATAATCGCGATTCAGGCCGCTTCGCAGTCTCGTGCGTCGCTCTTCCATAACCTCCATCTTCCTCCACCCTCGTCTTCTCTTACTCTGACATCCGCCCCGACCGGCGTTTTCTCTCCTAAAACAAAGCAGGGTTACACTGATTAACGTTGTATCGTCGATTTCACGCGGTGAGCAAGAGAGAGAGAGAAAGAGAATGAGAGAAAATTAGAGTTGCGGAGTATGAAAGAGATGCAAGAAGGATTTTCAACGACCTCGCGTTAGAAGAAAAAGCACAATTGAAGCGATTTTCCGGCGACAGAGCCTGTGCTCCAGAAGTATTTGCTAGATACAGTAAAATTCGGATAGGTCTGTATTCTTCTAGTCGGATACGTTTCATCGGCTCTTGCGTTTTTCGTTCAGGGCTTCACGAGCTCTTATCTTCAATTCCGGCACGTACATATGTAACTTGCTTTCGTTTTCATCGGAACCACAGCATTGATCAGGTGATTTAGATCGGCCGACAGAAAGTGTTTGCGAATCAGTTCTTAGGATACGATTAAATAAAAGGAAATGTAATTTAGTCTTGTTATACTGGTTTTTCTTCTCAAGCCTGCTTCCGTGTTTTTACATTGCCATACATAGTGTAAATAAATTTAAACGTAGTATCGCAAAGTGCCTTGTGGCATGTATAGCAGTACCGTCAGATGGGTCGAGCTTTCCTCCAAGGATCCAGTATAAGTCGAATCTTACCAGCACCGAATTATCCCAGTTTTACTGTATGTCACTGCGAAAGTTTCGAGTGACGGCACTTTGCGGAGAGTGTTATGTCCTTCGGTAGCATGGAAAGTATCGAAGAATCGGGCATCACGGTTGCAAACACGTCGTTAGGTGCTCGTTTCGAAGATCGCCTCAATTGCTCTCTGTTACCCAAACTTAATCGAGTGCACTGGAGCGTTCGAGTGCACTTTTGCGTTTTCTCACCGTTCGCACGGCGCGTCCTCGGATCTCGAACTTCCTCCGTACTTCGATCCATACCGTCGAGAGCCAAGCTATTCGAGGACGGCCCGGTTGTAATACTTGAAGGAGAAGTAAAATATAATATCCATGATGAGATATCCTTGCCCAGATAAAAGGAAAATAGACGATTAGTGTTGCACGGCGACACGCGATCGTTGGGAAAAGGAAGCGAGAAGAAAAACAGGAAACTGGCAAATGTCCGTCATCTGTTCGTCGATACGGCGAAGAGTGAGGAGAAAAATGTCGTTTGAGAGAGAGAAAGAGAGAGAAAGACCTTGCTCGATTCCGTGCCGTCGCATCGACGACCATAGCTGACGGCTTGGAAATGGGAAAGATTGCGAGGAACCTGTTTTTATCGTGCCAACGTAGGAAGCGAGCAAGAGCCGAACCCCGATGAGAAGAAACGATTACGAGCTCTCCGAGCAGAAAGTGGACTTACCCCCCATATCACCCCCCCTCCCCCATGAACGTCGTTTTTATTGTCGCTTTCGTTACACGTTCTTTCCCATCCGCCGTTCGGTTGTTATTATCGTTTGTCCTCGGACTGCCGATACTTGCGTCTCGAGGAATCGCGTTTCTTTAACTCGCAGCGACATTGTTGTTATGTATTTCTATATGCGTCGAGCGTACTTTTTTTAAGTATCGTTATAAGTTGTTGATTAGTTTGCTATTTGCGGGACGGGAACGGCGACTCGATCGAAGGAAGTGCGCGCTTTATTTTCCTCTTCAAGATCCACGTAGTCACGGTATTAATCATTGTGACGGGCAATTCCTATGTTTTTAAGGAATGACAAAAAAAAACGCGTTATTTAAAACAGTTTCAGTCTTATTGTATCTTTTCTGTTGATGGGAAATGAAATGGTTGTAAAAATGAATTTGTTCTTGTCTCATTTGGCGAAACGGTTCGTCCGTTTTAGATTATGCATACGATTGAATCTACTTTTCGCGTCATAACGATCTATGATGTAATGTGTCTGATGGGCACAGTTTGAGAGCCACAAGGAAAATGCACTTGAACGTGAAGGAATCCAAACCGCAAACTGTCCAATCGATCGATCGCCCACGATGTTCCTCCGCAGTCTCAATTCTTTTTCTATAAGCTTCATTTGCTCAAAAGCCCCTCTCATCGTGCGGAGTCACGAAGAAACGGTGTGTGCCTGTCGGAGAATCGAGCGTCTCGTTCACCTGATTTGTCAAAGCTTTAAGAGACAATGTGAAACAATAGCTCACTGAGAAAATTGAAAAAAATAAAAAAACAGACGCAAGACAGGACCATCTCTGTCCTTCTGAGCGACGGAAATCTACTTAATTTCACGTCAAAAGAGAGAGACAGAAATAAAGGAAGAGAAACGTGTTTAACACAATAATGATGTATAGAAAATGTGATGATAGTGGGGATGGAAGAAAAGTGGACATATTGATCCGCCACTATAAACAAATTTCGAATCTCCTTTTTGCGAATGATCACCGAACATGATTCATATAGATCCGATGGCATTTTTTGTATTAGTATCTCATTTACTGAGCAACAGCGCTCTCCTTATCCAAAGTATTGCTAAAGAAATATGAGTCTATGTTAGGAGGAAGTGATTGGTACATGTTCAACTAGACGGAATGAATGGATGTGCTCGTATTGAGCTTGCTGAATATTAGCCCTCTCTTATCGAGCCGAGAAATTGTCGATAAAAGGGGGAAAGTCAGTGAATCTCTATTATACCAATCGTCTTGTCTGCCGACACGTTCGGATAAACAGAGTTCCACTGTATTATTATTGTGACCATTACTTACAAGCTTTCTCTTCAACGTCGTCATTAACTTTTTCACTCGTCGGGACAGAATTTGGACATAAAACGTGTACGTTCGTAATTCATTGCCAGCGTCATTTCGATGAGTGCCAGGGAAGACTTTTTCGAGCGTTAGTCGCCCGATTTAGCTGTTCAGTGAACAATTAAACGTGCGCGCATGTTTGCCGAGACGGGTGACGGGGCAGGCAAACTTGAAAACACGGGGGAAAACAAACGGTTTCAATTTTTAATTCGTTCTCCAGCCCAGAATCGATTGACTATTCGATTAACTGATACCGATCTACGATAGAAAGTATCGCATACTACGTAATGTAGTTCACAGTAGTAAAATCTGGATCGAGCAACAATATTGACGAATATCACACCGTTCGTTGCGATTGTAACTGACACATAGAATAAAACGTGCAGCTAACAAAAACAGTATCCGTTCAGCTTATTGTTAGCCATACTTTCATTTACGATTAACTTGAATGTACTTATCGAGCCACTCGTTAGAAAACCGCGCGCACACTTACGCTCAATGAGAACGAACACGCGTGCACGTTTCGTTCGTTTGCTCTCGACCAACGGAGTGCCAGGAGACCATAGCGAAGACATATCGATCGCGGCGAAAAACGATCGACCACAATTAGCCCGATCGCTTGTGCTGATATTGCGGCATGAAAGGAAAGCAGATGCACGCTTGCGCGTACATCGCGCCGCGACAAGCACACCCAGCAACACGAAACAAATGCGCACCGTACACGGCATGATCACACACGAGAGACTTAACATGATTCTCTATCAGTTCCACCTTGATTCTCACACGCACTCACGATCTTGAATCAAACATTCTTTTTTAGCGGTCAGAGAGAGGGATCGCGGACTTACCACCGCTCGAATAGAGATTTAATGTTTGTAAGGGCAATAATATTGTAAATTTTTCGAGTACACTGTATTTGAATGTGTAAGTTGCATAAAAAAGACAGATTTTTTAGATATTGCACTATAATATTTATTATTATAAGGTAACTCAATAACAGAGCCGCGATCGACTGCGCTCGGAGCGGGCGTGCTCGCTATTATCGATCGCTTGCCATTCATTAATCGGACGTGAATCGGATGTCTATCAGCGCATTTTTCTCCTCGCGGCGAGAATGGCGGTTCGTCAACGTTGTCGATCAGTTGCTTTTTCTCTTACCCTTTCAACGTCGATTGTGCGGACGTTTAATCCGCTAACTGACTGTGACGGATATATATGTACCTGGTTTGCTTTACCGCAGTGGGTCCACGTATACACGTTTCAATATCCAACATTGGCCCAAACAAAAGTATCCAGTTAAGAGGTCAAAACGCAAAATGCCTTGATCGTGTTCTGAATCGATTACGCTCGCTCGACTTTCAGCTGGGCGTGAGCGTTTGCGGGTCACGCGCGCTCCCGCGTGCAGTCCGTCTGCGACAATTATGAATTAATATTATTAATAAAAAAAAAAAAGAAAAAAAGGCAAAGCGAAACGCTATGTTCTTTCCAATTAAAGAAGCAAGATTTTTAGTGTTTACACTACGATTGATAAACGATTCTATTATTACATAATATTATATATTAATAACAATATAATTACTGTAATGTTTGTTTTTGATTATTAAAGTGTGTATATAGCAATATATTCTAGAAATGGTCTTTCTTTGTTGATTTTATTGCGTGCTCTGTACCCTTTCCCGAACGGCTTCTAAAACCGACTAACTATAAGTAATAAGATCTCAAATATGCCATATTCAAACATCAATTCCTGAAGAAGCATCATATTTCAGTGTGTAGATTTTGTATAATGTAAAGTATCAATGAAATACTGATTAACCGTAAGAAATATGAATAGTAATATTCCGTCTATCATTTATACCGTATTTCGTTATTTTGATTAATATATTTACACAACGTTGAACTTTATAGCCATACGTGATAAAAATTATTTTGGGAGATTTTTTCGTGTTACCCTTCAGGATTGTGACACTTGGCGAGAAAAACAACCATCTTCTGTCCTTCCCACGTTGTCTTCAGCTCTTGACCGAACGCACTGTCCATGTATATATCCAGACGTGGAAAAATCGGCCCCTAAAAAGGAAAAACGGTAGTTTAGTGTTAATTTTCAAAGAAATATTTGAATGTCCCGCGTCGCCGTACTATCCTCGGTACGGTGGCGCCTCAAAATAAAACGGAGAAACGCTCAAACTATTCATTGGACAGCAGTCGGTATTTTTTTAAGGGCATGCAGTTCACGACATTACCGACTGCTGTCCAATGAGTAGTTTGAGCGTTTCTCCGTTTTTTTTTGAGGCTCCACCGTACCGAGTATAGTAAGGCGACGCGGGAAATTTAAAAACTTCTTAAAATATTTTAAAATACTACACGTACACGCCCAGTGAATCTAATTGTATGTTTAATTATTCCGAAGCAAACGCACTATACCATTATCTATTATAAAAGTTAATCTACTTGTTAGCTTATAAAGTCTTCTGTCGATCGATTTTCCGCCAGTGCAGAATAAGTATTCCACCGAAGTAAACAAAGGAACGTATGAAGGCGCTCCGAAGGAGAGATTTACTTACATAACAAACCAATTTTTGTTATATTATCAATAGCATCTGTAAATATGATACATATACAACAATAAACTCTTCAGTAATACAGTTACACAATATTCTGTTGTAACAGTCTGTTTCTAGTATATATATTATCAATATTTTTACCATCCTGTCTCCCATTCCTTATCACATAAGAATACATTAAGAGATAATACATTCTCCACAGACCTTCTGTGCCAATCAGGCAAGTTATTTGCACATACCAGTCACGTCGAACTCAATTCAATTAATATCATACTGATTCAGATATAAACGAGTTTTTATACAATCAACATGAAACTTGAGAAGGTTTACAAACTACTTCAATTCCTGAAGACTAGTAAGACAAAATACAACAGGCAGTACAGTAACTTTGTCAAAGTAGTAGAAGTTGGTCCAAGGGATGGATTGCAAAATGAACCAAAAATTGTGCCTACCAACACAAAGATAGAGTTCATTAATAAACTGTCAAAGACTGGCTTGAAAAGCATAGAAGTAACAAGCTTTGTATCTCCAAAATGGATTCCACAAATGGCAGACAACAAACAAGTGTTTGAAGGAATAGAAAAAAATCCTGATTTATCATACCCAGTACTAGTACCTAATTTAAAAGGTCTGGAAGCAGCGCTGGAAATAGGAGTGAAGGAAATAGCAGTGTTTGGGGCAGTGTCCGAATCATTTACAAAGAAAAATATTAATTGTACCATCGAAGAGAGTGTTGAGAATTTGAAAGCAGTGATTGAACAGGCCAAAAAGCAGAATGTAAACATCAGAGGTTATATATCCTGCATTGCAGGCTGTCCATATGAAGGAGAAATTAAACCTAAAGTAGTAGCGAGCTTGGCTAGTCTAATGTTAAGCCTAGGTTGTTATGAAATTTCTTTAGGTGACACTATTGGGGTTGGAACACCAGAAAAGATTAAGAAGGTTTTGCATGAACTGCGTAGCATATCCAGCTATGATATGAATGAATTTGCTATGCACTGTCATGATACCTATGGTCAGGCTTTGGCAAACATTTACGCTGGACTTGAAGAAGGGATCAGAGTATTTGATTCCTCAGTTGCTGGTTTAGGTGGCTGTCCGTATGCTAATGGAGCAACAGGAAATGTTGCAACAGAGGATTTGCTTTATTTACTGAACGGTCAGGGAATGGAAACAGGAGTCGACTTCAATAAAGTCGTCAAGATAGGTGACTATATCAGTAAGGAACTCGGACGGAAGAATCAATCGAAAACCGGCATCGCAACGCTAGCGAATGAAAGCCGTAAGAAGTCTTCGTAATGATTTATTAAACGCAGCAAGCGGTACAGCGAACTGCAACAACACAATAAACATTCTCGCCGTGTGGTGCCGAAGCAATGACTGGATTGCGATAAAGGAACTCCCACACATACATTTTCGATATTTTATTTTAATACTATGTTTTTATATAAAACTGCACGTGTAAATGTTAATTTACTTCGTTAAGTAAAACGTATTTCAACCACGATACACGTTGTTTGTAAGTCTCACCCAGACTTTTCTGTTAAATTCTCATAACGATCCACTCTGCGACTTTTATGTCACGCGAGAACAATGACGTGGAGATCTTTCAATTTAATAGACACTCGAAATCTGTATACATGCTTATAGAAACAGATAATTAAGCGCAGCAGTTCAAATTCACGATCTCAGACGCTTGAATCCGCAGCTGCAATCAACTCCAGCAATCATAATCAATGTACAAATAAAGCCATTCATAAAAAAGTACACTATAGTACATCTTGACGGGAGAGCGACACAAAAGACGATTGTTAAGAAATGTTTGACAATTCCTGCAGTATTGCTTGTGTATCTAAAGAATTGAGGTCTATCGAACCTCTTGTATCAATCACGACTCCCGTTACCTGTAAAATAAATAGGCCGAAGAAAAATGATATAATTGTATAAATTATTGAACAAAATAATCAATGGCCAATAACGAAAAGCAATTTTCAAAATTGACGTACCATTTCTTCGAAAAACGCTGTGTGGTTAGGCTTTTCTGAATATCTCTCGTACTGATCCAAGTTGTCTTGCAATTTCAAGGTAAGACTGTCGTAATTCTGGATTATGATCGCCAGAATTTGTTGCTCAGTCGGCGTTGATAAACTTTCGCTGGCCAACCACGCCGCTATCTTTGGTGGAAAATGGTTGACTATGTCTCTCATGTTGACAAGAGAATTCGTCAACTTCAGTGCATGTTCTTTGTATTCGTACGACTCACTTGTTGAGTATCTAAGCGCCATTGCATTCAGATTCGTGAAGATAAGTCTCATCCTGATTATTTCATAAAATAATTCGTCGTAACTGCTTGGCGAAGATAGAAAGGTGTCGCCATAAGTGATGAATAGATTTAGGATATTCACAACCTAACAAAGACACTTTACTGTGACAATAGTACGTTTACGGAGTAGGGTACGTTTTTGCCAAATGTACCTGGATGGCCAATGGGAAGATATTCATTTTCTTAATAAGATGACTTTCATGGGTTGTGAGGAATTTTAAGAGATTGATTAGTGCCGTCCACAGATCCCTCCACTGGTAACCGAGTCTTACTCTGCATCGTTTTTGGTAACACAGCAATCTTTGCAGGACACCGATGCATTGATGATAAAGCTCGAGTGGAAATTTCTTCATCATATGCGACGTTACGAACTCGACAAGTAAGTCTGTAACGTTAGACACAGTCCAAACGTAACGGTAACGTAATCTAACAGCGTAAGAAGTTAGAACTATAACAAACCAAGCAAGGTAGCTGCCAGTGGTTGTGCAGGTGCGATCTTCTCCTGTATTTTCCGATGATGCATAGGCACTCTGTGTAATTGTACTCTGAACGACAAGTTAGCATCGTGCATCAGACTATTCGCGTATTGATCCTCTGCGATGCAGCTGAGAATTAGGAAACACAGCTTGACGTTGTTCATTATTGCCTCCGTCCTAATAACTTGCATCACTATCGAACTGCAACATTAGCAGCAACCATATACGGTGAGCGTACATACAGAAAATTGTCTAATTATAAGTCCGAAATAGAACAAAAAAATACAATTTTCACATTATACACTGAGACTCCTACCAGTATTGTAAAAAAGTAGCAAGTAAATTAAAGGGCTGTGCCATGACGTCCGGTGGTTGAGAACCTGGAGCCACTGCGTTTGGTCCCAATGTGTTATTTGGCGAGGGCGGTGCACTGGTGTCACTCTGAGTGTACGCCAGGGTCGTTACGAAATTTCGATTCAAGTGCGTAGCTTCGTAAAGAGCCAATAGCACCGCATTGTTTGCTCTAACTTGTTGCGTTTTCGCCTCCTCTTCACCCACAAACATACTTCCTACTATGCTAGTAAGAGAAGACAACCAGGACGCTTGCACTTCTGCGTAGAAAACAATAACCAAGGCTTTCTCAAATGCTCAACAGACAAGGTTATAAGGGTAGATATCGTTCGTACCTGCTTTCTGTTGTGCGAACTGTCGACAAAATTCAGTCAGCGAACTTGATATTACCTGCCCGTACCCGTTGAGAGCCAGCTCATCGTCTAGTATCGATAATTTGACAATATAGGGATTCGCACTCTCATGCTTTCTGTAGTTGACTAGAAGAGTTAACAGTAGAACAGCATCGTGCCCATGACGATTCCTCGCTGTCGTGTCCTTCAATAACTGCATAGAGCATTACGGAATCAGTAATATTTGTACAAAGGTTCGTGGCCGGTAATGTTAAGAGTATTATGATCATTATAAGGTTTCAATCAAAATACCTATGACACCTACTTGAACCAGAGATTCAAAAACACTATTGAGCATCACATATTCCAATAATGTATTCTGACTCACGTTGTCCATACCGGTTACGATAATTAATAATAATTTTAAGCACAACGCTTTTAAGCTATCTGGATATTCACCTGCAATGAAAGTCATGTCTCGTGATGTGAGTTTCTTTTGCTCTTACTATACGTGGCGGCGATTATAAAAGTTGTCTAAATCTACGTAAATGATTAAAATAAAATTAATGTTTCACTTATGCCGTGCTGCATTCATTGACTTTACAGAACAAGTAAAAACTGAATTTTTTTTATTTTTGAATTGGACCATTTTCATATTCACCGGCACATATGTGAACGTCATATTTCGAACTACCTGTTAGAAAGTTGTTACAATGTTGCATTAGCGTGGTCATTCTTTGCTCTGCAGAATCAAATCCTACCAAAATGTCTATTAAATTAAACCCGCAGTCTCCTTGACTAGCCTTTTTGTACATCGACTGAATAACAGCCGCTAAAGTTTGAAGTGCATAGACAACTCGGAACGGATGTTCGTCGACGAGTGTATCGACGCAATGGCAAACGAGTGCATTTAAATTCTCTCTGCTGGCATTCAGTTGTTCTGCTGTCATATGAAGAATTTCACTCTCAATGTGAGGGACCTGGAATATCAAAGTGCCAGTCAGTTGAATGACAACCTTTGTTTTTCTCATAACAGTCGAAAATCATGGCTAATTTCAAATGCATTGAAGTTCCTATTCTTGTTATGTTTAAATTTCAGGGAAGTTAGAAAATGATCTGTCACTATATTAGGTAGAATTTTATGAAAATACTTCTTGTTATGAAGTTTTCCATCTGGGTAGTATCATGGTAGTGGGAAAAATTATTACTAAGATAATTCAGGCAAGTATCCCATGTTTTTTGTGAAATTTATTTATGGTTATTGTTTGCATGGAATGTGTATGTAACTTTACAGACTCTACCAACATGGGAAGTGACAAAATACTATGGAAGAGTGTGCATATTTCAATTAAAATGCCTGAAGTACAAAGTGCAGACTAGTGAGGCATGGTTTAACTTTAAATGCAAATACATGCCTGGCAGCCTTCGCGAAGAAATAGAAAGTGAAGAATCGCCTCAGGAAAAAAGTAAGATAATTAAACATTATATAAGATAAAAGTACGCAATTTGAGAACACTATGATTCTTAAAGAAGAACTGGCCATAAAGGACAAAGCAAAGAAAGATCAGAAACTGTCCAAAATAGCTGCCGAACAACCGTTGTCCATGGAACAAGATTCAGATGACAGAAGAAGTAGATCGTCTTCAGAGGACAGTGTGAATCAATCATGTGATGATGACGATCATGTCCTCAAAAGGAGTAAGAAACCAAGGAGTAAGGCACAGAGAAAGGAACATTACAGAGACAATCGTACAGATGGGAAACCAGTAAAAGTCCAAAAGAAAGTACGTCCCATGGTCATTTACCAAAGTTTCATAAACATTTGCAATAAACTGTATCAATTAAATATGATCCCTTTCAGGCCAGACAACAGACACAATGAATGATGCCATTAAACACTGTCTTTGTATAATATTCAAATTACGTCTAAAGAAAATTTGGGAAGACTCATATTTTATACGGTATGCATTCATCATTGTACAAGGGGTACGAATAAAAAATTGCTGAGACTACTGACCATAGGTTTGATTAAAAATAATTCATTCCAGAAATTTGGATAGGCCACTGTCAGATCTTCTCCTTTGAAGAAGCTTTCATAAATGGGAACCAGCTTCCCTTTGTGCTGCCTTTTGGAGCCAGATCCACTTCTTTTTCTCATTGCCATTGTCATGATTCTTTAAACTCTTCTGAACATGTCCTACATCTATGAATAAAACAAATAATTAAATTAAGAACCCTACCAACATAGAGCACACTTCTATTCCTTCAATCTACAGACTGTTTGCCCTTTGATGTAAGGACTTATAGTTCATAGCGTGACAATAAAAAAAGATGTAAATAGTTGCAAATGACAGTCCCTCGACTGCGTCATTTAATTTACATAGCAAACCATAAAATTCAAAAGTCAACGCAACATAACCTTGTTTGAGCTAACTTCCAGATCCCTACATGCAATTTCAAAGTCATACGAACTCACGACAATCGAGATTATATAAAGGCTCATTTCATCGATACCCCAAGCGTATCATAAACGCATCGAATGACACTCGTTACAATAAACACAGTAAAATTAATTACCAGCGAGATAAGACACCTTCGCATCGTATACGTCAATGCACCGATTCGAGACAAGACGCTAATCTTATCCGTAACCCGTGTGCGTGTAAATAGTCCCGTCGATTTCCGTTGACAGATCAGAAATCGTCGTGCCGTTCTCTGACGATATAGGTAAATAGTGCAATGATCATGGGAATCTCGTCGCGCAAAAGTGACAGGGCGCCATCATGGCAAGAATGCACCATGCCGATTCTCGTAACGGGATTATCCGGTCGGATTGGCGCGTGTTTCTTTCCTACGACTATGAAACACTCACGCGAGTCCGGCTGTTGTGCAAAAAGTATTTTGCAATAACGGGCCAATGAGGGCTATAAACTATGAGGGACGCCTGTATCAGTTGTCCAGATAACTTTTAAGGCTGTCTTACGATTAATCTTTATCTACCGAGAAGCTCGAGTGGTCAGCGCTGGTCAACACTCAACGCTGGGCTGTCGAGCGACTTGTTTATTATGCCGGTGTGTTGCGGCAATCGTTGAGTAACTTGGACCAGAATCAGGAGTACAGAAAATCCATTTAGTCATGGCTCTGTGTTCCAGGATAGTTTTTACTCTAAAGCAAAGGTACTTTTCTACTTGATATTTGTCAAATTTTAGTGTTTATATGATATGCATCAAAATTGTCTGGAATGCCCTGTACAGCAGGTGCAAGTGGTCAGCTGTTAGAACTGTTGCCAACAATGGTAACACGTCCACGGAACCATTAGGAAAGGAAAATCTGTCAAATGGTCAAGGTGGTTTTGCCTCAACATCTGACACCAAATTTGCAGCTTATGCTCTGGCAGCAGCTTCAGCAATCGGTCTATACTATTTCTATACGTCTTCCATAAAAAGAGTGCAGGCACTTAGTAAAAAGGATGTTAAGTGCGGAGAAATAAGAAAAGATTTAAAAACTTATACCATGCAAGAGGTTGGAAGGCATGATTCCAAGGAGAAAAGAATCTGGGTGACCTTTAAGCAGGGGGTATATGACATAACAGATTTTGCGGAGAAACATCCTGGTGGTTCTTCCAAGATATTGATGGCTGCGGGAAGTTCCATAGAACCATTTTGGATTATCTATGCTAATCATAATTCCCCAGAGATACACAAGTTACTTGAATCCATGAGAATTGGTAATATCTCAGAGAAGGAAGCTGAATCTAATAAGACTGACTTAGACGATCCTTATGGAAAGGAGCCTCCTAGGCACAAAGCTTTGATAATCAATGGACACAAGCCTTTCTGTGCTGAACCTCCACGTTCCTTGCTAGTTGAAAGTTTTCGGACACCAGCGTAAGTTTACCTATGGCATTGAAAATGAAACTCATGTAAATACAATTTTAATTTGGTAATACTTTCCAGAGAGCTATTTTATGTTCGCAATCATTTACCAGTCCCTGATGTTGATATGAAGGATTATGAACTGGAGCTCTCTGTGGAGGACACAACAAAGAAGATCCTGACAATTACAGCAATAAAGAAGTATCCAAAACAGACCATTAGCAGTGCTGTAATGTGTGGGGGTAATAGACGCTCAGAGATGGCAGAGGTAGTAGAAATCATCACCGATAACAAGTTCATTTTGTAGTGATATGAAAACCCTTTGATAGGCGAAACCGTTAAGAGGTCTAAGCTGGGGTGTGGGGGCAGTTGGTAATGCAACGTGGACTGGTGCTCGTCTATGTGATATCTTAAAGGACATGGGAATAAAGGAGAACGATTACAACCATGTACAGGTACTATTAATGAAAGCAAGTATCACACGTGTAACAAAGAAAAGTAACCTGTATTAAATCTGGCATGACTCAGTTTGAAGGTATGGATGTAGATCCATCAGGCGTTCCATACAGCGCGAGTATACCCATTAGCAAAGCTATGGACCCACGTGCAGACGTAATCTTGGCTTATGAGATGAATGGACAGCCTATACCTAAGGATCACGGTTTTCCGATTCGTGTAATTGTGCCGGGAGTAGTTGGAGCAAGAAACGTGAAATGGCTAGGTAAATTTTTGTTAGGATTATCCACGTACGACTGAACAACTTTACGCTTTAACTGGCCAAAACATTCCGAAAAATGCATAACCAAATCGTCGTCGCTTATATAAATCCACCCGCGTAGTTTTTTGTTACCCATATCGGCGTGACGTGGCAATCGAAGTGTTAAACGCGATGTTTGATATCACAGGGAAAATAATCGTTTCGAAGGACGAAAGTCAATCGCAATGGCAGCAAGGAGATTACAAAGGTTTTGGTCCTAGCACCGATTGGGACACTGTGGACTTTTCTAAAGCACCTGCCATTCAAGAAATGCCGGTTGTATCCGCAATCTGTACTCCATCACCAGACGAAGTGGTTCAAGTAAAGGACGGGAAGATAAATGTGAAAGGTAAAGGAAGTACTGAAACAAAAAGCACACACAAAATCATGTTAGGATGTTTGGTTGACACACTTTGATTTGATGTAGGATATGCGTGGTCAGGTGGTGGAAGAAAGATTATCAGAGTGGACGTCACAAACGATTGTGGCAACACTTGGCATACAGCTGATCTAACTGCACAAGACGCATTGGCCAAAGAGGGCAGATACTGGAGCTGGACACTGTGGAGTATAAATCTTCCGGTAGATTCAGCCAATGACGAAACAGAGATTTGGGCCAAAGCTGTAGATTCGTCATACAATGTTCAGCCTGAATCATTTAAGAACATTTGGAATCTACGTGGTTTCCTTTGCAACGCCTATCACAGAGTAAAAGTTAAACTGGATCATTGAATCGTTCATTTATGACATTCTGCGCTCTCTCCCTTTCTCTCTTTCTTTACCTTGTTCATACTTTTCTATCAATGAATAAACGAAGTCGTACGCATAATACAATCATTCTTATTTAGTAATATATACAAAATATATGTTACATTGCAACGTATTATGAACAGTGTCTATTCTTACCCCTGATATCACGCGTTGGACTTTCGAGTGATGGTAAAGTGCCTTTCGAGATCGTTCAAACAGATGTCGTTTTGCAGCGATTGGTTTACGTTGTGAACTTCGAATACGGGTATAGAATTCACGGCTCCTTGACCGATGATTACTACGTACGGGAATCCGAACGTTTTTGCTTGAGCGAGTCTTTTTCCAATAGTATACTCCGTTCTATCGTCCAATATAGCGTCCATATTCAAACGCGACAATATTTCTAGTATATCATCGACATACGACGTTGCAGCTTCTTCTTTACTTCCTTTCTGAAAAGCATGGAATGTTACATGTGAAATGAGGAAATACTGCTAGATGTTCGTTTGCAATCTACCTTAGGCGGTATTATGCACACGGTGTAGGGTGCTATCTTTTCAGGCCATCTCATTGCTTCACTAGTCGATAAAACTTCGATTGCCGCGCTTATAATTCTACTTAAACCAAGTCCGTAACAGCCCATTGATAAAGTCGCTGGCTTATTTTGTTCATTTCTATACATTACTTCTAATGGCTTTGTGTATATGGTGTCCAAAAGAAATGTATGTCCAACTTCAAAGGCATTGTGCTGTGTTAATCGTTTCTCACATTTCGGACAATCTAAATTTTCAGTGAGAACTCCATTGCTGAAATGGTTGCATGATGGACATGTGAGAATAACATCTTCTCCTATATTGCATAAGTAGTGATACTCATGGGACATTATTCCACCGATTAAACCTGGGTCTCCCAAAACTATAACACACAAAATGCTCCTAATATAATATGAATCTTCTTTTCTATATATCAACAAAAATAATACCTTTTAGATACTTTACTCCAATTTGTTCAAAGAAATTATCATATGCGCTAGACACCAAGTCATAAGATTCTCTTGCCTTGTCTAAGTCTACATCAAACGTATACAGGTCTTTCATAGTGAATTCTCTACTTCTTAAAAACCCACATCTGGGTTTCATTTCATCCCTCCATTTATTACTAATTTGATATACTTTCATAGGAATGGACCTTATAGCAATTGTCCCAGACGAGAGTATCAAATCACAAACAGCTTCTTCATACGTCTGTAATAAATATAATATAAATAAGAACATATATATGCAGATATACAAAATGATTTGTATAAAAAGTAGTGGCTATTAACTGGACCAAGAAGAAATTCATGATCATGTCTGTCATGCAATTTAAAAAGTTCACTCTTTTGATTGTTATATCTGTTCGTCTTCTTCCATAATTTTGCAGACGTTAAAGCTGGTAATGTGATCTTGGAAGCTCCAATCTTTTCCATTTCTGTGTCCACAAGTTTGGTTAACTTTTCCATAGCACGCACACCCATTGGAAGTAAGGCGTGCATACCTGTTCCAACTGATCGGATAACTCCATTTTGTATCATATGCTAAAAAGTGTACATAAAAGTAGCATACTTCCATAAGAACACAATCATATAAACAATGTAAACAAAGAATTGCAAAATGGGTACAGTAGGTTTTTCAAGCTATGCAATGATTATTGGCATATATAACTTGATAATTTTGTACCTTGTAACTGTTCGACGTGTATTCTGCCTTACAAGCCTCTGACGCGACGTAGTTTCGTGGCCAGAATAATTGAGACACTTTAGCCACATTCCGGTATCCAGTGTTTGCCATGATTAGCTTTTTAAATCTCCGATCCGCGTGCGGACGGTTGCAAAACTCGTGCACATGCGTTCCATAGAGGCAAAGTGAGATAAAAGTGGGTACTAAAAGTGTACTTCTCACGTCATCAATCCATCCACTCTGATCCACTCTTATAATCGCAAATTGTTCGAACGTATTCTAGATTAATTATTGGAATGTACCACATGTTACTAATCTTCGGAATTCGAAAGACGTTGAGTTGCATATTTTGGCAGAAACGCTGCGCTCGGGTGCAAAGATTTACGATTATCAGCTGCAGTTCGGGTCAATGTTTTCACGCACGATCATATCGGATAAACATGTTCTAGCTAATGTGTCAGGTGCCAACGTCTTAAATTTTAGGTTACTTTCCCTGACATTTGACAGATTTTTATACGAATGTCGAGGCTTATCGCGGTATTAATTGTAGACGAAATTAACAGGGGGGCAGATGAATGATCTTAGTGGAAGTTGTTGAGATTATGAAGTAGGCGACAGGATTCTGGGTAGGCCAGACAGGACTTGGCCTCTTTGAGATGGATGAAGAAAAGTCGGAATTACGCCTTGAGGAGGTAGGCACTTTGGAAAAGAGGACGGAAAATGTTTTGAGGGATATTCAATTCACAGATGGTACGTGTTACTTTATTTATTCTATCGTACTCTGCACTTTAGAATATACCTTATGCACTAAGTGTCTGATTAATTAGCACAGTGTGACAGTATTAGGTGTAATGTGGTGTGTTATTTCTGTTCAGCCAAAGGTCCTTCAATAAGTTCAAAAGAAGAATTTGAAGAGCACTGTTCAGTCAGTGATAATGGGCAAGTGACACCTGAATCAGTATTATTGAATCAGAAGGAAGAGAAGGACGATGATACATTGTGCAAGATCAGTATTAATTCTACATGCAAATTAAAAACTTCCACATTGACAATGGACGTTACGTCAATAGGGCAAATACCAAGTGCTGAACCAGTTCTTCCATGTGAAATGTCCTCAGAGGCACTCAAAAATGCTGTATTGTCCACATCATCACCTATGTTAGTCCCATCAGATTCTAGCATTTCAAACATATGTGCACAGAATGAAAACATTATTTCTGAAGGTGATAAACTACTCCAAAGTGATAACAAGATGCTCAGTAATGATTCCAATGTTCCATGTTCTGTAATTAAATCTGACCTAAACAAAGATGTAGTTAAAGAAAGTTCTGAATCAATTCATGCTAAAGAAATATTGAATGAGTTACACTTGAATGGTGTTAAAAACAATGTGGACGTAACAAATATAATAAATAAAAATTTTCAAAGCATTAAAGTGGAAAACAGCAATGAACATGGGTCACCATCGTGTTCTGTACAGTTTAGAGAATCCTCTAAGGAAACATCAACAGAACATATTACTAAAGTAGAACCTTTAACAGATGTAATTAAGCGTACAGAGAATGAGTATTTAGATAGTTATAACTTAGGAACCACTACAATTCCTACAAGAGAAGTGAAAGCACCCATAATAAGGCCAACATTGGTTGACGACAGTAGACTAGTGAAAATTTCACTGCCGACGAATCCGATGAACATGATGCCGTCTAACACGCAGTTCTTGAACAAAAGCCGTCATTTTTTAAACTTCATTACCGAGAAGTCGACAAATATTATGGAAAAGGCACTACTGCCACAGCACTTGGCTGTGAAATATAATCCAAATTTAAGAATAACTGATACAGCCACTGCGAAAAAATCTACAGTCATTTCTCAGCCCGCGGAAATCGTGGACAATGGGAAGAGTCATGTACCTTTAAATTACGTAGAAAAAGATAGTGCGTCTACTATTAAGCAGAATGAAAAACATGCTGCTTTTAATAACTGCGAAGTCACGGTGTGCAATACGAGAAGAAACGATACATCTGAAGAAACATGCCTTTCTAATATTAACAGGGAAGTAACAGAAGACCACATGATTAATGTCATTAAGAATTTTGACGTACATTCCGGTTGCACTACATTCAATTCCGAGGTCAATGAGTGTCAACATTCCACTGAAGAGAGTTCTCAATCTTCTAAAGAAGATCCAAACAGCCTGGCACATATGAATCTGCACAATGCGTATTTTCGGATCAAGGACCCGGAGTATCTAACTTTATGTAAGGAATATTCACAACTAGAAACGAGGAATCATGAGTTATCGATAAGAGTACAGAATCTGGAGAAGGAAAAAGAACAACTCGTCGAAAATGATGGTGTCAGAACCGGGATGATTTTAGTTATGCAAATTGATTCGTTGGAGCACACTGTAGATAGATTGAAGAATGAGTTGCGATCCGCTTTGGCGACTCAAGATGTACTTAAAAGAGAGCACGCTACTGCAAATAAGGAGCGAGAAAGCATGGTGATGAAGTATGCAGTCGGTGAGAAACAGCTCATCGATACACAAAGGTATTATTGACTATTGAGGAATATGCGAGAAATAAATGTTAATGACCCTTCCAATAATACGTAAAAAGATAATATTTTATGGCGTAGTATACCGGTCAATCCATTACGATTATAACAATTAATTATCATACGCGTATTGTTCCTTTCCACTGACGATATTTCTGTACAGGGCAAAAGACAATGCGGAACGAAAACTAAAGGAAACGATGAAGGACAACGAGTTGTTGCAGACTAAACTGCGACAGCTGCAAGGGGAACGCACAAGAATATGTAATATTTTAGATAGTAAATGTCGCGATGTAACGGATTTGCAGCGAGAAGTCGAGAGGCTGAAGGAGGAAGTAAATAGAAGGGAAGTAAAGTTAAAGTGGTCCCAGACAAAATTGAAAACCGAAATGGAGTTGCAAAAAGAAACTCAGCAAAAGTTAGACAAGGCCTTGGTAAGGGTATCGATTAATATACTATTACTGAGACGTAAACGTTAAAATAATGTTGAAATTACTTTTACAGACGAGGATAAACGATATGAAGGAAGAGTGTGACCAAATACGTCGTGAGACTCAGGAATCAATACGTCAATTTCAGATGTCAGAGGAGAATAAGGCAGTCACGCTTGATCAGCAATTAAAAGAGCAACAGGCGCAATTAATTCTAGAAAGGCATGTGACGGAGGACAAGGAAATGATACGGCTTCAACTGCAGAAGGAAGTCGAGGTGCTTCAGAATAGACAGCAAGCGTTGATCGAGGAGAATAACACGTTGAGTCTGAAAATTCAAGACACCGAGAAGAATCGACTGAATTACGAGAGTAGCCTCAGTAACTTAAAAATACTTGCTGACCAACGTCAGAAGGACGTGGTTGATCTGCTTGGGAAGGTTTCGCAGCTAGAAACAGTGAAACTTCAATTACAACAGTAAGTCATTCACATTTAATTTAATATGAAACTGTTGAGAGAATAGTACATATTAGATTAATTTTTTCCAACCAGTACAGAGCAGTGTTTAGCATCGATTGAAACTGAAATAGATCATCTCCGAGACCAGAATGCAGAACTTCAACAAGATATGTCCGCATGTCGACAGCGAGAAGCCGATATGCTGGATTTCACGCAAAAATTAACAGAGAAAAATGTTCGCATTCAGTCAGAATTCACGGCTATCGAGGCGAGAGCGAAACAATTGAACGAGGAACAAGGTCCATTGCGCGAGCGCGTAAATGAACTTATGATGAAAATGAAAATGTTGGAGAAGAGTTTGGTGGAGGAAAAGAAGAAGCGACTGGAGGAGTGCGAGATTTTGGCGAAACACGTTGCCGAACAAACGCAGCTTGCTCAGAATCTGGCCCAAAAACTGGAGGAAAGTCAAGGAGAGAATGCGGTATTGAAAAGGAAGCAACAAATTAGTATGAAAGAAATGACGCGCGAGATACAGCAATGCCGAAGAAAACTCGAAGCTTACGAAGGTGCATCACCCAGCAATTCTTTGGGTATTAATTCTAGAACTGCGTCAAACACCTCCTTGAATACAGGTAAATATTATACGGATTCCTATAAATATAATATATGTCCTTTAGTAAGACTATTCTTTTTACTCTTTCCATTCTTTTTCAGGAGACACAATTAACGGTGCCTTATCAGATAACAGTGCTAACGTTGACCAAGCCATGCAATCCTTAGAACCGAGCACACAGACTTTAATGGAACGTATCATACAATTGCAGAATATGAACTGTAAAAGAGAAGAAAAAATTGACTTTTTTGAGGAACACACGCGAACGTTGGTGGAGGAATTGCAAAAGAAGGAGAAGATAATACAAAACTATATTCTGCATTCACATTCTGGCGCCATGGGCAGCAACGAGATGGACATGAATAAGGTAATCTGATGATTACAAATTATGAAAATATTATTAGTTTCTATTGTTCAATACAATTTCCAATGTTCACACTTAAGCATATCAGGAACAAGAGGCACGCTGTAAGTTTAACAAATTATGAAATCTAGAACTAAATGGGAATACTTCTAAGCGTAATTTGTAAATATGGATTGTTCACTCTTACTTGTAATTTCATAGGCGGAGTTGGCTAAACATGGTGGAATCATGGCGTCGGTTTACAGCCAAAGAAAGTCAGACAATAAAATGACTCTAGAACTCTCGTTGCAGATAAATCAAAAGCAGCAAGCAGTTTTAGAAGACGCATTGTTAAAGAATATTACCTTAAAAGTAAATATCATTTACTAACTAATGTCTGAAAATATGTTTATGCATCAAGACGATTGAATTCACAACTTTCTTCTTTGGCGTTACAGAATAATATCGATACGCTGAGTCAGGAAATTGCAAGGCTAACGATGCAGATACAACAGAGAAAAGTTGCCAGTTAAAAGTATTAATATCGTGTACTTATAATGTATAAACATGACGATTAAGATTTAGAGATTGGAATCATAAATGGACGACCGTCCAGTAAAGACGGAGAATAGTAGGAAAATTTGTTAAGTATTGATTCACGATGCTGATAGGAGAACGTGTGCGTACTTGAAAAATTACCTCGACAATTGAAATATAGTGATTGATGTGAAAAAAGTTTTGGCGAGTTATAAAATGTATTCTTGCCGTATCTAGTCAGAAGTTTACGACATCTCGATAAAATTGTTTCTAAGTGAAAAAGTTTTTACGGAATAAGTGTTTGCATCGTCGTGCAAGAAAAAGAATTTAACTACCATATGTTTCCAATTATTTTAACAGTTTTAATTCCACAGTATCTTTTTAGTAGTTTATATTGCTTTGTTACCGCTCGCCTATTATTATATTTAAGTATTATTACAAGACAAATTCTATTATTTATGTTTACACCTGTATATACACAAACACATATATATATATAATCAAATATATATTCTGCACGTCCGGTGTACATATAAGCACGTACCAAAATGTAAGAATCAAAAATGTATCATACCTGATGTCATATAATTATATATAAAGATGTATACACATATGAAGATTAAATTTTATGTTAATATATAGAAAATTCATGAATATTCTCACTTACCTTACGTGCACGTAAATTTACATTTCGAAACACAACTGAAAAGAATATGTTACATGAAAGGAACATTAATTATCACAACGAAATGTGTATATTTAAACCACGATTGTCTTTTAAGTATACGTGTCGTGAAATTAACAACGTGCACTGTATTGGTCGATATTCCTTTATTGAGTGATATCGGTCAATACAAAGCACATTTTTAATTCTCAGCAGAACGTTCAATAACTACCCCATCGTGCTCCGAGCGATTAAATAGAGTCGCCGCTACAGATTTGTTCACACGTTTAATGACAACCTGTACTACATAATATAAAGTATTTGATTATAACAAGACAAAGCGGATCTTGTGACTTCGTAATCTATAATCCTCTTTTCTCTGGTATAATTATGAAACTATTACACTCTTACTCCGTCTAACGAGAGGAACACACCTATTATTTCGCAATCGATCGACTTGTATGAGAAATATCGCGCGAACTGCGTGCAGTTCCATTTTTCTCTCCATTCTTCCTTTCTTCTCCTTTTTTTTACCATACGTAAGACACATTATGTTCTCGGACAATAATTTTGTTTATCTGACCTGCTCTTTACCCCATTCACTCTTCACATATACGTCATCCGGTATATACATATGCACAGCACTTACACCGTTTACAAAGCACATACTACGTTGAAATTTACAATTGATTGACAAATGCATTTAATTGCAATTAGGTCAGAAGTGAGTATGCGTACGTTTACGTATATATATGTGTGTGTTTGTGTCATGTTTATATATATATATATATTCATATTTATAATATTTATATATTTATATAACAATTATGTACGTAGGTATGGAGTGGATATTGCTTTTTGTACATCGTGTCTCGGTATACACATGTACACGAGACCTTACAATCCTAAATGTCTCGCCGAATAATTTCGTCCGACCGTTTGTCATCGAGGAGGGCAATCAAGCGCTGCGATTTACAAATTACTGATAAGACTTTAACAACGACACTAACAATAAGTTTCCTGCCTCTTGCCGTACACGTTGATTAACACTTTGACTGCCAAAAACATTTCGAAGATCGCGGAACGAAATCGTTGCTATTTGTATAAATAAAACTGTTCCCAAAACTCTGGGCGACGGCTTCCTGCCGGAAAATTTTGAGTCATCCATATTCGCATGACGTGGCAGACAAAGTGAAAAGAGCGGCGTTTCCCAAATTTAAGCGAGTAAAGGGGGGTCGCTATCGGGAGAAAATTGCATTCCTACTGCAGACCCCCGTTCTCTACCCTACAATCCTTTGATATCCTTTAGTCATTACTGAAAAAATACATTTATCTTTGCCTTTACTTGAGACTGTGCGAACGGCAGTTGACGCTACAGTGTCGTGCGTTTAAGCTAGACATAACGATATCGGCTCGCTTGTCATCAATTATTATAAGTGAGAAAGAATGAGAAAGAGTGAGAAATTTGGGAAACGCCGAGCAAGAGGCGCTTGCGAGGATCGAAGAACAGTATTGAGGATCCTTAAATGCGTTTTTCGTATCCGTTTAAGGTGTAGTCCGTCGTCGAGCTAACGATGAAAATTCCGTAAAGATACTTATGCACCTATAATGCGCGTCGCATTAAATTGGGGCGAGGGAAAATAAATGCAGCCACGTCGTAATCATTAGTGTTACTACAAAAATATCGCGTCCAGTGTTATCGATATCTTACATCGTATGTGTCTTTAAGCATTTACCTTAGGTTCGTCTTCCACCCCATTCGCGCACTTCGTTTTTTTCGTCCGTATAAAACTCTTCGTGAAATATGCACGTATGTATATATACTATTTATATATATATGTATATGTTATACTTAATATATCCGTGTACGCATTAAAATAAGTGAATCCTTCCGCGGGTTTGATTCTCGTGACTCTTTACGGAATTTTTCCATTCTGGACTATCGCGTTTGACTATTTCCCTATCGATGCGTGAGAAACAAATTTGCGTAAAAAGGCAAGTGGCTCGTGTGCGTTTCATATACGTATACGTGTTATATCGCGTGTTTGGCTGGTGTGCATGATGTGTGCACACTCGTATTTATATTGGGGGAGGACGCGAGTTGACGTTTCCTTTGTTCCTGGTTAATCGCACGTTTCACGGCAACGTATTGTCTTTTGGGGAGAGATCGGCGTGGGGGTGGGACACGAGGGAGTAGCTCCTAAATTTTCATTCCCAAGGGGTAAAGAACTCGAATGCTAAAGGGAAGGGTCGACAGGCGTAGAGAATTTCCCCGAAAAATCGACGATTCGCTAGTACGACGAAAAAATTAAAATATTCGACATTCCAATCCACCGCGCACACGAACACTATTAATACCGACTTACAGAACGCGCAGAAGATCGTAGGATCATAGATACGACGACTGGCTAAAAAACGAGTACGCAGCCTTTGAAAATACGGGCAAAATTGTGACACCCCCTCGCTCCGTTAACACACTCTCGCGTCTTATAACAAAAATCAAATTCGGACGTAAGAACATCGAAGACTATCCTTCGCGACAAATCGAGGCATTGCGTGTCGTTGCTATAACGATGCCGCGATGCATGGATCGATTCCGCTTCTCTCCTAACGAGCGTGAGAGACAGCCAGGAGCAGAGCGAGGGTGAGAAAGGATGAGAGAGGATGAGGGAGGCTGAGAGACGGCTGAAACACCGAGAGGGAGAGGCTTTGCGGACCTCGAACTCGTCGACCGAACTTTTTGAGGATCCCTCGTGAATTCGCCACCCTCACCTCGCGCTGTAGCCTCACAACCCTCGAGCGCGTTAATTTTGCCAGGCGAATTGATTTCGGTGCCTGCTCCCGGTGCCACGTTAATGTTGCAGCCTATATCGGGGCTTCAAAGTACACCGGAGAGAGAGAGAGAGAGAGAGAGAGAGAGAGGAGAGAGCAAATAGAGACCTGTGTGCGTCGGGAAGGAGGGAGAGTAAATAGGAGCAGGGTTGTGTGCGCTGAGAAGGGAGAGACCAGTGTGTACATGTCCATACATAGGTGCATGTATAGGTGTATGTATATATATATATATATATATGCATTGGCAGAGGAAACGCCAGAGAAACGAAGAACAACTACCACACATGTAGACGCAAATAAGAAGAGAGACGGAACCGGGAAATTCACATGTACACACGCGAGGGTGGCATTACATACGTAGGTGTATGCATACGTATATATATATACAACAGAGAGAGAGAGAGAGTGAAGGACATTACCAGAGGAAACGGCAGAGCCAAGAAAGACAGCTATAGACTAATGACATATTTCACGGACCAAAAACGGAATGCCTCGATCATGCCTGACCGCACGCGATTGGAACTGCTTTCTGCACTATACCGCATTACCCCGTCGCCGCGAACGTAGCGTGTGTGCATTAATTTCGTTTCGAATTTAGAACCCACTAGTCGTAGTCGCGACTTTTCGGTCCGCGGAATATTTGGTCATGCTGTACCACGGATGTATACGCAAAAGAACAAGAGAGACGGAAGCGAGAAACCAATACATGTACACGTAAGAGGGTAGCCGTATGTACACAGTCGAATCTATACGTATACACATATACGTACAACATAAGAAGACCAAGGGGCATTACCAGAGGTAACGGCGGAGAAACCAAGAAAGACATCACACATGCAGACGCAAGGAAGAACAGAGACGGAAGCGAGAAACTCGCGTGTAGACAAGAGAAGGGGGATGTACAGCAAAAATGCACGTACACACAAGTAGAACGAGGGAGACAGGAGATAAGGGGCCTGCAGGCGTATAGAGACCGGGAGGACGGTACAGAGTACGGCAGGAAGAGGAGAGGGTGGGCGAGAGGGTGCTCTAAAGCCCACAAGCTACCCTCCATAAATTCTGTCAGGCAAAGGGGGCGAACGTTTAAAGGCGAGCTGCCGCTGGATGAGCATATCCCACGAAACGTCGGCCGTTAAAGGCGATGCCACGTTCCGAGCTCCGGCGCGCCGCTAGATATGGCCATATCGTCGTTAAACACTCGGATTTTCGGCCCAGACTACTGTCCCTCAGCGCGCGGCCGTATTCTTCACCCTCCTTGTTCGTCGGATTTTACTCGCGCTTTTTCCACTCTCTTCCTCCCTTGTTCGTCCGCTCCTCGCCACGCCATTCCTCTCGCCGAAGAGATACTATTGTGCGAGGATAATGCATCTCGTCCCAATGCAATTCCGCTACCGCCGATCAAAATGGCCATTTCCAGGCACTCGCGCGAGCACAACTCGATCTTTCTCTCTCTCTCTGTCTCTGTCTCCTAGTCGGGCCCATAACTCTCGGCGAAATAATTCGCCGAAGACGCGAGAACGCTAATGGCTGTAATTTCAGGCGAAATAATTCCGCTCAGCGTCGGGGACGGTCGGACGAACAATGCGACGCTCGCGCATCGGTGCATATTCTTCGAGTCGCCCACTCTCTCGTTTTTTCTCTCTCTCTAAAGCGTCCTAAAAAGAAAAAGGTATCGGGGAGAAAACGGGCCAAGCGATGACAATTGTAGTGAGGCCGATGGATCTTTCGCGAGGGTAACTGGTCTTATTGCCAGCGACGTCGATGATCGAGCGCGGTCGAGCGTGTGCACTTGGTCGCCTCGTATGGGCGGGAAAATATTAGTGTTATTGACGACCAAATATTAGCCTCTCTGCGACGCACGGTTTTGTATTCTTCGAAATTAGGACGCTTATCTTTCGAACCGTGGACATCCTCGAGGCTCATCTTAGAGCCGACGATTATTTGTGCAGGATCGTCTACGGAACGTTCGACGTTCTCAAGATCTGGTCCCTATAAAAGTGGCTAGTTAAGTAAAAGGGTACGCGCCGTTACGCGTCGCTGTGCTTCGAAGTTGTGCTGGACAAAGGGTGAGGACGGGGCGGATCAGAGTTCACCAATCCCTGAATCCGGATATAATTTCGTTGGAGTCTTGAGGAGAGGACAGTGATGACGATGACGGCGAAGCCAACGAATTCTAAACGACAGATATCGAATGGAACACACACGCACACCTACACACAGACAAGACAGATCAAAACTGAAATCGAACGTAATATGAAAAAATCATGTAATTTGTTTAATAAGAATAATAATAATAATAATAGCAGTAATAATAACATAATAATAATAGCGATTAATAATAATAATAACATGTAATGTTTGGCATCGTTATGTTTGCGTTCTGTACAACGGTTCTGCTTTCGTTTTGCGGGCGCACTGAAATAAATCGAAATCGCAACTTTGAACACTGAAGAGAGATATTTAGTCTGCTGGTTAATTATAATATCCTATTATCAGCGACAGCGTGTAATTACTATAGCTATATCAATAAACGCAATATGTGTTTCCGGTAATCGTGTGGCTAATGGTAATAATAAGACGATAATAATAATAATAATAATAACAACAATAACTAATGGACAAAATTAAATATCGTATAATAAAATAAACGTATGGGTCCGCTTATCCATAACACCGCGTGTACCATTTTGTTTGTTTCATGCGTGCGTGATAACGAAAAGAATTGCGGCAGCAGCAAGTAGCAGTGGGTTAATCTACGCGCGTTAACATTAATCTGTTTATTAGATCGCTGACTCGTTGATATCGTGAGTTTGTCTTAATAGCCACGGCGAGCTATTGAGTGACGAAATTGAAACGGAACACGACGCACGTCACTCTCACCCCTCCTCTTCCCTTCTTTCTTTCCCATTCTCTCCTATTCTCACACCTTCTTCGCCCCATATTTCGTTCGACGAACCTTCTCCCCCGCTAACTGCAAAATTAGTCGCTATTGTACGGCTTATGGCTGTTCCCCGTGTCCGTTGCACCTCCGAGAAAGTGAACGCGGGGAACTTCAGTGTTTTTGATATTCCCCTTTCAACGCGCTTTATTCGCTCGATTGTACTAAAAGAACCCCATTTTTGTTTTCTCGAGTGGACGACGGTGGTGCGCCCGGAAATAATTCAACTTTTTGCCCGACTCGATATTAGATTCATCTTCGGAACTGCGTTTAGATTATATCTCTCGCACCGCAAAATTGAATGTTCCGTTGCGGTCATTAGTAGAGGCTTCATTTAGTTTGAAATTCCATCGAGCGGCGGCGCACAATTGCCCGCGAGCTGAATTTTATCCGAACTTTTTTCATTATTTCCAAACGCACCGGCCAGCCCCCCCGAGGACCGACGTGGGGCTGAAATTGAAACGCGCTGTAACACTAAAACATTAAACGCGATCCCTACCTCCCCTCTCACTCTCGGCAATGCGTGTATATATATATACACTCGTGTACAACAAAGAAGAGCGCGTGCAACTTATAACGAGGTAAAAGCACCATTCGCGACAGCAAACAACAATGAGAACGTACAACTAGACGAGAAATAATAACGACAGACGAGAGTAATACTAGAATACGGACGCGCCTCGAGACAGAGAGTATGTTTCTGGACACAGGTATGCGCGTAGTCCGACGCACGTACAGCAGTCGGTGTCCTAGGAAGGGGTTTCAGTAGGAAAAATGGTACCTTGCATGCTGTGCTGTTTCCTTGAAATCGTTAACTTCGTACGCGGGCTCGATTCAGTTTGATTTATCCCCGTTTAATCGGGCGGGACTCATTTGTTATTCGCATTTTGTGCTTCCTCGTTCGTCCGTCCGAAAAGGAAGTACGAAAAATAAGCCTCTATTGTCAGGTCACTGTATATGATTCTCGTTCGAATATGGTTTGCAGGTCGTACGTCGGGGTTTACGATGATAGTCTCTCTCTCTCTCTGACGATGCTCGCCAAGTATCATCGCGCGTGTATGTACATATATGTATTCGTGTGTGGGATGACAAATGTATGTACAGTACATCGGCGCACGTCCATCGATACAATCATCTGCACGTTTATTCATGACACCGTAACTCGATGAGTTTCGTAAATGTGCAGACGTGTCGCGATGTGAGTGCGCCCGCACTTGGCTGAGCGTATGCATGAAACGTAAATGTGCTCACGTATAGACATATATGTATATCCATAAACATAAATATATATGTGTATGTATAGAGACATGTATGCATGCGCGTATCTACAAACATAAATGTATGTACGTAATCGTCATACGCCATCGTCACAGCGTGTGTACACGCGCACGGAAAAACGGTTATCGGTATGTACACAGGTCGTTCTCGAAAAACGAGTCCTCTTTAGCGAAAAAGCGTATATGCGGGGGATGGTAAAAGAATGCAAATCGATCCCGGCCCCGGCGAAACGCGGAACTGAATGCTAATCTGCCCGCGAGAAAAGGAACGATTATCTGAAAATGTCCCCAAAAGTATTAACAACGCCTCCTCGCCGCATATGCCTCGATGCCGTCCGTATCTGTTTTTCATGTATTCGTTTAATTGTATTCTGTTAATCCCCAGTCGCGCGTGCACGCTTAACAAAGCATCTGGGCGCACCGTGCGCGCGTGACTCGTGTTATATTTACAATTACACAGGCTTACGGTTAAAGTCTAGAAAAGAGAACGCAACTTGCGGAATCGTTAGTCGGAACAATTTCTTTTGGTACTGGTTCGCGATCGGTTCCCTGAACGTGGGCGTTCGCTCCGATCGTCGGAACAGGACGGATCGGTAGTGCAGACGTGATCTTCACAGTCTTTCGATAGTCCAGTCCTAAATTGTATGATTTTAGTCGGCGTGCACGTCTCAGGATCCGATCGCATTATTCTGCTGCGACTGGTACACTAGTCGTTGGTGTGCTTAAGGTAGGTGTTAACGGATAATTATGCTATCTTACAAGTCTAGGCGCCTCAAGGGACGGAGCGTTGGACGGGTCAAGGGCACCGGAGCCGAAATTCTTGGACCGATTGATTAATTGGGAGAACGAGGAAATCTTCGACCGAGCGAGGAACAACGATTCCTCTTGGATGACGGATGGAAATGATCAGTATTCGTCGACGCCGGCAATCCGTAACAATATTCATACCCTCGGAGTATTTTTGGAAGAATCATCATTACGCTAATGCTATGACTTACAAAAATTGAAATGACGTTCGAACAGGCAAGAATCTCGGTGTCAGATATAGCGACTCTCGAGTTCGATACCATACCGATTTCCACTCCCCGATCCAAGACACTCCCGCAAAAGTCATCGATCCCTACCAACTAACGAATCTCTCGAAAAACAAAAAACGAACTGAGACCCGCCTCCGATAAACGTGTGCTCGTCCGGCGCTATAACAATTTTCCCGATTATTGTCAGCTCGGATTGAATGATACAATGATGACCGCGCTCTTCTTTCCGGCAGTTTCAGTTCCTTCCGATCGAACGCTCGTCCCTGTGTTAACTCGACGAACTCTCGCACGAATTGTCAAACTTAAGCTAGTTCTCGAAAGTGAGCTGGGCCTTCTTGCCGAAGAATCGTGACTCGCCTCAGACACACATGGCACTCATCTTCCTTATCGTCATACCCCACAGCCCTCTCACTCAGCCCCGCTGTTTTTTTTGCCGTAACTTTTATGACCCGAACGCTCTCCTATTTTCTTCTTCTTTGAGCGAATTCAAAGTACGTGCGCATATGTGCCGGACGAGTCGAATGTAAAAGTGATATGTGTTCTTACGCCTAGAAAGTCCTCTCTTGTTCGGAGTATCGATAAATCCCGCGTTTCCATCTATCTGATAGATCTCTCGCTCCTCCTTTTCCTTCCCTTTCGATATCGTGCACGAGGTCGCACCGAAAAACGAGTGCATCTTTCATTCTTACGTATATGCGGTCGCGCGGACGTGTTACACATTACACTTACGAGTTAATTTTTTACCTCCACCTGCGAGGGGACTTCAAGAGGGTCGAGCCTGAGAGCGAGTTAAAAGTCAGAAAGCGAGGAGTGCAAGTGTCGTCGCGTTCTACATTACGGGCGACGTAGATCAGACTGCAGCTGCTTCTGCGGATTTTCAAACGGCACCACTGTGCTTGTTCTACACATTAATACATCCCCCCCCGACTCATGACCAATTTCTCGACTGCCTTTGTTCCAGCCGGAGTCTCGCAGATGGACGTGAGAAAACGCAAAATTCGCTCTTTTTGTTTTTTCTTGACACGCGGCTTCTTCTGTTAATTAACATATCGTGTATGCATGTACGAGTATGTATGTCAATTGGCTGTGCCCCGGTGCATTGATTTATGTGTCAGACAGTCCTTTATTCCGTTTATCCTTTCTCTCTGTCTCTCCAGTTTCCCCTTGTTTTCGATACAGTGAAGGCACGCAATGAGAAGTGGAAGGATAGATTTAAGAAGGTACATACATTATACTCGGTTGTCGTATATTTCTCTCTCCCTTGTTCCTCTTCCTAGGTTGCGTCTAAAGTGTTCTAAGGGCACGCGAAGATTAGCCCCACCAGGCCGATAAAGCTGGAGTTTTCGTCTTTCTTTGAGCTCTACCGTCGTTTTTGCTTGACATTTTTCGCCGGTCGAAGATTCTCTGACTCGGCGCTCGCTCTTTTGATATTTTTCGTGAGACTGTCGATTCAATTCTCGTAGCTTTTTTCAACGCATGTCGAACCGACGGACATTTTGCAAACATAGGCCCTGTATCATGATAATCCCGATGCTGTCGAGGCTCGTTCCATATCATCATAGGCCTTTTCCAAACAAAGTTGCGGTAATTAAATGTACTTCGATTGATTCGCGAAATCAATTTTTCCTCGATATGTTTGCAAAGACCGACTTCGACGAGCTCACTAAAAAAGAACTTGCAACGAAGTGCGTCTAAACGGAAAGGAATTTCATCGAGAAATTAACTAACTCGCCAAATTTACAACATACAATTCATTGCCGATGTAACGTATTTCGCTATCTAACAATATATTTGAAAACACGCTTAAACGTAACAAAAAAAGAAACAATTACAAAAACACTCTGCGCGTTAGCCCTCAAAGCACAATTATTTTTCCCGACCCTTCGTGGGTCAGCTACGAGAAAGCGCGTGCTTCTTTAAAATATTTCAATATAAACAAAAGAAAAACATCGATCATGCAAACCTCCACCCTCTACCCACGCGTTCAGCTTCGTTCCCTTGCCTTCCTTATATCCATAGGTATGTTTACTGTGTTTATGAGATGCGTGTATAAAAAAATATTAATCGTCTCGTTTTATCTATCAGAGGTAGATACGCAGGAAACAGAAGCGGTGCTTTTGCGATTCTCATTCGTCTTTCTTCGTATCCCTTCTTCACGCTTTCTATTTTCACTACTTTTGCTGGAGAGTCTGATCCTTCGACTTTCGTTCGATCTGTCTCGATCGTCGGCGATAAGGGACAAGAAACGTGGAATTAACGTTCAGTTTGGGTGTTACGGGGTACCTACAAATGCTTGCAAAATATTCGCGAGACATCTCTGGGTGCTAACATCGTCCAACAAAGTCTATCCACAGCACCTAAAAGTCCCTATGAAGATACTTACATACATTTCCTTATGATAATTAAAATAATCACCCGGCCTAGACAAAGAGACACAAAAGCATATTTTTGACAGCAGGAAGTTACGATGGTTTCTTTCTCTTTCGCCCATATCCTGAAGCACGAACGCTTTTAACCACCTTGTCGCTAGTTTATCGTTTATTGCAAAAGAATTTATTCCCTAGGTTTTGGTTAAATGTTGAAAAAAGGAAAAGCCTATGTACCATTGTATACGCACACATATAAGTATACGGGTGTTTATGCAAATATGTACAATTATAGGACTGAAAGACACGCTACATATACACGTATATATACATATAAAACATATATTAAATATACCCTTCGTGTCATATATTAAAATATACATTTTATAGGTATATCAAATGCTGGAACGTTAATGGAAACTGGTGATACCGATATATGCATGTATATATATTTATGTATATATGTATAATTATTATGTACACAAACCCGATACCACAAGGTAGCAACACAAATAACAAACGAGTGTTAAATCGTAATCGAAAGCGTTATGAAACGAAAAGGATTAACGTCAGCGTTTAGCGTGCTGACAGAAGAAATGCGCGACTTTTAAATCATCTGCCCGGAACTTCCATCGTATTCTCGCGTACTTATTTATAAATTCAACAATTGCGAGCTCTTCCCTCAAAACGAAATAACCAAACATAAAGGATGACCATCCATCGATACCATCGCGATATTTCGCCTTTCAATTGTACCCCATTTTGCGCGTGACCCTTATCAATGTTATGATACCGTCCCAGTTATTTCTGTTTCGACCACCGTGAATCCCTTCTAAGCATTGGTTACAACCAAACCACATCACCCTCTCCCCGAGTCGCGTACGTGGAACTTGATCCACGTTTAAGAGGGAAATTAGTCCCTACGTAAGGTGTAGATTAGCGCACGTACAAGGTGGAAATTAATCTCGCTACATGATGGAAATTAGTGCACACGAGGTGGATGCCTGCCCCAAAGATGGGGCAAATCTGTTGATATTTTAGGTCAGAATTTTCCTCATCACAGCGGAAATTCCCTTTCCAGCCGTGTTTCTTTCTATCGGTGCAGTGGACTTTAATCTACCATCCGACGATGAATCTCGTGTTCCCACACGCCCAGTGGAAGTTTCCTTTCCACTCACAGTGGGCGTCTCTTATCGGTTCGGGTTTCTACCCCACCTCACGATGCAGGGTGCGCTCATTATCCACGTCGAATATTTCGCCACTTGTCCTCCCTCCACCGACCCCTGGTGCCTATGCGCTTTACCTTACCACTCACGGTTTGAACTTTGCTCCCTCGCCGGCGTGGCGTACTTTCAATCGTTTTCACTTTCAACGAACGACGACAATGGAACGAGAGTCAACCACGCCGCCGCTGTTCTTGAGAAAAAGGCGATAACGCTTATCGGCAGAGACTCGCACAAACCAGCAGCGTGACGGCCGGAAGTTCCGCGCGAAGAAGCGTCCCTGAGCCTCGTAGCAGTTGGCGCTAGTGCACTTGTGCGGCCTGGCGTCAGTCGCTACTCGCACCGCTGTTGCCGAAATACTCCCCAGCGTCTCCACGGCAAATCGGGCACGTTCTGTTTGACTGCGAACAGAAGACATCGGTAACGATGTTCAGCCATTGTCCAAGAGAACCTTCCTTTCTTCACGTATTATCTTTGGCAACGCGACTATGAGCGTTTAGCGATGTGATCCCTGTCCAATGCCGTTTCTCATGTCTATTTACATTGTTTCTCGCGGTGGCAAAATAAATAATTGTGAGACGAAAAAATGGTGTCTCGTGCGGTTATGATGGAAGTACAGTAAATACATGCAGAAGGCAACGTGTGCCAAACCTCTTCTCAATTGTCGCCCGTACCAATGGGTTAACAAACAAATTAACCCTAACTAGAGTATAACAAGAATACATAACTTCGACTAGTTGAACATGCTTCCCCATTATCACGTTTGCAAAGTATGGTTATACGTCAAGGGTATTATACAACGAACGAAGTCTATATAACAATTTCGGATTAGATGTGATAGAATATGAGACCACTCACTTTGAGCCATTTGTCGATGCATTTGGAGTGGAATTCGTGTGAACAGGGCAGCACGCGCAATGACTGCAGTGCCTCGAAGTCGCACATGCAGACAACACAGTTTGTCTGGTCGCCCTGATGAGTCTCAGCGTTGAATTTGTACGACGGCAGCTGCTCTACTTCGGCCCGCGTCAGTCCTCGAGGTTTCGCCTCGCCTAATCTTTCGGCCAGCGATAGCAGTGCTTCGTAATTCTCTGTCGCGGAATCTGGCGAAGAAAGCTCTGCCTGACTGTACGGGGACAGTGGCGGGTTGCTGAACATTGCTCTGCAAAAAGATTTGCGTTCCAGTACAGTTGTGATCCAACTACTCCAGCACGGTGTTGTGTTAGAAGTGACCTATTGCTAACTCCGTTCGAAGATCCTACTTACAAAAAGTGGAGTAGGAATCCAGGATAGGTCGTAGGGGGCAGTGGTGGTGTGCCTCTCCATCTGTTCGATCTTGGTCGCCTGAGTGTATGAACGTTGGACGCAGCCCGCCGAGTTCTCGACTGTATCATCTCCAGCTGACTGTTTCGCGTTTCCGAAAGGAATATTGGGGGCGGCGTGGTCACTTGCGTGAGAGCGGGAGGCGAGTAAGAATGCGGCAACGGTAACGTGGCACCGGCTGTAGCCCCGACCCGATGATGGTGGTGGGATTCTATTAGCTCAAGTTCCACTTCTCTCTGAAATGGAAGGAAGGCACAAAGTGTTAGCGGATGTGATCTCTATGCTTACTCGCTCTCGTGTGTCACATAATCCTAAGAGCCCTTGATTCTGGACTTTGGGTGCTATCTACTAAGTTAAGATGACACTGTACACTAGCGACAACAGTTACTATTCTTTGGCAGTGGTCTACCTAAACCTCGGCGTAGCATTAGTGGTAAGAGTATACCGTTGGTCAGGCAACATACGCAAAATGTCTTGTTAAAGTATTACCTGTTGGGAGAGCTGATGATGAGCAGTGTAGTGAGTAGTGTGAACAGGTGGTGGTGGTGGATGTGCATGATGCAGAGCCGCGACAGGTCCTCCGGCCGGTGTTGGATATCCTCTGGACGCTGCACCAACTATGGAACCAACTAAGCTGTGACCTGGATGAGTTGGATGAGCCGCTGAGTAATGACTGTGATGATGGGTGACCTGAAGACAAACGTTCCGTTTTCCATAAAGAAAGATACGTCAGGGGGAGACACGTATATAATTCATCGTTCCCATTCGTCACAATTTATAACATCGCGTAAGAAACGCGATTCGTTCACCTACGTGAGCCATTAATGCTCGGTTTATTAAACTTTCTTAACAGAGGCGGACGGATTAAAAATGGAGGCCAGTTAAAATTATCCTCGCATTTCTCTTTTTCTTTATTATTCCCGATGAAATCAGGTACATGTCGCCGGGGCAGACGTTACACTGAATTCCACAGAGACGGGAGTCAAGACGAGTTTTTACGCCAAGCCCCGCGGTAAATAGGAAACAGGTGCAAGATCTACACAGGACTGTTGGATACACGTCCTCGTAACACAAAGCGCCCAGTGGCATATGTCATGCACGTCCACGGTTATCTGTTTGCATGCTAATAAGACACATTAATTGAATGCCTGCTTATCCAGTTCCTTCGCAAACGGGCAACGCGGAGTACTGCCTCATGACCGCGATACCGATCTCGTCAGTATAGATTTAACGCATATACGATACCAAGCTACACTACGATCATCAGATCCGGTCTGATAAACTTTCGACATATTTATTTACACAACATCCCCTGTATCAGCGATACTAATACTGATCGCCCAAACCCCATTCCACCCCAAAGCACTTGCACGGCAATCTCCCTCCCCATCAATTCGCATCCAAATTCACCCTCCAATCATCATTCCCCTTACCTGACACGAGTGCGCGAACGCATGCGGTCCAGTCGGCGTGTAGATTCCGTGCAGCTGGCACGGGATCCTATATCCTGTTGCTTGTGGATGCCAAAGGGGCTCGCCACTAACGGCGACCCCAAGCCCGGACACCCCGACCTGACCAACGTCCACCACCACCGGACCATTGGCTCCCTGGGCAGGATGATGACCCGTGCCCGGCGGTGGGTGATGGGGATGGGTCTGATGAGCATTGTGGATTCCATGATGGGAGTTGTGCAGACTATGGTGGGAGCCGTGGATACTGTGGTGGGAGCCGTGTATGCCGTGGTGGGAGTTGTGGATCGTAGGATGAGGGTTGTGACCCGGTATGAAGGGGTAGGAAAGACCGAAGGAGTCGGTGTAGCGTTGATAGCGATTTCGAACCGTGGGGCTGCCGCGAGTCGATATGTGATTGCGCGGCGAGCGTCGTTGAGGGGCTGCAGAGAACTCCCAGGGAGGCGGCGTTGTGTGTAACGGCGGTGTCGGGGCGGGCGGGGTTGTCTCGCGAACCTCGATTCCGGACACGGCCCCGTTACGGGATATCCGGCGGCGTTTCCTCGACGGCGATTCGCTCTGCAAAGGAAATAGGTGCTACGTTACAAACTAATAAGGAGTAAGACCGTGACCCAGATCATTTCCGAAACCCGTATGCCACCGACTGCACTTAATGCGCGTTCGGCGACGTAGCTAAATTAAGAGTGAATGGAAGCTCAAACAGGATATTCCAGTTGCTTACCTTCCTGCCATCCTCCTGACTTGGCTGTCGGTAGTAAGGTGGAGACGGCTGAATTTGTACGGGGCTCAGAGGTAGCTGATTCGTGGCTGAAAAAGTAATGTTGCGCTGTTGAGAATTCGTCTGGGGAACCGGCTGGCTTCGTTAATGCGTTAGGGATAGTGTATAAGCAGTACCTTGAGAGCTTCTACGATACTCCATGTCCACACTGCTAGCTCCCAAGCCAGGACTCATGTTTAAGAGCGGACCACGCATTGTGTTCTCCTGAAAAAAAATAACCGATGGTTTACTAAAAATTCGATATTTCACTAAAAGTCACTTCTCAAACGTGTTTTTCTATGCCATCATGGCATCGTTCCAGAATAAAATTGATCGAAACCACGCTGAAAGCCAAGTCCTTATCAATGATGTGGACACGCGACCCTCGTCGGTCATCGAGAGCTTAATTAACGAGTTTCAAGTGTCCCAATCGCGTTTGAAAGACGAGATAATTGTACGTCAATAAAATCCTCTGTTAATTCACGCGCGGTTTTTCGCTGTCTACTCGAAACTGTCAATGCCAACGAAAATTAAACGCATGAAGCCGACAAAGTGCAATAAACCGCACCGCGAAAGGGTAGTTGTCATTGATATGCCCAGTTGCGCGCGGTTGGAAATACAATACGAACAATTATCGAAGCGAATTAATGATTCGCAATATCTGCCCGTAAATTTTACGGAGAAAACAAAGTGAGGTGACAAAGTTTGACAAAACAGAAAAACAACAACAACAAACGACAGAGAAACCCGGTTAAAATTGCACCGGGCGCAGGGCTGTGTCAAAGACAAGACACCACCCACACGGATAACACACCTGCCCGCAGATGTTGATGTGCAATGGCGGCGAGTTGGCCGGTGGGCCAACTTGTTCCTGGGCGAAGTGAGGCGGCGGGCCTCTCGACTGCGGACTATGCTGCGGGGGTGGTTTGTACCCCACGCTGGATCCTCCGACGTTGCCGTGATAAGAGACCTCCTTGCCGGCTGGTCCCGAGGAAGTGCCGACTCCGGGGCAATCCCTGCACGAATAACACATACGGCCAGTTAGAAAAGATCGCGAAAAACGTCACACGCGGCGCGCAATTTTGCTCGAAAAAAATGATCAATTCGCGGCTCCGCTCATGCGAGCGGCAGAGAAAGAAGCACAAGGACTTTGACGCAAGAGAACGGTGTGCGCTCGCGAGCACCTGCCCTGAAAGTGGAACGTAAACTCCCGACGTCCCTTTTTCTTGGCCCGTAGATTTCAATTACGAGATACGTCTCTTCATCCACTCGTCGTGTGTGTTTGCGTTGATACTTTATCATTAATTCTGACGCTATCCTAATACGACTGCGGTGCCAGTTATTGATCAGGACGATATCAGGCTCTGGTACGAGAGAGTCCTGACTCGAACTCCGTAGAAGAAACGTTTCTAAATCGGGAGAAGTAGATATTTTTCCACGGACGAGTCCGAAGCCTTTATCCAACGATCTCTGCGCAGCGCGAAACACCGCTGGCTTTCGATTTCGAATCAACGACAGCGTGCACCAACTCCTCGGCGGGCACTGCCAGGAGAAAGCTCACGGATTTTTATGCCAGAAGACCGCCGCGATCTCGGTTTCCTAAGAGAGCACGACTCGGAAACGAACAATTCCGCCGGGAGATCTGGCGCGAAAAAATATTGTAATCGAAACATTTCCGCAACCTCATCCGGCGCGACGTCCGACCGTTCTGGGACGGCAAAAATGCGAGGAAGTGCACACTCGTTGCGAAGGCGATCGCGACGCGGTCGTCAGTCGCCGAGCGTTTAGCAACGGACACGAACGTCGGACGGCGCGGCGGTGTGCGAGGAGAGAGACGACGGTTGCAGCGTAACACTAAAGCTGGCTCCGCAACGACAATTTAATTCTCGCCACGACAGCCGAGCCCTAACAACGAATTAATTGTCTTAAACGACACCGTTGTCTCATCCTGCCTGGCCAACTGTTACAATCTCACCGGGCGCGAGGAAAAAAAGTGTCTTAGGAATGCGTAAGAACGAAGCTAAGTGTAGTGGTTGGTAGGACAAATTTCTCGGAAGGGGAGGGCTGACGTGTGCTGCGGACGGAGAAATGACGAAATACACTCTATTTGGGACGATGCTTATAAGCGAGGATATAAAAAAATGCGGCGCTAACTGCATAGAGGCGCAGCAAACACGTGACGCAACTTTCGATTAGCGCCCTTAATGTCATTTTCCGCTTCGCTCTCGCATCGTCGTCGGCTGCTGAAGCGGACGCGGGCGCATTGTTGCACATTCGCGTCGAATGCACTCGTCGCCGATAATATTTTTATCGAGCGACACACGGCCGCACACCTGTCCCCTCTTCAACCCTTCCCCGGGACATTCTTTAGACTTATATGGTAGACGTACGACGTCTGGCCTGGATGGTGATCACGGGCTTTGATAACTGCGCGGCAGTTTTCTTCCCGCATCGGTTCGCAGACGAGCGCGAACTTACGATATGTATATTAGGTTGCTGAAATCGAGAGCGCCGTCGAAATAAATTCGAAGCTAACCACGCTGGGCGACTCTCGAAGCGTCGTGTTCGCACGGCGATGAAGAAATTGAATTCAAGCTTCACGACGCAGTGCCACGCAACGCGGACGATGACTTAATTTTTCCGCGCCTCTTGCCCCAAGATCGTCGTCCGCGCGAAATATTAATTGTGCCCAGGGAGAAAGTGCGATCGTCAGTTTCCGGCGCCGGAAGAAATTAGACTTTGCGCCAGAAACGCGAAGTCCGCCGGAACACGGCGTGCAATTTCTTCTCCCTCTCACGGAGTCCGGCGAGAGAGCGTCTTCTGCGAACGGTTTGCGAGATGAGAAATTTATTCGGACCCCCGGGTCGCGCGCGCGCGGACCACCCTGTATACCGATATCAACATGTACATAGAGCCGACTCGCGCGTAATCGAAACGGCTCTCCCGTATCTCCTGTTCGATGAAACGGTGTCGTTGAACCTAATATCGAACTGTTAAAGTCTCAGTCTCAGTCTTCTCTCTCTTCGTCCTCGTCGCTCTAACTGCCTCCCTTTCTCTCTCTCTCTCTCTCTCTCACACACTCTTCTTACCTACCCCGGACAGACAAGACTCGCTTTTCGTGAAACGAAAAAACAAGCGAGGTTTATACAGGAAGCCCGGTGCAGGCTGCGGCGCGCAGGGATGGAGCGAAATTTATCGCTCGACACTCTCGAGAGTATAGCGGGCACCGCACCACACCACCACCTCGTTCCACCGCTTTATTCTATTTGCAACGCGAATTTATACGCGAGCGTAATTTCACAACGTCTCATTACCCGACGCGAGCCAACACCGTCCTCTCTCGCTGCTCTTCCTCTTGCCACTGGCTGCTACCTACGACGAGTCCCGTCGGTGCCGCTGCTCTCTTCTTCGCATGCAACCCGCGGCCCCTTTCGTCGTCGTCGTCGACGCCGACGTAAGGCGAGGAGATACGCGTCGAGAAACGGCGATTAGCATTTTCGAGTGGCGACTTTTACGAGGAGAGACGGAGGTTGCGTTTCGCCAGAGACAGAACCCAGCATGCTTCCTTTCTTCCAGCCGCGCTCGAAGGTACGCAAAACGGGATCAAAGTTGGTGGTAGGTAGGACGGCTGGCGAGTCCAAATCTCAGAGACCACTGTTTGGCGTGCCGTTCGAATAAAGGGAAGCGATCGAGAATAGGAGAGTTGTAGGTAACAGTGGGAAGGCGAGTATTGCGACGATGGAAACTGGAGCTAGTGATTCCTCGGCTTTAAACGTTTCTGCGCGGAGGGTTAGTCGCGTTCTGTCATAGACCCGAACGAGAGAGAGAGCCCATGGCGAGCGGCGTGTGGGTGCGTGCACATGCTCGCCGATTATCGTCGATTAGAATCGTCGACTCTTCAATGTCGCTCGCACGCTGAAAATGAAATGCACATTCGCCTAGCCCGCGGCCCGAACGTCGTAGTCGCCGACGTCCGTGACGTGCGCATATCCCAGGGAGCGTTGTTGTGCGGAAATTTTCAATAAAGTCGGCCACCGTGAAATTTGCAATCAATTTGCGAGCACGTCGGACGCCGCGCCGAACCTCTAAATGGTAATGAGAGTCTCGATTTTTGTTCACGTCCGCTATCACGAGATTCGCGAAACTCGGACGAACACGAAACCGAAGGCAAAAAAACGAGTGAAAGGCGACCGTCGGATGTTACAGATTGAAGAATACAGTTCCAACGTTCTTACGGCTGTCTGCCGCTGTTCTCCCTAAGACGACGGAAGGCAGAGACTCTATCCGTACAATCTACCGTGAATAATCTAGTGTAACAATCAGAGGCCGGCGTAAATTCAAATCGGCTCGAATCCACTCTCTCCACGCCACCGTCAGTAATCATAATTATCGTGATGATCGTTTGCCTGTGAGTGCATCATCGTGGTCGTGGCCGTCGTCGTCGCAGGTTGACCGTTCCCTCTCGATTTTCCCGACCGAACCAGGGGAGACTGCGCATCGATCGGCGGTGCATATCGACCTAGCTGGCGCGAAGGGAAAAAAGGGAATACCTAATGGTCGCACTATCGACCAGCCGCTTTTTCTCGCGAGACCTATCTCAATCGAACCTCTCTTTTTCTGGTTCCTTCGTATTCTGCGACGGAACGGAACAGACGCCACCTGCCGAGGTTCGTTCTCTAAGTTACCCTCTTTCTCGTTCGACGATAAATACAAACCCGTGCCGGGGAGAGAGAGGTTGTTTCGCTCGATCACATCGGCACGCCGTACTGGCGGTTGGCTCCGCTCCTATCGATCCTTCCTCTAACCAAGGCAGACTACTATCGATCGGTTCCTCCTCCGCCTGGGCATCGGAACCGGACGTTCGTTTCGCGCAAATTATCTGCCGCGTGTGAAATTAACTCCTCGTTAAACGAGCGTCCACACCGTTTCGAGCCAACTTCCGTGCGCGCGCGGGACTAGATTGAACGAACTTTTATCGTCGTCCGCGAAACAGGAGCGGGCACTCTTAAAAGTGGACGCTGCGAAAAAGTGATGCTAAAATTGGATTGAAAGAGCGCGCCCTTCTCCAGCGGAAAGAGAGTCTCTTAGACCTTAGACGATGCGCCGACGCAGCTTAGGCGTTCAAAAGACTCTTTGTATCTACTACGGCACTAGTGACTTCCAGCCGCCTGATGCACCGAACTCCCATGACGGCGACGTAACTCGCGAAGAATACCCAAGCGTACATTAACGGAGTACACCGAAATTAACGAGAGAAGACTATCAGTACGTGCTCAAGCGGCACACCCTAGACTTCGTGTCCACTTTGGCCATAACTGGAACGCATCGGGGACGCGTCTAGGATGCGCCCCAGAGCATTTCCTAACGTCAACATTAACCAACGTTATATACCCATTATGGTAGCGTGGCGGGGGTGGCGGGCACTGTCGATACGGATATTCCTTGTTGCTGGCTGCGAACTGCTGGCCGTGCTGAGGGTGCTGAGGGTGTTGGGGGTGCTGACTGTGATGCCAACCTCCGCCACGGGGCGGTGCTGGCGTCCTGGCATGAGGCCCCGTAGATGGGGCTCCACCGTTCGCCACCACGGCCCTGTACCGTCCCTGCATGCCCATGCCGCGATGCTGATGGCTCCCAGGGCCATTCATTCTCTCTCCTTGACGCTCCAACGCTCTATCGACGCCTTTCTCTCTCCGATGATCTCTGTCCTTTTTCTCTTTTCCCGTATCTCGCTGCCCGTCTTCGTCCGGCTTCTTTGTACTCGCCGCCCGTCCGTCCTCCTTCTTTGTCCCTCCAGCTGTTGTGTTGCCTCTCTAACCCCGTGCTTTTCTCCACTCTTAACTTTCTCTGCCTTCTTTGTTTCGGAGGATGTTAGCCTCTCCTCTTTGTTGTCTACTTCTCCTGCTTTGTTGCCGCGAGTCTACTCTGTGCGCGGGCCACTGCTGGCTGGCTAGACTGATTTTTGTCCGACTACGGTTAATTTTCTCTACTTATGCGAGCTTCCTTGCGCAGTTGCCTTATTGCGTCCTGACGGCGCGTCTTCTGCCTCCCCGACGACTTCGTCGCGGGAATCTTCCTGCTGGCTGCTGAACCTAGCGGGACGATTTCTTTTTGAGTCTGGTTAACGCGTTGACTGCCACGGGAAGTTCGGTAGTGCTTCGACGGAGGCCACGTCGGAAGAATGATTCTTCAGATTCTGCAGCTTGAATTTAAGGTTTATTTCGAGTTTGGACCGGTGGAGGAGACGAACGTGACAGACCACGATCGGATCAGAACATATTTTCAGACGGAGGATGACGGTTTTATATATGCAATTGATCATTTTCATACGCATTAGTTTATCTACTTTCGTGGATGACGTGGCCTCCTGTAGTAAACACTTATCATCCATGTCCGGGTGACGTGGCGTTCAATGCGCTAAGAGACATGCTGCTGGACGAGCACAGGGAAAATGCTGATGGATAAATTTAAAGCAGAGAGCCTCCTCTTTCGAAATGCCAAGAGAAACGGAGGGAGAGAACCAAAGGACGCATCCGAGTCAATCGCTATGTGGCAAGACTATTTCAAAGGTCCACGGACAGTCTTTTTCCCATGCTTGAAATACTCACTAGAACGACAAAGCCGCCGAAAGTTTTGGTACCCTTATTTCTCGGATGCGGTCTTTCCACTCGGCTTCTCAGCTTTATTAACACACTTGGTATATATAACATGATCTTATCTCTCGCTCGCCGGTGTTAATTCCTAGTCTCGGTTAGTCCTGGATTTCAGTGCGACAAGCAAGAAGCGAAAGGAAAATAAGTTCGAAAGAAGGCCGATGCGTGTGTTACAGAGACCGAGAAAAATGGACAGAAGAAGAGTTAGGGTGGTGGAGGACGTAGGGAAATTGTTGAGGGGTGCTGCGCTACACCCAGTAGAATATTGACGTGCGGTCACGTTCTACGTAATCCCTAAATCACATTTGTATCAACATAGAGCTACCTCCGAGGAAAAGCGCAAGATTTCTTGCCGCGACCAGAAAGAAGAGAACGTCGAGTGCGCTCTATCTTTTTCCTCTGCGGGCAAGGTCCGGCCATAAGTCACACACCTGTGATGCATCTCGGCGTACGCTTTATCGTATCGTTACAGCGACGTCACGGTAATTCGAATATTACTGTAATGACGCCACTAATGATACCGGTGTATGCTGCGTTTTATCACTGACGTATTATTACACACAGTAACGGTAATAAGAGTGACGCGACCGCGGTGTTTAGTCCCGATAGGCGAAAGTCATCATTCATAATGAACCCGACAAGCATCCATGTCGGACATCGTGCCGGGGCATGTTCGCGAAGCTCGCTGCACGCTTTTTGCCCGGCTTCGCCGTGATCCGGGTTCTCGCCGATGCTCGACGAGATCTTTTTCGGCCTTTTCGGCCCGACCGGAGCAGAAGAGACCCCGGTACGCCGCGGGGCCGAAATCCGAGGAAACGATTAAGTGAACCGGAATATCCAGGCCCCGTTGCTTTGGGGCCGCCTCCCCTCCCCTCCTTCGACCCCTCCCCTTCTTTCGTCCGGCACGAAAGCCGGGCCCGTAAAAGAAAAATGTCTGGCCAGAGCGGAGCGCCTCGAAGCCGAGCCTCGGTGCCTTTTTCGGCCGTGAATAAAATGCAGCCGGTCTAGTGTAAGCTTTTCAATCCTCCCTGAGGAGGCAGGAGCGGGAACTTCTTTTGCCTACAGTACGTGTACTCCATTATCGAGAATAATCTTTGCAAGACGCAAGAAGGGAGGGGGCGCAGTATTTACTGGCGAACGGCTGTTTCTTTACGCTTTTCTTTGTTACTTCTTTTGATTTCGACCTATTTCGAGGTGCGAGATTAAATCCGCCGACTCAGCCGTCCATTCACCTTCGCACTCGCGGTGTTTGAGATATTGCACTCGCGCCTCGCAATCTTTTCACGTGCCCACCGTCAACAGGAAACCACACGGAAATCGGAGCGCACATTCTCCTTGGATAAACGTTAACGCCGCTCATACGCGATAATGTAAATTTTCAGTAAAACAGCACGGCGCAAACGTGCCGAAGGTAACCGGAATATCGAGGCCCCGTTGCGCCTTGTATCCGAGCCACGAGACGGACACGGGCATACATATATGCACGCCCCTGCATACACGGTGTGCCGTGCTATAACCAAACTTTCGTTCGAAGTTCCACTTGGGCGTGAATTTTCGGGAATTAAAATTTCCCGACGCGGCGATTTTTAACGCAGCCCTGTTGCGATGATTTGTGGCTAGGAACTAGAATGTTTGACGCTTCGTACAGCGTACGGGGAAGAGGTCACAGAAATTTCGCCCATCCAAATTTTACCTGTGCAATGCTCAACAGACAAAGCACTAGGCGATATTTATTTTTATCATTGAACCTATCGACGGGTCAGAAAGACTGGTTTGAGAATTTGTCATAATAACATCTCATTTTTGAAAGATCTCATTTTCTCAAAAATCGCCCAGCTTTGACTGAAATCTATAGACGATCAACGTATAGAAGTCAGTCAAAGCTTCATACAATAGAATGATTCAAAAGTGAGCAATCATTGAAGAAAAATATCAAACAAGTCATTATCACTCCTACAGCTACAGCCTTAATCAAACTACAATCGTTGAAAGGAAATAATTAAAATTCTACATCCGACAGTCAACGGATTTCCTTTAAAAAAAAAAAAAAAAAATCAATCCACATAACTTAACACACCGTGTATCCAAACGAATGAAGCAATCAAAAAGTACCATGACCGTTCAAAGTCAACGATCGCGTTAATGGTCGAAGGTTCATGCACGGTACTATATGGAACACCCTATACACCTCAACACAGCCAGAACGCATTTATACATGTACGTGTGGGCCTGACCGAGAGCCGGGGCCCAGCCTCTCGATGATGTGGCACGGTGTGTCTGCGAGCAGAGAAACCCGTTTACCTTTAAACTCCGCTCTCGTGCCTGATAGCGGTGATGGTGGCAATGGCGGTGGTGGCGGTGGCGGCAGCGGTGGTGGCGGTTCTCGAGAAGGCAAAAGCAAAAACGGAACCCGACGGCGGAGAAGTGGACGACGCACGGCCATCGAAAAACGCCGCTCCCTATAAGACGCATCTCTACCCGCTGACAACTTCCTCGTTCACCGAGTGTGTCCCGGTTCTCGGCTCAAGGTGGCACTCTCGGAAAAAATCGCCGGCTCGAGACGCACGGGCAGCGAATCCGTACTTCTACGGACAACTTAATTGCCCGCAACCTAGTTCGCCATTTTTCCCGGGGCCCGATACTCCCCGGCGAAACTGAAGTCGCCCGAACGCTGAAGAACTCTATTACACCTACCCTGCCCCGGCGTACCTTCATTTCCGTCTTGAAACTTCCCCCTCCGCCTCGCGGCACCTTCTTCACGCTCTAAGAGCATTCATTTTCTTTCGCTCGCACGCACTCCGATTTCATTCGTGCGCGAGCGAACGAATTTCGAGAGGGAAGTCGTGATGACGTTCAAGGGACACATGAGTCGGCCGCAATAAATCACGAGGAGTACTCTATTCCCGAAGAGTCGTGAGAAGCTGGAGGATATCGCGTGCTATCAAAGCGAGAACGAGAGGGCCGGTGGTTTCGAAGGAAGTGTGGGTAATTCGAATCGAGGCAGTCTTCTCTCTCTTTCTTTTTTTCTCTCCCTCTCTCTGTCTTGCTCTCCACGAGATGAGAGGTTCCCGAGTCCGAATTTAAAGCGGTGCGCGCAGCTGCGTTTTCGATTTTCCGAACAGCTGGTGCACAACGTTTCGAGGCCTGGCGACATTTCGCTCGCCGTCCACTCGAGCAGACCCCAAAAGGGACGGCGGCGACAAAGGGGAGTCCCTGGGGCGACGGCAGGTCGAGGGACCCTGCAGCAGGTCCCTCCTTCTCTCCCAGCTCTCTCACTCTCTCTCTCTCCAGTTCTCTCTCACGTCCTCTCCACATACTTCGACCCTCCACTGCGCGACTACTGCCTCGACCCTTGGCGGTCGAGCTATTGCGTCGTTACTCCTCTGTTTGCGTACGTTTCATCGTTTGTACTATGTACTTGCCTTCCGAGTGAGGCTACCAATTTTTTTCACTACTCAATGTAACAGAACATCCACCTCTCAGCTTGAAAAGGAAATGACAGGGTGCGTACTTGGTAACAAATATCTCATTATTTTGTAAAAAAAATTACAAACACATTTTTTGCCAGCATGCTTGACACGCAGAACTAGGGATCAAGAGTATACAAATGTGTTGTACGATGACTGCTATGCCAGGAGAGTTACTGAGAATACGCGAGAGTGTATACTAGGTTGCAGGATGAATTTGGGCATCATTTAAGATCGGGATGGTTTGTTGCTAATGAGTGCGAAAGGTGCTTCATGGCTTCATGTCTGCTGCGACTCGAAATACCGGTTTGCGCAGACGGCAACGCCAGATGATGCGTTGGCAATAAAGATGTATCAATATTCTACAGTCGAGTGTGATTAAAGAACGATTGATTCGTACCGCGTCGCAAAGTAAACGTTTTCTGTCAACATCCAGCTTTCGAATCTTTACACTGGACGCGCGCGTTCCCTTCGAATCCTCCAGGAATCGCCAGCCCGAGAGGACTCGAAGGAGCTCCACTACTCTCTATCGATCCAGGCCAGCACGTATCACGAAACTGGCTGGCACCCCAGAGAGAACAGAGTCGAGAGGGGGTGAACGGAGTCAGGGAGAAGAGAGGGAGAAAGGGAGAGGCAAAAGAGAGCGCGCGCGCGCGAGAGAGAGAGAGAGAGAGCTTCTCTGTACTTCTCAAAGAACACTGACCATACTTTCTCCGTCGAAATCATTCGATTTCATCTTCCTCCTCGTTTTATTCTCAACCGTGGACCGAGCGAATTTAACGATGAAACATCGATACGCACAGCGCGAGATTAGTAGTATAAGTCAACGTATCGGTATAAGTCAACGTGTCAGTATAAGTCAACATATCAGTCGAAGTGCGTAGAAGTCGTACGTTTATTTTCAACTCCGTGCCCCTGTGACATTGAGTCTCTAGTTTCGCGGATAGCGATCTACCGGTGTATTTTTTTCGGATTAACCTCTTTCACAGTCGTCTCTCTCAACGAACAGGGCGTATTATGAATGTACTCTGCAGACGCCCCCCGTTTGGCAGCGGTGAAAGGTAAATGTGTACGAGCTCATTGCAAACAAAAAAAATGAAGAAGAAATGGCGGGAAATTGAATTTTGCCGCTGCGAGAAATGCGCGTCGTGAGAGGAACCTTTATCTTTTATGCGATATGGGCGAGATCGCGTGTAAGTACGAAATCAGCGTGGCGGATGCGGGAGAGGAGGAACGACATGCGCGCGGAAATGCGGAGCGAATTCTCACCCCCGGCGCGATGTTCGAGGAGGGATACGTTAAAATATTCAGGGCCCACTCGACGTCGGTGGAGTCGGCCCTCCAAGGATGCATTTTCTTCGTCGGAGGCCGAGAGACGCGGACCCGACCGATAACGAGCTTCCAGGAGAAAGACAGAACGACGATCGACCGGCTCCCCAAGCCGGCGAGGGCTCGCGTAGATGAAATTGGATCGATTCGGCCGCCTGTTAATTTTCTCAGTTTATTTTACGCGCTGCCGGAGCTGCTCAATTTTTACGGGAAACGTAATAAATATTAAGCGAGCGGCGTTTCGCTGCGTGAGCTTTCCCTTTGCATAAATAATCGTACGGTCCACTCGTTTGAGCAGATAGACACGCGGTGTTGCATAGACGTCAAAACGAGCGCAGGTCTCTATGGTGCAGATACGTGTGCGGACGAGTGCGCAGCAGACGACCGTGCGCCGAGAACCATAAAACGCCTGGACTCCCGAAGAGACGCGCAGAGCCATAAATGCCTAGATGCACGGATACGACAACCATAAACACCTAGTAGTAGTACAAACATCTTGCCATGCACGTCCTAGCGTATCAAAGTTTCGCCACGTCATACCTGGAAAGTGATTAAGGAACCGGTGTTCGAGATGCACCAGATTCGTAACATTTTCTGCGACGAAGTGTGGCGAACACTGGATTGATGTGAAATACATTGTGTCATTCTCGGTCACCGGTACGCGCGCTTCCATTGTCCCTAACTTGATCATTCACCGCGGGTATTACATAAAGAAAAGAAGAGAAAAAAGAAAAAGGCGGAAGGGGGGAGGGAGTCGCGCGAACAAACGGAGAAATCGCGCGTTATTAAGTAACGGCCACGGCTCATTCATCGTCAAGAACGATAGCGATCAATTACCTCGCGCCTGTGTACACTCGCTCTCACCTACGCGCGGAACGTGCACAAACACACGTGCTCGTACAGACCACACAGAGGAGACATATTTTCGCGCACCGACGGAGAGCGATGTTTTATTGGCCGGTGCAGTGATAATTGCACCGATGTTACTTGCCCGATGCCCACGGCATACAGGGTGTCCGACATACGAACGATACCGCCGACATAATGGTCGAGAGCGTTTTCCACCTTTCACTGGGAAAACTGATCCCATCGCTTTTTGCGGAAAAAACTATTGCAAAGCGCTGAGCGATTCTCTCTCTCCCTCTCTCTCTCTCGATCTCTCGCTCTGTTTTTGTCCGACGGTATCGTTTTCATCGCTGGCCGTTTGAAAGCTATCAAATCTGCATTTCGCTATACTCTCTAAATCTGGCGGTATTTCTTTTTTTTTTTATCCCGGCGAACCGTTAATATGCGGGGTGCGGGGAGAAGCGATAGAAATTCGTAGAGATGTACAAAAGCGAGCGGTGAATCCTAGATATTCCATCTCGATCGAGCGTATGGGCATACCGCGAAATCGCTGTATCGCGGTTCGCGACACGTGTCGGATCCGCACAAAGTTAACCCTGCAGAGTCGAATGTCAGAGATTCGATGGCAAAAATAAGCAAAAAAAAAAAAACATTATGAGAAATGTCAAAGAGCGTGAAATTTTCTGCGAAAACCTTCGCAAAAAAACGAAACGCCTCCTCCACAGAAAGTCTTCTAGCCCGATTCGCGCGAAACACCCTATACCCGGCCTTTATCTCTGCCGCAGCAACACACGTCATGCACGCGTATGTGCGCAACGGCGTAATCGTAATCCGGGGGTCGCGCGTTAATATCGGAAATTGTTTTATCAGCGTCGCCGCGAACGTTTGCCGTGGACTTTCGCCGTCGGCAAGTCCGGCACGGGGGAATCATTTTGCACGTTTCCGACGACGGATCGCAAAACGGCCTAAAAATATCTCGGATTATCGTTCGTCGTCCCGCGCGCCGCGCATCCTTCGTTCGACGCTCTCGCGGTTCTCGCGATTCGTGCACCGATTAAGCGGCCGATCTGATGGCCGACCGATTAAACGTGATCCGTGAAAAAGCCACGCGAAGAATCGCCGCGCCCCCGCTAATTGTTGTCTGGCCGCGAGACGCCGGCTGGAAGTTACAAGACCGGGAAGATAGATTGCAGCGTCGCCTGTACCTATCCTCGGCACACGCACCTAACGTACTGCCATCGTTTTTCTCACGTTTAACCCCTTTCTCTCTCACGTCCCGACGCACTGGCGATCATGTTAACGCTCGCAGCGAACGTATCCGGATCCGACTCTTATTTTTTTATCACAATTTCGTCTATATGTTCTACATATTTGTGGATTTCTATTCTAGTGACTTCTGTTTTCAATCCTCCATTCAATTTTACGAAAATATATGTCTCTTGTATGCAAGCATTCTTTGTTTCGTAAATTTTTGTACGGTACATGCTCTTTAATACACGTAATACCAAAGACATTAATTAATAAAGAAAAGCAGGAGTAAAGGCGAGAGAAGTGGAATGAAATAAAATATTTAAGAGAAATAGTGACAGTGGGCGGATTGAAGTAAGAATTTAAACAGCTTAACCTAATCAGGAGCATTAGTAAGAGGACATTATCTATTCTATGGGTATAAGTAAGTTTGAAGGATATGCGTTTTATATCTGCAGCGGTACTAGACGATGATATTCACAAAGGGAAGGAAGCCAATCGCGTGTAGTGTGGACGATGTTCGCAGAAAACGCAGCAAAGTCCGCGCCGTCTGTCGTGCACGCGAATTCCAGGAGGTACATCTTCGATTCCGTACAAAAGTCCAGGAAACGGGGCATCACTCTGTCCACAAAGTGTAACAGAGGATCGTGTACAGTGTACACAAACGTGTCCCGAGCCACATTGTTCATCGAGAATTGAGCATCTTGTTTCTCGACCCGCGTAATTTCGGACTCCCTCTCCATTATCAGATCGCTACAAATTCTCGTTAAATTACGTTATTATCATCGCGGGAGTGTGCTTACACGCGTTGCTAAAATTGCTGCGCAAATCATATTTTATTATTAAAAAAAATATTAATATCAATTAATATTTATTTTAAAAGCCGCGCATTTCATGTTCCGGCCTCTATCGTCCCGCCGCCTACCTATCATTCTTTATTGACCTGCATGCTTTCTCAATAAAGTTAACTGCCAGCCAAGGGCGCACTCGCGTTCGATTCCGACCCCGAGAATTACTCTTATCAGATACCACCCCACGACACGAGTAGAATTATTCTATTACTCGCTCACATTGTTGCACCCTTTCGTTCTCAGAGCGAAGTAGTGCCCGTGAGCCAAGCGTGTTTCTGAGGAGTCGTTGAAAATTTTACGCATTCGTGGAATCGCTACTAGTTAAGAGAAGCTCTTAGCCGTGACCGGTATTGATTGACGGTTAAACGTTTAAATGTTGGATGCTCGTCTCGCTAAATGTGCCACTAGGTGTGAGGGTGTGAGAGTGTGCCGATATGTCGAACTGTGTCTGTGGGTGGAGATATACAGATCATAGGTTTACGTATAGACGTGATCTGACTAATATATCAGTGAATTCGTCAGTCACTCGATAGTTGTCTTGCATCATTCTGTGGGCTTACGAAGTCGATGGATTTTTAAGAGAAATGTTGGGCTTTGAGGGTGCCAAGAGATTCGGAGGTTCGGAGTTTAATTTTGTAACGACGTACCGAGAAAGCGTCGGACCTACAAAGGGATTGATTCCTTTTATTTTCGATATAGGATTTCCCGAGTTCGAGAGAGTCTCGAAGGACATGCCGTTGTAGCTCTTCTATCTTTACTCCGTGCGAGAGGGGAGCATGTATACGTACCCACATACCAGGTACAAAAGGCAATTGCCTGAACGTCTTAGTCCGTTTTACGAGCGTACTGAAATAAATTGGACCACCGACGAAATTTCAATTATCAAAGAATCTCGTCGTGTGACAGTCGTTAACTCACTCTCGAAGTTCGGTTTAAGGCGATAAAATCGACCCTCGACTTGCTTACATTTTGCCATTATTAACAGACTCGCTCGGTCTCTATTAATTTTTACGGAGCGAAAAATCATTTTCAGACCACCCCGATGAAATTTCGATTATCGACGAGTGCACCCTTCGGGAACGAAATCAGTCGGAATGAATTGTGGGAATTACTTTCCAATGTTGGCCCCGCCAACGAATCGGGACATCGATAATGTTCCCGTTTAAAAAAGGAACGGCACCGCTCGCGCCCGATAATTTCTCAAAGAACCGTGAGCATACTTTGTCCCGCACAATGTTCATACTTCCCTTCCGTACTTCGCCGGCGAGACATCTTTACGTTGCAAATTGTCCGCACTCGCAGCGACCGATTGAACAAATAAACGAGCGCCGGACTTAATGGGGGCTCCAATTATTACGTCGACGACGAGTCCGGTCACGCGAGAAGAAATTACTTATCGACCGATATAAAGACTCCAAATATCATAATCGAACGCCGAAGTGCCCCAGCGTACCGAGGAACCGGTCGATGCCTTTCGGAACGAAATAAACGGGGCGAAAAGTCGCACGACTCCACAATTCCGCACGCTGGCGATCGTTCGGCGCTGCGGAAAATTAAATAATCGCAATCGGAACTGAAGTGCCGATTGGGAACGGGGCAAAAAAAAAAAAAAAGAAGAAAATCATCGATCTGGGAGCGCCCCTCGAAAATGATTCGCGATCGTTAACGAAACTCCGGGGCAACGTTTTTCGAGTTGCCTGGCTGGAGAGCGCTTTCAACCGTGGTCGAGGGTCCTACACGCGGCACAGACGGAAAGAGAAATAGAGGGCGAGCGAGAGAGACAGAGAGTGCCGTGCCCGCATACCGCCGCAGCGAATTACAGAGAGGCATCCCTCACGTTCCCTCCGTCGAATAATGATGGATATTGTGGCCAGCCCCCGAGACTACGTTCGCCTGCCAGACCACCCCTCATCTCCCTTCATCGCCCCTCACCACCCGAAGACCCCATCACCACCCCCACACCACCTCCGACATCGTGCAACAACAATCGGCCAGGTACAACGTCCGGTCTCGATGGTGGAGGCACACCTTCCACTATTTACGACCGGCCGACTCAGCTGTTTCCCTTCCACATATTGTCATTTCGAATATACAGTTAAGACGTCGAACTTTACAATCGCATTTCAAAGACATACTTTATAGAGCGGATCGTTCGCTACGTTCCGCGAACTACGCTTGAAGTAGGTATGAATTTTGGGAACCTGCAGGTTACCTACGCTGCCAACACAATACGCGAAGTTCCGACATTGTGCCCTTGTGTTACGGAAAGTCGGAACGTATGGGGGGGTATGTACAGTGAAGATAACGAGTACACGTTCTGGCACCTCTTATCGGCTGGAAATATACGAAGTGTCACGGCAATTACGTGCATGCGTTAATGATCACGCGACGTGTACAGTTTGTCAGGCGAGAATGAGAGGACGACGCGATGATTATTTTTGCCATCGAGCGCAGAATCGAAACCGGATCCTGCGCGCCTCGACTCGAAAAGGTTTTTTCCACGTTTTCGTCCCGGGCTCTTTTTACCTGGCCGAAAACGACGCTGCGCGTCTACCGTCGTCAATGTTTGACAGAGTCGGCCGCTGATTTTCGGGACCCTCGAGCGTGTTTCTTTTTAGGGAAGGATGAAAGAATTGCTTCGGACGATTGCCGAGGATCGACCGTGGGACCGAATAAACGGCGCGTATCCTTTTTAATTTATATCTCCAATAATGTACCGTAAACGCAACACAGTCTATCGTCTATCTGAACGGCAATTCTTTGTCCGAGAGGAGAACCGCGCTAGATAAGATTCGAGAATTTCTTAAGGGCCCAGAGGTTGCCTGAAGGTTCGATGAAGGTGTACCCGAGAGATATGTAAACCACGCACGAAATAAACATCCGCAGTGGAAGCGGCGCAGTAAATTTTAGGGGACCAGAGCGACGTGTCGGCTTGTTTTATTCCACACGCCCTCTGCATGCTATAAGTGCGTATGTCCTATATCCCATATCTTGTGAGCCGAGGCCAAATAGTTCCTCGTGCGTTTCGATTTCGAGCGGGGTCGAGGGCTTCTCGTTGCGCTATCGGTGAAATCGTCTCTGCCGGCACATTTCTTCCTCGCGATGAAGAAACCGACCGCGAGAGTGATATCGGTCGAAAAAGCGTCACAGCTGATGGCCGCGCGCTCTCTTGCCCCTCTGTGCCTCTTTCACTCTTTCGTCATCGCGGTGCATTTCGTTTGACGTAACGGGTCGTGACTGTCGAAAATGTTTGCTCGACCTTATCGATGGGAAACAGTTACGTCCACTTACAATTGAAGACGCTTACGGCAACCGCGGACTAGCCCACACTTAGTGGAGCCGGAGAAAATGAATGCTAAAGTGAAATGGTGGGAATGGTACATTTATGCGCGCGGTGGTATGAAATAGTCTCACATTTTGGTGCAAGTTCGAAAAGTCTATTCTTCGTCTATTGTCGCAGCAAGGTCTTCACGTTAGTGTCGGGCGTAAAACGTTACGATAAAAGGAATGTTGTTAAAGCATTAGCGTTCGAGGAACATTTAGTCTGCAACGTCACGGAAAACACATCTGATATTCGACTTGATACAGTATCGAGAGTATCAGTTTGGTACCTTTGAAGCATGTGACGCGACTAATCGAACAAAGAGCGCAACGCATATTGACTCCGTGTCGCAAGACGATACACGCTCGCATATAGTGGCGTAAAAACGACATCCCGTCCCGACTTCATTATACCGCGCCGGAGCGTGTCGACGATAAACCGCGATTGTCAATAGATAAATGCGTGGCCGAGGCTAATTGTGGCGTACAAAGTAAATCGCGCACCATGGGCTAACAGGGCACGGGAACATGGGGCGGGGGTGTAAGACGATAAAATATCTTAACGCAGCCCTTTGTTACGCGCAAAATTATGTCCTCGTAAGCATAATCTGCCACGCGATCCTTGAATCCGTTCGACATCCTTCCACTTTCCTACAAATTTCCAACGATCTCTCGAGCGCAACGCACCCTTAGCAAGCAGCGAGCCAGATACGACGTCTGAAAAATTCATTCTCTCAAACAAAGCCCGATACCCGTTTTCGGAAACCGGCCGCGCCCGCGCTCCATTTTTCAACACACGCGCCTGGGGAATTTCATAATTGGACATCCCTGGCAGCCGCGGACGGCCGCGTACGCGACATCGGCTTCCAGCGAAAAGCGGCCGAAAGTTCGCCGGCGAAGTGAATCACGGGGCCTTTCGTCACTGGGCAAACTGGAAAAGCACGCGTCACCGGGAAGACAATGACGGTTCCGCGGACAGAGCGAGAAACGCAGCGAGCCGACGAGCGGCAGAAGGAGAAGCGTGGAGGCGCGTGGGAGGGAGGACATTTAAAGCGTCACATCGAAACGTGAAACTTTTACTCATACACGCGGCGGCCGGGTGGGAGGAGGTAGGTGGACGTAGAAAACGTGCTCACGGTCACGTTGGAGAGTCCATTGTGTTTTTCGACCGACGCCCACGGTCGAGGGCTTTGAACGGGAGAAACGGTCGAATTGCTGGGTCCCCGAAAAGGATAAGGAAGAGAAAAAGGTGGGACGAGGTTGTCGGGGGGAGGGATGGAAAACGAGTGAAATAACGAGAGGCAGCGGAGGTCAGAAAGTCGGATTGTTGTTCGTCGTAAACTGGTACTCGCCGGGCTTGGGCGCCGATGCTTTACGGCCCTGAAAGCCGGGAGACCAGGGATATATCAGGCAGAAGGTACCGTTCGCTCGATGGGCGATGCCTACGCGCTTCCTGAAAAACCCAGGTGGACCTGTCTTCCTCCTTTCGTCGTCGTCGTCGTTCGGCCACCACCTGCCTCCTCTCTTCACTCCCTTTCCTTTTACCTCCGCGCCTTTACACGCTGCACGGAGCATATGCCATGCTTCCCGTGGAATATATTCCCGGGGCAAGTACTCGCGGCCGACGAACGTCGGTCTTCGGGAACGCGGAGTGTGTTATCATACAAACTATGAGAGGGAAGAATTTTTGCACGTCGTTAGGTGGAGGCGGTGGTTTTGGTCATTACCGCAATGATCGTGCGAGAGAAATGAGATGTGCACTTGGGAGAATGGTAGGGGCGTGTAATGGATGGAGTATAACGTTTGTTGTTTTATAGTAGACTGAGGATGATATTCGATGATCGGGACCGGCGAAAAGACGGGTGATTCTCGAAAATGATGGAGGAATTCGAATTTTGTTTTGCTTCGGAGTTGAACCGTGCGATGAAGGGTAATTTGCGCTTAATATTTCTGGAGACATGATTTTTCGGTACTGAGCAAACTTTTTTTTTAGATGACCTATACTTCTATATCCCATATTAAAGAACTCAACCACCTTGAAAAAAAAAACTCATATGTAACTTCGAGTCTAGACCCGATAATTCATCTGTGAGAGGCCCGTGAAAAAAACGAGAACTCTTAGAGCAAACTCGCAAAACGCGGCGCAAAATTGTAAGTGGCTTACGAGACATCGCCAAAAATATGCGAAAAGTTTGTGGGGAATAAAGGAATTAACTTTCTTCGATGTGCCACTTTGAATCTGTCCACACATTGTCGTCCTGCCTGACGTGAAACAGTGCTAATACGCTCGGGCGTATATTCGTTACATTCTCTGCAACAGTGCGACACAAAGTATGCGTAAAAAAGAGGTTACAAACGCGTCCCAAAATACCATACAATGTTTCGTTTCACTTCGTCAGCGTCGTCGAAATTCCTGCGTCCGTTATTTTCCCGAGAGGATTTCGAAGGTTCCCCTATCTCGGGGTCCTTATTGACCAGTCACAACTGTGAAACATCGACGCGATAGCGCCGCAGGATAGGACCACGAAACGTCGCTAAGGAAAAGAGTAAAGAGAAACATTGTTTATCGCGACAGTATCGCATTTCTCTTGGTGGATGGCCGGATGGGCACACCATGAATCGTCCGCACAGTTCCTCTGACAAAGGAAAAGAAGGCGGGATCGCGGCTTGGTCGGAGAGAAACCAGCACCAAGAAGACTCAGCAGTAAGCCGAGGGCCGAGAAGGAAGGAAAGAAACGAACGTAGGTGGCATGCAAAGTGTGCGCACCTTCCGTTTAAGACGCGTCTCTTTAAGTGTGACCCACGGTTTATTTAAAGTCGTCATTGTCACGAGGTGGTACGTGCTCGAAACGTCGATTGACCATTTGCATTTCGGCCAATATTTAATATAATCGACCGGTGCTAGAAGCGCAGATTTTTAGTGGCGGATTTAAAAAGAAAGTATTCTAAATGTCTATGGATAATATGAATGTCGGTGTAGCAGAGGGAGTGGAATGCATGGGGTTAATACAAACACATCGGCCCCTCCCTCCACTTTCCGGCACAATGTTATTCAATTTTCCGCAACGGAGAAGCGAATTTTCTCCGGTCTGCCGATTATGACCGATCGACTAAAATTATCTGTGTGACGAGTAGTGTCAGTGGGTCAAGCGCACAATGAGTTCGGATCTCTTATTTATTTATCGCCGACGGGATAAATGTAATGCACCGCCGACGTCGTTGACGACCGGTGACGGCAATTTAAATTTGGAGCGTGCCTTTAACCCGACACACAATCGGCTGACATTCAGACGAAGCACTTGCTTCGATGTAGACGACTCTGGAATAAACCGTACTCTCACAAGGAATTTACAGGCTCTCTTGAGTCAACCAAATGATTTCTAGTATTTTAAACGATTTAATTGTCCGGAATTGTGAAAGTGGTCTAAGGAAAAATTCATTTATTTTTACATATTTCACGTAGACCACTTTCATAATCATCGATACAAATATAGAGTCGAGTCTATCAGTTCGATTCCTGCTGATCGTGCGACTTGGTGACTGGACATTTTCGGTTTGCCAGGCGATTAAACATATTTTTCTCCCCGATAGGACGTATCGAGTCTTAAAGCGTGTAACAACAAGATAAACCGTCTAAAGGCTTATACGCTGCGCACTCGAGTCATTATTTCCGACAGAAAGGAGGCTCATCGGCTCATTTGGAGTCTGCCACGCCAATATACGTCGGCACGTTGAAGCATCGGCACGACGGAGAGAATTGTAAACGTTGGATACTCGCGAATGAACGGGTCCCGCGACCTTGAACACCGCTGACTATTATTCCAATGACCAAAAGGCCCACTCGCGAGAATGGCAAATACACAGACACACACACACATACACAGAGAGACACGCGGAGAGAACAACGTAGCTGTCATACCTTCTACGAATAACAGATTTTTATTTCGTCGTAATAGGCGCGAGCGCGCGCGCGCACTGTATGGAAAACAATAACCTAACCTCCATCTTTTAACCTATAACACAGATGCTTCTCGTCGACGGTACAATGCCTATCGAAATCCTACGAGTACGCTCAATACCAACGTACCCCACCTTACGCCTACCTTTATCTCGTTACACACTCGATACTTTTCGTAAGTTCTCAGAACGTATCTAGCGAACGAGCGCAAACACACACGACAGCTTTTCCTTATCGTAATCTCTGCACGCGCATGGAATAATCTGACGAGGCTGTGTGGCATTAAATGCACGAACTTGGAGAGTCAAGATTTTCCATCACGAGAAGAAGAAGAAGAAGAAGAAGGAGAAGGCACGAAAGCCTCGAGAAGCCACCTATGCGAAGACCCAGAACGCGACCAGTTCAGACTCCTCGCTCGGTGGCAAGGCGTGTATAAAAAGAAAAACTCCCGTGAGAGGTTAGAGCCGGGAGCTCGTCGGAGAGGCTAGCCTGAAAAAGAGAAGACCTCAGCAGCCGTGCGCCAGTTCTGCAGTCCGAAACGCAGAGACCGTCTTACGGTCTCTTGACGTAACGTTAGGAACAAACCCAAGACGGTCTCCTCTCTTCACTACCCTCCGCCTCGCTCACTGTACTCAATAAGGCGAGCCTCGCAGAGTTCGTCACGTACATCCAAGCCTTCCTCGAACCCGAACGACCACACTCTCCGCGAGCACATCGTTTCCGGCGTGCGTCGAGCATGCTGAACGTCCGCCTGAGGGCGTATCGATTCGGACAAAACATTTCTCTGCGGCCAAGTGTGCGGCCCGAGAGAAGAACACGCACTTGGCCGCTACGCAAACACACCGAGGCAAGAGAATGACGAGGCAAGCGCGTCCTTTAAAGAATCTACGTCTCGATCGGGTCGCGAGCGGCACCGTGGTGGTGGTGCCTGGGTATAAGACCCGAGAAAGAGGGACGAGTGGTTTTCCTACCGTATGGGGTAACACTCCCGCGTCGCCGTCATGCCTCGACGTCTCCGTTCGTCGTAGCTGTTGTTTGTGTGTGCGCGAGGCCCAGGGAGCAGAAGCCACGACACGATGATGGGAGCGGGCGTACACACTCGTGCACAATACGGCGTGTGGATCGTCGTGTGTGTACGTATTTATGGATGTATGTACGAACGTACGTAACACCGTGGGAGGCACACGCATGCACACACGCACGCGCGTACCGTACACTATCTCTCTCTCTTTCTCTCTCTCTCGTCTCTCACACGCAGAGGACCTAACCACTGCACACGCGTGCGAATCACACAACCGCACCCGAGGACGGCGCGCGACGGACTGAAACGAAGCGCGGCTCGCCAGACTGGAAGGGGGAGGCGGCGAGTGGTGGGGATGAGTAGGCTGGAGTGGTGGGGAGAATTCGACGGCAGGGGCGTAGCGCTCGGATGCGGGCGCCCCGGACAGCGCGTCACGCTTCGTGCAGGATGTACGCTGGGACAGGATTCCGATCGATAAAAATTGAAGTGGCGAGAGCGTGAGTAATGGTTAAGTGGATAAGAAGGCGATCGCTGGGGCGTAATAAGAATTCGAAAATTATCGAGGTAGAGCTCGATGGTCTTGTGCCGATGCGCGTTCAAATCCGAATGAACCGTGCGCGTATGTGTACGTTTAAGTCTGACGGAGAGAAATTAACGATCACGTAATGCTTGCGATAGTATGTATAGAGAGAGAGCGAGAGAGAGAGAGAGAAGAAACGGCGATATTGAGTACGAATGCGTCGTGTCGCCTTATTCTCATATTTCTAAGGCGACTTTATCAATAATCGAAGCCGATCCTCGGGGAAAGGTAGGTAACTTCAGCAAACTGCCCTTGGAAATTCTACATGAATCTCGCGGGAAATATCGACTTTCTGCTACGCAAGTGCGTCTGGCACGCTGTACAAGGAAAAATATACTTCCGATCCGCGTTTCTGTGCCTATCCAACCCGATGGATGTCGTTCAAATATTAAATCGTACCGGTATTTCTGACTTCATGAGCGACGGCCCGGTGCGCGAGGAGTCCTCTCCGCAGAAGAAACGCTACTTTGGTGCACGATAGAACACTGCGATTGCAGTTGCACGCTGCAGCTGAAGACATGCAGACTGCAGGATAGTAGATTTCGCGGTCACGCTATTGACACAGATGTCGCACTATCAGTCTGGATATCGTCCGAAAGAAAACCTTAGAACGTAAATCATTACGAGGCTTAGAGCTTCGTTCTTGCGCGCGTCCTCGGAGGCAGAGATGTCGCCTGATGCCAGTGGAGACACATAATATCGTAGATATCGGGCGTTTCGTTCGCTGTACAGTGTTCCCGCACATAGGTACCAAACAATCGTCGAGTTAAATGGACAAAGTAATCAACGGGACGAGTTTAGAACTCCTCTATCGCCGCACAGTTGCATTGCCTTCGATGATTGTGCTCTGCTTAAAACACGAGTCTCATCTACGCTCACCCCTACGATAGTATAAAAACTGACCGCACAATCCGAACACTCCGCCAACACGCACTCTGCATGCAAGCTATGAGCACACACAGTGACACATGCCTTTTGAAGCACACGTACCAGGCCTTCGGCGTACCGTCGAGTTTCGTTCGCCAACTAAAAACAACGAGCCCGTAGCGGAGGGTTAACTATATACCATCATAAGAGACCCTCATACGGCCATCAATGCGGGATTCCCACGAAGACTACCCCAAAGTACACTGTCCCCAGGCATGGTACATCCCTGGGCCCGATGGGATATAATATCGCAAAGGGCAGTGGGGAAGAAGGAAGATAGGGACGACCCTAAAACGAGAGAGTGCTGATGCGAGAGAGAGAGAGAGAGAGTACGAAGGGATTTTCGAATAAAAAAAGAGCGTGGCGAAAGCGGGGGGTTGAAGAGAAGCCGGGGGCAGAAGTAAGAGAGAGTGTAGAGGGAGAGAGAGAGAGAGAGAGAGAGAGAGAGAGAGAGAGAGTGTAGCGAGGGGATATAGGAAGAGGATGGAGAGAGAAGCCCCTTCTTTCGAGACCGGAGAAAGGCCGCACCCACGCAGTTCCTGGCGATCACGCGGGGTCCCCGCTGACACAGCCCTGAGCGAAGTAGATAAACACACACGGAGTCCTGCCACGTCGCTATAGCACGGTATATCCTGCAGGGCCGAATACCTGGTGAAACGCAAACGTTGGACTAACTTCCCAACTCCGGGCTGCTCGACGCCTACACGTTCGAACTAAACTCAAATATACCCTGTGAACGAAAACGCATCCCAACATGCTAAATCCGAGAGTCTGACATGGGCTGAAGTTTGGAGAACAAGCGGTGAGGGGTGGAAGTACGGGACAAGTTCGAGTCTGGCTCGATTGCGGCCGATGTTGCTGGGAAAAATGAAGACGCCTGTAGCCTGAATGCCAGTGTTAAAAAGCGCAGACGACGAAGCTACGTAACCGACCAGTCGTATAGGTCGACTATACTCCGTGATCGAGATACAGATGATAGCGGTCGCTCTCGATGTGGAGGCAGCGCGCTTGCGTAGTGACGAGCTCGAAATTCTAGAGAATCGTATCTGCCGATTGCGAGAGCCTCGCTAGAATCCTTACTCATGGCCGCTGACGCTTTATTAATTCTGCCAAAGTTCGGCCCGTTTTACGAATCTTATTTATAACTAATTGTTCGTCCTGTTCTATCCTCGTACACTGGCTAAGCGTGAGATGGAATAAAATTGGATATTAAAATTATTCGAGAAACGGCCGCGTATAGACGCAGATCCTAGACACGGTGTATAATAAGAACTGCCACTTAAATGCAAGTGCAAGAAAATGACGTGCGACGGGCTCGGAGCAAAGAATCGGGATGCATGTCCGGCTAACGAGTTTGATGAATTACGTTAAGCCAAAGACAGCGTGTGCGGCGACTGGTGGACTGGCGCACAGCTGTCACCCAACGTCACGCATCGACTCGACGGTTATTTTACATTTAAGTGTCCCGCGAGTACGGCCAGAATCCCTCGCGTTTCGTCGCAACCACGTGCTAAGTGCCAAAAGAAAGGAGCGGAGGAGATAAGTCAAAAAGAGAGCGTTGGCTCCACTCGACTTCCCAGTCAACAGTGCTATCTCGCATTTTTGAGTAGTTTTCGAGATCGTGTTACAGCGCCGCGATGATGTCAGCTCTTCGTTGAAAGAGCTCCGCGTCAGCTCTCATTCTATGCTCGCCACGAATTTCCCTCACAATGGGATATAGTCAATAGAAATGCAGTCCATATTACACAGACCACGAACTATTCACCGTTTCTATACGTATTCTACGGAGCGACGGAGTGTCGGTCGCCAAAAGTGGGTAGTGGCCGGTGGTGGTGGCAAGACGCCATCGAAACTGGACGCTGTACACGACATTGCGCCGACTTCTTCTCGATCCTCGCCATTTCGCAGCGCGCGTTCGTTACTTTAAAGGGTGCGCAACTACCGGGAGGTCTCGAAATCCGGAATCGTGAAAGTGAGTTTCGGGAAGCCGACGTAATTTCACGCGTCGCTCGACTCCGAGAACGAGTTCTCTGTCCCTGCTTCTTGTGCAAGATATCGAATCGGATCCGAGAGCCCCGTTCCTCTTTCCTCCGTTCCATCGGGCTCCGCGCAAATATTCGCGTCTCTTATCGAGCGCTCAGACGTTTTCAAAATGCTCTGCGCCAACAACGTCTATCTCGGCGGGCACGAAAAACAAGCAGCGAATAATTATCGACATCTGGACGCCGGCAGCGGCGGGAGGGAAGGAGAATAAGCCCCAATCCGCAGGCCGAACTTTGCGAGTGGCACAAAGAGAGGGACACACGCCGAGGAAAAGATAGCGAAAGGCGGCCTGCGGAGGGATAGGGTTGGCACGTATCAACTATGCACCCTTATCAATTGGAAAATTGGTGTGTGCAGCGGGAGCGGAAGAGGAGGGGAGTGAGTACTTCGTGCCCCGTGTTCAAGTGGTGGGGAGATTGAGGGGAGAGTGGAGAAGGGGAAGGACTGGAGGGGACGATTAGGTTTACGCGTTCGCCAGGGCCGTAGGTACTGTAGCTTGCCGACGGGTACCAGCATGAGGGCCCGGGTGGCTTGCGTGCATAACGAGTTCCCCGTCAAATTCGGCCTACGTCGAGTCCTAACCCGAGGCAAGGCCCTAACGTCTGGAATTGTGTCGACGACCCGCATCGTCTATGCACCCTTATGAATTGGAAAATTCCTCGGTTGGTGGACGAGGGACGAGAGGCAGGGAGGACATAGAGCGTACAAAAGCGAGGGGCGTATCCATGGGAGGAAGAGAGAAAGAGGGGACCGATGCGGAGAGTGAAAAGAGAGTGGAGACAAAGATAGAGACAGAGAGAGGGGGAGAGAGAGAGAGAAGGTCGGGGTGGAAGTGAGGAGAAAGAGACAAAGGGAGGGAGAAAGACTGATAACGTGGCCTGGCGCATGCGTCACCCGTCGTGGGCGTCGGGAATGTGTTGACACGAGAACCCGAGAGAGCGTTGTGGCTCTAATGCCACGACGCCCGTATTATCGTCGATGCGGTTCCCATGCTGCGGGTCCTCCCTCGTCACAAAATCCAGCTATTCCCATCTAGCGTTCCTCGGAAATTCGGCGCACTCCACATTCGTTAAAACTACCCCTCCGCTTTATGGCCGAACGTTCTTTTTTTTTTGCATCAAGGCTACACCAGTGACGCGCTGCGCAACACTCGACAGCGACGTCTCCACCACTCACCGGCCGAACCGTATGCGACAATGCATCTTTAAAAGTTCGCGAGTCAAAGTAACTTATGGATGCGCGCGTGTTCTTTTTTTCTTTTTTTTTTTTGCAAGGTACGGCGATTTAAGTTAGTACGGACTTTACTTAGTATATTAGACGACACCGAGGACGTAGCGAAGGAGGACAACGGTGAAGGCTAGCGATAAAGAACGCTAAGATCGTGACTGTAATTGATTACTGGCAACGATTGAATAAATGATCGTGCGCGAAGCTCCACCGGAGCTTCTAGCTCTCACTCGTCGCTTTCAGCTTTTCCGGCCACTTAGAATGATTATGAACGTAACGATATACAAAGGGAAACTACAGGCCCGGTAAGGCAGATGCAACCGGGATGAATATTAAAGTTTCGCTCGGGGAGGGATCGCGTCTTAGACGACGATCGGGGCAGGCTATAAAATTTGGCGCGAGCACTCCCGCATTCGATTTACAGGCTTTCGAGCATTTGTTTTCATCGCGTCGTTAGCTTCTTCCTCTCCCTTACTATATCCACCGTCTTATGCAACCAGGCAGGCAGCAGCGAAATATACCTTCGAGTTCTCACAGCTTTTATCGAGACGTCGTTTCGAATGATCGCCCGTTTCAGGACGCGAGATCCGAAAGGGGACACGTTCGAGTCGGAGAAACTCGTGGCGAGCCAATGCGGAGGCGATTCGTTCGTTTCGTCGCCGGTTTCAAAGGTCGGTGGTTTGGTTCGTGGTTTGGTTAAGGCGTCGCATTTTCGACCGCGAGGCACGAACTCTTTCGATCGGCGTGTACTGCTGCCTCGTGCAATATTCGCATTCGAATTTAATACACAGGGTTTTCGTATTGCAAATACTTCTCGTTGAACGGCGAACAATTTTCGATATCTACGATATACAAAAGTTTCATTAATCTCGTCCCCTACTATCTCGAGAACACTTGGAATTTACAGCCATGAGAAAAGTGTTTCAGTTACCATATTTTATTCCTACGTGTTTTCCTATCCCGTATAAACTTGTACCATGATTTATATCAATTTTCTATATCGCCTGATCTATCAGAAGAGTCTTTAGTGTAACAGAGACATACCGATACAAAACTTTGTTGTCCGAGTTAGCGCAGGTAACAAACTGTGATATTTCAAGGATTGATAATGGCAAAAAAATGTTCTTTTTAACCAATACTTTATTCTACAATTTTATTCAATATAGAAGATCTGAATAAGTAATTATGCATGCTTACTTCGTTACACTTAACTGCAGGAAAAGTTCAACAGGAAGGGATAAACGTCGACCTTCCCTACTATTTCGATTCTTCGCTTAGACACCATATTTGCTGAGAAGCCCAGCTTAGATACACACTGGGATTCCCATAAATCCCGACATCCGAATTCAATCTACGTGCCTCAGGATCGAGGACAAGCGCTATATGGGATATCCGGATAATATAAGATTAAGGTTCCTGTAACATTTCTCGCGACGGTCGGCGGTCGCGTTTAGATCGAAGAAAAATAAATGATAGACGAAGCGGTAGCGACGCGTGTCCCTTCCCTGTGTCCATATTTTTCAATTTAACTTTCCGTTGGCATCGTCACCGCTAAAGCTCCATTTTTCACAAAACTTTTAGCCGATGTTTAGACGCCCGCAACGATAATCCCTAAGGCCGGTTACGAGACTACGGGGAATGGTAACAGGGGTAAGGAGTAGGGAGTGGAAGAAGCGATGGAAAGTGGTGTGCTTTGCGCGTTAAATTTATATTCAACCATATTCCGAGAAAGTAGCTAGAAGACGTACGAGGCGAACGGTCATGGTCGCCGTAAGGCCTTAAAAATCCCATGTGCACTCCAAAAAATTGACGTAGAAACGTGGATAGTCGTATCTCGAAAGCCGATTGGTTCCATACCACTCGATTTTCCTTCAGTGTTCAGCGTCGACGATGAATTGTCTTTCCTCGCAATCGGCATCACTGATTACCGACGCTACTTATTCTATCATTACTAAAGGCGTGACCGAAGAAACACTGGACATCGCAAAAATTCACGCGAACTATGACGCGCGCATTGAATTTCAACGTTTACGAGTTTCAAAAAATAATAGCTCCGCTCGCGGCGCAGTTATACAGTTGCGTTTTACAGTTGCGCTCTTCGCGACTCGTTGTACGTCTGGCAGAGAGGGAATTGTTTCGACGTTTCCCTAAACGATTATTTTGTCTACTGCTTTAGCCCTGCAACGTTATTGCAGTGGCGCTGTACATCGTTCAGTTTCGACGCCGTCGGTCCCACTACCACAGACCGCTTCTACTGCCCGCTCGGCACGACCTGTTCCACTGGATTTCAAACACATCGCATATGGACATTGTAAATATAGATTGTATAACGCGTTGTATAACGTTCTGCGCTTATATTTTTATAAGACAGACCCAGTAGCAAGGATGGCGGAGAAACGGTTTTTCATTAAAAGTTATGAAACAACCTGTTAATATATTACACAGTCAAGCAATGGGACTAATGCAAGGATTATTAGCACGTCCGTGAGTACGTTTTCAACGACCCAAAACGTGAATCTCGGTATATTTCGAGCGCGGTCTCGCTCGAAAACGTCGTACACGGTTAGCGGAAACCTAAAACAATTACTATTCATAAAGACGGAAATATTACACCGCGTGTCACCAGGAGCGGACACAGGAGAGCGCGCGCGCAAGCACGGGTTTACTTAACCCGGGCATGGCGCACGATGGAGGGAGCGCACATTTAAATGTCCCGTACTTTCGTTGCCTCGATTCGACTGACTACAAGGTTGATAAAAGTAATGAATTGAGAGAGAAAGGAGAGAGAGAGAGAGAGTGAGAGAGGGTGGGAGTCGAACGGCGGGAGAGAGAGGCTTAATTTCGAAATGCGCATCCGGTCGCCCTTCCCTCCCGCATACTACTGATCTTCCTCATGTTTCCTACGTATGCGCGCGTGCATGTGCGTCAAACGCACGGCATAACACACAACCTACATCGCGCAGCAACGAAGGAGGAACAGAGTGAAAGAGGCAAGCCCGAACACCTCGGCTAGCAGCGTGTGCATATATGCAGGTATTATTCTCGTGGTGTATGCACCGAAAGAGTGAGAAACACAGACGGAACGAAAGAGAGAGAGAGAGAGAGGGACACGCTATGGCCTTACACACGTCATACATATACAAATAACTTAACACACCACCGTTCTACACACACACACCACACACACACACGTATCAACTGCGCATACGTGTCTCGGTAAGAAGGGGACACAAAAGAAACGGATGAGAGGAACGAAGCGACCAACGTGGACGAGGAACAAGGTACAAGGCTCGCAGGTGCATTGTGTAAGAAATAAGATCTTTCCACCCCGGGAAAGGGACACTTTTCCTCACGGTTAGTGCATCCTCTGTTTACGGCGGGTATCGAGAAAATGGAGGGAGGGGGCTAGACGCGCAGGATGAATTTCCATGAGAAAATGAGAGTATTATCGTTAGGCACTGGGAGGCTTCGGAGGAAATCGACAGACAGAGTACGGTGCTTTTCGGAGGCGAAGGATTTCGAGTCCCGGCCATCGGAGAAAGTCGCAGTTACGAGTCTACTAAAAAAGTAACAAGGGTCGGGGCAGACTGTACACCGTTGGGGCGAAAACAGACAGGGTCGAGCTGAAGTGAGAAAGACAGATGCGAAAGAGCGAGCGAGCGAGCGAGCGAGAGAAAGAAAGAGGATATACAGACATATGTATACACGCATATATATACATATATATACCAACGTACAGAGCGAGGGGAAGGGTAGGGAGTGAGAAGGACGGAAACAGCGCGACAGTGGGTACGAAAAGAGACAGAGAGACAATAAAGAGCGCGCATCCAAATTTCGGCTTGTGGCAAGGTCCTACCTTTTGCCGGGGAAAGTCTGGGGTTTGTCAGCGCGATGTCATAGCACGGAGAAGAAGAAGAGCGCCGTGCAGATGCGTAAAGATTCTTTGGCGAGAGAACCGACGGTCGGCGATGGCCGTTCAGCTCACCACTGGGAACACTGAGGTCGCTTCATGTCTCTCTCGATTCGATTCGAGGCACGACCCCACCCATTATACGGGACCTACCGATATCGCGCTCGGCGGCGTGAGAGAGGCGAAGAAACGTCGACGCAATATTGCGCCCGCGAGTCAACACGCGACAAGACTTTATTCCACGCGCTTCCCGTCCTCCGACCGTCTCCGATTTTTCTACGCAGCTCCGACTCACGTCGCACGACGGTCGGGTTCGAGCTCGCCCCAGCTTTTCCACGCGCTCGACGTTTATCTGCGACGCAGTTTTATCAGCGTTCTCGAGCACTGACGTCAAACACGCCTCCTCGCCACAAACTTCAGGCGAGTCGCCGTCGATGTAATGGCGGCACCACCTGCTTGTCGCCTACTGGTGCTTTACTTTCGGCCAATATCGACGGAGAGCGACTAGAGACGCAGTTAAGGGCAAGTTGATAGGGGCTCGAGGAGGAAATAGAATTATTGATTCTGTTTCTGTTATTTTGGACGCGGTTTTGAATGGGGGTTCGACGAAGTGGTTGAGATTGATGGACGTATGGTAAGGGTAGGTTTCGATGTTATCCTCGGCGGCGGTCAGGCCTACTTCGGATTGACCACGACGAGTCTAGGTTCTGAGGACCATTGCGTCGTCATCCATGTACGCATGATTTTTCGATCATCCTTGATAGAGGCAATTCGATAAACAAGGAAACCTAAGGGGCAAGGGGTGAAGAGAGATTTTTTTGTTTCGGTGCACCAACGCCAGGGGTCGCGGCAATGTTGGGCTTCGGCCAATCGGAGTGTTGCTGCGTTGCGATCGTTATAAACAATGTTGGTTTATCTAACGATCCGACAACGCGTTACAACCAAATATTTACGCATCAGCTTCGCGAAAATAGATCATCTATTTGCGTGGCAGTGAGACTATAGAATTTCGAGGAGACGAATGATTTTAACGGATGTAACCTGTGCTCACGGGAACACCCGAGAATACCCGACGACTTCTGCAGCCCATTGGCTGGAAGATGTCACGTGACCGGTGAAAGCCGTGAGATTGGACAAACGGTGGAAGGGGATCGTCTACATGATCTCTCACGTAGCTTACGTCGTCACAAAGGCAAGAGACAGTGTTAAAGGAGGATTGTGCTCACTAGCGAGGAGCGAGAGCTTGTTACGAGCGAGAGAGTTGTGCAGTATCCGGTTGGAGCGAGTTTGCGAGAGATCGGAGTAACCGTGTGAAGTGTGAAAGAAGGGAAGGAGATCGATAAGTTTGACAGTAGGGGACATTTCGACCCCGAGGGTAGAAAGGCCGGAATAGTCGAAGAGAAAACGTAGGGTTTGATAAAAGGGAGAGGCAAAAATATTGGAAAAAGAGACTAATTTGCTCGCGCGTGTCCTGTGTGTGTGCACATATTATATATATACATATATATATATATACAATATTACCCACGTACAAGCACATTATATATCGTGTGCCAGAGAGCGTAATTCCGCATTTCGCCAGCGCGTCGTGTGTGTATGTTTATAACGAGTGCCGCGCGCGTGCGCGTGGGTTACGACGTAGAGTGTGGGAGGGGGAGAGAAAGAGAAAAGGCGAGAGGAAAAAAGGCGCAGAGGAGGCGGAGGAAATATATATACACACACGCGTACGTGCGGACGCGAGATCGTGTGGAGGCCATCGCGTCGCGAAAAATCGGAGCTCGATAGACAAGAGCGAAAACAAACAAGTCGCGTCCGCCATCTTGTGCCTCTCCAGCTGCGTTTAAGGAAGTGGGAGAAGGTCGGGGTAAACGCGCGTCCCCTCATTTCCGTCGTTGACGAAGAGGAAGAGGCGTGAAGGAGGAGAGGAGCGAATAGTGCTATAAGGGTGGCCAGCGGTCAGCGGATGTGTCGAATTTCGCGAAATACGCGATTACAGAGGACTGCGAGAGAGCTCGAGACTATCGGGGCGAGGTAGCATCGCGCAAAAACAAGGAGGCACCCGGGGTTCCCCACCACGATTTAATCCCTCCGCGTTCCCCCTACTCCTCCTCTGCCCTGGATACCGAGATTATTGCGCAGTTAGAAGAACCGCTGGACACGGACGCCGAGAGACGCCTGATTTCACCTTCGGGGAGCTCCCCGCGATAACCAAAAACGGTGAGAAACGTAAGCAACCTAACGGGGCTTCCCCTTCTTAAGCTTCGGCCTTTCTGCGAGAACCCGATTTCGTTTGGAAAAGAAGACTCCATTTGGCTCGATGTTGACGGAAATCTGCTCGGTCGGCGGGCTGATAAGGCGATAACGATTAGCGTGTATTGCGAAGATTTCGATCTTCGGATTATTTTTATATTTGCCAGCGAACGCGCTTTGTTCGACGGGAACGCGGTCTTGTTCGACTTCCAGAGGCGGCGGACTGGCTGAGAAGTAGAACTCGCAACGGTAGTTGGAGCACTAGAGTTTCTTCTTGTTTTCGACGGAGATCGGGTCGCGGCTTGTGTAAATATTGATCTTGCAAATGTTGTCTTAAAACTTTCGATGACAAACAAACTGCGTCGGTGTTGTTTTGACTACCATATCAGCGGGGCGAGTGTTTTAAACCACACGCTTCGCGGATATTTTCAACGATTTATTAATCTTCCCGCAATTGTGCCGTGCTCGCAAACGGCGGAGATAAGAAGGCACCCAGATAAAGCGGTTTGTAGTACGATGTAGCGTATAGACAACGTTGTTTTATACATAGCGCATTCAATAAATATACCGGGGCACACGGCATGCATACACGCGCATGCACACGTGAAATACCGCAGTCTTATCTATAGCGTTCCTTCACCTATAGCGCGGTACATATATCGTATCCGCAATTATGCACGCGTCCACAGTAGTCGAAGTAGCGAACGAACGCTCTACCAGACAATAGACGTCGGAGAATTTGCAGGAGCCTTCAACAAACGCGTCTGATTAATTTTCCAGACGGGGGTCGTTCGACGCTATAGGAAGTCGAGGAGAACGGGAGGAAGAGAAGTCGAGATCGAAGCAGAGGCGAGCGTAGGGACGACGGGAAGCGTCAGAAACCTCTCGCGGTGGCATCGGCCAGAAGGACAATCTTAGGAGGCGCGTAGACTTTAACGGAAGAAGTTGAAACTATCCGAGCCATGACGAACTCGGCGCCGAAGATGAACAACAAAGTTGAGCGACAGGGCTCGCCGAACTCCGGTGGTAAACAGCGATACCACCATCGCTCCAACTCCGTCAAGTCCGCGACGATCCTCCATAGCGGCAATCGGCACGGGAGGAACAGCACGGGCCGACTGAGCTGCAGCCCGCCGTGTTCGACGACGAAGAGCACACGGAACTCGCCGCTGCGCTACGAGTCCAGTCCACGGGGTAGCCCGACGAACAGCTTTTATGCGGGCGCGAAATTCTCCAAGCCACCCTCGCCGGACAGTCTGCCTAAGCCGCCCATCCACTGGACCACGAGACTGATGGGCACCTGCCAGCAGTCCGACAGGACGTGCGACATCTCCAATCATCTCAAGATGCTGCTCAACGTCCGAGCCTGATGTCCCAACATTCAAACAGGACAGGTATATAATAGTGCCGTCCCGCGATACTGGGCGACTACTACGAAACAGCAGACATACGTCGCTTCTTTGGATTGGGGGAGGTGTGTGTACGAGAACGATAACAAGGACGTTTGCAATGGCGACGCTCGACGCCGACGGAAACGTCAACGGTGTTAACGATAAACGGTATTGATATAGACAGTGACGGTCGCGCGCGCGCGGCTCTAGTGTGCGGCGGCGAGGATGTTGAGACAAATTTTCCGAGGGTTTTAATGCAGCGAGGGAGCAGGATTAAGGCGCGTTTCGTTCTATAAGTTTATGGACCTTTTCGGGATAGAGAGACCGTGTAACGTTACGAACACGCTCGCGACGGTTAATTATTATAGTTAACGCAGGGGACGCGGCTGCGTCCGTCTTTTTTCTTGGCGCGAAGAGCCCGTGAGAGAGATGACGAGAAGTATGTAATAACGTTTAAACGACTCTACCTACCCTACACACAGACACGCTGTGAACGATGTAAACATATGTATTTTAGATTATTCGTATATAATTAACGAGCAGAGAAGACACATATACAATTTACACGCGGAACGCGCACACCTATTACATTTATACACGGACGTACGAGAAAACGTTTACTTTACACGATACAGACGTACATAGAGGACAGACATATACGGACACACGGAGGACACTTATTATTTGATTGACGATATGGTACGAAGAGATAAGTGAAGCTGCACTTTACGAGTTTTACGAATATACGATGCGCTTCAATCTTTCCGATGATCAAAATTTTACAATTAACATTACGGGAGGTGTCGCTGACCGGACGATCGTAATTTTTCAGCAATCGTCCGGCGTGGCATGTTTGGAGAAACTTTACAAACCGAAAATCTGAACGTCCTGTCTTGTTTCCCTTCGGGGCTCGCATCATGGCGTTTCTTTCGTTTTCTTTCATATCAATTTTGATTGGTCGAATCGTGGCACACGACAGTGCGACATCGCCAATGGACATTTTCCTAAACTTGCGAAGCCCCGTTTCGCCCCCCGCAAGACAAAACGGACCACCAAATTCCTTGAACAGTTTCTTTTCTTTCGCAACTATGGCACTGCACTTTTCCTCGGTGAAGCCGAGTCTTCTTTTTTTTTTTGTCTAGAATTAGGTCGACCGAGACGATCGGCGGGGGAAGTTTATTCTTTTTTCAGGTGAATTTTGGTTTCCGGTTTTTTTCTCACTTATTTTTCCTACTTCGTTAGGGAAGTATTTTTATTTTTTTCCTTTTGTGGCGTAAACTTTAAGAGAAAGATTGAGTTTTGGAGTGTGTGTGTGTGCGCGCGAGGAGTTGGGAAAGGGTGACAAATTTCGTGTGAATGACGATGAGAGAAAGTAGTAGCGAGAATGCTAGACGCAGTGAATGAGAAAGAAGCGAATGAATGAGAGTATTGAGTGAGTGACTTAAGGTACAGGTCCATTGATAATTGTTCGTTTCGGCAAATCCATGTTTGAGTGATAATTCGGCGCTTAATTGACAAAGTTTTTTAAAGGGGGTTATTTTTACACAGTGAACACAATGGGGTGTCGTCGGGGAAGATGATGAAAATGACGGGCGGGAATAATCGTTTCTCGATTGGAAGCGAAAATTGGGTTCAGTTTAAATTTCCGCCGATCAGGACAGTCGAAGCGCTCGATTGCGCGAGTCGAAGGAAAAGAAATTTGAGTACGAATGCGCACCGCGCACACCCTGTTGCTAGGACATAGATTTGCTCGGAATTAAACGTTTTCACGGAAAAAGAGAAAGTACACCCCGACTGGTTGTGTTCCGATCTTTGTCAAGATTTTGGAGCACGATCCCGGGTCTAGAGATTATATTAGACGATAATGCACTAAATTTTCATAAGGGACAAACCAGTACCACTATATTTAATTGGTAAGCAGAAATAGGCACAAGTATTATTTGAAGCTTGCGGAGAGTATGCCTTGAAAGTGAGACGGGGACACTGTTTGCCTGTGCAGAGATCAGATTTTATTTTTTGCCCCCTAAATTCTTTTTTCGTTTCTTTTTTTTAAACTCGCCTTTAGTCGTTTCGTTTTAAACGCGAGCTGGGATCATTTATAAACTGCAAACTCATCAAATTTTCTGATGTCGTATTTTAGCTACACGCGTAATACCATGCTTTTTGCTTTTTTTTTTTAATTTCGTCAACGGCATTCGCCGTTTAATACCTTAGTCTTCAGTCAGTTGAACCTTTTTCATTTGTTTCCCCTTTAAACTGTTAGATCTAGGTGTAAAAATCGCTGAGTACGCAAAAGGTGCGCGTAGCCGGGTTTTTAGGATTTACGAATGCATGTGTTAAATGTAAGTGCGCGTGTGTTTTTTTCGCTGGCGCGAATGCGTGTGTGCGTGAGACAGGCAAAATGAGAATAAAGGGAGAAAGAGAAGGAACGGCGTCGAAAACGTGCAATTAAAACTTTTGATTAATTTTGCTCCGCACGCGTATACGGTATATACGCTCTTCGAACCGATTCGTAAAATTTAGTTTCCTTTTTACTTTACAAAGATATCCATCTCTCGACGAAGTGGTCTTCTACTCTTATCCACGTTCCCCTCTTTTCTTCTTTTAAGCCAACCTTGGTATCTTGTACGTATTCCCACGTTCCATATCGTATCACTCTTTGTCTCAAAAAATGTTCTTTTTGCTTCTCTCGGTATTCTATTGTAAGTTTCTCTTAACATTATTCGTTTCGGTGTAAGATTACGACAGAGTTGAGGAATTTCTCGATAAATTTGTGAATAAGGATCCACATAAGTAGTAGGGGCGAGAGTATGATGTGTGGGAATGAGTGAGAGAGAAAGGGAGAAACGGTTTAAACAAAACGTGCAATTTCGAACTTTCGATTATAACTTGCTCCGCGTTTATAGTTTTATAAGATGAAATTTTTATGATGGGGTATCTATGGCATCTACCGAGACGACACAGATCGATGCACGAATTGATTGGACTTTGTTTTCAAGTATTATTATGAGACTGGGGAGAATGTCTTTGCTCAAATCTACGAACGGTCCTCGTCAAGCTTATCAGCCTAAAACACGATCGCCATCCGTTCGAAAATCGGCCAGTCGCGTTTGCCGTGCAAACATCATCCGTTTTTCGGTTACAAATTTCACGTAAGTTCAACGAGCCGGAGAAACAAGCTCACGCGTTTAAGTTTGACGAGAGCCCGACGAAAGAAAGACCAATTCCTTGTTTCTCGCGGTACAATTACGAAGGAAGAGAAGGAGTGCTGACACAAGACGAAGCAATCGTCCCTCGCGTTCGTGATCTATCAAAATGTAGACACTAGTTCCGTTCGAGTCCAAGGCGACGGACGATTCGTTTTTCGCGAACGGGGAAGCGAAGAATTCGCGATACGAAACACACACGCATACATATATACATACACACACACACACACACAGATACACACGATCGAACATGCGATTCTGTTGGATTGTGAAAACGCTCGGAATCGCTGTCCGTTCGCCGCGATTTATCTCGATCACATTGTATCACGGCCGACAAAGATCAAACCAGTGCAATACGCTCGTATTGTGTTATAATATTCGGGGTTGAGGGGTGGAGGGTGGGGGGCTGTTGTTCAAAGAGATGATCGCGATATGCACGCCTACTCTAATCAGTGTGAAACAATGCGCGCATAGTAATTATCATCGTGCAATACGCTCTCGTATTGTGTTCCAGTAAAGTGATCCATGTATTTAACGGTTTATCGAAAGGCGCAACACTCGGGAGCATATATTCGGGACTGGACGTTATTGTAAGAGCTAAGCGTTCTTCTTCCTCCGTTCCAACTCGTTCTGACGCTTTGGAGAAGGGACGAGAAAGAGGTGCAATGCCGAAGCGCGTATAAAGGCCTTGTTCCTCTGGCGGTATCGCATTTTTGGAAGGGCCAACAATATGAAACGGATCACCTTCGCAATTTCTCCTATCGAGACTGACACGTACAAAGCTGCTCTTACTGACTAAAGATTTCTAGTTAACTTCGATATCGTGTAAATTTTATTGATAACGGAAGTGTCGAGAGGTGGTCGCTCCGCGCGTTTGTTATTGGTCGCTCGAGGGACGGCGGTGGAATTAATGAAACTCTGTGGTTCGAATAAGTTTAGACAAATTAACTTCTTCGTTTTTACGTAGATCGTACGGTTTATGGAATTCTATCGTCGGCGCACGCCGACATCCTTTTTTGGAGCGTTAACGCGGAAATGACGATAAGTTTAGTCAGTTCTTATTATCTAGGTTACGTTGATCGGCACGGTTGATATTTCTTGTTTTCGATTATCACGGAACGATAAACTTCGATAGAGATGTAACTTTGGTTTATGACCATGACCTCCGTCGGAATCGCGCAAATTACGAAAGCTTGTAGAATTTAACGGTACGGTGCAGAGGAGGGGGGAGAAAACGATTTCAACACTGCCGTCCTGGTCATGAGATGAATGTGGGAAGGGATTGACGTGATAACTGTATTTGTCCTGCGCATGTATTTTTTCGCGAAATCAATGAAAATTCGCTCCCTTGGGTCCGCGGTATTTGTACATAAAAAGAATGGCAAACAAAAACTGTCGAATTGTGATTTTGACTTGATCACGTGTAAATGTCCCCTTGTAAAAAATGAATGTACATATAAATCGACGTACGTGTGTACAGGGTGTCGCGGGACAAGTATGTCGGTCATTGATGACTAAACGATTACGAGAGTTTCGTTTGAGCATTAATGACAGATGCACTTATTTTAGGACATCATGTATATGCGGAAGATACGTATACATATATGATACATATACATTGCGCATGGGTTTAAATTTGAAAAGGGATCAGACGAATAACATGGCAGAGAAAGAGAGAGAGAGGAGAGGAATGAACAAAAATACGGAACGCGAGACGAATATTTGGGGGAGGGCACGAGCGACAATGAGCGAGGAGGGAATCGATCGATCGATGAATTAAAAAGAAAAAAAAATTAGCTGTGATGATGACCCTATAGGTACTACTAATTTTTATCCGATAACTGATCGATATATTATATGTATATATAATATATATATTATTATTTATATTATGTATATTATATATATTATATATACACGCATATATGTTATATGTATATGGTATAAAGATAGGAAACGCGCGGTAATTTAGGTATATATGAATATATATGTGTATGTACGATGATAATAATTTTATTAATCGGGTTAACATCACGATTAATATATATTCGAGACAAGCGGGGAGGAAAAACGATATTAACGTGTACACTTTCCGAGGGAAGAATATTTATGTTCTCTCCCTCTCTCCCTATACCAGAGGCCCGCGCCTCGATCTTTATTATCGATTACTGTAAATTTTAGCGGTTATTATATCGGACACGCGGCGCGTGGTGAACGGGGAAAAATGCTCGGCTTTTATTCGGCGTGGGGGTTGGGGCACAGGTTGGCCTGCAAAAGTTAACAAATCCGAGCGCTCGTCCATCGAATATATCCGGGATCCAACGTTGGCGTGGGACAAATAGTTTATAATTATATATAATAATTAATGAGCCGACTAGTGGCTGGGTCGTCCCAGGGATGAAATTGTGCGAATTTTCAGATAATGATGGAAATGGATAGGACGGATCCTATGATTGCAATTAACGAATATATCGGTGAGCGAAGAATGGGACGACCCACGATAGGCCGGCAATTATTGTGATATCGTAACGTACAAAACCGTTCGTCGCAATAGGCTGGTTAACCGGGGAATTAACGAGGAACAAAGAACGGGGGTGGGTTTATGTTGAGGGGTGTGTGATGACTGTCTACTACGATCGAGAGAACATTGATCGTCTCTCGATCACGCGCGGTATGCCACGGTTACAATATTCGTAACAAGAGTATTTCTACTACAGACAGTTTGAAATTTAGTTTTAAGACCGCCGTGAATGACAATGACCACCATTACCGCGACCATCCACTAATTACTTCCTAACGATCGAACTAGCCTGTGGTATTGCCCGACGATTATAAACCACACACAGACACACACACACACACACGTTTCGTTCTATAACGAGTATCACTTGTATATTCGATATATCTTCCGTTTACGTACGCATTCTCTTCCGTTATTTCTTAAACTTTCGTTTCTCGAGTTTATTCTGATGGGTATAAGTTGCTTACACACGCGTGGTATACCTTTATACGTAATTTCCTTATCATTTAGCAATTTCGTTTCTCGATTCTGTAGTGCCTCCCAATTCCACGGACAAGGGACATGATTCAAATGCCGAATTCGATTTTCCTCGGAACTCCAGTTTATATCCACGTTCCCCTCATTCTTTTATAGGCAGGATACCGGTGTACGTAGTCGCATTCTTCGTACGTACTTCCTTTTATCTTCGAATTTTCCTACCGTTATCAGTTCATCAAATTTTCTCATTTTAACGAATACGTAAAATTTGTCGAGGCGGTTTGACTGGATTTCAGACCTAAGAACCTGCTAATCTTGTGTGACCATGTGAACGAACATATACTTAAGGGGTCTGACCACTCTGACCACTCGAAAAATGGGCTCATTCTAAACAACTTTAAACAAAGTATGTGCTTATTCATGATGAGTGTGGCTACAATGTAGCGTACCGATTTCTTTTTCTATTATTGGGGAAGTAGCGGTGAGTCGAAGAAAAAAACCGTATTTTTCACCGAAATTTGACGAGAAAAAAAATTAATAAAAAACAAAATAATTAATCAACTTATCGCAAAAATGGTACGCTACATTGTCGACGATGCATCTAAGAGTACATCGTGTCCTTTTCTCTTCAATCAGCGACTCTTTGCCCGTAGAATACGAAGTTTGTTTTTTCCACGTTACGAAATCGTGTGCCCATTGTTTTTCTGCACCTCGCCCATACATTATTTTTCACATTTTCGTCGTACGGATTCGCATCAATAGTTCCTTTATATTTTTTGGTACTCACAAACGTTGCAGTAAACTTTAATTATTAAATCTATCGTAATGCGAAGAAAAGTCTTGTCTGTTTCTACGTAGAAATACCTATAACTAAAATTTCAGGTTGGTCAGACTCCTCAATCCGTTCCTATTTAACGATTTCGCGAACTCGGACTTGTTTTTAAAGTTTTACCCCGTTTTATTGACAGTCGATCGGTATTTCCCACTACCCTCTTCCGCATGTTATCGTTTTCAACGCTAATACAAAAGTCTGCAAAACCCGCAGTAGCTTCTAATTCATGTTATATAATTTATATATACACATATTACATCGCGTAGTATATCGTGTAACACAACTACTTCGTATAATTCGCAACGGGAGACGAAAGACTGGTGGGAAAGAACGATCGGTTATTGTTAATTGTCGTTCCTTTACGCAACATGACGAGCGTAAGGGGGCACAGATAATAAGCATTGCATATCCGTCTATTGACTTTCATGGGAAGAAAGTACACCGGCGATTCAGCCACTAATTCGATCCTTTTTTTAAATCCGCGCCGATGAAACGGCTTGCGCGAGGAAAGAAAAGTGCCAAACTGCTCCTCGCGCAGGTTCTGTCGAAGACAATTGAAGCGAATCGAGAAACAAACGAGAAAGGAGAGAACGTTGCGAGGCTGTGTTAAACGTTTTTTCCCCCCTCTACCCCCTTCAAATGAAAACTTGTCCTTTCGATCGGTGCGGCATTTTTTTATTCGCCGCGTTAGGACCAAGTCGAAAGGACAACGCGAATTAATTAAAAAATGCAATTCGAGGCACTACCAGAAACGGAGTCTCGCAATTAAATCCTGTCGCATATGAAATATAGTGCGCAGAGATGACGACGATAAAGGTGAAGCGGCTCATTAACTTCATACCAAGCACTGACTTTACATGTACAGGGACATGTTGAACAGACTATACAGACACACCGAAACACTATGTCGATTAATTAAAGTAAGCCTTAAATTTAGGATTAAGTTTTTTCGAGAGGAGTCTCTGAGCGAGAAAGACAAGGAGGGGGAGAATATGAGAGAAAGAGAGAGAGAGCGGAGAAAACAAAACAAGGTGATAGAACCCCGTTAATGAAACGCCCACTGTTGTATGTCTGTCGATCAATCCGACCGTTTTACGTGCATTATGTCGTATAGTAAGTGGTGTGATCTCCTTTTTATTCCGCCTTTCTTTCCTCGGATCAGGATTTGACCGTGTGCCTTCGCGATGTACAATGTTCGGCATAAATCGTGTCGATTCTATCAGAAAAACGAAAACCGTGGATCTGATAAATTTTAACGAGGAAATACTTCCTCGAACCGGCGAGTCGATGAAATTTACGAAGATTCGTATATGGAATAATTCGCGATGTGATTTTCTTTTGCTGTCTAAATGGTTGTGCAATTAGCCCTGGCTGTCGATATTAATTTTTACGGTCAGTCGTCGAAGTATAGACTTTGGAGTATGCATTGTGCAAGTTTTACTGTAGAGTCTATGCCGTGCGGAGCTGACATCGTACAGTCCGAACATTGTACGAATATTCGCCCTCGTGCCCACCGTTTCGTTTGTCTCGAAATTCTTTTAAGACTCGTTTCTCATTTCGACCACCGAAATTTCCTGGCACGCGGCACGATCTCAGGCTTTTTTTTCGCGAACTTTCGTCCGTTCGGTTTCTAACTCAATGATCGTGAAATCGCGCGGATTGCGTTGGGCAACCGAAAATAATGGTATGCGCAGTTTTCGACTAAACATTTAATTTTCAAGAACAACAAAAGAATGCAACATCGTTTTTTTTATAAAAGCAATGTAAGTAAAGGAAAATGTTGGACAAAACTGTACGTGCTGGAAAAACTAAACAAAAAGAGTTGCCTCGCGCAACGAATTCAACCAACCCAAAACATAAGAAAAAATAGAATTTGCTCCGCGCGATTTCACGATCGTGGTGGAGTGAGAAATATCCTCGGGTCAGTTTGAAAGAATCGATGTTCACGACGGTCGCAGAAAGAACACAATAACAAAAACCGAACTCGTCCATAAGCCCGGAAGGGCTAGAATATTTTTTAACTGAAATTTCTGCCGCCGATCGCGAAGATCAATTTGTGACGTCGTAGTCAACGCATTATTAACCGGGTCAGTCAGTAACGGAAATTAAAAATACAACGTAAGAGAAGAGGGCAGAAGCAAACGATGAGCCACCCAAACACATCCGACCAATGTTCGATAAGCTATATTAACACGTTAATTGCCACAATTTACACACACATGCGTGTAAGAGTCAATACTATTAAACAAACAAAAAAAGAAGATAACAAACGTGACAGTTGACGTGTTAAATTCTTCGGCCCGTTAATCGTGTATTGCGAAGAAGAACGAAGAGAAAATTGGAATGTGCCAAGCAGTATGCCAAAGATCAGCAAGGGATCGCACAAAGATCGCGCCTAATTCCGTTTCCAATCTCCCTTCGTTCTTTATTTCACGTGACGTCACGAACTCTCGAGAAACGACGGAAATTGCCGAATCGCTGGAAGGAAAGCAAACGCACTGACTAACTTTAGGATCGAGAATTAGGGTTCGACGTCTCGACGTTTTGTCGTACCCTCACATACCCCCGAAAAAAGAACGGTGCGGTTCCCGATTGGAACGAGTGATTCGAAGAAAGAGAGAATGCTTTGCGAGTGTGCCAAACGTGCGTGTCGGATTGCGAACTGAAATTTAACCGCTCGACAGTTCTCCCTAGACGGAAGGATTAAAAAAAAACAAAAACGCGAATACTTGCAACAAAGACCAAAAAGGGGACGGAGGGCAAGTCGTACTGCCCGCCGTGATTCGTGCCAGTCTTTCATTTCAACGTTAAACAAAACGATACAACTTGGAACAATTTCCAATTCCCAGTGACTTCAATGTACAACGTTGTGATCATAATAATGGCACGAAGAAAAAGAAAAATACCAATTGGACAGTACGATTTGCTCGGTAACTGTTCCGCGACTTAAATAATAATAGCTTACGCAGAGTACATTACTCTGAAAATGGGTGGTGTTATGAACAAAAATCGATATGCGAGTCCGAGTGAAACTCGGACCGGAATTTGGAACAAAAGAACTGACTCGTCCACGGACACAGATTGTCAAGCGGTTAACCATCGAAGAAGGTCGCGTTTTGTCTCGATTGCTGTCAAGCGAACGCGATCTTTTTTGCCGATCGGCAACGTGCGTGCAGATGGCTGCCGCAAATTATTATACATATAACTGAAAACTGAAGCACGAAACGGGCGAGAATCAAACGAAATCGCCATCTGCACTCGCGTGTCCGTGACTTTTCTACGTGTTAGAAGTATGCAGGCGTAATTTTCAGGATATAAGGATACTTTCTTCTCTAACGGCCAGTCGCGGGGAGGAGGGCGCAACAATATTACATAACAATATTCATTGATTCGCGAGAGTTCGGCTGAAACCAAAGGAAAACGATATTCTTCCCTTCGACGCTTTAAAGTCGAACTCGAGAGGAGAAATTGAGAACGAGAACGGCTTGACGGCGAGAGAAATTTTTGGATATAATCGGACGATCATCGGAATCGAGGTCCAACTACAAAACGCGCGTCCTCCCCGCGCGGCGAACTAAAAAGATCCTGCGAATGAAAAAAAAAACACGAGGCATTTCTTCTTTGTAAGTTCCACTTTTTCTCCCCGCCGCTCCGAATACTATGAGTTTCCTCATTTTTTTTGTAAGTTTACAAACGCCCGCGGCGTCGCTGTACATCGTTTTCGCGCGAATGGCAAAGGCAAAACGAAAGCGACAAACTCTGGCCTGCTTTAATCGAAGGACGATATTAACGTAGACGTTAGGTGCAAGAGTAACGATGATTGCGAACGAGGGGAGTGAAGGATACAGAAAGAGAGAGAGAGAGGCGGGAAGAGAAGCAGATGTAGACGAACGATAATGACGCTAGACAACGCGATGAGCTGGAGCGATTAAGCTATGGAACAGAATTATGTAAATGACAAAGGTGGTAAAAAGGCGAGAATCGTTGACTCTTGGAGTCGAGTCGTCGCCGAATACGTGTGATTACGCATGTCTGAGTTTGTGCATGATTGAGCATAGGAGTGAATGATGAATGAGAGAGAGAGAGAGAAGCGTGTGGAGCGACGACGACGAATTTATCGTAGGATTAATGATCACTTAGATAATAAGGATATCGAGTCGCGATTTCTGTGATGATTGATGAAAAAAAAAATGGTAACCCGATGACGATGATCGTATGATGAACGTTTTAAGAACGACGATGAAGATTTTCCCCCTGCGTCGCGTTATCAAAAAAACTCCGTCGCGGACACGATGCAATTGCTATCGAGTTAATAGGGTACGAAGTAAGGATAATAGAGCTATAGTCTATGAAATATGTATAAAAAAAAAAAGTGCAGAACTCTATACGTAAGAGAGCTCTCTATCCGACGAGAAGCCGCATACATACATTACTATTGCATGTAAATTTACCGTCGCGTTTAAGAGGAATATGGGGCCCGTGCTGGAGGAAAACAATGACGCGCGCGCGATATGAGTACACATTTAACACACAGAGAAACACCATAGGAGACATACATATACATTATGATTAACTACGGAAAACCATAACCGACAGACGTGCACAGGCGAGAGAACGGAAGGCGGAGATTGATAATAATATTATTAGTAATAACGGTAATGAGTAACGATTACGATAACGATATAATAATAATTGTACATATTGAATTATAACGCGTTCGAGGGGACACGTCCCGTTCGGGCGAGCGAGGAAGAGAGAGAGTTTTTTTGGTGTAATAAAAAAAACTCCAAAGAAGAATATTTTGCTACACGCCAGGGAGGAACATCCGGAGGCTGTGTTTTCTCTCACATCGAAGATTCGGCCGTACGCACGATAACAATATGTAGATAATATTTGCGGCGCTGCAAATCTGCAACGGTACGACCGTGTGTGACTTTCTAAATAACGGCGGAATGCGAAGAACGAAGATGAAAAGGACCGCGGCGGGAGTATTTTGAAAGTTGAGGGCTTTGCCTCCGACGCCGGGCGCGATTGGCAGTGACTTCGAAGGAAGAAGAGTGAGAAAATATGGCATGGAGCTTCGAGACAGTCAGCATCGAACCGAGTGGATGTTCGTGAGCTGAGGAAGAGGAAAACTGTTGATAGAGGGCAAACATCGAGCGATGACGAGGAGGAGGAGGATTCCGAAGGGTGGCAACAACTAGTCATATAACGTGCAAGCATGAGAAGGTTCCTGCGAGAGAGAGAGAAAGTACATCCGGCTAGGAAAACGAGAAGTTTGCGAGGGTTTCAACGGGGTGAAGCAATATAAGCGTTGGCTCTGGAGTATTTGTGCAGGAGGTGGTTGTGCGTGAATGGAGGAGAGACGAGAACGAGATCGATCGTCTTTGGCCACCTTTCGAACGCGCGCATCCCGTTGTTTTCGTCGCGAAACAAATTCTCGTGTTTGCGCGATACCGTTGATGGAATCGACTGTGATCAAAAATAGTTATTATACGAATAGTACCTTTTCCGAGGATCACGGAAAATGAATGGCGGGGAGAGAAAGAGAGAGAGAGAGAGCGCGCGCCGTTCCGTTTTTGCTCTTATTTTGTATCGGCAGCTTGAAAGGTTTCGTACGAGTTACGTAAACGCGAGTCTGGGCTCGTTTAAGAGCGAGAGTTTTGAAGCGGCGTACCTTTTGCGCAACGCAGTTTCCGCACACACACACACGATTATTGCACATGATGCGTGGGCCATTTCGAGGAGTTTTGAGGCGAACCAGTTCAAAGAGAGAGTCGGAGTTTTAAGAGTTTTAAGGAGAGGCGGAAGAGAAATTACAGAGAGAGAGAGAAGGTACACGAAAGTAGGAAGAAATCGACGAAGAATAGAAGAAGAGTTTGAGAACGAACAGACCTTTGTCTCTAGGGAGTAATCGACTGGATCGTATCGATGGAATGGGCTTGAATCACGGACGGGGTTGCAAACATATATAAAAAAAGCACCCCGCCAATTCCCAATCGTCAACTCGAATCTCTAACTCGTTCGATTTGGGGGTCGGGACAAAATCGAGCCTCGGAACGTTGCGACGGAGCGAATGTGTTGAGAATTTTTAAGTAACAAAAAAAAAATACAGATATACAAAGACACACAATATACACAACACGAGAAGGGACGATGCAGAGGAAAACGAAATACTAGAAAATGTCTTTTTGCGAACGGAAAAAGGCGACCAAAAAAAAAATGTTTTAAGTGTATAAGGGGTTACAAAAAAACCGAATGTTTCGCGTGAATGAGATGAGAGAATGCGTGAGATATCGAGCGAGTGTTAACGAGAAGGGAATAAAGAACAAAGAATTACAGTTTACGAGACGAAGAGAGAAAGAGAAAGAGATTGAACGAAAAGATGATCGTCGATTTTCAGAGACGAGGAGCGTGGAGAAAAATCGATTGCTTAGGAATTTGCCGATAGACGACGTTTGTTGAAGAGGAAAGGGACGATGATGATCGCTATTGATCATTAATAAAGTTGGCAGACAGAACTTTTAGGAGACTGTCGGACGTCTTCGAAACTGTTTCAAGAAGTTTCAAGAAAATTCAAGAAGAACGTTCAGGATTAAGAGAACGAGAGACTGGACCAAGAGCACGCGGGGATCATCGATGATTCAGACGATTGATATGAGAATCAGTAGTGCAAAAGATTGGCGGGAAGGACTCGATGAAGATTAAAATAAAAGAGACTTGTGGACGTCTTCGAGAAATTTCAGTACCGCACTGCTACATACACACACACGCGTTATATATACATATATATACATACATATATATCTATATACACGAAGGATAGTGAAGTGAAGAGAGAGAGAGAAGTATCCACTGCGAGTGGAGAAAAATGAAGTCCGCGAAATCTGCGAGAGGAGAGAGAGAGATTGAACGTTCTCGCAATTGCGCCACCCGTTTATCACTTTTAAGCCTGACGTAAGATGGAGCGAGACACGAGATATGGGGAGGAGTGTACACGCATACGAAGAGAAAGGAGAAAGTTGTAGGCGGCGAACGCCTTAGGATTTTCAATTAAGGCCTCGCCACCTTCAAATAAAATGAGACGAAAGACAGACGGAGTTGAAGAGCCAAGTTTCTCTGCGTTTCCCTTTTTGGAGACGCGACCCCTTCTTTTTTCACATGACGAAGTGAAAATCTTACCGAGGGGAAAGAAACGGTCGTTGATGGGAGCCGACTGAATGATCTTGGTTTCACACTATTTCTTGACGTCTATCGAGATCGTACTTTTCTTTGTTCCATGTTCTACATTTTACCTGCCCCCCCCCCCCCTTCTCCCCCCAATTTCCAATTTTTCAGCATACTTACTATGTCCCACCATATTTTCTTTTCCTTCACCTACCGCAAGCCGACCGCATCGCGAGTGAGAGAATTTTTGCTCGTTGTTCCAACGGTCGGAATAACATGATCTCTACCCTTTCTTCGTGCATCCCATTCCTGTTATGCGTATTTGCCTACGCACGCACATCCCGTCCTACATTTTCACCGTCACCCTTTTTCTTTTCTTTAGGGCCCTTTTCAGGGCCCGCAATTAGGTCAAAACGAAGTGACAACTAGTCGGAACATGCACTGCCAGTGAAAACTGTCCTTTTCAGGACAAAACTTACAACGACAATCTGCTCTTTTCAGAGCATGCTCGCAGAAAATGGGGGCTTACTATAATCCGTCCTTTTCGGGACGAAAAACCTGTCCCTTTCACAGGAACATAGCACAGGATTGCTTTAAGCTTGAAATAACTGTACTACAACGTTTGGAAGGACGGTTCTGCAAAAGCTTCGCTGAAAAGGATTCGAAATGGTCAAGGAATTCTAAATACGTACGTATTTATGGGAATAGTTGCATTGATAGTAACTGTGTTATTCTTGTTCATGACCGCTTTCCAGACTTACCGATGCCGTTATTTATTCGACATACGGCGAGATACGGCGAAACTACTAGTACAATTTGCATCTAATAACTTTCAACGCAAAACCGAGAAAGGAATCTCGGACGTTCACTGGCTCAAGGTCCGGATGACAAACAATTTCGATCTTTCTGGAAATCGTGCTATGTGAATCAGAATCGTAAACTTGCGTCATCATGGAATTATCATTACGTCGCAAATTTTTACTCATAACACACGTTTGCACGATAATATCGTTGGACTGCATTTAATTCAAAGTTATGAATTTGCAAATGTGAATCCGGAAATTCCGGAACAAATTATACCTTCATTTATGGCGGATGAGTCATACCGTAATCCAGATGTCTAAAAATTCCCTCGAGTCATTGTGATAATACTTAGTCATTCTGCCCACACTTCAAATATACCTGAGCATTACAGTGAAGCGAGGGTTTTATTCAATGTAGGATTTGAGAATGTATTTGCGTCATAAAATAAATTCTATTCTGAGATACTCCTAAGTCCTAAGCCTACTGTGTTATGATTTCCTTTTAAACCATGTCCTTTAGTAGACTGTTTTTCTTCTCGATATGCACATTGACGACAGATTTAAATGCGCTTTACTTATTCAATGGGGATCCAATCTTGACAATAAAACCGAGCACTTAGGCCGTGGCCAGAATTTTTCGAAAGGATACCAACTCTTAAATTTTGTTTTTGCAAAAAATCGTGCTGTTGAGAATCTCTCAAACGTTTTTGCACTGCATATTATTATTTTGTATGATCCAAGCTAAAAGAAAATTCTATAGCCGTAAGTGAACGCTAATTGCATTATATATTTATAAAAACAATGCACATCATTTATTAATCGGCTTACAAGCAAATTGGACATTTATATACCTATTAAGACACATTAACTTAAGGTTATACAATGAATTCAACGGAAAGATAAGTGCTTACGTTAGTGACGGTGTACGTGGCTTATCTATTGTATACACCACATCTAATTTTAAGTCTATTGTCAGTCGCGTATTTTGTTGGAAATCGCGTTACCGTTTCAATCACACCCACCTACAATAACGTCTACGAGTTGTCTTTTTTTTTTTTTAAATAAATTAGAGGGTGGTAAAGGCGCTGGGTTCTGTGAAAAATATATTTCATTCGATACGGTGTTTTATGTTAGGCTTAAGGGGTAAAATAGATGAATCAGCACACATTTGTCTATAATTCTATTTGGTATTTTAATCTTAAAGCTGTAACTGTCGAGAAGGCAGTGTTGCCCAGGCAATATTAAAACAATTGCCTCGGCAACTTCCAAACTTCCACGTTGCCTTTAACGTCTCCGATGGCCAGCATGTCCCTGTGGAAATATTAAAATTCCTCATATATTCCTGTCACTTTTCCTGTCTTTACAAACCATAGAAATAGGGAATTCGGAAAATTGAATAGCAGAACAACTTATCAGAACGTGTTCGAACTTAATCACTCTGCATTTTGAACGCAACGAAATTGTCCCTGAAAATTAAAACCTTGCCATTCTGACCTGAACCTATATTACTCTCACGAAGAAGCATACGATTCCAGACCAGTAAATTGGCAAACATGGACACATCACACAGACCCAGAAATTTTGAAAACACGTATTTAATCGGGTTATCGGCTCTTTGACTTCGACCTCGTTCCCTGACCGACGATCGGGTGCCCTTAATAAATCGACCCGTTTCCGAGCAATTGAGTTGACGCAAACGAACGAGCAGCCTCGAACCGAGAGAATAAATACGACCGCGACCTCGGGAGGGGTCGGTAAACTCGAGAATAGATTGCGATAGTAGACGGAAAGGAATTTTGGCCTATGAGTCAGCCACCTGTCGATTTCGGACGTCGAATTACCTCTTGGAATTGACACGTAAGCTGCTGGTGCCTTCTCTGCCAGTAGTTTCTAACTTTATATTCGTCACGGGTTTGGCGTCGTTCACGTTGTAGAATTTTATCGTCGATCCGGCACCGTAGGCCGCAAAGACGTCTTGGTTCCCGATCATCCAGGTCAATCCGACCACCGTGTCTTCCACGGAGATCGTGTGTTGACTCGTGTGCTATGGACAGTCTGTTTGTTTTTGTTTGTTTGCCGCTTTTTAAAGCAGCGCGGATTTTGAGCTGAGATCAGCTGTCCGAGACGAAACGAGGCTGGCGCTCGTAAAAAAAGTTGGATATAAACGGCTAGACAGCCGGATATCGAAGTTTATAAATTATATTAATGTTAATCATAAGTATTTTGTTTGCAACTAAATGTATACGTGAAAATTGCTGGTATTGGGTGAAATTAATTTCCTATAGGAAGCACTATGTTTCATTAAGGTTTCTTATAAGTTTGACGAGTTAGCAATGACGTAATTGATTATCACTTACGATTTCTCAATAAGCTCGGTATGTAACCATTACAGACGAAAATGTACGATTTCTAAATTTTCTATTCTAGCATTCGTGCTACGTAAATTTACATAACGAAGGCCTGTTTTCTGACGTGTCAAAGGCTTTCACCTTCTGACCTTCCGTCATCGATGTTAGCTAGTTCACTTTGTATAACGATCGTTTGGATTGATATTGGGTACAAAATAATGCGTAACATGTAAAATCTCCATGAAATTCACGGTGTTCAAACGACATGTTTCTTTGTATGGAAAATATGGAAGGAACTGTTGTGGATAGGACTCACCATATCGAAGCGGTATACCCGAATTTCTTTATCCGTACCACTAGTGAGGAAGACATTGCGGTTTGGTGACCATTTCACGCAGGTAACACTGCCTTCGTGTCTCTCATACTCGTCTATCACAGGATCCAGCAGAGTATCGTCTCCTGTAATCATAATACCCATCAATCGTACCCACAATACGTAAAAATATGTTTGCACAATCCTTCACATTTTCCCGCGATAAATGTCAATCATAAATGTCAGTTCAAATTTCTAAGGAAAAGTCTTAAAATTGTAAGAGCATAATGCACCTTCGATTGGAATTTTCGGATGAATGCTGCACTTGTAGATACCACCGCATAGAGTACCCACGACGAACATCGACGGGTCCTCATGCGAGAAGTCGAAATCCGTGATGCACAGCCCAGCTTCCGCTGCCCGTTCATTTCTGCCACCCGCGCTGCGAGGTCTCGAATTCTCGGCCGGATTGTGTTCCTTGATGATCTTGAACCTATAAACGAAAACCTCAACAGACTAATGAGTATAGTTACTCATAAGCCAGAAAAAGTTGGCATAAAGTTCATCTGCTAATAAACACACCTTTTATGTTGCCGAATAATCGTGAAATTGGCCAATAACTTGTGAATAAGGATATAACCGTGTTTGCTCGCGCTGACTAAACTGACGTCGTTGTTTAATAATCGTGGCCGCCATGATATTCGAGAGACGGAGTCGTCATGTGTGCATATATGCACCGGAGTAATGGTGTCGTCGTCTTGAAGATTCCACAGGAGGACGTCGCCTAATTTACATGAGAAGACATGCACATATAGCAAACAAATAAAGAAACCGCAAAGGGCGATAAATGGGGGTGTTGTTCGAACTATGTATGCTAACCATTAAATAGACCAGCAGCAATAATAGAAGGCTCGCTAGGATGATTGGAAAGTGTTGTGACACAGGAACTGGTCTCCCGTTTCATACTAGGCACATCTATAAATTCGTTTTCCTTTCGGAGATTAAATAATGCTATACTAGACAAATGATCACACCAAGTCTCATGGTGTATATAGCTGTGTGATACAGCCAATGTTCCACCGCCTGCACCCCATGACAAGTCGCTTACTTTGATCTAATAGAACAAAAAGAAAAGACAAAGGATAGTTTATATAAGAAAATTTGTGTGTGGCAGGTTTTAAGAATGCTCGCACCTCTCCTTCCTTGTTATCAACAGTGCAGATCTTCTTCAGCAGTTGAGCATGAGCTGTAGAGTCTTCTGATGCAGTTGGGTTATAGTCATTAATTGCACCAACAGCCTCGTCCAAGGCCTCCAAAATACCAGGGGTAACCCTTTTCAGGAAATCTGCCAGCTTGTCATAGTCTACCTCTGTCCGTTTTGGCGGTGAACTAACAGTTTGTGTCTAAATATCAACGACACAGTTGACGTACAAACAAGAATGTTGACCCAACATTGTAAAACACAAATTGGACCTTTGGCATGACACATACCTCAGCATTTCTAACTTCCACCGTCTGCGCGTCATTTTCAGTGTACACAACTTCGGTTGTTTGCACATTGGCCGTTGCTTCTACTCTATAAGACAGATTAAAGCAAGAATACGATTTATCGGTGTTTCAACCATTCGAAAATTTCTTTTGACAATTAAGAGTAAGGTTAAGCTTGAACATGCTTACTTTGTCGCTGTAAGTTGGGAATTGAAGCTAACTACATCGGACGTTTGATCGCTGAACATCTCGAAAAACTTCGTACGACGTTGAGAATGCAGTATCAGAGGAATCTTGCACGAGAATTGTGCGACTTTTGGTTGTAAATAGGATGACAGCCGATGACGTTCGCAAGAGCCGGTACAGGAAAAAGTGACGCCAAGCAAGATGGCGTCGTACAACGTGATAAAATGGCTTGATTTCGACATCGCAGCGCCCTCTGACAGTGGCCGTCTTTACCACGGTTACTCTGATGTGCGACATAGGTGGCAACTAATTTAAATACGAATTCTGGAAAAAATGTTGCAATAGTTATCGTTGTACAGACAATTTTACAACCAAATGTGTCTAACATTACATAGTACCGATTGGATGCATATTGTAAATAATTGTGGATTCTATCGCGATTCAATCATAACTTTGCGTTAAAATTATGCATGCATTTTAGAGTACAAGCTTAGCATTTAAGGTATTTAAATATGTAGTATGATAGTATTAGCATTAGTGTTTGAGGTATTTAAAATACGGATGTGTTTTTATGCAAATTGTAGAAATATCAACAAAACAACACACATATACTGAATTACATTAATGATGTTATGATTTCTCATAAATTATACTTATGGGATATATTACAGGAATTAACAGCTTTTATTAAAATAGCTTACATAAGAACGCTCGTCTTGTTATAAACTAAACATACTCGTTCGACTGCAGCAGCCACACACCGTGGCAATTTCTTCCTTAGCCTTTTCGGATGTTAGAGAACCTCCAATTATCTGTGATCAAAAATCACTCTACGCACATGCGTCGGGTCAAACGATAACTGGTATCTTATAAATAAATGCTTTGGTCTCTAGTTAGGGTCGGGATCGTGCTCGACATAACAGCGGAATACCGTTTCTTTAGATAAAGATACACATCCATGCTGGACAGTTGCTAAATCTCGAGCTGTTTGAAAGTATTCAGACCAATATCTTATGTTGTTTTTACTGTGATGTCGAATGTATATTACTTTGCCATTGCCCCTTTCCCAAACCCTCGCCCCATTCTGCTTCCCACCCTTCAGTCGGTGCGCGAACCCTGAACATGTCCAGACTCGTTGATGCAAGTTCCCTGTTTCCTGTCGCAGGTAAACGTCGAGTCACAAGGACAGACAGCGTAGTAGACGTTCGTGGCGTCAAGGACCGTTCCATCGGGGTAACTCAGGCTAGCGTTAACCGGCTGGTTGTTTGGTCGGCAAATTTCACCCACTTGGCGGTTTGACACGCACGTAGGTGTGCTATATCTCATCGGGACTAAACATACAAGATAATGCTTGATCCAACAGCATCATCCAAGTCCCTGACTCGCCAATTCATATTCGATATTTCGACAATCCGGATTCGACTGTTATTAACAAGATAAAACGTCGACTGCACCAAGATGCAGAAACATTACAAAATTCTACAGAAGTATCAAACATTCATGACAAACGCATTAAAGTGTACAGATATTAGAAATATTAAGTATATATGATAAACACGTTAAGGTAAATAGATCTCAAAAGTATTTAATTTGTAAAGAACATCTACTGCAGTGATTGGCAAATTCTGCTATGGATAATTATTGGTTTGTTTGAATCTACGTACTGTACATGCAGCAAAAACCAGGTTTGCAATCATGGGTGTTCAAGCATTCAGCGGTGATTTTCTGGGTTTGGTCAGGTGCAGCATAAATCGGGGCAATGAGCCCAACCACGGCAAGGCAAGCTACGACTGTTCCCTTCATGATTAATCCTTGGACTTGGTTTCTTCTGCAAAACATAGAAATGAACGGGTACATTAGAAAAATCGGAGACAATCAACCTTATATCATCGATTACGTGGAACCGATAGCTAGACTTTATTATTACAAATTGCACCGCGCTCTTGATTTATGTCCTGCCATAAATCATCTATCTATCTATCGCAAGTCTTGGAAGAGAACATATTTATTACTACCAAAGCCGGTGCGCTTCCTTGAAAAAACGATTGCTCAAGAGAACCATCGACCGTGAAAAATTTCCGTAGGGCTTGATATGTCACGCACGTTTTTTGTTAAAGTATTTCGTCGAGACGGATACGTGTACCGTTTTGTGATAGACAATGGGAAAGAAGAGAATGCATCGTAACGTAGTATAGTCGAACATAATTCGAGTGTATATGGACCGATCTCCCGGCTGAAAGGTTACACACTGGGGCTGCGAATGCCTCGCAGATCGTGAGAAAATGATCCTTTGCACACGAAACACGCCTACAATGATCCGAGATTGTGCCGGGTAAAAGTTCGCCAATGACGACTTGACTTTTCATCGCTCCCAGATCTTTGTCCCTGATCGGCAAACGTATCTCACGTATGACATTAAGAGGACTGCCAATTTCCCTGAGATTCGGTAGGGCAGTGTGCAAGATATGAGATAGCAAGGACTTTCTTCGTTATCGAGTCGAATGGAGTTGAAGATATTGATCGAAGTATGATGACACTTAAAAAAGGAATGACTCCAAATTTTTCACTAAACACTGTAGGAGCATTTGCGTCAAAGATCATTATGAGAGTAATGTTCAGGTTGGAACAAGGAAAGATAACCGAGACGGTGAACTAACGACAGAAATAAAAAATGGCTCGTTCAGTTAATTTATACGCCGGAGCGGCAAACGTCGGCCAAACGAATTTGCATGACGCTGGTGCATCGCTATTTTAGCGTAATGAACGTTGGGCGCATAACGCTGTGGGTGCCTCAAGGTGCCCTCACTTGAAATTGATGCAATTTGCGACTCAACGATGCAACTATAATTCCGCGCAAATTTGCGATTAAAACTAAATAAAACAATACGGCAAAACTACAGTAGAACTACAGAAGTGCAGCACGAACCCACTGAACCTCCTGTCTAAATTTAGATGAACACCCGATGTTGGGTCACCATATAATAACCATAACGAAAAGTACCGAAAAACGTGGATAGTTGTGTAGCACAGGTGACTGCCACGACGTCGCGCAGGAATCGTTCGCGCACAATGTGGAAAGAATGCCGAAAAGAAGGACAAAACTGCGGGCGATGATCGTCGTGCGAGGCGATGTGCATTCGCTTCGATGTCGCGACGAAAACTGATGACGGGCCTTTACGAACCTGTTGCACACAACTTCTTGGTCCACTCTTGGCGCACACTTGTCGAGATGTGATCGAGCGTGCTGATGGGTTTCCTGTTTTTATAGCGACTCTTCCTCCGCCTCACAACAAACGTTCAAGCCTCAAGCGTGTGCATTGTCGCATTCGTGTGTCGTTTCCGTCGGTGTGGCGGACGTTTGTGTGGGATGTGGGTGTTTGTGCGCGCCAACGATGGGCCTAATCGTTCGCCGCAAGTGGCTGAGTAATCGAATCATCGAGGCGACGTACGGATTTTGCGCGCGCGCAATGGTCCATTTTTATTATCAGTCGGCCAAGATTTGGCCGAGAGATTGCGTAGCTTCCTTTTTCCCGAACGACGGATTCTGCGCGCGACGAAAGTCACCGGTCTTTTGTACGGGCGATTTTTAGAAATGCGTCATGTGCGCACCCCATTCGGGGCTAACAAGTTTGGGTACTAATCTTTCTGAAGAATGAGGCGAAGAACGCAAGTAACGTCATATGACAATTTTGGCGGAGCTTATTGGAATTCATTTGTATGCATTAGTTAGGCGGAAAGATCTTCATCTAATCCTGCTATGGACGTAAGAGGAACCCAACTTCAACTATGTTGTCCACGTAATAGCGATGATAATGCATGCACCTGTACAGTCAAAGTTTACCGACAACTATATTTGTGCGATTTGTACATTGTCTTGAAGAACATCTCAATGTTGCGACCACCTTCGTATAATTAGAGATGAATAATTTTTAGTACTCGTTTGTCCGATGATAAAAAGATTATCTACCTGTAATTACGTTATTACGTGATTGATCTATCGGAATTCCCCCGATCGGCGCAAACGTCAGCGTCCATTGAAGGATCCATTGAAACAGCTCCGGCATTTTCTTCATTCAATTATTTTCGATTGTTAATCAACAACAACGACAAGTAGCTTTCCTTTCCTGATTCCACTCGTCACTATCGTAGTTGATGTTCCATTCTATTTCCGTCGGCCTTTAATACCTGAATACTCCCAATTATCTTCAACAATACTGTCGCGCTTTATGTTTGAAATTGTTTTCCATCCAGATCGACCAAGCCTGGTCGACAATATTTGCAACACGTTTCTCACAAAATTAATTTATTCCCCGTCTCGATTGTTTGTTCCTAGTTATCTCTGTACCCTGAGTCAAAACCAGCTTCCTAATTGTTCTCGTATTAGCACAAGAATCAGTCATAGACACTCATTACCTTACGTAAAACGTTAGCACACCGTGGAAGGTACGATAAGGCTGTTTCTCTAAGCTATTATGTACCTTTAAATAGAATATCAAACAGAATCACGGCCTTACATAAAGCATTTCTTATCGAAAAAAGTAGACTCTGAATTTCGGCAGACTTTTGTACTCATGTCACCGACGGACATGATTGAATAAAACAATTTGCCCAGCGTTAGGGACTCATTTTGGCGAGAGCCTATGTTCTCCCTATGCTCGCTATCGGAATATAATTTTACGAGCGGCACGTTCTTCCTGGAAATCATTTTGTTCCGTTTCTAGCTTCCGCGCTATCGCGGAACCAGCATTTGCCCAGTTCAAAGAGAGTTACCACCGTTCTGCATAGCTGCGGGTATTTTTAATTGCGCAACAATGATTCGGTCCCGACTCTTGCACCGCGCTCATCGCGATTTTTCATACGTCCGCGAAATCCGGGGCGATGCCGGAATTATATCAGCGAACTTTCGACGCCGCGGTGCAATTTTCGCGCCGTTTCGTAACTTTTCAACGGCCGCTGCAAATTGGATAATCGAGCGTGTTCCACACCTCGTCAATCTCTTCCACGTAAATTCTAAACGGAAAAGGCAGTTGCAGAGTGTCGGTTGTTGGAAGTCGTACTCGCGATTTGATGACTGCTCCGATTAGACGTGTGCTTTAACGAAGTTAGTCTGTTCCCACGTTCCACTTTTGACAAATTTGCATTAATACATTGCCATGATAGTTACGCTATCAGCACTAAGTATCGTTGATATAGAACACCGTGAGGATAAGCAAGACACTCGAAACGGCGAATGCTACGACTTTTAGTTCTGTTACCCCGTTAACGGCGTTAACACTTTCATAATTCATAGTGAAAATTCTCTATAGGACGATCGTTATCACTTGTTATCAGATGTCAGTGGCTTGTCATTATCGACAGCACATACGAAAAAAAGTGTAAGGAACTTCGCTGGGCGTCCGTTAGACGTCAGGAACGTACCAAGACACCTGAAAGTTTCCTCCTGACTATAGATAGATTAGGAATAACTGGGAATAACCTCCGAATCCCATGCAGCGGCCGAAACCTTCGGTATTATGCGTACGCCAAGTTATAACTATTTATAAAGTCAGCTAGTGTCGACCGGCGTGTGCCATTTAAAATGGTAGAGCACGCATTACCGACGTTAACGCGAAAATAATACGACGACGTGTCTTTCGTCAGTGGCACAACATTGTGGAAATATTGGCCCATCGATGGGGCGACTATTTTCGTGAGGGGTACCAATCTTCAACGAGTTTGACTGCGACGCAGAAAAACACGAACGTAAAATGGTAAATGCATGATACGATAAGTATTTCCTTGTTCATTTTCGATGACGTTCACGTGCAGTATCAGGTGTTCCATGCAAACACTGTTTCTTAATATGATCTGTTCTGTATCATTCTCTTATGTTACAGGCTCTTTTAGGAGCCCAACTGGTCATCACCCTGGTTATGGTCAGTGTCATTCAGAAATTGAGTCCACATTTTTCATTAGCACGATGGATATTGTGTTCTACTGGGTATGTTCACGGTTTGATATGTTTCTGTTATCATTAGGCTCTATATATTAATCCATATGATTCCACAGGTTGGTTCGTTATTTATACCCAACAGACCAGCAGCTGAGGGTGCTTGCCGGTGTGCCAAAGGAAAAACCGAAGAAAGGCAAGCATCTCGAGAATGGAAAAATGGGTGATGTCTTTCACGTGCCTAGAAGTTTGGATATCACTCTTGAAACAGCAAAGATCACCAACATGGATGTAGTTCACTTGAAATATTATACAGAGTTTCAGTGGTTGATGGATTTTTCAGTCTATACTACTGCAGTTTATATTATGACAGAGGTGGATACTTTAATTATTTAGTCCTTAGTCTGTTCCTGTTGATCTGTATCCTCGGGGTAATGCTCCACTTTCATCTGCTTCTATCTTCTCCAGGTATACAATTACTTGTATCCCATTAAAGATGAGATCAATCTGAGCATGCTTTGGTGCGCCCTGGTTCTGGGTTTTGCATTGTATCCTTTCAATCTGTAACTTGCAGTATGCATTGATTATGTCTGACTGAGAATTCATGTGCGGGTCTCTTTCCTTAAATAGTTTGTAGCAAGGTATTACTTTCTCTTTGGGTACAATATTTCAAAGGAGAGGAGAATGTTGGTGAAAGGTCCACCTGCATTGTCACTGGATTTGCCTATTTGCTTATCGCCATGATGGTTCTCATAGTGGATGAGAAAAATCTGGAGATCGGATTAGACAAGGCATATTCCAGCTTTAATCATAGTGCTTCTCTGTTTTTAGACAATCAAGGCCTTTCTTCTACGTAAGTCGAAGATACTTTATTAATCCTATGCAACTGTAATATGTTTTGATATGCATGAAGTCCTGATTTGTAATGCTTCCTGTGAATTGACAACACATTCAATATTGCGACACTGTATATGGGATTTTTCCAAAAATATGTTATGCATTGGTTTATATTTTAGGGGACCTGCATCGAAAATAGTTGTAAAGTTCTTCCTTGCTATATGGTGCGGCCTCCTCGGCTCGTTATTCACATTTCCCGGCTTAAGGGTGTCGAAAATGCATTGGGATACATTGAAGTATGCAAACTGACTTTATCAAAGGTACACAAATGTGTGCACCAATTAATGACGTCATTCATTTCAGGTACTACAAGGACAGAAAGCTACTGCTGCTTCTAGCCAATATTAGCTACGCCTCGCCACTTTTCTTAGTGTGCTTATGGATTAAGCCAATAAGCAGAGACTATCTCACTGTTCGCGTATTCAGCGGGATGTCCGGACCATTGTAAGTGTTTCCTTGATAAGACATATTGATTATACGTGTCTACCTAATTGACGACATAACGAACCATTTACCCTCTTGCGATTAATCCCGATAAAGAAATTCATCCTGACCGAAGAAAATTGTCAAGAAAGAACTGATTGCAATCCGCTAAGTGACGATGCTGATAAGCATCACTAATGAAATTGATTCCACGCTATAGAAGTAGATTGTTTTACGTATCATACAAATTCTGTTTCATAGGATGACAGCAGCGACGTTTGAAAGTATGCGCCTAGTTGCAATTGTTGTGGCGGTTCTCCTAAAGTTCGTACTCATGCCGTTGTATTTGCAATCGTATCTTAACTTGTCCCTTCAACGACTTGAGAATCAAAAGAAAGAGGCGGGCAGAATAACGAACGTCGAGTTACAGAAAAAGGTTTGTTTCAAAAAGCACGTTAAAACAATGCTGATTACGTTAATCCATATGTATTGTCCTTGCAGATTGCAGCTGTTTTTTATTATCTTTGCGTTGTGGCTTTGCAGTTCGTTGTCCCCATTATCATATGCATATTTTTTACATTCATGTACAAAACCCTCGGTAGGTAAACTTAGGGAGCAAATAAAACTAGAAAAGGTAGTAAACGCTAAAGAATATGATATCTTTCAGGTGGTTACTCATGGGAGGGAATTTTCAAAGGGACCCTAGCGGAAGAATGTCCAGCAGACGAACCACCAAAACTTGTACAAAATGTAATTAGTGCCGAAAACGGTGATAAATCCGTTGCACAAACCGCCCAGGAACTCCAGTTAGCATTGGGTTCATTAAAACAGGTAAGCAAGTTGAATACAGCAATCAGCAAAGCTTGTACTTAATTATGCGGGCTTGTACATAATTCATTAGACCGCTAGACATTAAGCACGTACACTGAGCTTGTTGTTCTCCGATAGATTTTTACCACGGACGTGTACAGGGGGCTCGTAGGATTAGCCACGTGGTGGAGTTGCTTCGCATTATTTGCCACCACTGGTATGGGCATGTTCTATCAATCGTACTTCTCGAGTGTATAAAGATATCACCGACAGAAGTGAACGCTCCAAGTCAGGTCGCACAAAAGTTCAGACACTACACTCACGCGCGCATCGTTCCTCACCATTAGTCCTTCGACTAGTAGTATCATTTAATGTCTAGCCAATTCTCCCGACGATGTTCAATAGTACCCACGTATGGGTGCGCACAACGCCGATCGTCTAGAGCGAATGTAATTCTGCTATTACTTAAGGTTTTTTGTAATGCGAATAGTTATAAGAATAAAGCGATTGTAATATAACCCGAGACATTATCGAACTGAGCACCACTTTATTCGTTCCACGCATATCGGAGGATACACCGCATTGATGTAGAGATCGCTGCATCGACGAAATAGAAATTGATTAGAAATTAATAGGAGGAGAACCTGGAAAGTCAAGGATTCAGTGTGACGAGAAAGGTACGTCTAGAAAGAGCGATGTTCTCATACGAGAAACAATTCACGTACATACGCTTCTATAGACATTGCAGACGGATGTACGGTGCAATGTCTGGCTTGGACGGTGTAAACCTGTATAATGTATCTACCACGTGTCTCACTGTCTCAATTCCTAACGTCTCTGGCCTTCACCTCCTTCTGTCTACATGGGCATTGTAGATATCGAGTATATTTCATGTTCGTTTCATATATAAAATTGACTCTACGTCTCTACGTTATAACTGACGTCACGCAAGGTAGAAGTTCTACGACAGTTATGGCCTCTGATGGATTCAATTGATAGCCTAATAATAACAATTAATAATTTGTTCGCGATCCCGGTTCCATATTTGGCCGATTGAAAGTAACTTTCTTCAGACATGTATGTCAAAATATAAAGCTAAACCCCATTTTTCATTTTAGCACTACGACCTAATTTGCATACGAACTAATGCGTTCTGGCAAGTGCAAACGATGCGATGCAGAAATGAATGTGGATCTATTCGTTTCCTATCGATTGCAGCTGAAAGGGCGTGATGCCGATCAATTATCATTCAGGAATCGTCCGATATTGATATCCCGGTGAAAGTGTCGCCGACTGTCTAAAATCGCGTTGATGCGATGCGACTCACGTCTTCTGTCAGTCGCTTCCGCAGTATATAACTCCCCACGGGGTTGTCAGTCTTTGAATATCGTCCCGATTGTCGTTACGATCGTGTCATCCGTGTTCAAAATCACCCTTCGTCGCATTCGTCTTTTCAAAGTTCCAACATGTTGGTGAGTGAACGAAGTTAAGTGACGCAGACGAGGTTTACTTTCGACTACAACTTATTGGAATCAACGCAACATCCGGCTGTGGCGAATACCCGACAATTTTCCTGGTTTCTCTAAAAACAAGTGCTAACGTTCTCGGTACCCAAAGCTTTTCGACATCGCGCGATCAAGGCCGCGACTAAAAGGCGGAGATATGGGGCAGTTGGTTTCGGGACCTCAGCCGGAGACGGGATTTTTATACTCGAGCGTTTCAGGGGGAGAGAACGAAAAGAGAAGGGGCCCGTTTACGACGTCGCTTCGGGGCCTCGACGACGTTGCCTCCGCTAAGAAATATTCATACGTCGAGAAAAGTAAACCTCGTCGAGCGGTAGATCGTCGTGCGCGATAAGAACGGTGGACTTCATCGATCTTTTACGTATCGCAAAAGAAAGGCTACGGGTGTAAGAAACGATAATGCTCTCTTATAGAAAACACTCCTTATTTGCTGCCTCTTCTGCTTGGCGAGTGCCGAGCCGCCGGTGCAGGGCGTAAAAGCGACAAACGTGCTGGGCAGTTCCGACCAACATGCGTCTTTCAGTTTCGTTAGGCCTGGTTTGACACAAACAGCCTTTGCTTTCAGCGGACCAAGCTCTCATCAATCCTTCAGCTCTAGTATCGGAAATCCTCATCTGGCTCAGAAAGTCCTGCCCAGCCTCGCACACGCGTTGGCTTACAGAAATCCTGGTCTAGGTGTGTATACAGTTTTCATTAGATGTTGCTCACAAGAGTCTGACTTCGAACGCAGGACGTTCCAGCATGCTGGGCGTTTACTTTGTACGGACAGGTTGCATTCCTTACAAAAATTTGCGCAATCGTGTAACAATGCTTGTCGCCCTACATGCCAGTCTTTTTGCGCATTCAAATATACTTTCCACGGTGCGTTCCAGGCTACTTTCCGATTGGGCCGATCGCGAACGGTTACGCAACTGCGCCGGTAACCCCGGCCCTTGCTCCTGCTCCGTTACCTTACCAGGCACCTCTGGACCAGGCCATGGCATTGGCGTATTTGCAGCAACTTCAGCAACAGCACCACCAGCCGCATTACCACAATTACGCGGCCGCCGCTTATCAGGCGCAATTGGCGCAACTTTTTGCGCTTAGACAGGCCCAGGCACAGGCTCAAGTTCATCCCCAACATCAACAGGTGCAATAGACGATTACTCAATTTTTGGAGCTGTAATGTCGCTGAGATTTCATTTTATGGCAAAGGGTGGAAGTGGTCACCAGGTGGATAATATAAGTGAAAAATTGTGCTGCCTATACTGTCGATTAGATATGTAACAATTTCTGTGTTTGATATTTTGCTGCAGTGGCCGAAGCTATCATGTAGTCTAAAATGATACCTCGCCGATCGACTAAGTCATTATTATGGCAGACAGTCCATGCTTAATAGGACTTTTTCTTTAACAGTAATTGTCTGCAGGTACCCGAGCAAGTGCAATTGCAGCAAGAGCAGCAGTATCAACAACAACGTCCATCGCAAAATCTGTTGGGGGTTGCTTATTCATCGGCGCCGTCCGTAGCACACGTTAAAGTATCCGGCAATGGATACAAGTTCGATTTTTAGTCTAACGTCTTCTAATCTTTCTGTACATAGTCACGAGATTCGACGCGTCTAATATTTATTTATGTATAGCTTAAGATGCTGAATTTAACAAAATAAAGCTAAAACTTTCTACTTTGTAAAATTGACCATACCTTTACTTCCTTCCCGACACAAATCGCAACGGGCGAATTTTTTAGATAACGCGATGGAGGTGTAACCCAAATTTCACCTGTCAAAAACACGTTTTCTGTTGAGCCAACGAAAGTGGATTACGATTTCAAAAGACAATCCTATGTATCGCCCACGAGAAATGGAGAGTAATTGATATTTCGGCGGCACGTGCACTTGAAACGTTCACTCTCAGCGCCGACAGGTTCTATTGCGATTGTAAAAATAGCCGATTCCGTGAGAAATTAATTCGAGCAGGTGCTAATTATGAGTAGTCCGCATCCTGGACCGCTTTTACCCTAAAGTGTTAATTAAGTCGCACGATTGTGCAACTCCTACTCGAGTTTCGGGGCTTGTCTGTCAACTTTTCTTTTCGTACGCAACCTTACATAGATCGTGACGCCAATTTTTTCTATACGTAACAAGATCAGTTCCACGTGCGTATGTGTAACATACATTGACATTGTGTTACACGTACAACGGGGCTCATGTCGGTGCCAGAATTTGGAGAAAGTCCGTCCTTGATAAGTTCTACGATATCATGGTGAGGTGATATATACATATCACGTTACGTAAAACAACGAACTTGTAAAGCATGTTACAGAAACCGCATAAACAATTGTAACGTTTGAACATTAGTCGATGCGTTCTTTGAAGAATTCAACCTATCGACTCCTGGCTAATCGTGCTAGGGTAACCGTGCGATGATTTGATTAATACACTGACATTAACATTGAATATGTTGTTCCTAAATTTTTATTCAGATTGTCCATGACCACGAATAATCTCAATTCATTGTCATTGCGGTATCGTATGTGTCTACAAGTTCTAATGAAGATCGAATACTGTACATTATTTTAAATTAGCGATAAGGAATTATGAAACAACGATCGAGAGCAATTGTTGCTAATATGCCTGAGAGCACCTTCTCCGACCTGCCCTAATGAGCCGATCAAGACCAGATGGACGATCTTAATTTCATGGGGGGCCACGCCCGGAATTTGTCCCTGTCCCCTCTCTGATGACTGTCTCGAGGTCCTTCCTTCTCCCTCGCACTCATGACCCCCCGTTCTTTTAATGATCTCACAAAGAAATCTGCGTATTCTTTCCCTCTCCACCCAGGGTCCCTGTCCAATCCGCATTGAACGAGGTGGTGCCCAAAATTCAATCGACTCCCTTGCAAGTCAACCTGCATATAAATACTGGCCCAGAACTCCCAATTCAGCAGACCACAGTCAGTCAGACATTCTCACCTCAAACGATCAACCAAAAATGGCATTCAAGGTAAGCAGATCTAGCCACTTGAGTGATATTGAGTGACAATTCGTTCAAAGACTTTTGGAACAGAGACATTATCCTAAGTCTATTTTTCAATCGCAACAATTCATTGAAACTAACAAAATTGTTTCAAATCCGAATATTTACATCACGCAAGTATGGAATGTAACTAATACAATCATTTTCCTCCAGTTTGTAGCTCTTGCAGCCCTTCTCGCCGTGGCTCACGCCGGCGGTCCAGCGGCCTACGACATCGCCACGACCTCCGCTGACCACAACAGCGTGAGCTTCAACCACGAGTCGACGCAGAAGGGTTATGCCGGCCAGAACGTAATCTCCTCCTACAGTAGGAGCGAAGACTCTGCGCACGCTTCCGTCCGTGTAAGCAACAGCCATGTGAGCAACGACGCCACGATCCTGGAGCACACCCCCGTCATCGCCAAGACTGCCTACGCTGCGCCAGCTATCGCCACCGCTGCCTACGCCGCCCCAGCGACTTACTCTTACGCTGCCCATGCTCCGGTCATCGCTAAGGCTGCCTATGCTGCTCCAGCGACCTACTCCTACGCCGCCCATGCCGCCCCAGCGACCTACTCGTACGCAGCCCATGCCACCCCAGTGATCGCCAAGGCCGCTTATGCCGCGCCAGCCTACTCTTACGCTCAGTCTGCACCTCTGGTGACCAAGGCCTACGCCGCACCAGCCTACGGATACGCTGCCCATGCTCCAGTCGTTGCCAAGGCTGCCTATGCTGCCCCAGCAGCCTACTCGTACGCTGCTCACGCTACCCCTCTGATCACCAAGACCGCCTATGCTGCCCCAGCGACTTATGCTGCTCCAGCCACCTACTCGTACGCTGCTCATGCCACCCCTCTGGTCACCAAGGCTGCCTACGCTGCGCCAGCGACGTATTCGTATGCTGCTCACGCCACCCCGTTGATCGCCAAGGCTGCCTACGCTGCACCAGCTTACGGATACACCGCTGGACTTACGTCCGTCGTCGCTAAGTCTGCCTATGCTGCTCCAGTCGTCACCAAGGCTTATGCCGCTGCTCCGGTTGTTGCCAAGACCTACGCTGCACCCCTTGTGACCAAGACCTACGCTACCGCTCCAGTTATTGCTAAGGCTGCCTATGCCTCCCCAATCGCACCTTTGAGTTACGAGGCTCCGGTTGTCCACGCTTCCTTCAGCGGTCTTGGTGCCAGCTACGCTTGGTAATTTAATGTATACGAACTCTGCTGTAGGAGTATTACGATCCCCACTTCGATTCAATTTTCTCTTCAGTCATTAGATTCTGTACCGGTTTCACGCGATCTGAATTATTGCCGCCTGTTTCTCTGCATAATAAGTTATTTTGAGTTCCCTGTGTACATTGTATTTGCTCTCTGTGGTAAGAGAATCTATGGGGCACTCGGCGTTTGCAATTGTTACACTTGAATGCCATGAAAGCCTTGTAGAGGATACTGTATATAAGCACCTAATATACCTACTTAGCACATAATCATATGTGGAGTTGTTATTGGTTTCTATTTCCATATCCTTAACATCCTTCAATGTATTTCTAAGCTTACGCCATTATTGGCGCGTCGAATTAACTGATCGAATATATAGTGTATCGCAGACTGTATATTACGCTAAGCTTTGAGAACAGTTCATTTGCGTCATCCTGTTGATTTATCGTGCGGGATTCTACGCTAAACCGGCACAAAATATCATTAGTCAGATATATAGAACAAGGTGCAACGACGTCGTACCTTGGCTGAGTATAAAGAGTCGACTTTTCTCCCGACTTATTTGCACTACGTCTGCACCTCTGAACGATAACGTTATCAGAAGAAGTTACATAAAACTCCTCGCTATCGTTGCACATGGTATCAAGTCGTGTTTAATCGAAATTCTTTAAAAGGACTAAATCTAGATGAACGATTGTGCACTCGTAAGGCAATGTTTTCGCAAGATAATCGCATCTTACATTAATTAAACTATTACAAAATAATTTTGTTACGTTCAGTGTATTATCAGCACGAATTTGAAAGATATCATGATATCAAGCAATCAGTATTTTTATCGTTACTACGCCACAATGAAATTGGAAGCAAATGAATCTAGAAACTCGATTGAAATGCAGCAAGGTATTCAGCTTTTGTTCGTTGAACAAAAAAAAGTCGACCCCTTTTCTATTGTTGGGCGAAAGAAAGTTTGTCACGAACGAAACTAATCGAAAATCCTAATTATTCGACGCATTGTGCGTCGGCTTCATCGAACAACCTGCCCGATCGTATTTTCTCTGTGGATACAGAGAAATTTGCATACAATGGGCAATCACAAGTTCGGACAATGCGATATGAGCTACGACGGAATCGACACACGGCCACGAGCAATTTCACTTTCACACTGCCGACCGGTTTTTTTTCTCACTCAAACCTGGGCGGTAGCCCAAACGGATCACGTCATCCGTGTATGATCTAATTTCGAGGTCTCTCAGAGACCTCAGAGTTGAACCTTACGCTGATCCTAACGACGTCGACGCCGTCTCATACTCGAACCAGAATTCGACCATGAGATAACCTCGAACCTATGCTTTTCGAATTAGACCCCCCTATTATGTTTTCATTTATACAAATTTCATGTATGGCCGTTACTAATGGTTCGCGAAACTTATCGTCAGTTACCCAATATGCTGAGTTATGACCAGATCAAATATGTGTAATAAGAAAGTAATTTTTATATGTGACATCAAACTGTATCATTAATATCTGGCCCAACGACTTAGACATGGCTGAGTATGCTTACCACACTGCAGTACAGAAATTAGTGCAAAAATCTCATTTTAATTTCGCGAATTAAGTTGCACGCACTCAACCAGCTACTTTTTTGAATAAATAAACTGATGCAATGCGCATGTATAAACAGTATGCTCTATTGTAGTACATTTTTGAACCTAACGCGATCGTCTCGCAAACTAGTGGCCATGTACCAGAACTAATTACCGATAAAGTCATTTACCCACAGTATACCCTTACCGACACCATCCGAAACTTATAGTTATATTGTTAATGGCTGTTCCATGTGGATACTGTTGGATACTGTGAAAATTGTTTACTGTTTGAGCACGTGGAAGTACTTACTGTTGCAAAATGACAAAAGTAAGAAAAGTTAAACGGAAGAAGAAGTTTCGCGTGAATGTTAACAGGAAAAGATTGGGAAGCAAATTGCGCAAGATGCCTGAGATCGAATGGTAAACATGCATACACCTGTCTGCACTTATTTAATTTGTTATTGTGATTGTTCTGCTGCAACAAATTAATCCTGCATTGTAGTTCACCGATAAAAGAAGCATGGGAACCTGGAAAGTCCACTCGATATAACTTAAATGCTATGGGTCTTGCATATGATCCCAATCAGGTCTTAAAAATTCCAAATGCAAAGCGTGACCTTGTAGAAGATGCTAAACTTAAACTTATGAGATCTGACATTGAGTCTGATTCTGACAATGAAGAGGAGACTCAGGCAATCCCACCAAAAATTCATGTAGCTGAAGAATTAGAGGCCTTTGCTAAAGCACCAAGAGAAAGGAGGTTCAAGTTACCGAAGGGGCAAGTACAGTTCATTACATACTTGATGGACAAGTACGGAGATGATTATGAGGTAATTATCTGTTGTCTTAACATGTCAATTGTTCCCTTATTACTAAAATATTATTCACATAGGCAATGGCAAGAGACAGAAAGAATTATGATCAGCTAACGTGGAAGCAGATCAGAGCTAAAGTAAAAACATTCATAGGTATTCCTGACCAATACAACAAATACATTGAGTCTAAGAGTAGTTGATGATTTGTGAAAGTATTCATGTCATATTTATGTTACTACAGTGTTCTACTGTTATAATTAACACTGGGAAGAAAATCGTACACTTTGGATACATTGATTATATAAATATTTTACTACTTTGAAATAATAACATGATATTAGTATGGCAACATCTTTAAAATTAATAACAATTAATAGACATATGTTTTGTTTCTTTGTCCCATGACACTTAGATCTGTTACAAATTCTGTAATTATAAAAACCTGTGTAATTTGATTAACTTGTATAGTGCTGCTGCAATGGGGTAAGGTTAAAAGATCGTCACAATGGATAGATTATCATACGTAAATAATTCATTAGGTGTACGAGCGTCAGATTGACTGTTAGAAATGACATGGAAAATTATTATAGCAACCTGTAATAGACAATGGCTGATCAAAATGTTACATTTGTACTGTCGTGAGCTACAGTTTTCAATATTTTTTGTTTTCTACTTTCCATGAAAAAATTTTTTGTGTGCGCAATCCCCAAGTACCTTCTCGGGTTTCGTTTTATTTCGTTAAGTTTAGAAAAAGATAGACTGTCGTCCTGAGCATACTGTACCTCCCCTCTTCGTTTTAATGTATTAGCGGACTTTTATCCAGCAAGTAAAATAAATAAATTCTTAGACACTTTCTATCTTAAGAAGTAGCCATAGAAAATATCTTTTTCCTAACAGCATCAACTGAGGGGTGATGCCAACTGTAGGTCGCTTGGCCTGGTGGTAGATCTGGCAGAGGTCTGGTTTGGCATCCTATTACCTCAACTTTGTGTTTATGCGGCGAGATGCTTAGTAAATCTAGAGCTTCCTTGACCTGCTCCGGTCTCAGTACATTGTGACAATCCTGAAAATCATTATATACCATGGTACCCTGCATACTTTCATCCTAAACAGATTGTTTCACCTGTAAAGTACCAAGTATTCACCTGTTTGTTAGCAACTACTAATATTGGAACAGTCTCCATACGCGAATCACCCAACAGTTGTTTAAGTGTGCAGGCAGCAAGTGACAACTTTGCTGTGTCAGATGCATCTACCATAAATATTAACAAATCTGTGTCTTGCAGGAAGTTGGACCAATACTTCCTGGTGTTATCTGCACCACCGACTATTAACAGAGTTATTTCGATGTTCGTCAAGTATCAGTTTGAAAAACTCCTCGTTAATCCTAATACATACTTTCCCAAATGTTGTACGTATACGACCCATTCCTTAATCTGTACACAATAAAACCCTGTGTAGGCGAACGCGGAACAGTGTACGGTTCTCCATCCCCATTGGCAATGCATGCCTGGTTCATTAGAGAAGTCTTTCCTGCGCCATCAAGGCCCAAGAGTAACACCCTGCGTTCATGGCTGTCATCAATCTGTGAACAATCATTCATCTGGTTCTTGTCCACAGCACCCCCAATTAACAAACGTACCATGCCGAAATAATCATAAACTCACTTACCAAGCCGCTGAAAATAACTGTAAACTCCGAACAATATCTCAAAACAATAATGGAATATCGCCAAAGTAGACGAATTCTGGTAACCACATAATTTTTCCCGAACGTTCAAAATGCATCAAAGCAGTCGCGAATGCATCGGCCGAAAGCAAAATTCGTGACGTCTACTCGACGTTTTCGTCGTTAACAAAGCGTGTTCATTAAGGGAGTGCGAAAATATCGAAATTCTCGGTCGATGCTCATGGTGGCGTTTAAAAACAAACATGCAAATCCTAACCTTGGACACTTCCTCAAAGCCCTCGTCGATCGATCTCAGCTCTCGCTTTCTCCAGTATCTGTACGCGACGTATGCGCCTATGCAGGCGCAACCGACCCAGAAAATCGTCTTCCGACCTTCGCGAGACATATTTCCGACCAGTCTCATCGCAAATTGCTCTCCTCGTCTGCGCGTTCTTGATCCCGCGTCTTAGGTAAGAACTCACCGGTCTTTCCCTGTTCCCAGTTTAATTCTACGTGTCAACACGCGCAAACGCCTCGCGTCCTCTTGACATGTGCTCCGCGTAGTTTGACATGTGCAAGCGTAAGTACGCCGAGCGTGCATGACACTACGCACACATAGATTGATTTGCACACATATATATATATGTTCGCGAGAGTGAGAGAGAGGGTGAAGGGGAGAGAGTGGGAATGTGGAAGAGATGATAATATGTATACATATGTATGCTCGCCGCCATATATATGGCCTCACGTGCATGATTATTATAGAATATATGCATGACGGTAAATCCAGGAAGAAGCAGCTAGAAATCATGACCGTGACTCAAGTTGAACTGTTTATTGTTTATGATTCTTGCATTGGGTGACGCTCTGCGTGAGCAGTAAACGAATCTCTTTTTCTTCGGGAACACGTCAGTGCGAACGTGCGTGATTATTGGACGATGCCGTTGGCTCAAGTGTGCAGAAGCCAACTGTCGGTCTGCAATGGGTTCTCAGTTCGGATCAATTGGGTTGTACGGTAGTAAAGTAAGTAAAGTTCATGAGGTTATAAATGGGAATGAGCGATTGGTATGACCCTTGCGGGCCGTGCGTATTGGAGAGCAATGCATTTTGCAATAGCCATGTCATACGTTACCTGAAATGGATCTTAGTATGACTGGGTCACGTTATCCCCGTATTCCTGCTCGTAAACATTGAAATATACATATGTGCTGTTCGATACTGCGGGGACGGGCTAGTCGGAGGGTTCGATCTCCTGAATAAGTAACCTTCGAGCGCTTAAGGAGAATTCAAACATATTTACCTGTGCATGAACCGGAATTGGAGTACGTGTAGGTGTGTAGGCTTTTTTTGGAGAGAGAGAAATAGGGCCTACGCATCTTACCAAATTGGTTGGTGTTGTATGTTCATCGATGAGATCACTGGCTTGGTTTTTTCGAACAATTCACGTTGGCGCCGGAGTCAAGTTAAGGATGGTCAAGCACGAACAGTTTCAAGGATTGCTTCATAGGTGGCGGTATCGACGCGGCAGTGAAAAATATTATTCGTGAAACACATAATATTTGGTTATATGATATATTACGTAAAATGGGATTGTTCATTCAGCGTGCACGTTTAGTTTAAAACATACTTGTGTCATAATTAACGTATCGATGCAAAATCGATAATCAATAATCGATCGATATGTGTCGTTAGCTCCCAACTACCGGTTCTAATACTTCTGCTCAGGACGTGTGTTGTTGAGAATAATTTGTTTATTTTCTGTGGAATAAATGAAGCACATGCAACATATGGTGAGTATATAAAACCTGGTAAATATATTTTGTTCGAGAACGAATGTCGACGCTTGTGAAATTCTGTAAACGAGGAATTACGCGGTTATTAAAGGCGCTGTCGTACGGTAACCTCTCAATATGTCAACTTTATCGTTTGCCCTGTACGCATTACAATATTTTTATTTAACATCCTCCTAGCGCTCGTAAATTGTAATGCACGGTGGACGCTATGTATGCGTAGTTATTTTTTAAAGTAAAATATTGTAGACTTTGAAATGTCCGTAGGTACTGAGTATCTGCCTAGTATTATTCTTTGCTAATATTAAATCAATAATCTTAATTTTCTATTACAAACACTAAAAACTGAGTCGCAGATAAATGATATCGTAGGGTTACGCCTTAAACGCTTTCAATATTTTCGATGATTGGCTCTCGTTAATTCTCTCCCTCTTTCAGCTCGTTCAATTAGTACAGCGACTTGTCATTTAGCGAGAGAGAGTGGCTTTAATCGTTCTGCTTTATATTCCGTCGACAGGGTGGCCGGCTCCCGCCAATGATACAGTAACCGAGGACACAAAGGATTAAACGTCCGGATCCGATTTTCCCTGTAATCCTTTTCGCTGAAAGGCTTACGCGCCGGTTAAACGTATCAAGAGTTCAAAGGGGTACTTAATTGGCGCCTACACACTGAGCGTTCTGTATTCGTTTTACTTAAGAAGAGCATTGTTCATTCTTTCTTTCGCATATTGTTATTTAAACCGCCGCTCGCGATGGTAATAACTTGCTGCATGCACAGTAACTTCGCACGTGTATGAATCGTGTCTGTAACATGGTGACATGAAACATAAGTGTCGTAATATTGAGGGTAGAAGGTTGCGTTGGAACGAAACGGAAATAATATTCGTGCCCCACGTTCTCCTATGGTTGACAGTAGAAAATAGCGTATCGTTGTCGGTGGCTAATCCGTCTAATCTGTCCCGAAATGAAATAGTTGCGATTCTTTTGCCATTGTCCCCCCTCGAACGTGCACAACGATGCACTTGAGTGGCAGAAAATTCTTGACCCCGGTACGGGGAGAGATGGGGTCGAATTGTCAAGTGGTTAACGATGAGGGTGGGGAATGATATTTGGGGACAGGGTGACTGACTGTCGAAGATACGATCATCGTCCATGTAATCGGTCTCGTTGACATACTTCGAGTACACTTGGTCCTTGCATTGGCGTGGATTTTTGTGTGTCCTTCAAATATCAGGCAGGGAAGGCAGTATACATACTTGAATGTATCGACATAGTTATAGGTACAGTTTTGTGATATAAAAGTTGATGATGACGCGTGATTGTCGTTAACACCAGGGTACTCGGCAACCAGCTTAAACGTAAATAAGTTTATAAATTGTCGTATATTGTGGCCCTATCAACAGGAACTGTTGGATGTGGAACAGTACATTTTGGGTATCTTTTTAATTTACAAAAAGGACAAGTTAGTCGAAAGACATACTTTTGACTAATTTCTTAGCCATTTTTATTACCTTTTTTTTATTACACCTGTTTTAAAAATGGCAAGTAAGTACTCTTTAAGAAATTCTCGATATTTGAAACGTCTCTCATGTTTGAACCATCGATTCTTAACCAGCGTCTTTTCGGTGGTTCTAATTCGATTCTCTTTTATCCCTGACAGCGTCGAATTTTGTAGGCAACTTGTTTTCTAATCCAAAATTATTTCCAATATTTAAGACGTTTGACACCCTGCACCGTTTGTCATACTTACGTTTCATTCCCGCTGACATCTAGAACGCGTTTCGATAAAAGTCGTCTCGATCTGTTGCTCCTCTTGAATTCTTTCCGGTTCGCATCGCGTAATCGCGAAAATCTCGCGACAAGAAGGAGAATTCGCATCTCTCTGCGACGAGATTGAATGTTGCACACAGACGGGCAGATTCGCTTATGTGCACATATGCCGGGAGAGGTGTGGTAACGTCGCGTTTGATGAGAATTCGCGTTCGGAGGTCGCGCTACGCCGCTGGAAAAGGCACGAGGCGAATAATACGCCGTTTCTGCTCGGCTCCTGTCGCTTTTTGATTCACCTACGAGCTCTCCCTCGCTTCTCAACCCTGAGGGGGGGTTGCACGCATCCACCCTGGTTGGAAGGAGGTCGCTGGAGGAGGAGGGTGCTGACTTTTATTACCCCGTCTGATGTTATGAATGCGACCCGAACGCAACAGCACCCCTTCGTTCGTTCTGCCCCTTTCTCTGCAACGTTCTCTATCTCATTCTCTGTCAGCGCACGAGCCACCCTCTTGTGTGCCTGCAAAGCGGTTATGCTTTTTACGGTATGTACATCGGGTTCGTGATTAGTGACAGAAACGAACGCGCGCTGAATATACGTTGTTTGCGTTTGTAAGAATTCTTGTAGACTTTCGTACCGAAGACAGTATGTACACGATTTTTGAGTCGTTAAAAGTCACCTAACGTGGGATGATACTTAGATAGCGCAGTTCTTAGAAATTCCAAAGTAGTCACAAACGTAACAATATCCTTCGATACTCTACAAATGTTCGATGTGTCCATTAAAATAGATTCAAAGTCTGATTTCAATTTGACTCTTCAGATTATTGCGCACGATTCGTACCAACTCGCCTCGGACGTGTTCACGCATTGAGTTCGTTCGTGCCCAACGCCAGCCGGTGTTTGAATGAGATTGCATCGTTATTGAAGCTCATCCTGGCACGAGTGTGTGGCCTATGATCGAGGTTATGATGTATGGTGCCCGCTGAATGTGCAGGTCCAGCTCCGACGCAGGTGCCGTTTCTCGCACGCTAATCGCAGCGGAAAAATATTTCTCCTCGGCCCTTAATAACGACGGCATCGGTCATGCCACGCAGGTGACGGGAGGACAGAGCACTTCGAAAGAATATTGCGATCGGCTAACGGATGCAGTCCCGACTCCTGTCCCGTAATAAATTAGCCGTAACGTCTAGGCGACGTTGATTGCGAAACGTCTTTCGACTGATATTGCATTAATTCCCCGCCATCGGTAATTTACGAGCGATTCTTTTTCCGAACCCGCCCCGTCCGCGCCCGTCGATATTCCACGACCCTCTCGCGACACTCGCGCGTCGCCATTCTCGTCCCGCGTCAAGTCGAACAGCTTCCTTCCACTGTCCGCGCTCGTTCTTTTACGACAGCGTTACATCGCCGCGTTTATATCTAATTGCAAGCCGGACGCGCGCAGCGCCCGCTAATTTCCCTCGTTATCCCGTCATCTCGGCAAAATAAGAGGCCGTCGCAAACGGAATGCTCCTGAGACGGTGACGACCCTCTTACGAACCCTTCTGGAACGAAAATTGTTCGCCGAGGTCGGAATTATTGCCGGCCCCGGCGTAAGGCGGCGGTTTTATTAATATCCGTCCGCGCGACGGAAAATAAGACCGGATGTTAATTCGATTGCGGCGAACAGGAGGTTTCAATTTCGTTTATTTTCGCGACGTTGCGATACGGGGGCGCGCGGGGGTGCGGCTGCGCCCGATTGAAAGTATTACAAAGGCATACGAGCGGCGTTGCATGGAAAATTCCTGCCCGGAAGAATAATAGCCCGCCGGGGAAAAAGGGATTATTAATATCGACGATGTCGGTGGCTAGGGGGGGGTGGGCAGATAAAACGGGCGAAATAGCGTGTAGGAGAGCGGGTAATACATACCTGGTGTAACTTTGTGGGCATGATCAAAGGGCATTCCTTTGCTCGAAATACGCCGCTAACTTCCCCCTTCGGCTCCTCCGTTAGATTCATATCAAACGGAGACGCTGCAGGGAATACCCGTAATCGGCACATGCATGCATGGAACTTTGCCGACCGTGTGTACGTCGCGCCCGTTTGTCCGCTGACGTATGCACACGGAACCGGACGATGATGTCTTGACCATTATCGCGTTAAAGTGGAATCCGCGTCAAAGGCGAGAAAATCGATGCGGGAATTTGCTCCTCGAAACGATACGAACCTCGTCTAATACCGACCAAACCAATATTATGCGCGGCTCTGTCTTGTTTCTCATCTCGCGCTCAAATTATACAGATAGATCAACAGGCGCTGCGTACAGGCATCGTCGCGCGATTAATGAAATCCCATGATCCAACCCTTTTCTCATAAACGAAGCGACGGACAAACGCGTTCGTTCGTAACACACACAGGAAAAAGAAAAAATAGAAACGAGCACAAAAAAAAAGGGCCAGACCTGGAAAGGGGATGGCATCGACTCTGGCGGTTCTTAAACGTCGAGTTTTAATTTCGAAACGCGTCCCCGGCTATGTACGGCGAGGCGAAAAACGTACAGCCGGATTTATGGAAATCGGGCGGGGCGAGTGTGTGCACACATGAGTATATAGGAGTGCGCGCGTGTCGTCCTCTGGGTCACGTATGAGGGGGCGGTCTTTGAAAGTATGAGAGCGTAGAAATGGCGGCCGCGACGGGGTGGGTGGAAGCCGCACGTACAGGCAACACGTACAATTTTAATATTCGCGAATGATAAACAAAGTGGTATCTAACGAAGTGGATAGAGGCGCGGCGTAATAAAATTTGCGTTTGCGCTCCGCCACTGGGACAAGGGTTGGGGGTAGGGGTTGCCGGAGGTACCGTCCCGGGCGAGGGGATGGAAACGTCACAAGCGGTTTCCTCCGATTTCAATTATTCTCCGCGACGGGAATACATGGTTGCCCGTTAAGCCAGGAAAAAAAAAACAGAGGAGGAAGGAAGGGGCGAAGATGAAACGCCGGAGCCCTTCGCCAATTCCAATTCGTCATTTGGCACGGCCTCGCCGTATACCTCTTGCGCCGTGGAAGTGTCGCCCGGGCAACGAAATTCTGTAGCAAGTCTACATTTTTTTTTTGCACGAGTCGCGCGAACTTTCAGTTACCCGAACTGGTAAACGATTGTTTCATTTACAGAGTACAACGTTGTGGAATTCGGTGGCGCGGCGGATTCGTTACTAGACAGACTAGAAAATTGGCCCCACTCTTGTCAATAGCGGCTGGCACAATGGAATTATCGACGAGACAGTGATTTACATGAATGCCGTTACGAAGCGCATTACAGGGGCCGTAATACTGTCCAATCGTTATCGAATAATTACGCGACCGCAGCGGCGATTATCGCGGTCCCATTTGATGCCTGATAAACAGCACCGCAAAGTTTGTACGTCCGATTAGAGGGAAGCGTATATCGATCATCCGCGAACGGGGTCGAAGCGCACGCCAACTATTTCCGACCATCAATTCCTCGCCGATCTCGAATCCTCATCTCTCCACTTTTATCCCGAGCGCCCGCTCGCACGGAATTACGCGTTCGTTAAATAACGCTTCCGTTGCATCATCGTCGGCAATGGAGTTTCCGCGTTCGGAATCTAGCCAGGCGCAGGGTCGGGCGCGAAGACAGAGAAGCGAGAGGAATAAGAGGATGAGGCCGAGAGCTGAGCGTACCGAGCGATTAAAACCGCGTTTTTACCTGCCGCTCGTTCCACCCCTCCCCTACTACCTAACCCAGCCCGTCCACTCGTGCCTTTGCTTTACGACCGGCTCTTTCGGAGGGCTGTTTGGGATAGAAAAAAAATCCGATGCGCGTGTACGGGGGGCGGATAAAGAATACGAGGTGGAGAGCGGACTAGAGGAGAGGGGTAGTGGGGGTGGGAAAGAGAGAAGCGGCCGAAGATGGACACAGAGAGCGGAAGGGAGAGGATATAGAGAGGACGCGAGTGGCCTTTGCGTGTGTGTGCATTTGTACGTTACGAGGGGGGGAGGGAGAGAGAGAAACAGAGAGAGAGGGAGAGCGAGAGTGTTTAGGTAGGGTGAGACCCCACAAAGGCAGTGGGGCTCTTTTGATTCGCGAGCTAATTGGAATGCCGCGGATGCCGACGACGATGGAGCAGGGGTTGGGATATCCGTAGGAGCACGCGAGGGACGAGGACGGAGAAGCGGCGGAGATAGAGAGGGGGTCTTGGAAGTCCCGTGTAACCCAGGGATAGGCGGAGCTTACATCCTGTGCGGGGGTGTAGCTCGAGATATCGTGGCTCATCGCCTCGACTCTTCTCTCTCTCTGCCCCGAGTCATTTCGACGTTCACGTCAGCCGTGCGCCTTCCTGCGAGGAAGCAATTTTATGCGTGCCTCGTCGCGACCGAAAATTTTCACTTACTACTCTCACCGTTGCCCGTACGACGCTTCTGTAATTGGGTCGTTCGTCACAATTAGAATCGTCGCGTTGAGCGTGCATAAGTCATGCCTTCTCGTTCGGCGCGACCGTACTTTTTGCTTCGTTATTCTAATAGTATTGCGGGTCGATTTCAGATTATCATAAAACTGCGACGTTCCCGTTCGCGACCCTTTCCGTTTATTTGCGACCTCTCCGTTTTTGCCCGCCGCAATAGATGATATCAGGCAGCCGCCGCCGCTGTGATATAATAAAGATATTAAGTTTAATTGAACAAAGCGCGGCTCGCAACGGCGGAGGGACAGAGTTTTCGCGTGTTATTAATATTTAAACAAAAGCTTTCGGCGGGGGTCGGCCCTCGGTCTGCCTTTGTGCCTCGGCGGTTTGCCCAGCGAAAAAGCTCCGCCCCCTTCGACCGCGGGACATGAAGAAAAATAGGAGGGTAATTTCTGCGGTGCGCAGGGATTCGTCGACTTCAGCGTTGTCGGCAAATAAAGCTTGCGGGGGCTTTATCAGATTTAACGCTGGACGCATCGATTCTCTGTCCGGAACGTCGTATCACTGCTAATTTGGTCATTAATAATTCCCTGCTTCCATTACATAGGTCATTACCAGTAGAATAACTTTGCAGATTGGCACGGTAAAATTGATACGTCGATTTTGGTCAATGTTGAATGCGTGAATATTAACGCGAATCGCGACGTTTCAAGATCACCGAAGACGAGGAGATAAGAAAGTTAAGGGTTGAAATTACTGGACACTTTTAATGTACAGAATTGAGAGTTTATTCTCCGTAACATGTACGCGTATGTCTTGCACGTATAATTAATTATAATAGTATCACGTATTTACATTTCGATTTTGTGAGTGCGCTTGTGCCGGAGAGGGGGAGGGGAGGGAAAGATCCATCATAAAGTTTCGAGATTTATTACGATAGAACGACATTTTGTCGACGAAGTCGAGGGATGACGTTAAAATATTCCGTGACTTAAAAGTAGTATCATATGTACAGGTCGCTCTAACGATTTCCCCGTTCGCTGAATTCCTGTCGACATGTCGCCTATGCAGCCATGTGACACGCAGCAGTAACATCTACACGATTCAGAGACATTTACAAAAATATATATTACACAACCGGTGGGAGGGTTAATGAGCGGATGACGGGACTGTTACTATGGCTCGCGACGCATTTTCTCTTCATTTCCGATGCTAACGCCTCTTTCCCAATGCCAATGACGATTCCAGCTGTTCAGGCAAAATGCACGTCGAGATTTTTTCACGTTGCACAAACAAAATGGCCGTTCAAAAAAATTGCTTTAAAAATAATTCAAACGTTTAATGACAGAAACATAAACAAGCATTTTAGAAGTAAAAAATAACCGGAACCCATCGAAACGTCCACAACTTAGACGAGACTGCGATAGCGATATTTTAAATGATCTAGATTTCGGTGAAATATACGGAATGAAAAATTTATGCTGACACCGTCTTAATCGACGTATCTCGAGGGAAGTCTCGTTGGATTTTGCCCGGGCGTCGTCTGCACAGAGTGTCTTGCCCTTTCGCGAAAAATGTTCGGCGCTTCTCTCGGATATCTAGAAGTCGACATGGTGAAATCGTTCGTGATCTCGTCGATCAACTGTCGCTGATCCTGCTCCTCCGGCGCTTCGTAGATTGGGAGTCTGGATCCCTTTGATCTTCGCGGTTTCATAGCGTAATAAGCTGACCTTGGAATGGCGCAAGCCGCAGTCAAACCGTCCGGACCGTGCCTGATGTAACGATTGTGCATCTGGTCACCAATATTCATTTCGTCCCCTGCAATTTCGCAAATTCGTTATTACGATCTTACGACGGAAAACCAATTTTGCATCTTCACAATTTCGCTCATTGAAAAAAAAAAGCAATTTTCCACCTTTACCGCTTCACTCGTGAGAAGGCAAAGCGACGAGACCGTCGTATGCAATTAAGTGAGACGCTCACCTATGGCTCCTTTGACGGGAAAAGTCGAATGATCCTGGAAGCGACAATTGTTCTTCCTCGCCGAAGGTTCTTTCTTGCCGGAGGAACTTCCGCATCGGCTGCATTTTTTGCTGCCGTCCGGTTCCGGTTCCAAGAGCGCTTCGATTTCTGGCCGAGTGCGAGCACGACGCACTGATTGCGTCGGTGAATTCGACGATTCGTATCGATCTGGCGAGGTTCGAGGCTGAGTCCACGTCTGGAGATAGCTCATGGGCGACCTTCTGGAGGGACTTTTCGGATGAACTGGACGCGCGACTTCTTCCTCTGACAGAACTTCCGGTACGTCGTGGTCGTTGTGATAATACCTAATTTGTGGCATCAGAACCGATCGTTGCGTATCTTATTCATTGGATCGCGGTTAAAGAAAACAAAACACGTCTGGATTGCGAAATGAGTGATGCGACGGTGGCATGAAATTGTGACGAAGGGTAGGATGAGCATTGGTTTGACTGTACAAACCTCGCAGAGAGATTTTCTTGATAAACTTTTTGTAAGCGAGACGGTTGTTGATAGCGAATCCCACGAGGATCCGGCTGCTGCTGTTCCGTCGTTCGCGGCTTTTGAGGGATCCTTTGCACGACTTTCTTCGTTCGCTTTTGAAGTCTTTGTAATTGAGGATAGATGTCCGATTCTTCGTCGACCTCGTCATCCGCCTCTTGCTCCTCGTATTCCTTGTCCACGGAGTCGGCCGTTTCCTCCTGATCTTCTTCCGCTAAGTTGATATCACGTTTCAGTTCACTATAAAACCATTCTCTCAACGTCCTCCCTCAAAATACCTTCGTCACAACAGTCCTCGTCCAAATTATCCTCCGTGATGGTTCCTTGCTCATCTTCCACATATTTCAGATTATCCTCGTCCTCCAGTTCATCTTTATAACGACTTTTCCTAATGGGCGCAACGTTGTCGGAGCATAATTTCGTTCGAGTGTGTCTTGGCTGAATTGGCGGTGACGCGCAACGGCGTGGGGGTTCATTTTGAACGGTAAAATACTTCTGATGTCCGGCATTTGGACAGGAATGATGCTTGTGTTGCTTACACGTCGTTAAATAATAATTCGACTCTACCGCCGGACTCGGCGGTCTTCTGCGGAAGTGAATCACGATGTTCCGCAAAGATGATGTCGCAAAAATGCCTCGAAACGTCTCACTCACCTGTTGTTCTTAGCGGCAGGAACTGTTAAATGATTCCTTTGATACTTCCAGCAAGCCTCCTGCAAGTCCCGTTCGGGTTGATATTTGCCGGGCCACGGCGGGGAGTTTTGCGATATGTATTTCAATTTGTTCTTCTCCGACTGTTCCATCGTCGTCGTCGATTCCGTCCGCTCGCTTATGGTATCCAGCTTCGGCGCCAGGAAACGATCCGCGCTTCGTACGAATTTCTTACGTTCTCCCGTTGTCCCAGTTTCACTATAACCTGGTCTTCATTTTCAGATACTTTCCCCGGAATCGCGTCGACGTCTAAATTCGTATTATCGATTACGGTCCACGCGTCGAGAATATACACGTCCAACCACAGAGCTACTCGTTGACCGTGGACAAATTCCTCGTTGAGCCTCGCTTTGGCGACACATCAGTTTCTCCTGGATCACTGGCGAAGAATCACCGAACAACGCCTACTCTTCATTCACATCGAGCCGACGCAACAAGAATTCGCGCGAGTCTCTTCTCTCACAGGCCACCGTAATCAACCTCGACCGACACGTGCAGCATTTCAGTCCACGATCCACTATACCGAAGACCTCGAATTCAAAGTTCACGAGCCTGCGTTCGTCCCGAGACGATCTTCGAAGCCGGAGTCTGACGATGAGAGCAGAAATGAGTGAGGTGAGAAGAGGAGCGTGTGAGTGTGTAGAAGGCGAGGAGGTGGTGGGAACGACAAGGTACGGGTGTGACTTGAGTTCGACGCTGAACCGTGTTCACCATTTGTCGGTCTCGTTGCTGTCCTCGTGCTCGAGGGACGTGCTCAGCGAGCGTTGAAACTCGTGCACTCGCTGACTTTGCTGCTCGTGATGGTGCTTCCGCCACTTTATGCGACGGTTCTGGAACCAGACCTTGACCTGCGCCTCGGTTAGTCTCAGAGCGTGTGCCAGGTATAGTCTCTCGGGCCCGACCATGTACTGCTGGCGAGCGAACTCGCCCTCAAGACGCTCCAGCTGCTCGGCAGTGAAGATCGTTCGCACCCTCTTCAACTTTCCGCCGCTGCCGGAACACGAGCTTGAACTGCTGCTCTTTCGCGTGCCTTCCTGAGCTGAAAAGTTACATGAAACGCGCGTTTGGATGTAGTTTGTGTTTCGGTGCTTGGCGGAATATTCTAATCGCGTTTGTATCGATAATGAGTTTAATTATAAATATGAAATTGAAAGGAGTTAGGTTAATCGCTCACGTCGGCCCAAAGCGTGCCGTCCAGGAACGCGATTACTAGGCACTCGCTTGAAAAGAAATTCGATACGTTTCCCTTCAGCGAATCCGTCGGAAAGTAATCGAGCGACCGAGCTTTGCGATATCACATGAACGAAATTTAGACAGTTTCCTTGTAACGAGAATTTATCGACTGACAGCGTGTACGTACACGTCGAAACTTTCAGCTGTTTTCCGTCCATTGTCCGCGGCACCTACCTTGATGTTTCCTGTACTGCTGCTGCTGGCTGCGCTTCTCTCGCTGATTATTCCTCAATCCTAGAATGGCGTCGATCGTGAACGACTTCGCCTGCTGCTGCTGTTGTTGCTGCGAATGCTGCATCTGCGTGATGGAATGCGGATGCGGGATTTGCGTCGACAGATTCTGCGGCGAGAGATCGCTGCCCAGCAAGTGAGATCGTCTCATGTGCTCCAACGCGATCGCCTCCAGATCCGGATTTCGCGGCTGCACCTGCAGATTCCGAAACTCGCCGTGCTCCAAAATTGGATTCTCCAGGAGACCCGCGTTCCCGCGCAGTCTTTCCAGCGCGAGATTCCCGATGTGACTGTCCCTCATTCGGTCCAACGACAGATTGAACTCCTTCATCCGATCGAGGCTGTAGTTCTTCAGCAATCCGAACTCCTTGATGTCCCTCTCGACGGCGAAGTTCAAATCTTTGCCGCATCTGTCAAGCGTGGACAGCGCGGGATGAGCGCTTTTCTGTCTGGTGTCGCGTATATTGAAAAGCAGATCCTTGGCGATCGGGTTTTTTGATCTGCCGCATAGAGGTGAGTTTTCCATCGAATCGTCGACTTCCGGTCGATCGTGGGAGTAGTTTATCTCGCTGAGGCCGTTCGACGGGTAGACGAAGTCCTTTTTGCTCATGGACATAGAGAGATTTCTGGTGGAATTTTCGTTGGGAAACTCGTCGAAACGTAGAGGTGCTCGACTCGGCTCGATGCCGAGGTGGAAATCTTTCGGCTCGGCTTCGGATCTCTCGTTCTTGGCTTTGTCTACCGTCAGATTCAGCTCCTTGATCCTGTCGTAGTCCTTGAACGCGCGGAGATGAGTTTCCGAATGGCTGCTGTCACTTCGACAGTCTGACAGGTCTTCGACGGTTAACCGACTCGTTGGATCACTTGTCTGCATGATTGCAAAACAGTCCTACGTACGATCTCAACCCCCGATCGCATGCAATTCGTGAAAATAGCAAATTATGGCATCCTACACATGATCCCGTGGAATCGACCAGATTCTCCTCATATATACTGTCACCAGACGCTAGATCACTCAAACCTATACCTCTAACGATACCTAACGTACCAGAACCACACGACAGTCCGTCGTCACATCTTCAACTCGCATCAACAACCACTATCAAAACATCTCTTCCACATTCATCCGACCCTTCAAAGTCCAACGATTCCTCGTGTCACTTTCCCCCGCAAAATGCCGCGTGTCGACAGTAGAATTTTTCACACCCGTCCGCTCGATTCGCTCTATATTCCACTCGTCGCGCCGAACTCCGTTCCGCACCCTCTCCGCGACTGGTTTCGACTCGGCTCACAAGGCCACCCGACGCCGTCGGACTAAGAAGCCAGCGCAACGTCGACGCGTTGAACTCAAACTCAAACTCGAACTCCCGGAGAGAAGCTGATCCGCTCCGGCGCTGCAGAGCGTTCGAGGATAATGATGTCAGGCACGAGGATCACCGCTATCGGAGGGGGTCGGCCGGCAGGACCAAGGATATCCGGCTAATGATCCCGTACATGACGCTTGGGAAGGGTGAGGAGGGCATTCAGCCCGGCACCCCCGCGCCACCCCTCCGCCCTTCTCCACAATCAGTTCCACCGGTGGCGTTTCACCTCCGCAACCCCCAAATGGACCGCAGGATACCCCCGCGTACGGTCAATATTTTTTCGTCCGCCCCTGCGGAGGGATGAGGCCGCTGGTCGCTAGGGGTTGCGGAGGGGTGGGGGGTGGCGAGCGCGGGACGCCGATTGGCCGACTGCTGCCATCACCACCCCGTGCGACACGCCCCCTGCGAATGTCGTGGGGGTTATTTGCGGGGAGTCTGTTACTTTTTTTCCAGCCACCGCCTCGACCCGTCTAACCCGACGATCCGCCACCACCCCCTCGCGTCTTTCTCGCGCGCTCTCGTTCTTTCTCAGCTTCACCCCTTCTTCCGCTCCACCTCTGCGGATTCTACAGTCGGCTGGTACCATTAATAAGCTTTCCGGGGGCTACCGAACGCCACGATGAGCCGAACACTGAGTTCGGATGAGTTAGTGTGTATGAGAGCGTATTTGTGTGTGTGGGTGTGTGTGTGTGGGGGGGGTTAGTGTTCATGGGGATGGCTCGGACAAATCGTGTGTTCCTTCCTTCTACGTTCTTCCCTTCGACGATGTCATCTGCGTCTAAGACGATCGTCGGTAATTAGGTGCCGTCCTAATGATGATGAGGTCGTTTAATTCTGTCCGCTGGGTGCTGGCCTTTCTTGCGCGACGTCTTCGATCAGTGCGATCGATTCTCGGCGGACGCGCTCTGGTTTCTGCGAGGAAATTCTTCGGGAGATGGAGTGCGTTTGATGTCGCGGCGAGTGTGGAATCTTCCTGTGATCTTCTCTCTACTTGCTATAGAGTTCGCAATGTTTGAACGGTGGATGTGGTAATTAGAATGTCGACACGTTGGAATGGTGTAATATGTTAATTCATTTCAGACAATTTCGCTGGTGCATATGTTTCAGATTCGATTGTCACGATTGTTTCACCAGTTGCCACTATCATAGACTGAGAAGTCTCTTAACTAGCTGCGTCTGGTAGAATTTACTGGTAAATCAACGCACGCCTAAACAGTCGATACGTTGTCCGCGATCCTCGCATGTCGACGGCTCTACGGTTTGCTTAATTGCGCCCTTCTAGGGCCGAAACTTCATCCACAATCCCCTCATTAGACGTTGACGGGCGTGCGGGAATTTCAGTACCTCGGAAAACCTCTAAGGAGCTTAAGCGCAAGGGCAAGAGCTTAATTACGACGAGGTTTTAAGTTATGTCAACAACCTGCATTCCTTGCCCGTTTGGGCTGCAATTACTTCCGAAAGCGTCTTTCGACTTTAATTACATCCCTGCACCCACCCCTATCCCCCCCTCTGTCCGCGAACAACGCTCTGATCTTTGATAAAATTACGCGCGGACCAGTGAAACCGGCCTCCCTTCCTCGAATTAACTTTTGGACTCTCAGTCGCCGTCTGACAAATCGGCATCCAACTCGGCGCACGTCGATGAATGAGCAGCATCCGGTTCCCCATTGTGAAAAGTTTCGCCCGGGGAATATCCATTATGAAGTTAAGATTGAGCCATAAATTCCAAATTTACTTAGGCCGGCGGCTTCTAAATATTTTACAAAACGCACGACGCGACGCCGATGTAATTACATCATATATTTCGTCGCTCCGCGGAAAGTTTGCGGCAAAGTTTCAGCGGGCTTCGTCGAACAATCGGTGGAACGACCCATGGTACAAAGGTACATAATTCTGTGCCGCTAACCCCGTTGGTCCTGTAAATCTTAAATTTACGCGCAACAACATGTTCAGTTCTGCGAGCATAAAAAGTTCATGCCAAACGTTGAACATGCAGAACGTTTAACAGACGAAACGAGATTGGATTAAGTGTCTCTCTACGTTCACTACATTCACGCTCTCCCGGGTAATTATTAGCCTCCGTTCAACAAAAACGTTCGAGGACCTCGGCCGAGAAGGGGGTGGCTTGGGTAACGTGCGACAAATGTTTAAATTAAACGGTGGCCCGAAATAGTACGGGGGCTGGGAGAGGCGACGGGGTAGGAAAGAATTTCTATTGAAGCCCGATAACCCACCCCTCGATCGCCGCCCAAATGACTTGCGACTCACCCTTATTACGGGCCGAAATTTATCACGGAAATTTCGGGGAGTATTTTACCCGGATAATTGCTCCCGCTTTATAAGAGCCGCCGACGCCACCCCCTCCCCCCCAACCTCTTATACGGCCAATATATAAGGCAAAGACGATCCCCGGAGACTTCCTATTCGCCTCACGGAATTTCCTACGACGCGTGCTCACCAGCCAATGTCGAACTTCAATTCGCCACCCTTTAATTCTGCTCGCAAGCAAACAATGAGCGCGACGAACGCTACTTCTCGCTGTGTTCGAAATGTTGTTGACGAGCAATTTGATAGAACAATCGGATAGCTTTCCTTGGATCTCTTCTCTTGGTTAATTGATATCGTGAAATTGGCTGAAGTAACGTGATGATCGAATGAATGCGGCGGAAGCATTATTTAGCCCGTTGACCAGGCACCGGCTGCAATCTCGCCACTATTCAAATAGACTCCCGCGCATGTCGAGGTCCCCGATCAATCTCCGCGGCGCATCCCCGAACGAATCTATCAGCGCCAGGATCCTCGATCATCCCATCATCTCATGTTGTATCGCGCGAGGTCATTAATAAACCGAATATCGATTTGCCGGGTGGTAAGGAGTCGCGATGGGCCCATTGTTTACGAATTTCATCGCGTCACGATTATCACGTTTGCACCCGTACTATTTCCCGCACACAGACGCGCGCGCACATACACAAACGGATTTGTACGTAGCAGGATGACGGTCGACGTCGAGAGGCAGGTATTGCGATCACCGCGTACACCACGCCAGGATCGGATTCAGTTAAGTGCCCTCTGGGTCTCCCGGTAACCCGAAAGAATTCTGCAATATCCCACAACAGTCTGCGCCGGTTGCGCCGGCTACAAGATCCTCGACGTACATATTTAACGAGCGTAGAATCACAAAGTTGAGCGGTTGATTCCGAAACCGCGGCCGCACGCTCACGTTTCATTTCCGTGGAAACGCAAAATCCGAACCACTCTCGCGAATCGCCGGCGAGCGACGCGCGCGTTTCCCGATATTACAACGTGGTACGCTTTGAAAAAATATGAGCTTCTATCCGCGAAGTGGCCTCCGCCCGGAAGACGCAATAACGCGTAATTTGCCTGAAATTGAGGGAAACAACAAAAAAAAAAAAAAAAGAAGAACGAGAAAGAAAAGAACGTATTCCACTGTCCCAGGCTGAAAATAATTTTCCGCAGCCCGCAAACATCAAAGCCTCCGCGCCGAAGCCGTCCCTGGTAGCAGGCGCGGATCCCCTTCCCGGGCCGACGGCATTCTAGTGCCTTATCACCCCCTCCCCCAACCTTCACCCCCACCCCCTACTTTCACCCCTTACCCCTGGCACCGTCCTCGTCCCACCAGCGTCCACCGCCTTCAGCTTTCATTCCACATGCGATATTAAAGCCGGGGCAATTAGCCGCGAGGGCTTGCTGCCGTGGTGGCGGTTGTCGGAGGGGTGGGAAGGGGTAAGGGGTGTTGGGAGGGGGTGAGATTTCAGCCGGGCCTCGCAGTCGGCTGCTACTTGGTGGGGCTGTCTCGAATATGATTGGCTGTCAGCGGGGTTAATCCCCAGGTCCGGCCACACCCAGGCATGTCTCAATCCACCCCTGTGCATCCTACGTCCTGAGCTTCATGTACGAACGTTCGCGGAAGCCTCCCCTCCCCCACCCCCCCGCGCACCCCGTTAACGGGTGGCGGGACCTGTTTTTGGAAGACCGTAGTGAAGAGGGACCCTGTAGACTCGCGGTTGGCCCTCTTGATTTTTAGACGATACTTGTCGCTCACTCCCGGTCTCTTTGCGGTCCGACGTTCGCTGGAGTAACGTCTTGCGTTTCGATGTTTGTCTTGAATGGCGCCGATTCTTTTCGTCGCCGCTTGCCGAGGGGTGATTTTCTAGTTTTTTGATTGGGGAAAATGACGCTTTAGAGAGAGTGGATAATGGTTGTGTGGTATGAGAACGGAGTAATGTATAATACTCTTCGGGTTCTTAAGAAGATTTATTTGAGACGCGAGAAAATTCAAGAAAAGGAACGCTGAGGATGAGGTGATGAGAGTAACTCTTTCGCACTAAAGTTCGGCTAGTTGTAAGACTGCCCGATGTCGAGCAATGCACGAGACACGTAGCGCGCGGTTTCCGAATCCACGTAAAGCCTATTTAAGTGGCTGTTACGGTTACAACCGCTCACGCCTACGCTTACGTCAGCGTTTCATGGCCCATACAGACGCTTACGTCTGCGCACGCTTTATTGTAGCATACGTTTTGCGGGGCAAATGCAAGCGCCTTGAACGCGTGACCCACACATCGAATGCCAGACGCTTGTGTGACGCGACGGTAATATGACATTTTTCGTAGGACGCAATACTCGTTGTTTAACTGACTTTTAGCAATTTCGATGCCCGATAACGGCATCCGCGAGAGGCGAAGTGTTAATGGAATAAGAAATTAGCGAGCGCGTTCGCCGGCTTCTTTGATAACTCCGTCAGACTCAATAACGTTCAGCGGCGAAACTTGCCGGGAGCAGATGAAAGGGAGTTTAAGACTTCTATCTAATAAGAGATCCGTAATAAAAATTCCGCAGCACGCGAAGTAGGAAGAGGTAGGTTCGCAGGACGGGTACGAGGGCGGAACAGCAGCGAAACAAGCGGCCGACCGGAGGATGAACTTTTCTTTTGCGGCCGGCAAAAATTACGTAACAACTTTCTCAGCAGCGTGTTTAATTTTTTCGCAAATTTCCCGGTCCGAAAAAGCGGAGCATACCTGGCGTATAAAAATACAATAAATCCGTATATGCCGAAGCGTGCAATTAGAGCTGAAGCCTCGGCCAGCTCCAACATCGGCCCCCCCGAAAAACTGTCAAACGGTTAATGGAAACGACATGACGCGTCGAAGCGATGGATCGCGAAAAAGCGTGATGCATTCGCGCAAAAGGCCATTCTCGCGGCGAGCGCATCGCGCGACGTGTAATTCTAAAATTCCAGTACATTTCCTGGCTGCAGCGCTACAAATACATCGGACGCGTGCAATTAATTTCGCTTGCCTCGGGCGCCGCGCGGCGCGTAAACACACGGCCAATTGCACCTTACACGTGCATCTGCCCGCGTTCACGTGCACGCACGCGCGTGTGTGTGCGCGAAAATGAGCCTTGGTCACATGCGGAATACGAGGAAGCCCGTTTGCCACCACCGAGCCGTTTTTCGCCGTGACGCTGCGTTCCGCGGAAAATGAAAGACGACTCGACGTGTGTCGCGGCTTATCTCAGTCGACGGAGAGAAAAACCGCGGTAGAGATCGCGCGCGCTTCCGACTGCGGTTTCCTCGCGGCCGGATTACTGGTGGACTTTCTGGTGCAGAAGGATGAGGGCGATGTGGACGTCCTGGAGACGGTCGGCGCGAAGAGTCGAGAATTCTCACGTTCAGGTGGCTCAGATAGTGCGGGTGGACGGAGGGTGGGTCTGGAAGCCATGGTTTCTACGTTATGCGGCCAATCGCAGGTGACTTACTCCAGTTCTTTTTCTTCTCCATAAAAGCCACGTAAACGGGGTGTTAGGGAGTTTGCGGAATATTCGTAATTTGTGCAAAACGACTTCTGACTTCGTGGAATGTTACATTGCCTCACTGAGAAAACGTGATCCGCTTCATTAACGTCTAGGTACCCGGACTCCAAAGTTTAATTAGGGTCGATTCAATTTGGCGACGTTACTGTGTCAAGTGCGTTCGCGGTTTGGCAAACTGTCGTTCCGCGAAACGCGTCTAGGTTTATCGTTAGCCGCAATTGTGTAAATGTGCGCGGTAACGGATTGTGGTCTGCGTATCTAAGAAAACGGATTCTTAACTTGTAGGCCAAGTTGAGAACAGGAACGCAGGGAAATGTTAACTGAAACACGTGAAACAAAATATGAATAGTTAAATATAAAGACCTTATAAGCAGAGTCACGAAATAAATGTGTCGATTTTTATTAATGTTATTCTGTACTCTATACAACTTAAACCACCATTGTTACTTCGTACTCTATACAATTTAAATTTAATTCGCTGTTGGATCCATTTTATTAAAAAATGGCTTCGCTTACCCAACCTAGTCAACTATTTCGTGACTCTGATTGGAGGGTCTCTAGTGAAATGGAATGCGGAACGTAAAAGCACGCGTGGTTACACGTACAAATTTCAGTTTCAACATATCTTTATTTCTTTTAGAGAGAACGTTCTCCTCAGTTGCAAATCTCGTAGATGCAGGATCGCGTGCATTGCGACACTCGTTTCATGCTCTCTGAATTTCACCTTGAAGACCGCATCTCCACCGATCCTTTCGACGATCACGTACCATGAAGTTCAGGCGATTACCTTTCGTCGCAGAATGCAATTTCCGGCGTCGACTCGCGAAACGAGAATGGCGCGCGGAGAATAATTTGCCTTCTATATCAAGAATCGGCACAGATACTGAGATCCATCTTGAACTCGTTACTCATAATCTCCTACTGCACGATGAATACATAACGTTTCGACACGTCTCGGTGATAATAATCCAACCGATTCGAGCGCTGGAATCGAGATTGACTCACTCTGAATTTGCATTACGTCAACCTTCTTCGCGACCTCCACTTTCCTCAAGCTCAGGTTTTCGTAGAATACATACAGCGGATGCTTTTTATCGGTAGATTATTTTCGTCCAGGGAATCCTGCGAGTTTATCTCGTGTTTGCTCGAAAGTGAGCTGTAAAAAATAATGTTTCATCGATGTTGCGATATAGAGGTTAACATGAAAATGAATCTGGACACTGATTGATCGTTTAAATCTTTCTATAATAAATAGTTAAGCGTTTGAGTAAACGTGGGTGCGTTGTCGCCGAAGAACCTACGCTAACACAAGTTGTTCATTGTGCTGAAACAGCGCAAAACGAGAAACATTGGGTGGAGATCTCGTCAGGTATTCATACTGGGCGCGCGGCCATTGTTCCTCAGCGTCTACATGAAAAACGTGCGGTTCCTTCCACGCATTGTCCGACTCGTCAGCATGGCCAGCATGCGCCAGTGGCGGCATGAAACAATAATCGTCGTGGGGGGATAATGCTAGCGTTTAGAAATTCACGGAAATCGTCGAACATGACCGGCCAGTTCCTCTCCTCACTCGATGAGCACGATTGTGTGGGTGTGCGTGCATTGTTTCCTTTCTGTCGGAGACCCGTTACGTGCATTGCTCCGTTTTTCTGATATCTTGCCGCTTTTTATTTACCAAAACACATATTATGATGATATAGAAGACGATGGTAAACTTTTGGCTTATATGAAGAATACGTCTGAGCAATGATATAATGGAGAAAGCAAATTAATATTTCAGATGTTTTGACACTACGACTTCAAGTGTGGGCGTGCATGAGACATGAACGTACACGTGTTATTTGTTATAAAGATATGTCTTGTTCACGCGAAACCATGCATTTACGTAGCTTGAACTCGGCTCTTTGTTCGCGCGACGTTACCGCGTCGGAATGCTCAATTAGTTAGTCAACGTTGCTTCGCGATGTTTTGACTCGTCGCTTTCCTGATGCTGCTTAGAATATTTTTAACCGCTGCTCCCTTTATCTATTGATAGCGAATTATACGCGTGGTTACGCGCGACGACATGAGCAAGGATGTAGAGTGTAGCACATGGCGGAAACCGCAATATCATTTACGTTTGGAGAACGCGCATTTATCTCGTTTATAACTTCATGCTGGGCGTAAACGACACGTCTGTCGCAAAAATTTTGGGCGTTACGCATAAAGCCGGCGCGGAATAAAAATAAATCAATCGTCTGATTATGACGTACCGGCATACTCGCCGATCGATAATTGGGAAATCCGAATTAGATAACACTTTCAATATTCGAGCCGCGCTGATAAGACTTGGGTTCCAATGATACTAATCTGTTATTAATACAAATTTGCATCTAGGGATTTGCTATTCTGGTAGAGCATTTGACAATATCCACGCCATTTTCGACACCTCGCCGAACGTTTTAAATGACACTTCCGACACGTACGTTCTCGTCCCTTATTTTTATGCGGTGATATTTTAAGAAATGAGAACGTCCTCCTGAATTATGTTTTCTATTCCATGCAGTTATCGACATAATTTATACGAGAATCCACACTCGATTTCATTGAACACCCTCTTCCAGAATCGACGAAAATGTACGCGATTAGCATAATCCTTCCAAAATAAGACGCTCGAAACCCTGACGTTCGTTAGTAATGAAACAATTCCTAATTCATTCGATTACGAGACGATGTTACATTTTCTTAACTCACGCCATATTACTGCGTAACGGACAAATTACTTCTGACACGTACGAATTTGAATAAGTACAAATAGTAGCATTAACGCATTATTCGTCCATCGACACGCAATCTTCAAGCAATTATGATGATGAGATATATAGGATGAATGTAGGAAGTTAAACAAGTTGTCAGGTATTAATATACAAATGTGTAGATTATTTTGTCGGTATCCCCGCTTTTGCTGATTTCGTGTTCTGCTTTCACAATCGACGCGACCATAATGTTTACCGTAATCAGTTAGACAAGGACAGACCCTGGGGACACCCCAGATGCACCCCTACCACCGCAACCTGCACTCACAATCAATTCAACACTCTCAGCTCGTGAGTGCTTGTCTGTTACCAGTCTGTCCAGTTCTACTTTTTCCTTCGCGCGCGTTGCACGCCCCGCGAAAGATGCCGGCTAACGTGTTCTGAGTGCTTTCTCATACGAAACTTAAGAAAGAGTCTTTGATTCGCGTAATTTCACTGCAACGGCGATCGTTTGAGTAATGCTAATTTTTGTCGATTATCAGACTTACGAATAAACGACGATGTAACTCCAACGTATTCTCAAACTGAAAAGATTCGTTTTATAACTAGAGACAAAGTGAATAACAGAACAAGAGATCAAGGATTCGATATTATAAAAGCGATGAACTTTATAAATAAAACTGGCAAACGTTAAAATTATACAAGACTGCCTAAAAATATAGGAGATAAAGTTCGCGATCATGATATCGAAGCAGAGAATATTTGCAGAGAAGCCTTCGCTGAAAACCTGGAATACGGACACTGAGATGGTCGCGGAGAGTAAGGATTCGATGAAGGAGCACGAAGAATTGATGAACAAGAGTCTGTCCATCATGACGGACACGGAGTTGGAGTCGGACCAAGTGGACGACGTTTGTTTACGTCATAAAAGTTCCAGTACCTCGCGATCTCTGGCTTCCGATTCCGCTACGTCCTCGAACTCGAATTCGTGGGGATCGTATGTACTCGTGGCTGTTGAAGAATTTCCCACAAATTCGATGGCAGCCAATTTCGAGAACGTTTTGCGCGACGACATTACGGAGAGCGTGCAAGTACGAAGCAAGTCGCAAAAATATTGCAGTCCGAAATGCAGAAGTGCCTGGTACTTGAAATTTAAGAAAGAAGTACTGAAGAGTCTGAAGAATCGCGTCTGTCCACAGACTACCGATGGGTGAGTTGGAAAAAAATATGACAGCTACTGTTTCGACTCCGTTCAACATATGACTACCTATTGTATTCCACACTACCTCATCGCTGTTTAATTCTTACAGTTTATATCACGTGTTGTGCCAAACTCGCATTGCCAATGGATATGATAATCGTTCGACTCGCTACTATCAATAATAGAATCTCATTCGCGCTCAATTATGTATCCCAAGTCGGCGGCACGTGATGCGACAACGTCGTCCGTTTAAGGACGACGATGATCCTGCAAGATTAACTACGTCAAACAAACAGCCTCGTTAATCTTCACTTTACATAATTACCAGCAACTAAATCACATCACATCTTCGTTTTCAATTATCAATTTTAAAGCTTTTTTTCGCACCCACCTTTTTGCTATCTTTGCTATCTGCTTCTTTAGTTTATCGTCAAATTCTTGCTGTAGCTTGGCTTATCGAGATTGCAGATAGGGGAGCGGTGTTGATTATATATTTATTCTGGAATGGATACTGGGTGAATCTTTCGCGATAAAAGGAATTCTCACGCCTCCAACGACGAGTCAACTTCCAGTGCGCGTGGCATGTGGAAGTTTAAAGACCTCCCCAGAAACCCAAAGGAAAAACCGGACGGAGGCTTGTTTCACGGGGCAAACGTGCCAGCGTGGGTGAGTCATCCGGGTAAACGATAGTTACGGGTAGAACGACTGCGTGCAGGGCCGAATTCAAGGCTTGGGAATGGGAATTGAGCAAACGGGCAACTCACAATAATCAGCCATGTTATTTTTATACCATACATTCAAGATACGAAAAAAATCAACATTAACCACTTTCGCTTCATGGTTTATAAAAATGCAAAAAAATAATTTTGGATAGTTGTGGCAATCCTGTCTTCGAACGCATTAGAATTTGTTAATATTTGAGATCCAGGACGAAATTACAATAGGGACAATACGCGTCAGCGTTTTCTCAGTATAATCTCTAGAGACTGAAATAATGCTTTCTATAGTATGGCACACCAACAAATTTGAAATTTCATATATTTTTGCTATGGTATTACAAGCACAACGGCCACTTTTGCAGCGTTACACTTTCAGCGATAACCCACGTTTTTCTTATCAGTGTCGGAACGTTGTCAAGTCCTATCAGTGCACCTTATATCGTCATTCCTAGCTTCCTATCGTCAGGCTGATATCCAAAGGGCACTTTACACTTAGGTAATTCGGCCCTGTACAGGTACGATCTACGTGCGGCGAGACGCGTGTGTGCGCGACACGCTGTTGCGCAGCACGTGTGTAATGAACTTCCGGCGTGCATCGGGCCTGAACGCCAGGAGGGTCCACACTCCGTGATTCGATCCACCTTTCGTGCCTCTTTTCCTGTGGCACCTGCCCATCTGACGTGTCCGCTACATTCTCTTTCCGTCAAATGCTCAATTTGTAATTATTTCATTATACTGACTTTCTAACTTAAAGTTCACTTTTTTTCGAAGGATTGTCAGGAACTGATGAGAAAAACGTATACGGGGCAAATGTTAATTAACAAGATGTTACAGACAGTTTTCATTAACAACGGTGGTGAAGTTTATATGAATCTGACAGAGATCGTATATTGTATCACTGAAAATGAGATGGTATTAAACATTGTAGTTGACCTGAATTGGTTGGTTGGTATTTGTTTCGATACTCGATTATAAATTCGCAATGTCATTGATCCATCGTCGATAGTAAGACACCTTCGTATATACGCCGGGTATTTCGCCGCAGTTGATGCCAAACGACACGATTCCGTAAATCGTACGACTACTGGCCAATGGACCTCCGGAATCCCCGTAGCAGGAATCTTTCCCCACGTCGCCGTAACAAAGATGATAGTCCTCATTCACGAGTAATTCGTATTCAGCAGCTGATTTTATGCAATCTCCGTAGGGAACGCGCGGCACGTGAACGCCCATTAAAACACTGTCGGTTCTTTCCTTTCGAAAATATGGAAAATACATAGGAAACTTATACTCAACAAAGATCCGATCATTCATTTGCACGATTATCCGGTAATACCTATGCATATACTTACAACTATATCCGCACAAAGCTTTATATGCCGTTAGCAGAAAATATTCATTACACTGCACGATTGTTTTTCTATTTCGCTAATTACCTGATTTCGCATGTTAGTTGTTCCCCAGCCGCAGACGCTAAGTTCCATCGGTGCCTCACTCGTCGCACTTGCCAAACGGGCTGCTCGAATCTTTCTCGAAAATCGGAAACGCGGCGTCACCTCGAACAGAGCGATGTCGTGTCGCATTACGTTCGAGTACCAAAAAGTTACCGTCGAGTTGTTGTACGCGTAGATTTTCTTTATTCGACGCCTGGTGCCGCCTGAATTCACTCGATTCGATCCTGCGCGAACGTAGTATCCAGCGGGATTCATCGAAGCACTGAAAATCACATCACAACGCACATTTCGCTTTCTGAGACAAAGCATCGGGCTAATTCTGTCATTGATTGCTAATAGTTACAAACAATGGAGAGCCGTGATGCCCCACGTTCGAGAAATTATGCTTGCGCCGCAACGGAATCCAGTAGTTCCGTGTAAGCTCAGCTAAAAGAAACGAGAATCTAAGAAAAATTGCAGTGGCGACCGGAAGGGGAATTATAGACTGAATTGTTTTTATACCACAAATGGTCGATTACTTATGTCCACTGGTGCGCCCCCAATTATTTTTCCTTTCACCTTTCGCGCCACATTTTCCATACACTTGCCGCTGAGAATTCCTACGATTATAAGAAATTAATAACTAACTTCAACCAATATATTCTTCTACTTCGATGTTATTTCGAAATGTAAAATTAAGGTCCGTAATGTTTCATTTCTGCTAGAATAAGGTAGAGTGCGCGAAAAACTTACCCAGCAAGCAGAAGATTTTAACTGTCCAAAGCATCCTTGCTGACTGAATCCGAAGAACAGAGCCCGTAGATTCGACATTAAAGAAAATCGTAAAATTTATCCAGCATGCCTTTTAGTGTTTTTTTTTCAAATTAATGATGACGTTATCTGCCCATGGGATGCTAAAACAAATTTGATGGCAATGGTTGATTTGTAGTGTCATAACTTTTATCTAGTGGTATAACTCATAGAGCTAGTACGTGTACATAATTTATGAATCATCGCGTATCAAGTTTTTGAAGTGTGCGGCTGATACATTATCTTCTCTCTCTCTTAGTGTTCGTAAAATATAAGTACGTATGATGCAAGTTTGATAATTGTGTAACATACTGCGCTGAACATATCTGCGGTGCAAAGATAAAGGATACAATGTCATAATGCTTGGTTGATATATATGACAATTATTAGAACTACTTTGAAGTATATATAGTCACTTCCTGATATGTCAAAAATCATAACTTGGATTAAATAATAATACACAACATATATTTTGTTAGCTTCATGTTTATTTCCAACACAATACTAAATGTACGTATGCGTCACACTTTATATAACATAATTATTACTATTAGGCATTATTATTATATAAAATTCTGTTCAGAAGATTGACGATCTAAAGTCGTATTTTCATTTTTTAATGACGGAACATAACCTTCGTCATACTGAATAAATGTCCACTCAACATTATTAGTGACAATGGTTGGGTCTTCTAAAATATTTCTACTAGCTTCGTGCTGAAGATCCCGTATTTCTAAAGACCTTTTCTGTGCACCATGCCAGGTGCTCATCATATCGAGAGATCCTGGCTCATCATGATTGTGCTGCCCAAAGGAAAATAATGTTGAAACGAAACCTAGGGTTTCCATAAACATTGTCACGAGCAGCAAATTATTCGCAAGACCCGCCAATGTGCTTCTGCC